>OY720362.1:19098094-20483705 GCA_963082945.1 Cerastis leucographa | reverse complement strand
CCACGGAACTAACGGAACCGTAACTTAACGTTCCCACCCCACCCCACCCCACCCCACCCCACCCACCCCACCCCACCCCACCCCACCCCACCCCACCCCACCCCACCCCACCCCACCCCACCCCCACCCCACCCCACCCCACCCCACCCACCCCACCCCACCCCACCCCACCCCACCCCACCTACCCTCCCCACCCACACCTCCCTCCCCACCCCACCACCCCACCCACCCCTCCCCACCCCACCCCACCCACCCCACCCCACCCATCCCCTCCCCACCCCTCCCCAACACCACCACCTCCCCACCCCTACCCTACCGCCCACCCCAACCCCTCCCCACCCCTCCCCCCTCTCCCACCCCACCCCACCCACCCCAACCCCACCTACCCACCCCTACCCTCACCTCCCCACACCTCCCCACACCACCACCTACCTCACCACCCCTACCCTCCCCTCCCCTCCACTCCACCCACTCCACCCACACCTACCCAACCTACCCTCACCACCCCTAACCTCACCCTAACACCACCCTACCCTACCCACCCCTCCCCAACCAACCTCCCACCTCACTAACCACACCTAACCTCACCTAACCTAACCTAACCTAACCTAACCTAACCTAACCTAACCTAACCTAACCTAACCTAACCTAACCTAACCTAACCTAACCTAACCTAACCTAACCTCCTTCCTAACCTAACCTAACCTAACCTAACCTAACCTAACCTAACCTAACCTAACCTAACCTAACCTAACCTAACCTAACCTAACCTAACCTAACCTAACCTAACCTAACCTAACCTACTACCTAACCTAACCTAACCTAACCTAACCTAACCTAACCTAACCTAACCTAACCTAACCTAACCTAACCTAACCTAACCTAACCTAACCTAACCTAACCTAACCTAACCTAACCTAACCTAACCTAACCTAACCTAACCTAACCTAACCTAACCTAACCTAACCTAACCTAACCTAACCTAACCTAACCTAACCTAACCTAACCTAACCTAACCTAACCTAACCTAACCTAACCTAACCTAACCTAACCTAACCTAACCTAACCTAACCTAACCTAACCTAACCTAACCTAACCTAACCTAACCTAACCTAACCTAACCTAACCTAACCTAACCTAACCTAACCTAACCTAACCTAACCTAACCTAACCTAACCTAACCTAACCTAACCTAACCTAACCTAACCTAACCTAACCTAACCTAACCTAACCTAACCTAACCTAACCTAACCTAACCTAACCTAACCTAACCTAACCTAACCTAACCTAACCTAACCTAACCTAACCTAACCTAACCTAACCTAACCTAACCTAACCTAACCTAACCTAACCTAACCTAACCTAACCTAACCTAACCTAACCTAACCTAACCTAACCTAACCTAACCTAACCTAACCTAACCTAACCTAACCTAACCTAACCTAACCTAACCTAACCTAACCTAACCTAACCTAACCTAACCTAACCTAACCTAACCTAACCTAACCTAACCTAACCTAACCTAACCTAACCTAACCTAACCTAACCTAACCTAACCTAACCTAACCTAACCTAACCTAACCTAACCTAACCTAACCTAACCTAACCTAACCTAACCTAACCTAACCTAACCTAACCTAACCTAACCTAACCTAACCTAACCTAACCTAACCTAACCTAACCTAACCTAACCTAACCTAACCTAACCTAACCTAACCTAACCTAACCTAACCTAACCTAACCTAACCTAACCTAACCTAACCTAACCTAACCTAACCTAACCTAACCTAACCTAACCTAACCTAACCTAACCTAACCTAACCTAACCTAACCTAACCTAACCTAACCTAACCTAACCTAACCTAACCTAACCTAACCTAACCTAACCTAACCTAACCTAACCTAACCTAACCTAACCTAACCTAACCTAACCTAACCTAACCTAACCTAACCTAACCTAACCTAACCTAACCTAACCTAACCTAACCTAACCTAACCTAACCTAACCTAACCTAACCTAACCTAACCTAACCTAACCTAACCTAACCTAACCTAACCTAACCTAACCTAACCTAACCTAACCTAACCTAACCTAACCTAACCTAACCTAACCTAACCTAACCTAACCTAACCTAACCTAACCTAACCTAACCTAACCTAACCTAACCTAACCTAACCTAACCTAACCTAACCTAACCTAACCTAACCTAACCTAACCTAACCTAACCTAACCTAACCTAACCTAACCTAACCTAACCTAACCTAACCTAACCTAACCTAACCTAACCTAACCTAACCTAACCTAACCTAACCTAACCTAACCTAACCTAACCTAACCTAACCTAACCTAACCTAACCTAACCTAACCTAACCTAACCTAACCTAACCTAACCTAACCTAACCTAACCTAACCTAACCTAACCTAACCTAACCTAACCTAACCTAACCTAACCTAACCTAACCTAACCTAACCTAACCTAACCTAACCTAACCTAACCTAACCTAACCTAACCTAACCTAACCTAACCTAACCTAACCTAACCTAACCTAACCTAACCTAACCTAACCTAACCTAACCTAACCTAACCTAACCTAACCTAACCTAACCTAACCTAACCTAACCTAACCTAACCTAACCTAACCTAACCTAACCTAACCTAACCTAACCTAACCTAACCTAACCTAACCTAACCTAACCTAACCTAACCTAACCTAACCTAACCTAACCTAACCTAACCTAACCTAACCTAACCTAACCTAACCTAACCTAACCTAACCTAACCTAACCTAACCTAACCTAACCTAACCTAACCTAACCTAACCTAACCTAACCTAACCTAACCTAACCTAACCTAACCTAACCTAACCTAACCTAACCTAACCTAACCTAACCTAACCTAACCTAACCTAACCTAACCTAACCTAACCTAACCTAACCTAACCTAACCTAACCTAACCTAACCTAACCTAACCTAACCTAACCTAACCTAACCTAACCTAACCTAACCTAACCTAACCTAACCTAACCTAACCTAACCTAACCTAACCTAACCTAACCTAACCTAACCTAACCTAACCTAACCTAACCTAACCTAACCTAACCTAACCTAACCTAACCTAACCTAACCTAACCTAACCTAACCTAACCTAACCTAACCTAACCTAACCTAACCTAACCTAACCTAACCTAACCTAACCTAACCTAACCTAACCTAACCTAACCTAACCTAACCTAACCTAACCTAACCTAACCTAACCTAACCTAACCTAACCTAACCTAACCTAACCTAACCTAACCTAACCTAACCTAACCTAACCTAACCTAACCTAACCTAACCTAACCTAACCTAACCTAACCTAACCTAACCTAACCTAACCTAACCTAACCTAACCTAACCTAACCTAACCTAACCTAACCTAACCTAACCTAACCTAACCTAACCTAACCTAACCTAACCTAACCTAACCTAACCTAACCTAACCTAACCTAACCTAACCTAACCTAACCTAACCTAACCTAACCTAACCTAACCTAACCTAACCTAACCTAACCTAACCTAACCTAACCTAACCTAACCTAACCTAACCTAACCTAACCTAACCTAACCTAACCTAACCTAACCTAACCTAACCTAACCTAACCTAACCTAACCTAACCTAACCTAACCTAACCTAACCTAACCTAACCTAACCTAACCTAACCTAACCTAACCTAACCTAACCTAACCTAACCTAACCTAACCTAACCTAACCTAACCTAACCTAACCTAACCTAACCTAACCTAACCTAACCTAACCTAACCTAACCTAACCTAACCTAACCTAACCTAACCTAACCTAACCTAACCTAACCTAACCTAACCTAACCTAACCTAACCTAACCTAACCTAACCTAACCTAACCTAACCTAACCTAACCTAACCTAACCTAACCTAACCTAACCTAACCTAACCTAACCTAACCTAACCTAACCTAACCTAACCTAACCTAACCTAACCTAACCTAACCTAACCTAACCTAACCTAACCTAACCTAACCTAACCTAACCTAACCTAACCTAACCTAACCTAACCTAACCTAACCTAACCTAACCTAACCTAACCTAACCTAACCTAACCTAACCTAACCTAACCTAACCTAACCTAACCTAACCTAACCTAACCTAACCTAACCTAACCTAACCTAACCTAACCTAACCTAACCTAACCTAACCTAACCTAACCTAACCTAACCTAACCTAACCTAACCTAACCTAACCTAACCTAACCTAACCTAACCTAACCTAACCTAACCTAACCTAACCTAACCTAACCTAACCTAACCTAACCTAACCTAACCTAACCTAACCTAACCTAACCTAACCTAACCTAACCTAACCTAACCTAACCTAACCTAACCTAACCTAACCTAACCTAACCTAACCTAACCTAACCTAACCTAACCTAACCTAACCTAACCTAACCTAACCTAACCTAACCTAACCTAACCTAACCTAACCTAACCTAACCTAACCTAACCTAACCTAACCTAACCTAACCTAACCTAACCTAACCTAACCTAACCTAACCTAACCTAACCTAACCTAACCTAACCTAACCTAACCTAACCTAACCTAACCTAACCTAACCTAACCTAACCTAACCTAACCTAACCTAACCTAACCTAACCTAACCTAACCTAACCTAACCTAACCTAACCTAACCTAACCTAACCTAACCTAACCTAACCTAACCTAACCTAACCTAACCTAACCTAACCTAACCTAACCTAACCTAACCTAACCTAACCTAACCTAACCTAACCTAACCTAACCTAACCTAACCTAACCTAACCTAACCTAACCTAACCTAACCTAACCTAACCTAACCTAACCTAACCTAACCTAACCTAACCTAACCTAACCTAACCTAACCTAACCTAACCTAACCTAACCTAACCTAACCTAACCTAACCTAACCTAACCTAACCTAACCTAACCTAACCTAACCTAACCTAACCTAACCTAACCTAACCTAACCTAACCTAACCTAACCTAACCTAACCTAACCTAACCTAACCTAACCTAACCTAACCTAACCTAACCTAACCTAACCTAACCTAACCTAACCTAACCTAACCTAACCTAACCTAACCTAACCTAACCTAACCTAACCTAACCTAACCTAACCTAACCTAACCTAACCTAACCTAACCTAACCTAACCTAACCTAACCTAACCTAACCTAACCTAACCTAACCTAACCTAACCTAACCTAACCTAACCTAACCTAACCTAACCTAACCTAACCTAACCTAACCTAACCTAACCTAACCTAACCTAACCTAACCTAACCTAACCTAACCTAACCTAACCTAACCTAACCTAACCTAACCTAACCTAACCTAACCTAACCTAACCTAACCTAACCTAACCTAACCTAACCTAACCTAACCTAACCTAACCTAACCTAACCTAACCTAACCTAACCTAACCTAACCTAACCTAACCTAACCTAACCTAACCTAACCTAACCTAACCTAACCTAACCTAACCTAACCTAACCTAACCTAACCTAACCTAACCTAACCTAACCTAACCTAACCTAACCTAACCTAACCTAACCTAACCTAACCTAACCTAACCTAACCTAACCTAACCTAACCTAACCTAACCTAACCTAACCTAACCTAACCTAACCTAACCTAACCTAACCTAACCTAACCTAACCTAACCTAACCTAACCTAACCTAACCTAACCTAACCTAACCTAACCTAACCTAACCTAACCTAACCTAACCTAACCTAACCTAACCTAACCTAACCTAACCTAACCTAACCTAACCTAACCTAACCTAACCTAACCTAACCTAACCTAACCTAACCTAACCTAACCTAACCTAACCTAACCTAACCTAACCTAACCTAACCTAACCTAACCTAACCTAACCTAACCTAACCTAACCTAACCTAACCTAACCTAACCTAACCTAACCTAACCTAACCTAACCTAACCTAACCTAACCTAACCTAACCTAACCTAACCTAACCTAACCTAACCTAACCTAACCTAACCTAACCTAACCTAACCTAACCTAACCTAACCTAACCTAACCTAACCTAACCTAACCTAACCTAACCTAACCTAACCTAACCTAACCTAACCTAACCTAACCTAACCTAACCTAACCTAACCTAACCTAACCTAACCTAACCTAACCTAACCTAACCTAACCTAACCTAACCTAACCTAACCTAACCTAACCTAACCTAACCTAACCTAACCTAACCTAACCTAACCTAACCTAACCTAACCTAACCTAACCTAACCTAACCTAACCTAACCTAACCTAACCTAACCTAACCTAACCTAACCTAACCTAACCTAACCTAACCTAACCTAACCTAACCTAACCTAACCTAACCTAACCTAACCTAACCTAACCTAACCTAACCTAACCTAACCTAACCTAACCTAACCTAACCTAACCTAACCTAACCTAACCTAACCTAACCTAACCTAACCTAACCTAACCTAACCTAACCTAACCTAACCTAACCTAACCTAACCTAACCTAACCTAACCTAACCTAACCTAACCTAACCTAACCTAACCTAACCTAACCTAACCTAACCTAACCTAACCTAACCTAACCTAACCTAACCTAACCTAACCTAACCTAACCTAACCTAACCTAACCTAACCTAACCTAACCTAACCTAACCTAACCTAACCTAACCTAACCTAACCTAACCTAACCTAACCTAACCTAACCTAACCTAACCTAACCTAACCTAACCTAACCTAACCTAACCTAACCTAACCTAACCTAACCTAACCTAACCTAACCTAACCTAACCTAACCTAACCTAACCTAACCTAACCTAACCTAACCTAACCTAACCTAACCTAACCTAACCTAACCTAACCTAACCTAACCTAACCTAACCTAACCTAACCTAACCTAACCTAACCTAACCTAACCTAACCTAACCTAACCTAACCTAACCTAACCTAACCTAACCTAACCTAACCTAACCTAACCTAACCTAACCTAACCTAACCTAACCTAACCTAACCTAACCTAACCTAACCTAACCTAACCTAACCTAACCTAACCTAACCTAACCTAACCTAACCTAACCTAACCTAACCTAACCTAACCTAACCTAACCTAACCTAACCTAACCTAACCTAACCTAACCTAACCTAACCTAACCTAACCTAACCTAACCTAACCTAACCTAACCTAACCTAACCTAACCTAACCTAACCTAACCTAACCTAACCTAACCTAACCTAACCTAACCTAACCTAACCTAACCTAACCTAACCTAACCTAACCTAACCTAACCTAACCTAACCTAACCTAACCTAACCTAACCTAACCTAACCTAACCTAACCTAACCTAACCTAACCTAACCTAACCTAACCTAACCTAACCTAACCTAACCTAACCTAACCTAACCTAACCTAACCTAACCTAACCTAACCTAACCTAACCTAACCTAACCTAACCTAACCTAACCTAACCTAACCTAACCTAACCTAACCTAACCTAACCTAACCTAACCTAACCTAACCTAACCTAACCTAACCTAACCTAACCTAACCTAACCTAACCTAACCTAACCTAACCTAACCTAACCTAACCTAACCTAACCTAACCTAACCTAACCTAACCTAACCTAACCTAACCTAACCTAACCTAACCTAACCTAACCTAACCTAACCTAACCTAACCTAACCTAACCTAACCTAACCTAACCTAACCTAACCTAACCTAACCTAACCTAACCTAACCTAACCTAACCTAACCTAACCTAACCTAACCTAACCTAACCTAACCTAACCTAACCTAACCTAACCTAACCTAACCTAACCTAACCTAACCTAACCTAACCTAACCTAACCTAACCTAACCTAACCTAACCTAACCTAACCTAACCTAACCTAACCTAACCTAACCTAACCTAACCTAACCTAACCTAACCTAACCTAACCTAACCTAACCTAACCTAACCTAACCTAACCTAACCTAACCTAACCTAACCTAACCTAACCTAACCTAACCTAACCTAACCTAACCTAACCTAACCTAACCTAACCTAACCTAACCTAACCTAACCTAACCTAACCTAACCTAACCTAACCTAACCTAACCTAACCTAACCTAACCTAACCTAACCTAACCTAACCTAACCTAACCTAACCTAACCTAACCTAACCTAACCTAACCTAACCTAACCTAACCTAACCTAACCTAACCTAACCTAACCTAACCTAACCTAACCTAACCTAACCTAACCTAACCTAACCTAACCTAACCTAACCTAACCTAACCTAACCTAACCTAACCTAACCTAACCTAACCTAACCTAACCTAACCTAACCTAACCTAACCTAACCTAACCTAACCTAACCTAACCTAACCTAACCTAACCTAACCTAACCTAACCTAACCTAACCTAACCTAACCTAACCTAACCTAACCTAACCTAACCTAACCTAACCTAACCTAACCTAACCTAACCTAACCTAACCTAACCTAACCTAACCTAACCTAACCTAACCTAACCTAACCTAACCTAACCTAACCTAACCTAACCTAACCTAACCTAACCTAACCTAACCTAACCTAACCTAACCTAACCTAACCTAACCTAACCTAACCTAACCTAACCTAACCTAACCTAACCTAACCTAACCTAACCTAACCTAACCTAACCTAACCTAACCTAACCTAACCTAACCTAACCTAACCTAACCTAACCTAACCTAACCTAACCTAACCTAACCTAACCTAACCTAACCTAACCTAACCTAACCTAACCTAACCTAACCTAACCTAACCTAACCTAACCTAACCTAACCTAACCTAACCTAACCTAACCTAACCTAACCTAACCTAACCTAACCTAACCTAACCTAACCTAACCTAACCTAACCTAACCTAACCTAACCTAACCTAACCTAACCTAACCTAACCTAACCTAACCTAACCTAACCTAACCTAACCTAACCTAACCTAACCTAACCTAACCTAACCTAACCTAACCTAACCTAACCTAACCTAACCTAACCTAACCTAACCTAACCTAACCTAACCTAACCTAACCTAACCTAACCTAACCTAACCTAACCTAACCTAACCTAACCTAACCTAACCTAACCTAACCTAACCTAACCTAACCTAACCTAACCTAACCTAACCTAACCTAACCTAACCTAACCTAACCTAACCTAACCTAACCTAACCTAACCTAACCTAACCTAACCTAACCTAACCTAACCTAACCTAACCTAACCTAACCTAACCTAACCTAACCTAACCTAACCTAACCTAACCTAACCTAACCTAACCTAACCTAACCTAACCTAACCTAACCTAACCTAACCTAACCTAACCTAACCTAACCTAACCTAACCTAACCTAACCTAACCTAACCTAACCTAACCTAACCTAACCTAACCTAACCTAACCTAACCTAACCTAACCTAACCTAACCTAACCTAACCTAACCTAACCTAACCTAACCTAACCTAACCTACACACCGGTGTTCCCTCGCACACTTGCGTCGGGGGGCAGCGGGAACGAATGTGACTTCCGCTGCCCCGGACTAGTGCCGGCCCGCTCGACCAGTGCGGGCCTCGTCCCTGGGGGGAGTGAGGTGTGCTCCCCCCGTTACGTCTGTGAGAGGCGCGCGTGGAACACTACGCGCCACCGTCTCGGGTCCAGTGATATGGGGGGCGACGGATGTCCCCGAATCCGTCGCCCCTGGACCTGTTTAGGGGGGCCGGAAGAGGGCGTTATCCGCCCTCTGCCGACGCCCGGTGCGTCTGCTGCGGGATGGAAAGGAACTCGAGATTTCCCTCTCCCTCTCCGCAGCTTCCTTCTGCGACATGACGGTTTCGCAGAAGGACACCACCGCGTCCCAGGACTCTGTGCTGTCGACCATCGCGTGAGCAACGGTCGGCAGCGACAGGTCTCCACCTATCTCTGTCACGAGGGCACGGCGCGGCTCGTCCCACGCGGGACATTCTGCCAGCGTATGCCGCGCCGAACCTAACCTAACCTAACCTAACCTAACCTAACCTAACCTAACCTAACCTAACCTAACCTAACCTAACCTAACCTAACCTAACCTAACCTAACCTAACCTAACCTAACCTAACCTAACCTAACCTAACCTAACCTAACCTAACCTAACCTAACCTAACCTAACCTAACCTAACCTAACCTAACCTAACCTAACCTAACCTAACCTAACCTAACCTAACCTAACCTAACCTAACCTAACCTAACCTAACCTAACCTAACCTAACCTAACCTAACCTAACCTAACCTAACCTAACCTAACCTAACCTAACCTAACCTAACCTAACCTAACCTAACCTAACCTAACCTAACCTAACCTAACCTAACCTAACCTTTTTTTTTTTTTTTTTTTTTTTTTTTTTTTTTTTTTTTTTTTTTTTTTTTTGTCGCTGGGAAAAAATGCATTACGCATACCCGTCCATCGGGGGATGGGCGGGCTATGTGGGACTCCCCGGTCTGACCCGGTATACCCACTAAAACGACCCAGCGGCATTCCCGCTTCGTCCTAGTGGCGGGGGACTGGGAAACCGGCACAGCCTTTACTTCCAGTCCTCCGCCGACGATGACCCGCACAGCGGACCTCACGCCCTCCCCGTGGGGGGGGGGGCGGGCCCGGGAATGACAGACGAAGGTGGTGACGGGTGCAATGCGGGCGAAGGCGCCCCCGCGCCTGTCGCCCGCCCGTCGCCACCATGAAGAGGGAGAAGACCGCGTCTTCTCCGACCTCTTCTTCTTCTGCGGAGCGGCGCTGCGAGAGGGTCTTCCTCCCGCGCGCGCTCCGCCGCCTCCTTTTGCGAGACTACGTCCTCGCAAAAGGAGGCGACCGCTGACCAGGCCCCCTCGCTCCCCAGCATGGCGTTGACCACACCGGGAAGCGAGAGGTCCTGTCCGATCTCCGCGATCAGACTGCGGCGCGGCTCGGACCAAGCTGGGCACACTTCGAGGGTGTGCTGCGCCGTGTCCTCCGCCGCGCCGCAGTCGTGGCACGACGGGGCTTCCTCCCTCCCGATCCGGTGCAGGTACGTTCCGAAGCAGCCATGCCCGGACAACACCTGCACCAGACGGAACGAGAGGAAACCATGGGACCGCTCGAGCCAGGCCCGGAGGACCGGACCGAGCGCGTCCAACGTCCGGCGGCCAAAGGTGGCGGTGGCGAGGTCCTCCGTCCAATGGAGGACGATGGCGTCCCTCGCCTCCCGCCGCACGGCCTCCCGCTCCTCGGCGACGGGGTGCTCCCCGAGCGCCCTGCGATGCGCCGTCCACTCATACACCCTGGCCAGCACCCAAGCCTCCAACTCCCAAGGAGGGGTGCCGGCCAGAGCGCACGCCGCCGAAAAACCCACCGACCGGTAGGCCCTCGCCACCCGCAGTGCAATGGCCCTTTGGGGCTTGCGGATGGCGGTCGCGTTCTCCCTCCTGTGGAGGGAGTCCGCCCAAATGGGGGCCCCGTACAGGGCCATGCTCCGCAAGATGCCGGCATAGAGGCGCCGGCATTTCGCCTTGGGCCCCCCCAGGTTCGGGAGGAGCCACGAGAGGGCGTCCGCGGCCTTCAACAGGCGCGTTGACAGCCCGCTGAAATGCGGGCCGAAGCGCCACCTGTCGTCCAGCACCAGGCCCAGATATTTCATCCGGGGCTGGACCTCTATACGGACGCCCTCCACGACGATGTGGGCGTCGGGTGGGCAGCGCTGCCGAGGCCCGCGAAAGAACACGGCCTCGGTCTTGTGCAGCGCCACCTTCAATCCCAGGCGGCGGATCCTCTCTGCAACCAAGGATCCGCCAGCCGAGGCCAGACAGGCCGCGTCCGCGAATCTCCTCCCCCGTGCAGTGAGCAGAGTGTCATCCGCGTAGCAGATGACACTCGTGCCCGGGAGGAGGGCTCCCCGCAGCAGCCAATCGAACCCGATGTTCCACAGCGGGGGCCCAAGCACCGACCCCTGTGGAACACCGGACTCTGCGCCGTACCGCCTCACTGTGGCCGTCTTGTCTACGAGGAGGACCTCTCGGTCCTCCAAGTAGCTGGCCAGGAGGCTCCGCAGATATTGGGGCACTCCGTGATACCGGAGCGCCTCCAATATCGTCGAGTGGGGCACGGAGTTGAAGGCATTGGCAATGTCGAATGACACCGCCAGCACTCCGTCCCCCGCCTCGACTGCCTCCTTCACCTGGCCCTTGAGTAGGGCCAGCGCGTCGATCGTCGAACGCCCACGACGGAAACCAAATTGGGCGTCCGACAGATCCGGCCCCACATCCCGCAAATGGCTCCCGAGCCGGGAGGCGACTATCCCCTCGAACAATTTTCCGACCTCATCGAGCAACACGACGGGCCGGTATGCCGAGGGGGAGTCCACCGGGCGTCCCGCCTTTCGGAGGAGGCAAAGCTGCCCCTCCTTCCACAGTTTCGGGAACTTCCCAGCCGAAAAGCACGCGCTGAAAAGGTCCCGAAACCTGTCCTCCATCTCGGAGGCAGCTATTGCCACCACCCGTGCGGGGACGCCGTCCGGCCCGGGGGCCGTCTTCTTGGCGCGGAGGCTGAGTACCCCCGCGTAGATCTCCGCCGCCGTTACTGGAGGGACCTCCTCCTCCGGCGAAGCCGCCCCTTGCGGGGGATCCATTGTTGGTGGGGCGAAGTCGGTCCTGCGCGGAAACAGGGACCGGACCACCCCATCCAGCAGTGCTGGCTCGAGGGTCTCCGACAGTGGGGGACCATAGGGGCGGAGCTGGTTCCGCGCCGCCTTGTATGGCCTTCCATAGGGATCCCTGTCGAGACCCTCCAGCATCTCGGCCCTCGCCGAGTCTCTCGCAGCGCCCATTGCAGACTTGAGGACCGTCGTCGCCTCTCGGTAGGAGGCGTATAGGCGGTCCTCTTCTGCCCGGACTCGGTTTAGGGCGCTGCGCCGCCGGCTGCGCGCGTAGGCCCTTCTGGCCGCCACGCAGGCGGTCCGAAGCCCCTCCAGCTCCTCCGTCCACCAATAAACGGCGCGACGGGGAGGCGGACGGCGAGACCGAGGCATGCTGGAATTGCACACCTCGGTCAGGGCCCCTCTGAGCTGAACCGCTGCGGCGTCTACGTCCAGGACCTCAACAGGGGGCGACAGCCAGTCTTGGAGGAAAGCCGCCTCCTTGGCTGCCTCCCGGTCCAGGCGGGTGAGTGCCCACCGCGGGAAGGGAGATTGCCCAGCGCGGGCTATCCCCCCCCCCTGGGTGGAGATGTCGAACCGCACGTATCGGTGGTCCGACAAGGTCTCCACCATCTCAACCCGCCAGTTCACGACGCGGGCGGCCAGCGCGGGGGTGGCGAACGTGACGTCCACCACCGACCCACCCTGTTGCCGCACACACGTGTGGACCGTCCCCCTGTTGAGGAGGGACATACCGCTTGAGGCCGCCCAGAACTCAACAGCGCGTCCCCGGACGTTGCACCCGGCGGCCGGGTTGCCCCAGGCCGCCGACTTGGCGTTCAGGTCGCCCAACACCACAACCTGGCGAGGCGCCGCCCTCCCTACGACTGCAGTGAGGACCTCCAGGAAATCCTCAAAGTCCGAGAGAGGGCGGTTTGGGGAGAAATAGACCCCGACCAGGGCCATGTCCCCCCACGCGGCGGCCACGTATCCCGGTCCCCTCTCTAAGAGCGAGAGGGGAGGGGAGTCCGTGGAAGACCGCGCTACCAACGCCACCAGGCCATCCCGGTCACCCAGCCAACGGCCAGGGACCGAGTAAGGCTCGGCGACCACCGCCAAGTCCACCAACCACTCAGCCATTGTCTGCATCAGCAGATCTTGGGCTGCCCTGCAGTGGTTGGCGTTAGTCTGAAGGATGCGATGTTCGACTATATCCATCAGTCGGACATCGCACCCCCCTCCGCAGCCGCCGCAGGAACGGCGGTACCGGCAGCCGCAACAGGCCCGGTTGGCGCCTGTACTTTGCCACGCTTAGGGGGAGGATTGCAGTTCCTCCCCTTCATCACGTGGTCCGCTTGGCAGCCACTGGCAGCACAGACCGAGCAGTGCGGCGTGGCGACCTCACAGGAGGCGGTTTGGTGGCCCCCCATGCCACAGCGGTAGCAGGTGTCTGACCTGTCTACCGCGGACGGACACAGAGCCCGGGTGTGGCCGATGCCGAAGCACCGGAAACACCTCAGCGGCTGGTCCTCGAGTGCCCTGACCGCACCCGAGCTGAAGCCGACCGTCAGCCGGCCCTTCGCCAGGACGGCTCTGGCAGCGGGAATCGGGCACTCAAGGCGGACGGTGCCCATGCCACCGCGGCCGGGCCTTATGTCCCGACTCTGGACCGCCGCGACGTCGCAGCCCCCTAACGCTGCGACCGCCTCCACCACCTCCTCCTTGGTGACGGAATCGTCGAGATCCGTCACCTCGAGTGTCACCAACTTTACCGGTCGGGCCACCTTGGCGGAGTCCGCGATGACCTCCTGCAGCTTAGCTGCAAAGAGGTCCGCGCGGGCTCCCCCCTCTGCCCCCGGGAACTCGAATAATCGAGCCCCAGCTTGGGTCCGCCGGCAAGTCACACTGCCGATCCCCAGTTGAGTGGGATCGGCATTGCTACGCGCCCGCACCAAAATGGACGCGTACGTCTCCCCGCGCTCCGCTGCCTCCGCGGTGAGGGTCACCACGACGGCCGCGGTTTTTGGGGAGACTAGCTGCCCCTTTCCCCTCGCTCTACCTCTACCTCCCCGCTTCCCCCCCCCTCTGCCGGTCGTCTGCGACCGGCTGGGAGCGGGGACGGCTGGGGCGGCAGCCGCCGACTTTTTGGCTTTGCCCTTCCGTCTCCCGACCACTTTCGTCCACTCATTGGACGGGGTGGTCGAGGGGAGAAGGGCGTCCTGCTCCGCCGCCTCCGCGGTGAGGGCCACCACGACGGCCGCGGCCTTTGGGGAGACCTGCTGCCCCTTTTCCCTCGCTCTTCCTCTACCTCCCCGCTTCCCCCCCCCTCTGCCAGTCGTCTGCGAGTGGTTGGGAGTGGGGACGGCTGGGGCGGCAGCCGCCGACTTTTTGGCTTTGCCCTTCCCCCTCCCGACCACTTCCGTCCCCTCATTGGACGGGGTAGTCAAGGGGAGAAGGGCGTCCTCCTGGACCTGGGATAAGGAAGACGGCCCCGGCTCGGAGCGCCCCTTGTCCGCCGCAAGCGGCGGTCGGAGGCGCTTTTCTGGCAGGAGCCGGTCCTCTATTCCTGCCAGGCAGGCTCGCGTGAAGGCCCGCTCCTCCATTACCACCTTGCGGATTATGTCCTCAAGGTTGGAGTTGGAGGAAGGGCCCTCTGCCGCAGGACTCGTCTTCGTCGTCTCGGCGGGGGCCTGCTGCGGCCGGGCCGTGGCTTCAGCCAGCTTGCGATGAAGCTCACTGACTTCCACCTGCAGGCGATCCACCCTCGCCTGCAGTTGCCGTGTCTCGTCAGTGGCTTTTCGCTGGACTAGCTCCTTGACCACACCGCGCAAGCTCGCGGCCCGACATTTGAGGGCCTTTTGGAAGGTCCCCTTCAAATTTGAAGACTTTGAGGCAACCTCCAAAATTTCCGCCTCGTCCTCCTCCGCCATTTGTTCCAGCTCCAGCAGGGAGTGGTCCGCGTATAGCACACGGGACGCACCGTACCCGGACTTTGCCCGGGTGACGTGCGCCCGCCTCTCCCTTGCGGCAACCCGCTCCTCAAGCTCCTGCTGGAGCTGCGCCCGCTGCGCAAGATCCAACTTACGTTGGGCGTCCGCGAGCCCAACGACGTGGGTGTCCGCGGCCGTCGTCGACTTTTTAGTCTTTGACAGCCTCGTCGACCCTGACGCCGAGGAGCCCTCGGACCCATCCCGCAGGAAGGCCCGCTTTCGCGACTGCGAGTCGCCTGCACCCGAGACGCCAACCATTGACTCATCGTCGGAGTCAGACAAATCCGACAAGTCCGTTCTTCCGAAGAAGCTAGCCGCAGACGGCGCGCGGCTAGCCTCTGACGCCGAAGCGTCGGTTTGGCCCTGAGAAGGGCCTTTGGGTTGGCCCTGAGAAGGGCCTTTGGGTTGGCCCTGAGAAGGGCCTTTGGGTTTAAAATATCGCCCGCAGGCATCCCGCGTGGGTTTAGGCATAGCCTCCGCAGGTTCGTACTCGCAAGGCAAAATGAGCTACGATAGTCACAGTGCACTTTGGCCGAGCCCAGTCTGCCACTCCGTTACGGTGGTCAAACTGGGTCGTTTCCAGGTGACGCGACGTGGACGCAAGCACTGTGGGGTGGTCCCCCAACCTAACCTAACCTAACCTAACCTAACCTTTTTTTTTTTTTTTTTTTTGTTGACGATGTGGAAATCCTCGATGGATGTCCCCCGCCCTGGGGAGGGCGGAGGGGTCTGTCAGACTCGTACTGACTAAAACCACACCGGTGTTCCCTCGCACACTTGCGTCGGGGGGCAGCGGGAACGAATGTGACTTCCGCTGCCCCGGACTAGTGCCGGCCCGCTCGACCAGTGCGGGCCTCGTCCCTGGGGGGAGTGAGGTGTGCTCCCCCCGTTACGTCTGTGAGAGGCGCGCGTGGAACACTACGCGCCACCGTCTCGGGTCCAGTGATATGGGGGGCGACGGATGTCCCCGAATTCGTCGCCCCTGGACCTGTTTAGGGGGGCCGGAAGAGGGCGTTATCCGCCCTCTGCCGACGCCCGGTGCGTCTGCTGCGGGATGGGAAGGAACTCGAGATCTCCCTCTCCCTCTCCGCAGCTTCCTTCTGCGACATGACGGTTTCGCAGAAGGACACCACCGCGTCCCAGGACTCTGTGCTGTCGACCATCGCGTGAGCAACGGTCGGCAGCGACAGGTCTCCACCTATCTCTGTGACGAGGGCACGGCGCGGCTCGTCCCACGCGGGACATTCTGCCAGCGTATGCCGCGCCGTATCCTCCGGACACTGGACGCAGTGATGGCACCAACCTAACCTAACCTAACCTAACCTAACTCAGTCTACGTTGGTTGCTACGCTAGTGCGGTCGATTTTGTGCGCGATTTTCAGTTTTTGTGACTCTGTACGCGTGCGCCTGTGTACTTGACCTGATCGCATCACCTTGAAAGCGTTTTTCTGGAACTTTTATTGACAAAAATAGTCGAAAGTTTCCCATAAATACATCAAAATTTTGGGCTTTTTCCCAAAAATTTTGCAATACCTAGCCTTCTGTGACGATTGTGCGCGAGCGCCTGTGTTTTTTGACCTGATCGCATCACTTTGAAAGCGTTTTCTAGAACCTTCCATGTACAAAATTCTCGAAATTTTTCCATAAAACTTCAGATTTTAGTGATTTTCCTAAAATTTTTTGCAATAGTCATAGTCGCAATAGTTCTAACCCACCATTCCTGTGCTCTGGTCCGCGTTCCGTGTCCCGGAGTCCTGGTTGGGGGAAGAAAACCAAAAATTTTGCGTCGAAAACTGGTTTTTTGACCAAAACTTCAAAAATTTCTTTGGCACACAGTTTGTTTTATTTCTTGTTCAGCTAGCCCGCGCGAAGCCGCGTCTCTGGACACCTCGATCGCGCGTCTGGCTCAAATAAAAAAATTCCCGCCCACCCACCCTGTAGTATATAGGAAGGTATACAAGAAGGGATCGGAAATTTTTTTAAATCGTCAATATCATCTTGAGAGTCATCTCGACTAAGTGACAGTGGGAAATATATAAATAACGCTCAAAGACGACCACCAGCTCCTCAGGATCAAAATTTTATCTTCCCAGGGGGAAAACATCAGCCCTACAACCCAATATTGGCTCACTGTCAAGCAACACCACCGCTTGAAATCGGCACCCCCTGGAAGCATTCGGACGGCGCCGGAGCAGCGAAGATCAACCGTGGACTTAGTTAAGTACATAGATTAGTTTAGTGATTAAGTTTTAGGATTAAGAATTAGACTTTTGACGGTTTTTTGACCAAAACTTTTTGTTTTGTTATTTGGTCCTGCAGCACTTAATAGGTCTTTTGTCGTGCTGTAGCATTTTATTGTATCAAGACAAAGCCCCAATTCGGGACTTATCATTTTTTACTTTATTATTATTATCTTTTATGGTCTGAATCCCCCCTTTACAGGGATCCAGTACTTTTTAACGTAAATTAACGTGTCCTCCCATAAATAGTGTCGTACTCAGTCTCAGTATCTCTCAGAGATGTTTGGATTCAGGACTCCCGTGACGAAGGCTGTGGAGGAGAGATTGGAAGGGGAGGGGGCATGCCCAGTACAGGCGGGCCCTTCAGTGCGGCGCAGTATTGGCGAGTGGGAAGCGGAGAAACACAAATCGGGACAACCCCGTAAAACCCCATCACCCCAAAAAACCACACCCGCTACCACTCCCCCTAAGAAGACACTCGTGTCCACTCCCCCCAAAATCAACTCAAAAAATACGAGCTCACAGCAGGCAAAGCTGCCAAAAGCGCAGCCTGTGAGAGCCCTGGAGAGCTCGCCTCGAGAAGAGCCACCCGTGAAGTACCTTAATAGAACCACGGAGGCAAAGGCGTGTCTCTCCAGTGCAAAATTACAGCTCGACTGCTCTCGGAACCTTAAACGGGAGATAAAAGAAAAACTCACGAAAGCAGTCGAAAGACTGTACCAGCTCGTCAAGGAGGGAGAGATTGAGAGGAGGAAGAGCTCCGGAGAGGCAGTCGAAACTGAGGAGGTCCCTCAGGACCTGACGCCGGCCTCGGGTGCCCCGACAGAGCTCATGAAGCAGCTTATGGAGAACCTCCAGCAGCATAAAAATGCGCTGGAGGAATGCCAGCTGCATACGCGGGCTCTGTCGGAGCACTTACAGCAGGCACCTCGCTTTGTCGCGGGCCAAGGCCCTTCGTTCGCGGAAATGGCCGCCGTCCCGAAGCAGCAAGTCCAGGAGCCTCTTCACTCGATGGTCGTGTCATCAGTTAATGACCAGGACACCGGGGAAGAGGTTCTTGAGAAGCTCAGGACGGCGGTCGATGCCAGGAACGAGGGAACCAGAGTTGAGAGGCTGCGAAAGGCGAGGGACCAGAAGGTGGTTGTTGGCTTCAGGACCAGGGAGGAACTGACTCGGGTGGCAGAGAGGATTAAGAAGGCTGGAAATCTAAATGTTGAAGAGGTGAAGAATAAGGATCCTCTCATCATCGCCAAGGACGTCCTCTCGTGCCACTCGGATGAGGAGGTCATCGACGCACTAAAGCGTCAGAATAGCCATCTGATAGGGGACGTACCTGCGGATGACCTGAGGTTGGGGGTGAAGTACCGTCGCAGGACGAGGAACCCCCACATGTGCCACGTCATCCTGCAGGTGTCTCCTTGTGTGTGGCAGAGGCTAACTTATGCTGGGCGGGTGCACATAGACCTGCAGCGGGTGCGTGTAATGGACCAGTCACCACTGATTCAGTGCACTCGCTGCTTGCGCTTCGGCCATGGCCGTAAACTGTGCACGGAACCCGCCGACCTCTGCACACACTGTGGCGATCCCCATCTGAGGGTCGACTGCCCCTCGCGGCTGGCAGCAGAGGCACCAAAGTGCAGGAACTGTGTTTCCGCAAAGCTGGGGAAGACCGAGCACAACGCCTTCGACAGCGAGTGCCCAGTCCGCGTGAAGTGGGACGCATTGGCGCGACTGTCGGTGGCGTATTGCTAAGGGCAAGCCAGCGGAAACAGGGAGTGACTCATCCAGGGTTTCTCGAACGCACCAGAGCGCCAGTCAGAATTACCAGGTAATCCAAGCGAATCTGCAGAGGAAGAACCTTGCAACCCAAGAACTCATGCTTGTGGCTAGTGAGCGGAGGGTTGCTTTCGCATTGCTCCAGGAGCCGTATGTGGGTGGGGTTAAGAGGATGCGAGACTACCGAGGAGCGAGAGTCTACCAGTGCGCTGAACAAGGAAGTGGAACTGTGAAGGCAGCAATAGTTGTCTATGATCACGACTTGGACGTGACACAGTGTCCGAAACTCACCACCAATAACATCGTGGTGGTGAGGATCCGTACCAGCGCCTGGAAAATCGCAGTGGTCTCCTTCTACTTTGAACCAGACCAGCCCATACAGCCATACCTGGAGCAACTCATGCAGATTCGTGAGGAAATAGGCCCCACGAGGATTCTTATCGGCGGCGACGCCAACGCTAAGAGCACCTGGTGGGGCAGCCTGGTAACCGATACCAAGGGAGAAGATATGTCGGGAACCCTGGAAGACATGTGCCTGCAGGTACTCAACGTCGGCAACACACCGACCTTCGACACCGTCAGAGGTAACACCCTGTACAGCAGCTTCGTTGACGTAACAGCTTGTTCAACGGACCTGCTGGACCTGGTGGAGGACTGGCGAGTCGAGGAAGGACTCACGAGCTCGGACCATAACGGTATTGTTTTCAAAATTAACCTCAAAAAATCAAAAGGAATTAGTATAAACAGAACGACCAGAGTATACAACACGAAAAAAGCAAATTGGAGCCAATTTCATTCGAAATTGGCCCAATTAAACGCTGATGCAAATTTAAATTCAACAGTTATAGGTAAAATCAATAACAGCATTGATCTGGAACATTATGTTAATAAGTATGTAGACAAAATTAAAGAAACTTGTGAAGAAACTTTGGTCAAAATTAGTAATAATAACCAACTCACCATTCCGTGGTGGTCAAAAGAGCTCGCTGAGTTGATGTCGGAGGTGAACACCCGAAGACGCCGCATCCGATGCGCTGCAAGAGTCCGAAGACAAAAAGTCATCGATGAGTACCTGCAAGCAAAAAGGAATTATGAGTCACTGGCTATGAAGGCACAGACAGAAGGATGGAAGGGGTTCTGTGGAAGACAGGATAGGGAAGGTATGTGGGAAGGGATCTATAGGGTCATAGGACGAACCGCCAAAAGACAGGAAGACCTGCCGTTAGTGAAGGATGGAGTACCACTGAGTGCGCAGGAATCGGCTTTGCTACTGGCCGAGACCTTCTACCCCGAGGACCTAGAGGAGGGTGAAACCGAAGACCACCGTCGGACACGTGAAGCGGCCAGTCGTGTAAACGATTGGGCGCATGATGAACAACATGACCCACCGTTTACACTTCAAGAGCTGAAAACCGCGGTGGATAGTTTCAATCCTAAGAAGGCACCCGGGGCAGATGGTCTCACAGCCGATATCTGTGCCCAGGCTATATCCCGGGACCCAGGAACGTTCCTTGCACTGGCCAACAAGTGCCTAGAGCACGGACACTTTCCTGGGGCCTGGAAAGTGGCTACGGTGGTAGTCCTCCGCAAACCTGGCAAGGATTCCTACACCACCCCTAAGTCGTACAGACCGATTGGCCTTCTACCGGTCTTAGGTAAAACGCTGGAAAAACTTCTTGTAGCAAGACTGAAGTGGCACCTTATCCCGCGGCTCAGTACTCGCCAGTTTGGTTTCATGCCACAGAGGAGCACCGAAGACTCCCTCTACACCATGATACAACATATCAAGGGAAAGCTAAATGAAAAGAAGCTGATCACTGTTGTATCATTGGACATAGAGGGAGCCTTCGATAGCGCATGGTGGCCGGCCATCAGAACCAGACTGGCTGAGGAAAAGTGCCCGGTGAATATCAGAAGGTTGATAGACAGCTACCTGACTGGTAGGAGTGTCCGAGTGAGGTACGCGGGCTCCGAATGCCATAGAGAGACGAACAAGGGGTGCGTGCAAGGGTCCATTGGCGGTCCGATCCTATGGAACCTGATCCTGGATCCCCTGCTGAAGGGGCTGGAGGAGCAAGGCGTCCACTGCCAAGCATTTGCCGATGATGTCGTGATGATCTTCGACGGTGACACAGCGTTGGAAGTCCAGAGGCAGGCCAATGCCACCCTCGAGTATGTCCGGGTGTGGGGCATTCGTAACAAGCTGAAGTTTGCACCGCATAAAACATGTGCAATGGTGATTACCAGGAAGCTTCGGTACGATGTCCCGCTCCTGAGCATGGGCGGGGTAGACATTGGCATGTCTAAGGAAATAAAAATACTGGGGCTCACCGTCGACCACCAGCTCACGTTCAACACCCACGTCGCCAATGTGTGCAGAAAAGCTGTTAATATTTACAAACAGCTGGCACGTGCAGCAAAAGTGAGCTGGGGCCTTAACCCGGAGATCATTCACACAATTTACACGGCAGCAGTGGAGCCGGTTATATTGTACGCAGCGAGCGCCTGGGCGCCGGCAGCGAAGAAGATCGGAGTGCAGAAAAGCCTGAACACGGTCCAACGAGGATTCGCGCAGAAGCTCTGTAAGTCCTACCGCACCGTTTCGCTGAACGCGTCCCTGGTGCTGGCTGGGATACTCCCTCTCGACCTCCGAATACAGGAAGCAGCCGCTCTGTATGAGGCAAAAAGAGGGGTGCCACAGCCAGCACTCGCGGGCAGGGAGGTGGAACGGGTGGTGGCATTTACGGAGACTCCGCACCCGGCGAAACATATTCCCATGGAGTTCGTGTGCTTGGAAGATCAGGCGCTTGTGGAGACCCACAACCGTCAAGCAGTCAGAGTGTTCACGGACGGCAGCAAGATTGAGGGCAAGGTCGGAGCAGCACTGTCATTTTGGGACGGTGAGGCCGAGACCAAGTCCGCCAAACTTAGCCTGCCTCCGTACTGCACGGTCTACCAGGCTGAACTTCTGGCCATATGCGTAGCCACGCGCGAAATCCTCAAGCGCAAGGAGGGAACCTTCGGTATCTATAGTGACTCAAAGGCCGCACTACAAACAGTCACAAATCAGGGTTCCCTCCACGCCTTGGCCGTGGAGACGAGAGCGAACGTTGCCGTGGCTTTATCCCAGGGCAAAGATGTGTCTTTGTTCTGGGTAAAGGCACACGCCGGTCTAGAAGGCAACGAGCGAGCGGACCACCTCGCGAAGGAGGCTGCACTCCGATCCAAAAAGAAGCCGGACTACGACCGCTGCCCGGTTTCATTCGTCAAGCGGCAGATCCGTATGGGGTCGCTCGACGAATGGAACCGGAGGTATCAGAACGGCGAAACAGCCTCAGTAACGAAAATTTTCTTTCCCGATGCGATCGACGCCCACAGAATTGTGCTAAAGTTAAAACCGGCTGGCATATTGACGCAAATCTTGACGGGGCACGGTGGGTTCTCCGAATATTTGCACCGTTTCAAATGTAAGGGGAGCCCAGCGTGCATCTGCGAGCCGGATAAAGCGGAGTCGATCGCACACATATTGACAGAATGCCCAGTATATCAAACTGAGAGATATGAAGCTGAGCGAAGGCTAGAGACTGAAATAAATATTAACTCTATCAATAAAATAATGTCAGAGACTAAGCGAAGGAAATTTTTTATAGAATACTGCACAACTCTAGCCATCAAAGTAATTAAACGTAATAAAGCCAATTAGAACCTATGCTATTTACAAATATAGATATTTCTCTTCTAGAAAGGATATTTTAGAAATAAGCATAGTGTAACTTAGCGTACTTAATGTTTAAACTTTGAAAACTTTGAAACTTTTGTAAACTTTTATTTAAATAAGAAAGAAATTGTAAAATAAGCAGTAAAAAACTAATCATGTATTAAAAAGATCTCTGACCATGTCAGGGGGACACGAGCAAGGCAGGAGGTGGTTTTAGTCAGTTGGAGCCTGACACTACCCAGACTGGATCGATTTGTGAAACAGCCTGGGTGTTAGTCCGACCGGATTTCCCCTCCTGCCAAAAAAAAAAAAAAAAAAAAAAAAAAAAAAAAAAAAAAAAAAAAACCTAACCTAACCTTTTTTTTTTTTTTTTTGTTGACGATGTGGAAATCCTCGATGGATGTCCCCCGCCCTGGGGAGGGCGGAGGGGTCTGTCAGACTCGTACTGACTAAAACCACACCGGTGTTCCCTCGCACACTTGCGTCGGGGGGGCAGCGGGAACGAATGTGACTTCCGCTGCCCCGGACTAGTGCCGGCCCGCTCGACCAGTGCGGGCCTCGTCCCTGGGGGGAGTGAGGTGTGCTCCCCCCGTTACGTCTGTGAGAGGCGCGCGTGGAACACTACGCGCCACCGTCTCGGGTCCAGTGATATGGGGGGCGACGGATGTCCCCGAATCCGTCGCCCCTGGACCTGTTTAGGGGGGCCGGAAGAGGGCGTTATCCGCCCTCTGCCGACGCCCGGTGCGTCTGCTGCGGGATGGGAAGGAGATCTCCCTCTCCCTCTCCGCAGCTTCCTTCTGCGACATGACGGTTTCGCAGAAGGACACCACCGCGTCCCAGGACTCTGTGCCACTGACCATCGCGCGCGCAACGGTCGGCAGCGACAGGTCTCCACCTATCTCTGTGACGAGGGCACGGCGCGGCTCGTCCCACGCGGGACATTCTGCCAGCGTATGCCGCGCCGTATCCTCCGGACACTGGACGCAGTGATGGCACCGAGCGTCCGGCTCCCTGCTTATGCGACACAGGTACTTCCCAAAGCAACCGTGCCCCGAGAGCACCTGCGTCGCCCGAAACGTCAGGGAGCCGTGCTTCCTCCCGAGCCAGTCGTCGAGTACTGGCCGGATCGCCTCGATTGTGTCGAGGCCGGCGGAGGGATGGTCAAGCCTCCCCCGCCATTCCGCCACCATGACCTGTCGGAGCTGAGACCGGTGCAGCGTGATCTGTCGCTGCACCAGCCTTTCGCCCCGATCCTTGGCGTCCTCGCGCCACTTGTGAAGTGTCGCGAGGGCTTTCGCCTCCAGGTCCCACGGCGGGGATCCGGCCAGTACACAAGCCGCCTCGTAGGAGATCGTGCGATAACCCCGTATGACCCTGACGGCCATCGCTCTCTGCGGTTTGCGCAGAACTGCGATAGTGCGGGCCGTCAGGTCCGTCGCCCATACCGGGGCCCCGTAAAGGGCCATGGATCGCACGATCCCCACGTACAACCGTCTGCAGGCGGTGCTCGGGCCCCCCAAATTGGGAAGCAGCGTTGACAGCGCGCCCGCCGCGCCCATCAACTTGGGCACCAGCCGCTGAAAATGGGGGCCGAAGTCCCAACGGCTGTCGAGCACCAATCCCAGGTACTTCATGGTTGACTCGACAGCGATCCGGGCCCCCCCGACCACTATGTGTGATCCCAGCGGCGGCGCCCGTCGGGGGCCATGAAACGCAATGGCCTCCGACTTGTTGAGGGCCACCTCCAGGCCCAGGCGCCGGATGCGGCTCACCACCTGTGACACCGCAGCCGTAGCCAGCAACGCTGCTTCCCTGTACGAGCTCCCCCGGGCAATGACCAGCGTGTCGTCCGCATAACACGTCAGGTTCACTCCCGGTGGAAGCTCGCACCGCAAAACCCAGTCGTAACCGATGTTCCACAAGGGAGGGCCCAGAACCGACCCCTGCGGAACACCGCACGACATCTCACGACGGCCTACGCCATTGCGTCCCATATAGGTGACACACCTTCCCGACAAATAAGCCCCCACGATGTTGCGGAGGTAGAGAGGCACCCGGTGATAGCGCAGGGCCTCCCTAATGCAACCCCAGGGCAGGCTATTAAAGGCGTTGGAGATGTCCAAGGACACCGCCAGCACCACCCCGCCCCGAGACACTGCTTCCTCCGCCAGGACTCTTACCCTCATGATGGCATCAATTGTGGAGCGCCCACGGCGGAACCCAAACTGGCTGTCGTCCAGGTTCGGCCCCTCTGTACTCAAGTGGCTGACGAGGCGGTCTGCGATAATGCGCTCGAGCATCTTGCCCGCCTCGTCTAGCAGCACTATGGGCCGATAAGCGGACGACGAGTCCGCCGGGCGCCCTGCCTTCCTGAGCAAGACCAGCCGACC
This sequence comes from Cerastis leucographa, assembly GCA_963082945.1. Classification (NCBI taxonomy): domain Eukaryota; kingdom Metazoa; phylum Arthropoda; class Insecta; order Lepidoptera; family Noctuidae; genus Cerastis; species Cerastis leucographa. The sequence continues at coordinate 20,457,891 of OY720362.1, read as the reverse complement.
AGTCTTCCACCGGGTAGGGAACTGGCCCCGCTCAAGGCATGCCGAGAAGAGTCCTCTCAGTGGGGGCTCCAGCTCCTTCATAGCGAGGACCAGAGCGCGGCCATGCACTCCATCGGGCCCCGGAGCAGTGTTTTTGGCCCGGAGCCGCAATACGGCCGCGCCCATCTCCGCCTGTGTCACCTCTGGGATGGTTTCGCTTCCTTCCTCAGCCGGCTCTGCAGCTGTGTGCAGAACCATCGGCGGTGGTTCGTACTCGGCCCTCTCAGGGAAGAGGGCCGAGACCACTCGCTCCAGAAACTGGGGCTCTAGACCTTCCGTTAGCGGGGGCGCCCACGGCCGAAGTTTCCCTCGGACCGACCGGTAAGGGCGCCCAAACGGATCCCCGTCTAGGCTCGCCAGCATTTGCTCTCTGGAGCGCGTCTTTGACTCGCCGATGGCCAGCCACAAAGCCAGCTTCGCCGCGCGGTACACCTCATACAGCGCGGCTTCTTCGTGAGGAACCCGTGGACGTCTTCTACGGCACCGCGTGTACGGGCGTCTGGCGACTGCGCATTCGACGCGCAGTCGCTCGATCTCGACGGACCACCAGTACAAGCGGCGCCGTGCGGACAGACAGGAGACGCGTGGCATGCATGCGTCGCAGATCTGCGTCATCGCATCGCAAAACCACTGCGCCTCCTGTTCGACGTCGACGGGATCAACGGTAGCCGACTCCCGAATCCAGGCTTGGACTATGGCGGCTTCTTCGAGAGCCTCCCCGCCGAGGCGTTTCAGCGCCCAACGCGGGCCGTCTCTTCGGGGCCCCGATTGGCGACGATCTCCAGCGGTCTGGGTGGAGACGTCGAAGCGGATGTATCGGTGATCCGATAGCGTCTCCACCTCCACTTCAACGTGCCAATCACGGACACGGTGCACGACTGCAGGACTAGCGAACGAGACGTCCACTATGGACCCGCCCTGCTGCCGTACACACGTGAAGGCCGAACCCCGATTTAAGACGGCCAGGCCCGTCGTAATGGCCCACTCCTCTAGCACTTCGCCTCTCGGGTCCGTGACCGGGGAACCCCACGCCGCAGACTTGGCGTTGAGGTCACCGAGAAGCAAAATGGGTCGAGGGTGTGCCTGGCCGACGACGGCTCCCAACTCGACGAGGAAACTCTCGAAGTCGGCGAGACTCCTGTTGGGCGAAAAATACGCCCCAATCGTGACGATCCCGCTCACAACGGCCGCAACCCAACCGTGACCACGGGATACGTCGACGAGAGTCGCGCCGATGATGGCCACTAGGCCGTCTAGATCCCCTGCCCAGTTATCCCGGGGGGGGACGAAATACGGCTCAGCGACCACCGCCACATTTATCGACCACTGCACCATGCTCTGGAGCAGGAGATCCTGAGCTCTGGTGCAGTGGTTGATGTTCGCCTGGAGGAAATGGTAGTGTGCCATCACTGGCACTCCATTTCCTCAGCGCTACGTCCAACCACAGGCCGGGAGTCGGCCGAAGAGGAGCTAGGTTGTGTGGGGGGTGCGCCCCCCGCAGCCTTGGCCCATCGCTTGCTGCGCTTTCTGGGCGCGCCGCAGGCGTTGCCACCTACTCGATGCCCCGCGGACTTTCCTGCAGCTGCACAAAGACTGCAGTTTGGGTCGGCGGAGCACTGGGACGCCTTATGGCCAGGCTGACCGCAGCGATAACATAAATCGCTGCGGTCTGTGTCACAGGTGCACAGTGCCCGGACGTGCCCTTTCTCCAGGCACCGGTAGCACTGCATGGCCCTGGGTGCCAGGAGTTTTACTCTCGCTGACACCCAGCCAACGAGAATACGTCCTGCCTCAGCAACCTGCCTCGCCGCAGCCACCGGACACCGTACCCATATGGTGCCGAGCCCGCCAGCATTGGCGCGAATGACACCCGCCCGCACATTTTCGGGCGAGCAGCCGCCGCTGCGGGCTATGGCCGCCACCACCTCCTCCGGGGTCACCGAGTCGTCCAGCCCATCGACGCGAACTTCAGCCGTCTTAATGGGCCTGGACACCCGGGCCTCCTCAGGGTTTAGGACGTCCCTTAGCTTCGCAGCCAAAGCGTCCGCCCTCTCGGCGCTGTTGGTCCCCGCCAACTCAAACATCTTAGCCCCCGTGGCTGCCGTCCTGAAACGGAAGCCTTCCGGGGTGCCAAAATCAGCGAGGACCAGCTTGCCCTTCGCCTCCGCCAGCACTTTCTGGTAAGTGATGCCTCTGTCCTTAGCTTCAGGCTGAAGCGTCACTACCACCGCTGCGGATCGAGGGACGCGAATCTTGGGTGGGCCACCCTTGGCTTTTTGCCCCCCGGAGCCCGGCGCGGTCTTGGCCTTGCGGCCCCTCTTTTGCCTCTTTTTACGGCTTTCAGCCGTCTTCCAGGCACCCTCTTTTTCTTTGGGGGATGAGCTGCCCCCCTTAGTGGGCTCTTTCGTCCCTTTCACGGCCTTTTTGGCCCCCTCTGCAGGCGTTTTGGGCGTCTGCGTGGTCTTTTTTGGTGCAGGTGGCGCTTTAGCCACCTGTGCCCACGTAGGCCCAGCCGTTGATGGAGTGGGCTCTGCTTCCTTCCTCCGCTTATCCGCTGCCAGCGGCGGGCGGAGGTTAACTGGGGGGTTGAGCCTGGGTTCAAGGCTGTCGAATCGGGCGGTCATAATAGTCAACAGCCGGTTGAACTGGTCTTCCCCCAAAGACCCGTTCTGTGGCAGAGCGTGACTATCCGAAGTCACGCCCTGCTGCCGGCTGAAGTCCGCCCTCAGGGCGCTGACCTCCCGCTGGAGCTCCTCCATCTTCGTATGGAGACGGTGATTCTCTTCTTGGAGCTTCACCGTCTCCTCCGAGGTCGTCCGGTCAAGGAGGACTTCCACAGCCTCCTTTATTCCGTCCGCCGCCTCCTTAAGGGCCCGCGTGAATGTGCCCTTCAGGTTGCCCGATTTCGTGGCAACCTTCAGGACGACGTCCACGCCGTCCAAAACCTGGCGGCTGAGGACTTCAGCCGTCAGGCCCTCAGGGGCTGTGGCAGTCTGTAACCGCCTCTCCCTTGCCTTCCGAGGCAACTCGGCGACTTCGTCGGTCGCGGCAGCCTTCCGGCCCTCTCGCCTCGCAGCGTTGAGCTCGGCCTTAGTGCTCACCAATGCAGTGGATGCCGCAGAATCATTCTGCTCCACCTGCATGGCCCCCTCGGAGTCGCTAACTCCGCTGGTCACCGACGTATCAGGGCGCTTCAGGTAGCGGCCCCGGGTGTCGCGCGACTCTGCCGCTGGAGTGCTGACACCGGAAGGTGTCCCGCGACCTCTGCCCCTCCTTGCGGTCCGCACCTTGGCGGCCGGCAGGTTCTCCTCACTTGAGGACAAACCTGCCGACAACGCGTCCGATTCAAATCCACGCGGCCGCTTCCCCCAAAACTTGGAGGGGCCGGCCGCAACTGTTTGCGGAGCGTTGCCGGACTCCGACAACACTCTCACCCGCTCAAGAACCACAAGGGGCTCCGCTGGAGCAACTGCTCCTGTCTTCAATGACGCAGTGCCAGAATCTGACGCTGCGTCCGCCTTCTCCACAACTTTTTTAATTTGTTTTGGTATATCCATAGTATTCCCACGAGTATGGGGGATATAAAATGTCCATCCGGGCAGTGCCCCCTGTACCCGGATAAGCCTTTAACATTTATAACCCGCCAGGGGGTCGGCTGGTACCCTGGCGGGGGTCGCACTAGAGACTGATTGTTCCATGGGAACACCCGTCAGCCATTCATCCCCTCACGGTGCGCCGCCGCTTGAGATTCGGGGTAACTTTTTATAGAGGTTTTCTACCTCGCGGTCCGGGCGGTTAAGCCAAGACCCTCGGTCCCGATCGAAGCCGCGAGACGTGATCCACGACACTCCAATGATGGGATTACGAGAACGACGGGGACAGCGAAGGACTGAGTCCCTCACTGTCTGCTCGGAGGCAGGGTAAGTGCACACCGAGCCCGTTGTTGCTCCTCCACTGTGCCCTCTGCTGTTCAGAGGGTCACGCGGAACAGCGCCCCGTTGGTCCATTTAGTTGGACCCCCTCCTATGTCAGAATATTTGCCACGAACAGTAACATTCCCCGAAGAATGAGAATCTCTTCCCATTCCTTGGGGAAGGCCACTGCCCGCGCCCAGGATGCACCGTCCATGCCGGCTGCTGTTCCCTCCAAACGTATCGAGAGGGACCGGCAGCCGTCAGGCCCACGAGGAGGTTTTCTGACCCAGCACCCCAACCTAACCTAACCTAACCTAACCTTTTTTTTTTTTTTTTTTTTGTTGCGGGGTGGAAAATCCGGAAACGGATGTCCTCCGCCTGGGGAGGGCGGAGGGGTCTGTCAGGCTCCAACTGACTAAAAACCACCCCGGTGTTCCATCTCTCACCTACGCCAGGGGTCGCGGGAACGTACGACTCTTCCGCAACCCCCGGCTAGTGCCGGCCCGCTACGGCGGGCCTCATCTCGGGTCGAGGGGGGGGAGGTGTTTGACTCCCCCCGCGACGTCTCAGAGGGGCGCGCGTGGAACACTACGCGCCGCCACCTCGGGTCCGATGTATAGGGGGCGACAGACGTCCCCACGTCCGTCGCCCCTGGACCCATTTAGGGGGGCTGGAAGAGGGCGTTGTCCGCCCTCCGCCGACGCCCGGTGCGCCTGCTGCGGACCGGATGAGAGGTCGTGATCTCCCTCTCCCTTTCCGCAGCCTCCTTCTGCGAGATGACTGTTTCGCAGAAGGAAACCACTGCGTCCCAAGACTCCTCGCTACCGACCATCGAGTTCACAACGGCCGGCAGCGAGAGGTCACTGCCTACTCCAGAGATGAGGGCACGGCGCGGCTCCTCCCAAGCGGCACACTCTGCCAGCGTGTGCCAGGCCGTGTCCTCTCGACAGTCGACGCAGTGGTGGCACCGTGCGTCCAGCTCCCTGTTTATGCGACACAGGTACTTCCCGAAGCAACCATGCCCCGAGAGCACCTGCGCCACCCGAAACGACAGGGAGCCGTGCCTTCTCCCGAGAACCTAACCTAACCTAACCTAACCCACGATATCTTTGACTTCTAGGTAGCGTTTTTGAAGCGGTTTTCGATCGTATCTATATCTAATAGGCCTCCGCTTAATTGTTGACGATTAATTTTTGACTTTCCTGCAAGGGTGGTTTTATTTTTAACACTTTTCACTTTTTCGAAATTTTCACAACTTCAAAATTTTATAACTTCAAAATTTTACATTAGATTTCTGTTCTTTTTGCAGAATCGGGTTTTCGCCATACTAACCTAGGTTTCCCGGCGCTGTGCGCGAACTGAAATCCTTCCTGGTCGCTGAAAACTCGATTTTTGCCTGAAAAAAGTGGTTTTTTGACCACTGTGCATTATTTTCTTCCAAAAGTAATTCTGAAAACGTTCCTGTTGACTTGCTCGCGACGAGACGCGTCTTTTGACACCTCGCACGCGCGTCTAGCTCGACAAAAATTTTGTCCACCCACCCACCCGTTTTCTACTAGTATATAGGAAGGGAAGACAGGAATTTGACGGAAAAATTTTTTATTTCCGTTTTCTGCTCGCAAGCAATTCCTTGACCGGTTTTTACCCTAAATCTTGCTTTGGTGCTCGTCTAGCACCAGAAACGGTTCCTGGACAAATCTTTTGACTTGACTATACCTTATTGTCAATTGTTTTTTGACTACTTTTATTTTATTCTATACCTATACTTTATTAACTGATCCCCCCTTTACAGGGATACAGAAATAACTTGTTTCTCCTGATCGACCCATGAATCTGACCTTCACGCAGACCACCAGCATGTTCCGCACACCGGCCAAGAAGGACGCTAGCTCGCCAGACTCAAAGGGTTCGCCGCGCTCTAACGAGAAAGTTGAACCCTCACTGCCCTGTGTGAGGCGAAGCATCGGTAACTGGGAGGCCGGGAAAGCAAAGCCTCAGGCCAAGTCCCCGGCCAACCCAACGAGTGACGCCACACCAGGTACTTCTCGGGAAATTATCAGCAACCCTGAAACGCGCCGCGTCCCGGTAGTCGACGCAATACCAGCAAAAAGACCCGAAGCAGGATACCCGAACATCACCGCGGAGGCGAGAGCATGCCTGAACAGGGCGAAGCATCACCTCAACAACTCGCGAAACTTAAAAGCGGAAATAAAAAAGGAGGTAACTGCGGCAATAGACCGACTCTACCAATTAGTTAAGGAGGCTGACAAGGGAAAGGATGATCAGAGTCAACGTGGGGGAGCTGAGTGTCAGAAGGACAAAGAAAGTGGGGATGACCTGGAAAGCATCACTTGGTTGCGCTCCGCACTAGAAGAGCAAACTCGAATAGTGAAGGAGGGCAACCAAATGATCAAACAGTTGCAGGTTTCAATGCAGGAGCAAAGGGAGGCACAGGAAACACGTGACAGGGAACGACACAGTGACGGAGATATTCTAAAGGAGATCCGAGCGCTCGAAGAGACCACTCAAGAAATGGGCAGAATGGTCACGGAGATCAAAGGGAGAGCTCCTACTTACGCGGAAACCCTGACCGCACCCCAAAACACCTGGGGTCACAAACCGAAACACTCTGTCATTGTGTCGTCCGATGTCACAATGGACACCAGTACGGAAGTAGTGGGAAGAGTCAAACAGGCTCTGGACGCGAAGAAGAGCGGCTTGCAGATCGAGAGGGTCCGAAAAGTCAAGGACAAGAGAGTTATCCTGAGCTTCAACAGCAAAGAAGAGATGGCAAAAACGACAGCCCATCTCAAAAAGGATAAAAACCTTATAGTGGAAGAAGCTAAAAACCGAAACCCACTCGTAATTATCAAGGACCTCTTGTCCTACAACAGCGACGAGGACATCTTGACTGCCATAAAGGTCCAGAATGCCCACCTGCTGGAGGGCTTGACAGCCGAGGAGGTGACTGCCACTGTGAAGTACCGAAGGAGGGCACGAAACTCACTAGAGAGCCATGTCGTCCTACAGGTGACACCGTTGTTATGGCAGAGACTTACCTCGGCTGGCAGAATCTACATTGACCTCCAACGCGTCAGAGTCCAAGACCAAACACCACTGATACAGTGTACAAAGTGCTTGGCGTATGGGCATGGCCGAAAACTGTGCACGGAGCCTGTGGACTTGTGCAATTATTGCGGGGGGCCACACCTCAAGGCCGAATGTACCGAGCTGGCAACAGGCGAAAGGCCGACGTGCAAGAACTGCATTAAAGAAAAGCACGACGATACAGCCCACACGGTCTACAGCCAAGAATGCCCAGTGCGGAGGAAATGGGACGCATTAGCGCGAACTGCAATAGCATATTGCTAAGGTGGTCCCGGGGGATACGCGAACGGCAGCTACCCAGGTATACGTTGTGGCACAAGCTAACCTCCAACGCAAACAACTGGCCACCAACGACCTTATGCTCGAGGCTACGAAGCGCAAAATAGCCATCGCACTCGTCCAGGAGCCGTATGTGGGAAGCATAAAGGCAATGAAGTCGTACGGGGGGGCCAGAGTCTACCAGAACTTGGATAGCAGCGGGGGCACTGTAAAGGCGGCGATAGTCGTATTTAACCATGACATCGATGTCGTGCAGTGCCCTAATCTCACCACCAACAACATCGTGGTGGTGAAGCTGCGAACAAGCGCGTGGGAGATGCTCGCCGTCTCGTACTACTTTGAGCCTGACCAACCCATTGGGCCATACCTGGACCACTTAACAAGCGTAATGAGAGAGCTAGAGCCTAGGAAAGCCATTATTGGAGGGGATGCTAATGCCAAAAGCGTGTGGTGGGGGAGCAGTACCATCGACGATAGAGGCGACGACCTGATAGGAATGATCGGAGAGCTGGATCTCCAGGTACTTAACAGCGGGAACAAACCCACCTTCGATACCATCAGAGGAGGACGTAGACTAACAAGTCACGTTGACGTTACTCTGTGCACGGAGGACCTGCTCGACCTGGTGGAGGATTGGACGGTAGCTGAAGACCTAACGAGCTCGGATCACAATGGGATAATAATAAAAATTAAATTGCAAAAAGGGAAAGGTATTAAAATTAAAAGAACGACTAGGAAATACAACACAAAGAAAGCTAATTGGGACCTGTTTTATGAAAAAATGGACCAATTAAAATTAGAAAATGGAATTAATAAAATAGGGGTAGAGCAGATAAACAATAGGGACCATTTTGACAACATAATAGTAAAATACACAGAGATAATAACAATAGCATGTAATGAAGCAATACCAAAGAAAAAGGAAAATCAAACACTTACCATTCCGTGGTGGTCCGAAGAACTCGAAGCAATGAAGCGCGATGTCGCCACCAGGAGGAGAAGAATTCAGTGTGCTGCGCCGTCACGTAGAGAAGGTGTGATCGCGTTGTACCTGGAAAAGAAAGAAGAGTATGAGTCAGAGGTTAAAAAACGCTCCACAGAAAGTTGGAAGGGGTTTTGTGAGAGACAGACTAGGGAAGGGGTTTGGGAGGGAATATACAGGGTCATAAAAAATACTTCAAAAAGGCAAGAAGATCTACCCCTGGTGTGGAACGGGAAGGAAGCAGGGCAGGAAGGATCTGCGAGACTACTGGCAGAAATATTCTACCCGGAGGACGCAGAAGAGGAGGATACTCCAGACCATCGTCAAATCAGAGCTCTTGCAGACCGAGTAAACGACTGGAGTCATAATGAGACTAATGACCCGGAGTTTACGACGGAGGAGCTCAGGTTCGCGACGGAGAGTTTTAACCCGAAGAAGGCACCCGGAGTAGACGGCTTTACAGCAGACATCTGCCAGCGGGTAATATCGCAGGACGAGGAACTGCACCTGGCTCTATTTAATAAGTGCTGGCAAATTTCGCACTTCCCCACACCGTGGAAAGAAGCCACTGTGGTGGTGCTGAGGAAACCAGGCAAGGACAACTACACGAATCCCAAGTCCTATAGGCCAATTGGACTGTTACCGGTGATGGGTAAAATACTCGAGAAAATGATGGTTAGAAGGCTGGTTTGGTACCTGGCGCCCCGGATTAGTCCTCGCCAGTATGGCTTCATGCCACAGCGTAGCACGGAAGACGCCCTCTATGACCTGATGGCCCATGTGAGAAGCAAACTCCAAGAGAAGAAGCTCATCACGATGGTCTCACTGGACATAGAGGGCGCCTTCGACAGTGCGTGGTGGCCAGCCATAAAGGTCAGACTGGCAGAGGAGAAGTGCCCTGCGAATCTCAGGAGGATGATAGCCAGCTACCTAAGCGACCGTAAGGTCCGGGTAAGGTATGCTGGCCATGAGTTCGCGAAAGGGACTAATAAAGGGTGCGTCCAAGGATCAATAGGCGGACCCATCTTGTGGAACCTCGTATTGAACCCATTGCTGGAGAGTCTCACGCAGCAAGGCTACTATTGCCAGGCTTTCGCGGATGACGTGGTGCTCGTGTTTTCGGGGGAGACAGCCTTGGAAATCCAGGGACAGGCCAATGCCGCTCTTGAACATGTTCGGCGGTGGGGTGTCATGAATAAGCTCAAGTTCGCGCCGCAAAAAACTTGCGCCATGGTAGTTACCAGAAAGCTTAAATATGACACGCGGCACCTGACCATGGGGGGGATCGACATTGGCATGTCCTCGGAAATGAAGATCTTGGGACTCACAGTGGACGCTAAGTTGACCTTCAATAATCATATTGCAAACGTTTGCAAAAAGGCACTTGGCGTCTACAACCAACTGTCCAGAGCTGCTAAAGTCAGCTGGGGTCTCCACCCGGAAATAGTCCGTATTATATACACCGCGACGGTAGAGCCCATCATCACCTACGCGGCTGGCGCCTGGTCTTCAGCATCAAAAAAGCTGGGAGCACAAAGAAGCCTTAATGCTGTACAGAGGGGTTTTGCCCAAAAATTGTGCGGGGCGTATCGTACGGTCTCTCTCCATTCAGCGCTGGCACTGGCTGGAATATTGCCACTCGACCTCCGCATACAAGAGGCAGCAGCCCTGTATGAAGCGAGGAGAGGGAAGTCCCAGCCAGAGCTAGTAGACAGAGAGGTCGAGCGTAGAGCGGAGTACTCCAGTATGCCGCATCCGGGGAAGCATACCGCGCTAAAGTTCGTGAGCCTGGTGGATCAGGAACAAGTAGTCAGCCACAGTAATCAGAGCATTCAGATTTACACTGATGGTAGCCGGATTGAGGATAAGGTTGGAGCTGCGCTCACCGTATGGGATGGCACATCAGAGGTGAAAACGATCAAGCTCAAGCTGGCTCCATACTGTACGGTGTACCAGGCGGAACTCCTCGCGGTATGCAGAGCCACGGAGGAAATCCAACTAAGAAATGAGGAGAGCTACGGCATCTACAGCGACTCCAGATCGGCACTGGAGACGATCATCAACCCCAGCACAACGCACCCCCTGGCTGTAAAAGCCCGCAAGAACTTAAAGACAATTGATAGCCAGAACAAAACTGTGCTTTTGTTCTGGATCAAGGCACACGCGGGACTAGCGGGAAATGAGAGGGCAGACGAACTGGCGAAGAACGCAGCCCTGAAGCTTAAAACAAAACCCGACTATGACCTGTGCCCGGTCTCATTCATCAAACGACAGATCCGAAAGAGGTCGATTGATGAATGGAACCGAAGGTACAAAGCGGGCGCCACAGCAAAAGTAACAAAACTGTTTTTCCCAGACATGGCTGCTTCCCATAAAACGGTCCGACAGATGGTCCCAAACAAAACAACCACGCAAATACTAACGGGGCACGGTGGATTCTCGGAGTATTTGAATCGATTCAAGTGCAAAGAGAATCCATCGTGCATCTGCCAACCCGGGACACCCGAAACGGTGGAACATATTTTAACCGAATGCCCCGTTCACGCGCTAAAAAGACACGACATTGAGAACAAACTGGAATGCAGAATGGTTGCCAATAATTTCAAAGAGCTTATCTCAAATAAAAAGACCAGAAATATATTTGTCGAGTATCTAAATGATGTTGCCAGAATAGTCATAAACAGAAATAAATAAGTATATTAAGTGTTGTATAGTATAAAAAATTAATGCTAGGTATATATTCGATAGAATATATTGACTAGCATAATTATATGAATAGAAGTGTAAAAATAAAAAATAAGTTATTAGAATATTAAGGCAATAGAATTACGAAGAGAATAAAATTAAATAGATAAGAATAAAAATGTAAGCTAAATATTGTATCTCGACTAAAGAAAGGAAATGTATAGAATAGGAAATAAGATAAGCTAACTATAAACTGTTTCAGACAAAAATTATAAATGTGAAAAAATCTAATAAAAATATCCCTGCTAAAAAATCCCAAAATGTAATAAGAAAGGACTCTGAACATTTTTAGAGGAGAAACATGATATAAAAAAAAAAAAAAAAAAAAAAAAAAAAACCTAACCTAACCTAACCGGTTGATATCTTCGCCATTAAGGGTGCGTTTTTGACGCTGTTTTCAGCATTTTTAGACTTAAGTGGGCCTCCGCCTACGTTCTGACAATATTTTACCACCCTAGAAGCGTTTTCAAAAATCTTCCCTTACGACACTTAGAAAATTTTAAGAATTTCAGACAAAATCTTCCAAATTTAGTGTTCTTCCAAATTTTCCTTCAAATTTTACTTTAGAATATAGTTGCAATAGTACTCACCTACCATCCCTGTGTTCCGGTGCCCGTTTCGTGTCCCGAACTCAAGGCTGGGGGTTGAAAACCAAAATTTTTTGACTCAAAAACTGGTTTTTTGAGCAAAACCCAACATTTTTGTTCGGCACTCACCCCTTTCTATTTCGTAGTTAGCTAGCCCGCGCAAAGCCGCGTTTCTGGACACCTCACTCGCGGGTCTAGCTCAAATAAAATTTTGCCCTCCCACCCGCCCTATTGTGTATAGGAAGGCCGGAGTGGGATTTTACGTAAAATTTATATTTTTTACTTTTGCTCTTCAAGCTGTTTTTGGAACTCTAGAAAGTGTTTGAAGGGAAATTGGCGCTTTTTAGTTTTTTTTTTTTTTTTTTTTGACTTTTTGTGACAAATTGATAAAATTTGAAATAGTTCATCATTGTCAGTGGTGATATTTTAGCTTTTATTGTAATTTAATTTATTTTTGCAATTATTTTAATCTTTTATTGTAATTTGACTACTTACTGTGATCCCCCCTTTACAGGGACACAGAAGTACCATTGACTATTTATTATTTTTGAAATTTTAAATTATTTTTTGTGATTATTGTACGTTCTGTGTACCCCCCTTTACAGGGACACAGAAATATCCAGTGTCCCATACGTCTCTCCTCCCGAGCGGGTATTGTTGGACCGACCCCCTTTTTACAGGGGTCCGTTTCAATAGTATCTGCCGCTGATGATCCTGATGTTTCGCACCCCATCTGCAACCTTGTGAGTAATGGGCTCCAGGAGCTCGCCGCGATCGTCGGAGAAAGTGGTGCCTTCGCCTACTGACGCGCGGAGGAGAATCTCCTTCGGAGAAGACACTCCTTCCGCGTCTCAGATGGGTCCTGCTACTCCGGGGACGCGCCGAGCTCCTGTCGACTCCTTAATATCGCTCGAGAAGCCTGAGACCGTGCACCGCAGTCGCATTGCGGAGGCGAGAGCTTGCCTGAATAAGGCTAAGCTGAATTTAGGCAACTCTCGCAATCTCAAAGCCGAGATAAAAACTGCGGTGCTCGAGGCCATAAACAGGCTTTTTGAGCTTGTTAAGGAGTCGGAGCGTGACAAGGCCCCTGCCGCACCCGCACCCGTAGCTGTACCAGTACCCGCGCCCACTGCTGACTGCAGTCCCCATCCCACTTCCGCCGAGGTTCTTGCTGGCCAGACTGAGCTCCTAACCACCATAAAGGAGCACATCTCGGAGTTGAGAGACAACTCCGAGAAACTTGAAAAACTCCGAGACAGTCTGGCCAGCAGGGAACGCGTGGGGGAGACTACCTACGCGAGTGTAGCGGCCGTTAGTAAGTGCCACACCGGGGCACAAGCCCTGGAGCGAACGACGCTGCACTCCGTGGTGGTTTCCTCAACCCAGGAGATGGACACGGGGGACGAAGTCCTCGAAAGAGTGCGAAAAGCAGTGGATGCGAAGGAGGGCTGGGTGCGCGTTGAGCGGGTCAGGAAGGCCAAGGACCAAAGGATCATCATGGGGTGCGCAACACAGGAGAAGAGACGCAAACTAAAAACAAGACTGGAAGCCGCCGGAGAGAACCTCGTCGTCGAGGACGTGAAAAATCGGGACCCGCTTCTGATCCTTAAGGACGTCTTATTGATTCACAGTGATGAGGAATTGAGGAGAGCCCTTAAGAATCAGAACCGGGAGATATTTCACGGGCTCGACGATGAGGAACAAAAAATTACGATTAAATACAGGCGAAAAACACGGAACCCGCATGTGAATCACGTTGTGCTTGGTGTGTCTCCTACGGTCTGGAGGAGGTCGATTGAGTTAGGAAAACTCCACATCGACCTCCAAAGAGTTCGCGTTGAGGACCAGACGCCTCTGGTGCAGTGCACCCGCTGCTTGGCTTTCGGGCACGGCAAACGCCTATGCACGGAGCCAGCCGATCTGTGTAGCCACTGCGGTGGGTTTCACCTCAGGGCGGACTGCCCGGATATACAGATCGGCAAAGCAGCGGCTTGTGTGAACTGCACCAGAGCAAAACTAGGGGCCACCGAGCACAACGCATTCAGTAACGAATGCCCCGTGCGAAGGAAGTGGGACGCATTCGCAAGAGCTTCGATAGCGTATTGCTAAAGTTGGCGATGCGACCACTTCCGGGCACAGTTCGGCAAAACTGAAAACCAGGTTCGTTGAGCAGACCACTAGGGTTGGCAATATGCAAAATTGTAACTCAAGAATTCTAATCCTATTCTAATCCTATTCTGACATTTTTTCCTGATTGACATACATTATTATTCCTTTTGACATCACTGTTAAAATTTCACAACTGTTATTAGTCTGATAATTATTTGTTTCTTTTTTGTAATTCTAATGATCTGAAATTTAAATGTATCTGGTATTACAATTTTATACGATTACTATTTAATTTATGAATTTTATATTAATTGCATGCCCTTTTGACGGTAGAATATGGAGGACTATAGTAAATAATAACACATCTATGTACAAATTACCCATGTTTGCAAAGAAATAAATGATTTGATTTGATTTGATTTGAAAAAGAATCGTTCATGAGAAACTGTTGCGAGTTATTATGGAACAGGTGCTAACCCTGGTGGGCGGATCATGTTCTGTCGTACTGGCCGATACGATATTCCAAAGCTTTAAGGTTAAAAAAAAAAAAAAAAACCTAATTATGATATATAAATATATATTGAATATATAGCTTCGATATCATAAGAATATATATATACAAAATAATAACAAAATAAAACAAATATTTAAAAATTGGGTAAACAAATGAAATAGGTGTAGAAAAAGTAAAAAGTGAAAGGAATACCAATATCTAGGCTAATTCACATAAGTGCATTCGTAAAAAACATAATATTAAATATATAGAAGTGAATTGTAATAGGAATATAAAGGGTGTAAAACACCTCTTAACGAAGCCGAATGGCACTGGTTCTCCCTGTCATTGCGATCATTTTTTTGTTCTACACCATACCTGGGAACCTTCTAGTTACGGAGATATTAGGGGTCAAAGTTCCAACTTTTTGTCAAGTATTTTTTTAAACGCAAGTTTTTAATGTAATATTTTTACTTTAAACACCTCCACGACCCCCGTACTATTCAATTCGTCCATCAGCACAATGTTTTGAGTGCGTTACATTGAGTTCTACCACAAAACATGATTTTACACCCCCCAAAAAAAAGTCGTTTCCCAGCAATAATTTTTGCGTAAAGTTACTTAGTTTCATGTACAGAATGCTTGGTTGACGGCTTCGTGATGAGCTGATTTACACGGTGTATAATAAAGGAATTTTTCAAAAGCGGTAATACATAAATATTAAGCATCAATAAATAGCAGATACAAACAATTATCGAAAAAATATAGCGTGTGAAACAAAAGTAAAATAAATAAAGTAAATACCATCGCACTGAAAGTGGGCTCTCCGGCCTTTCGAAGCTTATGTAAATCAAAACCTAGTAACAAGGTCTCTGATAATGTCAGAGGGACACTGGCAAGGCAGAAGTGGTTTTTAGCCGGTTCGAGTCCGGCACTACCTCGACTGTCTCACAAGTCGTGAGATAGTCGAGGTGTCCGTGGGGATTTCCCACTCCTGCAAAAACAAAAAAAAACAAAAAAAAAAAAAAGCCTAACCTAACCTATCAAAAATCCATTTTATATGACGGGTGCAATGCAGGCGAAGGCACCCCCGCGCCTGTCGCCCGCCTGTCGCCACCATGAGGAGGGAGAGGACGGCGCCTTCTCCGACCCCTTCTTCGTCTGCGGAGCGGCACAGCAAGAGGGTCGTCCTCCCGCGCGCGCTCCGCCTCCTCCTTTTGCGATATAACGTCCTCGCAAAAGGAGGAAACCGCTGCCCAGCTAACCTAACCTAACCTGTCTCTTTTAGAAATAAGCATAGTGTAACGTAACGTATTTATTGTTTAAATTTTGAAAACTTTGAAATTGTAAACTTGTGTAAAATTTTATTTATTATCCAAGAAAAATTTAAAATAAGCAGTAAAAACCAATAATGTATTACATAAGCAATATAATATATATATAATAATAGCAATATATTATATTAAATAAGCAGTAAAAACCAATAATGTATGTTTATAATTGTAGTTCATCAATGAGATTGCAGAAGGCCAAAGAGGACGTTGTATCCTCTTTATTAAAACACTTAAACGAAAAAAAATGCCCAGGTTTTGATGGCATACGAGTCAAAGACTTAAAATACATATACAGGGTGTAACGGAAAGAGTATATACATCCTTAAGGGTGTGCTACAGACCATCAAACTGAACATGTTTGTCATCATAAAACATGTTTTTCAGCAAAAAAAATATCTGCTGCCCCATAGAAAATTACAATACCTATTCGACCCAAATGTATAGGCAGCAGATTTTTTTTTTTTCTGCAATTTTTTTTTTATGTCGAGAAACATGTTCAGTTTGATGGTCTGTAGCACACCCTTAAGGATGTATATACCCTTTCCGTTACACCCTGTATAAAGAAATTACTCCCGTTATAACTCATCTAATTAACACATGCATTGCAACGTCCTTGTACCCCGATCAACTGAAGGTTGGAATAGTGAGACCTATCCATAAGAAGGGTTCGTACACAGATGTTAATAACTACAGGCCAATTACTATCTTATCATGTATTGATAAGATAATTGAGAGGTATCTCAGAATAGAAATGAACAAATTCTTGACAAATAATAAGGTGATTAATGTGAATCAATACGGCTTTCAAAAAAACAAAAGTACCTCGCAATTATTGTCTAAGTTTAGTAATGAGGTCAACAAGTGCCTTAACGATCGTAAACATGTACTTGTTGTCCTCATTGACTTCAGCAAAGCTTTTGATTGTTTAGATTATAAGACGCTATTTAATAAATTACAGCAAAGTGGTATACGGGGTCCATTTCTAGAATGGTTCAAAAACTACCACAAAAACCGCTTCACGTCGGTGAGTGTCGCAGGCTCGTTAAGTAGCATGATTCCGACCGATAAAGGCACAGCACAAGGTTCGATTATCGGGCCGACCGAATACCTACTGTACGTGAATGATATGTGTAACATCTTCACAGAAGGCTCCGTGTACCAATTTGCTGACGATACATGTTTAGTTACTGCACATAGGAACATGTGTGAGGCACAGAGAGTGATGCAAGGTAACTTCGACCTCCTATGTAAGTGGGCTCATGACGCTGGGCTTGTTAAAAAAAAAAAAAAAAAAACCAAACTTCTGCATATACGCTCACCTTGCCTGACAACGTCCTGTGTGCCTTTTGTCGTTGCCCACGAGCATCTGTGTTTACACCGTTCGCTCAAAACGTGTGGTTGCCAGACATTGGAGTTGGTGACTCATCACATGTACCTTGGCCTGATAATAGATAGTAATTTCCACTGGCGGCCGCACATTGATCACGTATGTAATAAACTTAGATCTGTACTATCAAAATTATCGATACTTAAATATAAACTTCCATATAAAACGCTCAGAACATTGTACTTGGCACTGGCTGATTCCGTTATTGACTACGGCCTAAGTACCTACGGGTGCACATATAAGACTTACATCGAGGATATTTACAAGTTACAGTTACGTATTTTAAAAACTATTGTACCCAGAAGAATAAAACACGATTTCAAAGATAATGACGCGGGTCTATTTAAGTACTGTGAAATTGTAAATGTCTTCGAAAAGGTGCGTATACTCTTTTTAAAGGAGAACT
Source organism: Cerastis leucographa (assembly GCA_963082945.1). Classification (NCBI taxonomy): domain Eukaryota; kingdom Metazoa; phylum Arthropoda; class Insecta; order Lepidoptera; family Noctuidae; genus Cerastis; species Cerastis leucographa. Next base: position 20,440,508 of record OY720362.1, on the reverse strand, counting down.
GCCACAATCTAGGCACAATTCAAAAATATGAACGGTTAAAGTCGTTGCGTCGTCTGTCATACCTACCCACTTTTAAGATACCTAAATCGAGTAATGTCTATGGAGCAAGGACGTGGGAATGCATGCTACCTTCTATTATGAGGGTCGATCTCCAGAGGCATTTTTTTTCGTGTCGGGCAGGATAAACCCATTTTAAAATCGTAAAACGTTTTAAAAATATTTTTTTATAGACAGTTCGGTATCCAATCTACGTGATACAAGGCTAATATTATGAATAAGTATATTTTAAATATTAAAAAAAAAATCTTAAACCCTAAAATCCTGATCGCTCTGGGTTGACCCAACTCCCGATTGAATGAAAAAAATATTCTTTAACTTTTTAATGAGAAGTATCATACCAAACCACTTATTTAAATGACATAACAAATAGTTAATCTTCATAGTAATAAAATATTTTTAGTTATATTAACAATACTTTTACCACAATTTTAATTTAAAATCGTGACCGGACATTTTATCTCATCGCTCTGCGCTGAGGTAAAACATCGCGCTCATCCCTAGTTACGCGACATAGACACTCTATTCCCGTCCTGCGTTGCAACGCCAGAAGTGGTCTAACCGCCGAGGAGCTGATCTATGTGCCACGTTCCCGCGTTCCAAAATTACGACGGTAAGTTTATGATTGCTCTGGATTTGGTTCTCGAATTTTATGATTGCTATGGCACGTTATTTAAATTCATTAGTAACCTTGTGAATGTCTTTGTTATGTGAATTAAGTGATCGTTATGATGTTTTTTATGAGAAGTAATCACAACTTTCTATTGCTTCTTAATTCGGCAATATTTATGATTTTGTGACTTTTTCTGATCGCTATGGCTCTGATTGCTCTGTCCAAAAAGACCAGAGCGATGATATTTTGCATTAAAATGCGTTATAAATCTATTTTAAGAGTAGTTCCGTACTGTATCTATAAAAAAACAATGAACTATGCATATAACCTTTAATTTATAATCTTTTCTGGGTTTCTTCGGGTAACCTAAACCCAAAACCCCTTTTTCTCTAAAATTTAATGGCAACTATTGTTGCAGATAGAAACATGTCACGGGCATCAAGGAAGGCATGCCGCGGCGCCTTCGCTGATTAAGCGTTTCAAAAAATGCACTCAGGAGAAGCAAATTCAGCTCCCACAAATGCCAAATAATCAATCATTACATGACTCGGACCTGCCGGACAGTTTGACTATGAAAATTTAATTACTCCCAGTATTTCCGAGGTAGTTTTATCTTCCTTGCAAAAAGAAGTTTTAACCGACTCCGACTCCGAAGACTATTCCATTTTCTGAGCTTCCAATAAACCTTATTTTCTTAGTTTTTTGATCAACTAAACCTTATAGAAATTGTATTTTTTATACTTTTTGTGAAAATTTGTTATCATAATAATTTAAAAACAATATTTTAATTTGATCTAATCATCTGAATTGCATTTACTTTATGTTGTTCTTTTTAATTCTTTACTTTCCACTAAAGATATAGTTAAGGAAAATTTGATTATTACAAATCTCTTAGATAATCATGAAAATACTGTTATTTTAGTCATGATTCTGAGTCCTAATATAAGCATTATGATTACAAATAGTTACGTTTATAAATTGTTTATTTCTAAGAATTTTATCATGTTCTTTATAAACGACAAACGTTTATAAAGAACATGATAAAACTCTTTAATTACTTTAAAAAAAAAATGAGTAAGTCATTTTATAAATGTAAAAGACTGTTTTAATAGTTGATTTCAAAAGGTTTTTAATCTTTTCTCATTTATCTTTAATTAAGTCCAAAGAAATGAAGCTATGCCAAAAGTTGATTTTACAATAATGTTAATTTGTTTTTTAGCGATTATTTTATATAAAAGATTCCGTATTTTTAATATGTATGAATGATAATATAGAATTTTTTCTAAAATAATACATTTTTCTTACATATAATCTTGTTACACTTGGTAGGTACACTGAATATGACTGAAACGGCTAAATAAATAATATTTTATATTTTTTTTGTTTCACTGATTTCACCATTTATGATCGCTCTGGCACCAATTATGATTGTTCTGGTCGTGAAATTTTTTGAACTTAAATATTTCCATAACTGTTTGTGTAAATTGAAGGCCAATAGTAAACATATACCATTTGAATATTATTATATTTAATGAGATACATAATTACCATTAAATATCAATATCTGAAAAGCACCAGAGCGATCACACGAATACGCCCGTTTTGGAGATTGATCCATGAATGAATTACCGTCAGAAATATGTAATACAATAAATGTGAAAAATTGCTCGAAGGTGCTAAAAAGATACTTTCTGGATTGCGGATCAATATAGAAAGTGTCTATTTAGTACCTATATATATTTCCTATACCTAAGTATGTATTGAATAAATATGTTGTGGCACCGAGTTGCCGGGTCTGGCATACCACTGTTAAACCCACGATGGTTTTTGTGGTATGTTTACGATTAGTCAATAAGTATAAAAGTGTATCTTTGAATAATAATAAAAAATAAAAAAAAAATAAAAAGGTCTCTGACCATGTCAGGGGGTCACGAGCTAGGCAGGAGGTGGTTTTAGTCAGTTGGAGCCTGACACTACCCAGACTGGCTCGATTTGTGAACCAGCTTGGGTGTTAGTCCGACCGGGCCGTGGGGTCCGAGTGCTCACAGTCTTTTCAAGGAAATATCTAAACGCCTAGTTGACATTTCACGTGACCCAAGGGCTGGGTTTTACTTTGGCCAGAGGCTATACAACGTGGCAACGCCGCCAGTCTCTTGGGCACGTTACCAGTTTAACAGCGTTGAGGAGGAGTTTTTTGACGCCCTTTTATTATTTGTTGTTATTTTAGTTATCTAGTTTTAAAAATAATATTAATTTGTAAAATATAATAAATTTATTTATTTATTTATTAAAATTTAATAAATAAATTTATTCAAAAGAAAACTCAGTTTACAAAAACTCTGTGTTCGATAACAACTGCATTAGTATAAAACTGTGTCGCAGTCATTAACGCCCACCTCCAAAAGTCGATACAAAGCAAAACAAAAAATTTAAAAAAAAAACAGAAAAATATAAAATTACATAAGAATTAGAATTAAAAGTTTACAATATTTTGACTGTGTTTCTATGTAAGGATTATGTGCGGTAGTGTGTGGAGTGTAATATGTGTGTGTGTTTGCACATGTTATACATATTAGGGCAATGGAAGTCAGTTTAAGTTTTTATAATTGTTTCTAAATCTTCATAAGTGAGTGTATAAAGCCATTTATCCGTGATTCTTCGACATTCTTGCAAGGTCAGTGGGTATATATTGAGTTGTTTATTTACCCGATTGTACAAAGTGGAGCTTAGAAGTGATATTGCCGTCGTACAACTTGAACTCTGGCAGATTCCACCTGGCAGACTCTGTTGGATCTGCGTTTTTGGGTAACGATAACAGGATCGAATGGAAGGTCTAAGTGTTTACGCAGCACTACAGCGAGAAGAAAAGCATGTCTGACTGTTGGTAACTTGCATAGAGCGTACAGTTCAGTTGTTGGAAACCGAATCGGTTTGTGAGTCATGACTTTCAACACTGCCCTCTGTGCCCTTTCCAGACGGAGCATTAAGCACTTCCCAGCCCCTCCCCAAGCTGCAATACAATATTTTATGATGGAATGTGCCAGAGCAAAGTATACTGTTCGTAGTGTGGCAAAGTTAGCAGATGTTCGCAGGTTTTTAAAAACAAAGATTAATTTTCTGACCCTAGAAACCAGTGCCTCAATTTGTTCCCTCCACGTCAGCTTACTATCCATTATAACACCCAAGTATTTAATGCTATGGGTGCGCGCAATCTGAGCACAACCTGTGCAATCACTCGACGTGAACCCGCATTTATGCGCCGTCAAAGTAAAGGGAGACGGTGGTTGTGAGGCTCTACTTGTAGCAAATGTAATGAACTTTGTTTTATCTACATTGAGAGTTAACAGGTTTTTATTCAGCCATTCCATTGCAACAAGCAGAGCGGATTCCGCATATGAGCGGGCTTCTAACCAATCCTTACCATGAATGAGCAAGACGGTATCGTCCGCGTAAGTGATAATTTTAGCGTTAGTTACAGCCAGATTACATAGGTCATTTATATAAATAAGAAACAGGGTAGGTCCAAGGACACTACCCTGCGGCACTCCGTAAGTTAAAAATTGCGGTTTGCTAACGCTATTTCCCACTTTGACTGTTTGAGAACGCTCACTCAGGTAACTCCTAAAATCATCGAGACACACTCCTCTAACACCAATCCGCTCCAACTTTTCAAGCAAGAGGGGAACAGAGACTGTGTCAAAAGCTTTTGATAGGTCAAGAAAAATTGCTATTGTTTTAAGTTTAGTCTGCATATTTTTTGCTATAGTTCCAGTTACTTCCAATACTGCGTCGTCTGTGCTTCTACCTGATCGAAAACCGTATTGGGAACACCCCTGTTGTGAGTACAAGGTTGAATATGTGCGAAATAATAGGAATTAAGGTGTCGCGAGCAGCCTTGATCAAAGCAGCAGATGTGCCATCCCAACCCACGGCGCAATTAGATCTGAGGCCGAGGATAATGCGTTCAATTTCTTCACAGTCTGTTGAGAGCATGGCCATGGAGTTAGAACAGGCATTTTTGTCAGAGAAACGTGTACCGTGTGTGTTAGTTATTTTTGACGCAAGGGTCTCCCCCACACTCGCAAAGAAGTCATTTACAGTATCAACTGACTCCCGATCCTGGAAGGATAAAAGTTCGGTAGCAGAAGATTTGTTGTTTTGAAGATTAGAAATTGATTTAATAAGATTCCATGTAGCCTTAGGAAGCTTACGATGTCTCTCAAACTCAGATCGTTCATATTCCCGTTTAATTTTTTTCAGTAAATTGTTGCAAGTTTCTGTACCGCTTGAATGTCACTTGTAGTATACTATTATTAGGGTCTCGTTTTGATTTAAAGCAAAGATTATCCCTGTTTCGTATACACCTCAAAAGTCCAAGTGTGATCCAGGGCTTTATAATCCTTTTTTTACTTGGGATAGTGCGAGTAACAGAGTTGTTATTTACTACTTTAGTAATAATATCAACAAATTTTGTGGTAGCCGTAATTGCATCATCGCAATTCAGCACTGAAGAGAAATCTACAGTTTTTATAACTTCAACGCATGCATCCAGGTCTACACGGCGCGATGATGACGGAGATTTAGTTATATCAGATATTAATTTTCAAAACACAATCACTGGAGCATGGTCCGTTATACTAGAATCAAGGACTAAGGTTATTGCAGGTTTGTTTGATTTTATAACTGCGTGGTCTAGACACGCGTTGTTACGAGTGGGAAATAAATGTGCTGGAAGCATTCCATGAGATGCTACTGTGTTTAGATATGTGTCAGAATTAATATCACTAGCATTTTGGGAGATATTTATATTGATATCGCCAATTATGACAATAGTCTTAAACGACTTTAACGAGTGCAAAGTTACATCCAGACATTCAATAAAGTTCTTAGTATTTCGGAACGACGGAGATCGGTATATTGCCAATATGGCTATTTCTGTGCCGAATTTTAAAATCAAGCAATTTGTATCCGTAAATATCGGTATTTCGACAGTAGCTTGTAGGTTTTGCCTCATACACAACAATGCCGTCGTTTTGGTTTGCGTGATCGGACTGGAATGATTCGAATCCTAGTATAGTTGGGAGGTAAGGGCATTTGCGTAACCAACACTCAGATAAAACAATAGCATCAAAATGCACCTTGATTCTGTTTAGTAGAATTAGGAGATTATTAAAATTTGAACTATTGCCTATACTTCTAATATTCACGTGAAATATTTTAAGACCACTTACAACATTATCTAAGTAAGTATTACATTGTTCTGGTGAACACTGATAGGATGATGAGACCGAAAGTTGTTCTAGTTCGTGAGTAATTTCGGTATTATCATTCATTTTGTAAATCGTAAGGGTAACAAATTAGTCGCAGTACCAGTCCTGTGAGGGCTTGAAGCAAGCCAACGTATTTGGTACGGGTTGCGGCACGTTGGATCTAGGTTTAGGCTATAGTGGGAAGTGGGAAAGGTTGCACGATATGGCCTGGTGTGGCTGAGTGCGAGATAGATGAGATGAGAGAGTTTAAATGTGATAATGATGCGCGTATGTTTGTAAGTGTGATTGTAGGTGTGAGAGTGAGTGTGGCATAGTGTATTCACGTAATTTGTGTATAACTTCTGTGTGATTTGCATGGGTAGGGGAGTCCGTATACAGAACAGTAACAACGTTGAAATTTGCATGCAATTTACATTGTGATAAAAAGGTTTACAGGTGATACTTAGGTACAGATTTTGTATAAAATTTTGTGAGATTATGTGGTTGGTATGATTACAACATATTATTGCCTTTGCCAATTTATCGGTGATATGATCAGAGTTATAATAAATATGAAATTGTCGATTAAATAAACAAACAAACAGAGTTACTTTCGCATTCATAATAATATTAGTATGTATAGAATCATCATCTGCCTAGCCTAGTCCCAGCTATGTTGGGGTCGGCTTCCAGTCTAACCGGATGCAGCTGACTACCAGTATTTACATGGAGCGGCTGCCTATCTGACCTTCAGAACCATAACGTGCTTTCCGAGGCACGGCAAAAACTCGGTACGTAATGGGTGGTCACCCATCCACGGACCAACCTAGGAAAGCACGGCTTAACCTAAAGATCGACTTAAGTGGCTGTTGTTAATGAGCCACGAGCTAACAATGTGCAGAAATAAATAAAGCAATAATAATCGCGGAACACACACACTCAATTAATAACCTCCTCCCTTTCTTTCGTCGGTCAAAAATTGCCATTATACACAAAACAAAAGAGAATTATTCCGTATCTGGGTTGGAGGCTGAAATTAGAGCAAATTATAGGCATCTGATCTGACTGCTCTCCTCCCCGCTCGGCACGCCGCTCGCCGCGCCTCTCGCCGCGCCGTTCGCCGCGCTGCTTGCCGCGCCGTGCACCGCCTTCAGGAGTAAACATGCTTCAGCTAGAAACTTGCCACTAGATTAATTTCTCGATTGAAACGCAACTCTTGTTCAAATGTTTTTATTAATTTCTTAATTATTACAATGGAAGTCATGAGAACAGAGATGTGAAATGTTATTTTATAAAGTTTCACCGTCTCTCTTAGTCAATGAATTGGAAGTTGTTTACATTTGAAACATATTACGTAAATCACTTTTTATAATAATAAAAATAATTAAAAAAAAACAGATATATTTATTTCTTAAAGCCTTTTAAAAATTAACAGGTACTAGTCGTACTTAAAATAAATATTATTATTCATGTTAAACATTTTAAAATCCAGTTATTTATCCAGAGAATGTTGTTTATGTGGGGCGCTACATATATCATCATCTGCCTCCAACTGGATGCAGCTGAATGCCAGTATTGTACGTGGAGCGCCTGCCTACCTGCCGTCCACAACCCAGTTAGTACTGGGTACGGGTTACTCCACTGCGCTCCAGGAATGCATTCCACAGCGCACCACATTCACGCTGTGGTTATTGTACGTGGAGCGCCTGCCTACCTGCCGTCCACAACCCAGTTAGTACTGGGTACGGGTTACTCCACTGCGCTCCAGGAATGCATTCCACAGCGCACCACATTCACGCTGTGGTTATTGTACGTGGAGCGCCTGCCTACCTGCCGTCCACAACCCAGTTAGTACTGGGTACGGGTTACTCCACTGCGCTCCAGGAATGCATTCCACAGCGCACCACATTCACGCTGTGGTTATTCAATTCAATTTATTACTGAATCGTAAAAAGATTAAAAGAAGATACATTTACAATATTTTGTAATTTGTATTCTAGATTTCAGAAAACTTCTTCCTCCTTTGTTATAAGTATTGTTATATGTGACTTTATAATTATGACTGAAAAATCATATTTGGCATGCATTTTTTTTTCATGATATTTAATAGTAAGTATAATGTTTTGTGCAAAATTTTTTTTTTGCTAACTTATCTCAAAATTTCTCGGAGCGTGGTGGAATGAATGTATATGGACATTATAATTATGAGAACAATGGGTTTTAGAGACGATACGATACCCCTTGGTAAAACTGGTGGACAGACTTTCGAGCCACTAACTACTTGTAACGGTACTGGAGCGCTTCATTCGTGTTTAGTTCGGTGCTTACAGCCAACCAGTAGATAAGAGGTCTTATAGAGTCAGGTTGCATGGGACACGCTAGCAAAGTGTTTCTATCGCTAGACTACATTGTTGAAGTGACTGGTCAGTAACAGCTTGCGGTGAGATCACGTACGAGGCTCAAACAGGCGTTTTAATTAATTATTGACCTTCGCGCTGTAAGTGAGGAACATGCGAAGATCGCGTTCGCTATAGGTCAAAGAGTTTTATACTGTACATTAAGTAAAAACAGTCCTCCGTATTATTTACTCGTAGACATAATCCAGTACGGGTGCACAGCAGCACAGGTTTGCTGACATAAATCGTTATATGCCCTGTCTATGAAAGACTTTGTAGAGACGGCGCCACATATATAGTTTATGAAATATTTAATTTAATTAAGAAAGTACGGTGGTATCGAAGTAGTAATTTGTCGAGTCGCGTATTTACAGGATGATGTCAGTTGTAACACCCACATTATGTACAGGAGGCGGCGGCCATCAGATGGCGGTGCCGCGCTCGTAACCAACAATAAGACTTAACTAGAAGAGTCGTGCAACGTTCGTACAACAGTCGCGCTACAGTCGCGCCAAAGTTGCGCCCTAGTCGCGCGACTGTTGCGCCGCTACAGGACGCCTACTGCTGCGAGCCACTAAACTTCGTCGTCATGGTATTTTACCAGAGGATAGCGTGACTATTAAGTGTTTATTCATAAAAGCTGCTTAAAGTTGAGTAATGACAAAAGACTGTTTTACCGTCGGCATTTTGTTTTCGACGTCAACTTATAGCAACGTTTGTGATATAACTATAAAGTTCACTACCACAGAAAACAAAACAGATATTTACAATACAAGGCGGTATAGTAGTAGGTATCACCATGCAAACGAATTTTAGTGTCAATCGTCCAAAATACATTTTAAAATTATGTACAAAATAGATGAGTACCGACTGAGTCGTGAGCAACGATTTGTTTCCACAGCGACCGCGACGCCGCGCGCCGCCGCGCCGCCGCCGCGCGCCGCTGACATTGAAAACTTTGAAACCTACTACATCATAATAACATTACTACCGCACCGTCACACCGCACCACCGCGCGCCGCACTGACGAGCATTTCACCTCAAAACCGGCCAAAAGGAAGTGGAAATTTATTAAACTGTACAAATCTATTAAAAAATGTGTTTTATGAAAAAATAATTGAAAATTATATCATAATAAGTTAGAAATTTAGACCTTTAATTACGATATTTGGGATTAAGATTATAACTAAAATAAAATATAAAAAGAAAATTGTAATCAAATTGTAACAACTTTCTTTTAAATAGCTTGGGTTGGGTCGTTTTAAAGGGTGCCTCCCTTGGGATACGGAACCTATCCATACATAGCCTCATTACTTACAGGTTCCCTATCACTAGTAAGGACCCGCTGACTCTCCGTCCGCTCTGTCACAGCGCTGTTCTTTTGAATTGTAATAGGTAGACATTTGAATATTTTCACAGAGTGTCAAAACGATCGAAAATTAAATACAATTAAAAATGTAAGAAGCCCCACATAGAAAACGTGATATTTCAGCGCGTTTTAATCGGCAATCGATTTGTTTTAATGTTGCGAGTGTCAGTAAAGACGACATCTGGTATCCCTTGAGTGGACGACCAGTTTTCCTCAGACCTCAGGTGTCACTGTATGAATCGTTATTATTTATGTATTCAGCCAATTTTCATTTCTATTCAAGAATCTCTCTTCTGTATAATTTGAGAACACTATTTTTTTTCGAATTGGATTTAAAATGCCTTAAATTATGTTTCAGAGTTTGTGTAGTATCTCTTGTTGAAAACGTTTTGTTAACTCCTTACGTTTATTTTCCAAATAAGACTTTATCATCTAGTTTTCTTTCCTTACATTCTATAGAAAACCACGTAAGTACCTATATCATTATACGTGAATTCTGCTTCTTAGAAATTTGGACAATATCTACCATGGTAGATAGTCTGTAAGGATGCAAACAAAATGATCAAATTTAGATAAAATTAAATTTAAAAAAAAAATGAGTAAGTATCATATTCTCAAGGGAAAAAAAATACTATACATAAAAGAATCAAATGAATACAACGCTAAAATGAGGTGCTACACTTGTAACATTCAACTTGACTTAATACACCAACCGGCACTTAGTCGGACACATCGTATAATAACAAATGTGCGTTATAAGTGACGACTACATTGCAGAGACCCTCTCACTAGGCTGGGGTAACTTAGGGGTCTGTTAGTTAGGACTATTTTATGATAGCGCGGTTATCTACATGTAAAAAAATATTTGAGTGCCACTATTAAAAGCTTTTGACCGGTTTCTGAAGCTTGTAAGCGCGCCGCGCCGTGCTAGGACTCCGCGCCGCGCTAGGCCCGTGACTTTGCTCCAATTAATCATAACAATGAAATAGAGGTCACATCGGTTCTTAATAAGAATACAGTTCAAGTAGTAATCATTATTGCTTCGGATTGTAGGAATACTGGGCCTGCGTAGAAATATACAGGTATTTAATATGTACAGGGTTTTATTATTAGATAAATGGTGTCGTGGACGAGAGTCATGTGCCCGCAAGCGCCAGCAGTACAAGCACCAGCACGCAGCCCGGCGCCGCGCCCGCACCCCACCGCGCGCCCGACGTGTTGCGGCTCAGCGTGGCCGCCATCTTGTCGCCTGCAACAGACGAGTGCGTCAGTCACACACTACCGGAAGCCGAGTATAGCGCTGCTCGGTATACTCACTGCCCTCGGAGACGTAGACGTAGATGTGCGCGGGCTCGGTGTTGGCGGCGGCGCAGGTGTAGTTGCCGGAGTGCTGCGGGCCGGCGCCGCGGATGGCCAGCGCCGACTGCGTCTTGGGCCCCGGCTCCGTGAGCACGGTGACGCCGCGCGCCGCGTCGTAGTTGATCATGCGCGCGTTGTGGTACCAGAACACGTACTGCGGCGGCACCGGGCTCTTTTCGATGATGCACACCAGGTTGATGGTGGAGCCGGCGTCCACGTGGTGCTCGTCCGCGCCCAGGATGAAGGCCTCGGGCACGGCGATGTGCAGGTGCACCAGCCGCGACAGCGTGCCGACGCCCGTCGACACCTGCGCACACACGCCATACGTCATACTCCACACTCACGCACACTACTGCGCTCTCACTCGCACTCACACGTACCTGGCACTCATAGGTGCCGTTGTCACGCTTCTGGACGTACTTGATCTGAAGGATCCAGTCATCGGAGCCCTCGCTGTGTAACACCTGAAACATCGGCATCAACACTTTAACGAAGGCCGTGTCTACCGCTACGAGATCAAAATCAATAATGAAGGGTTAAAGTAATCAATGTCGTCGTCAAAATCCAGATAAGTTGACGGAATCTTATTTCTGTTTGCAGGCTTTATAAAAGAACCTAACATGAAGGGCACGAGGGCTTCGTTCACTCTTGTTTGCTCGCTCACTCGAGTGGGAGTGCACTGAGTTTCCGAGCTCGAATCGCTCGCTCGCATACAAATTAGTCCGTAGGTTTTTTTATGACTGCGCTTAGGTTTTCATGGAAGTGTTGTATACCTGGAAGCGTTCATCGTTGGTGTACATGAGCATGCCGGAGCTGATGATGTGCCAGTCGCGGCGCCGCACCCACGACACCTGCACAGACAAGAGCGTTACAAGGCGCGTGGTGGTCACACAGCGGGGCGGAGGAGGAGAGGCTAGGCTACTGTACTGACGCCGCGCTCGCCCAGGTTGCGCACGGGGCAGTGCAGGAAGGCCACGGCGCCGAGCTGCGCCAGCACTTCCTCTTGCGTGTTGTTGATGGAGGGCTCGCGGTGCAGCGCCTCCAGCGAGCCGTACCACAGCTCGCGCCACGCCGGCACCTCCGCCACCTCCGCCAGCTCCAGCGAGGAGACGTCTGCGCCCCCCATCACCACGACACCCGCGCTCTCGCCCGGCGCCTCCACCGACGCGGCGCCGGTGTCTCGGTGCACGCGCCGCGCTCTCACTGCACACACGGACGGTAACAGGTTACTACACTTACTACGATTACTATACGAGAGTGGAAAGCTTCTAATATGATTAGCTAGCGAAATTCCACAGATGGGATCGATACCTTCGATATACATATAATCGGACAACGCCTGAGCTACTATGCGGTACCTGGTGGTGGTAATACTAACGGCTGGCGGGCTCCGGGCCGGCGGCGGCGGCGAGTGCGGCCAGCAGCGCCACGGAGAGCGCTCGCGCCGCCCGCGACATGGTGCGCGCGTCTGCACGCGCTAGTGCCCGCGCGCGCACCCTACATGCCGCGCGCCGCGCGCCTCACTACCCGTCCCATACGACTACACACGCGTCAGTCACAGCTAGCTGAGCCGCGTACACCGTCACACCTCAGGTGCTGTCTGCCATCTGAAATCATCACTACCAGTTACTAGTATTACCAATTAGCAACCGCCCGCTGGCCCAAAGCCAGAGCTGGTCTCCTACCCGCCCGCAGGGCAGGGGCAAGGGGTGGAGGGGTCATGTGCATGAGCTAATGTGGGTGATTGATTAGCTATCACCCGCCGAGATTGATGCGTTTGTTACGATCCACCGCCGCTGCGTACCTGTCGCGCACACGCCTTTCACGGCTCTCACGTCTCTCACGCCTCACACATACATTGAACATACATTAGTGATGTTAGATTAAAAAAAAACAATATAGTTCGATCTAGTTGTAGATTCATTCAAGCACGTCAATGAAATTACGAGTTTTTTCGTTTATGTTTGTAATAGGCAGAGTAATTCTCTGATTCAAACTCAAACTCAAAGCATTTATTTCAATCAGACCACTACAGGCACTTTTGCAAGTAAAAAAAAAAAACAAAAAAGCGAAGCAACAGTCCCAGTCACAAGGCATAATAACTCGTGAAAGTACTGTAGTTGCCCATTCCAAAGTGTAGATCTCTATGGAGAAGAATGGGCAAGAAAAGCCATGGCACTAGTTTCAATCAAAATATTGTTAGTCATCATTTTATGTTGAGAACTAGCTGTGCCCGCGACTTCGTCCGCGTGGAATCAGAATTTTTCTAAAATAGAAGTAACATAAGTTACTCCTTATTACATAAGCTATCTGCCAGTGAAAGGCCCGTCAAAATCGGTCCAGCCTTTCCAGAGATTAGCCGGAACCAACAGACAGACCAACAAACAGACACAGACAAAAATTGTAAAAAAATATATTTTGGTATATGTACCGTATATACATTTATATATGTCGTAGTGAGTGATTTTACTTCGTTAGATACGGTCTTCACGTGGGCAGAACATGGGTTTCGTGCTATGAAAACACACACTACAAAATCAAAAGTCATTTATTCAAACTAGGCTGATAATCAGCACCTTTTGAATATCAAAATTACAAGAGACAGTCCCCCAAAACGCCCGCCCTTCGCCACTTCCTAGTGTTTTAGCTGGGAAGAAGAAGTGGCGGAACAAACTCCCCAGCAACACATCTGTCTGTTAGGTTAGAAGAACCAGATTCTATACACAAAGTACACTGCTTTTATCGAACTAACAAATTACTTGAAATTACAATCCAACACAGTAACACTAGGCACAATGAATCGGGTTACAGTTTCGGGACGTCTTGACTCCGCCGCGATCAGACACTGACTGTCCTCCTCGCCGCGAGCTCGAAACATCACGACTCTGTAGTAAGCGCGCTTAGGTGCGGGTAGACTGGTAAGTAGTTCGCCTTTAGCGCGCTTTCGATTCATGTCCGTACTATTGACTGTCTCCGACACGGCCATCCTGCTTGCACACGTCCTCGTGTGATGGTTACCCTGCAAACAAATACTCCACGACAGAATTTTGTTCCACTCGGTCACTCCTGACCAAACTTTAGATTCAACGGGGCGGTCAAAATAAGGTCATTTTAGAACTAGCTGTTTCGTTTTAACCAAATTAATTGGAAATAATCGAATACACAACAATGATGACCCTGGGCCATGTACCATAGTCGTTCAAATCAACCTTCAAAACTCGACTGCAACAAAAAAACACTACCAAGCTTATAGGAACTCTCGTGTAAAGCCTCTAACGCCACGGCTCTTTAGCCGACCAGCAATCGCATTGCTCTCACACATCCAGCGCATGGATGAAAACTAAAATTAGATCAAACGATTAGGTCAATTAAAATGCTAGAGCAACCAAGTACCTTTTCATCCATCTAATCACCACTTAAAGCAGGAATCTCATCCGTGGCCTATGGGCAACACTCAGGCCCTCCAACAAACCCTGTTTGTTTTACTATGTTCCTCAAGAACACCGAGTCCCACATGCATGACTCTATGGTCTCTACGAGACCCGACCTCCGCCAGAGCCACCCGCGCACCGCGCATTCACGGACTACTATAAGCAGACACCGACTTCTACCGGACTACGGCTACGAAATGGCTACTGGTACGGTCTGACCATCCGAACCAAGATTCCACACTATCTCTCAACTCTAAATCCTCTACAGTCTACTTCAAACGGTACTTGGCCTTCGGGCATTCTCCTTAACCTATCATGTGCTTACTTGAAAGTACGCTTAGAACTTAATGATCTCAATGTGTGGCGATCCCCCTCTAGACTTCGACTGGTACGTGACCCGCTGGCATCTTCCTTAGCCTACCGCGTGCGCATCTGTAGGCACGCTTAGAATTTAAAGCTTTTAGTGTGAAGGATAACCGTCCAAAACCTCAATTACTCTAAACAGACCTTTAATCTTTAACAACCCTAAATCATCAATCGCAAAACCTTTAAAGTTCGCCATCGTTTCGTCAACTCGGCACTTGTCATGTTAAGCTATGCTAACCCATCGCGTCTATACGAACCGTGTACCACCGGCTCGTCACCTTAGCTACCGGGTGCAATTCGGCTTGAACTTTACCAGAGTGAGACTTTGCTACTTAGCACATTACGCAGCTATTTACGAATTTTGAAACGTACCGATACTTTCCAGGAACCAATTCTAATCGAAGAGGTTTTCAGTCGTCTTTTTAGCACCAAGGTGAACGATAAGACTCGTGGAAATTACTGATTACCGACTATTGGAGAGCACGAGCTAAATACGGTAGGCATTCGGACCTATCATTGCGTTAAATATGACGGTGAAAGACGCCTGAACGTAGCACTTAAGTCTTGGCTAGTCATTGCCAGTTACATTCATTGCTATAACAGTCAAAACCGATTGAAGCTTGTTACCACTCTTATGCCTCACCGAATGTACACAAAGGATTTTCGTTAACGAAAACTCCCTTGCCGTCATGTATGCAAGAAAACCCTGATTTAAAATCTCGCCACGTAACATGACGTCACTTTGTAAATAATTATAGTAAGCAAAACAAGCAACAAAATTTCGAGAGGGTTATCGTTAATCACTACACAACATAAAACCTATACTGTAATTCTGTACTGAATACTCGCGTTTGAACTACACCAGTCATAGCAACAACATGACTCACAAGTTTCCCATTAAAATTTCGATGCAAAACTTTCTTTCACCAACGAGCATTCAGCCTCAGAATAATAAGCAAACCGTAACAATTCACCTTTGTGTTGTGACGTCCACGCAGACATCGACGCGCCGCTGGTTCGGCACCCCGCCGACAGCAGGCCCGCTGCCACCACTGCACGCAGCCACCGTCGCTCGTAGCCGGACGGCTGTGACACGGTTTGCCACTTTTGACGTACACCAAGGGCTTCGCTGGCTTGCTGTCGCTTGCCCGATGCCCGTAGCAGCCGACACAGGCAGGGACTTCTTCGTGCGACAATCCGCTTGGTTTTGTCCTGGTTTTTCCCTGGTCCGCATGCATGACACTTGATTTGCGGTAGCGATAAACACTTCTGACGTTTCTCTTTTCTTCGTCATGGTCAGTGCGCATTATCCGTAGGGGTTTTTCCTTTCGTTTGTCACTATTCAGATTAATGAGGGTAGCCGTAAATGTTTCGGCGCACACGAATCTTGCTTTGAACAATTATTTCAACTGGTCCCACGTCATACCTGGATAGGTTACAGCTATGTTGATGCGGAGCCCTTCAACGCCTTGCTCAATATCTAAAGTGGCTGGATTCCTTCCACTGCACTCACAAGAAACAATTCAGCGATAACCCACCACGAGCGCGCATCGGACTCATCGGTGAAATGTGGGTGTTCTATTAGGTACACTCTGCCTAACCCGGGCTGAGGCGTGAGTTATGTTTTGTCAGGATCGAAATCCGGCAACACTAACTTGCTATTCACTAGCTTTTAGTTTGTATCGCGGGTGCCTTTATTTGTTTTGCATTTCAAAAAGTAACCGTCACTGATTGTTATTTTCATTGTTCGCGCGTGTGATTGCATTAGCACGATTTTATCGCACTTCTGATGTCGTAGGGAGGTGATTTTATTTCGTTAGACACGGTCTTCATGTGGGCAGAACATGGGTTTCGTGCTATGAAAACACACACTACAAAATCAAAAGTCATTTATTCAAACTAGGCTGATAATCAGCACCTTTTGAATGTCAAAATTACAAGAGACAGTCCCCCAAAACGCCCGCCCTTCGCCACTTCCTAGTGTTTTAGCTGGGAAGAAGAAGTGGCGGAACAAACTCCCCAGCAACACATCTGTCTGTTAGGTTAGAAGAACCAGATTCTATACACAAAGTACACTGCTTTTATCGAACTAACAAATTACTTGAAATTACAATCCAACACAGTAACACTAGGCACAATGAATCGGGTTACAGTTTCGGGACGTCTTGACTCCGCCGCGATCAGACACTGACTGTCCTCCTCGCCGCGAGCTCGAAACATCACGACTCTGTAGTAAGCGCGCTTAGGTGCGGGTAGACTGGTAAGTAGTTCGCCTTTAGCGCGCTTTCGATTCATGTCCGTACTATTGACTGTCTCCGACATATACATGTAGTAAAAAGCGGTTATTTTAATATTAATTACAAACAGATACTTCAATTTCATTTAGTGTGAGATACATAGAGTGACTGCCTATCTGACCTCCACAAACCAGTAGTACTGGGTTATACTGTGACTGTCAATGATCTACGAATGACAGCCATGGGACAAACGGCTTAACGACCTGTCGTCATAAGATCGACGGACTGTGAGCAAGCCCATAACGCACAACCACAGACGGTGGCCGGTGGTCACCACGTGACGCCCGACGCCCGGGGCGTCTCCCACGTGCGGCTGGGAAGCGAGGGTCTCTCCCTCTTACGTTCCGCCCCCCACTTCGCTAGCATGACTGCTTCGCAGAAGGAGGTGACTGATTCCCACTCCCTCTCCGAATCATGTTCCGGAGACCATGGATTGAACCAGGGTTGGTCGCGAGAGGTCACCGCCGCCAATCGCCGCTACGAAGACATGGCCGCGCTCCACCCATGCGGAACAGACCTCTACGTTGTGGTCCACCGTGTCGTCTGGGCGATCCTCGCAGTGGTAACACCCGGCGTTTCTTCTCACCCAATTCGGTGCAGGAACCTCCCGAAACAACAGTGTCCAGTGAGGACCTGCATCAGGTGGAAGGTGAGGGCGACGTGGTGCCACTCCAGCCATTTCTTAAAGATGGGACTTATCGCCACTATTATGGAGTGCCCTGACCCCAACAACCCCCTGAGGGTAGATATCCAAAAATAGTCATACCTCTCTTTGAAAATTGCAAATAGCCCACTAAACTTATTTTTTGCCATACAATATTCGCCCATTTTTGGAAGTGCTGTCGCACCATTGACCTAGTAATACCTACTTACTTACATGTTAGCCAAGTCATTTTGTGATTTAAAATATATTGTTATGACATTTGACCGAAACCTAAAAAACGCTGGCGCGATGATATTTTTATAGGTGTTTGTGAAAGATTGGCAGGCCAAAACATGCGAGGAACCTTAAGCAGCGTTAACAAAGTAATCTTATCGATAACTATATGTTCGAGTCATTTGGGATTGAAACTCTGGGACCGACTGGGGTCCGTGTACTCATTGCTCACAGCCTTTTTGAGGAAATTGCAAGTCTCATAGCTGAAGCTTTCTGAGAACCAAAAGCTGGCATCTTGGTTAGGCCGAGGTAATGTGCCAGCCCATGTTCACTCTCTCTCTCACATTACCAGTTTTTTTTTTTTTTAAGTTTTTGACGTACTTATTTTATTGTATCGTTTTTATTCGTGAATTCATATAGTTTTATTTGGATTGAAATAAATTATTGTTTAACCTATTGTTTGAATGTTTCAAAATAACTACAAGGATGTATAAAACTATTTTGTAATGATTAGGAAATCTTAGAGCATGTAAAAAATAACAAAATGCCTTTTAAAAAAAAAAACCGGGAGGGGATCGAACCATGATCATTTTTGGAAATCATACAGCATTCAAAAATCAAAATAAAATACAAAAAGAGAATTACATACTGGCTCTCTAGTTTGATCCCGGAACTTTTGATTTGTAGAGCGGCCGCTGAACCGTCGCTCGGGCTATTTACTTTGATGGCAATTTATTTAAAATAGCTGTTCAATTCTAATGCTTGTCATTACAGTTGTCAAACGGTTGAAGAATATGGACATAATGCAATATTGCTTACCTCCCAATGTTATAAGAGTGATAATATATAGCCCACGTCCTTCCCCAGGTTTAAATCTATCTTCTTGCCAAAATCCATTATGATCCGATCAGCCGTTTACTCGTGAAAAGGTAACAAACAAAAAGTGACTTTCGCATTTATAATATCAGTAACGATTTTCAGACTGAAAATACACTCGTTGCCCGCCTTCAAGGTGCACATCAAGATGGATTACTGGTGGATGTCGTTCATGTATTGGGAAACTTAAAATACGCCAAACGCACAACGCCATTTATCGAATAAAGAGATCAACTGCGTGCAGTCTTTTACTTCTGAAACACTTTAAATTCAATTAAATTCAAATATCTTTTGATAGAGAGAACCGATTGCAATGAAACAAAAACTAAATGTTGCTTCAAGTTACGTACCTACATTGCTTTAGTACATTTTACGTGATGCCCGAACAAATAAACAGACAAACATTCCAAAAATGCTGGAATAGGGTTCTGTTGGTTGTCCTCTAACACCCTGGCTATTTTTTTTTGGATGTTCAACGGCCAAGTCACACAACATTAACTATAATAATAAAGAAATCGCAATAAGGAACCTTAGACTTGGCACGACTTTGTCAGGATTTAATTACTTTTTAGAGATAAACAAGCAGCTACATCGAGACTTGGCTAGTTTTTAAAAGCTTTTTATTATCTTCACCTGTATTTTTGTTTGTAACCGACTCCTTTGGGCGCGATTTTGACCCACTTTAAACGGCCAGATCTCGTTCAAACTTTGTAGATTTATCGAGGACGGATGACAATACATTAATTTGATAAAATTATTCCATTTTTCAATTTGCAAAAAAAGTTTTTTTTTTTGTAACCGACTCCTTTGGGCGCGATTTTGACCTACTTTAAACAGCCAGATTTCGTTCAAACTTTGTAGATTTAACGAGGCCGGATGACAATAATTCTGCCGTCCTATCACTAAAAAGCCGTTAAGCCAAAAAAGTCGTTTTCGAGATAATGGCAAAAAAGGTGCGAATCGTTGCTTCTTAAAAACTATGATACTTAGGTTAATGATTGTTGGACACATCGATTGGTATTTTTTTCTGCTTGTCGTTAAGAATGATGTCTGTCCAGAAACTATTATAACATACTTTCAAAATTATTTTTTGCTTTTTAGTTAAGTATAAAATTTAGTTATTGTACCTTATTTCTGTACTAAAAGGCCGTTAACTATACCTTAGCGGCTTTTTAGTGAAGTAATTTATTTAAAATTTTAACGTTCATAATATTTGTTAATATTTTTGCAGAAATACTTAACAAAAAAGTTGTTAGGTGATCTTAACTGCTTTATAGCCATGGAATTCGCTCAAATTAAAGTAACAATAACTTTCCTTAAGAGAGGTTACGGGGTTTTAGCTGCTTTTAAGCTACTTATGCCAATTTTGTATGGAAGTTTTGTAGAATCTTAACAACTTTACTTAACTAAAAGGTGGCTAAAAGTATTTCGTTTGTAGGTTAACGTCTTTTTAGTTTAGCAATAATAAGGAAAATGTGAGATTTATTGACAAGTTCTTGTTAAAATATGAATAAAAATTTTAAAGGTAAATGCAAAGTTAGTTTAAATAAAATATGATATTACGTTATTTTTTTGCCCACGCTGCCACTACCACAGCCACTGGGCTAGACAAAAGTACTTTGAAAGAAGACAAAGATGTATCTTATAAAAAAAATGGTGAGTATAGATGACATCCCAAAGGAAGTACTTAAGTACGAAAGGTGAGAGATTTCATGAAGTCATCAGGAATCTCTTCGTGGTCATGTGGAACGAAGAGCCATGGTGAGCCATGTGGAGCACCGCATACTTTAAAAGTACCTCCAAAAAGCGCATTATATACTAAGAACAAACTCGACCGATCAGAGTGTTACTCTAATCGTGGAATTGAGCGAAAATCCATCTCAACCGCCCTATTCAGAATCAATCCTTCCAAAAACCCACTTTGGTTTTCGTCTTGAAAGCGGAACTTTTGAAGCTATATTCACTATTCACCAGCTTCAAGTGTAAAGAAAAGGACAAAGTCGACTTCTGTTGGTACCTCTGTTTTGATAGTATTTCCCGAGAAGCTGTTGATAAAACAAGAATGTTCTGAAAACTTGTGTTTACACTCTTTGCTGTCGTCATTCAGGAAACATTAAAACGTACTTCAGAAGGCCTTTAAATTCGTTTTCTTACTGGTATTAGCCGCACGAAAAACCTGCTCTTATACAAAGATCATCTAAGTACGCTAATGACCTGTGCTTCCTGGCGGACACTTACAAGAGTTTGCAAGAGCGCAACTCTAAAAGAGAGCCAAAATCCTTGGCATAAAGGCCTGGTTGAGGAGACGCCAGCTAAGTTTGGGTACGTCTCAAAAATTCACGATGTCTCCCATCGTACCTTTAAGCTTCAAGCATGTTCAGAATTCTTCTTCCAATTACTGAAGGTTAGCCATTTATTTTTGCTTCTCGTGTGCGAGGTGGAACAGCTCAGCAGCAGCTCCTGATTCCGGTCCCTTCGAAAATGTTTTTAAGTCAAAACTTTTTTTCTCCGACCGACGTTACGATTCTTTGCTAGTTTTCCTACTTCTGCTGCCGAAAATAATAATAATAATAAATAAAATCTGTGGCTCGAGTGTCAAAGTGACAAGACAAATTTTTTCACACGTTTACTTTAAATCAATAAAATAATTAAGAAAACCTATAGAAATGACCAGCTTAACAACACAATGAAAAAAAAAAAACAGTTTTATAAATAATCAAAACCAGTCGGATTCAACAAAAATTTATCAGAGAAAAGCAAAATGAAATGTCATATTTGTCACGAATGCTGACCCGAAGTCGAGCCAGAACACAAAATGCACACCAACCATCTCCGGGCTCGTCGCTGAGCTCCGCCTCGCAGTCGCCGGGACGCGCCTCATCCGTGGGCGCTGCGTCGCCGGTCGTTGCAGTTGCATCGAGCTCCAGCGACGAGTTTTTCTCCCCGCTGTCGACGCCATCACCACCACGACGACGAGGAAGAGGACGGCCACCAGCGGGCTTGGGACCTCGAGGCCAACAGGCCCCGAACAGGGTCCCCGCTGTCGGTGGAAATGTGTCGCGCATGCGATGGACTCAGTCCATTAATGAGAACGTCATGCGCGCATATTATGGGGCTACTGAGGGGGGAAGCAATTTGACTGCGTACCGTGGTCGGATGCTCTCTCTGTTTCAGGTGCTTGAACCAGCTATCAGCGTGTCGGCGCAGCGACTATCGGATCAGGTGCGGGTCATCCAGCGTAACCATATGTTGGATGACACTGTACTTGATCGACTACGCCTCGACTCACGGAGTAACCCAGTTACGCCTGCTTCGCCAATAATCGTGACGCAGATGCAGAATGTATCCAGTGCTTCGCTGCGATCCGATCGCGGTGGTGAAGAGGATGTTGACGAAGTTATAACCGTGAGTACCCAGTGCAACGCACAATTGAGGAGCGCTTTGGAGGGTGCGTTCCGTGAGTACCGCTCCACACCGCCTGAACTTAGACCACGTTTACCTCGTTTGCCTATGCACAAGAGAAACAAGGCGCTGGTGTGTACTCTAGATTCGCAGCTGTCAAACTACTTTGACAACAGCGAAGACCTCGCTGATACCCACTCAATTTTGTACTGCGCAGCTGTAGCGGCATGTCGTGTAGCTCACGTCAAATTTCCTAACTGCGACCGAGCTACACGACGAAAATTAGCTGTTCCAGCTTGGCAGTGCAGGATTGAGCGGCGTATCGGTGAGGCTAGAGTACTCATCGGCAAGTTAATCTGCTTCAGGGAGGGCAATACTCGCCCTAGAGTGATGCGCTTTGTGAGGCGGGCGTTCTCGGGAACTAACATTAGTTCTCGTGATTATTTGGCCTGCGTCACAGAGCGTATCGACTTCCTGAAGCAGAAGATCTGTGCATGGGCAAGCCGTATTTGTAGGTACAAGCGGCGAGTGGAGCGATACACTCAGAATCGCACATTCCAAAGCGATGAAAGGTGGATATATAGGGCTTGGGAACGACCGGACCAAGGGGTGACTGACACGCGTCTGCCGGATGATGACGCTATGTGTTCGTTCTGGCGCAGCATCTGGTCGGTGCCTGTCAGTCACACTGAGGGCGGTTGGATCCGGGAGGTTGAACAAGTGTGTGATCCAATACCAGAAATGGGGGCAATTATCATCAGCCCCCAAGACGTAGCTCGTGCAGTCCGTCCGTTACCTAACTGGAAATCTCCAGGGCCGGATGGACTGCACAACTTCTGGATCAAATGGTTTCAAAGATCGCACGCTCGTTTGGCATCCCAGTTTCAATCAGCCTTAGAGTCAGGGTCGCTGCCCCAGTTCCTGACGACAGGCATTACCCACCTGCTCCATAAATTAGGTAGTACTGCGTAGCCCAAAGATTATAGACCTATCACTTGCTTACCAACGGTCTATAAAGTTCTTACATCCATTTTGAGAGCTAAAATTAACCAACATATTGAGAGTAATTCCATCATGTCTCCCTCTCAGAATGGATGTAGGAATGGGTCCCGTGGTACTAAGGAGCTGCTCCTCATTGATATGGCCATTAGCCAACAGGTTCGCCGCTCCCGAAGGCATCTGTCTACATGTTGGATAGATTATAAGAAGGCCTATGACTCGGTTCCGCATACATGGCTCATGAGGGTGCTGGAGTTGTACAAGATAGATGCAATTCTACGCGCCTTCCTTGAGTCGTGTATGGGGCAATGGAGGACGGTCCTTCGCTATCCAGGATGTGGACAGATGCAGGGGAACAGCGAACCGATAAGGATTGAGCGTGGTATATTCCAGGGTGATAGTCTGAGTCCATTGTGGTTTTGTCTAGCCTTGAACCCTCTAAGCACACTGCTGGAGGGTTCAGGTCTAGGCTATCGGTTGAGGAGAGGTGGTCAGGTCATATCTCACCTTCTTTACATGGATGATCTGAAAATCTTTGCCCCCAACAATTTGCAACTGATGAAACTACTGAATGTAACTGAAACTTTCAGTAGCGCCATCAGGATGGAATTTGGTGTGGACAAATGTGCAGTCATGCATGTGAAGCGAGGGGAGATTACGGAATCCGTGGGAACTCAACTCTCGGATTCCGTACACCTTAGATCCCTCTCCTCAACAGAAACCTACAAGTATTTGGGTATGTCGGAAGCATTAGGTATCAATACTGCTGACATGAAACAATCGTTGAGGGAACGTTTCTTTGGCCGCCTGAATAAGGTGCTAAGCAGTCTTCTGTC
Source organism: Cerastis leucographa (assembly GCA_963082945.1). Classification (NCBI taxonomy): domain Eukaryota; kingdom Metazoa; phylum Arthropoda; class Insecta; order Lepidoptera; family Noctuidae; genus Cerastis; species Cerastis leucographa. Next base: position 20,416,381 of record OY720362.1, on the reverse strand, counting down.
AGGTGGAAACAAGGTGCGCGCCTTCAACGGTTGGGTCATGCCGGTTTTGATGTATTCTTTTGGCATACTCAAATGGACTCAGACAGAACTTGATGCCCTTGATAGGAAGGTCCGCGTACTGCTGACCGCAAATCGGATGCATCACCCACGGTCGTCGGTGATGAGACTGTATATCCCGCGGAAGTGTGGGGGTCGCGGCTTCTTAAATGCTAAGACCCTGCACAACCGTGAGGTATGCAGTCTCAGGGAATACTTTCTAGAAACCGACGTGGGGATGCACCGAGATGTAGTCTCAGTCGACAAGGGACTTACCCCGCTCTTCTTGGCTAACGAGAACTGGCGCAAGCCTGTAGTATTAGACACTAATGACCGCAGGGAGGTATGGCAGAGCAAGGAGCTTCACGGACGATTTTACCGGGCCTTACATGGGCCCGATGTAGACTTCTTAGCGTCCGTATCCTGGCTCCGTTTCGGTGACCTCTTCGGGGAAACCGAAGGTTTTGTCTGTGCATTATTGGACGAAGTTATGATGACGAATAACTACCGGAAACACATTGTGAAGGATGGCACGGTTGACATATGTCGGGCATGCCACCGTCCGGGAGAATCGATCCGACACATTGTTTCTGGGTGTTCTCGTCTGGCTAACGGAGAGTACTTGCATAGACACAACCTTGTTGCTAGGATTATCCACCAGCAACTTGCTTTGAAATACAAACTTGTGGAATCAGAAGTGCCATACTATGGGTATGCGCCCGACCCAGTTCTCGAAAATGGTAATATCACGTTGTATTGGGATCGACCTATCATCACTGACAGGACTATTGTTGCCAATAAACCTGACATTGTGTTGATAGATCGATTGGAGCGTCGCGCAATGATTGTTGATATAACGGTCCCGCATGACGAGAACCTCGTGAAAGCGGAGAAAGATAAGCAATTCAAGTATCTAGATCTGGCTCGCGAGGTTGTCGACATGTGGGACGTGACTACAGCAGTCATTGTACCGATAGTCGTGTCGGCCAATGGCTTAATGGCTAAAAGCTTCGACCAACATCTGCGGAGTCTTTCGCTTGGCAGTTGGATCAAGGGCTTGATTCAGAAAGCAGTACTTCTGGACACGGCACGTATTGTTAGGAGGTTCCTCTCTCAAGAGCCCTGACCACCGGTAGCCCGGACCCTGTTCCCGATGCCGGTGGGCTACTATTTTTTATATTTTTAAATGTTTTTGTATTTAATTTTGTAAAAATATTTAAAAATGTAAAACGTATGTTTGTCAAATAAATAAAGAGAATAATAATAATCCATTTATTTCAGGCAACTAAGGCCCATAGATAAATACACAAAATAATCTTATACAATAATAAACTAATACATACTACGTTGGGTCGGCGACGTATTGCGCTGAGTCGAGGTGTCATGTAGCCTTCCGCGAAAACGACGATACACGAAAAACTTGTTTGAGGTTAGAAACCCTTGTTCGATTAACGGTCTGCATGACTGGGGGTTTCTTTTCGTCTTAAGATTTCGTTATGTATGACTTTCTTCGTCCAGCTCACTTTCAAAATTAAAAATAGATACTCAATAAAAAAATGTGGGTACGAAATGGACCTTAATTTCGACGTCATGAGCGAGACGAGATGACCTTAAAGCTAGACCACCAACAGCTATAACTTATAATGTCTTCAATGGTGTTCTGACATGTCCGCTTTGAACTCATAGTTTTTCGCCCAAAGTTAGATATTATAATAACTTGAGAGCACATGAAAGAGCATCACACCAAAACACCTACAAAAACGTCGAACAAAGTCGCTGTGCCCGAAATCGGCTGGACGGCATCATCAATCTCAATTCACCATCAGTATGCTAGTATATATAATTAGAGTTTGATATTGATGATTTAGGATGTTTATTCATCCATCACACCTCAACGTCTGATCGAATTTCATAGAAATTCGGCACATTGGTAGAACATGATCTGGAATAAAACATAGAATACCAAACCGTAAACGAAGCGCAAGAGTCGGAAAACTGCCTTTTAGCCAAGTAATGCTGCGTAGCTGCTTTGTAGCTAAGCATAATTTACTTTGTTTCAACAGTTTTCATAAAATAGGAAAGAGTTATTTACAACCAAATTATTAAATACTTAACTAAAACGCCGTTAAGGGCGAATAACTGCATCTAATCTAGCTTTTCCAAACTTGTGCATAAGAAAATACTGAATTACAAAGTAGTTATAGTCCCTTAGCGTCTTTATAGTCAAGAAAAATCAGATAACGTATTTGTAGTTAAGTAAAAGACCAGAAAATAATCGACAGATCCGGCAGTTAAGGTATTTTAACGTACATTTAGCGAAGAAATGTGGGTTAGACGCTTTCAAGTGATGGAATTGTCACAAATTCTGTTACTTAACGGCCTACATTTTTTTTATATCTCTGGAACTGTTCACATTATAAAATGTTTCTTAGACAAAAAGATAGAGAATTTTGAACTCTATCAGGTAGCATCAAAAAGTGAAAATTGACCATTTGAGGGTTAATGGCTTTTTAGTCATAGGACGGCAGACAATAATTTGATAAAATTATCTGGGAGCACGGTAGTGCCCCCGCCAAGACGAGCCAAGCGAAGCGCAAGGGCGGCACTACCTACCTTTCCTCGAAGTGTTTCGTCGTTTTTTTGAAACCTCATTGAGTTGGTGTCCGATGTACCACATAGTTCATATTCTCAGGATATGATGTCAATAATAGACTTATTAAACATACAAAGTCTCAATTGAATAGCTCTAATACTTTAGATTTTATTGATATCTAAAATACACCGATTTCGTCACTGACACACTGATGATCATCAAAATGTTTGGCTACTTCCTGAAGTGCTAGAAAGCTAAAATTTGGTATGTAATCTAAGTTTAGTATGCAACCAACAAAAAAATTCATAAACTTATAACTTTCGCCCGCCCCATCCTCTGAAATGGGGGGGTGGAAGTTTGTATGAGACTTCAAAATGTTAGGTTACTTCCTGAAGTGCTAGAAAGCCGAAATTTGGTATATAAAAAAGAAGAAAAAAATAAACAGTAAAAAGACTGCCTAGCAACTTACAAAAAGAACTGAAATCCTACCAAAAACCGTCGTGGAGGTGATGCGAATAAGTAAGTAACGAAACAGCCAAGCCATACTTTTTTACTGATATGTAGAATTTGTGAAGTTAGGGTCGGTAGAGTTAGGCCGTGTAGATTCAGAAGCTTGGCTCTACATGAGATCTGATAATTATCTTTTCCACAGGGCAAACCTTATGTGGTCGTCTTGGCAACATTTTACATGAAATGTTTTTGGTGGGATTCCATTTTTCAATTTACAAAATAAGTTTTTTGTTAATTTATATAATTTTCATCTATAGTTGATAAGGCAGGAATTGATGTTAATTTTAAATTGCAACCATTATCTGGTGCATTTTTTACTTTACTGCCCTAGGTGTGTAATGTATGTATATACTATTGACACCATGCACCCCACGCTTTTTTTCTTAATTTAAATTTATTTTCTATTTTTTAGTTCGGTTTTCTATAAAAAGCGTGTTTTATAGTTTTTTTGAACTATTATTTTTTACAGAATGTTATTGGTGGGATATAATTATCACCAATAGGCAACCAGTTAATATTTTTCAATATACGAATTATTGTGACCTGCCGTGGGTGGTGAATATTGAGAAGAAGATAAACCTTTTACTCGCACTTGCCCAGTTTTCGTTTATTTGATATCCAACATAATTAGTATAATAATTAAATAATAATTTTTAAATGACATATAACATAATTATTAATTATGTTGAGTTTGTGGTGATTTAAATATTGATCTGTTAGTCAATTCACCAGTAGGTAAAATGTAAGCTGGTCTCATTGTTTCAATCATCTAATTTAAAATATTTATTTAGTGGAGCGGCTAGAATAACAGCAACCTCACTGAAGTTGCCTGAGGAGCGGGTTGAAAGTAATACTTTTCATCCCTAGGAAGAATCGCTTTCAACTGACAGATGCCAAATTATAAAAAAAAAAACTAGTTCTATTTGCACATTTTTATTGAACCATGTGCCAACTTTCTATGCAGCCACGATGTAAAATTGAAATAACTTAAAGTTAAGTATTGATTATAGAAACTATATTTTTTTAATAAATTTATTATAATTTAGTTTAAACAATCTCTTTAAAATAACATAGATTTTGGCAAAACATTTACCATTTTTTCAATGATGATAATAAAAAATAATGGCTGAATGAATAGCTGGCTGGCCACAGAAAAACAAAAAAGGCGGGAAAAGTTGTTGATTTATGTACTTAAAATAAAATTTACTCATTTTTTCTTTTGCTAATTCATGTTTTTATTTTTACTTTCCTTGTATTCGTAATGAAAAGCACAGTGTTTACCTCGGGTTAAAGACTTATTTAGTCCCTCGAACTAATCATCTTTCTAACGCTAGTTTTGATTTACAAGACCCCAATATAAACTACGGTATATTATTTTCCACAGTTTGCAGGAATTAAATAAAACGTGTCCTGTAAAAAAAGTTAAAGTCAACTCAAAATCTAAATTTAGTGAACAGGCCACTGCGGGAATAAGAACAAGCAGAGATATTTATATTACGAAAAATCTCTGACTTCAGATCAAATCTTTCACAATTATGTTAGAAACTATTCAAAAATGTTCAAAAGAGTCCGCGCTCAGGCAAAATCTAAAATAATAAGTAATAAAATCGGTATTTCTAAGAATAAAATAAAAACTAGAAATTAACAGAGAAACAGGAAAGACGCAACAACGAGATAAGAATGAACTGTCTTTGAAAATAGATAATAAAACCATTTGTGATAAGCTAGAAGTCGCTGAGACTCTAGACAATTTCTTTGCCAACATTCCGTTAGAGGTTACGAAATCTCTCCCCTTTTCAGCTAAATTAGCTGAAGCTCTTCTTAAAGAAAACTTTACAAAGGACATACGAAACTTTAAATTTTAACCAGTATGTATTGCTACAATTAAAAACGCATTCAAAAGACTCAATATAAAAAAAATACTGAAGACTTATGGGGGATCTCCGTCAAGGTTCTTAGAAACATTATTGACTCAATTGCTTCTATCTTAACAGGCATATTCAATCAATGTTTGGACAGCGGCAAGTTTCCTGACTTGATAAAACATAGTAAAGTAGTACCAATTTTCAAATCGGGTTTTAAGAGTGATCCCTCTAATTATATACCTGTATCTGTGCTTCCAGCATTGAGTAAAATCTATGAAAAAATCATGCTGGACCATAATACACCGTGTAAATCACCTCATAACGAAGCCATCAACCAAGCATTCTGTACATGAAACTAAGTAACTTTACGCAAAAAATATTGCTGGGAAACGACTTTTTTTTGGGGGGTGTAAAATCATGTTTTGTGGTAGAACTCAATGTAACGCACTCAAAACATTGGATTGAATAGTACGGGGGTCGTGGAGGTGGTTAAAGTAAATATCTTACATTAAAAACTTGTATTTAAAAAAATACTTGTCAAAAAGTTGGAACTTTGACCCCTAATATCTCCGTAACTAGAAGGTTCCCAGGTATGGTGTAGAACAAAAAAATGATCGCAGTGACAGGGAGAACCAGTGCCTTTCGGCTTCGTTAAGAGGTGTTTTACACCCTTTATGTTGTCTCACTTCTATTCTAATGGGATATTGCATAGGGTCAGCACATTGGTTTCACGAAGGGTAGGTCGACAACGGACGCGGGAGTAAAACTCATCAGTCTCACTCACATTTCCGAATCCTGGGAGAAATCCCAGGATGCTATTGGCATCTTCTGTGACCTCTCAATAGCGTTCGACTGCATCGAATCGACCACAACACACTGATCTGCAAATTACACCACTATGGAATTCGTGGACAAGCTGCTTATCTTGTTCTTTCGTATTTATCAAACAGGCAGCAAAAAGTAAATGTAAATGGGGCGACACCCTGCGGGTCTATAGTCAAGATGGGCGTGACCCAAAGTTCAATTCTCGGCCCTTCTTCTTGTATATATTAATGACCTTCCTTATATGATAGCCAAATTTTCGGATATAATTCTATTTGCTGATGACACTTCGCTAATTCTTAAAATGCCAATCCTTTTCAAAGTCACATTTTATAATAAGTTTCCTAAAAACTCAATTTCATATTTCATTACTATTATATATTCATACATTTAAGACTATTTATTTCTAAATATATAGTCGTAAATTACAAATACTTTTGTCGCAAACATATGGTGTAGCTATTATTTAGATATTACACACATCAAAAGTGTCTAGGGATCAAGCATTTTTATGCGGATTTCTTGAGATTGAGATGTGGCTTTGTAATAAATTTATGATTTTATAAATTTATATGGATCCTTTTTGGTGCATTTCATAATTTGAATCAGGAACTGTGAATCAAATTCGAGTAAAAGATGAAAATCAGCTGTCAATATTTTCCCTATAAAAACATACAACGCATTGAAGACATTATTAGTGCTACTGTTTCCCTACTACTGATTAAAACCAACGTTATTATGGAGCGGCGACGTCATTTAAGCAGGGAAGAAATGCTCAGAGCCGTGGGAATGATAGAAGCTGGTTCCCGGCAACGTACTGTGGCTTTAGCTCTGAATACAAGTCAGAGTGTTATCAGTCGACTTTGGACACGTTACCGAAGCACTGGTACCGTGGCTGAGCGCCATGGAGGACGGTATCGCTGCACCACACGGAGACAAGACCGATACATTCAAATCTTAACTCGAAGAGCTCCAACAATAACCGCCATGATGTTAGCCGTGAGGCTTCATCACTCTTCAGGGAACTTAATTAGCGACCAAACAGTCAGAAACCGCTTGCATGAAGTGAACCTTCATTCCCGAAGACCGCTACGGGTACCACCTATAGCAATGCACAATCGTAGGATTTGATATCAATGGGCTCTTGAACACAGAAATTGGGCAGAAGAACAATGGCGTTTCGTGTGCTTTTCTGATGAGTCTCGTTTTGGTATGAGACCGGATACAAGACGTATACGACACTGGAGAACCCCTGGACGCCAACAGCGATTAAAATCCTGCCAGGAAGTCCATCCTTATAGTGGTGGAACCATCATGGTATGGGCGGGTATTTGGATCGGCGGAAGAACTGAGTTGATTTGGATCAGAGGCAACCTCAACGCTCAAATTTATGCTGAGACGATTGTATCAGACGTCATCGTTCCTCTACAAGTGCAAATCGGTCCCTTATTTCAGTTAATGCATGATAATGCACGACCGCACACCGCAAGAGTTGTAAGACAGACTCTCGCCGCAGCTAACATCAATGTCCTGCCCTGGCCTGCTCAGTCGCCAGACTTGAACCCGATTGAGCATGCATGAGATATGCTACAGAGAAGAGCTCTGCCGAATATGGAGGGTATCCAGTCGCAAGAAGACCTTTTTTTGTTGTTGCAACGAACATGGGCGGCCATTCCACAGCGTGATTTGGATGAACTCATTTTGAGTATGCCAAACCGATGTTCTTGTGTTGTTAGTGTTCGCGGTAGAAACACGGATTATGAATTGTTTAAGTTACCCAATAAAATTTTAAAGAAAACTGTTATTTCAGTCTTTTTTTCGAACTTTAATGTTAGTGGTTCAAATGTCAAAAATCCCTTTATTAGAAAATGGCAAATTTCTTTATTAATGCAAAGGTGACTTGGTTTATCGTTACTGTGACAAACGAAAACACTTTATTTGATGAATCCTTAAAGAAAATTTTAATTAATATCAATCAGGAGAAAAGTTATTGCAAAAATATATGTTGATCCCTAGACACTTTTGATGTGTGTATGTTGATCCCTAGACACTTTTGATGTGTGTATTTGTGTTTTGTTGTTCCATTTCATTTTATAGGGACAATATTCTCTCTATTAAGGCACCCTCACTTCTAATTTTAACTCAACGGGGACAACGGGCATAATTTGAAAAGCATATATTACAAGAAATTAACGGGGACAGCGTACGGGGACAACGGGAAGTAATTTTAATTATTTTATTAAATTCCCTTTGTCCCCGTTAACGGGGACATGGCCTACGGGGACAACGGGAATACACGAGATATAGATTGGACGAAGAATGATCGGTGAATGAAGTCAGTGCGCTGAGAGGGACATTGAAGAGACGGTTATGCGAAGAGCGCAGACTCCTATTATGGTTGGCACAAATGTATTGAAAGTGGGGAGCGAGGTAGCTAAGAGACATGATCGTATTTACGCAGATTGAAAACGAATCGAATGCAGTTATTCAGAAGGCGGTCAAGTTTGTCGAGAAGATCTGCATTCAGGTCGAAGTAGCACACATCTCCATAATCGATGATAGGGAAAATTAAGGACTGTACAAGCATTGTTTTCGTATTCGATGGTAAAAAGTTTCTCAAAAGGTACAGAGCTCGTAACGTACCAGTAACCTTCTGGCTGACACGAGCGACTTGAGTATGCCATTTCATTGTGTTATCAATATGCAAGCCTAGATCCTTTACATCCGTGCTAAAAAGAACGACCGTACCGTCGAAAAGAACTGGTGGCAAGGTTGTACCATCTAACTTATTAAGACTGCGAGAACTCCCAATAATGATAGCTTGACATTTGTTAGGGTTAACTGCTACACCAAATTTATCGGACAAGGTTTTAATTGCCAACAGGTCCCTATTTAAACTGTCGATCAGATCTGATATTTCGTCAACCGTTCCTTGACAGTACAACTTTACTGTGTAATTAGCGAGAAGAGACGCAACACCGAGAAAAGTGGAAGGAATGGGAGGAGATCTATGCCCAGGAGTGGGACAGTCAAGGCTAAGAAAAATAATTTAAGTTTAAAAAGCATGAAATAAAATATTAAATTAAAAAGGGGGTTTTTTAAATTTTAAATTTAATTTTTATTAGAGTTACGCTGCCAAATGGTAAATACGGAACCCGTATGGATTCGGTCTGTACGTCTGTCTGTCTGCCCGTCCATATATCACAGAATTTTTACTCTGGGACTATTGGCACCACACAGTTGGAATTTGGAGAGTAACTTGGAATGTTGCAAAAGTTTGTTTAAACTCCTTTTTTATTAAGAAACCGACGCCATACTCGTTGGTCAGTATGTAATAAATGTCAAGCGACAATCATTGGGAGTTCTGGCAGTCTAAATAAGTTAGATGGTACAACCTTGCCATGAGTTCTTTTCGACGGTACGGTCGTTCCTTTTAGCACGGATGTAAAGGATCTAGGCTTGCATATTGACAACACTATGAAATGGCATACTCAAGTCGCTCGTGTCAGCAAGAAGGTTACTGGTACCTACGTTGCGAACTCTGTACCTCTTGAGAATTTTTTTACCATAGAATACGAAAACAATGCTGGTACAGTCCTTAATTTTCCCTATCATCGATTATGGTGATGTGTGCTTCATTCACCTGAATGCTATAGTATCTGCCCACTACAGACACTCTATACTCACACTTATCATCCATATTCATACTTTTATTGGTTTTACATTGGCATTTTACCAATCGACTCATTTTTATAAATATTTTCTTAGTATTCTTTGTTGTGACATAACTTGTCAGTTGTCATTTACTTTTATTTATAATTGTAACCAGCCAAATTCTTTATGAAGGTTTCATTTAGATTATATATTAATAAAAATTATTATCATCAATTCGTTAGTTCAATTGTTGTATTTTATAGTTAATTGCGAATATTTGCTGTGTAAAGATATTCTGAGTTATATTTATAAAAATATGATGTGCAGGGTTTTTGACCATCGTTACTGGCTGTTTTTAATACCGTCAGGTTGCGTCTTACTAACGCAGCAGTTTTGAATCTGGAAATAAAGGAGATGTTCGATTTTGGGCTACCACTATGTACACTAGATAGATAAATAGGAGAAAAATAGGAGAATTTCATAAAAATACTAACAAATTGATTTGAAGAAGGGTACAGTCGTTCAATAATTATCATTTAAAAAGTTTTTTACTACGATAACCCTTTTTTAGGGCATCCATGACAGTTGTTTGACGTTTGACGACTTTGACAGTTTCAAGAAGTGCAGTCTTTGAGTCTTTCTTTGCTTTGAGTTTGGATTGGACTTGTTTCGGAGTTTTTAGTGATTGTTTTTGTTTTGCGACCCAGTTTACTACTACGGACTTTGATTGATTGCTTCTCTGTTGACCCCGGCTTTGTTATATGGTTTCTGATTCGCCTGTGATTTGGATTCCGTCGTGTGTTATTTTACAAAAACAAGTTCAGTTTCAGGTTTGTCTACTACCCCTTTTATTTACTTGTTGTTTTGTTCAAATGCTATTTCTATGTAATGTTATCCCTTGTTCCATATTGTAACAGGTTTAAATTCATATTCCAGTTTATTCACAATGGCGTGCGTACGGTGCACCTCTGTAATAGATGAAAATGAACAGTATTATGCTGCCGATGATTTGGGTCCCGAAATAATTTCGGTCATCGAGCGGTATCTTGGCCATCTGGTAAAAACATTTTATTTATCTAGGTATATACTGCAACATATCTGTAAACACTTTGTATAACCTCTTTTATGTTTTGTTTTAGGTTGATGAAAATGGAATAATGTGCTCACAATGCTTTGGCATTATGATGCAAGAAATATCCAATGATAGTGTCCTGGCACATAGAGATCATGAACTCCAGCATCAACATGATAGCAATGTTTGTGTTACATGTAGGACATCTTTGTTTATGAGGCGCACTCACTCTATTTCCGAGGGTGCTGAAAGGCAATATATTGCTGAAACAATTGCTCCAAGAGAGGTAAGCCCCTCTTTTATTTAGTTTTTTATTCATACTAGGCAGGCACAAATGCAGATGTTTCTTAATTATTATTCAAGACAACATCGTTCCAGGCAGGAAAAGATAGTAACAATTTATTTTTTGGAAATGTGTGTAGACATGTGACTTATAACATTGCTTTGGATGAGTTTGTAACAGTGATAATAAAATAACTCAATCTTGATTCATTAAAATTAATTAAAAGGTTGTGATTTAAATAAATATTTATTTCATATTTTTGTTTTAGATACCTGAGGGTGGCTTACTATGTTTTGCTTGTTGGGTACATACTCGGCGTTTAACACAACAAGAAGGAATGTGGAGCATGCTACAAGGATTGAGGACAACCGGCAAACTCCAGGACCATATAACCTTCACCAAGATTCTTTATGTGCATGGTGTAGAAAGTCGCTACACCGAAGGCAACCACATGTGGCTAGTGGTCCTGTGAGAGATGAAGTTGCAGCAAGAATCTACCCCAATGAGGTTAAATTATTTTAATTTACTAAACCACCATACATAAGCAATGTCACTGTGTATTTAAGGATAAGGAACCCTTTCTGTTGCCCCTGTAGGTAAATTGTTAGTTGTTTTGTTTCAGGTACCAGAACAAGCGCTTCTTTGTTCCAACTGCTGGACACGTGCCCAGGAAAACATAGGAACGGAGCAAGAAGTTGTACAATCTGATAGCCAGCCACCAAGTGCATCAATGGCACTTGATGGTTTTACACATACAGCACAGACAAGTGCTCATTGTTTTGTGCCGGCTTGTAACAATTCAGAACGCATAGAGTGCCAGAATGCTTAAGAATATTTGTGACAGAAAATGCAAGAGTATGTAATGAACATAAATCTTTATACAATTGGGAGTTTCTGGACCAGCATCAGTCCTCAAATACATTCACAAGGAATGAGATAGAGTCAATGCTGAGGCTGAGTCTCCAGGACGATGAAATGAATCAATTAGATTTTAATAATATTACTAATATTGATGAGGGTTTTTAAGTTCTGGACTGGTGTCACTAAAGACAATTTTATGAATATTTTTAATGTAATAAGCCCAGAATTGTCTTGCAAGAACCCAAAAACTGCTTTGGGAAGTTATTTGGTGAAAGCTCGTACAGGGGACTCCCATGAAAGGATTGCCTCTCTGTTTCATCTGACCAAGTCCTCAATATCACGATTGCTTCAAGTAGCTAGAGAGGCATTGCTAAGCTTATTTGTGCCTCTCCACTTGGGAATCAACCACACAAGAAATGACTTAATTAATAGGAACTTATTAATACCATGACCATTGTGTGGTATTTGGGTTGGGCTCGGTACCAAGAGAATATAGAATAGAGAGTATAGAATTATAGCACCGGCATCATTCCTGGATGGAATACTTATAAAGGATGATGTGGAAAATGAATAAAATCATAAGTCCTAACAAGTTGTTTTATTTATATGCCTCTCATGATTCACGATTCTCATGATTTCAATAATCTTAATACTAGGAATTAAATAACATAGAACTTGTATTAAAAATTCTTAGTGTTTTGTTGGGCACAAGGCCCGCATGGTGAATTATGGTCCACCCCTTAACAGCAAGGAGGTCTAAGTCCCAGCAGTAGGAACATTATAGGCTGATTATGCTGCTGCTGCCTAATTGGACTAAAATGGTTGGTTTCTTCCCAGTAGTTGTCAGGTAGCAGCGCTGCGCAGCTGACTGCTCGCTCCTACGAACTGTCGCAAGTCCAGGTTATATTGAATGAAGCAGCAGGATAGTGTTGATAAACAAAATAACGTTCAAGCCTTCGTTTAATTTCTTGCTCCTCTTGACATCGATATAACCAATCTTGAACTACTCAAATAGGTAGAGGAGTAGAATATCCTGGAGAGTTATATTACTGAAACCAAAACCCGAGATTTTCGAAATTCGAGTTTTTTTTTGTTTACCAAAGCAGTTTTTACAATACACGTCAATCAAATGTCATTGTCAAAATGACATTTTTCGCCTGCTGATCACGTGCTGATCTGATCCACCATGTTTTATTTTTATGTTGTTGCTCTCTTTGACCAAGTTAATTTGACTGTACGTTAAAACGAAGCAAAATTAGAGAAAATTGACGATAAAAAACGGTTACTGTATTAACTAGCAATATTTACATATAGTGTACATAGTGCTGGCCCAGGCTCCATACGTTTCTGGAACATCTCCTTTCAAGAAAGAAACGGAGGATCAGGGTATAATAGGGATTTCTGACGGATACCCTGGGTCAGTCGAGTCAAGAGCTCAGTCAAGTCTTCAGTATAGCCAATCTAAAGCAGGTTTGGCAGATGAACATGCCGGCTGAGTTGTCGATGCCGTTGCATAGAGGAGCGCTGCGTACTATTTTACATAGTGCTGCTCTATCCTGTGTTTCTGGAGGAGCGTTCTTCGTCTGGTGCTGCCGTGGCTGCTGCTAGCTGCAGTGAGGAAGCTGCTCTACGAGCTGACGAGCCTGGCACTGGGCTCGGTACGTGTCTGCTGGTGGGTCTTGCCCAGCTACCCTACATCAAGTTCGTCGTGGTCAAGCTCGTCTTGATCATCGCTTTCTACATCTGGATGTTTGTCTTCAGTTATTATCACGCTCTGAGATTTGCGGAGGCATTCAACACGTTCCCGGCTAACCTGCCCTCTACTTTTTTAATAATTTATTGTATTTTTTTATGTCTTTTTATAATATATTCATTTTCCCCTTATAACCTTTTTTAATGTATTTTTATAATGTATATACTTCTTTTATTACGAGGAGCAAGCACGTTTGTTACATGCAGATCTTCTCGACAAACTTGACCGCCTTCTGAATAACTGCATTCGACTCTTTTTCAATCTGCGTAAATACGATGTTGTCTCTGAGCAGCGCTCTCTTCTTAAGTGGTTGCCCATACGTCAGCGTAGGGAGCTAAGGGCGCTAACAACCTTGTTTTCTTTTCTTGTTTCTCGCACTTCCCCTAGTTACCTCGCTCCCCGCTTTCAATACATTTGTGCCAACCATAATAGGAGTCTGCGCTCTTCGCATAACCGTGTTCTTCAATGTCCCTCTCACCACACTGACTTCATTCACCGATCATTCATCGTCCTATCTATTTCTCTGTGGAACGCGATTCGCCAGGAAATTAGGATGGCTACGAATCGCCTATCTTTTAAAATGAAAGTTCGCGAGTATATTCGGAAAAACTAGCAGTATCATCACAACGTTAATATTTTCCCCATAGATTGTCCTTTTATATTTTGATATATTTTTATAGTATTTTATATATACTTTGTAGTTTGTTTTTAGTATTCATTGAATAATATTTAATAGATATACACCTACCACTGTCTGTCTCTGCATCACCCAAAGGTGGACTGGTAGAAAATGCCTCTGGCATTAAGTCCGCCTCTGTACTGTGTGCTTGAAGTGTTAAATATATTAAAATAGATTGCATGCAGCAGAGATGTGAATGTTGAGATGGATGTGTGGAGTGAATGAAAATGGATAAAGTTAGAAATGACCATATACGAGAAAGATTTGTGTGTGTGTGCGTGTGTGTGTGTGTGTAGTTCCACTGGTCAGCCCGCATAAGTGAAGTTTGAGCAAGAGAAGTGCTACTAACATAGTTTTAAGTCTTATTTATTATCACAAGTTTTTGTTTACTTTATAAATATTTATTTATAAGGTAGGTATATAATATATATGAGCCATTGTAGCTTGAAACAAATGATGTTATGTTGTATGTAAAGCCAAGCCAGACGCCCATGGGCGGCACAAACATTCTGACAGCAGGTTAGGCAGTAACCACACAGAGCTGTCTATCCATACTTCTTGAACAATGTTATCGACGTTCCCTAAATACTATTTTTCTCAAGTCAACGGTTGATGAGATATTTGCTTACAAAGTCGTTAAGGTGCCAAAAGGCTTCGATGATCGAAGCCAAAAGGTGTAAAAATTAGAGGGTGCCCCCAAAATTGTGCCCGGAGGAGGCACAATTTTGGGGGCACCCTCTAATTTTTAAAATAACGGGACGAAAATTCGAAATTCATGTATGTTTGTAGAAAGTTTAAAAAAATGATTGGTTTGAATAAGATTTGATATTTGGTACTTTTTCATCAAACTGTAGCAGTAACTTGGTTTTTCATAAACATTTCCATGAAAAACAAATTAAGGTCAGTGTAAATTTATATATGAATGAGCGGTCAAAATATTGTTATTATATAGTTTAGTGCTACAGAACTCGGTGTGTGCGAGTACGACTCGCACTTGGCCGGTTTCTTTTTTTTTGTTTGGAACAATATTATTCCGCGGTGGTCCTGTTTAAATTTGGTGAAGATCTGATGCTGATATTCGCAGATATAAAATTGAACCCTTAAAAATGGCAAATCTGAAGTGATTGCTGCAATAGCTTGGATGTTAATTGTTTACACAATATCATTTAACATCACGCCTGTATGCTCTCAGGGGTACGCAGATGTGTACCAGTCAGCGTTGCCAGTTTTTTTTTGCATAGTCGGGATTTTGGAACTTTTTGAGTGAAAACAGCGGGATTCTTTCGTCAAAAGCGGGACATAGTAAAAAAACCGGCCAAGTGCGTGTCGTACTCACACGCACACAGGGTTCCGTACCACCAAACAATAAAATAAAAAATATTTTTGATATTATTACATTATTTTTATATGTAACAGCAAAACTAAATTTGTTTTTCATAGTATGTTAATGAAAAACAAAGTTACTGCTGCAGTTTGATGAAAAAGTCCTATATCTCAAGAACTAAACATCATATCTTATTCAAACTAATTTTCGTTGAAATTTTTTTTTACGTTCTATAATCCTAAATATTTTCAGAATTTTCATCCTCTTACTTTAGAAATTAGAGGGGGGGGGGGGCACATTTTACCACTTTGGAAGTGTCTCTCGCGCAAACTATTCACTTTAGAAAAAAATTATATTAGAAACCTCAATATCATTTTTGAAGACCTATCCATAGATACCCCAAACGTAAGGGTTTGATAAAAAAAAAATTGAGTTTCAGTTCTAAGTATGAGGTTTTTTTTTCTATTTTTGTGTAAAAATCTTAATGCGGTTCACAGAATACATCTACTTACCAAGTTTCAACAGTATAGTTCTTATAGTTTTGGAATAAAGTGGCTGTGACATACGGACGGACAGACAGACAGACAGACAGATATGACGAATCTATAAGGGTTCCGTTTTTTGCCATTCGGCTACCGGCTACGGAACCCTAAAAACGTATACACCGTGTAAATCACCTCATCACGAAGCCGTCAACCAAGCATTCTGTACTTGAAACTAAGTAATTTTACGCAAAAATTATTGCTGGGAAACGACTTTTTTTTGGGGGGTGTAAAATCATGTTTTGTGGTAGAACTCAATGTAACGCACTCAAAACATTGTGCTGATGGACGTATTGAATAGTACGGGGGTCGTGGAGGTGTTTAAAGTAAAAATCTTACATTAAAAACTTGTATTTAAAAAAATACTTGTCAAAAAGTTGGAACTTTGACCCCTAATATCTCCGTAACTAGAAGGTTCCCAGGTATGGTGTAGAACAAAAAAATGATCGCAATGACAGGGAGAACCAGTGCCTTTCGGCTTCGTTAAGAGGTGTTTTACACCCTTTATAATCAAAAGTTTTCAAATATTTATCTTTTTATTTGAATTAAAATTACGGTTACGTGACAACAGATAGCAAAAATAGCCATAGAATGTATTTTAATAAAAATATAATATTTTAAATGAGATTTACCCTATCGTTAAATAGTTGAGTCTTATTTGTCTTCAGAATAAAAAAAGGAAAAAAAAAACAGAAATCAAAAAAGTCTTATTGATTAGAAAAATATGGCGTTTCAAACCATAGTCTGTGGAGTGAGTGTTACAAATTGCAACTTACACATGTCTGTGCCACCCACTTACGCTTCGAAAAGCGGGACTGAGCCTGTCCCGTGCGGGACATTTAATTTTGATTAAAAAATCGGGACGTCCCGCCAAAATCGGGACGTCTGGCACACCCTCATTTCGGAAGTATATTAAGTTCCATTTTATGGGAGACTACCATGACATGTAGGTAGTGTCAATGTAAAATAAATGCATAGCAAATATTTGTATAGGATATTAACAACAAACATGGAAAAATAAATAATCACTTTTGAAAAAAATAAACCCAACTTCAGAAACACAAAAAAGTGAAAAATAACAACCAAAAAAACTAAATCAACGAAACAAAAGTACCGACTTCTGAAGCTACAGCTATTTTTAACTTTTTTGTGTTTTTGAAGACGGTTTTATTTTTAGCAAAAAGGTTTTGTTGTAACTAAAACACATGAGTTGAGTCGGTAATCAGTAATTCGGCTGCAGCAAGTTCAGCCTAGCTGCCGCCGAGCGGCCGACCCCTGAAGTACATCGCAAATCGTCATCATGTAGCGACCAATAAACGTTACATAAAAAGGTACATCGATTTTGTAATCGCAAATAAAATTATCATATAGCGTTTTAGCTAAATTGTTTACACCGCGCGCTCGTGCCTGGAGGCCTACTCTCTTTCTCCGAAACGCAACTTCGGCAACGAACGAAAATTAAACGTAGTTACGTTTGTGACCCTACTCTATATAATTTGCGGACGCACACAATAACATTCAATACATTCGTTGTCTGTGAATTCGAACTTCTTGTGTGCGTCCGGCGCGCAGAGGTCCGCCAGCCCTGCACCGCCGCACACACAGGTGCTCGCGTGTTGTGTCACGCGCGTGTCCACGCTGCACGCGCCGCACGCAACCACAACAATAGACGACGTCCTAATACGTCACTTCGTATAATCTGGCTCACAGGTAGCAGATTTGTTGCAAGATGAGGAACAATAA
The DNA here is from genome assembly GCA_963082945.1 of Cerastis leucographa. Taxonomy (NCBI): domain Eukaryota; kingdom Metazoa; phylum Arthropoda; class Insecta; order Lepidoptera; family Noctuidae; genus Cerastis; species Cerastis leucographa. The sequence continues at coordinate 20,398,644 of OY720362.1, read as the reverse complement.
GACATTTGAGGTTGCAACAAATACCGTATTTTTTATTAATTTTGTATTTAGCATACTTAAAATTTCAGTTCAAAGGATTTATCGTTTGAACTTCACACTTCTTAGTTGGTCACAGCCGATGTTGACATTACAAGTAAACTGCCGTAACTATTCAGATGTGGGAGTGATCAGAGCAAGTCTGCGCCACAGCGTGGTTGTAATAACTACACAAGTGACGTACGTATGCATCGTCCCGCATGCTCGTCACAGCACCAACCAAGCGCTCGGCACCACGGAGTGGGCAGCGGCCGGCGCGGCGGCCCGTGGCAGCACAGTAGTCGGGCTGTCACACACTCACATGCACAGTTGCACACACACTCACGGCACGCGCGTGTCAAACTGTGGAGCAGCACGCGGCAAAGCGCTTGACGTACGTGCTCGGCGGCGAGCGAGCGGCGACTGGTGGCGAGCGCGCGCGATTGCCGCGCTGTGACGAGCGCGCACATCCAGCCCGGGAGCTGTGCACTGCTGTATGACACCCTTCAGTAGACAAACTTATTCTGACACATTAATGAGATATTTACTAAAAACGTTGGATACCATAATATTGACTATTCAAACTAAGACATTACTCTGTTTTTTTTTCTGTAGTGGAGCGTCATCCAACTTTCTTGCCATATCTTAGAGGAGTAACGGATAAGATAGGTCGATTACTGAGTAAATACTCAATAAAAACTGTTTTTACTCCGCATAAGAAGATTGCGCAAAGTCTGCGTTCCCCGAATGATATTATTATAATCCCGTCTACGCTTCCTGGGGTGTTTAAAATTGGCAGTAGTTGTGGCTGTTCATACATCGGTCAAACGAAACGAACTGTCTCATGCCGCATTAAAAACACATAAAGGCAGTGAAAAACAATGATGTGCAAAAATCTGCCATAGCTGAACATCTGTGTAGTCAGGGCCCAATCACTGGATGGAGCTTTACAAGCCACGTATTCTGTCAAAAGACAAGTACCACATACCAAGGCTGACAAGACAAGCAATTGAAATATCGAAATGCAAAAATTTCAATCCAGCGGAGGGCTTTAAATTGTCAAACACCTGGAATCCACTGATATGCATGCACAAAAGAAATAGCCGGCGTCATTATAAAGACGCCACAAAACCTAGTGATAATGTGAGTGTGTTTTGCCGTGACTTTATTTCGAGTGCCAGTTCGCGTAGAGTACGCGTAGCAAAAGACAAAGAAAGAGGGTAGACAGATTTTTTCTAATTATTTATTTTCTATCCGCCCGCATTCTCCAGTCATCCCGCGGTCATGGCGGTTGCAACACCGTCGAAATATCGGGAACTCAAAACAATAAATAATCATGGAAGATATACCGTAAGTGATAGTGTAAGTTAAGACATTACTGATTGAAATGTATAGCATGCAGGCCCATAGATCACAACCATTACCTATAAGATTCATAATCCGTAATATTAAGCGTCAATATAGTCTGAAACAACTCAGGGCTCAACTGAACTCCTCAGTTTGTCCTCATCGGATGTATGCACCATTGGCTATTCCGTAACTTAATTACAACTTAAGCAATTTCCTGTATGTAATATTGATTTAGTGATAATTATGTAACAATTGTTAGGAGAGTGCCTCAGGCTACGTGACGTCTGCATACTCGTATGTACCGTGGAAATGGTACATGAACATCCAAAACATTGTAGTCGGCTCCTGCCGTAGCGGGAACTCTTATCGACTGTAGCTCCGAAGTGCGGAGCGGGCGTGCGGGGTGTGCGGGGTGCGGGATGCGGGGTGGTGGGTTAAGCGCGTGACGTCACGCCGAGCACGCTGCGCCGTGCGGCACTGCCAGGCGAAGCTTGCTACGCCGCGCGCCGGTCGCTGCTACGGCGTAGCACCCGTAACGCGCACTTTCGAACAACGGGCAGTCTGTTATCCGCCTAATAATTAAAAAAAAAAAACAGATTATACACCGTGTAAATCACCTCATCACGAAGCCGTTAATCAAGCATTCTGTACATGAAACTAAGTAACTTTACGCAAAAATTATTGCTGGAAAAGGACTTTTTTTTGGGGGGTGTAAAATCATGTTTTGTGGTAGAACTCAATGTAACGCACTCAAAACATTGTGCTGATGGACGGTTTGAATAGTACGGGGGTCGTGGAGATGTTTAAAGTAAAAATCTTACATTAAAAACTTGTATTTAAAAAAATACTTGTCAAAAAGTCGGAACTTTGACCCCTAATATCTCCGTAACTAGAAGGTTCCCAGTGTGACTGTCTGTCACGTACTCCTAATTATTAACCAAATATCTTCGTCTTGATTCCTATTTCAAAATCATCACATGGTATCGGGCCACTTAGAAACACATTAAACCTTTACTTTATGGTTTGACAGCCTGAGAAGTAAACCGTAATTAATAACGAAACGTTATTTCTTCCTTTGAATTGTGAAGCAGTATAGGAACACGTGGAAAGGCATACATTCTTTATTTCATGGGAAGCAAACTATAGACAATTGCCAGTCGACAGGCCAAATGTAACATTTTACCGAATTCTTAAGAAACGATAAAATATCAGATTTCTAAGCGTAACTTACAATAGCAGAATCACATCTGGTTGCAATAAACCCCGGTCAGGAATATCCAAACCCTTAAAACAATCGAGACGTTTGCACAAAAACGGGGCTATTAAACAATTAAGAAATCACGCAAAAATGAACCTTAAGCCAGTCGTGGCATCTTACAAGATGTTGCGGGACAAACTCCGCACCTGGGCCCCCCCGCTGACGCAGAGTCTCCGCCCTCAGCTCGTGGAGAACGTGGTGAGCGCTCTGTTCCCTCTGCGAGGGGAACATCCTCCCCCGCCTATGGCTCCGCCGCTTGCGGTGCCAGATGTGGACCACATCGAGGACGATGACGACATTCCGGAAGTAACCGGGGTAGACCTGAGAGTGGCGGTAGGCAGGCTTAAAGCCAAAAATACCGCCCCGGGACCCGATGGCTTGCCTGGCAAAGCCTGGGTCCTGGCCTCGGAGGCTCTCGGGCCCCGACTGGAAGGGCTCTTAAGCGCATGCTTGGAGAGAGGCCAGTTCCCGCTTCGTTGGAAGACGGGGAAGCTGGTCCTCATCCGGAAGCCGGGGCGCCCTGCGGACTCTCCGTCCGCATACCGGCCCATTGTGTTGCTCGACGAGGTGGGCAAGCTCTTTGAAAGAGTCATTGCGAACCGCCTCGCCGGGCACCTTGTAGGGATGGGGCCGGACCTTGCGGAACACCAATTTGGTTTCCGCAGGGGGCGCTCGACGGTGGACGCCATCATGCGCGTGAGGGCTCTCACGACGGGGGATGCAGTGTCTCGGGGTGGGGTCGTCTTGGCGGTGTCTCTTGACATCGCCAACGCCTTCAACACCATGCCCTGGAGCTGCATAAGGGAGGCACTTCGGTATCATCGGGTGCCGACCTACCTTCGTCGTGAGGTCGGGGACTACCTGACGGATAGGGCCGTCATCTACCCCGGTCGCACCGGAGAATGGAATCGGCGAGAGGTGTCGTGCGGTGTTCCACAGGGATCGGTTCTGGGGCCGCCCTTGTGGAACATCGGCTACGACTGGGTGCTGCGCGCTGACCTCCCTAGTGGTGTCAGCGTAGTTTGCTACGCTGACGACACGCTGGTGCTGGCACAGGGGAGGTCGCACGAGGCGGCGGCCGAATTAATGACACGCGGGGTTGCGATAGTCGTGGAGAGAATCCGGCAACTGGGTCTCGAGGTGGCATTGCACAAGTCCGAGGCCATGTGCTTTCATGGGCCTCGGAATGCGCCACCGTCGGGATCCATACTGACGGTAGGAGGGGTTCCCATCGGCGTCGAGTCGACGCTGAAGTACCTAGGGCTTGTCCTCGACAGCCGGTGGAACTTCGTGGAGCACTTCCGACGTTTGGCCCCAAAACTGGAACGGGCAGGAGCTGCATTCAAGCGGCTCTTGCCCAACCTGGGGGGTCCAAACGCCTCCTGCCGGAGGCTCTACGCGGGGGTCATGCGGTCCATGGCCCTTTATGGGGCCCCGGTGTGGGCGCGTTCTTTGAGGCGGCGAGCCGCCCATTACCTGAACGCGCCCCAGAAGGTGGTAGCCGTAAGGCTGATCCGGGGGTACCGCACGATCTCCGGCGAGGCGGCGAGCCTCTTGGCCGGATTGCCGCCATGGGATCTGGAGGCGATAGTCCTCGCGCGCCTGCACGAATGGCGCGCGGAGGCACTACGCCGGGGGGAAACTCCGCTGCCACGGCAAATTGTCGCTCAGCGGACAGACCTCCGGCACGATCTCATGGCGACATGGAGACAGCGACTGTCGCAACCACGTGTAGGGCACGCCACAATAGTGGCGATAAGTCCCCTCTTTGAGGAGTGGCTAGAGAGGCGGCACGGCGCCCTCACCTTCCGCCTGACGCAGGTCCTCACCGGACACGGTTGTTTCGGGAGGTTCCTGCACCGAATCGGGCGGGAGGAAACGCCCGGGTGTTACCATTGCGAGGATCGGCCGGAGGACACGGTGGAGCACACCGTGGAGCTCTGCCCCGCTTGGGCTGAGCACCGCCGTGTCCTCGTAGCGGCGATTGGCGGCGGCGACCTCTCGCGTCCGGCCCTGGTTCAATCCATGGTCCGGAGCGAGAGGGAATGGGAAGCCGTCATGCTAGCGAAGGAGGTGGCGGAACGTGAGAGGGAGAGAACCTCACGTCCCAGCCGCCGCGGGAGCCGCCCCGGGCGTCGGGGGGCAACCAGTGGCCCCCGGCCACCGTAGGTGCGAGCCTGTGGACGGTGAGTAATGGGCTAGCTCACCGTCCGTCCGTCTCATGACGACAGTCCGTGTCGACGGCGCGTACGTGTTCCACGCGCGCCTCAAGGAGATGTCAGCAAACAGGAAGGGGCCCGAGAGGGCCGATGCCTGCCAGGGCTGCGGGTTGTTCGAAAGAGATACCGCGGCCCTGGATTACAAAGGGCTTAGAAGGAACATGGGTGGGTTTTAGTCAGTCAAGTCTGACACTCCCTCCCTCTTCGCCCAGAGCGGGAGAAGTCATTTGATGATTTCCCATCCAAAAGCCAGTCGTGGCATTTTTGAGAAATGCTGGGGATGAAGGAAGGGAGGTTGACCAGAGGCAGTCGGTCTTAGATCGCTATAGGGCTCGGACGATGTGAGCTAATTAAGTTAGGAGATTTGGTGAATACCAAGAGGCTATGTCCAAGTGGGCGGTGGGTTTAGTGATCACGGAAGAGTTCGGGCGTGTAAGGTCTAAGCTAGGACTCTAAGTGCTAGGACGTCCTAGGTTAGGCTCATGAAGTTAGAGTAGTCTTGGTACCAAGATGTTCATGTTCGAGTAGGCTGTTGTAAGAGAGTGATTCGTATTTTATAAGTTAAATATAAGTAGTAGTAATACTTAAGTCTAGATAAAGTGGGTGTCGAGGCGCGGAAGGAGATGAGCTGCGGCGGAGGCGAAACTGGTAATGTGTGCAGTATTCTGTAAGAGAATTGTAGACTCCTTAAATTAACACGTGGTAAGTGTAACTTTAATTAACTCTTAGCTCATAGTAACAGTTTGGTGGTAGTATGGAGGAGCTGTTAATAAACATTTATTTCAGCATGACGGAGCCATTTACTCCTACAGCGTATACTATTATCTCATGTGCTATGTATGTGTCCACCTCCTAATCCGTACCTTGGCAACTATCCGTCATCTACGTTTGGTTATAGGGAGACGGGGAAAGCCTTTCGTACACTGCACACTTACATTACATCACTGTACACTAATACACCCGACTATTATTGACGCATGTGCTTATCTGACTGTTATCTGACGTATCACAAATGGAAGGCAGAACCGTAATATTCGCAGTTGTATTAAAACAACCTATACTGTTAGTCAGGCTATAATGCTGACTTGTACTATTAGTACTAATCAACCAAACGCTGCTGATGTATACTGCTTCCTATAAAGGTCTAGCTCAGAAACATTGCGTAGGTATTAATATTATTATTAATGGCCAATATTTGGGAGAGGGGTAGGCTTCACAAAGTATTCCAAAATGAATTGATAACTCCGTTCTAAGGAACGCTAGGGACAAGCTGTGTCTCGTTACCAAACCTGGCTGTTTGTAGGCCTATTACTGAATCGACACTGTTTGGCGAGACACGCAATCACGACATGGGGAAGATTTAATAAATGAGAAGTGACGATAGAATTACCACTTCAGGCCATCAATAACAATCGCAATATGTTCTGCTACAGACTGAATCTACGATGCGCTTGTGCAAGTTGTGTGTTACCTATCATAATGAAGGGGTAGACTGCCGTAAGAAGGTTACTAAGATGAGTACGCGAGTAGGGACAATTACTAAAACATGCCTTCCTCAATGGCAGCTGGACTCCTCAGGACCCTACCTTAGGATTGAGAAAGACATGTGAAGAATGTTTAGGGAGCGTGATTTGTTAGAATTCGTAGCAGTGTTCTTAGTGAACATATGCGCTTAGGTCTAACAGTCATGTACTGGGGCAGTTATTGTAAGAAAAACGAAAATTTTATCAGCCTAGGGTAATTTAGGAACAGTCACACCAGGTATGGTGTAGAACAAAAAAATGATCGCAATGACAGGGAGAACCAGTGCCTTTCGGCTTCGTTAAGAGGTGTTTTACACCCTTTATGTGGCAAACTCAATCTCTCAACTTATAATTATGAGAATCAATAAAACAAAAAAAAAAAAACTTGTGCCTTTCAGAATTGTTATTGGAACCACTAGATAGCATCATCAGCAATTACAACCGCCGCCGCAATGACTAACCGGTACCGCCTACATCGTAGCGGCTGTAGCATTCTTTGAATTTAGTAAATAATAATAATATTTCATTTACATTGATTTTAAATCCATACTTCCATACTAATATTATAAATGCGAAAGTCACTCTGTTTGTTTGTTTGTTTGATACCTTTTCACGACTAAACCGCTGATCGGATCTTAATGAAATTTGGCAAGAAGATAGATTTCAACCCGGGGAAGGACATAGGCTATATATCATCCCGCTACGACCAATTGAAGCGGAGCAGTAATGAAAAACGTTGCGAAAACGGGGAAAATGTGACGCAGACGAAGTTGCGCGGGACAGCTAGTTAATAATAAGTTAAAGTATTATAAATTAATGTAATGTATGTATGTGTGTGTTACGTAATGTTAAATTATTTATTTACTTACATATTAATTACATTTTAATTACATCATATAAAAACATATAAAAATGTAAAAAATAGTAGCCCACCGACATTGGGAACAGGGTCCGAGCTACCGGTGGTCAGGTCTCTTGAGAGAGGAATCTCCTAACAATACGCGCTGTGTCCAGAAGTAATGCTTTCTGAATCAAGAATCAAGCACTTGATCCAGCTGCCAAGCGAAAGCCTACTCAGATATTGGTCGACGCTTGTGGCAATTAAGCCATTGGCCGACACGACTATCAGCACAAGCCTTCTGTACTCACATCCCACATGGTCATGCGGGACCGATATATCAACTCGGACCCTCCTATCCAGGGCATCGAATCCCGTCTGAGTTTGATAGCTGTGAATCTAGAGTACACACCAGCGCCTTAAATTGTTTTTCTTGAGGATAGGCAAACGAGGTAGACGTGGTCTAAGTTCAGGCGGTGTGGAGCGGTACTCCCGGAACGCAACCTCCAAAGCGCTCCTCAATTGTGAGTTGCACTGGGTACTCACGGCTGTAACTTCGTCGTCATCATCTTCTTCAACGTGTTGATGGTGTCGACGGCGGGGAGAAAAACTATAGAATGGGTCCTCACAAGTCCCTCAAAAATTTAAAGAGATCGACTGACACTGCCTTCAATTTATATCTTAAAATGTATTTTATATGTCCGCAAAATCCGAGGGCTTTTCAAAATTAGAAGCGACTTCCACAATCAACACACGCAGTGAACACGAAATTGTAATACCCAAATCAAGATTTACAAAAACTAGCAAGTCTTTTCTTATAAACAGTGTAGGCTTGTATAAAAAGTTGCCAAAGTCAGTTACAGAACTGACCGGTGGAAAGTTTAAAAAATACATCAAACGTGTCCTTATTAAAAAAGCATATTACAATTACATAATTATTACATAAGTTTATCGAGGTTATTCTACTCATGGAAATTGAGCAAAGCTGGTCACACCGAAGAGTCGAATGCATGACTGTTCGCACGCCATCTTGCGTACCTAGTAGAACTAAGTTGTCACAAATCTTGTAATACTGCCATCTCGTAGTGAGTTTTAGAAAATATTCCCCCTCCATGGTAGAAGAAGTATAAGAAGTTTTACTTTAAAATATTTGATCTGATTCGATTCCTACTGCCTACCTACTGCTTCCCTACTGCCTACCTACTACCTACATACTGCCTACCTATTGCCTAACTACTGCCTACGTACTGCCTTGCTACTTGCCTAGAAAACTCCATTTCACAACTGTGTGCGTCCTACCACCTCGCCACTCCAACCCCCCTCCACTCCTCCCAACTACCCTGCCACCCCCGCGGCGCATCCCACCGCAAACCAAGCCTAACAATAACAGCGTGTTGATTGAACGCGACTATTGGGACCGCGCAGGGTGGCGGCTCAGCACGCCGCGCCAGCAGGAGCTCGGTTACGATCTCTGTGATGTGTGTGTAAGAGTACGGCTGGACGAGCCTCCGCTTATACTGTGGTGATATACTGACCATGTGCTGCGGAGCGGTTGATTGGTCAAGAAAGCTGTACTCGCCGCAGTCGGACTGAGCATGAGTTTCCATTCTAAAAACATAAAATAATTCTCCTGGGTATCAGGGATGGGAAGGGAAAAAAAAATGTTTAGACTTAAAATTTAGATTTAATTTTGAAGTGAATACTGTTGTATGATTCTATCAAATTCAAAATTACTTGCTTTATAACAATTACTTTCTTTTTTAATAGCTGGGTGAATTTCAACAAATGCCATTTTTTTTTTATCATATCGGTGAACTTTTTCATTTATATTTTTTTTGTATATTTTTCAGGTTTAATATAATCTTTAAGATATCAAATATCCCCAAATTTAATATCATCAACGTATCATTTAAGACTAAGGAGAAAATTCAGTTTGAATTCTGGTTTCCACCGATATGACAAACCGGCACCGATTATTTTTTCTGTACACCGGTATGATAAGTTTATCCACCGAAATGATGTACATATCCACAGATATGATAATCTATCACCCTTTGAACATCAAAAAATGAAATAGTTAGTAGAGTACCTATATATTTTTACAAGGGTGACTTAGAACTGAAGACCTGAACTGAGGGTCTTATGTAAGTAGATCACATCCACAGAGAACTGAGTTCTTAGAAATTCAGTTGAAATATATTTTTCTTAAATTATGTATCTATTTTATTATATTAACTTTCTTTTTTATTATATTTACTATAAGTACTATGAACTTAAAATAAAAAAATATTATCATTGTCTTTGTAATAGTATTATACTTTACTTAACGAAATGACACGGGATCTACCGATATGATAAAGTAATCCACCGATGTGACAAAACTGTGCGTTGATCATGAATCAAAACAGCGATATTAGATTAAGACACCGATTGATTTTTTCGGTGTAAATTATCACATCGGTGGTAATAAAGACCGCCGATAACAGCGATATAAGAACAGCGACGTGAGAAATAACACACTTTTTTTAAAAATGTACATTCGTATTAGTGGCGGACAACTCTAACAAGATTTGGGATTTCTGAATTAATGTTTTTTCGGTGTAAATTATCACATCGGTGGTAATAAAGACCACCGATAACAGCGATATGAGAACAGCGACGTGAGAAATAACACACTTTTTTTAAAAATGTACATTCGTACCAGTGGCGCACAACTCGAACAAGATTTGTGATTTCTGAATTAATGTTTTTTTTTAAATTCCAAGTTCTTAAAAAGTTGGTTCCCGTTTAAGAAAGAGATACGACACTACGCACTAGTGACATAACAGTATCTGTCTACATACTTGAGGCATGTTATTTATACTAAAACTGCTGTTCTTACTGTAATGTCGAATATCAGCCTAGTGTGTCGATTACACATTTAGTTAAAAATTAAAAGGTATTAAACGTTTTTTGGGCATATGGCATACCTTTGGAAAGGGGACAGACTAGAGAACTTTCTAAAAGTATTCGAAGATCCCGATCGCTTTAAGTTTTTTTTAATAGCCATTTAAAGTTGAGTTTTAAGTTTATTTTTCTTTTACAAAAACTTTAAGAGCTATTAAAAAAGAAAGTGATAGTTATAAAGTAAGTAATTTTGAATTTGATAGAATCATACAACAGTACACATCAAAATTAAATCGAAATTTTAAGTCTAAACAAATTTTAAATTTTTTTCTTTGAGCTATAATGTTGAAATTTGAATATTTTCAAACTTTAACTTAAAAAGTTTTTATAAAAAAACCGGTGTGGCAAGGAATGAGTTATAGGGCGTGAAGGGATAGCAAATGACCTCTCCTTTCGGCCTATTCGATTTGGCAAACGATGCACCAAACAGCCTGTATATTGGGGTATTTTGCTCCGTACATCGCAGAGGTTTCTCATAGTATTTTCCAGTGTCCAGTCCGGAACGACCTCGTCATACCGACTCACACTAGATTGTATTAAGTATGAAACTACCTACACTTGAATATACTTACACCGCATAAATTAACCTTTTCCTGTTAACTGTTGTGCTCCTTCTTATTAGTTTACAGGAGTAGCGTGAAGGTGACCCAATATACTGCATGATGATGAGGTGTACTGCTGGCAAGTACACCTCTGCTTACTTCTTCGGCGACATAAAGTGCATGATTACATAATACATGGTACCGCGTATACACCGCTTTGATGTGGACTTCAAGCGAAGCAGATTTCTATTTACTTCATAACTCTGTCGTAGCTTCTCGCCTGGTAGCCTCGTAGCGCTACGGCGTAGCACATAAACGAGCGTAGCAAGTAGTTGCGGCGTAACTCATTTAATACTTTGATTGCGGTGCGTAAAACGCGGGCATAGTTGGATGTAGTTTAGGAGCGCAGGTTGCTTAAGCGTCGATATGATATGTGGGTGGTAGAATTTTGTTTCGAGTATAAACAAAATGTTTTCGACTGAAATCATTTTACGGAACATTTATTGTCTAAAGATTGTTTTCTGTAAAAAATCATTTGATTAAACCAAATGCCATAATGACATTATCCTTGGTAATTTATTTATTCTGCCAAGTACAATTTTGACCAAATGAAAATGTGCGTACAAAATCATACCAAATATTGCGTTGGTATAAAAAAGGTTGCTAAAATTAGTTTGGGTAGTGAAATTTGTTGTCGAACAAGTTTATTTCATGTTTCGTATAAACAACAAGAACAACACGGAGTTAGATTGCTTATTATGAATTATCAAAATGGTAAGATTCCGACAAGTTCCTAAGTCAATTATAATATCGTGTTAACTGTGAGCGCAAATACAAAGGAACTTCATTAATAACGAGCGGGCGAAGGTGCGGTGTGGAGGCTGAGGGGGGGGGGCACAGGGCAACCGACGTCCGCTACTACATCGAGGCGCGGAAACGCTTGCAGTTACTGACACATGACACCGCTGGAACGGACGATTATAAATACATGGACTTTGCTTACGCAAGTTTCTATAGTATATCCGAACGTGCATATACTATAATATTTTTTGTCATGTTGTCGACACGCTATCCAGTTCTACACCTCTCCCTCTCTCCTACTACACTCCCATGTGACAGAAAGAGTAGGAGCACCGCCGCACGAGCGCCAATCAAGCTCGCTTCCGTCGATGATTTGGCAAAAACGACATTAGTTAAACTCCACTGTTCTCATAACCGTCAACTGTAACCACCGCCCGCAACCTTTTTTTGGGATTTTTTCGCTCCAACATAATTCTAATACAAATCAAACGTGTCGGCCGGCACAAGGCGGATATTAAAGGAAGCAGGAAGAGATCACCGGATCACGGGTTGGACTTCAACTCGCGCACTCCAATCATCCATCGTTACAAACGATCACCTACCAGCTTCCAAGTCCTTTTTCCTAAATTAACCTGCGTGTCGACAACATAATCTCATTAATATTGTTTCCCCTAAAAATTACACAACGCTAATTGGTCCTTCGTCAGCCGCTCCCGCTTAAGCTAATGCCTTCACAAGCATAAGCAGACTTCATTCTCCCACCGTCCAACAGCAGCGCAGGTGCTCACCGACAGCAGTTCCCGCAGCACATGTGCTCACCGGCAGCAGTTCCCGCAGCACATGTGCTCGCCGACAGCAGTTCCCGCAGCACATGTGCTCACCGGCAGCAGTTCCCACAGCACACGTGCTCACCGGCAGCAGTTCCTACAGCACACGTTCTCGACGATAATTCGGTATTGCTTGTATTCTTGTGAGTATACCATAACTAATACAACATCTATTAGAAAAGTGTGTTCACATTTAAGGGTACAGACCATGATACCATGAAACTGAACTATTTTCTCCATGCGACTAATGGTGGTGTATAACACGATATAATACAAAACCAACAAATTATTTAGGATAACATGATAGATTATTATGATATTAATCAGAGAGCGGAACAATCGAGACATGACGTTGATGAAGTGGTCGAAGCGCGGAGCTAATCCTGACGAATAGCGACGGCGTAGCTCCGACCGACCGACACATCCGACAGCGCCGCCGACGAGTCCGCTCGGCAGAGCGTCGCGCCGCATCCGCCGCGCTGCAGCTATTAGTTGGTGAACCCTAACAACAACACAATTGTTTTACCAGCCATTGTGTGGCTGCAGATTTTAAATAGCGTGACCTGCGCAGCATTATAGATGTAGGTACCATGACAATGTTGCCAAATGAAGCGCGCACTCTCGTGGGACAAGGCTTTCGGGCGGCACTTGGTTGGTGTGCGTCGCGTGATGACGTCACGCGGAAGTGGGCCGCGCATTGTGTGCGCTCGCTCCGCGCGTTCTAAATACTATTCAGTGCTGCACAAACACGCGCTCGTTCACTCCGTATTGACAGCAGGTAAACAGACGCTGTTACACACACAAAGACAATGATGGCGCCTTGCGAACGTGACTCCGCAGCGATTCGGTTCGCAAGTTGACTCATTATACCGAGCGCGCGTTTTTGTTAACAATTCGTTAAAAGTTGTCGCCGCCATTTGTAAATCGTTCGAAAAAGTACGTCATCGTTAACGTATTTTTCCAAGTGCTGAGTTGTTGGCACGTAGAGGCAGGGGAGGGGGAGGAAGTCTGGAGGGGTAACGGGCTGAGGGCTGGCTTGTTGACTCAACAGATAATAAAATGTGAAATTTAAACTTGTGTTTGATGTAAGATTTCAAGGCCAATTTCCGTTAAATTGTCTGTGGAGTGGAGTGCGAGAAGCTAGCGACTCGCCAGCTCCTCGCACTGGGGCAGTGAGGGAAGTAAGACACACACAGCCGCGCGCACGGTGCGGTGTGGTGCGGTGAGGTGACGGCGCGGCGGCGTTACCGGTGAAATGGATCGGAAATGATACACGCTTGGTGTGCGCACGAGCGCGCAGATGAGATATGAATGTTCAGTGGAGAGTGCCGTTGAAGTGACCGTTATCGCTCCGTGCGCACTGTGGCGTGTGGCGTCGCGAGCACTCGCACCGCGGCCCGCTCTCCGCGTGGGTTATTGTAATCGACGACGGAAGCTCTCGCTCCCGACTGCTTCCGGCTGCTCGCGACTAATCGCGGGCAGCGTCGCGTTGTTGTGCCATAAATAATACAAGACTTAGTGCTCCTTCGTTGGCATTCAGCCGCGGTGCGAGACGAGAGTGATTCGCGCGACATTTTACAGCTTTTAGGTAAATTGTTCGTATAATTTGCGTAGCTTGTATTTGCATGGGTTGTCGAGTTCCCGCCGCTCCGTAACGATACCAGACTTTAATGTTGTTGTGTTTATACAAATTTTTGTGGAAAAACTTTCCGCAATTCATTAAATCTATAAACCAAATGGCACGAGGATAGCTGCCGTGACCAACTCATGTCACGACAGACTTTTTTAAATAAAAACAAGAAACTGTCTAATTTTCCGCATCAACCTTGAACCGCATTCTTTAACGATAAGGTTAAAAATCTATTAAGTTTGACAGATTGTTTTAGCTTGATGTGCTGGCGTCTGTACATCATTCTGAATCCCACGACATAGATTTTTCTGTCGGTTATTAAAAAAAACATATTATATATATTGCACCTGAGTTTTTATGGTTCCGTTGCCTAATGGCAAAACGCAGGCAAAACAGATCCCTTATGGATTCGGACTGTCCGTCCGTATATCACAGAAGACTATTGGCACCACACAGTTGAAATTTGGAGAGTAGGTGCCTTCTATGAACCGCTGCACAAATCTGGTGTGAAATAAAGAAAAATATTAAAAAATAGGAGTGGTCCTCCAGACACGTAACTGAGAGTTGAAAATTAAATATCTACATATACAAGGTGTTGTTTTGCATCATCGAGAAAATTCAGGAGGTTGTCACACAAGACGTAAATAATCAATTTAAATTACGGGACCTATTTAATTATTAAAAAACCCACTTTGTTTTGTTGGTTTGGTTGTTTATGTTCGTCAGTATTTCAGAAAATTTGTGGAAGCGCGATTATGGGGCGAGAATCAGAGGGCCAGCGTTTAAAACACGGGTGGTTCACCCTTACCGATTTTCGAAAGTAAGAAAAAAAAAATACCTACCGTTTTTATTATTAATTCGGGACGAGAATCATTAGCATAGTTACCTCCATGAATTGCCTTGTATAACTGTGTGGGGTGTCTATCCAATTGTTTTTATACTTATGGAGGTTTCCAATAACAATGTTCGATGAGATATTTGCTTCCAAAGTCGTAAAAATTGTCAAATATTGTGCCCCCTCCCTCCCTCCCTCCCTCTAACATGTAAAGTAAGGTACAGCGTAGGTTCGAATGGGATTTGATACTTAGCTTTTGAAATATGGTACTTTTTCATCAAAATGCAGCAGTAACTTTGTTTTTCATTAACATTCTATGAAAAACAAATTTAGCTTAGCTGTTGCGTGTAGATAATTAGGAATAAGCGTTCAAAATATTAATATACTGTTCGGTACTACTTAAACCAGTGTGTGCGAGTACGACTCGCACTTGGCCGTATTTTTAAAGAAACCGATGATAAATTTCTTATTCCGATTCGATGATTTCGCAGATCGTAGCATCCATCCTCACTTCCGAGCTACTTGTTATTATCTTTGCCAGAAAAAAATTGTAAGCTGGCTTTATAGCATGAGTTTCGAATGTACTATGCCGTAGTTAATCGTTCCGTGTGGTGCTCCGCTGCACCCGAGCCAGGCGCGGTACGGGCTTGGCACTGGCGCGGCGCGGACGCGGCAGCACGTGATTAGACCCGACGCTCTTAATAGCAGGGAGACTCTCATTAATGCGCGCCCCCGCCTGCGCCCGTCGCCAAGCCGCCGCCGGCTTGTTTAGATTTTCAACTATTAAACTGAGATCACCCCCCCGCTCCTCCCCCTCCCCGTCCTGCCCACACACCGCACGCCCGGCTACTCCTCTTGTTACAATCCGTTTGTGTTGCAAATTAATTCAGTTATTGGAGTACAATCGGCCACTTACTCAAGGACAAATTGTAGCACACTCATTCCCTTCCTGTAAAACATTTTACAACGTGGTGAGCAGCGTCGCGAACACCCGTAGGTATAATGCAAGCCATGTGCGCTGCTCGTTGTATTACTATGTACATTACACGCGTATTTTGGCTCCTACTCTTTATTTCGCGGGCTCCTCAATGCCTCAATATTACATTTGATTCGTGTCGGTTCCATGCTGATATCATACATCTCATTTTCACGGTAATCGGCTGAAGTACATAACTGTAAATGTATGATATTGTGTTGAGATGAATTGCATTGGAGCGCGTAGACGCGCGCGGCTGTTGCTTAGCGCGGGGCATTGAGGAACATTTGGCGTCACACGCAATTACCGCCATTATCGCAGCACTTGCGTGGCGGCGCCTTGCAGCCTCGCTGCCTCATTACGCCATTCATATTCAAAGTGAGGGTAGCAGAGCGTTCCTAGCATTAGCAATGGCTACACTGTCGCGTGCTTTGTGAAATCGACTACATTAAGAAGTCTTTTGTAGCATTTGTAGCCACATACCAGTGGGCGGGGCGGCCCAAGTTACTGGAAGCTATCGTAGCACTCACGGAGCACCGCACAGGTCGCGGTTCTACTGGTACCGGTAATTACCAGAGAGGGATCGCTAGTGACCGGGCAGCCTGTGCATGTGTGTGTGTCTGGACACAATCACACGGCGGCGCCCGATTATATCGGCAGTGAGTCGTGAGCGGTCCGCGCTGACCGCTTAGCGACGCGTGAGTTGATGTGCGCGCACGATAACACCACCTTACTGGTTACAATCACCGGGAACCTATGTTATACGGATGCTCACTGAATAGTTTCTGTATACACTTGAATCACTTGAGCCTATTGTACTCGTCATCAAATTAATACGACCTAACAATATACACAAACAATCAACGTAATAACAGAGTAATTAAGTACTTGAAAAATCAAAGGAAGAGGCGCCGACGTTTTTCGATGTTTGTGTGCCTTCTAAAGCGCGGCTATTAAGACGTCGGAGCAATCATTTGGCAGCGCGACTTGAGCTACGCTCTAATACATCCGCTGACGCACTGGAGCAGTGGAGCACTCCGCCACGTCAGCCGGTAGCCGTCATGCGCACAGACACGTTGTTGAAACATCGTGTACTTCAATTTGTAGAAGAGAGACGTTACGCCAATGCTAGCGTAAGAAATGCAACCCACGCAACCACTGTGCCGCGACAGACTTGTAAACGGACTATGTGTAAGTAGGGGTGAGAGGTGGCGCGCTGTCATTGCTGAGCGCGTCAACGACACGCGCTTGTACGAGTCTGCTGATTTATGACAAAGTAATCAACAAATCCTCAGCAGAAATTCCAAATAATGTTCATTTGATACTGTACATTGTCTCCAGGCTGCCATAGTGTGTGTATGTACGTACATGTGCACTCATCAGAGGCGAGTATGCACGGCGCTGCACGACGGCGCACGGTGGGCGCCACAGCGCTGTGCACCGGGTGGTATCTCTGCACCAGCGCGCGCCCGCTCGGCGCCGGCTCTGCGGCACTGGGGCGCAGGCGCATGCTTTCACGAAGTGCACTGAATTACTCATCCATACTCTTTATCTAGGCAGGAGGAGCTCGTGGCTAAATTATAACAGCCGCCCGGGTCGATCTTTAAGGTTAAGCCGTGCTTGCCGAGGTTGGTACGTGGATGGGTGACCATAATTACATACCGAGTTTCCTCCGTGCCTCGGAAAGCACGTTAAGCCGTTGGTCCCGGCTGTCATTTGTAGATCTTTGACAGTCGTTACGAGTAGTCAGAAGCCAAAAAGTCTGACATCTAGTCTTACCAAGGGGTATCGTATTACCTCATATGTGGAGGTCAGATAGGCACTCGCTTCATGTAAAATACTGGTACTCAGCTGCATGCGGTTAGACTAGAAGCCGACCCCAAGATAGTTTGGAAAAAGGCTAGGCAGATGATGACTCTTATCTACAAAAAAAAAACATACGTACATATATCGAAACAGCAGTTTTTATCAGAAACCTTGTTTACTAGTTTAAGAGCCTATACAACCTCAGCTCAAATTCTAATTTGGCCCCCACTTCGCCGCGCCACACTCACTCTTTATCTCGCTCGCACACTACTGCTCGCGGTCACGCGGGCGCACGCGGTCGAAGCGATTTTGTTAGAGTAATGTGCACTATTATCGGACGAGTAGGTACTAAGTAATAAAATTATCAAATGAATTTAATATTAACTTGTCAATAAATGAACATAAAATTATACATCGCAAATTTAGTTTCAATGTTGTAATACTACGGCTACTCATCTTGCTATATTTTCCAGCATAAGCTGACCTCTCATTGTACGGAAAGTCAATATAATGCGAAATCAGCTTATACTGGAAAGTTTTAGCTTGATGTCGTTACCGTGCGAACTATTTTACCTACTGCTACAAAAATCTAGTCAAGCGCGAGCCAACTTTGCGCTGAGGGTTCCGCCCATTGGTTTAGTAGCAAGTTTGTGTTTTATAGTTTTCGCCGTGTATGTGTGTAATGTGACTGGTTGCCACCCGTACTATATTATAAGTAGTCAATTGTACTATATAATATAGAAAAATAATATAGTACGAAAAATACTATATTTACATCGCTAATTCAATTGTCACACTTGTTTGTATTAAACTGAGACTGGTACGCACCCGCAGCGAAAAATAGATAAGTTTTTAAGGAAACTCATTCATAGCACGTCAGCACGGCGACCCAACAAATTTAAATTTTGAAAATTCATGAGAATTGAATTCCCCTAAAATACTATATTTTTTGTAGGTAGGTAAGTATGTAGGTAGGTAGTTTAGGTAGGTAGGTACGTACGTACGATAGTTACTTATGTAGTATAGGTAGGTACGTACGTAGTGTAGGAAGGTACGTACGTTGGATAGGTAGGTACGTAGGACGTAGTATAGGACGGTACGTACGTTGGATAGGTAGTTACGTACGTAGGATAGGTAGGTACGAACGTAGTATAAGACGGTACGTACGTTGGATAGGTAGGTACGTACGTAGGATAGGTAGGTACGTACGTAGAATAGGAAGGTACGTACGTTGGATAGGTAGGTACGTACGTAGGATAGGTAGGTACGTACGTAGTATAGGACGGTACGTACGTTGGATAGGTAGGTACGTACGTAGGATGGGTAGGTAGGTTAGGGTAGGTAGGAATGGGATATACCATAAGTTTTTAGAAAATAATTAAACATCGTCAAAGTTATACAACATTTATTTTAATTCACTTTAATTTATTTGGCATATTTATTACTACACAAAAACAACTTTTCCCTTCTACAGGATCATTAAAACTCACTTCGTACCTGAAATGACCAGAATAAAATATTTGATGAATTCTTGCAAATCTGCATAACAAACAACCTTCTCATAAAAAAAAGATGAAATAGTGCGTGGAGTCCCTCCGCGCGCAATAAGTGAAACTTCGTAATACTACACGCATGCGGTCGAGTGCCACGCATTCACTCTCTTTATTTTATTGAGCTTCTAAATAATATTTTTATTTATTTTAAACTTCATGTACAATAGTGGTACATAGACGGAATTAATGCCACAAGGCATTCTCTACCAGTCAACCTTTGGGTAAAATACGAGAACTTTACTTTATATTTAACTGTTTTATTGTTGTACACTTTTTATTACATAAGTTTATCGAGGTTATTCTACTCATGGAAATTGAGCGAAGGCTGGTCACACCGAAGAGTCGAATGCATGACTGTTTGCACGCCATCTTGCGTACCTAGTAGAACTACGTAGTCACAAATCTTGTAATAGCGCCATCTCTTAGTGGGTAATAGAAAATATTCCCCCTCCATGATAACGTAAAAACTTGTTGGAAGTCGCATAAGAAGTTTCACTTAAAAAAAACTAGTAAGTACCAATTAGTATCATCATCATCACATTCATTTTCTGATGTGTCGTACTGCGGAGGGTTGTGTGAACATCTGAAAAAAAAAAGATAGTTTTGGTATATGAAGTAAGAAATTATAATTTTAACTTCCTAACTAATATTATAAATGCGAAAGTGAGTTTGTTTGTTTGTTACCCTTTCATACTAAAACGGCTGAACGGATTTGGATGAAATTTGGCACATGGGTTGACTATGTTCTGGAGAAGGACGTAGGCTATTTTTTATCCTGTATCGCAAACGAAGTCGCGGGCAACAGCTAGTTACTGATAAAATCAAGAATATTATTAATAAAAAGTCAAAGTATTCTATCGTCACTATGTATATTCAGTCAACAGCTCATGTTCACAGGTGGTACTTGTGATCTGCAAGAAAACACAATATTCATTATAAAAGTACACCTGGAAGCATGATTTTGTCAACATGAATAAATAATAGGTACGGAACCCTAAAAAGTCCAACATTATGAAAAGTTTTATCGTGAACTCGCCAGTTTCGTGATAGTACCGTACACACGGTACAAATACTTCTATAGCGTACAGATAGGTAATTGTGAAGACTTGTGTTTGTAAACGCACCGTCTCCAATATAGGAGAAATCCTGGAGTGGGGCAAAATTATAAAAAAAAAAACAATTACTACATTTATGTAGATACCTATATTTTGTTGTCAATACAAAAACAAACCTATTTTTGTACCTTTTTTATATTTTTATAAAAGTTTCCCCACACTGGATTTCCTTTGAATCGTGGACGGTTCATTTTTGTTTGTAAACTTACAAAGTTACAAACATAGATCTTCACAAATGCAGAAACACCTGCGACCCCTAGCGCAGCAGCCAATCGCTTAGCCACTGCACCAAACGTGTCATATGCTATCTACATATGTAGTACATGTTTGTAATCAATAATACTTTACAGTAGATACGTAAATAGATACTTACTTCATTACGTTTATCATAATGTTTGCCTGTTTCTTTGCGGCAACCCAGTCGCTTCTTATTTTTATTACGCTTATTTCCCATTGCGCCAACACCAAAAACCTAAGCACTTCAATGTTTTAATTTTACGTCGTCCTGTTGCGTAATGTGTGTTCTGTGCGCAAGCGACACAGCTATCCCGTTCGAAAGCCGAAGCGAGACTGAGCGGGGGTTGGGCGGCAGTGAATTACTTCAAGACGCCGCCGATAGTTTAGGTAATTTCTTTTTACGGTGAAAATAATAGTAATTTAAGAAAAATAAAAAACATAAGCCCTGCGTTATAGTTAGTTCAGTTAGTATGCCAAGTTTCATGATCTAATTTGAAGTATTTTTTGAATACGAGCGGTTAATTGTTTGGTTTGGAGGTAACTTTGGAATTTTTTTCTATCGAGTGAATTTTAAGGAATCGTGTTTTCGTCTAACATAGTACTTAACATTAATCCTCAACTTTAACATATATTTATTTCAAAATTAATGCTGCAGTATTTTCGGCGTAACGGAGGATCACGCAAAGCCATTTGAGGTAGTATGGGCTCTTAACAGAGCAAAGTCGTCATTAATATTCGGTGAGCATAGTTTACAATTAACCCGACTCTCTATCTCTCGATCCGGGAATTTACTTCACAAACAATATTGCAGAGGAAAGTATCCATTGTTAGTCAGAATACTAATAAACGATGAGAACAGAATGACAAGAAACCGATCGGTTTAGTTACGAAGTAATAATAAAGGCTCGCGCCCGGCTCTGGTCTGGCTCGGTGGAGCCACCCGCGACTTATACTCGGGCTTCTTCTCGAGTGTATGTTGACGCTCAGGCACATCATTATAAAAATAGAATTCTCACAGGCCACATCGATGGCCCCACCGAATAAACGTGTAAGAGAAAAATGACAACTTTTCAGCAAAAAATAAAATAAAGCTCAACTCCTTGTAAATAGGTACAAACAATGTATAATCAAATTATAGGTAAAAAAATTGATTATAGACTTGTATATTTACTTTTTTTAAACATCAACGAGTTTCAAGAAATTTATGAAAAACTATTTAATTTTCTTACTCTTGTGAAATTTGCATGACTAGGTCACAGTAATATATCATTACACGTTTATTCGTGTAATAATGCACATCGAATAAAACGCACTATAATGTTACACTATTATTCTGCGTACCTAAATCAAGTTTGTTTTGGAACCCAGCTATAACTTTTTACACGCTTGTTTACAGTACATTGTTCTGCTATTATAAGATTGGAACGATCGTATGCATTTATATTAGTGTTAATAAGATCAGTTTTCATTTATGTTACACATCTTTGTTAATGCATGGTATAAAAATATAAATAATTGAGTAAAACGATGAAATAAAATACGGATGTGTAGAGAATTAAAAAATATATTTATGTATTTATCCACGTGAACACAAAGTATTAGACACTCAGGGCGCCATTGAACACGACGAGCTGAGCGGGGAGGAGTTTAAACACCCTATTGGTGATTCCGTCGGAGCCGGGTGCTCTCCTTGGCTGAAGCTTATTAATGATGCCTTGCACTTCGTCAGCTGTGACCGGAAGCAGAGGATCATTAGGGTCTTCTACGGGGGGGGGGGGGGGAGGTCGGGTTTCTCTACGTTCAAATAATGCGTTCACCTCATCGAGATGTCGCTTGTCTACTAGTTGAGAGCTGGGGGAGCACTGGGACTCCAGGCTGTCGGCTAGGCACTCGGCCTTCTCAGAGTCGTCAACTGCAACGCTCTTATCGGGTCGAGTGAGGGGAGGCATCGAAGCCTCATTGGTGGCACGCAACTTACGTTGCAGCTGTCAGAAAGCTAGGTGGGTAGGCTCGAGTTCGTTCAGCGTCTTGTCCCATTGATCTAAACGATGCTCACTAGTGCGCTTCTTTACAGCACGCTGTAAATAACGCATGTGAGCTTTGTTCGCGTCACAGGGAAAGTTACTGTAGGCACGGATGGCCGCGTTATTCTTAGCGGGTAGTACCTACTCAGCGTTGATCGCTCATTGCTGGGACTTCCCGTGAGCAATCCTTCAGTACGGATTGCACGTGTTCTGTAAACGAGTTGATGGCAGCCGTCGTGTCAGCGACTGAGACACTGTGGTCGGGGATGGCTTCCAGGAGGCGACGTGGTGGAATTCAGCTTTTCGCTGACTTTCCTCAAGTCGGTTATCACTTGGGTCGGCGGGGGCTAGCTGGGGTTAGAAGGACCCGAGCGGGGAACTGGTCGATGGTCAGAGTTAAGCTCTAGGTCTAAGCTCGATGGAATGCAACTTAAGGTTGACATTCTAAAAAGAGCTAAGCAGAATTCCTTGCAATTATTCCATCGAAACATTCAAGGTTTCTCTTCAAAGCAATAAGAGATTGAATTATTTTTAGAAAAAACAAAGTTTGAAATTGTTTTTTTCACTGAACATTGGTTAAATGACTATGGAATGCTAATTAATTACGTAAATTACAGTGTTGGCAGTTGCTGTAACCGAAAATCTAAAATGCATAAGGGTTCATTAATCATAGTTAAAAATTGCATTAAATTTAAGTCTCGACACGCTATTGTTGATCTATCGGTTGAGAATAATATTAAAATGTATTGTGTTGAGCTGGATAAACATAAAATAGTGTGCATTTTTACAGAGCCCCACATTATTAAAACTACCACTTATTTATGTCAGTAATGGAAGATGCTTAAGCAAAACAACAGTTAAAAAATCATGTTACCTGTGGTGACTTTAATATTAATATTTTAGACAAAAATTCTAATAGTATTTAGATTATTACATCTTTTTAAAAATGTTTTCGGAACCAACCCGAATTAAAACAAATACTGCTACATGTATTGATAATGTTTTTGTTGCTGCGACTACTTAGATAAATCAATTGTTAATTACCTCCGTTCTAATCACAGTGGGCAAACCGTTGTTTTTGAGTCCTACACACCATTACAAAAATCCAGATAAACCCAAGACAAATAACACCCTGCAATTTGAATAAATTTAATAATAAATTAATTAGTAATTTAGGCATTCTAGAATTGAACACAATTTTTTGAAAAAAAAAAAAATTTTAATAAGAGACAATGCAATACTTTAATTTTAATAACTTATCTATAATTATTCAAACTTCAATTTTGTGGGATGAAACATTACTTACACGAATAAACGTGTAAGAAGACATTACCCAAATTCGAAAACAATCACAAATCTTCTCAATCATCTATAGATTTTAACACGTTTATTCTTGTGTATTTGGCGGCTCAAAAAGCATGTAATAAAAGCATGAACTATTATTCCTGTAGTTTTAAATTATTTATTTCCCTAGAATAAAGATTTTCACTATTATAATACGCGTGTTTTGAGTCTAAAATTCATAAAAAAAATTAAGTAGGTGCAGGATAGGCAAAACAAACGAAAAATGAAAAAAAAAAAGCGTGTAAGAACTCTTGCACGTTTATTCGGTGGGGCCATCGACATGTGCGCAATGTGAGCTGCGTCTGCGCCAATGTGCAGTCACACAGGCCACATGTAAGCAATGTAAGCTGCGTCTGCGCCGATGTGCAGTCACACAGGCCACATGTGCGCAATGTGAGCTGCGTCTACGCCACATATTTTGTGAGTCGTGCTTTACTCAAATATCGGCTAGGGTGTCGGTTGAGATTGGGGCCGCAGTAATCGAATTTCGTTTTAATAATAAATATGTTTTTCTCGTTCTAGACCATACTTGGGAACTTTCCACTTACGGAGACATTGGGGGTAGTTCCAACTTTTTCACAAGTTTTTATAACCATTTTTTTTATGTTATGACTTAACTTTATATACCTTCACGACCGCTGGACCTAATATTCAATGCATCTTCTATAGCACAATGTCTTAAGTGCGTTACTTTGAGTAAAACGTGATTTTTCCCCAAAAAAAAAGGTGCTTTCTCAGCAATACTAATGATTGCGAAGATATTGAGTTGAATGTACAGGATACTTGGTTGACAGCTTCGTCAAGGGTTTACACCCCTCCCCCCCCTAAACAGCAAACCGGAAGGGGTCCAAAAGGGCCGATGCCTGCCAGGGCTGCGGGTTGTTCGAAAGAGATACCGCGGCCCTGGAACACAAAGGGCTAAGAAGGAACATGGGGTTTAGTCAGTCAAGTCTGACACTCCTTCCCGCTCCGCCCAGAGCGGGAGAAGTCATATGATGGTTTCACATCCGCAAAAAAAAAAAAAAAAGGGTTTACACCCTTCATGGAGCGTGTAGTGTGACTTGAGCTAAACCGAAGGGACAATTTGTGTGCTTCAAACTGTATTTTAACCCCCAACCAAAAAAGAGGGATGAGGGGTGAGTAAGACAGCCATTTTTTTTTTATTTTTTTTTTATTTATTTGGGAAAACAAACGGTTACACATTACAGTATTACACAGAATTACAGGTAGTTTGAGTAAATGTATAACCAACGACATTTTCCACGTATTATAAAAACAATTAGTTATAAAAACAATGCGATGTTAGCTTACAATTCAATGCCTACTATAAAATTACATAATGTGTTTATTTATTAAACTAAACAGGCATGCAAATTAAAAATGAAAAAAAAAGCACAAGTAAGGACAGTAGATACAAATATTTCAGTAATAGAGATGAAAGAAAAAATAAAATGATCAATGTTCATTCCTAAATGATTCTGCGAACAAGGCCTTTAAATTTTCCTATTGGTACAGCAAAGATGTCAATACTTTCAAAAAGATTATTATATTGACCAGTTATGCGGCGTAGGGGTGCTCGTAAGCCCGCGTTCGTACGACTAGAAGATACAGCAAATACGGGTCGTGCGCGCACTCCTCGGCTTATGGTTGTTCTAGGTACAACGTAACATATTTTATTAGTGATATCCATACAATCACATGCGTTATTACATAAGTCATACAAAAACATTGTCTCTAAAATAATACGTCTGGTTTTAAGATTATCTAGCTTATACTTACACAAAAGGTCACTATAAGAAGCGTAAGAGCGAAAACAACGGAAATGCATGGCTTTTAAGAACTTGCTTTGGACTTTTTCGATAGCATCTGAGTACTTCTTATAGAAGGGATTCCATACCGCAACGGCATACTCTAACTGGGACCTGATCAACGATTTGTAAAGGTACAAATATGTAAATGGGCGGAGAAATTCAGTGGCTGATCTCATAACAAAACCGTACATACGGAAAGCGTTATTCACGATTTTGCTAATATGGACGTCAAGGTGTAGTTTTTCGTCTAATAGAACACCAAGATCGCGCACTAATGCTTCTCTCGTTAAAATTACATTATTTAAGGTGTATGAATGCATGGTAGTATTTTTGTTTTTAGTAAAACTTATACAGCAACATTTCGATATGCTAAGCTGTAGTTTATTATTTGAACAATATGCAGAGAATCTGTCTAGGTCTTCCTGTAGAAGTAAACAATCTTGCAAATTCCTAACTGGCCTAAAAATTTTGAGATCGTCTGCATATAGTAATATTTTAGAATTTAGAAAGCATTTGTTTATATCATTAATAAATATGACGAATAAAAGAGGTCCCAAGATGGAACCTTGAGGCACACCAGAAGTAACGCTCAGAGTACTGGAAATGAAGCCATTTATCACAACCCTCTGAGTCCTATTAGACACGTAAGAAGAGAACCATCTCAGAAGGTCTCCACGTATACCATTGAATGCAATTTTACTCATTAGCAGCTGATGGTCCACCTTGTCAAAAGCTTTGCGGAAATCTGTATATATAGTGTCAACTTGAATACGGGAGTCCATGTTGTTGAACAAATAGTCCACAAAAGTCACCAAGTTGGTTGTAGTTGACCTTCTTTTGACGAATCCGTGTTGTTGTTGAATTATTATGTTGTGCAACAGAGGGTATATTTTATCGTGAACTAATCTCTCGAAAACCTTTGACAACGCGGACAGTATTGATATAGGACGGTAATTCTGCACATCCTCCTTAGGTCCCGACTTATAAACAGGTGTTATGTTTGCAAGTTTCCAAGTTTGAGGAAAGCATCCTTGAGAGATAGATTGATTGAATATAATGTGCAGGGGTATACATAGGTTAGCAGCAGTATGTTTTATAAAAATTACTGGTAGACCGTCCGGCCCAGGCCCTTTAGCAGGATCCAATGCTTTGAGCGCGCTAAGTACTTCAACAGTAGTAAACTGAATATCACTAAGCAGAGCGCAACTTTCAGAACAGGCGTCATCGTCATACGTGGATTGAAAATTAACAGAGGTGGATGGTTCATAAACGGATTTAAAAAAGTCTGAGAAAAGATTACAAATGTTTTCTGGGTCGCTAGTTGACTGATTGTTATAATTCATAGTGGATGGAATGCCAGTTGCAGATTTTTTCCTATTAGCAATGAACGTCCAGAAATGCTTAACATTGTTCCGAATCCCATCCTCAACAGAATTGATATATTTATTGTAACAGTTCGTGCATTCGTCTTGGAATCTAGATCGGTAAAGTGCAAACTGCTCGTAATCCGATACGTTTTGGTACATTTTCCATTTAATCCAGGCCTTGGACTTATTTTTATAAATGTGTATAAGAGGTTTTGAGAACCACACGGGAAACTTAGAGGTTCTACAAATAGTCAATGGTACATACTTTTTAATAATACCAAAGATAATGTTATAGAATGTGTTTACAGATTCGTCAACGGATTGGTTGTTTAAGACATCTTTCCAATTTATTTGCTTTAAGTCGTCATTAATTTCGTCATAACTTGCCCTGTAGTAATTATATTTTTTTATAGTTTTGCGTTCCATTGTGTTGTGAGGTAAACATAGTGATATGAATACACAAAACGGGGGGTGGTGGTTGTCAAGTTGCAGTAAGTAATTTGAAGGTGTAGAAATTGAGCAATCATCATTACTTAAGACTAAGTCTAAAATCTTCCCGTTAATGTTTTTTATTGTATTAAATTGGTAAGCATTTAAGAAGGACATAAATATACTCAAGTGACTACATATGGGAGAGTTTCCTCTACATATCTGCGCAGAAATTGAAATATTGTCTGTGCTAGCAACCCAGTCGAACTCCGGCACATTATAGTCTCCTAACAAATAAAATTTTTCGACTTCGGTGTCATCAAGAAGTATTTGTAATGAGTCAAAATATTCAACATAAACACTCTCGGTTGTCTTAGGTGGTATATAAACTGCCGCAATAATTTGGAACTTACCTCTGGCTGAGCTCGGCAACTGTACAAGGATCTGTTCGATGTTTGTGTGCATAGATGAACGCGGTATTACTCTTACCGATCGCAGTCCCTTCAGTATCGCCACGAGAACACCACCTCCATCTTTCTTATTAGTCCCAGTGCGGTCACGGTCACATCGATATACTTCATAGCGTTCATCAATGAACTCATTGTTAAATATCTCGGGCGTTAACCAAGTCTCAGTCAGAATTATAATGTCATAGCAATTAGCTATGATATTCATATATAAAATATGTAATTTGGTACGGATTCCCCTGCAATTTTGGTAATATATTATAAGGTTATCAGTCATTGCAGCGTAATATTCTACGAGAAATACCAGCATTATCCGCTATAAACGCAATCTTAACTAGCAGCATAGATAATACACTATAGATTAGCAAGGCAATAAGAAACAAACGAGATATAAAGAAATGTACGAAATTGATCAACCGCAACAAGCAACATACCAGCCAGTATCTACAATGTTTGACTAAAATTATTAATACATTTATTACACTTGCGTGGCCGCCTGACAAAAGACTCACAGCAATCATACTCGTATGTACATAATTGTTTACATAGTCAATAACCACACAGTATTTTGCGACAGTAACTTCTACACTGTGAAGCGAATTATACGTATACAGAGAACCAATAACAAAGTTAAATACAAATCTTAAAGCTTCTGCGGCTCCAAAAACAATAAATAAGTTATTCAAAAACGCGTGAGGCACCCTGGTTGTCAATCGGCGCTGCGTAACCAACCTTGATCTTAGCGATGTCCTGCGGCGTTCGAATAGCAAATGCCCTTGCACCTTCCTTTTCACGAGCAAGAATGGTTCCGTGCTTAACCCAGAGGAACTTATAACCGTGCTTCCTGGCAGCATCTCGACACTCACGAAATAATTGCTTATTCTTCAATGTAAGATGCTCATGCATGTATATTGGCAGCGGTGTTCCTGAAATGCCAAGTTGCTCAGTTACAAGTCCCTTACACAATCGATGGGCACTAAGAACGTTGTCGCGCAATATCCGTGATGTCAACTTTAGTATTACATTTTTGGGCCTGTTGGTTTGTTGCTGTGCATGCGGGACACGGTGAACTGATATTATTTCATTCTGAGCAATATTGCACTTTACCGCGGACCCAATAGTTTTCACCAAAGACAGCAGGTTTTCGTTACGCCTTTCTGGGATATTGCATATCTCTATGTTGCAATTCCGAGCATTCTGTTCCAGATAGTCAATCTTTGCGACTAGCTCAGCAACTACAGGCTTCAAATCAACAGTCTCCTGAATACGTTTTCCAAGGCTGTCGACTTTCTTGCTGAGATCGGTTTGCTCGTCACCAACAAACTGGACCGAGTTTTGAAGAGTATCGATGCGTTCCGTCATACCTTCATACTTCACATCCAGCTCTGAGATTCGTTGTCTTAGAATCAATTGCTCTGAACTTAGAGAGTTTAAATCACTTCTAATTTCTGACGTAACTTGTGTTAGCGAAGCAAGTTCATTTTTCACCGATACCACATTCTCAGATATCTTATCTAAACTCGTCTCCAGGTCCCGTCGCCAGTCGTTAAGTGTATTTTTGAACTCAAAGGTCAGCTCATTAATAGCCAGTTTCCAATCAGGATCCGGCTGTTTGCGTTTGCGTCCTGTCACGTTTAGTTCGTCTACATGTTCGCTGCTCATACCCGCACCTAATGCTAGGTCGGTATCGGAATGGAACTTTTTCTTGTCTGGTGAATGGACCATAATAATTGTTTCTACAAACTGTGTTTAGCTAGCAACCTTTGTTCAAACTGTATTTGTAAATAGAAAAAGAATTGCGTTTGGCCGGTTTCGAACCTATGACTCGTAGAGCGGCCGCAGTAATACAAAAAACACATGCGATACCAATCGACCACGGTGACTTGAAATATATTGTCGAAGTTTTAGACTAGTAGTTAAAAATTTTTTGGGTGTCAATGACTTGCAAATATTCACTGCTAACGAGGTCCTTTGTTCTCACAATCACTGAGGTCACCTTGAACACTTAGAATCGTTGTAGTTTTAAACAGTTTCTTGATAAATACTGGTCTTAAACTGTGTTCTCTTTTGCAACTTTATGCAAATTAATGTTACACTAGAGTCACTGTATGTATCACAACAAAAATTTGCCGAATTCTGCAGGAAATTGCCACTTTTTCTATATTATAACGAGGACTAACATAAACACACTGAAAAGGAAGGTTTCAAAACTATAAAGAATCTTGCCTATAAAGTTTTATTTGTAAATCAAATTATTTTTGTAATCTGTTTTATTCCGAAAATGTACTCTTAAAGTTATTGCAATTTTAAAATACAAGTGTAGTCACTCACGTGAACCATAATGTATGCAGGTAAGTAGTAGCCGACCGTAAATGTTTCAAGTCGTAGCAATCTTCTACGGCTACGAAACTTTGTAGCCAAAGCAGTTCGTAGCCATAGCCGAGCCGTAGCGGACCGTAGCGCTGTTTAAGAAGTTCTGCAGTCGAGGTAGACACTGACACAGTATAAATATGGACAGTATGGTATGGAAACTAGGCCTAGTTGTAGAAATAAATACCTACGCTCCACTACAGCATTAGGGTTGTCACTCTTAATGTTTTTGAAACTGAACTGTATTTATTAAAACATCTGATTCTGTGTTTTGTAGTGATCAATCAATCGAGTTAAAATAACTAGTTTACAAACGGATACGCTTTCATACAATTTTGGGCCTAGATGTAAAAAGATGAAATTGGTGTCAATTGATAGCTACTATATTAACAGACAATCACTGAAAATTTTACAGATTTTGAAAATCTGAGAGCTGAGATAAAAGAGATTTAGCAAAAGTGAGGTTACGTAAGACGGAGGTTACACGTTCAATCTGGCATCAATCTGATCCATGATTGAGATCCAGATTGACGGGAAATTGAACGTATAAAGCGTAGATTGATGATCAAGATTCTATACAATCCTGTAAATCTGAGCTAATAAACAGGGAGTGAGTAAGTACTTACAGATTGGGGTGCACGCCATTGTCGAATCAGTGCTAATATCATTTCGTCATCCAAAGCTCGACGACCTAGTGTACAACAGCGACTAGTCGCGATGCCACAATTTACACAACGATCCATGATGTCAATCAATATCCAAACGGCAGGCGTCGTAGAATCCAAAATAACAAGTCCAAGTTCAACGTTTAAGCGGGGTTCTCAGAGTCCGGTATGGTAGCAAGGCAAGGGTCGTACAAGAAGGAAGATCAGAAGTCCGTAGGAAAGCAGAGGTCGAGGAAAATATCAATAAAATATGGGAGGAAACGCACTCAAACGCACACGCACTGGACCAGTGGTTCCCAACCAGTGGTCCGTGGACCACTGGTGGTCCGCAGAAGCCAAAATATGGTCCGCGAAAACACTATCTAAAAAACCTCACGCGGTCGGAGAAACACTCGTGAAACCGTGTTTGATCAAAGCCGTCGTGGAAGTTTTGGGATTAGAGGCCAAGAAAAAAATTCAAGAAATACCTCTGTCCAATAACACGGTCAAAGCTCGAATTGAACTTATGTCAAATCAGCACCTGTTTCAAGAATCAAAACGTCACCATTTTTCGCTTTGAAGTGTGATGAATTGACCACCATTTCGAATTGTTGTCAACTACTTGTATTTGTCTGTTTTTTAGACGACGACAACATAATTAAAGAAGAATTATAGATTTCACGGAAACTGGAAACAACATCAAAAGGTATCGACGTCATGAACTCAATATCGGATTATTTTGAAAAACATAATCTTATGTGGGATAAACTCGTTGCCCTCTGTACTGATGGTGCTCCGGCAATGTTGGGATCACGTTCCGGGCTGGCAACGTTAGTTATACAGAAAAATCCTAGTGTAATAACAACGCACGCACTGTATCATACATCGCCAGGCGTTAGCTTCAAAGACTCCTCCTGGATGCCTTAATGATACGCTGCGAATGGCCATAAAAATTGTAAATTTTATAAAAAGCAGCGCCCTAAATAAAATACACGCCTTTTAAAAAAATTGTGCACTGAAATGGACTCTAACCATGAGGCACTTCTCTTTCATAGAGAAGTTCGATGGCTATCGAAAGGTAATATGTTGGGAAGATTATATGAACTGAGAGCAGAGGTTGAGATTTTTCTGGTTGACAAAAAAAATAATGATTTGTTGAAACAGTTTACTAATCCGACTGTCAAATGAATTTAGCTTATCTTATGGATATTTTCACACACATAAATAAATTGAATCTGCAACTGCAAGGTTCTGGAAATAAACAATTAGAAAACGTCGCAAATATATTCATTTTTGAAGATAAACTTCGAGCTTTTATTTGTGGTTACGTAAAATTGAAGAAAATAATTATTCTGCGTTTGCGACATTAAACGCACTTGTGGAAGACAAAAAGTATGACGCTTGTAAAGCAAATATACAAGACAACATCAAGGCAAAAGTTAATATATGAATTCAATCGTTACTTCCCAAAATATACCGAAGAAGTTAAAGTTGATCAAAAACTGATTCGTAACCCATTTAGCACGGACGCTGCTGAAGTGACTGAAAGAATCCAGGAAAAACTGATTGAATTCCAAAATGACAGAAACTGCAAAGACGCATTTGAATCGAATTCACTTGAGTCGTTTTGGTGCAAGAAAGCAATTTCTTATACTTAACTTCCAGAAATCGCCTTGCGCTATTTTAAGGTTTTCTCAACAACTTATTTATGTGACCAAGGATTTTCTGCTTTGTTGATAATTAAAAACAAGGCGAGGAATCGTTTGAAAGTTACTGACGATTTGCGCGTAGCTTTGAGTAACAATATTACTCCTAGGATAGCCGAACTCGTGAAGAAGGTGCAAGAGCAGAATACACATTAATACTAAATTACAGAAGTTTATCCTAAAAATATTATTATTTCTTTTTATGTAATTTCCTATTGAGTTTTTAATTAAAGTTTCAGTTTGATTATTGCAGTTTATTTTTATGATACCTACATAGTGGTCCCTGCTATTAAGAATAATATAAAAGTGGTCCCTGACCAAGAAAAGGTTGGGAACCCCTGCACTAGACGATACGAAACGAGTGTCAATGTCATGTCAGGCATCTGAAGTCAGAGTTAGCACAGATTAAAAATACAATAATCGATTAGTAAAAGTGAATCAATTTATCTTAATTATGCAGATATTTAATAAGATTAAAATCTTCATATTTTAATTCTAATAGATTTCCTTATTTTAATTGAATTAATCATCTGGTGAAAGCATTTTCGTTAATAGTAGGAGCTCTGTAACGTTAATCGATTATAATTTAATCGATATTCCAATATTACTTCGTAACCTTAACTTAATTTTTGGATTTCTCAATTTCTAGATTTTAAATTGAGCTGATTTTTCACATGTCGAAATAAAAAAATATAACCTTTTTTTTAAACCATACCTCAACTTACTACATTCAGGCCCAAAAGTCCCCGTCTCCTTTAAATAGGTAAACTCATGGTTTCGGTTAATAGTAGTAAAAGAAGATTCTAATACTCGTATTCTAATATAGGGCCAAGGTCATCCTTTTCTAAGTTGAAACGCATAGTACTGGGTTTTCACCCGAAAATGCGTGTGACTATAGTTAAAAAACCACTAGGTACATAAAAAATATCTTTAGCTATACAGCCGTATACTACGCAATACACTCGTGGCATTTTGTGGAGATAAACGCAACCACTCGTCTTGACGCGGCAATCACGACTGACAGCACCGCGATGTCCACTTAGAGGTCTCGTCGATTCGCGTGTTTGTGTGAGTGTGCCGTTTCGAACGTTAAGTACATAATTTCCGTACTGTCCATATTTATACTGTGACACTGATGTTATAGTAAACTAGGGGAAATACAAAGAAATAAAGTTTAAAACAAATAAAAGGCAGCAGTTAGCAACTATGAATTTCATGTTCATGCTAGTTAAAACGCGTCGGCCGCCGGCCGGCGACAAGTTGCAAGCAAGTTCAAACAAGTCACTATTTTCAATGTAAACAAAAATGAAAGGTTAAACTGCTAAAACTAAAACTTTGGGGTGGTTTGGGATCTACCTCCTAGCGG
Organism: Cerastis leucographa; assembly: GCA_963082945.1. Classification (NCBI taxonomy): domain Eukaryota; kingdom Metazoa; phylum Arthropoda; class Insecta; order Lepidoptera; family Noctuidae; genus Cerastis; species Cerastis leucographa. The sequence goes on along the minus strand of OY720362.1, from coordinate 20,364,645 downwards.
TCCACCCCGGGCAACGGCACCACAGGCTTGCCTGTGTTACGGCAGAACGATCCTACGTAAACCACCGCTTACGTAGGATCGATCGCTTACGAGGCGCCGCAAGGAGCCGCCTGGCTCGCGACCGCCATCCCGCCGGAGTCCAGCGCCATGCAGCTTGCTGTGTTTCCTCGGTGTGCGGGGGTGCCAGTGCCTTTGGGGGAGAAGGAAGTTGTTAGTTGCGCTGTTTAGAACCGGTCGTGGTCGCTGGGCAAGGCTTGCCGGGTAAATCATTTTGGCTACTTGTGGACACTGGCGTGGAGAAGTCTATCTATATCGGCGTATAACGATTGCACAGTGGTAACCCTACCCCATAGTTACCTCCTTGAATTTGACGAGGATGCAACACCTTGTAATTATAACCATTTCTTATTATATTTGTTTCCGTGGCTGAAGCCTATTAATGATGTCTTGCACTTCGTCCGTTGAGACCGGCGGCAGAGGATCATCAGGGTCTTCTACGGGGGGGAAGGCTGCTTTACGTTCGACGAATGCGTTCACCTCATCGAGATGTCGCTTGTCTACTGGTTGAGAGCTGGGGAGCACTTCTTTGCAGCTTGCTTTAACGCTGTAAATAATGCATGTCAGCCTTATATCTTGCATCCCATTTTAACTGCTTTAAAAGCTAAGTGTACATTACGGCTGCATTTTCATAACAAAGGCGCGCTCTGTGCTGGTGCAGGGTTCCGTCTGTACCATAGTATGCGATTGTTAAATGAATGAATGTGTTGTAGAAAGTATTCCTAAATCTGCGATTGGTTTTACGCTTTTAGTTTGAAAACGCTTAGTGCGAATTGGTAGCATAGCAATAAGGTAGGGATGGTAACTTGCAGTGCGTCTAGATGTCCCATGGTAGAAGGGGGACGGTGGGATGAGATCGTGGAGTTTTTTGGCACACTCACCGAAGTACAGCCTGTAGAAGACCGACAAGCAGGCAACCTTGCGGTGATGAACCAAGCTGTGAAGCTTGGCATCCACCAATTTTACGTCGTCAATCCGCCTCTTTACTCTGCGTTCCACCGAGTCAAGCGCGGCAAGCTGGTAGTTGAGCCATCCCAAAGGTGGCTGCAATACTCCATGCAGGATCGGACTTGTGCTTTATATAGTGTTAAAAGCTGTCCAGGCCTGAAGTATTGCTTCACTCTATTTAGGATATCCAGCTTTTTTCTTTTTTGCCTACCCGCAGTTTGGGCTTTGTACTCAATGGTGGCGCAGAAGTTGAGATTGGGCGTGAACTCCATGCGTAGGAGCTCAAGTCACAGAAACAAATGTGCCACGAAAAGTAGGGGTTTAGTCGAAACGACTCCTTTCGATGGACGATCACTGAGGAGATCAATGTCTTCAAGGTAGGTCAGCAACTTACTGTTCAGTTCCCTTTCCATAACCTTGCACAGAATGTAGGTAATGGTGACCGGACGGTAATGTGCAGGGTCTGCACGGTCGCCCTTTTTGGGCACAGGTTGTACATTTGCAAGTTTCCATTTTGGCACCGTTCTTCAGTCAAGAGAGAGGGGCAACAGGCGTGTCAACACAGGAGACAGTTCAGGCGCACACTGCCTCAACACTCTCGCTGGAATGCCGTCAGGCCCGGCCTTGTTCACGTCTAGACTGCACAATACTCTTCGGACCTATTTATTATGAACTTCGATCTCCGGCATCGAAAAGAGATGAGGTACAGTTGGTGGTTGCTTGGAGCCAGCGTCCAGACGTGAATTGCTTGCAAATAAATTTGCTTTCTCATTTGCAGAGTGAGCCAGCGACCCATCAGGTTTCAGAATTGGTGGTAAAGTGGGACGACAGAAAGTCGTTTCAACCCCTTTCGACAGGGACCAGAACTGCTTACTACCCGGAGGGGGCGTTACTAGTTTGGCTCCAATACGCCCGACATGTTCAAAACGTGCCCTACGAAGAACCCGCTTGCAGAACTTGGCGACAGAATCAAAGGCTCTATTTTTCGCGCGAATCCTACGTGCTCTAACTTTTCGGTCGCGGCTTTGTGGATCAAGGCCTGGTAGACAGACTCTTTTTGGGCCTCAGCGTAGGCGCATTCTGCAAGGCAAGACCAAGGCCGGGATTTGTGATCGAGCGAGATATTGGAGAATGGAATAAAATACTCCATACTCTGCCGAGTTACGTCCGCAATCACGCACAGCACGAGAGGTCAGACAAGAAGAATCACATCTGCCGCCATGGATAAAACGCAAAAAAGTGCCGCATTAAATACCAATATGCTGACTCGTATCTCCATACTTGACGGCACGATGGGCACAGTGGCTGAGCGATCGACTGATGCACTGCGTGTCGCGGGTTCGATCCCCGCACGGAACAAATGTTTGTATGACCTAAAGATACTATGTTATTCCGAGTCTGGCTGTTTGTGTATGTCAGTATAAATGTTTGTAAACGCATCCACAATACATGAGAAATCCCTACTGAGGGGCAACGTTTTAAAAAAAAAAATACTTGCGCCACATCTGGAGAATATATTGTGGGTTTCACTTGAAAGGACCCTTAAAACAATTAAGACATCGCACAAAAAGCGACAATACACCACTCGTGGCGTTTCTGAGAAATGCTGGAGATGAAGCAAGGGAAGTTGACTCGGGGCACTCGGTTTGAGATCACGGAAGAGTTCGGAGGGGTTAGGTTTCAGACCTTAAAGTGCTAGGACGTCTCAGGTTAGTTTCGTGAAGTTAGCGTAGTCTTGGTAACAAGATGTTCGTGTACGAGAACGCTGTCGTAAAAGAGCGATTAGTATTTTATACGAGTTATATATAAGTAGTAGTAATATCTAGTTAAAGTCAGTATCCAGATGCGAAGGAGACGAGCTGTGTGAAATGTATGCAGTATTCTGTAAGTGAGTTGTAGACTAATCTGGTTGGTAGAACTCAATGTAACGCATTCAAAACATTGTGCTGATGGATGGATTGAATAGTACGGGGGTCGTGGAGGTGTTTAAAGTAAAAAATCTTACATTAAAAACACGTATTTGAAAAAATAATTGTCAAAAAGTTGGAACTTTGACCCCTAATATCTCCGTAACTAGAAGGTTCCCAGGTATGGTGTAGAACAAAAAAATGATCGCAATGACAGGGAGAACTAGTGCCTTTCGGCTTCGTTAAGAGGTTTTATACACCCTTTATATCATATTGTTGGTAACTGAAGGCGAGTTGACATCTTAAAGTCACGCCATCTGCCGGCAACCGACGGGAAGTTTATAAAAGGAGGCGCGCAGTGCGGCAACGGCCACTTTTTGCTTGGACGGCGATCTGAACGGACGTGCTATCTGACCATTTTCGTGTGCTTAGTTATTTTTGGGTTGTATTTTTGTTCGTGTACTGATTATTTCATTTTGCTTGTGTAATCTCTATTTGATAAATATTTACAGTGTTCTTTTTGATATTTTTATAATTTTTGTTAAAGTTCCATTCGAAGAAATTACAGATTGTTTATTTTTTTAACGTATTTCGCTTCTAATTCCTAACATCAGAAGTGCGATAAAGATTAATTTCGCCCACAAGTTAAAACTAGTTCTCAGGCTTTCAATTTTAGATAAAAGCGGGTAGTAGTTAGCAATGGATAGATCGAGTCGTTCACGTTCAAAAACTAGTGCTTCGCGTTCTAAGCGATCTCCTAGCCGCCATAAGCGGAATAGAAGGTCACGTAGCAAGTCCCGGGATTGCGATCGCCGTTCCAGGCGCGCACGAGATCGTCGTGGGAGCCGCGTGAGAACGCGAAGCCCTGCGTCACCGCCTTACCTTCGATCGCTTGAGACTATTGTCTCGCGATTGAAGGCTTTAGAAGAACGTTCACGGGTAATAGCTACACCGGAAACTACAGGTACAGCTACTGACGTTTCGACTGCAACCACAGAGAAAATAGTGGAGGCAATACAGTCGTTAAAGTCAGTAAGCACCCAACATTTTTATATTTCTAATTTTGACCCAAATGTGCATGATGTTGATCAGTGGTTTGACGAGGTTGACAGTGCTCTAGTTTTGAATAAGTGGTCACAAAATGAGTGCCTTTCCCGCGTTGGGGGCTGTCTGAAGGGAGATGCTAAGACATGGCTTAGTGAATGGGTCACAAATGACCGTTCATGGAGCAATTTCAAAAAAGATTTTCGGTCACTTTGTGTCAAGAAAATTGATGTAGCAAATATTCTGTATGAAGTAATGAGCTCTAGTTCAGACAGTTACCCAACCTACGCAGAATATGCACGTAGATGTTTACTACGATTACGGATCGTAAAAGGCCTATCAGACGAGTTGATAACGGCGATTGTTATTAGAGGGATTAAAGACCCTCAAATCAAAGCAACTGCTACTAATGCAGGTCTGACTCCTGACAATCTCGTTAATTACCTATCTACCTTCGTAAAGCCCACTTCGAAGCAGAATAGTGACAGTTCGCGTTCTAAAGATAACAAGAGCCCACATAAGCATAACCCTAAACGTTCATTTAAGGGTCAGGGTCCCAAATGTTTTACTTGCGGTCAGACAGGGCATAAACAAGCGGGTTGTTCAAAAAAGCCGAAATCAAACAATGTGACTGAACAAACTAAATCTGAATCGAAAAAATCTGAATCGAATTCTACCCCAAATAAGACAGTTTGTGCATACTGTAAAAAGACTGGTCATGATATTAGTGTTTGTTTCGCTAAGCAGCGTACGGATAATAAGCCCAATAAAAGTAATGTCAATTTCTGCTCTACGCTTAATAAAAGTAAGTCCAATGACATAATAGTTGGAACAGTCCAGGGTATACCTGTAGACATTTTGATTGATAGTGGGGCATTAGAAGTCTCGTTGATTTCATCATCCGTGGTCAATCATTTTTCTTGTTCGAAGAAACCTATTTATAAACAATTAAAAGGAATAAGTAATTCCATTATTCTTGTGGATTCTTATGTCACACTTATGGTCGAGCTTGAGGAAATAACCCTCGAAGTAGATTTGCTTGTTGTACCTAGTCAATACATGAACGCACCAATTATTATTGGTACTGATGTATTGAATAGGGATGGGGTAACCTATATAAGGACCAGGGATTCTCAACGTTTAACTCACGATAAAGCTTTGGCAAGTGTTTCCGCGGTTCAATCTGACGAGCAACTCAATAGTTTTAAAACTGCACTAATCGGGGAAGACCTTGAGAAACTCACAAGGATTCTCGATAAATATTCTGCATTTATGATTTCTGGTACAGCTACGTCTACAGTTACCACAGGTTGTATGCACATCAGATTGAACAGTGAGGTACCTGTTAATTATCGTCCTTATAAAATGTCCTACAATGAAAAACTTAAAGTTAGAGACATAATTCAGGATTTACTTAGTAAAGGCATAATACGTGATTCAGAGTCGCCATATTCGAGTCCAATTCTTTTAGTAAAAAAAAAGGACGGATCGGATCGTATGTGCGTGGACTTTCGAGCACTCAATAAAATCACAGTTAAAGATAGATATCCTTTACCTTTAATAGACGATCACATTGATCGACTAGGGAAGTCAAAATTCTTTACGGTACTTGATATGGCTACCGGATTTTTACAAATTAAATTGGATGAGCAATCAATACCCTTAACTGGCTTCGTGACGCCCGAAGGGCATTTTGAATATTTGAAAATGCCATATGGGTTAGCCAACGCGCCCATAGTGTATCAACGTATTATTGCAAATACACTGCGTGAATTCATTGAGGCAGGCAAAGTATTGGTCTACGTCGACGACTGTATGTTATTGTCCTGTTCAATTGACCAGGGCTTACAGATATTAGATGAAGTTTTAACAGTACTGACTAAGGCCGGCTTCTCAGTGAATTTGCGTAAATGTTCATTTTTATGCCAAGAAATTGAATATTTAGGCAGAATTATATCAAATGGTGGAGTCCGGCCTTCAACAAGTAAGGTACAGGCACTCGTGAATTCACCCGTTCCCCAGAACGTCAAACAAGTGAGACAATTTTTGGGCCTCGCTGGTTACTTTAGAAAGTACATAGCTAATTACTCCATAAAAACAGCTTGCATTGCTCGTTTGACGCGTAAGGGTGTTGAATTCGTCTGGGGACCACAGCAGGAAAGCGTTCGCAAAGAGCTTATTAAGTGTCTCACTAGTGAGCCTATATTAGCCATTTTTGACCCAGAGCTTCCCTCTGAGGTTCACACAGATGCGAGTAGTGCGGGTTATGGTGCAGTTTTCCTACAGGTTCATAGGGATGGTAATAAGCGTGTGGTTGCCTATTACAGTCAGGTTACGAAAGTTAGTGAACAGCGTTACCACTCTTATGAACTGGAAACGCTCGCTGTAGTAAAAGCTCTTAAGCATTTTAGACATTACCTCATAGGAATGCCATTTACTGTAGTGACAGACTGCAATGCCCTAAAAGCCACCCAAAACAAGAAAGATCTACTCCCGAGGGTAGCGAGGTGGTGGATTTACCTACAGGACTTTAACTTTACCATTCAATACAGGAAAGGGGTAATGATACCTCACGCAGACTATTTTAGCCGTAACCCCGTACATATGGTAAATAACATTGAAAAACCGCGTAATTGGGCCCAAATAGCGCAAGCAGGAGACGAGGAGACTCTAACTTTAATCAGGTCTTTGGATGAGGGAAGCTTGGACCCTTCACGCTATGTTAAACGCAATAATATCTTGTACTATCGCTTCACCCCTGTAGGTGAAGAGTCCAGGTTACTTTGTTACGTTCCAAAAGGACATCGTTTGAGCCTCCTCCGAATATTCCATGATGAACATAGCCATATTAACGCCGACAAAACTACTGATCTTATTTTAAAACACTTTTGGTTCCCCGGTCTCAGAGCTTTTGTTGCTAAGTACATATCTCACTGCCTCATATGTATATCTCACAAGAGAGTTCCACGAGCTCCACTACAACCAATTAACTCGTGGACTAAACCAAATGTTCCATTTGACACCTTACATATAGATGCCCTAGGCCCATTGGTATTATCAAACGGTAATAAACACGTTTTAGTTGTTGTGGATTCTTTCACGAAATATTGTTTATTAAACCCTATTTGTACTCAGGACTTAAATGAGTTAAAACGTGTTATGCAAAATGTTGTGTCTCTGTTTGGAACACCTAAGACAATTGTATGTGATAGAGGTAGGATGTTTCAATCATCTGGTTTTGTGTCACTAATGAATGATTTAAGTTGTCAGATTCATTATATTACCCCCGAGATGCACCAAGCCAATGGTCAGGTGGAACGTTACGTTCGCACCCTCCTTAACATGTTGAGGATCGAGGTGAACCACCGGAAAGGGGAATGGTCTGAACAGTTGTGGAAGTTACAGCTGATACTCAACATGACAAAGCAAAAGACCACCCAGCAGTCGCCGCTAAACCTGCTTATCGGTGCCGAAGGAGCTACCCCAGTCATTCGCACACTAATCCGAGACGTTGCCATCGAATTGTCTGGTGACAACCGTGAGCCGCTACGGGAGATGAGGAGACAAAGGACGGCCGAACGGTTGTGCAAAAATCAAGCCGACCAAGACAAGCGTGCTAATGAAGACCGACAGCCTCCTCGTGCCTACAGCAAAAATGACCAAGTCTTCGTTATCAAGTATTCCCAGTCCACGGGAAAACTTGATCCTGGTATGCGCGGACCTTACCGCGTAATTGGAGTCCTGGACCATGACCGCTATGAGCTGCAACTTCTGGCTGGTGGTTACGGGAAGACCACATATGCTGCTGCACAGTTCATGGTACCCTGGAGGGGTGAATGGACTCCTGAGACATGCGCCGCATTTTTTGAGGGCAAGTATTGTTTTGAAGTCTGGGTGATACGCTAACAATGTGCCTATGTCAACAGCCACTGGGAGGTATGCAAACTGAGAGCCTATGCCTACGGTGTTTATAGAAGTCTGGGCGGTATGCTAACTAAGTGCCTATGCCGACAGCCGTTGTGAGACATGCTAACTAGGTGCCTCTGTCTGCAACGCGACCAAGTTACGTACTTGGTGTGTTCTTAGCTAAGATTTTGATGTGTCACGACATTTTACGTGTAATGCGCATTACCTTTTAAGCAACTAAGATGTTTTTGCTTCTACGTCTGTTATCTTTTTACGTAATGTGACTGTCTGATTGCAGGAGACAGTGAAGACTCAGGCGTCGTGGGTGACACTGCTACTGATCAGGCAGGACCATCCTTTGGAGCTGACGAGGACGTCAGAGCATCAGGAGAGGCCGTGTTGGTAACTGAAGGCGAGTTGACATCTTAAAGTCACGCCATCTGCCGGCAACCGACGGGAAGTTTATAAAAGGAGGCGCGCAGTGCGGCAACGGCCACTTTTTGCTTGGACGGCGATCTGAACGGACGTGCTATCTGACCATTTTCGTGTGCTTAGTTATTTTTGGGTTGTATTTTTGTTCGTGTACTGATTATTTCATTTTGCTTGTGTAATCTCTATTTGATAAATATTTACAGTGTTCTTTTTGATATTTTTATAATTTTTGTTAAAGTTCCATTCGAAGAAATTACAGATTGTTTATTTTTTTAACGTATTTCGCTTCTAATTCCTAACAATATATTTCCGACCTCTTGTCTTATTAGATTCATACTTCACTGTTGTTTTATTTGATATGATTTGATATTATACATGTATATGTATTAAAAGTGAATTCCCAATATTAATTTTACCTTGTATCCGTTCCTTGTTCCTTAGCTTTCATAGTCGGGACAGGGCTCCCTAAATTGGCAATTCAGCCCTTTTGTCGGTGGGAAGGCGACCAGTCAGGGACGAACCTTACAGGGCCGTGCGAAAATGGCGGGGCCCGGCCCTTTCTTACAGAAAATTAATCGTGGAACACCTAGGTGAACTACTTTGGTGTTCCACGGGTCAGAAAGGGTTAATTCTCGTCTCGAATCAATAATAAAGTGGGCTGGTAATTTTTTTTTTTTCTTATTTACGGAAATCGGTAAGTGTGAACCACCCGTGTTTTAAACGCGGCCGCCTGATTCTCGCCCTATAACCTCGCTTCTACACATACAAACCATTTCAAACGTTTATTTAATAATTTCTAATTCCCTAAACCACGTTAAGGGGGTTATTCTGAACTGACAAACATAAACAACCAAAAAAATCAGTGTTTATAAATAATTAACTAGATACCGTAATTTTAATTGATTATTTATGTCTTTTGTGACAACCTCCTGAATTTTGACGAGGATGAAAAACGACACCTTGTATATTTCAATTCTATTGAACTCATGTCATTTCGACCCAGACCCTTGACGTCAGTCGGTTTGCATCAACATTTAGAGATAATATTTCGGAAGGTTTATTAATCAACTACGAAAAGAGAAAGAAAATTAATAATAAAATAAAAAATTACATCAACTCAAAAATCCGGGCGATGCAGGGGCTAATTAAATACCTAACTCAGTAATAGGGTCCCGTATGACCCTTTGGGTACGGAACCCTAAAAATTCACCTCGTGAATGGGTGATGGGTGATGTTCTTTTACAAAAATAAGAACACGTACTAACAAGCATGATGAGGAGTTCAAATCAAATCAAATCAAATCCATTTATTTGTCAATGTAGGTGTCGATAATTACAGGTGTTAACAAGCTTAGGCCAAATCTTTACAGGTATCACTACATTCTACCCACAGGGCGTACAAACAATACGTTATAATAATATTAATCATTACATTAAATTATACAATAACAGATTAATTAAAATAAGTTATTACATTAAATTCAATATTTGTCTATCATGTCAAAATAATCATATTAAAATCCAAATCAGTCAAGTAAGTATGTCAAAATTGTAAAGAAGATAAATATAACAACATTCTGACATTATCAATTAGTATTAAAATTGTCAGATAAGAACTCGTCTATTGTATAATATGTTTTATCTACCAGTAGTTTAAAAAGAGCCTTTTTGAAATTACCTATGTCGTCTAGTACTTTTATTTCTGTAGGCAGCTTGTTATAGATCTTGGGTGCCATACCGAAAAAACTTTTTGAGTAGAGTGCAGTGTTATGTGGAGCAGCACATATATCGTTGTTGCGTCGTTTGGATCCAAATGTTTGAAATAAGTGTTAAACCGTATCACCTATTTTATTTAGATTTAGTAAGATTTTTATATATTTAGTTTCGATAAGCTAACTAGATGGCGGTGTAATCGAAATAGAAGTCGCTATGGTTTCGTTACATGCGAAAGTATATATAGACCAGACAAGCTTTTGTTTTTTTTTGAGATTCTGTATAAGTGTGAATTAATATAATATAGTAGCAAGTTATAAATAGTTTTATTGAAGATCGTTGTGTGTGTGTGATCTTTTACATGGTCCTTCGAGCCGGATCAGTGCACCGTCATATTGTGCACCGAGTTTTTGAGTATCAGCACAGAAAGCAGTGGTGGATTACCACTGAAGTGCTTCAAGCGTCGCCTGCAGTGAGTGCGACTACGGAGACTCCGACATCGTGACCTGCAGCAGGCGCCACCGCAGCAGTGAAGTTCTGCGGGCTTCTGGACATCCCGTGCGTGGATGTGCTGGATCTAGGAAGCAGTGGAAGTGGTATCCCAGTAGCTGAGTACTGCGCGCCCCCTGGTAGGCGTTGGCAACAACTACAGTGAAGAAGCAATAGTGAGTGAAGTGTTGTGTAAAAACAGTGAGTACAATTTTGTTTGTGACTTAGAATAATTTCAAGTAGTTTGGACTTAGTAGATTCAAGAAAAAAGTGAACTGACGGGGAACCTATGCCCAATTTTCTAAAAAGTTTAAGTTTAAAACACTTGTAAAAATATTCTGTTTTTATCATAAACTTAGAATATTTTCTTCAGTCTCAAATTTGTCAAATTTCTTATGTTCCTAATATTAAGTAAGTTAATTTAACTAAGTTATTCAAAAGTTTTATGGGATTAAGTCATGGATTCACTAATTAACTTACAATTAGATACCCAGAAAACCATTGAAAAAGGTAGAATAAATTTTAAAAAATCTCCTAAAGAACGCATAACATTATCTTATTTAGAAACTAGGTTGGAAGCATTAGAGCAACTTTGGAGTTATTTTTTAGAAACACACAGGAACATAGTAGAAAAGATAGATTCGAAACATAAGTACTTTACATCGGAGATATATGACAACACTGAGGATATTTATATAATTTATAAGTCCGAGTTGAAAGACTCAATTAAACTACTAACACCTAAAAAGACCAGTGTAAATCAAGAGTCGTTAAAAACGAATTCAAATGTAACATTACCTAAGATTGTTATACCTACTTTCTCAGGCAAGTACACGGAGTGGACTTCATTCCGTGATTTGTTTATATCGCTTGTTCATAACAACGATTCTATTGACGAAGTTCAAAAGTTGCACTATTTGAAAGGTCATCTATCGGGTGAACCAGAACAACTGTTACGTCACACTCCTGTGACAGCCGCAAATTACCAGGAATGTTGGCAAATATTAAACAAACGATATGACAACAAAAGATATTTGTCAAATTCTATGTTAAAGAGATTGATAACTCAATCAAACGTAACAGAGTCATCAGCTGCGATTAAAGAACTGTTGGATACTACTGTGGATTGTCTTCATGGCTTAAGCACTCTCGGCATTGATGTGAAATCATGGGATGCTATAGTCATTTATATAATAAGCGCTAAGCTGGATTGTGAATCACGAAAGTTGTGGGAATTGAAAATTAGTGCAGATGAACAATTACCAACTTTTAACGAATTTAAAATATTTTTGGAATCAAGATTTCGCTCTTTAGAGTATTTAGACTCATCCAAGTCAAAGCAGAAATCCACAGTTGATAAACCAAGGGTTTTTCACGCAGTCAAGTCAAATAGCAACAACTCTGTACAAATTGTATGTCCATTCTGTAAACAAGATCATTATCTATGTCATTGTAAACAATTTTGCAAAGAAAGTTACCAAACTCGAAGTGAATTTGTCCGAACTCACAATTTATGCTACAATTGTTTAGGCGCGAATCATTCAATTAAATATTGTCGTGCTAAAACTTCATGTCACGTTTGCAAGCGTAGACACCACTCATTATTACACCCCACGGCATCTTCAAGATCATCATCACCTAATAGCCATCCGGTAGAAGCTGTAGCAATCAAATCAGCACTGTCCACTTTGCAAACGGCTTCCGGTACGGCACAAGAATCAGAATCTCCAAGTATAGCGACACACTTTTCTAAAAAGGTTGTGCCGAATCGAGTTTTATTAGCGACCGCTCTTGTCGAAGCACAGACTAAGAATGGTCAGAAACAATTGCTGAGAGCGTTATTGGATCAAGGATCCCAGGCCTCTTTCATAACGGAGTCAGCAGTCCAATTGCTCGGACTACAGAAAATACGAAGTAACAGTATTATCTCAGGCATAGGAGGTGGCGAAGGCACTTTTGCCTCAAGATTCATGGTTTATTTAACCATTCACTCACGTCACGATCCAAGTGCAATTATTCAAGTTCGAGCATATGTGTTAAGTAAAATCACAACGTTGATTCCTTCAACTAAAATATACGTGCCAACTTGGCCTCAACTAGAAGATATAACTCTGGCAGATCCAGAGTATCATACTCCAAACAAAATTGATGTTTTGTTTGGAGCAGAAGTTTACAGCCAAGTTATTAAAGAGGGTTTAGTCAAACACTCTCCAGGGCCCGTAATTGCACAAAATACAATTCTGGGATGGATTTTGTCTGGACTAACACCCACAGATAGCGATCTCAATGCAGCTAATTGTTACAATGTAGTAAGCATGCATTCACACATCATAGAAAATGATGTGCTTAAAAAATTTTGGGAGATCGAATCTGATGTGTTTAGTGTGAAAAAAGCACTTACTTTAGAAGAACAAAGATGTGAAGAATTCTTCTCTCGTACTACACGACGAGATGCTACCGGGCGATATATAGTGAAACTTCCATTTCGTGAGTCAGATCCACGAAGTAAAATCGGATACACCAAAGATATTGCACTGAAGCGATTCTACTATCTTGAACAGCGTTTTAAGAAAGATCCTGAGATCAAAAGGAAATATGTTGAAGTAATCCAAGAATACCTCGACCTTGGTCACATGAAGATGGTGTCTTGTGAAACTGATGTTAAGCAGTCGGAAGCAGTCTATCTGCCTCACCACGCAGTTGTTCGCGAAGATAAGACTACTACCAAGGTCAGAGTTGTGTTCGACGCTTCTTCCAAGGGTTCTAATGGTGGTTCCCTTAATGATACGATGATGGTAGGTCCCACTATACAGTCAGAGTTACGTCACATCATCATGAGATGGCGTATGTATCCAATTGTATTGGTTGCAGATATAGTCAAAATGTATCGGCAAGTCAAAGTTGCTCCTGAAGATACACACTTTCAAAGACTTGTTTGGCGGACTGATACTACATCTGAAATAAAAGAGTATGAATTACTGAGAGTTACCTTTGGCACTGCATCCGCACCTTACCTTGCCGTGAAATCGTTGCAGCAACTAGTAAACGATGAAGGATCTGAGTTTCCGCTGGTATCTAAAAAATTAAACAGCGAATTCTATGTAGATGATTATATGTCTGGATGTCAAACGGTAGAGGATGGAAAACGGATTTACAGGGAAATGGAAATATTAATGGAAAGAGGTGGCTTTCAGTTACAGAAGTGGATGACAAACAACAGGGAATTAGCAGAGGAAATAATGGGAAAAGGTACAACTCAGGAAGGACTAGTGGAGATAAAACTGAACGAGGTGGTTAAAATACTAGGACTTTCTTGGGATAAAGAATCTGACAGTTTCAGATATTCAATAACATTTCCGCAACCTGCATCTGTAACAAAACGGAAAGTAATATCAAATATTTCACGACTTTTCGACCCCTTAGGGTGGGTAGCGCCGTGTGTTATACCGGCAAAAATAATGATTCAAAAGATATGGCTAGCTGGCATCGAGTGGGATGACCGATTACCAGATGATTTATTAAAAGAATGGCAGACATATCAAACTGAATTACAGAATTTACCTGAATTTCATGTTCCAAGGTGGGTTGAATCCAGGGAAGATGATGTAGTTGTAGAACTGCATGGATTTTGTGATGCGTCTAATTTAGCGTACGCAGCTGTTACATATTTGAGGATAATTGGCATTGATGGGGATATCAAAATTAATTTAATATCCGCAAAAACCAAGGTTGCTCCGATAAAACAACTTTCAATTCCTCGTCTCGAGTTGATGGGTGCTGTTTTGTTGGCCAAATTGATAACAGAGATAGCTGAAATTTTGGGCATTACTAAAGAAAATATACACTGTTGGACAGATTCAACTGTAGTTCTGGCTTGGCTCAGCAATCATCCCAGCCGCTGGACAACATTTGTTGGTAATCGTGTGTCTGAAATTTTGAATTATTTAGACAATACTCAGTGGGGACATGTGAAATCTAGTCACAACCCTGCGGATATTGCGTCAAGAGGTATCACACCATCAGCACTTTCACAGTCATCTCTGTGGAAGCACGGTCCTTTGTGGTTAAAGAAAGAACCAATTGATTATGTCAAACTAAATTCGATGTCAACTAACCTCGAGAAAAAATCATCGAAAGGTGTGACAGCACACTTGACGACATATATAGAAGATAACCTGTGGACAAAATACTCATCATTACAAAAACTGATCAGAGTAGTGGCATATTGCAGACGATTTATAAGATTTAAGCAGTTTAAAGAAACTTATCTGACAAGTGAAGAGTTGACAGCCGCTCTGGAAGTTTGTATAAAAAAATGTCAAGAACAAGAATTTAAAGAAGACATAGAAAACATCAAAAAGACAGGAAACGTAAGTAAGAAGAGTAAATTACGACCTTTATGTCCCATCATGGATGAGCAAGGAATTTTAAGAGTAGGAGGACGAATTGAAAAGTCACAAGTATCGGAAAGCATGAAGCATCCTATCATAATTCCACAGCGCCATCACTTCGCTACTTTACTCGTCAGCGAAGCTCATAAAATCACTCTTCACGGAGGTCCAACATTAATGTTAAATTATTTGCGCACAAAATATTGGATTATAGCTGCAAAAAATCTAGTAAAAGCCTATGTACACAAGTGTGTAGTATGTGTTCGGCATTCAGCGACGTTTAAAAATCAACTCATGGGTCAATTGCCGACTTGCAGAGTGTCACCAGCCAGGCCGTTTTTGCATACCGGTGTTGATTTCGCCGGTCCAATCAGTATTAGGGTATCTAAGGGTCGTGGCAATAAGGCTTATAAAGGGTATATTTGTCTATTTGTGTGCATGGTTACTCGAGCGGTGCATTTAGAGGCTATTAGTGACCTTACCTCTGAAGGCTTTATAGCCGGTTTCAAGAGATTTGTCGCAAGAAGAGGCTATTGCAGTGAAATATGGAGCGACAATGGCACAAATTTTGTAGGCGCAGCTAAGGAACTGCAAACATTAGTCGCTGCTGAGCAGTCAGTGGTCGCTAATGAAATTAGGAGTTGGCTCAGTTCTAAAGGTGTCAAGTGGCATTTTATACCTCCCCATGCCCCAAATTTTGGTGGACTTTGGGAGGCCGGCATAAAGTCAACAAAATTCCATTTGAAGCGCGTTATTGGTGATTCCACTCTCACCTACGAAGAAATGGCTACTTTACTTGTGCAGATTGAGGCTTGCCTCAATTCAAGACCCATTTCTCAAATTTCTCAAAACCCTGATGTTCCAATGCCGCTTACACCCGGTCATTTTTTAATCGGAGAACCTCTGGTTCTTGTGCCGGAACGTAATTACGAGCGTAATACTTCGGGCACGTTAAGACGATGGCAACTTGTACAAAAAATGACTCAAGATTTCTGGCGACGGTGGTCTATGGAAGTTTTAATTGCGATGTTACAGCGTTATAAATGGTCGCAAATGGAAATAGAGCCAAAAATCGGCGATATTGTTCTTGTAAAAGAGGACAATCTACCTCCTGGCAAATGGTTGTTGGGTAGGATTTTAGAAAAGCATCCTGGTTCGGACGGACTCACACGAGTGGTAACTATAAAATGTAATGGTTCTATATTTAAAAGACCTACTTGTAAACTGTGTGTATTACCAACCAGTGATTAATATTGTTTCTTTTAATTTGTGTCTGTGTTTTTGTTTTTCTTTATAATTTCACAGCCCCCTTGACCTCATGGTGGGCGGCTTTAATTTAAAGGACAACTCATTCGAGCATGTCCTTGGTGGGCGGAATGTTAAACCGTATCACCTATTTTATTTAGATTTAGTAAGATTTTTATATATTTAGTTTCGATAAGCTAACTAGATGGCGGTGTAATCGAAATAGAAGTCGCTATGGTTTCGTTACATGCGAAAGTATATATAGACCAGACAAGCTTTTGTTTTTTTTGAGATTCTGTATAAGTGTGAATTAATATAATATAGTAGCAAGTTATAAATAGTTTTATTGAAGATCGTTGTGTGTGTGTGATCTTTTACAATAAGTGACGGTTACATTTCACTAATACTGCTGTCTCATATATGTACAAACATGGCAAGGTAATAATAAGATTATATTTTTTAAATAACGGAGCACAACTATCAGTCTTTTTCAATCTGAACATAGCACGTACACATTTCTTTTGCGCCCTAAATGCAATTAATTTATCGGTGCTGTTACCCCAGTATATTAGTCCGAAACGTAATGTTGATGTAACATAGGCTTTGTACGCTGTCAGAACAATGGAGTCATTTACAATTTTTGAAAAATTATACTTCGCATATGAGTACTGGTTTAGTTTCTTACAAACATTTTCAACATGACACTTCCAGTCAAGTTTACTGTCCAATTGGAGTCCAAGAAATCTAGCAGTATTGGTTTCTTTGGTTTGCATACAATATATTTAATTTAGGCTGTCTTGTTCTTTGTTGAAATAGCATGATCTGTGTTTTGTCTAAGTTTATTTTTAGTTTATTTTTATGTAGCCAATTTATTATGCAATCTATTAAATTATTTATATCATATTCGAATGATTTCAAATATTTACATGGGATAATGAGTGTACTATCATCGGCAAATAAAACAGTTTGATATTCAATTCATCCTGGTAAATCACTAATGTATATGAGAAATAACACACTGTATATCTTACTGTAGACTCATGAGCAACTTCTACCTTAGATGTAGAGGAAATCCTATTTATGATTGTGACTTTTCTTCTTTCACTTAAATAACTTTTTATTAGTTTTAGTATATTTCCCCTAACACCGTATCGTTCCAACTTTCCCAACAGTATTTCATGGTCCACATGATCAAATGCTTTGGACATATCCATGAATACTGCTGCGATCGGGTTTTTTTGGTTAACATTATTGAGTATGTCAGATATTAATACATAAATTGCCTTATTAATATTTCTGTTTTTCCGGAAACCATTTTGTTCTTCAGCAAATATATTGTTTACTTCAAAAAATTAGTAGAGATAATTAAAAATCACCCTCTCAAAGACTTTAGAAAGGATTGGTATTAATGCTATAGGATGATAGTTTGCAATATTATCTTTATCGCCATTCTTGTAAAGTGACCTGTTATCAGTCATTTTTAATAAATTTGGAAAGTGTCCATGATCTATGCAAAGGTTTATGATAAAACTAAGTACTGGTGCAATCAAATGTGACACCGTCTGGAGTATCTTAGTAGTAATCGCGTCGTAACCTGCGCTATTGGTATTTTTCAATGATTTAATAATTTCAAATACTTCGTTCGGATCGGTTGGTGTCATAAATGATCACAATATGTTACTGACAGCCACGATATATCTTACGAATAAAAACTACCCTGTTGAGATGGATGTGTGGAGTGACTAAAATGGATAAAGTTAAAAATGACCATATACGAGGAAGATTAAAAGTGGCGCCTGTTACAGAAAAGATGAAAGAGAGTCGTCTGTCTTGGTATGGATTTGGACATGTGATGAGGAGGGATGGAACAAATGGGATGGACTAAAAAAGAGATAAATATAAATGTGGATGGATGGAGAGAGAGCGGAAGACCAAAGAATGAAGGATGGATTGTGTGAAAAATGATATGAAGAAAAAAGGACTAAATGATATCATGACGAATGACAGAGGAGAATGTAAGAAAGAGACGTGTTGCGCCGACCTAAAATTAAATGTGATCTTGCCCTTGAGGAAGATGATAAAAATCTATCCTGGTTATCACTTCAGATCCTAGATTGTTCAGTTTATTTTGACACTTAATGTTGTGAACCTGAGCCACAACGCCATCTTTCCTAATAATGTTATTCCTTCCGTCATAAATGGCGAGTTATCGTAAAGCCGGTCATCCACGCGGAACATGCCGAGCCGGCGAGTCGTAAAGTGAGCCGACAGCGCCATCGACTACGGCATCAACACGCTGTGGTTTACGAGCGACTCTTACTTTTACGTCGTAATCAGTCGCTGGCGACGAAGTGTGACGCCACGCACAGGTGGCGCCGCCCAGTGACGTCACGCGCACGTCATGTGCCCGGCTAAACTGATAAAAGTAGTGGAAACCTCACATTCTCCCTCTAATTTCTAAAGTAAGAAGAGGAAAATCTGCAAAAAAAATTTTTTGGAGAACGTAAAAAAACCTTTCAACCAAAACTGGTTTGATTTGATATTTGGTTTTTGAGATATGGGACTGTTTCGTCAAAATGCCAGTAAGTTTGTTTTTCGTTTACATAATCATCATCTGCCTAGCCTTTTCCCAACTTTATTGGGGTGGGAATCCAGTCTAACTGGATGCAGCTGAGTATCAGTATTTTACATGAAGCGACTGCCTCCACGATCTGGCCTCTACAACCCAGTAACTGAGTAATTCGAAACCCCTTGGTAATACTGGATGTCAGACTTTTGTCGTAATGACAGCCGGGACCAACGGCTTAACGTGCTTTCCGAGGCACGGAGGAAACTCGGTACGTAATTATGGTCACCCATCCATGGATCAACCTCGGCAAGCACGGCTTAACCTTAAAGATCGTCCCGTGCGGCTGTTATTATTTAGCCACGAGGTCCTCATATAAAATAAGACTATAATGCTAAAATAATCATTTATTTTCGAGTTTCATAGACTCATTTAAGTTAAATAATTATACACACACAGTCACATTACATAATCAATTAAATAGTTAAATATTTGAAAAAGTCAAGACATAATTAAAACAAAACAACAAATAGGTCCTTAATAGACGCGGTTGCAGTGTTGCCACATTACCTGCGTTCAATGTGTAACCTACGGCAGTGATTAATGTAGGCGCCATCGACCCTTTCCGCAAGTGCGGCCAACATGCTGTTGGAGCTCCCCCGCACGCGCCGAACCAGCGAGGTACCTCTCTTGCGCATTGTTGCATAAAAACAATCTACGCGCGCCTCCGCAAACATTGTCGAAGCGCTGCAGTAACGAGGTAGACCCAACAACATCCTGAACGCATTATTGAACTGGACTCGAAGGGCGCTGTGCGACCTTTGCGTGTAGTTTGTCCATAGGCTGCATGTGTATAATGTAGTGCAGTAGGATCGAAAGAGAGTAATTTTAACTTCTACAGAGCAGCGTGCGAACCTACGGATCACCATATTCGCTCTGACCGACAGCGCCCTTCGCTCCCGCTCAATGTCTGCATCGTCTTTCAAGTCGGGAGTAAGTAAATGGCCTAGGTACTTAAAAATATCTACTCTTTGTAAAGGTGTGCCATTCAGCTTTATAACTGGCATTTCCATAACTTTTCTCTGCCCGCCCTGAAAGACCATACATTGACTCTTTTTTACATTATACAAAAGTCCATGATCAGTTGCATAACCCTCACAGATACTCATCAGTTTTCTGAGTCCGCAGACCGAGGCACTCAGCAGCACCATATCGTCCGCGTAGCTGATGTTATTAAAACAGACGCCGTCTATGTAACAACCAATATGCTGCTCGCTGAGCGCCTCGATCAGCCCATTAATGTACAAATTAAAAATGGAAGGTGAGGTCAACCCCCCCTGCCTAACTCCACATTCCAACCTATACGGTTCCGACAATGTGCCCGCCCATTTGACATGGTTTACCTGGTTTCCGTACCAGTACTTAAAGATGGTGATAAGTTCGTTCGGTATATGGGCTGCTTTCATTTTATCCCACAGGATATCATAACAGACCATGTCGAAGGCCTTGGAAAGGTCGAGGAAACAGGCGTACACAGATGTTTTTCTCTCAGTGTAATATCTGACAGCACTCTTCAGACACAATATCGCAGATTCGGTGGACAGTCCCGGTCGAAATCCAAACTGATTCTGATGCAATTTTAAGTACTTGTTTAATTGTGTATTCAGAATGCTGTCAAACACTTTCGCACCTATTGAAAATCGATAAGTTTAAGACGTTTTTGACATTCAATTCTATATTGTCTAATAAGGTCGTCGGTTTTCTCCCCCCACACAATTTTATTATAAGATATCCTCGGAGCAATTCTAACTGGAGTCAAACACTCCAACTTACATTCACATATAACTGGAAAATGATCTGACCACAATACGTCATAATTAACATACACATTACACACCGAGACAGCGGCAGATTGCGACACAACACAATGATCTAACCAACGCTTAGACCCACATGCTTGATCTATATAAGTAAATGTATCTGAAGTTAATCCTAACTCAGTTACGTCAATAAGTACCCATTTGAAATCATTACACAAAATATTTAATTCATTAAAAAATAATTCACCGGGATGTGCATTAAAATCCCCTAAAACAAAAATCGGTTCGTTTTCATAATAAACTAATTGCACTTACAGTACCCATGCAGTCAGTAAACATTGTCAAGTTCTCCGATTTGTTTGTCGGCATATAAACACACACCACTATAAACGGACTAATGGCCGTATTGATACGAATGGCACACACTCGAGGATTATCGCAATGTATCACAGTGACACTAGGAAACACACGGGTATCCCATAGAAGAGCGGTACCTCCGTACGGCCTGCCACGCAGCAGACCCGCCGTCGTGTCCACAGCTGATGTCCCCTTGCAACTAAATCTGCTATCTATGCCATTAAGGTATGCCAATTCTTCCGGAAGCAGCCAGGTTTCCTGCAGTGCTATCAAAACACACTCGTCACACAAGCGTCGAATATCGCTCACGGCGCTCTTCACGTTTTTACAATTATAACTGGCAAACTTGTAAGTTGTACTATCCATAGTTGTTAGGCAATGGACCGATATCAGCGGATTCTCCGTCCACTTTTCGATGTCTATAATGCACGAAGCGTCTAAAGATAATACCTTCAGGCCATATTTTTTCGTCTAAAAACATAGATACTTTAGACTCGGATACAAAGAACTTGTAGGCTTTGTGATCTAATACTTTTTTCGTATTAATCTTTTCTAAGATCACCGTCTCCTGTGTTTCCATTTTTATGTAATCAACAATGTCAGATTCTAATGTATCATTATGGACATTAGTTATAAAAATAGGTATTTTTCTAACAGCAGCTTTGAAAGATGATATTTTCGCTTCTGCTTTACCTCTTTCGCCCAAATACCTATACTTTTGCTTCCTTTTATTTCTACTTACTGTTTGCCAAGAATTGTCTATCTTTTGGTTATTTATTTTTACGTTAGACTCAAGATTTTGACAGACATTATTTTGAGCCATATTATTATTGTTCTCCTGCATTAGTCGTTTTGGAATACTTGAGCCAGCGATAGATTTCTGTATGACTTGCACTTTCTCACAGCTGACCGCTTGCATCTCTTCGGCCCCCACTACCCCACTCGTGCTCGGTGGTGACTCATTTATGTGCATCGCTCGAGATAACGGTTTACACACCTTAACTTCATCTTGACAATTATCGGTAGTTGTCTTAGTTTCTGGGCTGTTATGTCTCTGTGCGTCGTTAGACGACTGTTGGAAGGACTGCTCATTAGAGGAGTAATCTTGGCTCAATGTCATTCCTACAGGGCCACTTTCAACGTTCCAAGCACCCCTTCTCATGTTTACATATCCGGTTGGAGTTGTAAATGGAGGTAGCGACGCGTGCTTTAAATCGTGTATATCTGCTCGTAAGTCCTCCAATTGCTTTATTGTGACATATGAATTTTTGATATTTTCAATCTCTGAGTTTAATCTTGTCAAGTCTTTTAACAGTTTTGTACAATCAAGATGATCGAATAAAATTGGGGGTAGTTTTTCGAGCACTCTTGCCACAAATACTGGAATTATATCAGGATCTGTGCTTTTAAACACACTTATGATGTCATCTAGGTCTCTTTCTTCTTTTCCTTTCCTTTTTCTTATAATCTTCCGTTGATCCGTCGGCAGGGATTCAAATAATAAAGACTTTGATTTACAAATCTCACTGCTCGTGAACGCGGACACACAGATTCTTTTTAAAGTTTCTTCGTCAATTACTGATATTTTGTTTTGCACGTAAGCTAACAGTTCATCAATGACGATATTGCAGACGTTACATTTTAACACTTGCGACATTGTTTACAAAGTGCGTTGTCGCACTCAGCAAAGCGGCGCACGAACCAAACACAGCCGACCTTGACCGCGGCGCGCGAGTGACTGTGACTGTGCTAAACGTTTGTAAACTCCTCGATGAGTGCGAGGTGCGCGTTGTGGAGCCACGTAATGAACCGACGCGGAATAGTCGCAGTGAGACGACCTCCCGAGATCAAGTACAACACAACTATCTGCTGGCTATCGATCAATGAGTTTCTAGATCAGACATAATAACTAAGATGGTGCAGATGCAATTAATGTAAAAAAATGCAGACAGATACAGACGTGCAGCTATATGGTAAGTTTTAAGACACGGGTATCGCTAGTTCACGTTAAGGTGGACACGTCGATCTATGCTGTAATTGGCGTCGCGGCGGCAGGAGTGCGCGGGGGCCGGGGACGTTCAGGAATGTACAATTACATTCTTTACGTCTGTCGGTGTATTGGGATTCTGTCACACGTTCACCGCTCACTGCGCACTGGCACGGACAGACGAGTGGTGACGGCGGAGGCACGCGAGCCAATACCGGCCTCGCTCACACACGTGTGCGAGCCACCTGCCTGCCCCCCGCCGCCACTAGCTGCAAATAGTGTCAGGTCAGGTCTCTTCTGCTCTGACTCAGTCGCCTCGCTCACTAATTTATAAGCAAGTGCTATTCCACAAGTATTTATTAGTACATGACTGCGACAAAACCAAAAGCAAGGGTTATGAGTCTATGTATGTATGTCACATTTTTATGTTCCATTGTAGATACACACACACTTCAAGCTGTTGCGTTAAAAAAAGGCTACGTTTAAACTCATTCATGTTGTTACATGAATGAGTTTAAACGTAGCCTTTTTAAATTATTGAGTGGCAGGGCGTATTACTCGGTCAATGAATATCTTAATGACAAATTAAAATAATATTTATTTAACTTTAAATCTGTCAATTGAATGTTGCTTATGATAAAGATGATAGTATTTATTGACGTATTGTATTGTATATTGCATCTATTATTATATAAGAAATTGTGACTTAATAATTTATACTTGTTTATATGCCGTCTTAATTTATTGATATATTTATTATTAGCCATTAGTGATTGGAATGAATTTTGACATTTACGTACCTTTTATTTTTTTAATTAATTGACATTTCGATAACCTACTTTATATTTTGTATGCCTTCTGGCGGGACATCGTATGGACCAACATTTATTTATAACATCTGTATATTTTTACTCTATGTTCATAAAATGATTAAATGAATTTGAATTCATTTATCAAAATCGGCTCAGTAGTTTACGTCACAACGTAGGCAACATTTCATGTGAATTTGTTTAAATATGGCGACCATTTTTTTTGTAATATCTTTTTATTTATTAAATACTTTAAGAACACAGAATGTACATAGGCTGACTTAATGTCAATGGTATTCTTTACCAGACAACCTTTGGGTGATCAGAGGAAAAATGTGGTGATGCAATTGAAAAAATGTGGATTTAGAGGAAATATCATGTAGCTCTATGTTGTTGGTGTTAGGCTTAATAACTATATTAACAATTACCTATATCGATAACAACGGGTAAAACGATTAAAAGATAAACCTACAAATCAGAGCCGTGTTCTGGCCCGGTAAAAATGTCTATGACACTGCTAACACTAACACAGCTCGTAAAAAGTCTTTAAATTCCACATTTTGTACGTGGCAGAATAAGCGCAAACCCTATGTGCGGAAAATAAAAAAATCCTCATCCCTTTAGTTTGTGGCTGATCGCAATGCGCGCGCATAGGAAAACTGATTAATTTTTCCCAACATAGCGAATCATTTTTCAAAACTCATTTTCACTGTTGAAATTATAGTTATTTATTAATTAAAATGTCTACAAGTAACTAGTACCTAGTAACGAAGAAAATGATTTATGTTTGTACACCGCCCGATATAAACCCGATATGTGAATCCCTTAACGTTATGGAAAGTTTACTACCTGAAAACTCCAAGGAAAAATATCTATTATCTACTAAATAAAATGAGTTTTTATTGTTATTTTATTCACAAGTGTGTTGAAAAACGTCGTATGATACATGTGTGTATTGGTGATTACCGTCCTCGGCTCTCTTAAGACCCTCACCTAACGGCTCGGGTCTCAATGGCGCCTCAGCGGTAATCACCAACATTACACCATAGTACCATAATGTACTATTATGAGCAAGTGTGTTGAAAATTTACTTTATTAGTAACTAGTGACCCGCCCCGGCTTCGCACGGGTGCAATGCTGATACTAAATACACTACAGAAAAACTGTGAACGTTGTATATAAAAACATAGCGGCCCGCTCTGGCTTCGCCTGGCTTATATTTAATACCCGTATTAAATATTATATGTAGCCTATGTCACTCACTGAAAAAATGATTAAATTCGATCCAGTAGTTTTGATTTATTCATTACTGCCCGTGGCCCGCACGCGTTAAGTTTGGAGTAAAACAATTCCCCTTTTCCTATACCATGAAGATTTTCTGCTATCTTTGGAATATCTAAATTCATACACTACATTTTTACTTATTTACTTTTTACATTTTTACCTATTTATTTTATTTTTACCTATTTATTTTATTTTTACAACAATTAATATTATATATTACAGAATGTCTTTATTTACAACGTTCACAGCTTTCTTGTCATTAGACAATACAAACATCCCGCCCCGGCCGGCCGGTACCGTCGCAAACGCTACGTCCCGCAATTTTAATTTTAGTGAAGTTATTGTGAAAGCTGCAGAAGATTGTAAAGTTGTATAGATTCAATCTCTTAGTATTATATAATTGCATAGCACATGTGTGAGTACTATGTACTGTAAAGCCACCACTTAATGAGTACCTACATCTTTCATTGACGCGAAATTACCCTGGTGGTTGAGTGAATGTCATGCTCACTTAAATGTCACGCTGATGGTGGCGGGTGTGTCGGGTCGTTTAGTTCCCTTCAAAATGGTTGAGTTGAATGATGGCTGACACTTGCATCATGTTCGTGAACGGGCGCTGTCAGTTGTGACTGGTCATCTCTTAGCTGCCACGGTTTATTAGTTACTTTATTTTTAATTACTGATTTAATTTTTTACTCTGGACGCTCTTAACTTGCCCATATTTCTACATTGTTCTCACAAATTTGTAATTCTTAACATGAATGATGTAACCAAGATTTTGTAACATATTTTGATTTAAAAGAGTGTCCATGGAGTTTCTTGCCCGTTCTTCTCCATAGAGATCTACGCTACGGAATGGGCAACTACAGTACTTTCATAAGTTATTATGCCTTGTGACTGGGACTGTAGCTTCGCGTTTTATATTGTTTTTTTTTTACTTTTAAAAGTGCCTGTAATGGTCTAATTGAAATAAATGCTTTGACTTTGACTTTTTAAATCTGTAATATCTTCGAAAATATTCATTTAAATCATATGCTGTAAAGAGCCATATTATATGTCGATCTATATTAAATCAACAACGTATTTAAGGTATTTAATTGGATAAGGATTAATGCTGTATTGGTTAAAATCGCTTCGAAAATTAGCCATTATTTGTCGTAAAAAGTAAATGACAAAAAAATGTTATTGTGGGATATCCGAGAGATAGACATATACCATCCCGGAGTTTTCTGTAGACCTTTTCAATGTGTACAATACTTAGTACATTATTTTGATAAATCTCGTAGGGTTCAGCCTGCGTTTGCAATGTAAGTGAAAAAAATTTAATTATTTACGACATCACATTAGAAACCTCAATCATAACAGTATTTCTCCACTATTCAATGGATGTTATTATACATATAAACCCTTCCTCTTTAAGCATTCTATCTATTAAAAAAAACCGCATCAAAATCCGTTGCGTAGTTTTAAAGATTTAAGCATACATAGGGACATAGGGACAGAGAAAGCAACTTTGTTTTATACTATGTAGTGATACTGGCTGTTTTTGTGCCTTTGCCTTAAAAAATAAAGCGCTGATGCGCGCACAACGCACATCGCTAATTTCAAATTTTTTCTTTTCGCTGTATTGTTTTTATTTGAAAATGTCGTCCGAGTTTTATTTATTTCCTCGCAAATATGTTATAAAACGTCGTATGACATACGTGCGCTTTGATAATTACAGACTCTGCTTTCTTGTAGCCCTCGCCTACGGCTCGGGATAGCAATATCGCCACGGCTGCAGTTTTCAACATACCGCACTTATATCATAATGTACTATTTCACACACTTGCTCATAAAGTGTCTTTATGGTCACCGCAATTAGGCACAGAATGACACCCATAATCAAACTGTGACTTTTTCATTGCTATAACTCACTAGTGAGTTATAGATTTTTTTTTTATTTTTTTTTAGGTTGTTTTGCTTTGTTCTTAAAAAAGTTTTTATTCGAAAAAAAAGATCGTGGTCAATCTATTACTTACTCATTTCATGCAACTTCTTATTTAAATAGATAATTTTAACTCGTTCGTGTTTAATAAATAAAACTTTCACTCAAATATAACTTTTGTTTTCTCTGTAATAAAAGAAAACTTTAAATTCCCCTTTTTGTACGTGGCAGAATAAGCGCAAACCCTATGCGCGGAAAATAAAAAAAAACCTCATCCCTTTAGTTTGTGGCTGATCGCAATGCGCGCGCATAGGAAAACTGATTAATTTTTCCCACCATAGCGAATCATTTTTCAAAACTCGTTGTCACTGTTGAAATTATAGTTATTTATTAATTAAAATGTCTACAAGTAGGTACTAGTTACGAAGAAAATGATTTATGTTGTACACCGCCCGATATAAACCCGATATGTGAAGCCCTTAACGTTATGGAAAGTTTACTACCTGAAAACTCCTAGGAGAAATATCTATTATCTACTAAATAAAATGAGTTTATATTGTTATTTTATTCACAAGTGTGTTGAAAAACGTCGTATGATACACGTGTGTATTGGTGATTACCGTCCTCGGCTCTCTTAAGACCCTCACCTAACGGCTCGGGTCTCAATGGCGCCTCAGCGGTAATCACCAACATTACACACTAGTACCATAATGTACTATTAATCCATTTTCCATGTGTGGTAAGGTCCGCGGCACGTTTTAGTTCATTGTTGCTGCGCACTGTGCTATATACCGCGACTGCATACATACCGCGAGCGTGTCGGGCGCCGGGCGGGCGCGATAGCACGCGTGACGTCAACGTACTGAAGCGCGTGCACTCGTGCTCACTGTGCTGTGTGTCGCGCACACTCGCGCTCGTAAATAATTGTAGACTAACAAGTTACCAGTGAGCTTGTTGAAGTGAAACTTCTTATGCGACTGCCAACAAGTTTAACGTTTAACACTACCACGGAGGGGGAATATTTTCTAAAACTCACTAAGAGATGTCAGTATTACAAAATGTGTCAGTCATGCATTCGACTCTTCGGTGTGACCAGCCTTGGCTCAATTTCCATGAGTAGAATAACCTCGATAAACTTATGCAATAATTATGTAATAAAAATAATACAAAAAGAAAACAACAAAATATTATTTAGAAGCTCAATAAAATAACGAGAGTGAATGTGTGGCACTCGAACGCATGCGTGTAGTATTACGAAGTTTCACTTCTTCCGCGCGGAGGGACTCCACGCACTATTTTATTTCACTATAACACACTATGGTTTGATCAATATTTATTATTTGCCTATTGAAATAGTTGATTATCAACGCTTGGAGCAGGTAACTACTTCAGAAATCAAGTGATAATTGAACAACAGCCGAAAGTGCCGAGACTCAGTAGCGAGAAAAGCATGTACATATATGTACAGTAAAACGTGTCGACAGCTTTCTGTTACTGAAGTCTGGAACCGTAGTGTAGTCATTTGACTAGATTTCCGAACAGCAGTGTGAGAGGTTGGCTGATCTGATGGAACTGTTCGTGGCGGCCGCAGTCCTGCATCGTTTGGTTGGGAGCCCCCTTAAATATTTATTTCATTCTGTTTTTAATATCTGTTGTTATAGCGGCAACAGAAATACATAATCTGTGGAAACTTCAACTGGCTTCGTGCGCGAGTTCGACTCGCAGTTGGCCGGTTTTTTTAATTATCATTTACAAAATGCTTTGGCATTATTTAACGAATCTGAATATTACAAAAAACACCTGCAGTGCATGCAAATAAGAATGTATAAAAATGTTGATGATTATCAAATGCATTGTAAACGTCAACAGGCGTGACGCACACGACAGCGACATGCGACATCGATTATCAGCAGCAGCGGTCACCAGAATGACCTCCAACCGCACGCGTTCGACTACTTATATCACAAAATTAACAAAACTAAATATTTCAATTCGGCGATTGTTCCTTTGATTCTGATTACTAAATATATTTGAATTATCTAAGGACAACGGTGTTAGGCTTGAAATAACGTTGAAGCCCACTGATGGGTATTGTCTGTGAGCGTCATAGTCAATGCCATTATTCCTGTGGTAAGCAGTCACATTCGCGAATCATGGAATGTTCACGAATAGGTAAGCGTTGTTCGCCGGTCGAGGTATACTCAGAGCACAGTACGTTACATGATATACGTGAGCAAGTGCAAGCTTGCGACCAGGTACGCCCTAAGCCCGATTAACATTGGTCAAGGGCAGTGATGCACTGCAGCGAGTCAAGTAGCATTCCTCTGTTGAAATTAACGAGCCACGTCAAAGAGTACGAGAAAGCGCAGATTTGCTCCATTAATAAGAAGCAAATAGAAGAAGTATAGCTTTTATTTCGAACCAAAATCTTAAGCAAAATGTTTGTGTTGTTCCATGTTTTCTTTTATCTGTCTCCCTGGCATTTTTACTTTTATACCTTTGAAGTTCCATTAACAGTTGTGACTTGTATATTCATTGTCAAACTATAACTGTGTTGTGGTCTCGGACCATTTAGCCGCCATTTTGCTTGCAATATCGCAAAAATAGGTAGACGCGCCCATCCTGTTGCTGAAGACGCGCGAAGAGTGCACTAGTTACAAGATAGCTTGCAAGCCTTGTTGACTCGCTACTGTCTACCGATGTCGCTATTATCTATTTCGATAAACACTTGTCGAAAGTAAATCGGGCCACCTCAGCGAAAGTTTGTCTGAATCCATGAAACGGCGGATAAACCGATTGTATAGCAAGTATTGCATGTACTTGTTGGTAGTCATAGTGTGCGCGCGGTGCGGTGGTGGCGACGGCTTCAATCTAGCATTCCCGAGCGGGGTGCGGGCGGGGAGAGATGAGTATGTTATGAGAATGTCGGATCTCGGCGTGTTTCTCTATTATTGTATTACATCGCGGTACACACCCAGGGCTCCCTGGCACTTTGTTGGGAAGATTCGCAGTATATTAAATTAAAATTGGGACTGGTTTGTATATGTGTAATAAACAATAATAAAATAGTGAGTCACGTAGTATTGTATAGCGGTCTGGTTTCCGCAACTCCACGTCTAAAGCGCGTATTTTGCGTACGGGTGGGAACATAATTCGATCCACCCTAGTTCCCCGAGAAAGGCCATCAGCTCCTTGGTATTGCTGACGATCTCGCGGAGAGTACCTGGGTTACCGAAGTACTTTGCCCTGTATGCTGCAACCTCTGGGCAGTGTAGAAGCACGTGGGCTGCTGTCTCGTCTTCCTCCATGCAGGCTCTGCACAGTTGGCTATCTGTGACTCCTAGCACAAAGAGGTGTTTATTAAAAGAGCCGTGCCCAATGATGCCGGCTGTGTCAGTCCGGAGCTGTAGCTTGGTCAGCCGAAGCGCCCGTCTGGTGAAGCGGCCGTCTTTAGTAAGAAGTGCTTCCTTGGCCTGCCTACACTCACCATGGTCAAGCCACAGTTTGTGGTGTTTTTTCCCGGTTCGTTCCCTTAGGCGATTAACACACTGCCAAGAACCTCGCGGCGTAGCGCATGAATGCGTGTTTTAACGTTGCTTGTAAGTATCTCCATTTGTATAAAAACACGCACAGTCCAACACACAGAAAATGCACCGCCGCCCACGCGCCGCCTAACGCGCCACGCGATGCCCGTAAATGAGAGTGCTTCTCATAGATAAGCACTAAGGGTTCCGTCCCTAAACATACGAAAAACAATTAAAAATGCTTTTAAAAGTTTGAATGCCTAGACCCCAGCAAACGAAAATAATCATAAAAGGCCTCCTCAAACCAGCGCAAGCAAAAAATATTACCAAAACATGCTCGAGTGAAAGGAGGCTCATTCAACACTCTTTGTTCAACTGTACCCTGTGCCGCGTGAGGAATTTACGAACGAAATGACTTACTTTATCTGCAAAAATGTTCTGCGGATACAATCGCGAACAAAACACCAAGACCAATGTATTATGTAGTCGCTTGTCACTTTTCACACATAGACCCGCACGTGCGCAGGACACGGCGGCATGCTAATTATAGTAGTGCAGCGTGTGACGATATGCTAACATTAACATTTACAGTATCGTGATACGACTGTTGTCACACCCCATCACACCTAATACAGTCCTGTGCACCTGTGAAAATAACGAGTCGGCTCGAAGAATCATCAAACGTCATCATTTTTTGCAAATATTATAAAATTGCAAATAATTTTGTGAATGACAGGAAAATATTACAGCAAAAACCGTTTCCTGTGTGGATGAACAGAAGTGGTATACTGTCGCTTTTGTCCAACCCTAAGTATTGTATAGTGCGATCAACTGATCTGTTCAGGTGAGGGCATCGCTAGTGGTAAATTTGGTATTGCCATTTAAGAAACTCACCAGGATAAAAGGGAAGTAAAACTAAGGCAGTTTTTCAAGTCTGTCTTTAAACATTTGAATATAATATTAAGAAAGTAATAATATACATAAAAACAGTAAAAATGATAATTAGTAATATTTAAAAATGTTAATTAGTACTGAAGAAAAATAAATAAAGGGAGTACGAAACTAAGCAAATATCAATCATACAAGTCTAAGAGTCAATATGGGTTAAATTATCATTACAATATTTGCTGAAATATAAAAAATACAATATTAATAATACGATCGAACCAATGGATGAACAGAGTACATACAAATACCTAGGTTTCAAACAGTCTAGACAAATACAACAAAAGATATTTAAACAAGAACTACTTAAAAAATGTTCACTCCGCCTCAACCTTATCTTAAAACGCAACCTCAATTCAAGAAACACAATTAAAGCCATCAATACCTTTGCAATACCAATTCTCACATACTCCTTTAGAATTATACGATGGTCAAAGACTGATATTAAGAAACTACAGCGCACTATTCATACACTCCTAACAAAACACAGAAAACACCATCCAAAATCATGCATACAACGACTTACACTTCCACGCCAAGAAGGAGGGAGAGGATTAATAGACATACACAATTTACACAACAAACAGATACTTTCACTCAGAGCATACTTTCATAAAAAAACTGAAAATTCTCCTCTACACAAGCAAGTAACGGAGACAGATAATAAATTAACACCACTAAACCTACAAAACCAAAACACGCAAATAAATGAACACATCGTAAGTGCACAACAAAAAATAGCAGCATGGTCTGAAAAAGCCCTACACGGAAGACATCGAGCATACCTGAGCCAGCCACACGTCGAACGAATGGCTCAAACGAGGCGAATTGTTTCCTGAGACCGAGGGTTTTATGCTGGCCATACAAGATCAAATAATTGCCACTCGTAATTACAGAAAATATATCATAAAAGACCCAAATCAACCGACTGACCTGTGCAGACATTGCAACAATGCCTCCGAAACAATACAACACATAACAGGAGCATGTAAGTCACTTGCACAAACCGATTATAAACATCGTCATGACCAAGTCGCGGCAATCATCCACCAACAATTAGCTTTTAAATATAAACTAGTTTCTGAAATGATACCGTATTACAAATATAAACCAGAAGTAGCTTTAGAAAATAACGACCATAAAATTTACTGGGACCGAACTATAATAACCGATAAAACAATTCATTACAATAGACCCGACATTACCGTTCACGAAAAAACCAATAAAACAGTTTATCTGATAGATATAGCAATACCTAACTCACATAATATTCAAACCACAATATCCGAAAAGCTCAGCAAATACCAAGATCTTGCCATTGAAATTAAAACCCAATGGAAAGCACAAACTGTTCATATAGTCCCCATTGTTCTCTCATCTACTGTTATTATACCTAAATCTCTAACACAAAGTCTCAACACTCTACAGATGCCTACTCACACACTTTACATGCTGCAAAAAGCCACCATTCTTAACACCTGTCGAATCACCCGCAAATTCCTGACTTCTTCTACATTATCATCTACTTTCTCTATCTAAATTTCACCTTACATCCTTGGTTCTGACCCGCGTGTAAGGTTTCTTAAGCTCTCTTAAATGAGAAGAAACAAAAAGAACAAAAAATAATAATAATAATAAACTGTCGGAGCTGATATTTAGGAGCAGCTAATGAGGTGGTCGGGTCTTCTTCAAGGAAACTATTGTTATGGTACTGAACTGTTTTTACTGTTTTTTCTGCATTATAATAATATATTAACTTAGGTTAGCACTTAAAATTGATGACGATGTCTTGTCGCTAGGGCGGTCGTAGCGGTGTTTCCAATAACTTTTTCTTGAGGTTCTGTCCTACGGTCGCCAATTTAATAAAATAATAATAGCTGGCAATACTAAAGTCAAGACGTCTTTAAATTTCATTCCATAATTTTTATCAATTTTAATTTTTAAACAGTTTCTTTTTCAAGTTTGATACCCGGTCTTAATTCTACAAACAATTATGTCTCTATTAAATCCATTTACACCATAAAATGCAAGAAATAAACTTAAAAATACCGAAAATAAAAACTGGAACAAAAATGACGTGCATGTATTTGACAATTATATGTCACGTAAAAAAATTTTGAAAAATTATATCAATTGAAGACGATGTTGACAAGAGCAGCAGCTCGAAGAGCACGAATACCGCCTCCGGACTCGTCGCCCCGCTCCGCCTCGCCGCCGCCGGAACCCAGCCTCACTGTGAGTGTTGTGTCGCCGGCCGTGGCAGTTGCGTCGAGCTCCAGCGACGAGTACTTCTCTCCGCCCACGACGCCGCCACCTGTTCGTCGACGGGGAGGACGCCGGCCGCCGGACGGTTTAGGACCTCGAGGCCTACCGGCCTCTGATAGGGTCCCAGCTCCCGGTGGAAGTGTGCAGCGCATGCGATGGACGCGAACCATCAATGAAAATGTCATGCGCTCATACTATGGGGCTACAGAGGGAGGAAACAACCTGACCGCGTACCGTGTTCGGATGCTCTCTCTGTTTCAGGTACTTGAGCCAGCTGTCAACGTGTCGGCGCAACGATTGTCGGATCAGGTGCGGGTCATCCAGCGTAATCATATGTTGGACGGCACCGTACTTGATCGCCTGCGAACTGAAATGCAGAGTAGCCACGTCATTGTCCCTCCGTCACAGGCTGTGGTTCCACCACAGTCTAGTCAGTTATTCGATCGCGCTGACGAAGTGAGTAATGACGTGGCTACTAATGTAAGTTCCCAGTGCAGTGAGGAAATAAGGAGTGCTTTGGAAGGTGCGATTGGAGAATATCGGTACATGTCGCCTGAACTTAGACCACGTTTACCTCGTTTGCCCATGCATAACAGAAATAGGGCGCTGGTGGCTGTTCTAGATTCGCAGTTGTCAAACTATTTTGATAACTGCGAAGACCTCACTGATGCTCACTCGATCCTGTACTGTGCGGCTGTAGCGGCATGTCGTGTAGCTCATGTCAAATTTTCTAATGACAGAGCTACACGACCTAAACCTGCCGTACCGGCTTGGCAGTGCAGGATTGAGCGACGTATTAGTGAGGCCAGAACACTCATCGGCAAACTAATCTGCTTCAGGGAGGGCAACAATCGCCCTCGAGTGATGCGTTTTGTGAAGCGGGCATTTGCAGGGACTGATATTAGTCCTCGAGACTATATGTCCCGTATCACAGAACGCATCGACTTCCTGAAGCAGAAAGTGTATGCATGGGCAAACCGTATCCGTAGGTATAAGCGGCGGGTGGAACGATACACTCTGAATCGCACATTCCAAAGAGATGAAAGGTGGGTTTATAGGAGTTGGGAGCGACCGGATCAAGGTGTGGCCGACACGCGCCTGCCGGATGATGACATCATGTGCGCGTTTTGGCGCAGCATATGGTCGGTGCCTGTCGGCCATACTGAGGGTGAATGGACTCGGGAAGTCGAGCGAGTGTGCGATCCAGTTCCAGAAATGGGGGCAATCTCTATCAGCCCCCAAGACGTAGCTCGTGCAGTCCGTCCGTTGCCTAACTGGAAATCTCCAGGGCCGGACGCGATTATTCCCAATAGTCCCCTCTAGCCCTGTCCTCCGGGGTGACAGCTGGGAATTGTCTTCCCAGTTGTCACCGGGGTGACAATTAGTGCCGACTGCGGGCTGCACAACTTCTGGATTAAATGGTTTGCGAGGTCGCATGCTCGCTTGGCGGCCCTATTCCAGTCAGCCTTAGAGTCAGGGTCGCTGCCCGAGTTCCTGACTACTGGAATAACCCACCTGCTCCATAAATCAGGTAGTACTGCGGAGCCCAAAAATTATAGGCCTATTACTTGTCTTCCGACAATGTATAAAGTTCTTACATCCATTTTTTTGCGAGATGGGGAGAGAAATAAAATAGTTTAATTAGGTACCTATTGAGTTTTATTAGACCTTTTTACGTGTACAACCACTGACAGAGCTAACGCAGTACTCACAGACAATAAATATATTTTTTATTTCAAAGACAAATATAAATGTTGCTATTTTCTTAAAACACCCCCTCAACAGTTATATTTGTTAAAGTTTTAATATTACCAATTTTTATTTTATGAACTTAACTAAAAGGTATGGCTAGCTCTTGCACTACAAAGTTCTTACTACAAAAAATAATACACTGACTAATATTCTACAAATTCTTAGTGCAAGATACAGTTTCTCAATTTAATAAACAACTGTTTCCCTAAAGGTTTTGTAAATACATCACCAACATTATTATTTGAGCTTACATACTTTATATTGACAATACCTTCAGCAACATTTTCTAAAATATAGTGATGTTTAATATCTATGTGTTTCAGCCTTCTGTTACTGTCATTATTTTCAGAAATGTTGATTACACTTTGGTTGTCTTCCAATATCTCAAATGAAATGTTACAGTAACCAAAGTCTGAAAGCAATTTCCTTACAAAACATCCTTCTACAATTGTGAGACTAAGTGCTACATACTCAGCCTCGCAAGATGACAGTGACACACATGACTGTTTCTTTGTACCCCATGAAACTGGGCAGTTAAATACATAAAGAATATGACCTGATGTAGACTTCCTGTCTCTCACATCACCAGCCCAATCTGCATCACTGTAACCTTGTAACTTTTCTAAACCTCCAATCTTATATGTTAGCGACAAATCAATAGTACCTCTTATATATCTCAATATTCTTTTAAGACATTTAAACAAAGCCATACTGGCACAGTGCACATACCTACTCAAAAAACCTACTGCAACTGACAAGTCAGGTCTAGTACAAGTAGCATATAGTAAACTACCTATCAAACTCCTACATTTATTTTCAATTTCAGGATTTTCTGAGTTCTCTCTCTGAAACAATTCAAAGTTGAAATTTTTTTCAAGTGGTGTATCAATATGTTTACAATTTGACATTTGAAATTTGTCCAATAAACATTCTAAGTACCTTTTTTGATTTATTATAGTTACACCATTTTCCAAGTCTTGTTTGATATTTATTCCAAGATAATATTTTGCTATACCTAAAACCTTCATTTGGAAAGTATTACATAGAACAGTTTTGAATTTATTTACTTGGTTTTTGTTACTCCCAAAGTAAAGCAAATCATCTACAAATATTAAGACATATATGTTTTCATTTTCAACTCTTTTATAATAAAGACATGGATCATTACAAGACCTAATAAACTTTTCTTTTAACATGAAATCATTAAATTTAGTATTCCAATATCTGGGAGACTTTTTCAGCCCATATAATGATTTTTTTAGTTTACAAATTTTATCGTTAGGTAATCTCATAAAAACAGATTCTTTAATGTCACCATGTAAAAAGGCTCCGGTCACGTCCATCTGATATACTGGCTGACTTTTCTGATTCGCAACAGCCATCATCGTCCTGAAGGTTGTCAGCTTTGCTACCGGGGCATAGGTTTGGTTGTCGCAATCCTTTTGCTCGAAGCCTCTTGCCACAAGCCTCGCTTTGTATAAAGGTTTACCTTCTGCTTCCTTCACCTTAAATACCCACTTGCTGCTAACGATTTGTGTGCCAGCTGGAACATTTTCTACTTCCTCCCAGGTATTGTTTTCTTTTACAGTCTTCAACTCCTTCTCTATTGCTTCTTCCCACTGTTTCTTTTCTGGTCTTTTCATAGCTTCTTTGTAGGTAGTTGGTTCTTCTTCTGTTAGACTCAACAGACAATAGTCTTCCATCCATCTGGGTGGTTTTATCATTCTTTTCCTTGTTCTTCGCTCCTCTTGTTCTTCTTCTTCCAGTTCAGTTAAAGTCTCTTCATTTTGTTCATCAAATGATCTTACAGAACCTTCATCTGACATACTTTCGAAAGTTTCCTCTTGTTCTATTTCTTAATTATGTTCATTTCTTCCTTCTTGAACCTCTACTTCTTGATGTATCTGTACTTCTTGATTTTCTTCTCCTTCTTCTTCTCCATTTTGTGTCTGGTCTTCATTTTCTGTGTAGCTTCTTTCATCAAAGTAAATTATTTCTCCATTTTCCATTCCTTGTTTGAATGTCATAATGTACATATTATTTACTCTTTTTGCCACAGCATATACACTGTTTTCTTTTTCAAACCTGCTTTCATCAGCTGTAGTTAAAACTTTATAACCTTTGTCCAAAGCTACACTCATAAAAAACAAGTTCACTTTTAGATCTGGTACCTACAGTACATTATGTATTGTCGTTGGTATCCACTTTTGTCCATCGAAAGCACTTAACTTGACATCACCTTGTCCCTCAGATTTAATTACTGAACCGTCCCCTATAATCACGTCTTTAGGCACTTGAAACTGTCTGTAATTAATTAAATTGTCTTTCGAATTTGACATATGCGCCGAAGCGCCACTGTCCAGGTACCAATCTTTGTTACTATTGTTCCTTGCTGTTAATGCTGTAACTGACAGAGTGGTGATAAACGCGTTTTGTTTTTTGTTTTTATTGAACCAACAGTTTTCTAGGTTATGTCCACTTTTGTTACACTTTTTGCAAAAGTCATTGTTTTTATTATACTTTTTAGATTTGCAATCTTTTTTAAAATGTCCAATTTCACCACATTTAAAACACTTTCTCTTCTGGTTAGTTTCCACTTTAAAAGCAGTCGCCTCGTTTTCTTCATTCTTCTCATACATCTTATTTCTTTGCTCTTCCGTCAACAACCTGGCTGTCAATTCTGACAAAGTACGCGGGTTGTCCGGGACAGAGTCCCATGCCGAGACAAAATGGCGGAACTTCTCGTTTAGCGAACTTAATATTTTTGTAATGACCATATTTTCATGAACTTCACCATTAGCTTGTCTAATCCTTGAAACAATTTCTTCAACCTTGGCTATATACTGTGCCATATCATCTTGTGGACCTTGTTTTAATTCAAAAAAGTTTAGTTGCAGAAGATGAAGCGATGTTTCCGACTTTTGCTCAAAAACGTTACAGAGTTTGTCCCACATTTGCTTAGACGTTTCACATGTTTGTATGTGTAATATAGCATTCGGTGTTAGTCTGGTTACGATTAAGCCTTGCGCTTTTGCATCCATTTTTTGCCACTCATCATATTTGGTAATTTCGGTGTTGGGTGCCGGTTTTGGGGGGCACACCTTAGTTCCGTCCACTACACCGTAGACGCCCATTGCTTTCAGAATTACCCTATTCTGAAACTTGTAACTTGGCCAGTTGCTTTGGCCCTCCAGCTTAATACCGCCGGAATTAAACACTTACGTATCACCGCTGCCGTCCATCTTAAAAAAACTCGTACCAGAACAAGAACGCTTTACCACGCTTTGTTTTTGCTTCGCTTTACCGCGACACTTACTAATATTAATTTCTCTCCCAGGTCAGAAGGACTGGGCCCATAACCTTTTGCGAGATGGGGAGAGAAATAAAATAGTTTAATTAGGTACCTATTGAGTTTTATTAGACCTTTTTACGTGTACAACCACTGACAGAGCTAACGCAGTACTCACAGACAATAAATATATTTTTTATTTCAAAGACAAATATAAATGTTGCTATTTTCTTAAAACATTTTGAGAGCTAAAATTTGCAAACACATTGATGACAATTCGATCATGTCCGCTTCTCAGAATGGATGTAGGAACGGGTCCCGCGGTACTAAGGAGCTGCTCCTCATTGATATGGCCATTAACCAACAGGTTCGGCGTTCCCGAAGGGATCTGTCGACATGTTGGATAGATTATAAGAAAGCCTATGACTCGGTGCCACATACATGGCTCATGAGGGTGCTAGAATTGTATAAAGTTGATGCAACTCTGCGCACCTTCCTGATGTCGTGTATGAGGCAATGGAGGACAGTCCTTCGCTATCCAGGATGTCGACAGATACAGGGGAACAGCGAACCAATAAGGATCGAGCGTGGTATTTTTCAGGGCGATAGTTTGAGTCCGCTTTGGTTCTGCTTAGCCTTGAATCCTCTAAGCACACTGCTGGAGGAGTCAGGTTTGGGCTTTCGATTGAAGAGAGGTGGTCAGGTTATATCTCACCTTCTTTACATGGATGACCTGAAACTCTTTGCCCCCAACAACTTGCAATTGATGGAACTACTGAGGGTAACAGAAACTTTCAGTAGCGCCATCGGGATGGAATTTGGTGTGGACAAATGTGCGGCCATGCATGTAAAGCGAGGGGAGATTGTGGAATCTGAGGGAACCCAGCTCTCAGATTCCATAAAACTTAGATCCCTCTCAGCGACCGAAACTTACAAGTATTTGGGTATGTCGGAAGCGCTGGGCATCAATTCTGTTGACATGAAGCAATCATTGAAGGAACGCTTCTTTGGCCGCCTGAGAAAAGTATTTAATAGTCTTTTATCAGGTGGAAATAAGGTGTCGCGAAAGATGAAATCGCGATGTTCCAAACTTATAAATGTAAATATTTAATTACACAACACTAATAAGATAGCAACACTAAATCAGTATGAGCAACCTGACGACGCAAACTGAAGCCATTCTTTTTGCCGCCTTTTGCCATCACATAGTTTGGCTAGCAGCTAACTTAAATTAAGTAAATTCAGTGCAAGAAGAGTATATGGAGATTCTTGTCATCCGTGAGGCGCGCCACCTCGAAAGCTAAGTACCTAGATATTAACTTTCTGTTTATGTACGGTTTAGAGATTTGATATGTTCATTAATGTTCTATGAAATTATGTTTACCAGTTTGAATAACTTATACCTAATTAAAACACCTGAAGTGATGGTCGTGTCTTAAGCCGCGGTCCTAGTTTAATAAGATGTTTCATAATCACGGCTTAAGGTGTAACTACGACCCTCACGCGCAATAAGTCTGGCCGGACACGCGCGCTGGGTTTGTGAGAAAGTCCAAGGGCCAACTTCTCTTGCAAACCTTATAACATAATCCCCACAGGCCCAAGTAAGCGTCGACGGGCGCTAGTGTCGACGGACGCTATAAATGTTGAGGGGGACATTCCAGACGTGAAGGCTGCAAGCCGTATCAGTCTGGAATGTGTGCTTCTGCAAATGAGGTTAATCCGAAATTTGATTAGCACAAAGGTGTTCGTTCCAGATGCGGAGGCTATATGCTAAATATGAGCCGAAACAGTCTGGAACACTTGATATAACGGAGGAAGTGAAACTCCAGAATCCGTTTGACACGGAGGTGTCCTAAATGATAAAACGATGAAATATAACCTGCTTGTGAGAAGGCAGAGACGATTAATATATTAATCATAAACAGATAGGTAATAGGTACCAACCCAGAGATTCATGGGTACATAATTTTACAGGTGTCCTAGCAGGACCTGAGGAAATGGATAAACTGATGGTCGACCTGATGATAACCACTTCGGTGCCTTTGAGGACCGAAGCATAAGAGACTGGATTGAGAGACGCTCCGTATCGGTGTGTGATCCGTATCTGTGAGTATCTCAAACGTTTCGTGGGGGCGTGGGTTTCTCTTCACATCAAAGCGAAGCAGTAAAATCCTATAATATTAAAATAAAATAAGTCACATTGTAGTCTAGAACATAACTAGAATATAACATGGGAAAGAAGAGAAATACACGCCGTCGCGACATGGTGGAGATGCTGGGATCTGAAAAACATTCCTAAAAGTATCCCAAGGCATAAAATCAATCCAGACTCTTATCTTGGTAAATTGTAAACATTGAGTATAAATCAGGTTGTCAGCGACCTCTATATAATCTGATTGGAACTAATGTTCAATAAGCAGATGTCCATAAAATTCACCTAAAGGCGCCAAAATTCGAACGTTACGTTAATGATGAGTAAACGTTCATTTATCTAAGTATAATGAGATAAATGGCAGGATGATATGAAAGATTATCGAAGTTACTGCAAATTGAATAAGTATTTAACATGTATACGTGTAATGTGCAATGTTATGAGCTAGTTAAATATTCAACTTTGAATTTGGCGCGAATACGATATGAGTGTCGTATTGGCAAATTCGAAAAATGATTTACGCTTTCCTTAACCGGAAGTAAGAAATAATAGGCGTTATGAAAGCTCAAATGAATGTAATATTATCCTACTTTTAACGAGTTAAATTTTGTAAATCTATTAAACAAGTCAAGTAAAATTCAAAATAAAATGACTGAATGACATAATAATCACTTTTACACTAAACGGTTGACAAGATTCCGATATTCACGAATTATGAAATTCGAACGGAATAGAAAATAAAATACGCTGCGTTCGAAATGGCGAACAAACCGCGGCGATTCAGGTGTTCATACTGAACTTCGAAAAGTGAAACTTAGTTCGTTGAATTCATTTACAAGAATAAAACCACAAAAGGGGAAAAGTGATTTTGTTAGAAACCTGTTACGAATTGTATATTTAGTAAACGTGATTCGATCAACTGTGAAAGATGCTCATAATCTAAATACGAAGTTCACAACTTGTTTTGGTTGAAATAACCCCAGTGGAAGTTATACCTACCTATAAAGTGCAGGAAAGGAAGCATAATATGGTTATGATATTATCATAACCTAGGAGTGATTAAGAAGATCATCAGGTAAAATATTTTATGGTTTACAAGCTATAAAACCACTTTTAAGTCTCCGACTGGGGAGCAAAGTCGACACGATAGTTCAACAATTGACAACAGCCACTGTGGTCGTCGTTCACAAATGAAGGGGTCTAAGGCTAATATTCAGTACCACGGAGTCACGTCACTATGTGCCCACTCATTATTTAAAATTGCATTTTACCTAATGTGTACTTTGGTAAAGTTGTAATATGTACCTAACCACCAGGTGTTAAAATTTACCTAGAGATAGTAGTGCTAGGTATGAGTTTGCATAAAACTGTTTATTTATGCCTAATACTCTCCAAACAGATGGACAAATGAAGGCAGATGTGCGTTGCTGATACTGCATATCTAACATCATTTATGTGTAGATCACTACTATTAAAACAAAAGTACATCAACATTCACTGTAAGTTCATCTTACCTGTTACTTTGGAAACTGAGCATAAAATTGATATATTCCTATAAAAACTAAAATAAAATATTAATAAATCATGCTGGCGGAGGAAATTGGGTTGTATAGTTTAACTTGTGTCTGAACTTCTGTAATGTTATACATGTCGTCCCTAACTGACTGCATTGTTTCATGTAGCTACTAAAGTGTACTATGTTGATGTATGTGAAACTATGTACTGAGTACTAAGTTGACATATGTGCAGCCAGGTACTAAGTTGGTGTAGGTAAAACCTAACATCATTTGTGGATGCATACACAAACGGTGTTGGTACCTCACTTGTTTATTAATAAGTAATGAAATAACATAAAATTCTTTAGTAATGTTTTATTAGGAGTCAAGAGGGGATAATTGTATGACATAGAAATTATTTAAATAAAATTCATACTAATGAAACAAACCAGTTTTACCCGTCAGTCAGTAAGGATAATATCTGGTAACGTTAGAAATATATCTGAATAAATACTGATTTAATACTAAAACCTCTTAAGTACAAAAGAATTTTCCTTGCACACATAGTTCAATGGTTGGGTTTATCATGCTGAATGTAGTATCCTATATACACATAGTAGAATATTCCTTGCTTTTAACTTGGAATTTTTTTTGTTATACAGGGTGTATATAAAACTTTCCTGTTTTATACAGGGTGTTAATAAAATATTATTCCATTATATGCCAGGTGTTAAGAAAACTCTTTATTCTTACGAAATATTGGAAAACTATTGGTCATACAGGGTGTTACCAAATTTTTATTTGGAATTTTTTTTTTTTTCTTCTAATACTACATAACTTAGAAATCTAACGATACAGGATGTAAATCCTTAACGTATGATATACAGCGTATAAAATTATTAAATATTATTTCAGAATTCCAAAATGGAACAAATTCTTATAAGACGACTTGAGTCTATATCAAGTGCTATCTCTAACCTAACTGAAGAAGCTCTCACCTATAAAGATAAAGTTAATAAAGAATACTCTGAAAATTTAGAAATAGTGCTAGGTAAGCTAAATGTAGCGGTGAAAAGGTTCGGAACTGAGTTAAACAATAGTCTATCAATAAACGAAATGCAATCTTTTGTGGAAGAAGTCACTTCCTATAGTGAAGTACAGCTACGCGGTGAGGAGGTACTTACAGAAATGAATATCAAACTGGAAAGGGTAAAAGAAAACTCTGCACCAACTGTATTACCGGGTAGGAATACTGCACTAATGGGGAAATTACCCAAGTTAAGTTTGACAGAATTTTCCGAAGACATTCTGGAATGGCGTCAATTTTGGGACCAATTCTGCTCCACAACGTAGGAAATAGAGACCTATCAGAGGTAGACAAACTTCTATTCCTTAAAGGTTCTTTAAAAGGCGAAGCAAAAAAGGTCATCGATGGGCTCGAGACCACTAATAAGAATTATGATCACATCATAGACGCGCACTACGCTGCGTTATACAAAGTGCCGAAAGCCTCCAAAGGCAATATAACAGAAGCAAGAAACACATTTGGTCAAATAGAA
This sequence comes from Cerastis leucographa, assembly GCA_963082945.1. Taxonomy (NCBI): domain Eukaryota; kingdom Metazoa; phylum Arthropoda; class Insecta; order Lepidoptera; family Noctuidae; genus Cerastis; species Cerastis leucographa. The sequence continues at coordinate 20,320,782 of OY720362.1, read as the reverse complement.
AGACATTTAAGAATCCTAAAATCGCTGAATCAAGACGTTGATCACGATCATCTCAGATTTATGATACTAGAAAAGATGCCCTCAGACATAGTGTATGAACTAAAAATAAAAGCAAAAACCGAGTCAATAGAAGAAATTCAAGATGCAAATAGGATCACTTCCGAAAATCTAGAAGAGTATACCACTCAGACGTTACATACAAGTTCATACAACAGGAAGGAAAAATTCATAAAACAGAAAAATTACAAGAACTTTGAGAAACATAACCCAATTCAAACCCACAAAAGAAATAGTAAAGAAGAGAAGTTCAATGAGAAAAAACCATTCCATAGGAACATTAACTATAATAGCCAGTCCATAAAAAGAAAACCTCAAGAACAGGGAGGTAACAGGGACATGTCGATGAGAAAGAAAAGGAGGCTTCAATGTATTTTTTGCCAAGGAACGCACTTCAATGATCAATGCGATGTTGTTAAAACTGTGAGAGAGAGGAAAGACAAATTAATCGATCACTGTTTTGTTTGCCTAAACAAAGGTCATCAAAAAAGAAATTGTAAAAGCTCAATTCATTGTGCATACTGTAACAAAATTAACCACCATAACAGAGCACTTTGTTATAAGAATTGCATTAATAAAACCGAGGATGTCAAGACGTTACACGTCAACTCTATAAGCTCCACCGTATTACAAACAGCAATAGTTAAGGCCCTACGTAAAGACGATGATTCTGATGGAACGGTCTGTCGAGTACTGTTGGACTCGGGTAGTCAACGTACTTACATAACGCGAGAAGTAGCTTCAAAATTGAACCTTCCTATCGAAGAGGAAAGCACCTTATCAGTTTTCACGTTTGGATCGAAAACTCCCCAAGTAATAGAAAGCCCCGTAGTCAGGTTACAGATACGTACAAGGACAAATTATACTTTACAAATAGAAGCAAACGTTGTTCCTCATATTTCACATGGAGTTCCTTTCCCTGGTATTGACATAGGTAAATACAAAGATGATCTGATTTTGGCTGACGACGGCTCATTGTCACCCACAATAGACATATTGATCGGCAATGACTTCTACTTTTCATTCATCCTTGAAGACAGAATTCAACTGGAAAGTAAGTTATTCTTGATTGACTCTAAATTCGGTTATTTACTAACTGGAAAAACTAATACAAAAACCACGGACACATTGTCAGTATTAACTTACTTTCAAGGAGTAGAAAACAAATTGACACCACCGGATCTCCCGTTATACAATGAAAACCTCAAATGCTTATGGGAACTAGAATCCATTGGAATATGCGATTCGCCAAAATTGACTAGAGACGAACAAGTAATCAACCAATTCAATGATACCATAAAACTAGTAAAGGATAGATACACTGTTAGTTGGCCATGGATAGATTACCCACCTAATTTAGAAACTAATTACGGTTTAGCCAAAGGCAGACTAGTCAACTTACTCAAACGATTAGATTCCGATTCACTAACAGCGTACGATAATACATTGAAAGAACAACTAGCAAAAGAAATAATTGAAAATGTACCAGACGATGAAAGGAGAATCGAAGATATGGATCATCCTATACACTACCTGCCGCACCACGGTGTTATTCATCCAGGCAAGCCAACTCGCATAGTCTACGACGCCTCGGCAAAGACCAAACATAGCAAAAGTTTAAATGAATGTTTACATTGCGGTCCACTTATGCTAGAAGACTTAACCGGAATGTTGTTAAGGTTTAGGTCACATCAGATAGGAATAACAGCAGACGTAGAAAGGGCTTTTCTACAGATAGCATTACACGAAAAGGACAAAGACGTAACTCGATTCTTATGGTTGAAAGACATAAAAAGGGCGGCCACGGAAGATAACATTCTGCACTTACGATTCTGTCGTGTACCGTTTGGAGTGATATCGAGTCCATTTCTTCTAAATGCTACTTTGAAACATCATCTACTGCGTTCCAATGAGGAAAGTCTAAAAGGCATAGTAAATGACATCTACGTCGATAACCTTGTCACAGGAGCAGAATCTGTACAAGGAGCAACAGCAATGTATGAGTCGTGCAAGATCACATTTGAAGAGATTTCAATGAATCTTCGAGAATGGAGTTCGAATTCCAAACAATTCACCGAGAACATTTTTTCATCAGATGTCTGCAGAGATGTAGAAGTTAAAGTATTAGGTCTGAATTGGAACACTGACGAAGATACGATCAGATTAAGACCAAGAAAGACTAAAGAGGCCACCACCAAGAGAGAAATACTTAAAAACATAGCATCAGTTTACGATCCATGTGGATATGCCGCACCAGATTTATTACCAGCAAAACTTTTATTACAAAATCTGTGGATACATAAATTCAAATGGGATACCCCATTACCAGAAGAATTGACCAATGAGTGGCAAATCATTAGAGAACAGTTAGAAGAAACCAAAAACATTATTTTACCAAGGAAATATTTCGAACAAAATGGTGGTGACAATATCCAACTGCACGTTTTCACAGATGCATCAACCAAAGCATATGCTGCAGTTGTATACATTTCTAATGAAAAAGAATTGAATTTTGTAATAGGAAAATCACGGTTAGTACCCATCAAGGATCAAGACAATTTAAAAATCCCAAGACTTGAACTATTAGGTGTTTTAATAGGTAGTCGGTTGCTGAAGTACGTAACCAAGTTCCTAAAATTTGAATTTAGAGAAAATATTATATGGACAGATAGTCAAATAGTGATTGATTGGTATTACAGCAACAAAATACTACCACCATTCGTTGCAAGGAGGATAGAAGAAATAAAGGGAAATACACCAGCTACAATAAGATATGTTCCAACAGGATTAAATCCAGCAGACGTGGCTACTAGACCCACAAGTTCTAAGGGAGACAAGCAGATATGGTTATCCGGACCAAGTTTTCTACTGGGAGACTCCAGAACTTGGCCGAAAGGTTGTAGAACCGAAATTTCTTTACTTAACGAAACTGAAGTCACTATAAATCCCACATGTTCTTCTGCTGAACAAGACTTTTCTTTTCCTGTTGGGGAGGATCTCACGAGTGGAGAAAAGGTCTTAAAAGAGCAGGAACCCAGAAATCAGTTAGATGAGGAATTAGGAAACAACTCCACAGATAACTGTGAGGACAATACACTATCACAAACACATAGGATTAAAAGGATTCAAAAGAAAATTTCCCTGAGGAAGTAGAGGGTAAACATACTAGTTTACAACGAAACTTAGGCGTATTCACCGACATAGACGGTATCCTACGTTGCAAAGGAAGATTACAAAACGCTGATTGGTCTTATGACAAAAGATATCCAATATTAATTCCAAAGGATTGTGATTTCACTAACACAATGATCCTAGAAACACATAAGAAAAACTATCATGTAGGAGTCAACCACACTTTAAGTTTGATCAGATTATCGTACTGGATTCCTCAAGGAAGAAGCCAAGTAAAGAAAATATTAGGAAAATGCACAAATTGTGTCAAACATGGAGTGTAATTTGAATGGACCTCCCATTCAAATTACCAACCACTCCAGCGCTTCCTAAGGAAAGAGTAAACTATAGTTCACCTTTTACGTATACCGGAATAGATTATTTGGGTCCTCTTCAAGTAAAGACAAATAATAAATTAGAAAAAAGATGGATATGTCTGTATACATGTCTAGCAGTACGGGCTATACACTTGGAAGTAGTTAAGGATCTTACGGCTGAGGAATGTCTCTTAGCACTAAGAAGATTTATATCTTGCAGAGGAATACCAACACGAATAGTTTCAGATAACGCACTACAATTTAAATTAACTGCAGAAATACTGTCAAGCAACTATTGCATCACTAATAAAATAGAATGGAAATTCATACCACAGTTAGCACCGTGGCATGGAGGATTCTATGAACGACTTGTTGGACTAGTTAAACACTGTCTCAAGAGAACTCTGACGAAAAGTTTACTATCAGATAATCAACTAAGTACAATCATAAAAGAAATAGAATCAGTATTAAACACACGCCCACTGACGTGTGTAGGTTTTGAACTAGAAGATATTCTCAAACCTTCAGATTTTCTAACCTTGAGTAAATGCATCGAGACAACACCTTCAGATGCAGAATTTCCACAAGAAGGCACAGTAACAAAACAGAATCTAGTGGAAGGTTGGAAACGTGGACAGAACATGCTGAAAGAGTTTAAAAGAATGTTCATCGATCAGTATCTACCAAGTCTAAGGGAGAGATATCGACACTCTCCCAAAGAACCAAGGATAACAAAATTAAAAATTCCAAAACTGGGAGATATCGTCCAGATTAAAGGAGATACGAAGAACCGAGAGAACTGGAAAGTCGGAAAAATTATATCTTTGTTGAAAGGAGCCGACGGTCAACGAGAGTGGACGCGAGACTTGATGGAACACATATAGCTTCTGTCGCCGTCGGGAGTGTCGCGAAAGATGAAATCGCGATGTTCCAAACTTATAAATGTAAATATTTAATTACACAACACTAATAAGATAGCAACACTAAATCAGTATGAGCAACCTGACGACGCAAACTGAAGCCATTCTTTTTGCCGCCTTTTACCATCACATAGTTTGGCTAGCAGCTAACTTAAATTAAGTAAATTCAGTGCAAGAAGAGTATATGGAGATTCTTGTCATCCGTGAGGCGCGCCACCTCGAAAGCTAAGTACCTAGATATTAACTTTCTGTTTATGTACGGTTTAGAGATTTGATATGTTCATTAATGTTCTATGAAATTATGTTTACCAGTTTGAATAACTTATACCTAATTAAAACACCTGAAGTGATGGTCGTGTCTTAAGCCGCGGTCCTAGTTTAATAAGATGTTTCATAATCACGGCTTAAGGTGTAACTACGACCCTCACGCGCAATAAGTCTGGCCGGACACGCGCGCTGGGTTTGTGAGAAAGTCCAAGGGCCAACTTCTCTTGCAAACCTTATAACATAATCCCCACAGGCCCAAGTAAGCGTCGACGGGCGCTAGTGTCGACGGACGCTATAAATGTTGAGGGGGACATTCCAGACGTGAAGGCTGCAAGCCGTATCAGTCTGGAATGTGTGCTTCTGCAAATGAGGTTAATCCGAAATTTGATTAGCACAAAGGTGTTCGTTCCAGATGCGGAGGCTATATGCTAAATATGAGCCGAAACAGTCTGGAACACTTGATATAACGGAGGAAGTGAAACTCCAGAATCCGTTTGACACGGAGGTGTCCTAAATGATAAAACGATGAAATATAACCTGCTTGTGAGAAGGCAGAGACGATTAATATATTAATCATAAACAGATAGGTAATAGGTACCAACCCAGAGATTCATGGGTACATAATTTTACAGGTGTCCTAGCAGGACCTGAGGAAATGGATAAACTGATGGTCGACCTGATGATAACCACTTCGGTGCCTTTGAGGACCGAAGCATAAGAGACTGGATTGAGAGACGCTCCGTATCGGTGTGTGATCCGTATCTGTGAGTATCTCAAACGTTTCGTGGGGGCGTGGGTTTCTCTTCACATCAAAGCGAAGCAGTAAAATCCTATAATATTAAAATAAAATAAGTCACATTGTAGTCTAGAACATAACTAGAATATAACATGGGAAAGAAGAGAAATACACGCCGTCGCGACATAAGGTGCGTGCCTTCAATGGTTGGGTCATGCCGGTTTTGATGTACACTTTCGGCGTACTCAAATGGACTCAAACAGAACTAGACGCCCTGGATAGGAAGGTCCGTACATTGTTGACGGCATATCGAATGCATCACCCACGTTCTTCGGTTATGAGACTGTATATCCCGCGGAGTTGTGGAGGTCGAGGCTTTTTAAACGCTAAGACTCTCCACAATCGCGAGATATGCAGTCTCAGGGAATATTTCCTAGAAGCCGACGTGGGGATGCATCGAGATGTGGTCGCGATGGACAAGGCCCTCACCCCGCTCTCCTTGGCTAAAGAGAACTGGCGCAAACCTGCAGTGCTTGACACTAATGACCGCAGGGAAGTATGGCAGAGTAAGGAGCTTCACGGACGCTACTTCAGTGCCCTGCATGGACCTGATGTAGACCATGCAGCGTCCGTAGCCTGGTTACGTTCCGGGGAACTCTTTGGAGAAACCGAAGGTTTTGTTTGTGCAATTATGGATGAAGTTATGATGACGAATAACTACCGGAAATTTATTGTGAAGGATGGCACGGTTGACATATGTCGGGCATGCCACCGTCCGGGCGAATCGATCCGTCACATTATCTCCGGGTGTTCTCGTCTGGCCAACGGAGAATACTTGCATAGACACAACCTTGTAGCCAGGATTATTCATCAGCAACTTGCTCTGAAATACAATCTTGTGGAATCGGAAGTGCCGTACTATTGGTATGTGCCCGACCCAGTTCTCGAAAATGGCAATATCACACTGTATTGGGATCAATCCATCATCACTGACAGGACTATTGTAGCCAATAAGCCTGATATAGTGGTGGTGGATCGATCAGAGCGGCGCGCAATGATTGTTGACATAACGGTTCCACATGGCGGGAACCTCGTGAAGGCCGAGAAAGATAAGCAAATCAAGTATCTTGACTTGGCTCACGAGGTTGTTGACATGTGGGATGTTGACTCAGCGATCATTGTGCCGATAGTCGTATCAGCCAATGGCCTAATTGCCAAGAGCCTCGACCAACATCTGATGAGGCTCTCGTTAGGCAGCTGGATCAAGGGCTTGATTCAGAAAGCGGTACTCCTGGACACGGCTCGTATTGTTAGGAGGTTCCTTTCTCTGGAGCCCTGACCGCCGGTAGCTTGGACCCTGTTCCCGATACCGGTGGGCTACAATTTTTTATATTTTTAAATGTTTTTTTTATTTTTTTTTTATTTATGAGAAATATTTAAAAATGTATCAAATTTGTTTATAAAAGTGAATAAAGGAGAATAATAATAATAATTTATTTATTTAATTTGACAACATTGGTCCACTGGTTAGTACAAAAATAAACTTATCAACTAAGGGTTAGTATTAATTAATTAAATAATCACACACACATATAAACATCACTGACGCACAAGCAACCGGACACAGTGTCTGAGTATAGGTGCATCGTGCTGTTCAGCTAGGGTTTTCAAAATGCTGTTGCTGCTAGCCCTCATTCTGATTAATAAGGATGCGGTCTTTTTCCTCATAATGGCATAAAAGTCATCAGTACGCGCTACCGCAAACATGCTAGACGCGCTGCAGAACCGGGGCAACCTCAACAGCACTGTCGCGACGGCGTATATTTCTCTTCTTTCCCATGTTATATTCTGGTTATGTTCTAGACTACAATGTGACTTATTTTATTTTAATATTATAGGATTTTACTGCTTCGCTTTGATGTGAAGAGAAACCCACGCCCCCACGAAACGTTTGAGATACTCACAGATACGGATCACACACCGATAAGGAGCGTCTCTCAATCCAGTCTCTTATGCTTCGGTCCTCAAAGGCACCGAAGTGGTTATCATCAGGTCGACCATTAGTTTATCCATTTCCTCAGGTCCGGCTAGGACACCTGTAAAATTATGTACCCATGAATCTCTGGGTTGGTACCTATTACCTATCTGTTTATGATTAATATAATAATTGTCTCTGCTTTCTCGCAAGCAGGTTATATTTCATCGTTTTATCATTTAGGACACCTACGTGTCAAACGGATTCTGGAGTTTCACTTCCTCCGTTATATCAAGTGTTCCAGACTGGTTCGGCTCATATTTAGCATATAGCCTCCGCATCTGGAACGAACACCTTTGTGCTAATCAAATTTCGGATTAACCTCATTTGCAGAAGCACACATTCCAGACTGATACGGCTTGCAGCCTTCACGTCTGGAATGTCCCCCTCAACATTTATAGCGTCCGTCGACACTAGCGCCCGTCGACGCTTACTTGGGCCTGTGGGGATTATGTTATAAGGTTTGCAAGAGAAGTTGGCCCTTGGACTTTCTCACAAACCCAGTGCGCGTGTCCGGCCAGACTTATTGCGCGTGAGGGTCGTAGTTACACCTTAAGCCGTGATTATGAAACATCTTATTAAACTAGCGATTATGAAACATCTTATCAAACTAGGACCGCGGCTTAAGGCCCGACCATCACTTCAGGTGTTTTAATTAGGTATAAGTTATTCAAACTGGTAAACATAATTTCATAGAACATTATTGAACATATCAAATCTCTAAACCGTACATAAACAGAAAGTTAATATCTAGGTACTTAGCTTTCGAGGTGGCGCGCCTCACGGATGACAAGAATCTCCATATACTCTTCTTGCACTGAATTTACTTAATTTAAGTTAGCTGCTAGCCAAACTATGTGATGGCAAAAGGCGGCAAAAAGAATGGCTTGGGTTTGCGTCGTCAGGTTGCTCATACTGATTTAGTGTTGCTATCTTATTAGTGTTGTGTAATTAAATATTTACATTTATAAGTTTGGAACATCGCGATTTCATCTTTCGCGACACTCCCGACGGCGACAGAAGCTATATGTGTTCCATCAAGTCTCGCGTCTACTCTCGTATCTTTTTTAATCTGGACGATATCTCCCAGTTTTGGAATTTTTAATTTTGTTATCCTTGGTTCTTTGGGAGAGTGTCGATATCTCTCCCTTAGACTTGGTAGATACTGATCGATGAACATTCTTTTAAACTCTTTCAGCATGTTCTGTCCACGTTTCCAACCTTCCACTAGATTCTGTTTTGTTACTGTGCCTTCTTGTGGAAATTCTGCATCTGAAGGTGTTGTCTCGATGCATTTACTCAAGGTTAGAAAATCTGAAGGTTTGAGAATATCTTCTAGTTCAGAACCTACACACGTCAGTGGGCGTGTGTTTAATACTGATTCTATTTCTTTTATGATTGTACTTAGTTGATTATCTGATAGTAAACTTTTCGTCAAGTTCTCTTGAGACAGTGTTTAACTAGTCCAACAAGTCGTTCATAGAATCCTCCATGCCACGGTGCTAACTGTGGTATGAATTTCCATTCTATTTTATTAGTGATGCAATAGTTGCTTGACAGTATTTCTGCAGTTAATTTAAATTGTAGTGCGTTATCTGAAACTATTCGTGTTGGTCTTCCTCTGCAAGATATAAATCTTCTTAGTGCTAAGAGACATTCCTCAGCCGTAAGATCCTTAACTACTTCCAAGTGTATAGCCCGTACTGCTAGACATGTATACAGACATATCCATCTTTTTTCTAATTTATTATTTGTCTTTACTTGAAGAGGACCCAAATAATCTATTCCGGTATACGTAAAAGGTGAACTACAGTTTACTCTTTCCTTAGGAAGCGCTGGAGTGGTTGGTAATTTGAATGGACCTCCCCCATGTTTGACACAATTTGTGCATTTTCCTAATATTTTCTTTACTTGGCTTCTTCCTTGAGGAATCCAGTACGAAAATCTGATCAAACTTAAAGTGTGGTTGACTCCTACATGATAGTTTTTCTTATGTGTTTCTAGGATCATTGTGTTAGTGAAATCACAATCCTTTGGAATTAATATTGGATATCTTTTGTCATAAGACCAATCAGCGTTTTGTAATCTTCCTTTGCAACGTAGGATACCGTCTATGTCGGTGAATACGCCTAAGTTTCGTTGTAAACTAGTATGTTTACCCTCTACTTCCTCAGGGAAATGTTCCTTTTGAATCCTTTTAATCCTATGTGTTTGTGATAGTGTATTGTCCTCACAGTTATCTGTGGAGTTGTTTCCTGATTCCTCATCTAATTGATTTCTGGGTTCCTGCTCTTTTAAGACCTTTTCTCCACTCGTGAGATCCTCCCCAACAGGAAAAGAAAAGTCTTGTTCAGCAGAAGAACATGTGGGATTTACAGTGACTTCAGTTTCGTTAAGTAAAGAAATTTCGGTTCTACAACCTTTCGGCCAAGTTCTGGAGTCTCCCAGTAGAAAACTTGGTCCGGATAACCATATCTGCTTGTCTTCCTTAGAACTTGTGGGTCTAGTAGCCACGTCTGCTGGATTTAATCCTGTTGGAATATATCTTATTGTAGCTGGTGTATTTCCCTTTATTTCTTCTATCCTCCTTGCAACGAATGGTGGTAGTAGATTGTTGCTGTAATACCAATCAATCACTATTTAAATTGACTATCTGTCCATATAATATTTTCTCTAAATTCAAATTTTAGGAACTTGGTTACGTACTTCAGCAACCGACTACCTATTAAAACACCTAATAGTTCAAGTCTTGGGATTTTTAAATTGTCTTGATCCTTGATGGGTACTAACCGTGATTTTCCTATTACAAAATTCAATTCTTTTCCATTAGAAATGTATACAACTGCAGCATATGCTTTGGTTGATGCATCTGTGAAAACGTGCAGTTGGATATTGTCACCACCATTTTGTTCGAAATATTTCCTTGGTAAAATAATGTTTTTGGTTTCTTCTAACTGTTCTCTAATGATTTGCCACTCATTGGTCAATTCTTCTGGTAATGGGGTATCCCATTTGAATTTATGTATCCACAGATTTTGTAATAAAAGTTTTGCTGGTAATAAATCTGGTGCGGCATATCCACATGGATCGTAAACTGATGCTATGTTTTTAAGTATTTCTCTCTTGGTGGTGGCCTCTTTAGTCTTTCTTGGTCTCAATCTGATCGTATCTTCGTCTGTGTTCCAATTCAGACCTAATACTTTAACTTCTACATCTCTGCAGACATCTGATGAAGAAATGTTCTCGGAGAATTGTTTGGAATTCGAACTCCATTCTCGAAGATTCATTGAAATCTCTTCAAATGTGATCTTGCACGACTCGTACATTGCTGTTGCTTCTTGTACAGATTCTGCTCCTGTGACAAGGTTATCGACGTAGATGTCATTTACTATGCTTTTTAGACTTTCCTCATTGGAACGCAGTAGATGATGTTTCAAAGTAGCATTTAGAAGAAATGGACTCGATATCACTCCAAACGGTACCCGACAGAATCGTAAGTGCAGAATGTTATCTTCCGTGGCCGCCCTTTTTATGTCTTTCAACCATAAGAATCGAGTTACGTCTTTGTCCTTTTCGTGTAATGCTATCTGTAGAAAAGCCTTTTCTACGTCTGCTGTTATTCCTATCTGATGTGACCTAAACCCTAACAACATTCCGGTTAAGTCTTCTAGCATAAGTGGACCGCAATGTAAACATTCATTTAAACTTTTGCTATGTTTGGTCTTTGCCGAGGCGTCGTAGACTATGCGAGTTGGCTTGCCTGGATGAATAACACCGTGGTGCGGCAGGTAGTGTATAGGATGATCCATATCTTCGATTCTCCTTTCATTGTCTGGTACATTTTCAATTATTTCTTTTGCTAGTTGTTCTTTCAATGTATTATCGTACGCTGTTAGTGAATCGGAATCTAATCGTTTGAGTAAGTTGACTAGTCTGCCTTTGGCTAGACCGTAATTAGTTTCTAAATTAGGTGGGTAATCTATCCATGCCCAACTAACAGTGTATCTATCCTTTACTAGTTTTATGGTATCATTGAATTGGTTGATTACTTGTTCGTCTCTAGTCAATTTTGGCGAATCGCATATTCCAATGGATTCTAGTTCCCATAAGCATTTGAGGTTTTCATTGTATAACGGGAGATCCGGTGGTGTCAATTTGTTTTCTACACCTTGAAAGTAAGTTAATACTGACAATGTGTCCGTGGTTTTTGTATTAGTTTTTCCAGTCAGTAAATAACCGAATTTAGAGTCAATCAAGAATAAGTTACTTTCCAGTTGAATTCTGTCTTCAAGGATGAATGAAAAGTAGAAGTCATTGCCGATCAATATGTCTATTGTGGGTGACAATGAGCCGTCGTCAGCCATAATCAGATCATCTTTGTATTTACCTATGTCAATACCAGGGAAAGGAACTCCATGTGAAATATGAGGAACAACGTTTGCTTCTATTTGTAAAGTATAATTTGTCCTTGTACGTATCTGTAACCTGACTACGGGGCTTTCTATTACTTGGGGAGTTTTCGATCCAAACGTGAAAACTGATAAGGTGCTTTCCTCTTCGATAGGAAGGTTCAATTTTGAAGCTACTTCTCGCGTTATGTAAGTACGTTGACTACCCGAGTCCAACAGTACTCGACAGACCGTTCCATCAGAATCATCGTCTTTACGTAGAGCCTTAACTATTGCTGTTTGTAATACGGTGGAGCTTATAGAGTTGACGTGTAACGTCTTGACATCCTCGGTTTTATTAATGCAATTCTTATAACAAAGTGCTCTGTTATGGTGGTTAATTTTGTTACAGTATGCACAATGAATTGAGCTTTTACAATTTCTTTTTTGATGACCTTTCTTTAGGCAAACAAAACAGTGATCGATTAATTTGTCTTTCCTCTCTTTCACAGTTTTAACAACATCGCATTGATCATTGAAGTGCGCTCCTTGGCAAAAAATACATTGAAGCCTCCTTTTCTTTCTCATCGACATGTCCCTGTTACCTCCCTGTTCTTGAGGTTTTCTTTTTATGGACTGGCTATTATAGTTAATGTTCCTATGGAATGGTTTTTTCTCATTGAACTTCTCTTCTTTACTATTTCTTTTGTGGGTTTGAATTGGTTTATGTTTCTCAAAGTTCTTGTAATTTTTCTGTTTTATGAATTTTTCCTTCCTGTTGTATGAACTTGTATGTAACGTCTGAGTGGTATACTCTTCTAGATTTTCGGAAGTGATCCTATTTGCATCTTCCCTAGCGGCTATTATGGTTTCCAAATGTTGACGGATTTCTTCTATTGACTCGGTTTTTGCTTTTATTTTTAGTTCATACACTATGTCTGAGGGCATCTTTTCTAGTATCATAAATCTGAGATGATCGTGATCAACGTCTTGATTCAGCGATTTTAGGATTCTTAAATGTCTTTCTATTTGACCAAATGTGTTTCTTGCTTCTGTTATATTGCCTTTGGAGGCTTTCGGCACTTTGTATAACGCAGCGTAGTGCGCGTCTATGATGTGATTTTCTTTACCATATCTATTTTTCAGTAGAGAAACAGCTATTTCATAATTCTTATTAGTGGTCTCGAGCCCATCGATGACCTTTTTTGCTTCGCCTTTTAAGAACCTTTAAGGTATAAAAGTTTGTCTACCTCTGATAGGTCTCTATTTCCTACGTTGGAGCAGAATTGGTCCCAAAATTGACGCCATTCCAGAATGTCTCCGGAAAATTCTGGCAAACTTAACTTGGGTAATTTCCCCATTAGTGCAGTATTCCTACCCGGTAATACAGTTGGTGCAGTTTTCTTTTATCCTTTCCAGTTTGATATTCATTTCTGTAAGTACCTCCTCACCGCGTAGCTGTACTTCACTAAAGGAAGTGACTTCTTCCACAAAGGATTGCATTTTGTTTATTGATAGACTATTGTTTAACTCAGTTCCGAACCTTTTCACCGCTACATTTAGCTTACCTAGCACTATTTCTAAATTTTCAGAGTATTCTTTATTAACTTTATCTTTATAGGTGAGAGCTTCTTCAGTTAGGTTAGAGATAGCACTTGATATAGACTCAAGTCGTCTTATAAGAATTTGTTCCATTTTGGAATTCTGAAATAATATTTAATAATTTTATACGCTGTATATCATACGTTAAGGGTTTACATCCTGTATCGTTAGATTTCTAAGTTACGTAGTATAAGAAGAAAAAATTTTTCCAAATAAAAATTTGGTAACACCCTGTATGACCAATAGTTTTTCCAATATTTCGTAAGAATAAAGAGTTTTCTTAACACCTGGCATATAATGGAATAATATTTTATTAACACCCTGTATAAAACAGGAAAATTTTATATACACCCTGTATAACAAAAAAATTCCAAGTTAAAAGCAAGGAATATTCTACTATGTGTATATAGGATACTACATTCAGCATGATAAACTCAACCATTGAACTATGTGTGCAAGGAAAATTCTTTTGTACTTAAGAGGTTTTAGTATTAAATCAGTATTTATTCAGATATATTTCTAACATTACCAGATATTATCCTTACTGACTGATGGGTAAAACTGGTTTGTTTCATTAGTATGAATTTTATTTAAATAATTTCTATGTCATACAATTATCCCCTCTTGACTCCTAATAAAACATAACTAAAGAATTTTATGTTATTTCATTACTTATTAATAAACAAGTGAGGTACCAACACCGTTTGTGTATGCATCCACAAATGATGTTAGGTTTTACCTACACCAACTTAGTACCTGGCTGCACATAATATGTCAACTTAGTACTCAGTACATAGTTTCACATACATCAACATAGTACACTTTAGCAGTTCCATGAAACGATGCAGTCAGTTAGGGACGACATGTATAACATTACAGAAGTTCAGACACAAGTTAAACTATACAACCCAATTTCCTCCGCCAGCATGATTTATTAATATTTTATTTTAGTTTTTATAGGAATATATCAATTTTGTGCTCAGGTTTCAAAGTAACAGGTAAGATGAACTTACAGTGAATGTTGATGTACTTTTGTTTTAATAGTAGTGATCTACACATAAGATGTTAGATATGCAGTATCAGCAACGCACATCTGCCTTCATTTGTCCATCTGTTTGGAGAGTATTAGGCATAAATAAACAGTTTTATGCAAACTCATACCTAGTAATACTACCTCTAGGTAAATTTTAACACCTGGTGGTTAGGTACATATTACAACTTTACCAAAGTACACATTAGGTAAAATGCAATTTTAAATAACGAGTGGGCACATAGTGACGTGACTCCGTGGTACTGAATATTAGCCTGGGTCATCTATTTAGTGACCCTTTCATTTGTGAACGACGACCACAGTGGCTGTTGTCAATTGTTGAACTATCGTGTCGACTTTGCTCCCCAGTCGGAGACTTAAAAGTGGTTTTATAGCTTGTAAATCATAAAATATTTTACCTGATGATCTTCTTAATCACTCCTAGGTTATGATATGCTTCCTTTCCTGCACTTTATAGGTAGGTATAACTTCCACTGGGGTTATTTCAACCAAAACAAGTTGTGAACTTCGTATTTAGATTATGAGCATCTTTCACAGTTGATCGAATCACGTTTACTAAATATACAATTCGTAACAGGTTTCTAACAAAATCACTTTTCCCCTTTTGTTGTTTTATTCTTGTAAAAGAATTCAACGAACTAAGTTTCACTTTTCGAAGTTCAGTATGAACACCTGAATCGCCGCGGTTTGTTCGCCATTTTGAATGCAGCGTATTTTATTTTCTATTCCGGTCGAATTTCATAATTCGTGAATATCGGAATCTTGTCAACCGTTTAGTGTAAAAGTGATTATTATGTCATTCAGTCATTTTATTTTCAATTTTACTTGACTTGTATAATAGATTTACAAAATTTAACTCGTTAAAAGTAGGATAATATTACATTCATTTGAGCTTTCATAACGCCTATTATTTCTTACTTCCGGTTAAGGAAAGCGTAAATCATTTTTCGAATTTGCCAATACGACACTCATATCGTATTCGCGCCAAATTCAAAGTTGAATATTTAACTAGCTCATAACATTGCACATTACACGTACACATGTTATATACTTATTCAATTTGCAGTAACTTCGATAATCTTTCATATCATCCTGCCATTTATCTCATTATACTTAGATAAATGAACGTTTACTCATCATTAACGTAACGTTCGAATTTTGGCGCCTTTAGGTGAATTTTATGGACATCTGCTTATTGAACATTAGTTCCAATCAGATTATATAGAGGTCGCTGACAACCTGATTTATACTCAATGTTTACAATTTACCAAGATAAGAGTCTGGATTGATTTTATGCCTTGGGATACTTTTTTGAATGTTCTCAGATCCCAGCATCTCCACCATGTCGCGACGGCGCGTATTTCTCTTCTTTCCCATGTTATATTCTGGTTATGTTCTAGACTACAATGTGACTTATTTTATTTTAATATTATAGGATTTTACTGCTTCGCTTTGATGTGAAGAGAAACCCACGCCCCCACGAAACGTTTGAGATACTCACAGATACGGATCACACACCGATAAGGAGCGTCTCTCAATCCAGTCTCTTATGCTTCGGTCCTCAAAGGCACCGAAGTGGTTATCATCAGGTCGACCATTAGTTTATCCATTTCCTCAGGTCCGGCTAGGACACCTGTAAAATTATGTACCCATGAATCTCTGGGTTGGTACCTATTACCTATCTGTTTATGATTAATATAATAATTGTCTCTGCTTTCTCGCAAGCAGGTTATATTTCATCGTTTTATCATTTAGGACACCTACGTGTCAAACGGATTCTGGAGTTTCACTTCCTCCGTTATATCAAGTGTTCCAGACTGGTTCGGCTCATATTTAGCATATAGCCTCCGCATCTGGAACGAACACCTTTGTGCTAATCAAATTTCGGATTAACCTCATTTGCAGAAGCACACATTCCAGACTGATACGGCTTGCAGCCTTCACGTCTGGAATGTCCCCCTCAACATTTATAGCGTCCGTCGACACTAGCGCCCGTCGACGCTTACTTGGGCCTGTGGGGATTATGTTATAAGGTTTGCAAGAGAAGTTGGCCCTTGGACTTTCTCACAAACCCAGTGCGCGTGTCCGGCCAGACTTATTGCGCGTGAGGGTCGTAGTTACACCTTAAGCCGTGATTATGAAACATCTTATTAAACTAGCGATTATGAAACATCTTATCAAACTAGGACCGCGGCTTAAGGCCCGACCATCACTTCAGGTGTTTTAATTAGGTATAAGTTATTCAAACTGGTAAACATAATTTCATAGAACATTATTGAACATATCAAATCTCTAAACCGTACATAAACAGAAAGTTAATATCTAGGTACTTAGCTTTCGAGGTGGCGCGCCTCACGGATGACAAGAATCTCCATATACTCTTCTTGCACTGAATTTACTTAATTTAAGTTAGCTGCTAGCCAAACTATGTGATGGCAAAAGGCGGCAAAAAGAATGGCTTGGGTTTGCGTCGTCAGGTTGCTCATACTGATTTAGTGTTGCTATCTTATTAGTGTTGTGTAATTAAATATTTACATTTATAAGTTTGGAACATCGCGATTTCATCTTTCGCGACAAGCACCCTGAAGCCATTGTTATATTGCACACGCAGAGCATCTAGAGCCCTCCGCGTATAGTTGACCCACAAACTGCCCGTGTAGAAGCCTTGACAATAGGCTTTAAACAGAGTTATTTTGACCTCGTTACTACAACGAGCGAATCTGTGAGCCAGCATGTTGCATCTGGCTGCTAGTGCCCTGCGTTCGCGATCCATATCTACCTGATCTTTGAGGTCCTCGGTGACATAGTGTCCCAAGTATTTGAATTGGGCGACCTTTTTAAGGTTTCGTCCATTGAGGGATATTGAGGGCTCATAATTTATTTGTTTCCCGGGAACAGCAAAGATCAGATACTCACTTTTTATAACATTGTATAACAGGCCGTGGGCTACTGCATACCTTTCACAAACACCCAGCATCTCCCTGATTGAGCCAGCCGTTGGACCCAGCAGCACCATGTCATCGGCATAGCTTAGATTATTGACGCTAGTACCACCAATTTTGCACCCAACTGGTCTGCTGCTGAGTTCAACGATCAAACCATTTACATACAGGTTGAAGAGCTTAGGTGAGGTTAACCCTCCCTGCCTCACTCCACACTCCAACCTGTACGCTTCAGAAAGAACGTCTCCCCAACGAACTTGGTTTGTCTGGTTCGAATACCAGTACTGGAACAAACCCGTCAACTCCGGTGGTACTCCCGCTCCCCTGAGCTTATCCCAAAGGACATCATATGACACAAGGTCAAATGCCTTTGAGAGATCAAGGAAGCAGGCATACACCGGAGTACTTCTATCCTTATAGTACTGGACGGTTTGCTTTAGACAGAGGATAGCGCTCTCAGTGGAAAGTCCAGGCCGAAACCCAAACTGTGCGTCATGTAAAGTTAACCATTTGTCAAGTTCCCTGTCCATTAAAATATAGCCTTTTTCAATAAGTGAACAAAAAATTAATAAAAATAGTTTGGTGGCCCAGGACCAACCTCTAAGTACAACACAAAAGGACCTCGAGAAACTACATAGATTTGCCTGCGTAGCAATCACCGGCAGCATGAGAACTTCCCCCTCTGCCGCTTTACAGGTGATGCTGGGGCTACCACCTCTACACCTTGTCGTAAAAGAGGAGGCGGCCATAGCGGCTTTCAGACTCGAAGCATCCGGCACCTTAAGCAACGATTCCAGAATTAAACATACACGCATCAGAGTAGATGCCATTAAAGAACAACCTATGATGGCATCACCCATCGACAGAACCCTGAAGTCCCACTGCTTCCAAAAACACTACGACATCGAACTCACAGCGGAGTTGTGTGACTGACTACTCAGGTACAAAAGAGTTAAGAATCTACACTGATGGATCAAAAACCGACGACGGGACAGGTTTCGGGGTGTTCTCCGAGGACCTAAACATAAAAATATCCAAACCACTTGGAATGCTCAACTCTGTTTACCAAGCAGTGTGTGTAGGTATTATCCAGGCGGCACACGCTATAGAGGCCAGAGAGGTTACGAATACCAACATTCGAATACTTTCCAACAGTGCCTCAGTTCTCCAATCCCTAAATAGTAACCAGATCACGTCGAAACTAATACTAAAATGCCATAACGCCCTAGAACGAATCACAGTACTAAACCACAACACGGTGACACTACAATGGATCAGGGGTCACAGTGGATCCCTGGGGAACGATGCGGCGGATGAACTTGCCAGAAGAAGATCCAGTACAAAACCCTACGGACCCGAGCCCATTGTGCCCATTCCTTTCAAGCAACTAAGAAACTGGCTAAAGGATCACACTCGAACACAAGTGGAAAAATGGTGGACCTCGACACCCGGGTGTAGGCAGGCCAAAGAAGCCATGCCATCCCCTGATACAAAGTTGACCAGGCGCCTTCTGCGTCTGGACAGGGATGGTCTGCGTCTGGTGTCGGGGACCATCACTGGACACTGTTCACTGAATAAACACTTCTACACTCTAGGAATCACTGATACTCCCCTGTGCAGAGCATGCATGAATGCGGAAGAAACGGTGGCGCATGTACTGCTTGAGTGCACCGGCGTCACCAAGATTCGCGAGGAGACCCTGGGAACACCAAGATCCCTTGCGGATGCCCTGAGAAGACCGGGAAGTGTGATCTGCTTCTGGAGGGAGGTGGGCTGGTTGGAGTAACGGCCACTATGGCTCACGCACAATGGTCCACTTAAGGGACTAAGTGCGGAAACCTAAACCCCATAAAGAAGAAGAAGGAGAAGTGAATAAAAAGAACAAAAGTCGGGAATAATTAGACATAAATTTATAATTTTGAAAAATAAAAATATTATGGTCCAGAGACCATCTGTCAGTTTAGGCGGCCGCACTAAAGGAATTCCGGTCAATGTAATCGATGTTCCCAAGCCTAATATGCTGACAAAGATTATATCGAGGACAAAAAAGCTTGGGATTGAACTGCTCTAATTTTAATTGAAATTGAATTGAATATGTACTTTATTTTTCTATTTTTTTTATTAAAGTTTGACATTTCAATTTTATGTACAAATGTGTACATAAAATTTAAATGTCAATTTTATGTAAATATGACATTATTTATTGTTATTCTAGGTATCCATACTAATATTATAAATGCGAAAGACACTCTGTTTGTTTGTATGTTTGTTTGTTACCTTTTCACGACTAAACGGCTGATCGGATCTTAATGAAATTTGGCAAGAAGATAGATTTCAATCTGGGAAAGGACATAAGCTATATATCATCACGCTACGACCAATAGGAGCGGAGCAGTAATGAAAAATGTTGCGAAAACGAGGAAAATGTGACGCAGACGAAGTTGCGCGGGACAGCTAGTTCTAGATATGTTTTTAAGTGTATTATTTCGTGTATTAATTTACATTTATATTATTTACATTTTAAATAATTTTACAAAATGATATAATTTTACAAAATGGTTTAAAAAAAACACATAAAAATATAAAAATAGTGGCCCACCGGCATCAGGAACAGGGTCCAAGCTACCGGCGGCCAGAGCTCCAAGATTAGATTTTTAGATTTAGTTTAGTTACTTTGTCTGGCAGTTTGAGTACTTTATGTGGCCTACCCAAATATAAATGTCCTGTATTTGGGATTGTTCGTCGTGTCGTTGAGCTCCTTGGTTTATGAGTCGAGCTACACGATCACTGACAAATGCTGGCACTGACTGGACAGGTGCTCTCAAATCTGTGTGGTTCTTTTATTGAATTTAACATAGTTCGGTGTTATTAGTTGAATACCTATAATTTACTTCCGCTGTGCTGTTAGGCGCGAGAGCCAGCCAGTCAGTCGGGGGTCACGGGCCGCTTGCTGTTGCCACTCGTCTAAATGTAAACTGGGGAGATCATTTTATCATATCGTAATCGCGCTAACTAATTGATAAGCGGTGGATATTGGAAACTGTATATTGATTTTCGAATGGTTCTAATACGACGAGTTTCAAAGCTATCTATTTGTTGATAATTGGCTCGCAGTGGTATTGTGATTTCAACGCGACATTCAATTACTGGCGTCCAATTAGCGCGTCAAACTCGATCATTGTGTGATATCGGTTCGATCTGCGACGCGCGACGTTCTAACACACAGACAAATAACCTGCAGCGAGTCGCAAGTCACGTGCCACTCATAGCCGCTCGGCAAATAGTTCCGCGTGTACGTGTGTGTGTCTCCGTCGATAACAAGTGCTCGCCGTTGGCACATGGGTATAAAACGTGGAGGTGTTCAATAGTAGTCAGAACATGCGGTTGGTGCCGCAACTCACTACAGTGTCGCATGTCGTCTACTCTGCTACTAAACTCATTACAAGTCGTCGCCGCAGCACCGCCGCCACGTCGCCCCTCAACGTAAATACGATTACCCCAGATACACCGCTTTACATATTTCGGTAAACATTACACCGCAGCCAAAGAACGCTGCGGCGTACGGTGAGCCTGATAACACGGAGCTTCAGGTTGCGGCGCCGTCCATCCTCAGGCAACCATTGCGTGGAGACCTCAGCCCAGCGGTCAACATGTTTGCGTGCGGCTCACGTGACCCGCCGAAAGTATCCATTCATCACAAAGATGAAGGGAGCGCTGCTGTGTATATATGGCATTATGCCATCAGCGACCTACAGCAATATATCTGTTGTTGGCATGTTTCATGTGAAATATTATATCCAGGCATAATTGCATTTCTGGTTTTATTTTCGTAATTGATTGAAGTTTCCATTTCATTAAACGCCATTCAATCATATTAACCCCACATGTTGAATTCGGGATCCCTTCTTTTCGCATAATGTTCTTTGTTCTAATATATTTCGGCATAACGATTTTGGCACAATTTGTTTTGGCATACTAAAGTTTCGGCATAATTTATTTAGGCATACATTTTATGTTGACATAATCATCTTAAAGACTAATTTGTTTTGGCATAAATTTGATTCGCCTAACGTTAGTAGGCCTAAAAATTAAACTAACTAGGTTAAAAATGTAATATGCTGTGCAACAAAAGTTAGTGACAGAACCGAATTGCTGCAAAACCGACTCCACGTAGTCTTGTTTGTCCTACCCCTAGAGTGTAATTTAAAATCGCGTAGGCGCGTAGGGGCGAGGTGGCTCGCAGGCTGAGGAGCAGGTGGCTGCGAGCGAGCCGCCGTGGCTGAGGCTGGCCATCAAGCCGAAGCTGCGGTGGTGAGCAAAAGCCATCTGCACCGATTTGCACGCGTGGGGCCGCCGGAGGCCCGCAGCGCCGGAGCCGTGACAGAAACCCTGTCTGCTACATGTTGCATGCTTGCTTGCTTGCATGCTGTATGCTTGCTTATAAAAAAGTTATGCTTTAGAATATTATGCTTAATCATTATTATGGTTAGACAATTGCTTAAAAAAATTATACGTAAGCTGTTATGCGTAATTATATTATGGTTAGAGAAATTATGCCAAACAAAATTATGCGAAGTTATATTAGGTCTTAAAATTTTATGCAAATGGATAGGGAACCGTTGAATTCGTGTAATCATACAGATATTATCTTTGCGGGTGGATAAAAATAAAATATTCCACAAAACTGCTGAATCCTGGATATTAAGAAGAAGAAGACTACAGACATGTTAACTCGACCAGCATGTACATGTTGATGTCGCCCTGCGCCGCCCGCACACCGGGAGCGTTTGGCGAGTACTGTTCCTGTGGAACCATGGACGTAAATAAAGGGAAATACACCATTGCCCAAATATAACAGCTGGATATTAGTGGGTAAGTAGCGCACAATACAACAAAGGGCGCCGCCGCCGCGCTTAAACACAGATTGGCGCTAATCAGCTTACTTATTCCCCCCCCCCTCCCCCCTCCCGCCACCCTCCTCACAATGCCAGCAGTGCGGCGAGCGGCGGTCCCCGCGCGGGATCCGATCACGTCACAAGCCGGCACCGTGCGCTGTTATTCTCACCACACAGACACACGCTACAAAACCAACTGACCAATTGCATTGCGTCATGTAAGTAGTAGTAATGTAGTTTTAATAGTACCAACTAAATAACTTTTATGACAATATTGCTAAATGTAGGACAGTATACTAAGTATAAACGTCAACCAAGCACTCCGGACATCAAACTAAGTAACTCTACGCAATAATTATTGCTGGGTGGTTTTTTTTTTAGGTGAATGATCACGTTTTGCGGTTAAACTCAATTTAACGCACTCAAAACATTGTGCTAGTGGATGCATTGAATAGTAAGCGGGTTGTGAAGGTATTTAAGAAGAAGAAGAACAGGCTTTGTCTCAGATTTAATATAAATGTAGGTAATTTCCTGTTCGCATTGTTCGAATACGCGACGGCGTTGTGGCAAGAACAGCAGGAAATTTGTTTTAAATATTAAATTATATTAAGAACCACATCGCGAGCAGAAGGCAGCTCATAAAAGCGAACCAAACTCACCTCATGTGTCGGAAATAAGGAAACACGAGCGCGACGGAGCAGCGCGCGACGTAGCTGGCGGTTGTCGGGCGCGCTACGCCGTAGCACGGTAGGACGCCTGAACGTAGGCGCGCTACGAGACCGACGCAACTCGTGGCGTCGTCCTCAAACGTGACGCGGAGTGACGTTTAGTACGAAACACTCAAACACAAAGGCAGTTCTTGTAGACAGGCTTATTTTTTGTTGACTGTATGTACATATTAGAATACAGAAATGAGCGCAGCGTACAATGATTATCCTTCTTGGAAGACGTCAGGTATACACCGTTATCTACACACATAATTTTTTTTTTTGCGGCAAAAAAAATTATCAGCTGCCTATACATTTGGGTCGAATAGTTATTGTAATTTTCGATGGGGCAGCTGATATTTTTTTTGCTGAAAAACATGTTTTATGATGCGAAACATGTTCAGTTTGATGGTCTGTAGCACACCCTTAAGGATGTATATACCCTTTTCTGTTACACCCTGTATAAGAATACTAGCTGTTTCCCACGACTTCATACGCGTGAAAATTTTGATGTGTAAAAAAAAAGATAGCCTATGTCCATCCCTAGGATTTAATCTCCTTGCCAAATTACATTACGATCCGATCAGCCGTTTAGTCGTGAAAAGTTAACAAATAAACAAACAGAGTTACTTTCGCATTTATAATATTACTAGCTGTACCAGGCATGCGTTGCAATGCACTTTTTCCTACCTACCTACATACCCTACCCTAGCCTTCCCTACCTACCTACTTACCCTACCTACTCTACCTACCTACTCTACCCTACCGTACCTATCTACCTACCTACCCTACCCTACTCTACCTACCTACCCTACTCTACTCTACCTACCAACCCTACTCTACTCTACCTACCAACCCTACCCTACCGTACCCTACCTACCTACCTTACCCTACCCTACCTACCTACCCTACCTACC
This sequence comes from Cerastis leucographa, assembly GCA_963082945.1. Classification (NCBI taxonomy): domain Eukaryota; kingdom Metazoa; phylum Arthropoda; class Insecta; order Lepidoptera; family Noctuidae; genus Cerastis; species Cerastis leucographa. The sequence continues at coordinate 20,296,777 of OY720362.1, read as the reverse complement.
CTACCTACCCTACCTACCCTACCTACCCTACCTACCCTACCTACCCTACCTACCCTACCTACCCTACCTACCCTACCTACCCTACCTACCCTACCTACCCTACCTACCCTACCTACCCTACCTACCCTACCTACCCTACCTACCCTACCTACCCTACCTACCCTACCTACCCTACGTACCCTACCTACCCTACCTACCCTACCTACCTACCCTACCTACCTACCCTACCCTACCTTACCATACCTACCTACCTACCCTACCCTACCTATTCTATGTCCTTCTCCTTGTTCTAAGCTACCTCCTCACTAATTTTCAGCCAAATCGGTTCAGCCGTTCTTGAGTTATAAATAGTGTAACTAACACGACTTTCTTTTATATACTCGTATATAGATTAGTTTATTAGTATTAGTATATTAGTATGGATAATATTCGTCACACTGGTCGTTTTTGATGCAATTATTAGCAGACTTTATAAGTGTAGAAACTTAAGTCCCAGTCCAGCCTGCCAACGCAGCCGCGCGGTTTAACTTTGTATCATTCAATTTCGTGCAAACAGTACAAAGAGTGGAATACTTATACTAAACGAATGCTCGGCCACAACGCTGGTGACAGATGTCACGGCGTGACGGCGTGACGCTGCGTGACGCCGCGTGACACGACCGGAATCTGCGCTGATTTGATTTGACGCTGTCGGGTTGACGTAGCTGTTGGGTCAGCGTCAAAAGATTTGTCAAATTTATTTATTTATTTATAGTTAATTACGTACAACAACGTGTACAAAAACGGTGCCGTGCCTCGGAAAGCACGATAAGCCGTTGGTCCCGGCTGTCATTTGTAGATCTCTGGCAGTCATTGCGAGTAGTCAGAAGCCAAATTCGCTCTGGCGACAGTTTTGGAGAAAGGTTTGCAAACAGATTGGCTCTGACGGTGTCCGATGTCGGGCAGAAATAGCCGGCAAAGAAGACTATGGAGTTCTGGGCAGTCGATACGTCTCCGTAAGGTCTTGCAGGCTACTGTGAGCTGATCCACGCCCTCTCACCTCTAAAGAGTTAAAACGCAACATTCCTAACAGATAGTTGGTTTTAGGGTATAAGTAGGGAAAGAAGTAGTTCTTACATATATTATAGATTATTTGATTATAGATTATGCCGACGCCTGCTACTTGGATGCTACTGAGGAGCTATTAAATAAGCTTGAGCGCATGCAAAATTTATGCATTCGCTTTATTTTTGGTCTCCGTAAATGTGACAACGTTTCTCACGTTCGTAAAGACCTCAAGTGGCTCCCAATCTGCCTTCGCAGGAACAGTAGGAGCCTATGTCTCCTCTCCAATATCCACAACCCGTCCTATCCTTCTTACCTGCGCGAGCGTTTCTCTTACGCACCTAAATCCCAACCTCACAAATCCAGCTATTACTCTTATTCCTTCTCTGTTCATGCTGTAAGGTGGTGGTACTTACTTCCGCTTAGCATTCAATGAAATCAGATTTATTTATGTATTTTTATTTGTTTATATATCTTAGTTATATTAGTTACTAGCTTCTGCCCGCGGCTTCGCCCGCGAGGAGTTCGGCAATTGACCACGTATGCGTTTACCGCCGCAAAATAATGTCGAAAATAGTCATTTAAATGTTATAGATAGTAGTTGTTGCCCGCGGCTTCGCTTGCACGTAAGTGTAAGTATAGGATAAATAGTTGTGTAAAAGTCTGCGATTTTCGAAGTATTTTTGTTTTTTAATTTTGTATTGTTAGTGTCCCAAATGGTTGAACCGGAATTTATTTTATAGATGTCTTCCGAGCTACATTGCCGTAGCTCAAATGCCCCGGTCATCCATCCACCTAGCGACATAGGTACCTAATGGTGTAAATGAGCTAACTTACAATAAAAATACTCAGATTAAACCAATCTTTTTAACTCCCGGAAAACTATATTAATGAATTATCTTAGCACCTTTTTTCAATTGACGTTTGCGGTGTTTCCTTTTTGGGCTAAAATTACTAAGTTACTCGCAGACCTCACTCCGGAGCACGCAACATAAAACTGCACATGTGAGAAACAGTTCTCACTTAAATCAGTGCCAGCTATAGCCTAGGGGAGGATATTGATGAAATTATTTTGTAAAATTCGAACACAATGTAAATTGTTTGACAAATAAATATGATGATGATGATGATTGAGACATTACGTATTTTAAATTAGAAAATGAGGTCATCATTTTGTTATCAGCGACCCGGAAAACCACGAACACGACACCCATGAACGAAAAACAGAAAATTTTCCGCGGCGCTATCTCGGATTTTCATTTTCATCAATGGCTTCATGGGTGTCGATTTCACAAAATCGACACCCATGAAGCCATTGAGTCGCGCAAGTGTCCTTCGCACAAATGACCCAGATTCCCTAGGTGTGTGTATTTATATGAAGTTTATTTTTAGCGTATTTGTCCATACAAACGTGCATACACTACAAAACAAAAATTTAAAAAATGCCACCCCTGTTATCGTCTGAGGGGTGGAATTTACAAAAACGACGAAATACGTATTCATTTATTTTTGCTCAGAAACTTCAATATTTAATGTCATTCTTCTTACTTCAAAAATTACGGATTTCGCCAAAAAAACCTTGAACCCCTATCTCACCCTCTTAGGGGGTAAATTCTAAAAAACGCTAAAATACGTATTTCTTTAGTTCTAACCAGAAGCTTTTATATGAAATTTCAGCCTTCTAACTTTAAAAATGACGATTTTCCATACAAACTTTCATCCCCTATTCAAGTCCTTTAGGGGTTGAGTTTCAAAAAATCCTTTCTTATTCCTTGTCTACATTATAAAGAGAACCTCTGTGCAAAATTTCAGCTTTCTAGGTCCAAGGGTTTGGGCTGGGCGTTGATGAGTCAGTCAATCAGTCAGTCAGGACTTCTTTTTATTTATAGATAATGTGTATTTATATTTAGGTAATAGTATAGGTTAAGTTTTCAACATCTGCAAACTACCTTGTGTAACATATGGATGCGAAACATGGGCACTGACAAAACAACACAGAAACAAATTGCAATACTGTCAAAGAGCCATGGAACGGAGCATGACAAATATAAGGAAAGTAGATCATGTGAGAAATGAACAACTGAGAGCAAAAACGAAGCTTCCGGACATCTTGACCAGAATTGACCAACAAAAATGGAGATGGACTGGCCACAATGATGAGAACAAATACTGAGAAATGGAGTAAAGTAATAACCGACTGGTATCCAAGGGATAGTAAACGTAGCAAGGGGAAACAGAAAAGAAGATGGGAGGATGAGCTTAAACAAACGGCGGGTCCCAATTGGAGGAGAGTGGCTCGTGATAGAAACCAGTGGAAAGAACTAGAGGAGGCCTTTGCCAAAAGGCATACTGAATTGAGGGACATATTATAATGCAGGGTGAATTTCCCAAATGACTTATTTTTAAGTCTTCGGTGAAATTAGTATATGAAAAAAGGAATATCGTTCTGAATTATATTTTTTAGTATTTAATAGGTAGCTATTGGGTTGTGGCAAAAATATAATTTGCCTAGGACTATTTACAAAGGTTGAAATAAATTCATAAACCTCTATTTTTTTCAAATCGGTGCTGTCCCTCTACTTTTTTTACAAACAAAAAAGCTTATACACTAATAGAAATAAGTAAGTTAAGTATATAACTTATTCTATTTTATAGAATATTAGTTTTGTTATTAATATATAGCATATTTTATTACATAATTAACGATTATTATTACTGAGAGGCACAAACGTACCTGTCCTGCAAAATGTTCTCATATCGCTGGACAAAAGTAATTTAAACCTAACTTTACATCGACGAGTCCGACAGCGTCCTCACCCCAATTTTATTTTCCTCGTTAGTGTGTGCTAGTGCGCAGTCAGGACGGATTTGTGTCAAATTGCTGCATATTCTCGCCAATAACATAAGTACGCCATTTAAGTTGTTCCCGGACAATTATTTTATACTATCGGTGGTTGCATTTTTCTAGTGTAATGAGTAGTTTTATTTTTGTTGTTTGGTTCTAACACAGGTAGTAAGTAAATTAGCTTCATTGACTGTTATTGAATTTAACCTAGATATTATGCATTTTTTCAAATTTTCGAAAAAGTGTGTTATTTCTCACGTCGCGCGTCGCTGTTCTCATATCGCTGTAATCGGTGGTCTTTATTACCACCGATGTGATAATTTACACCGAAAAAATCAATCGGTGTCTAATATCTAATATCGGTGTTTTGATTCATGATTAACGCACAGTTTTGTCACATCGGTGGATTACTTTATCATATCGGTAGATCATTTTATCCTCTCTGTGATTCGTTTTATCATATCGGTAGATCCCGTTTCATTTCGTTAAGTAAAGTATAATACTATTACAAAGACAATGATAATAAAAATAAACATATTTTTTTAAATTCATAGTACCTATAGTAAATATAATAAAAAATAAAGTAAATATAATAAAATAGGTAGCTAATTTAAAAAAAAAAAACAACTGAATTTCTAGGAACTCAGTTCTCTTTGGATGTGATCTACTTACATAAGACCCTCGGTTCAGGTCTTCAGTTCTAAGTCACCCTTGTAAAAACATATAGGTACCTACTAACTATTTCATTTTCTGATGTTCAAAGGGTGATAGATTAGCATATCGCTGGATATGTACATCATTTCGGTGGATAAACTTATCATACCGGTGTACAGAAAAATAATCGGTGCCGTTTTGTCATATCGGTGAAAACCAGAATTCAAACTGAATTTTCTCCTTAGTTTTAAATGATACGTTGATGATATTCAATTTGGGGATATTTGATATCTTAAAGATTACATTAAACCTGAAAAATATACAAAAAAATATAAATGAAAAAGTTCACCGATATGATAAAAAAAATGGCATTTGTTGAAATTCACCCAACAACATATTATGGTGAAACAGAAACAATTCAGAATAAAGGGCAATTTATTAATATAGGTTAAGTTAGGTAAGGCACATAAACACATTTTTCTCTTCATACTCTCACACACTATCGTCTACATTTCTTTTTCATTTTTCCTTTCGCAGTTCTCCTGGCAGTAATTTCGTATGAAATAAGCAGTACCTTTGTACTCAAATGTTTTAAGTTTTTTCCTGTGTTCTCTACTGTGTGTACATAAATAGTAAAATAAACAATACAACCTTTGGAAAAAGCTTCTCAGTAAGGTTTTCTGCACCTTTTCGAGCATCAGATTCGGGTTCGCGGTGTAAGGGTGCCAGACACAGGCACTGGACTCAAGTTTTCTTCGGGCCAGAGTGGTGTACAGTAATCTTTAACATTTGGATTGTGGAAGTCACGAGCGTTTCGCATAGCCCTGTCGCCTGAAAGATTCCTTTGCTAGGATGGAAATGTGTTCTTTAAACGTCAGACAGCAATCAAAAGTCACTCCCAGGTCCTTGACGTTGGTGACTCGAGAAATAACTTCACCACCCAATCTGTACTTGTATTGGATCGGCGGCAACCCTCTACAATATGTCATGACACGCCACTTGTTTGCATTGAAAAACAGCTTGTTTACAATGCTCCACTCATGGATGGCATCAATAACCTTTTGGAGGAGTTCGCAATCGTCGTTCGTTCTGATTTCAGCGACCAGTTTTAGGTCGTCGGCGTATAACAGGCATTTGGAAAACTTAACCCTTGTTATCAAATCATTGATCATGGACAGTAACAGAGACCCCAACACATATCTCTGGCTCACGCCCGAGCGAGTGTCGTACGGCTAAGACTCAAAGCAGTCATGCCTGACAAACTGCTTGCGATCCCTCAGTAAGCCAGAAAAGAAGCTGAGAAGTCCGGACGAGAAACCTATGGACTCCAGCTTTGTTAAGATCACATCGTTGTAAACTCTGTCAAATATTTAGAAATCAAAATATAAAGCGTCGACCTGCCTACCGTTGTCCAAGCTACTGGATGTAGTCTACGTGAATAAATAGATTCGAATTTACGGAGTGGCCCGGTCAAAATCCGTGTTGAGTATCAGACAAAAGCCTATTTCAATCAATCAATCATTTTAGTATCAGGCAACTAAGGCTCATACATAAAATATACAAAGTAATCTTAAACAATAAAAATAAACTAATACATTTAAAAGAAACTTATTAAACCAACTCGTAGTTCAGAATTGGTTTTTCCCGAAACCTCCATTCCGGAACTGCATCTTGGTCACCTCCACTTTCAAGGTAGTGACGCCCTTTAGCAGCCGTGTAACGTCGACGTGATGGGAGAGAGGCAGCTTACCAGCTCTTTCGCCACGAAATCTGGCACGTCGTCCAGGTCGGTCTTCTTCAATGTATCGACAATATCTTGAAGACTCTACTCAGTTCCATCTTTGCGGCGAGACAGCATCTGGTCCAGCTTTCCAAGTGACTGGAACTGTAACAGTTTACCACTACTGATCTCGTCCTCCTTGAAATTAGACCGGTATTGAAAATCAGATTGAGTTATGCTGTTCTGTGTGAAATAACATGTGAGCGTTACAAATATTTTTATTAAATTGATTGGATTGGAATTTAAATCGATTGCGTATACAAAAAAACGAGTTTCTTATCCGTTGATGAGTTTTATCGTGAGCAGGCAATCCTGGCAGCAAGATCAATTAGTCATATCCTGTCATAAAAATGTATTGACACCAGAACCAGATAGGTGCGTGCGAAATTTCAGTTCAATCGGTTGGAGGGAACTGGTAACGTACCTATCAGAAGTAGATTCCGCGGCAGTTTTTCAGCTGTAGTTCGTGTGTCTGCGCGGAGCAAGCTCATCACTTGGAAGTACACTCTGTGAGCTCATGTGAGCGAGTGCACGCCATCACACGTAAGAATGTACCTACATTGTATCTGCGCTAAACAAGCGAGCGACGCGCCATGGAATTACTTACTGCGCGGCACGGTGCAGGTCGGTACGTCTCCTTGCGATGCGGCGCAGCTCGGCTCGGCACGGCGGCGGCGCGGTGCGATGCGGCAGTGTTCACACACGGCGACGCTTATTTCCCCCGGGCCGAGCGCGGCTCGACGCGCCCACTTACAATTTCATATTAAACCTGATAGCGTTAATTCATAAAACGGAACACTCACTGTTCAGGAACCGGAATCACGAATATTAACAGATGATAGGTGTGGGGCGGGTGATGGGGTCAGCGGGGGACATTGTATGGAAATGCAGAAGATGTAATTGAAACTAAAAACCTTAACTTTGTTTATTTTGTTTGACTTAGTTATCTACTGGTCCGGACCCACGAATAGTTTTGTAGATGCGCATAATAACTATGTATACGAACTAGTCCACGGACATACCCTACTTATTCGGAAGAGATTAAACGTAAGTACATACAGCACATAAAAAATTGCAGTTCTTTTAAAGCATTCCTGCTGGAGTAATAAGTCTTGAGGTCGAACCCCATACCTCCGCATTATGAATCGAACAAAGTGCGTACTTAAGCAATACGAGCCCAGAAAAGAAAATACGATTGACTCGACGGCAATAAACGTATCTAAACCAGTGAATCGTAACGCAATCGGTATAAAAATAGAGCTTTTATGGTCCTCGGGAATTTAGCGGCGCGGGCCGCGACGAGCACCAAGCGCGGCGCGGCGCGGCGACATAGCGACATAGCGACACAGCGCACTGTAGGCGGACTGTGTGCGTGCATAATTGTAGTGAAGAGGTCGTGAGATGTCCCACGTGGCCGCACGAGCCCCACACACGCGCAGCACGCCAGCACTAGCGCAGCATTGTGCTCACGAGAACTATACCTCCACTCGTCGCGATCAGTCCTAAACCAATCATTTAAAACCGAGGCGTTTGTGAAACTTAAGAACTTGGTATATTGGGGGATATCCGATATCACGAGTTCTCTCACAAGCCGCTCGTAGTAGCCACAACTAACAGTACACGTGACGTCCCGGCTCGGTCACGGTACCGTCCCGGCTCGCTGCCGGTGCGGTCACTGCCGGTCACGGCACGATCCCGGCACGCCTACCCGCGATACACCAGCTAGGTATTACCAGCTCGCGTCGAGCACGTTGCTCAATTTACTTTTATTTCACTTGAGCGGATCCCAGCCCGCGCGCCCGGTGCGGTTAGTACATTACAGTAATGGAAGTCTCGATATAGATTATCTGACATGTAGGAGGTCGGCAGGCGCTGCTAATGTGCCGTTCGCGAATAACATTGTGCGCGGCGACATGGGATACGCTCTCGCAGACGCCGGCGCCCGCGCGCCCGTGTGAACACTGCGTGTGTCACAACGTACCCACAAGCAGCTACCTCTAGTTACTCCCTCTCAGAGTCGTCGTGTAGGCAACATTGAGATGCACACCGAGCATCTGCGCCAGGCGTTTCTACCTGTACTGAGTAGTAACCACGGTGTAAGGAAGGACCGTTTGTTTTAAGACAGGACCATTCTAACACTTTTCAATGTATGCTATCTAGGCTAGAGTACAATCGCAAACAGTCAGCGCTAGAGCAGTAGCGCGGTTCCCCTGACACACTTGCGTGCGCGGCTGTACGAGCACGCCACGTCCACGTCACGCCGCGCGTACATTTGTAACGAGCGTGTCGGCGGGCGCCGTGATTGTGAGCGCGTGCCAGCTGACACGACGCGACATGACGCTAGAAACTATACTCCACAATACTCAACACACACAAAACGTACACTTTTGGCATTCGCGATCCTCGATAACGTGTGAGTTGTACACGTCACTCGTAATAACAAGCGCACGGAACTACCGACACCTGAAAGTAACTCGCTAATCATCAGTGTTTAACTTATTTGTAATTGAGTGAACTTATTAATGTTGCCAATGCTGTGATTTACCTTTTTCTTTCTGAAAAGGAAAGGTTTTTTTATGTCACGGATTGACCGCAGAGAAGTTGAGAGGACTCACTAATCGTAATCACATTATAAGTCACTGATCAGCACGATTCTTATACAACCAATGAAACGATGGATGGACTGTGTGAGTGAAGGATGATATGGCCAGAAAGGAGGTGTCTGATGAAGCCTCAAATAAATTGGGATACGGCCTGGAGAATAATGAATGGGTCTCGTTTATGTTACAACAGTGAATTCGTACAATCATGCTTCGAGTTGATAGTCCTTAAGTGCTTATCAAGCACAGCTCACACAGCATCAAAGTGATGGTTGTGTCAGTGCTACGAAAGGCTACGAGTGAGCCGCGACCGCCGCCGCGCCGCGAGCGTTCTGCGTACTGCGATCACAAATACATCCTCATACTCACACACGCTCATCAAATACATCCCGTCGAGTGACGCAGTGGCCACTACACACGGTAAAAAGAGGATCAATGAATGAAGTTGCCTTTTTTCAATATAACCGACAGACGACCTGCACTTTACATAAATTCGAAATCTGTATAAACAAACCGAGGATTATCAAAGAGACTATGTGTGATGGGCGGAACACACGCGGCATTTGTCAATGTTTATAATCGGGTTTCATCATTTTAATTTGTTGTAATGAACCCTTGAGTCGTCGGCCGTCGCTCGCTCCTCGTGACGGACGAAGGCTAACATCACACAAAATTACATGACATGGTCAAGAAAAGGATGCTTCTCATGTGTGTTGTATTATGTTCCTGACTTCGCGACAAATACTTATTGAAAACACTATTAAAATAAGAATAGGTGGGTACTATCAGCTTGCAACAACGTTAGTCGTTAATGGTTATTTCCATTTTTACTCCATGGATGCCAAAAATGCTTTCCGCATTTTTTGGAATCTGTTCGTTCGTGTGTCGGTACTTCGCGCCACGCTGTGAGTTGTGCCGCATACCGGCGAAGCACGCGGCGCGTGTCTGATGTGTATCTACGAGAAGAAGAGAATAAGGTGAGTCTCATCACGATATTTTATAGAATTAACTTTGACTCATCATTACTGAATCACTAGTTTTCGCTCTTCTGGATGAAGTGGACCACTTGAATTTCTAAATGAAGTCAACCCTGGTGTGTGCGCTGCGAAGGTTCTACGGCCGGCGGTTCGTCCCACTCTATTACTCCTCCTCAGCTGATGAATAGACAACGGAACGGCCGCGCGGCGCACCGGCCCGCTGCTCGTCGGACGTCGCGACATGTCTAAATATAGAGATCTCTGTATCTATATTTCGTTACGTTCAGAAACGTGTGGTCTTATAGGATGTTGTGACCAACTAAACCACTTTCTCCATGGGACCAGCAACGCAGTCTAGCACTAAGTGGTCAAACAGAATCAACGACATTGGCATATTTTACTAATCGAAAACCAATTGATAAGATTAGCAGGTTCTAATTAAAAGATCCCTTACTGTAGGACAAGGTTGTTTAAAGATAAATTATAAAATAATTTTAATCCCGCTTGAAATCCAGGACGAGGTACTGATAAAACGTAATAAAGTTATCAGATAACAACTATGCGATGTTATTGTTCGCGTTATTCAAATCGTAAAATTGGTAATTTGGCGGCTGCCGATGTTCGTCCAGAAGCGTATCATCTCATCTCAACAAATAAGGAGCTCGGTATCGGCTCCACTTACTCTACGAGACTTAATGTTTTCGTAATCAAAGAAAACAGATAAGAAAGATTGCCAACGCGGCGCGAGTACTGCCCGGGGGACACTGTGCGGGGGCCAGGTGTGAGGAGGCCGGCGAGCTATAGATAGTAACCACAGATAATATATGATTTATAGCAGCCGGTGAGTTACCTTCATTAGCCACAAACTGTTACGTTTGTGGAACACTCGGCCGCTCGGGGACTCGGGTCTCGGTGCTGTGGAGGCCCTGGCTAGGGGGCTCCGTGCCTGGGGGCTGAGCGCGCCAACAGCGTCACGTCTTCGCTTGGAAAGCAATTTTCAGAAGCATAATATTTGGGGCACTTTGTCACTGCTCGGGAGTACAAACTAAACTGCACATGAAAATATAGGTACTCAGCTTCCTCGCTATGTAGCAGAACATGAATAGCGGCGGTCGTGTTTATGTTCCGAAGCTAATAATGAGGAGGAAATACCTTTTTTAAGGCATACGTGTAAATAAAATAAAATATGTTATTATTCGTTAAGCTCAATCACCAGGTTAAGCCGCGCGGCGCGGGCGCGGCGTCGTGCGGCGGCCCTACCGGCGGCGGAGTGCCCTCAAAATATACTACATATATATATTAGATAATTGTACTGCATTTGTAAAAAGCATTCACAAATATTCAAGTGGAGAGTGGGAGCCGCGTCAGTGATCGCTGTGCACACTTCGCCCCCGCGCCCCCTCGCCCTCGTACACCCGCGCCCCTGCACCCTCACGCCCTCAGCGCCTCAGGTGCGATGATTATGTCACACTTATACCTGTCAATGTTATCCTTTGTTCCCTATTTATATTGATTCAGAGGAGACAGAACACCCGCAGGCAATTCCCTTCCGCGCTGTAACGGATCAACGCAATCTTAAGTAAATCACGTTGATCCGTTACAGCGTAAATACATGTACTGTATACCTACATTGTAAATAACAAACTTTAATGGAATGTACTCGCTGAAACTCTTGGCGATTTGAATCCCTATTATCAGAAATACACATAAAAGCGATATCCAGGAAGAACCCCTTAAATAAATGTATAATTTAAACGAAAATCAATAGACGGACAATTTACCATTTAGGTAGTGTCACTACTCGCTTCTCAACACTAACGAACGGTAACAACTAAAGCAATAGGGATAAGGGCGCTGTGCAGGGTACACAAGTGTAGCCACCGCTCCACTGCCGCCTCACTACCGCGCCATTACCGCGCCGCGTCGAACAATCAATAACAATAAACCATTTTGAACCGGCCAACCGCACAGCAAACCATTGAAATCTAGCGTTCATTGATTCATTAGTTATATCTCGCGTAAAACCGCGCCGTTAAAGCGGATCGCGTCCTATCCATACCTGGATTTATCAATACTCGATAGTCGATAGTGATCACGAAACGCTGCATTTTGCAACGAAAATAACGTTGACGATGGTTGATCGCTACGTTAAATGAGTCACTCGCCGGCACTAAACTAAACCACTTCAGTGAGCAACTGATCGATACGGCTGGCGGCTGGTGGTAAGTACCACTATTTTTTAATCTTTACTATCAACTAGAGATTTCCTCTAAATGCAGTTTCTGCAAATGCATTCGCCATTACAAATAAAATATGTTCGATTAAATGTTCTGATGCCCACATTAGGTAAGTGTATTCAAACGCAGTAGGTAGCATGTTGCGCCGCACATACGACCATTCTACTTATGACGAATTGCTGAATAATTATTGGCAACCTGCGTCCGGTTACATTGGAAGCTGACCCATAGTTGTAAAAACGCTAAGCATATGACAATTAACTCCTTGGCAACCAGTGAACATAACGAACGTTTTGCCTACTCGCTTATTCATACACAGTTAAACAATGAAATTGATATACTGAGTAGTACATCAACTTCATTGTTTTTAAAAGGAGCAGGCAGCGAGGGGCTGGAACACACTTCCGTGGTCTGTGGAGTGCGTTCCAAACAGTTTTCGTTGTTTGATTGAGTTCGCTTGCGCTGATTGGCGCTCGGTCGAGCGCTCGGGAACAGAAGAGCGCCTAATGTCTCTCTGGCGGCGTCTCCGAGGCGGCTCTTCGCTAATTTCTGTCGTTAAACTGAAATATAGCTCTATTATAATTTTATATAAATCTGGCTGCTGATTGTTGGCGTCGGTTGTGTCTAATTAAGGCTGGTATTGTTTGTTGGCTGAAGGCCGTGACTTCTTATTTGTTTACGAAGCTGATCCTCCCTGATTTATGTGTTCGCAATCGGCGAAAATACGTCCATATATTAAGTGGTGCGCGACGGAGCGTGTCACCTACTCACAATACTCGGTTGTGTCAGAGTGAGCACCGCGTAGCACACCTTGTGCTCATGTTGTCGGCTGCAGAAGGCCTCCCGCGCCACCGCTACTGATCGCCAAGGCACTCGCCAATCGAACTGAATATAGTAATAAGTCCTCAACAACTACTTTTGGAAAGGTCAAGTTACGCTGTTCCGTACTGATATACAAAAAAAAACCGGCCAAGTGCGAGTCCGACTCGCACACATAGGGCTCCTATTCAAATGTATTGTATACTTAACAGCAAAACTAAATTTGTTTTCCATAGTATGTTAACGAAAAACAAAGTTACTGATGCAGTTTGATGAAAAAGTCCCATATCTCACAAATTAAATATCAAAGCTAATCAAGCAAACATTTGCTGAAATGCCTTTTTACGTTTTACAAACACAATTTTTTTCAGAATATTCCTATATTTACTTTTGAGATTAGATGAGGGCAGTATTTACGGCTTTCGAAGCAAATCTCATCTATCATCGACTTTAGAAATAAAGTGTTTTAGGAAACTCGATATCAAATTGTATGAGCTCACGATCCTCCTTCAGTTAGCCCGCAGTTACGGGAGTTACATGTGAGAGCCACTCCTGCTCGCCAGCTCGCTCGGGGCTGGCTGGTCGGCGCGGCGCAGTGCTCCGTCCCACTGGCATTGTAGCGTCTGTAGCCGCCAACTTACTCGCCCGGCGACAACATCGTGTTATGTGAGATCGATATCTCCGACAAATCCAATAAAGTTGAAAACGGCGAAACCTAAAAATAAAATAATGTTTACGTAAAATAAGCTATTAATTTAATATAAGATCACGAATAAATAACAGCGGGTCTCAATTTTGGCGTTGTATCAATTTTCTCATTTGAGCGGGACCCTTGTAAATAAGTACGTTTGAATTATTATTATTTACTTTGGCACGACAGAGTACGCCCCCCGCTTGAGACCCACCCCCCCGCGCCTCAAACCCCGCACAACCATGCAACTACAGAATTAACAACATTTAACTCAGTTTTTTTTTTTTAAATAAAATAGATCATTTCTTGAAATATATATTTTGAGTATCCTCAGATACTCAATAACATGGAAAATTGAATAAACTACGAAATTAGAACTTTCAAACAGGTGTTAATGCGTAGAATTCCGCTACATATGGCAGGCGACCCTGAGCGACACATTCTCGCACCGCCTGTACTGCGTGTAATTAGATAAGCCGAAACAAATGAGTTCGCCTCGTGCACAAAGAGAGGCAATTGTGTCTCCGCCTCTCGACTGCGCCACTCAGCAAAGGCCTTCGCGACTCACTCGCGACAATTAGCGATACACTTCACAGTCGCACAGTCGCCTGTCGCATGGCTGTAGACGTAACATCCCCTGTGCTAGCACGCTTATGTCGCAAAAACCAATTTGCGCGGCAAACGAAGAGAACAGAAACTCGGCGTCTATTAAAATATCTATTTACCGCGGAGTCCCACAGGTGGCGCGTGGCGTAAGTGCGTAGAACTTCTGGGAAAAAACAGCACGTGGGACCGAGATTTCATCAACTTCAGCATTTATGTTTGTTACCTAATTGTCAATTTGTCGATAGATATAAATATGAACGTGCGTGACACAGAACATAACGTCAGTGTAATTGACTGTTATGTCCCCCTGGGCCAGTGGGCCGCTACAATGGACGGACCTCGATCCAATTCTATCATTTATTCAGTGAAAAGGTCCCACCATACATTTTGGCGCGTCATACTTAAATAACGGATGGAATTTTGCTATAAACTACAGAACGCCCTCGGGAAAGAAATATCGAAATAAACAAAAATCGGAAGGATGATCGATTTAATAACTGGACTTCGTAAAATAAACATTTGTGTCCCCAGTAGACAAAATAAATAATGTACAGCTACGTGTGATGTGATGTGACCAACGTAATGCGGCGAGGAGCCACACCGTCACGCCGGATGTGTGTGCCCGGCGATGGCACACACTCGCGCTGTGTTAATGTAATGCGGCGAGGAGCCACACCGTCACGCCGGATGTGTGTGCCCGGCGATGGCACACACTCGCGCTGTGTTAATGTAATGCGGCGAGGAGCCACACCGTCACGCCGGATGTGTGTGCCCGGCGATGGCACACACTCGCGCTGTGTTAATGTAATGCGGCGAGGAGCCACACCGTCACGCCGGATGTGTGTGCCCGGCGATGGCACACACTCGCGCTGTGTTAATGTAATGCGGCGAGGAGCCACACCGTCACGCCGGATGTGTGTGCCCGGCGATGGCACACACTCGCGCTGTGTTAATGTAATGCTGCGAGGAGCCACGCCATTACGCCGGATGTATGTGCCCGGCGACGGGATACTTCCACTCTTAGTTAATATAATGCGGCGAGGAGCCACGCCATCACGCCAGGTTTGTGTGCCCGACACTGTGGCGGCACACTCCCGCGCTGAGTTAATGCGGAATGAAAGAGCCAATAAAGATTCAATAACTTTGCTGGTGCCGACAACATAGATTCGAGAGAGCCCGAAAACTAATATTTCTCGTGACTCCGGTAAATGTACCGGATATCCGGCTAGATAGCAAGTTCCCGGAGCCCGGTGGCGCGTGAAATTATATAATACGGATAGTGGACCGTGGATGTGTGTACCTGTGTGTTGTGTTTATAGACCGTACATGCGCCGGCCTCACTACCAATCATCTACCTACAGATTAACTACGAGTACTTTGGGGAAAGGAAACAACCGTTCAGTACAACCATTCAACATGAGCATTAGTAATAAATTAGAATAATATGACTGCTGGTTTGGAAGAGCTGTGTGAGTCGTGTTACGTCCTTAATCCGAAGTCGAAGGAGTGTCCTTAAGTTCAGCGCCGGCTCAGCAAGAAACGCTTTTATCAGGAATTTTCTAGCAGAACAGAGTTATCCTCAACTCTTTGTCAAAGATAGCAAGTCCTCATCTGGGAAGTGAGGGGCGCGGGAAGGGGGTGGTCGTTGGGTGCGGGGTGAAGGGGCAGGGGGCAAGGTACAACTAGACAATATATCTGTGCGGCCGTTTAAAAACTTTGAGCTCTATAATAGAAGTGTGCAAAGTTCGCGGCGTGAACTGCGCCCTGTGGCAGGGCTGCGACAGTCCGCACTCACTGACCACCGTATATTGTACGATTACATCAAGATAGTGACATAATATGTAGCGCGTCGTACCTGCGTTCGCATGAACTTTCATCGAGGACCCAATTGCTGCTGGCGCGATCTTTTTGACTGTCTCCATTTATCTTTTCTTTATCAGTTTAAAACACGTCGCTCAGGTAAAAGAACAATGTTTATAGCACAACGATCGCCATCACTGCACCGCCGCCGTCGGGGGCCGGGGGCCGGGGGCCGAGGCTCACGTTTTTACATTCTCATAAAATGACTCTTTGTTGCAGATAATGCAGCCCTAACGGTGGCCGCGAGTTATTGCTAACGTGAACAGCTGCCCTCTTTCTGAAGCCACATCTTTCACACCAACTTACAAGAACCTTACCCTGTTACACATAAGGGTGATATTCCGGTGCAGTAATTGTAGAGTAAAGCGACGATATTAATGAATTTCTTCACTCCCCGGCACACCTCGGTAAACTTCGTGGCAAGTTAAATGGATATAGTTTCATTCGATATGCTTTTCATTATAGTATCGAAGTTGGCGCGAGAAGTGATTGTCTAATTTACTGAAGACATTTTGTTTAATGTCGCGTAGGAGACTTCCGTAGACTTCACGGAAATTACGAACATCAACAGCTTCGGGAATGTTGACGCTGGTAAATGTCCAACACATGTAAACGCGTGCGAGAGTGCAGTTGCTCGCCTGCCACTATGTAGAACGCGTCGCACTAGAGACGCTCTTCTTACGTCATCAGCTATAGTCAGACCCGCGGTGTTCCCACTCGCCCACCGCCGTCGCCAACTGTGCCTAATGCATCGGCAGCGAGTGGCTCTCCGCCGGCCGCCAGGTATTCATAGCCAAGTGTAAGAGACGCAGCGCATCGCCTGAGTGTTGAACATTCGTGCTGTTCAGCCGAGGCGTGCCTAATAACTAGTGCACAATGCAGCAATTAGTGACGTGTATTTCTACATCGTTCTCACATATTTGTAATTCTCAACATGAATGATGTAACCAAGATCAAGTAACAATATTTTGATTTAAAAGAGTGTCCATGGAGTTTCTTGCCCATTCTTCTCCATAGAGATCTACACTTTGGAATGGGCAACTACAGTACTTTCACAAGTTATTATGCCTATTGCCTTGTGACTTGGGACCGTAGCTTCGCGTTTTTTTTTGTTTTCGACTTTCAAAAGTGCCTGTAATGGTCTAATTAAAAAATAATTGCTTTGAGTTTGAGTCTGCCACTCACTTTTATTTTCTATTTCAGCTCTAGAGCTATGCCAAGAAATATTCCGTCACCGTTCACAAGCGAGGCGCACTGCACGCGCCCGCACCGCCGCACTCACCAGCGTATTATTTTTCTTATTTCAGTTGCTTAGTTAGTGTTGGAACTTTGTAACGTGATTAAAAACTGTGCAGAGGCAGAGAGCTGGCGCTACTCAAAGTTGAGGAAAAAAGACCGGCTCATGTAAGTGCACTTTTTAGTGTATTAGTTTTACGTTCGAGCATGAGAATTTTTAATGACTTGACCGCCCCCCCCCCCCCTTTGAGCCCTCAAACTAAATGCACGTTGGAATATTGCTGGAATACTAATAGCACCTTCTAGTTACCGAGCTCCTGTAGTTCGGAGAGCTGAGGAAATTTTGAATCCAATCAGTTTCCAATCAGACGAGTCAAAGGTGCAATCAGCAGTACCTAATTTGCAAACACACAGCGGCGAGCAGCGAACCGACGGGCGAGCGTACGTCGCTCGCCGCTCGCCGCTCGCTGTAAATCAATATAGTATTATTGTTCCTTTATTAAACGCTTTATGTAAATTGCGAATCTAAATTGGATTTATTTTTAAGAAAGAATAGGATATTCAATAAGTTGCTACCGGCGATGGCGACAACTCGTGAATATGAATCAAGTCAGATGCGCGGCATCGACACGGACGCGCGCTATCATACGCGCTGCGGGCGTGTAGTAGCGTGTCGCAGCTTGTCGTGTCGTGGCTGCTAACGAAATAAATTAATCAACTTCCAAAGAAAAACACTAAAGAGTTGAAAATAACTTTACTTTCGGAAATCGGGGATTTTTCTTTTTTTCTTTGCCTTTTTTGACACCGTGTTTTTAGTTGTGGTATCTCTCACAAATCCTTCTTCTTCTCTTCTCTTCTTCTTCAACCTTTGGCCACCCAATGCTGAGTGTAGGTCTCTTCCAAATCTCTCCACTTTTGGTGGTTATGTGTCATGGCTATCCAGTTTCTTCCAGCCACTTTACTGAGATCGTCTGTCCACCTAGTCGGTTGTCTTCCCACATTCCTCCGTCCCGTCCATGGTCTCCACTCCAGCAATTTCTTCTCCCATCTTCCATCCAGTCTACGGCATATATAGCCCGCCCACTTTCACTTTCTTTTAGCTATCACTTCCGCTATGTCCGTGAGTCTCGTTCGTCTCCGTATTTCGGTATTTTTCACCCGGTCATAGAGGGAGATGCCCAACAAATCCTTGTCAAATATCAATTTTACATTGTAACTAGAAAATAAAATTGTTCACTAAACCTTTTTAAAACTTTACAAAAATGCACTTAAAAGAAGAACAAAACTAAGATAGCTTAAGATTACAGAGCCGCGGCGCGAGCGCTCGTATGTGCGCGCCCTTCCCTCGCGGTGAGCGCCCGCCGCGCGCCGCGAGGGGTGACACGCTGGAGGAGCAATTAGCTAAATACGTTTTAATGTTGCTTGTACAGTACATTGTACGTGTTGTTGCGTTTTATGTTCCTACTAAATGGGAAGCGATTGTGTGCTCCTGAAAATTCTGTAATATTCTTTTCTCAACTTGAAATGCATTAAGCTAATAACAATAACCTGTAACTTACAGATAAAAACTGTAATTTCGAAGGATAACCGTAACCCGAGCGTAGCCCGTAGCACGTCTCGTAGCCGCTCGTAGCCGCTCATAGTGGCCCGTAGCGACTCGTAGCGGCTAGTAGCGGTCGCGTAGCACTGGATTATATTACAGTAATATTATCTACGAAACCATTACAAAGAAGGCATTACTTTTATTGTTTGCACAATTTATGGAGTTGCTATTTCGCTGCTCGGTGCATAGTTTGATTTCAGGCGCACTAACACATTAATGACTCATGAACATGTGTATAATGTTGAGTTTGTGTTCCGTGGTACATTGTAGCGCTATGTAAATACGTTTATGTACTCTATTTTGTGGGTTTTTGAAGTAAAATAAGTTGTTAATTTTGCACGTAACAAGCAATTATAATACAGGTGTTCCGGCAAGCGCCTACAGAAACTTGCATACAGTTGAGGCTACGTAGATAATTGCTATTCATTTTATTTTATTTTTTAACTTTCGTCGACCGGCTACCTACATATGTAATTTAATCACTCTGATAGAATAAAATTGCACGTACACATCAAGCAACGTATTTTTCATTATTCCCGAAATTATACCTGGACCAATCCCGCACATGGTCCTCCGAGCCTGGATTGTGGAGATTTGAAGAATATTTACTCCAACCAGCGAATTGATAAACAGGGATTGAAGAGAATGGTGGACATCAAAAATCATAGTCGACGCCCGGTGTGGCCGGTGAATTCTACTGCGTCATTTGGAAGATTATTGGGATTTCACGTGGTCTGGATGCTTCTGGATGATTATTGGATTTCTTAAATTTGTGTACCCAACACTCTATTGAACAGGTATAATTAGTGTAAGTTAGCCGTGAAAAGTCAGGTTAGTACGAAATACCTATTTTCATTTTTCTTTGTTCAGTGAGTGGTTACAAATTGTAATACAATTACAAATATACATTAACAGCTGATCAGTAATTATTGTTAGTTTAGTTTTTTACACATTGATAAAGAGTAGTTATTTGTTAAGTTTTAGTAACTGCATTATTGTACTTTACGGTGTAATTAGTTTATAGTTATTGAGACAGTTAGGTAATCACGTTAGTTAGCACAGTTAAACAATAGAAATATTAAAGTACAATTTAACCGTCAATACGTATAGTTATTATAAATTATTATTTATATAAATTCACTCTAAAGTTAGTGGATTTTAATCGTGTACGTATTTCAGGCTGCATAAATAATTGTAATTGTATTTAAAACGTTCTCAAAACTTTATTTATATACATTCCAGGTTGATTGCACCAGCTTGCGCAATGCCAGAGGTTAAGGAATTAAATAAGGAAAATAAAGATCTCGTTAGGAAACGAGCGAGTTACAAAGGAAAGGTGACAATGTTCTCAAACTATTTAAATTCTTTGGATCCCTCTTCTTTGAGCCCTACTGAGGTAAGCGAGTTGCAACTACGTTTTACTAGACTGGAGGCATTGTATGCCCAATATGATGAAGTGCAATTATCGCTGGAGTGTGCGACTGATGACTTGGATGGTCAGATGTCGGAACGCGCAGAGTTTGAATCTCTTTATTACAAAACCCTATCTAAAGCTCAACACATGTTGGCTGATAATAGGAAAGGAGATTCTAATGATAACTGTGATGTAATGTCGCGTTCTAGCAATCATAAGTTTGTTAAATTATCGACTATTCAGTTGCCGAAATTCAGTGGTTCATATACAAACTGGTTAGAGTTTCACGACACATTTGTCAGTCTCATCCATTCAAACGATGATATGGATGAAATAAACAAATTTCACTATTTGAGGTCATCCCTAGAAGGGTCTGCTGCTGTGGTGATCAACTCAATTCAGTTTTCTTCTGCAAATTATTCGGTAGCGTGGAATCTTCTGTGCGAGCGGTTTGATAACAAACACCTGCTTATCAAACATCATGTGTCTGCATTATTTCAAATAGACACCCTTCAAAAGGAGTCATCAGTTAATTTAAAAGGTTTACTTGATGTTGTTAACAAGAACATACGTGCCCTAGAATCCTTAGATGAACCTATTTATCATTGGGATACTTTACTCATTTATCAAAGTCAAAGTCAAGTCAAAGCATTTATTTCAATTAGACCTTTACAGGCACTTTTGAAAGTCAAAAAAACAAAATAAAACGCGAAGCTACAGTCCCAGTCACAAGGCATAATAACTTGTGAAAGTACTGTAGTTGCCCATTCCGTAGCGTAGATCTCTATGGAGAAGAACAGGCAAGAAACTCCATGGACACTCTTTTAAATCAAAATATGTTACAAAATCCTCGTTACATCATTCATGTTAAAAGTTACAAATATGTGAGAACAATGTAGAAATACGGGCAAGTTAAGAGCGTCCAGAGTAAAAGATCAAATCAGTAATTGAAAATAAAGTAATTAAAATAAACCGTGGCAGCTAAGAGATGACCAGTCACAACTGACAGCGCCCGTTCACGAACATGACGCATGTATCAGCCATCATTCAACTCAACCATTTTGAAGGGAACTATACGACCCGACACACCCGCCACCATCAGCGTGACATTTAAGTGAGCATGACATTCACTCAACCACCAGGGTAATTTCGCGTCAATGAAAGATGTAGGTACTGATTAAACGGTGGCTTTACAGTACATAGTACTCACACATGTGCTATGCAATTATATAATACTAAGAGATTGAATCTATACAATGCAAATATATTTTTACAATCTTCTGCAGCTTTCACAATAACTTCACTTTGTAATTCAGATGATTCCGATTGCCCCTACGGTTGTGGAGCAGGACTAGCATTAAGCCAAGCATTTTTATCATTAATATAATCCCCCAACTTATAATATGCTTGCCTACATAGTGTGTGTTTTATGCAAGATTTATATTGTCACACACAAATTAGATAGCAAAACTTATCGTGAATGGGGTGAGTATAAGGGCCGCCTGGACAAGAATTCTAAAGTTGCGTTTGAATTATTTATTACCTTTATTAAAAACCGTGCTGAGATACTAGAAACGTTCGAATTGGAAGCTTCTACGAATACTAAAAACTCACACAGGTAAAAGTTCAAACAAGCTTAGGTCAATGTTGGTGCAGGATTCTAATAAAAATAATTCAGATGAAAGTTCAAGCAAACGGGATGATGGTGTTTCAAATAAGCCTAAGAATTGTGTTATGTGTAACGGTGATCATAAGTTAAGTAGTTGCCCTCAGTTTTTATCCTTGAGCAATGAAGCTCGTTTGCAGTTATTACCTAAATACAAAGTTTGTTACAACTGTTTTAATCTGGGACATTATGCAAACAACTGCAAAAAGCCAAGTTGTAAAATATGCCGTCGTAAACACAACACTATTGTTCACGTTGATAAATCCTTGAAGTCAGACGCAAGTGGTATTTCTGCTAGCAGTGTTGTTGTTGACACGAATGGCAGTGCGACTGTCTCCACTCAGCCCACTACAGGTATAGGTACCGGTGTGTCGCTGTCCGCCAGTTTTGAACACGGTGACGTGTTATTGTCCACTGCACTCGTCAAGGTCATGAGTATTAATGGTCAGCAATATGTTGCTCGTGCTGTGCTTGACAGTGGCAGCACGTCATGTCTCATGACTGAGAGGTTATATCACCAGCTAGGTTTGACAGCCAAGACTGTTAACAATTCTATTAAAGGTATCAACAACTCGTCATCTTCTATAAATAAAATGTGTCCTGTATTAATCAAATCTTTAAATAATAACTTTAGCATGAATATTAATTGTTTTATTCTCCCATTCATCACAGATAGGATTCCAAGTAAACATGTTCATTTGTTAAAAATTAAAATTCCGTCTGATGTTTGTCTCGCAGATCCCAACTTTTACTCACCCGCGCCTGTTGACTTGTTGCTGGGTGCTGACATCTTTTGGGATTTATTGGAATCTCAACGAATTAAGCTAGGTGATGGCCAACCAATTCTTTGTGAGACTAAATTGGGTTGGTTGGTCTCCGGCCCAATTAACAGTTGTATTGCTTCTAAAGTTTTAAAATGTAATTTTATAAAGGTGCGTTCAGACGGTGATGATGAATTAAATTGTAATGTTGATCAACAACTAATAAAGTTTCGGCAACTTGAAGAAGTGGGTACTTCGTCTCCATATTCTTCGGAGGAGAAGCTATGCGAGGAGCAGTTTATGAAAAACACTACTCGATTAGAAAATGGACAATTTTGTGTAAGGATTCCTTTAAAATGTTCCCCGGACAATATAGGAGAATCTTTGTCACGAGCCAAACATTGTTTTGCTTCTCTGGAACGTCGATTTAAATCTAAAACTAAATTTTGTAATATGTACAAAGAATTCATGATGGAATATGAAACATTAGGCCATATGTCTAGATGTAAAACTATTGACAACCAAGCGTTTTACGTCCCGCATCACGGAGTTCTGCGCGATAGCAGCACCACTACTAAGTTAAGGGGCTACTTACTGCCAATGAGCTGTTTTCTTCGTCTAACTACTCTTCGATAAGTGAATATAAATGTCCAAAAAAAATATATGTTACTCATTAGATCTTAAACTTTAATTTGTACATTTGAAATGACTCTATTTATAAAAATAGTGTGTGAAAAAAATATCCAAAATAGAGTTTTTTCTTGTTTGAAATTTCGTAACTACGTCTAAACGGCATGGAGTTTTAGTATTTTTCTTTCACAATAATATTTTAAAAGGTTTTTGTCACAAATTGTACAATTGGCGAGACAAGGCAAGTTCTTATTTAGCTACAATTAATTAATCACTGTTTTCTAAATTAAATGAAATGAGCGGGTCCGTGCGCGGGCGACGGGCGGCAGTGTAGCTCGAACTGTCGGACGTGGAGATTGTGCTGCTTGTTCTCTAAAATTGTATTTTGCCTGATTCGCGCAAGGACAACTTACCATTAGTACTAAGTTTGTTTGTTTTCGCGATTTGGACGCTTGTTTAGTCAGTAAGTAGGATAACTCGACGGCACGGTTGGCGCAGTGGTTGAGGGATTGACTGCTGCGCTGCGTGTCGCGGGTTCGATCCCCGCACGGAACAAATATTTGTATGACCTATAGGTAATTGTTCCGGGTCTGGCTGTTTGTGTATGTGAATTTAAATGTTTGTAAACGCACCAACAAAACTGGAGAGATTCCTAGTGTGGGGCAACGTTTTATTTAAAAAAATAAAAATAAACTTTTTATTTTAGAAAAGAGTAAAAGTGTTGTTTTGTGTAGTGCTACCAAAATGCCGAAGAAAAGAAATGTTAGGAAACAGAGAGCTCTAAAAGCTGCTAAAACCTGTATATTCTAATTATTTACCTTTACTAAAAACATATAAACACAACATAGTTAGTCAATTTTTTGGTATTATTTATAGTTTGTTTATATTACTAGAGGTTTAATTATTGTTTTGTTACAAATTTGAATAAAAATACAATGTGGTCTACACAGTTACCTGTCTAGGTAAAGGAGTTATTTCACGACCCTATTTATAAAAAATTCTAACTAGGAAGCATAAAGTTGAAAATCGAACTGTTTATTAAAAACGAACTGTTTCGGTCTTCGTCGTTGAGACAGTTTGTCTTTAATAGATTTTCAACTTTATGTAAAAGAATATAAAGTTCACAATCGCTCGTAGAGTCTTACAGAGCGGTCGGAGCCTTCTTACTTCCTAGTTAGGTCACTAAATCGGATGCAATCTGTTCTAACTGCGATTACACGTTCCTATTTCCTAGTTAGGATTCTAAAAATAGGATCATGAAATAGCCCTTTTAGTAGAGATCTTGTTTGGCAAGAAAATCAGACTCGGAACCCCGAGTCTGACTCTAACTCCGAGTCTGACTACGAGCCTGACTCTGAGTCTGACTCCGACTCAGAGTCTGACCACGAGTCTGAATCCAACTCCGAGTCTGACTCTTACTCCGAGTCTGACTACGAATCTGACTGAATAAAACTACGCTGAATAACATTATCTCTCAATTAGTGAAGGCGGACGTCTAGTCTCGTCCTAGGAACCCATTTATAGGTTATGACGTCAGGACAGCGCGAGCGCACCCAAACATAGGTACAATAACAAAAATGCAATAAAAAGATCCGCGCATGACCGAGCTGCGGAACGCGGCGCGGGCGGCTAGTGCGATGAGCGCGGATCGCGCTCTGCGCACGTAAAAATGAAGCGGGGGTGCGCGGTTAGCGCGGGGAGAACGTCCAGATACTCAAGGCCGTTTCACTGCTACAGGGGCCTTAAGAGTGGTTTTTAATGCAAGTAGTGTAACCAATACTGGCATTTCTATTAATAATATCCAGATGGTTGGGCCCGTGGTACAGGATGATCTTTTATCGATCCTGCTGCGTTTCAGACAACATAAGTACATTATAGCTGCAGATGTTGAGAAAATGTACCGGCAGATAGTTGTTCATCCAAGCGATAGGTATCTTCAACAAATTATTTGCAACTCTCGCTTCAGCGCAGATGGATCTAAGAAAGTGGAAGTCGAATGACGTACAATTGGTAACTGGTTCTGACTTTCCCCAGTCTTCACTGGATTTGAATGTTGGTGGATTTGAGTCAACCAAAACCTTAGGCCTAGGTTGGCAGCCACTGTCAGATTACCTTTGGTTTCCAATTGGTCAGTCAGTTAATTTAAATAACACAAAACGTGACATACTTTACGTTAGGTACTCCATTATGCTATTGATAAAGCCCTCCCAGTATGTGTAATGGTACAAGATTTTTGATAAAGGAATCAAGAGAATGTGATTGTAGCAACTATCATCACGGGCCCCGCGGCCGGTCAGCTCGCTCACATTCCGCGGATCCCAATGATACCGACGAATTTGCCTATAACTTTTAAAAGGTTACAATTTCCTGTAAAGATATCGTTTGCCCTTACAATAAATAAATCCCAGAGACAAATGTTCTCGATGGTTGGCATCAACCTAAGGAAAGAGTGCTTTTCTCATGGGCAATTGTATGTTGCTCTTTCTCGAGTCTCCTGAAAATCAATGTTTTGTTATCACCTACAAATACCACTGCCAACATAGTGTACAGTGAAGCTTTAAGCTAAACTAAAAAATTAAATTAAACATTTAAAAAACCCCCGACACAAAAAACCTCTAAAAAACCAAAAATAAAATAATCCAAGCGTCTTAGCTTCGGGGGTCCGCTTTGTTATGTGCTTGTACTAAGCGGTCTACTTAGCGGTCCCCCAATTAAATTTTTAATTTAATTTTTATTTCATGCTTTTTAAACTTATATTGTTTTATCTTAGCCTTGACTGTCCCATTACTGGGCAAAGGCCGTCCCATTGCTTTCAAAAAAAAACTTTCTGGGGGGAGGGGGGGTTAGCACCCACCCCCCCTGGCAATGCCCATTCGAAATTTGAAATCTTGTCACTCTTCACCATGGGCATTGCCAGGGAGGGTGGGTGCTAAACCCCCCTCCCCCAGAAAGTTTTTTTTTTAATTTTTGCTGTTTTCGTTAATTGGCGAGATGACACGCAACACCGAGAAAAGTGGAAGCAATGGGGGAGGCCTTTGCCCAGTATTGGGACAGTCAAGGCTAAGATAAAACAATATAAGTTTAAAAAGCATGAAATAAAAATTAAATTAAAAATTTAAAAAAACCCGGACACAAAAAACATCTAAAAAACCAAAAATAAAATAATCCAAGCGTCTTAGCGTCGGGGGACCGCTAAGTAGACCGCTTAGTACAAGCACATAACAAAGCACAAGCACATAATTTTTTTATATAATATGTAGTGATAGTGATAATCGACCTGCTACAGTGAACTGGATAAATTATAGCCAAATTAACTGCGAACATTTGAATACATTAAATTCCCTTAGTTAGGTGATTGTAGCAAGTAAACTGTTTAAATGTTCTTTGTTCAGTGAATGAACGCGTTACAGTCGAGTGCTCGAGCTGCGAGCTGCGAGATGCGAGCCGCGAGGTGAGCTTATATCTGCATAATGTAGTCGTTGTGCCTCGCTAATGTTGCTGATAATGAACTGTTAGCTGGAGATAATCCGCGTAACCCTTTTTTTTTACGTATGGGAAATCATCAAATGACTTCTCCCGCTCTGGGCGGAGCGGGAGGGAGTGTCAGAGTTGACTGACTAAAACCCACCCATGTTCCTTCTTCGCCCTTTGTGTTCCAGGGCCGCGGTATCTCTTTCGAACAGTCCCGCAACCCTGGCAGGCATCGGTCCTCTCGGACCCCTTCCGGTTTGCTGACATCTCCTTGAGGCGCGCGTGGAACACCAACGCGCCGTCGGCACGGCCTGTCGTCATGAGACGGACAGACGATCCGCGTAACCCTTACACTTACCTTATGGTTGAGAGTATCACTGACGAATACAATTCCTCATGATTTCATACACTACTCGAAACCAGAATATTTAACCGCAGTATGCGAGGTGCAGGCGGTGTCTCAGAAGAACCCGAGAAGTGTTCTGCAAGCAGTCGGTACATCGAACCACGAACGAGTCCCATCATCACTAAGACATCACCTTACCTCAGGCGTGTTGCTGATTTGTCTTTCAGATGTTAAATGTTAACTGTATTGTATTCTCAGCGCACGCGTTTATCTGCAGATAATAATGCAAAAGTTACATTTCGTTTGTTTTCTCGGAATTCAAGCAGAATGTATTTCGGTTCTTTGAGAACGCTTTTATAAAACGTTATTCTTTCCCTTCACAAAGCAGAGCAACGAACTTTGACATTTTAATTCAAAGATAGCAAGGAAATATATTGTTCAAGAAAAATGTGATAGAACAAGTCATTACTCATCTCTCCGTGCTACCAAGAAGACATCGTTGACAGACGACGACATAGCGTCCGAGGCGGCAAGGCAGCGAGGCAACGAGGTGAGGTGGCAAGGCGCGAGTCGCCTCGACGAGCACTAGTTACTGTGCGGTGCTCAGAGCCGACACAATTCATCTGCAAATAAGTTAAGCGCCACAAAAAGTGCGGTAAGTACGTACCGTCCACCAGAGGATTAGCGTTCACAGCGCTTAAACTGTAGCGCGGCAGGTAACGCAGGTAAATGTTTTGCGAGATAATTTACGGAACTGATAAGAGACACCAAAAACTATAAGGCTAAGCCTGGGGTCTGGTGACCGCTCGCTGGGCTTAGAGCGCAGATTTGTTCTCGGATAAAGAGCGCGGGTCTTATTATGTTATTGTTGCCGACTTTTGTTGTTTATCCATACATTAAGCGAGTTCAATGGCACGACACATGTTTATCTACTTAGAATGCTAATAAATGTAATAGATTCATAAAGTTCTTCTTCACGTTGTAGTTGAACCTGTTACGGCCGCAGAAAGGCGCGACGCGCGTAGAACAAGTTCTATGTTAAAAGTAGTGATTGTGATATAATATTGAATAAAGAGAAAATAGAATTTGTCGATAAAACGGTTTTCCTGGGGATTACGCTTGATTCAAGGCTTCAATGGGGTTCTCATTTAACATCTCTTGCGGGGTGGCTCAGTTCAGCAGCATATGCTGTTAGAAAAATCCGTCAATATACCGATGTAGATACCGCAAGATTAGTCTATTTTAGTTACTTTCATAGTATAATGTCTTACGACATTTTGTTATGGGGACGGGCTGCAGACATCGAGTCTATTTTTATTCTGCAAAAAAGAGCCATCAGAGCCATTTATAATCTCCGTAGGCGCGATTCTCTAAGGGAACTGTTTAAGGACATTAAAATCATGACGGTACATTGTCAATACATTTATGAAAACATTATGTACGTAAGGAAAAATCTACATCTTTTTAGTAAAAGAGGTGACAGACACAATTACAATACTAGAAATAGAGACCAGTTAGTTCAGCCAGGCTTCAGACTCGCTAAAGTAGACTCATCTTTCATGGGGTACGGTTTAAGATGCAATAATAAAACTCCACAAAGTATTCTTGAACTGAGTGAGACGAAATTTAAAACATGCATTAAACGCACACTATGTAAGCAAGCTACAAATTGGGCGATTATATCGCTGATAATAATGCTTGGCTCAATGCCGGTCCTGCTCCACAAGGACAGGGGCGCATAAAATGATAGCATTAAAAATATTGTTGAAGCTGCTGAAGATTGTACAACTATCCTTGCATTGTATAAATTCAATTTAGTATTATATAAATGCATAGCCCATATTGTGTGAGTACTATGTACTAGCTATCATTTCCTGGAAACCTACGTCTTTTATTGACTTGAATGTACCCTGGCGGTTGAGAGTATGTCATGCTCACTTAAATGTCACGCTGATGGTGGCGGGTGTGTCGGGACATTTAGTTCCCTTCAAAATGGTTGAGTTGAATGATGGCTGATCCATTCGTCATGTTCGTGAACGGGTGCTATCAGTTGTGCCTGGTCATCTCTTAGTTGCCACGGCTTATTTCGAACTAATTATTTTCTTTTTTTTTATATTACTATGGACACTTTTAACGTGCACGTCTTGCTACATCGTTCTCACATAATGTACCATCTCAACATGAATGATGTAACCAAGGTTTTTGTAACAAGATTCTGATTTAAAAGAGTGTCCATGGAGTTTCTTGCCCATTCTTCTCCATAGAGATCTACGCTTTGGAATGGGCAACTACAGTACTTTCACAGTTATTATGTCTTGTGGCTGGGACTGTAGCTTCATTTTTATTGTTGTTTGACTATTCAAAAGTGCCTGTAATTGGCTTACTTGAAATAAATTAATTTGATTTGATTTGATGAAAAGGCGCGTGACTAGTCACACAGGCGAGATGCGACGCGACGCGTTTCTGGGTTTTTCCGAGAGCGCGAAACGTCGCGCGTGCCGTGGTCAGGATTGATATTTCTACCTACGGCACGGCACAAGCAAGGTAATTTTATTTATTTTACTTATTATATATAAAACAATTTAATATGTTACAAAAATTATGTAATGGAAAAGAACATTATTATGATACCTCGTTAGGATCGAGTAATGATTCGATGCGAACCGCGCCGCGACACGCCTGTGTGCGAGGCTTCGCGACTCGGCAACAACGCTATGCCGCATCGCGCTGTCGCGACTCGCCATTCTGAAGGAGCCTTTAGATGAGGGGTTCATTACTCCAGCTGTATTTAGTTGGTTTGCGTTGTAGGTGTCCACTGCTCATCATCGCGCCACGCATGCGGCCGATACTCACAAGATTCATTTGTTTATGTTATACTAGCTATCGCTCGCGTCTCCACTCGAGTATTTTTCCAATATCTTCACAAATTATAGCCTATGTGTTTAAGTCATCATGTGTTATTCTAATGTTGCTGGATTTCATCGGATTACGCATTTAGATTTTTCATACATCGTTTATCACCCTGTTCCTCCCATCCTGGTTCGGTGGATCTCCCATCGAGGTTGTAAGTTGTAACCTAGTCAGAATGAATTCTTACATTACAAGAAATCAATGGGAACGTTGTTTGTTCGTATCGATTACTGGGTTTTTGGTGCATACAAAGTGGACCTTCATTTTCGTATCTACTATAACAGATTTCTCTGTAACTCAAAATAAATATTCCCAAAGCTAAATTTTCCGAAGAAAGTTTGACCGATTAACTGCTCGAAAGAACAATTGATCGCACCAGGCCGTCGCCAGCAGATATATTTGCGGGCGGGTAACACCGCTCATTTGTCGCCATAATATATCGGCGACACATTACGATACCGGTGCACACATTCAACTCCGCATGTACAGCAGATATCCGTTGCAGCCCGCACCGCACCGCACCGCAACGCATCGCACCGCACGGCGCTCGCTTTGTGTGCCTCCACCGTGCACTGTGCTCTGAGCACTGTGCACCGCCGCAACTGGCGTCACATTACTTACTAGCTGCTAAACTTGCAGCTGCAGTGATAAACTTTCTGTCAGAAACTGAATTGCAACTAATATGACTCTTTGAGAAGCTCGAGCTTGGTAAATTTAAGATAAACGACAACAAAATAAACTCGTTCAAAGATTAGTTAAAACAAACAGATCAATTACAACAAAAAGACCTAAAGCAGACAAAGAATGGAAGAATACGTTACCATTTTGCCCATAAATATGTGTCACAATAAATATGTGTCACAATAAATCGTACACAGTACAGCGAGTAGTGTCGATGTGTACAGACCACATGATCTCATGGCTGAGCGCACTCAGGGACTGTTTAATGTGTTTTGTTTATGTTATGCTGGGAAATAGAGCGGTAAGCCGGCGGTGGCTCCGGAAGCCGGCCGTAACTGCGGCACGCCCGGCCCGGCCGCGGCCGGCCCGGTCGGCCCGTTCGGACACAACCCAGCCCGGCTCGACCGGCGCGGCAGGCGTCGTACACAACATTAACCCAAGTACTGTATTTGGCATTAAATATTATGGTTCTAATATGTGAGATATTCTTCTGCGTGGTGTATTTCTTAAAGCAGAATGCCAAGGAATCAGGAAATAGGCTCGACCTTGCTCTGATACGACAACAATGGTCGGACCATTGAACGTCACAGCCAGGAACACGTCTCTGATAACCGCTATCGTATCGTGCTGCACGATACTGTGATGCACGATTCGTGCATCACAGCTCATCACTAATTTAGTGATGCAGCTCTGTCAATGCAAAGAGACGACGATTAATATTTTCTTGTCTGTTGTCAATAGCAGTTATAGATTTAATTAAGATAAGCGTTGGAACAAAGCGGGTCCAGCGCTGGCTGCCTGACACCCGCCCCTCCCCCCCCCCCCCCCCGAAGCGCGTTCCTCGAGGCAGGATTGTTTGATATGATAATAAACTATTAATTTATGTCTTACTGACGTGAATAATCAATCGAAGTTTGGAAACTATTCCGCAAACATTGTTAATGAGTCAGGAAGAAAGCACATATACCTCTTGCCTCGTTCTCGTGCGTTCAGAATGAATTCCGTTCGCGTCACTTTGTCTACAAAGAGCTGAGGTGGCGCTACAACTCGCTCACTGCACCAGCGCCGCGCGGCTATGTGGACCGTGTGAGCCATTGTATTGGCATGGTTTGAATGTAATTCCGCAGCTCTAGACTAAATACAAAAGCTACAAATAATGGGATAAAGTCTCGGATGTTGAGTTTTATTCCCAGGTTGTTACAACACAACCGTTGCGCACAATACGTAACATATAGTCGGTAAGCACGTGAGGTAATTAACTGCGCGCTTGTTGATCTAGGACCGAAACAAAAACACGAAGAGTAATTTTAACATTGTTTCACATAAACTGCTTGTTCAGAACGAGCTTAGAAGTAATGAGTTTGTGGTGTGTTAGCGAGTAGTGTCAACAGTACATTACACGCGTCTCGTTACAGCGACTTGTCTCAGCAGAATACAAGTACGAGTGTAAGAGCGGGGAACACACCGTGTCGTGCGAGTTACGAGTGTAAGAGCGGGGAACAGACCGTGTCGTGCGAGTTACGAGTGTAAGAGCGGGGAACAGACCGTGTCGTGCGAGTTACGGGTGTAAGAGCGGGGAACAGATCGTGTCGTGCGAGTTACGAGTGTAAGAGCGGGGAACAGACCGTTTCGTGCGAGTTACGAGTGTAAGAGCGGGGAACAGACCGTGTCGTGCGAGTTACGAGTGTAAGAGCGGGGAACAGACCGTGTCGTGCGAGTTACGAGTGTCTGAGCGGGGAACAGACCGTGTCGTGCGAGTTACGAGTGTAAGAGCGGGGAACAGACCGTGTCGTGCGAGTTACGAGTGTAAGAGCGGGGAACAGACCGTGTCGTGCGAGTTACGAGTTTAAGAGCGGGGAACATGCATGATTTACATAATGCTAATAAATAGTGTCCTTAGTCAGGAGCGCGTGTGTGTCCCTCTCCCCACCCCGCACCCGCGCAGCGTCCCGGGATAGCGCCCACTCCCGCACCACGCGCCACTCTGACACACAGAAGGTACAGTCAAAGCGAGGCCACGCGTTCTATCGCATAGACTTCATAGTAATATCCACAATCTTACACTTAACCAGTGTGTAGAATGCTGAAACAGACGTGTGTAGGCAGGCACACGCGTCATCGCGTGAGCAACAACAGCTGTTACAAGCTAAGAGACATAATTTAATGTTGTTTAACCAGTAATTGGCGACTATGTTAGTCCAGGACATTAAAAACCTTTTTTAAAGATAATGTTGTACAAAGAAGCTGTTCGAAGCTGTTGGTAAACCTATAATTATTAATAAATAATTAGAGTGCGTATTTATGACGACAATAAGGGTACTTCTGCTTGTCCCTGCTGCACAAACTAACTCGCACAGTTAGGTACTCTATCATAAACCCCACCTCTGTACGGAGCAGGCTTGCTCTGAATTATAACCGCGAAGCCAATTTATCTGACCCGCTAGCTCCGCTATCTGGCTCGAGCCCTCGAGCCCATGCGAGTTAGAAGAACAAAAAATTGGTCAGCGGACTGCCCAGCGCGGCGCGCGGTGCCCGTGCATGCAGGAATGAGGCGCTGATCAGATCTGCGGGTTGTTCGAAAGAGATACCGCGGCCCTGGAACACAAAGGGCGAAGAAGGAACATGGGTGGGTTTTAGTCAGTACAAGTCTGACACTCCCTCCCGCTCCGCCCAGAGCGGGAGAAGTCATTTGATGATTTCCCATAAGCAAAAAAAAAAAAAAAAAGGCGCTGATCAGATGACGACTGGAACGAGAGATTTCATTAAGAACCAAGCAATTTTATTTTGTTGTTGTTTTTACACTGTTAAAGTAACTAAATAAGTTAAGGTAAGTCAGTTAATTTTTATTGAGGAAAAACCAACTGTAGCACAATAAAGCTTAGTTACAATATCTTTACATTTTCAATAAGTATGCTACCCACTACGTTCTCCACAGATTACAATTTAAAATATTTTAAACTAGCTAGTAACAACACAAATACACTACTTACAAAACAGACATTATCCTGGAACTAATATCTGGATTTTTAAATGTATTTATAAAAGAAGAAGTTAATTTGTGTTCGTGTTTTGTTTACATAACGTTATGATAATATAGTAAATTATACAGTAATTTGCTAGTTCTTTAGGGTTGCTTGAATTTGCTTCCTAAATGCATTTTTACTTAGAAAAAGAATGTCGATTGAATTGAACTTATTGTTGTATGTCTCAACCAAACGATGAAGTGGTGAACGCGAGCCAGCGTTGGATTTACAGAGGCTAGTAGCAAATAGACGTCGAGTAAGCAATCTAAAGTTCGAGAAGTAATCACGAGTTGGCGCACTTCTTTGTGTGCAGTCGATGATTGCACACGCCTCGGTGTCGCGCCTCGTCGTGCCTTGTGTTGCCTGATGCTGCGTCGCCTCACTATCTCATATTGTGACGATGGAAGTGATAATGTCTGAGCTACCAGATCGAACGACGAACATGGTGACGTCAGTCACAAAGGGTTCGATTAGATTAGATTTTATATACAAGGTGTTGTTTTGCATTCTCGTCAAAATTCAGGAGGTTGTCAGAAAAGACATAAATAATCAATTTAAATTACGGTACCTAGTTAATTATTAATAAAGCAATAACCCCCTTAACGTGGTTTAGGGCAAAAATTCAAAGTGAAATACATTTATATCGAGTAGGTATTAATGTTTTAAACAGAACAGACATTTTTTTTCGCGATTCCGATATTTTGTGCCATGAAGAAAGTTTTTCAGTATGTTGATCTATACCCTTAAAATATAATAATAACGTCGTAAGCTCATACTAAGGGGCTATAATAATAATAATGGCTTAATTGCCAACAGTCTCAGTCTCGACTAATATCTGATGAGGCTCTCCGGCAGCTGGATCGAGGGCTTGATTTAGAAAGCGGTACTCTTGGACACGGCTCGTATTGTCAGGAGGTTCCTTTCTCTGGAGCCCTGACCGCTGGTTGCTTGGACCCTGTTCGCGATACCGGTGGGCTACTATTTTTTATATATTTTTTTAGGGTTCCGTAGTCAACAAGGAACCCTTATAGTTTCGGTATGTCCGTCTGTCCGTCTGTCCGCGGTTTAGCTCAAAAACTGTTGGTACTAGAAAGTTGTAAATTGGCATGAGTATACAAGTTAATGATATAATAAAATTTTGAAAAAAACTATTATTTAGGGTACCTCCCCTACATGTAAAGTAGGGATGATCATTTTTTTTTTGTTCTTCCCATAGTGTGGGATATCATTGGATAGGTGTTTCAAAAATATTAGGGGTTTGGCAAGACCGTTTGATGATCGTTTTTGATTAAGTAAACCGTTCGTGACTTATCAAGCTTTAAAGTACCAATTTTCGTTAGAGTCAAGTGTGTCCCCCCTCTACTGACTTAACGGTTGTAGTTAGAAATTCAAATGTCACTGCAGTAGTACCTATATATAACGAAGTTTAAAGGAAAACTATCACACATAAGTGGGCTTTACAATTATACGAGTAATAGATGACCAATTGTATTTGACTCGAAAATTTCGAAAAACTACATAGAAATATCGAT
Organism: Cerastis leucographa; assembly: GCA_963082945.1. Taxonomy (NCBI): domain Eukaryota; kingdom Metazoa; phylum Arthropoda; class Insecta; order Lepidoptera; family Noctuidae; genus Cerastis; species Cerastis leucographa. Next base: position 20,261,391 of record OY720362.1, on the reverse strand, counting down.
ATATGGCGCTAAGCGTCAGTTATACTAAAAATGAGTCTCATTTGCAGATATGGTGGTTTTTATAAATATTGGTACGGAACCCTTCGTGCGCGCGTCCGACTCGCACTTGGCCGGTTTTTTTACATAGGAATATTTACAAACGTAAAAAGTAAGTTAGAAAAGTGAATAAACGAAACATAATAATAACGGCCCAACAGTTGTCGGATCAGGGGGTCTACTCTCTAAGCACGAAATACGTAGTTTCGGCCCCGTTTAACCCGTTTAACCCGTTTTCGGGCCCGTTTTCAAGTTACGGTTGTGTCCTACTCCGTATCACTTACGGACATAAGATTCGTTAGGGATCCGAACTAAAAATTTATGACAACACAATTGGGCAGTTGCCCGTACTCGCGATGTGTTTTCAAAACTCATGAATCCGAAAATATTAGGGAGTAGGATTCATTTCGAAGTATAAAGCTATTTACGGGGGGACCCGTATTTTCGTTGACGGACTTAGAGAGTAGACCCCCAGGTGCGAGTCATCCAACGCAATCACATGCTGGACGACGCCGTACTTGATAGGCTGCCCTCAGAGGTACTGAGCAACCGTATCATCTTGACTTCTTCACAAACCGCGATAAAAACAAGTTCTGCTAATGATGCCATTCCACCGCGGTCCAATCTTATTGCCGTTGAGGAAGATCATAGGGTTGCCACGGTAAGTAGCAGTAGTAGGAGTACTCTGAAAGATGCGCTTCGCGAGTATCATTCAACTCCTACCGATCTTAGGCACCGATTACCACGGTTAACCGCATGCATAAGAAAAATAAAGCGCTGGTGTGTGCCTTGAACTCGCAGCCCAAGAATATACTCGAGAGTAGCGAGGACCTCGTTGATACACAATCGATCATGTACTGTGGCGCTGTTGCGGTATATCCTTTAGCTAATGTCAAATTTCCAAATTGTGACATAGCTACTCGACCTAAACCAGCTGCACCAGCCTGGCAGTGCAGGATCAAGCGTCGGATTGACGGGGCCAGGGTACTCACTGGCAAACTATACTGCTTCAGGGAGGGCAATACACGGTCACGTGTGATGCGTTTTGTGAGGAGGGCATTATCGGGGACTGGAATCAGTCCTAAAGAATATACGTCCCGTGTCACAGAGCGCATCGACTTCCTGAAACAAAAAGTTTATGCATGGGCGAATCGTATTCGGCGGCTTGACCCGACACACCCGCCACCATCAGCGTGACATTTGAGTGACCATGACATTCACTCATCCACCAGGGTAAATTCGCGTCAATGAAAGATGTAGGTACTCTGTAAATGGTGGCTTTACAGAACATAGTACTCACACATGTCTTATGCAATTATATATTAAGAGATTAAATCCATACAATGCAAAGATATTTTTACAATCTTCTGCAGCTTCCACAATCACTTCACATGGTAATTTAATTGCCCCTATGGTTGTGGAGAAGACCAGCATTTAGCCAAGCATTTTTATCGTCATTGTACGATGTGTGTATGTGTAGAACTTATAATGCTTGCCTATACAGTGTGCGTTTTATGCAAGATCTAAATTTCGTCTCATTCAGTTATAGAATGGAGGGAGGCATTTTTTTGTAACATTTTAAAAAGTACCCCATTAAAAGATGAGTCTACTTGGGTACGTATTTGAATATCGAAGATTAAAATACCTACGCTTAAAATACCAATGTTCAAAACATCGAAAATTTAAATATCGATTATATCAAAATGTCGAAAATTGTTATACCTACGCTTGAAACATCGAAGATTGAAAAGTCGAGTTATTAAAATTTCGAATGATTCAAACAAAATATCGAATGACAATATGCCTTAGTTCAAAATATCAACATTTAATACATCTAAGTTCATAATATCTTCTTTAAAAATACCTACTAGTTATGTTTTCGATTATTCAATAAAGGAAGAAGAAGGATTTTTTGTTTAATATTTTGTATTATTGTCACTGATTATATTGTACATTTGCGTACAAATGTATTTTGGATTTTTATTATGTAAAAATGATTAAAGTACATTACATGAGGTTTTCCTTGTTTTGTTTTCGTAACCCACCTAGTAACTGATTACCATCTAGCAAACAAGCATGCAGCAATCATGCAACATGCAAGCAAGCATGGTTTCTGTCACTGCTCCGGCGCTGCAGGGCTCCGGCAGTCCCACGCGAGCTTAACGTCGCAGATGGTCTAAACGTTCACCACCGCGGCGGCGGGTGTTAAAACCACCTGCTCCTCAGCTCGCGGTCTGCCTCGCCCCTCCGCGCCTACGCGATTTTAAATTACACTCTAGGGGTAGGGCAAACGTGTAGTCGGTTTTGCAGCGATACGTTTCTGGAGGCCTACTCTCTTTCTCCGAAACGTAACTTCGGCAACGAACGAAAATTAAACGTAGTATCGTTTGTGACCCTTCTCTATATAATTTGAGGACGCACACAATAACATTCAATACATACGTTGTCTGTAAATTCGAACTTCTTGTGTGCGTCCGGAAATTATATAGAGTAGGGTCACAAACTTAATTACGTTTAATTTTCGTTCGTTGCCGAAGTTACGTTTCGGAGAAAGAGAGTAGGCCTCCTGTCACTAACTTTAGTAGCACAACATATTATTGACTTTCAAGAAAAATGTTTAATTTAAAGACCTGCTTTATATGCTTGTACACTGGACACTGATTTTCATGAATAAAATAGGTCGAAATTGATCCAAAACCGACAAAAACAAAACGTGTGTTTTGTTCGACTGTCAAAATGCGTCATGGCGGCCATTGTGGAACGGTGTTGTTTTGTTTTGGAATGCAGTGAAATTTTTGTGTTTTGTGTTGTTAAACTTTGGTAAGTAAATGTATAGTATGTTATAAGTGTATAATGTAACTTTTTAGATAGTCATTTGCTGGAAAAAATATCTAAAAATTATGTTTTTGACCCAAAAATTTCTCCAAAAATTCCTTTGTTGTGAAGTTCGTCAGTCGAAATTGAAAATATGAATTTGACTCTTTTACAATGAAATATGGTCTTGGAAACATTAGTAATAGGCGAAAAAATAGTGATAATGCATTATTTCATGCATTCGAGGCATCATCATCATCATCATTAGCCTATAATGTTCCCACTGCTGGGACTCAGGCCTCCTCTTCTATGAGAGAGGGAGTGGGCTATAATCCACCACGCGGGCCCAGTGCGGGTTGGTAGATGTCACATGTCTTCGAATTTTTAGTTCTAGGACATGCCGGTTTCCTCACGATGTTTTCCTTCACCGTTTTTGAAAGCAGCGATGATGAAATAAATTACACAAAGTAATGCGCCTGCCTGGGTTCGAACCCACGGCTTACTGCTCGTAAGTCGGGGCTGCCACCACTGGGCCACCGCTGTTTTCATACATCGCCATCGGCACCGCTGCTCTCTATTCATATTTATTGATATTTCAAGTATTTTCATGCATTGAACTGCGCAGTTAGAAAATGGCCGATTCTAATAAGACGTTTGAATTGGAATCTTGCAAGAATAATTTATGTAGGACTCCTAAAAAACATTGTCATTAGATTACTTGTATATTTGTTATGTTAGATCTAAAGTTTCGTGTAAATTGATTCAGTAGTTTTACCAAAAAAAAACAAACTACGACAACAGTATGTTTGCGGCGAGCTCTCTGATTTCTATGCGATGTTTATAATTCTCAAGTAGTTATGAAACAGTTGTTTATATTGTAATACATGGTCTCGTTTTTCAAGAACCCGAAACTGTTTACCGTTTGAGATAAGAGCTAACAGAACTCGAGCGATAAGCATTTTTGTGAGCGCAGGCCACTTGACACTGAGCACTTCCGACGTTTGGCCCCAAAACTGGAACGGGCAGGGGCTGCATTCAAGCGGCTCTTGCCCAACCTGGGGGGTCCAAACGCCTCCTGCCGGAGGCTCTACGCGGGAGTCGTGCGGTCCATGGCCCTTTATGGGGCCCCGGTGTGGGCGCGTTCTTTGAGGCGGCGAGCCGCCCATTACTTAAACGCGCCCCAGAAGGTTGTAGCCGTAAGGCTGATCCGGGGGTACCGCACGATCTCCGGCGAGGCGGCGAGCCTCTTGGCCGGATTGCCGCCATGGGATCTGGAGGCGATGGTCCTCGCGCGCCTGCATGAATGGCGCGCGGAGGCACTACGCCGGGGGGAAACTCCGCTGCCGCGGCAAATTGTCGCTCAGCGGACAGACCTCCGGCACGATCTCATGGCGACATGGAGACAGCGACTGTCGCAACCACGTGCAGGGCACGCCACAATAGTGGCGATAAGTCCCCTCTTTGAAGAGTGGCTAGAGAGGCGGCACGGCGCCCTCACCTTCCGCCTGACGCAGGTCCTCACCGGACACGGTTGTTTCGGGAGGTTCCTGCACCGAATCGGGCGGGAGGAAACGCCCGGGTGTTACCATTGCGAGGATCGGCCGGAGGACACGGTGGAGCACACCGTGGAGCTCTGCCCCGCTTGGGCTGAGTACCGCCGTGTCCTCGTAGCGGCGATTGGCGGCGGCGACCTCTCGCGTCCGGCCCTGGTTCAATCCATGGTCCGGAGCGAGAGGGAATGGGATGCCGTCGCCTCCTTCTGCGAAGCAGTCATGCTAGCGAAGGAGGTGGCGGAACGTGAGGGGGAGAGAACCTCACGTCCCAGCCGCCGCGGGAGACGCCCCGGGCGTCGGGGGGCAACCAGTGGCCCCCGGCCACCGTAGGCGCGAGCCTGTGGACGGTGAGTAATGGGCTAGCTCACCGTCCGTCCGTCTCATGACGACAGGCCGTGTCGACGGCGCGTACGTGTTCCACGCGCGCCTCAAGGAGATGTCAGCAAACCAGAAGGGGTCCGAAAGGGCCGATGCCTGCCAGGGCTGCGGGTTGTTCGAAAGAGATACCGCGGCCCCGGAACACAAAGGGCGAAGAAGGAACATGGGTGGGTTTTAGTCAGTACAAGTCTGACACTCCCTCCCGCTCCGCCCAGAGCGGGAGAAGTCATATGATGATTTCCCATCCGGAAAAAAAAAAAAAAAAAAAAAAAGGCCACTTGACACGCGCGATGACGTAATTATGGGGCCTAAAGGGGCCCGCGCGATGACGTAACTCAGGCCGCTAGAGTACCGAGAGGTTAATGAATGTATTAAATGTTGAAAATTAACCCATTTTTACACGTAGGTATATTAATTTTCAATGTTCAAATAATATATGTATCCATCGATATTTAGGACGTTCGATAGTTTGTACTTCAGTATTTAGGACATTCCATAATCTGTATTTCGATATTTGGATCTTTCGATGTAACTTTTGTAGATATTTAGAGTTTAGATATATTGGACGTAGGTTATTTAACCATTCGATAATATGAACGTTATTTTAATTTTCGGTTTTATGGTCCTTCGATATTTCCATTATCGATGTTTTGAACATCGATATTTTAACAGTAGGTATTTTAATCTTCGATATTCAAATACTTACCCGTCTACTTTAGCTAGCCTGAAACCTGGCTAAACTAGTTGATCCCTGTTTCTAGTATTATAGTGGTGCTGCTCACCTCTTTTACTAAATAAATGCAGATTTTTCCTAACGTACATGATGTTTTCATAGATGTTTTGACAAGGTACCATCATGATGTTAATTTCCTTAAACAGTTCTCTAAGAAACATTGCACCTTATATCCTCAGCCATGAGGTTGAGACTGATCCTATATGGGCCTCAGTATCGATCACTGACTGGGCTGGTCCTAACTGTGACCGAACCGAGAAATGGTCTTGAAGCAGTTCAGCCACTAGATGCGGTTCCATTTCTAACTCCATAAACGCTCACAGGAAGGCCCTGGGCCCCATTCATCCTACTGGTACATTTCCAGAAACTACGAAGCTCAGATTTGGCGTCATGTAAGGCAAGGATGACCATTTTAATTTCGTCTTGGTGATTTTGACACCATTTCAGCCTACGAAGTGTCTGTTCCAAACCTACCACACATTTACGATACCATATATATCGAGAGAAAACAACCTGACCGCGTACACACTCGCCGCCTGACCGCCGTCGCGTACGGACGTGCCGCTACCTGCTCGCATTCCCGCTCGCTATCAGTGTGTGTCATCGGTTCGTCGCTTCCCAGTGTCGTGACGTCATCAGTAGTCCCTCGACTACACCCCCGAACAATTGCTGTCTTTTTATTAAGACAGCACTTGCTCATTTGCTTCGGATATTATTCCGATTTAACTTCCTTTGCCCCATCAGGGAAAAGTCCTCAGTTTCGAGGTTCTTGGTGGGAAACCTAACGGTGCCAACGAAACCGAGAGAGGGTGGTGACCCAATCCGCCCGCCTAACCCCTTCAGGGTCTAGGTGAAAAATTGGACTCCGTCGCGAACACATGTGCCGCCGATATACTGTGCTAGTGTTTTGCGTGTTAACAAGTTCCTGAAAGCAAGTTCCTAAGACTGGGGTTGGAGTTGCTACCAAGCCAGGACCTTCGGACTGTGGCTGCGGGAAGGTTGAAACGGGTGAGTCGCTGACCCAGTAAATTCCCTACATAATTGTTCAAGGAATTAGGTTGCTAAGCGCGCTGAGCTTCACTCAAATGTCCGCTAACTTTTAGCCGATGAAATGTCGTCCCTCGACGAGACAGAAAAAGCCCTTTTGCGCTTTTTCTTGCGCATCGTTGCGACAGACCCAAATTTTTAAAAATATGGGTCTGAAATTAATGCTATCCGGCAAACCAGTGATAACGTCACTGACTTCAGTGACGCACTTGAAAGCCCTTTGTCTCCGCCGCCTGCCGACAGAGGCTTACCACCAGCCGTCGCCGCCGCGATTAAGGCTACACCAAGACCCATTGTTGTGAAACCCACTGTTTCACAAACAAAGGCCCAGCCCGCACCTGCGTCCATTGTTCCCGTTTCCGAGAACATGGACAAAGGCTTACCGCCAGCCGTCGCCGCCGCGATTCCGGCTAAACCGAGTCCCATTGTTTCGAAACCTTTTGTTTCGCAAACAAAGGATCAGTCCGAACCTGCGTCCATTGTTCCCGTTTCCGAGAACATGGACACAACTGAGCCAGTCTCCGACTCAGAGTCAATTTTAGACTCGTGTTCTGCCGCCTCGTCCTCTGAAGACGACTATCAAGTCGTCGGAAAGGGCAAGAGGAAGAAGGGCAAAAACTCCCAGGCCGCCATGGCTAAAAAGATCGTCGCGCTCCCTTCTGTCCCCTCTCCCGCGGCCTCCCGTCCCACCTCCCCGGTCCCCGTACCTGCCAGCTGTACGGACACAGTCAAGCCAACTGCCATGCGCCGCACAGATGCGTAAAGTGTCTAGGCGACCATGGTACGGCAGACTGCCCCCGTCCCAAAGACAAATCGCTATGCACGGAGCCACCGAGCTGTGTGCTTTGCGGCCAGTCGGGCCACCCGGCTAACTACCGCGGCTGCCCGAAAGCCCCCAAAGGCTCCTCCTCTAAACTGGCGAAGCGTGCAAACGCCCGCCAGCAGAGAGAAAGCCCATCGGTGAGGCTACCAACTGCACAGATGCCGGAGAGACTCAGCCCTCAGAGGCCCTCTCCCTGGACCTCGCTGAACCACCAGAGAGCCTTCCCGGCACTCGGCAAAGCAAAGTCCAGCCCCATTCCCGGGCTATTAGATGCCCCTGTCCCCACTCCCGTGGCCCAAGCGAGCGCACCGGCGCCCGCTCGTCCCGCGCCTCCCGGCCCCGCGGCCGCGGTCTCCTCTCCTAACGTAACTTTAGAAACGTTAGCAAAGTTAGTCACCCCCGAAGCAGACCGCATGGCGGCAGATCTCAGGGAGGCTAACAATGACGGTGATAAGCTTAAAATTATCCTCAAGTCCCTAATCAAGTTAGGCGAAGCCTTCAGCGGCATTAATCTTTAATTTCAATGGATAATACGAGATTAACGTGTACCAAACCCCGATCCCTTAAATTAGGGTACTTTAATGCCAATGGCATTAGAGGCCAGCGTGATGAAATCGCCACCTTCCTCCGTGACCATCAAATTGATATCCTCCTCATACAGGAGACCTTCCTCAAGCCCAGTCACCGCGATCCGAGAATTGCCAACTATCGCATAGTTCGCAACGATCGGTCACGTTGCCACAAGGGCGGTACTCTAATCTATTATAGAAAAGAACTGCACTGCATCCCCTTAGATCCCCCTCCCATGGAGTCTCTGCTCGAGACTTCAGTGTGTCGACTAGGCATGACCGGTCATCAACCGATCACTATCGCCTCCGCGTACATCCCTCCCGGCGGCACGTCCGAGGAGCACACTCTGTTCACCAAAGACCTTGCCGTCCTCTTCGGCTTGAGTGACTCCGTTATCATAGCGGGTGACCTCAACGCCAAACACCCCGCCTGGAACAGCACGACGACCTCTGCCAGAGGACGTCACGTGTATAACCTGGGTGAGTCCCTCAACTTCGATCCCATCGCTCCTATGGAGCACACTCACTATCCCCACGACCCCGAACAACGTCCGGACGTTCTCGACATAGCGCTACTCAAGAATGTCAACCTTAAGTTGCATTCCATCGAGACTTTACATGAGCTTAACTCAGACCATCGACCAGTGCTCATGCACTTAGTTCCCCGCTCGGGTCCCTCTGACCCCAGCCAGCCCCCGCCGACCCAAGTGATAACCGACTGGAGGAAAGTCAGCGAAAAGCTGAAATCCACCACGTCGTCTCACCTGGAGTCCATCCCCGGCCACATAGTCTCAGTCGCAGACACGACGGCCGCCATCAACTCGTTTACAGAACACATGCAATCCGTACTGAAGGATTGCTCACGAGAAGTTCCAGCATTGAGCGATCAACGCTGGATACTACCCGCTGACGTACGTGAACTGATAACCGAGAAGAACGCGGCCATCCGTGCCTACAGCAACTTTCCCTGCGACGCGAACAAAGCTCACATGCGTCATTTACAGCGTGCTGTAAAGAAGCGCACTAGTGAGCATCGTTCAGATCAATGGGACAAGACTCTAAGCGAGCTTGAGCCTACCCACCTAGCCTTCTGGCAGCTGCAACGCAAGTTGCGCTCCACCGAAGAGGCTTCGATGCCTCCCCTCACGCGACCCGATAAGAGCGTTGCATTCGACGACTCTGAGAAGGCCGAATGCCTAGCAGACAGCCTAGAGTCCCAGTGCTCCCCCAGCTCTCAACCAGTAGACAAGCGACATCTCGATGAGGTGAACGCATTCGTCGAACGTAGAGCCGCCCTACCCCCTGTAGAAGACCCAGATGATCCTCTGCCTCCGGTCACAGCTGACGAAGTGCAAGACATCATTAATAAGCTTCAACCGCGCAAAGCACCCGGCTCCGACGGAATCACCAATAGGGTGTTTAAACTCCTCCCCGCTCAGCTCGTCGTGTTAATGGCGGCCATCTTCAATGGCGCCCTGAGCAACAACGCTTTTCCCCAAATATGGAAAGAGGCCACTGTCATCGGTTTCGCCAAGCCAGGCAAACGCAAGTCTGAGCCCTCGAGCTACAGACCTATCAGTCTCCTGAACGCACTCGGCAAAATCTACGAGAGACTCATTTATAAGCGACTCAAAGACTTCGCCGAGGCTAAGAGTCTCATCCCCAACGAGCAGTTCGGCTTCAGAACCGGACACTCTTGTATTCAACAGGCCCATCGCATCGTAGAGCACTTGAGCGCTGGCTTCCAGCGTGGAGCGATGACGGGTGTGTTGTACTTCGACATAGCAAAGGCTTTCGACAAAGTCTGGCACAACGGCTTATTATATAAGCTGTACAAACTGGGAGTGCCGGACCGTCTCGTGCTCATCTTACGAGACTTTCTGTCGGATCGCACCATCCGCTATCGCATCGGGAAGGCACTGTCTTCTCCCCACCCCATTAGAGCAGGAGTCCCTCAGGGCTCCGTCGTCTCTCCCCTTATCTTTACTCTGTTCACCAGTGACATCCCCAAGAGCAAGAAGGCTCAGTTAGCCCTGTTCGCGGACGACACGGCCATTTATTACACTGGCCGCAGTCACGACGCTATCTATAGCACCCTCCAAACCTCAGCCAACGTCTTAGGCGCTTGGTTCCGGAAATGGAGAATCGAGGTGAACCCCGACAAGAGCCAGGCAGTTCTTTACTCTAAACAGCGTAAAATTAAGCCACCCGCGCTCAGCCCGATCACTATGTACGGTAAGCCTATTCCTTGGGAGAAGCAAGCCAAGTACTTAGGAGTCATACTTGACAACCACTTGTCTTTCGCGGCGCACATCAAAGCAGCTCGCGACCGAGCTGCGTTTGCTATGGGTAGGCTTCATTTCATGATTTCGGCAAAAAGCAAGTTGTCACTCAAGTGCAAATTGCGCCTTTATACCGCGGTGATCCGCCCCATTATGACGTACGCTTGCGTCGTGTACGCTCACACCAAGCCTAAGTACATCCATAGGATGCAAATTTTACAGAACCGGTTCTTACGTAGAGTCACGGGAGCCCCTTTTTATGTCCGTAATGACCGTCTACACGTAGACCTTAGAATGCCCACCGTCCTTCAGTTTATGAAACGCCTTTCGAAGCGTTTCTTCGATAACGCCATTAAACACCGTAATCCCCTGATCGCAGCGGCCGCCCGTTACGAACCCTCGCGCATTAGTACAGTACGCCGTCCTAGGCATACCCTTGTCACTCCAGATGATGCTATCACCCTCCTCCAGGAGAGTAGCAAAGAGACTAGCACTTTTAAAAAGTTCCGCCTCAAACCGCCGTCTTTCCGACCTCGCCGTCGAGGTCCGTCGCGACGTTCCGGTCCATGCCCTCCCCGACCCTCGCTCGAGCCAGCCCGCGATGCTGTGCCAGTAGTTTTAAATCAGCCCCTAAATAATGATACCATTCAGATCCAGCCTGTCCCCATGCAGTCCTCCCCCAGCGACGCCCTAAGCCGAGGTTCGTACCCCACAGGGGGTGCCCTTAGCGTGCAGTCGCTTAGTTTGTAAGTTTTTATGCCCTGGCTGGAGGCCTTACTCTAAAGGCACCCACAGGATAGTCCGGTTAAGCAGACGACAACCTCATAGGTTGAACTGCGAGAAGCCATTCAAAAAAAAAAAAAAAAAAAACTGACCGCGTACCGCGTTCGGATGCTCTCTCTGTTTCAGGTGCTTGAGCTAGCTGTTAGTGTGTAGTGTGAGTCATCCAGCGTAATCGTATGTTGATGACACTGTAATTGATCGCCTGCGAACTGAAACGCAGAGTAGCGGTCTAACGAAATACCGAATTGCACTAACGACGTGAGTGACGACTAGAACTACGAATACGAACTTACGAATGTAAGTACCCCTTGCAGTGAGGAAATGACGATTACTTTGGAGAGTGCAATTCAAACTTTAGTTATTTCATAAAGTAGTTGTCGCATAAAAGTGTTCAACGGTACTACGTATAGCAGTCGCCTACACAGACGGCCTCCACGTTATACATTACTAAATGAACTTGTCAAATTAAATAGACATAAATCGTTTATCTATGCGCTACAGGACCCTCAAAGTAGCTTGTTTGCATATGGAAGTCGCGCGGGTGACAACAGAACACACGCGAGCGCGCGACCTTTGTATTGTGCGCGTCGTCAGTGTAGCAGTGCCGCGGTGTGAGGTCGCGAGGGCGCGCGTGCTCTTGGATGCGCGCCAAACTCACTGCCCTTTAACCAGACCACTTAAGGGTGGGCATCGAAGCAACCGCAGAAATCATTCAAACATCGTATCGCTGCTTACTATGATACAGCTGTTACAGAGTAAATAAATCATCTCAGTATCAAAGTAGGTAGGTACCTATTTTAAATTGAAGTTGTGGTTTTTTTACGATTTGTAACTTGAAATAGGCTAAGTTTAAATAGTGTTACATACATTGTTTATGATTGTTCGCGACGCACAGAGAACTTCCCGCGTTGCTCACACCTGCCGGAAGTTGCGCACACCCCCGCACTCACACACTTCCACACGCTGAACATCGTAATAAATAATGAATGACGGCACGGTTGGCGCAGTGGCTGAGCGATCGACTGCTGCGCTGCGTGTCGCGGGTTCGATCCCCGCACGGAACAAAGATTTGTATGGCTTACATATAGTTGTTCCGGGTCTGGCTGTTTGTGTATGTGAGTTTAAATGTTTGTAAACGCACCCACGACACAGGAGAAATTCCTAGTGTGGGGCAACGTTTTAAAAAAAAAATACGCACGTGTATACGACACATCAGTAATACTCACACAATGTAACTCAAATTATCATCAAACAATATCACTGAAATATCAATGAAAAATCACAGCACCGCGGGCTGTATTCGAACGCGGCACTTAATTGAACGGTCACTGTGCTGCACGTAGACTTGCGGGAATGCTGCATAACCTGCTAATTGCAGCACTATTCATAAACTATATTTCATAGAACACAATACGAACTGGTGCAGAAACTCCACCAAATGAATTTATTGCCATTTTATTTAACCAGCAGATTATGATGAATCTTAACTTCTTGAAAGGGTTTAAACTGTGTATCAGCTAAAAATGAACCTTTACGGATCGCAGCCATTGTTCCCAACCCGAGGACTAGAGTGACGTTCGTTTACAGTCACTCTTGGAATTTGTCAGTTACAGTACCGACATGTGTATTTCAAGACAGTGTGTTACAACATCAACAACAACATGTTCGTTGACAGTTGCTTCCATAGTCGTGAGCATAACTGCTGCTGCTGGCAAGCCCGTGCCTGGAAAGGCACCGATTTTGGCTGATGATGGATTTGTGAAGGTATTGAGGAGGAAGCGGGTTTTTGCGCACAGTCACACTATGTGCCCAAATTAACGCGTCGGTCGGTCGGGTACGAATAGCAAACACTCAACTGTTTGTGTGCGTATGATATACCCATATTTCAATAAAAACGCTAAGTTATACACCCGTGAGCCCTGCAAACAGATCTAATTGGTTTTGTGTACATACATCTCCAGCCTACACTACACCACTACGGCGAAAACATCGCAAAGTGCGTGCGTCACAAGACCAAGTGCGTGGCGAGAGTCATTAAGGCGTTTGTGATGGGAATACCAACGTGTTATCTTCAAGTCTCGTCTTGGAAGTGAGCTTTTAGCCGCAAGGAGCAGCACTGCTCCATCCCTTCCTCGGGCAAGTGCCACATGAACGCACAGAGTTATATAGTGCACAAGTGAAGTAACATAGTTTATGGTTCAATTTACTAACAAAAATTGTATTTTACATGATTGTAAAATCTTCCGCCTAACTATAAGAGTTCTTCATGTTTAAGTAGCCGTGGATTATCGGGTAAGGAGGTGGTACTCCAATAAAATAACACTTGGTACAATCACTCTACTTATTATTCTTTAAAGTTCAACCAAACGTTTCACAAAATGATTTTATATTGCTTAGACTAAATAAAATATAACGTCCACCGAGTACGTGGCGGTGCGCGCCTCATCGTGATCCCAAGTCAAACTGACGGCTCTACAAGATGACAACCTCACCAGAGCCCGGTGTTCGTTTTTGTCGTAAACGTTTGTAAAGATGCCATTATTGATAGTCCAGAAAATAGGTCGGGCCAACATATGTATGTTAGTGAATGAATGATAAGTTATGTTGTTATAAATGAATGTTGGTAGGCGCACAGACACATAGTAGCACTAACCCGCGACACTGTTGTGGTGCTGCCGCAGCTTGTCAACGAGTAGATAACTAGCGGTGTTAGCAACCTGCCCGCGATGTTGACAGTTAATCAAGAGTTTAAGGTCGCCTGTCGATCAACGTTACTTCCAGGAACGCCTCAGTATATGCCGCTAAGTATACATCAGTTACTTGTGTAACTTCCTGTTTATTACGGATTCCGGATTATTGGGTAACATCACTACATAGTAATGTATAATGTTACAAGCTCACGCCATCGTGTATTGTTGTAGGTCTGCTCGCTAGCTCAGCTGCTCGTCACACTATTGATTGGCTCACATATAAACGTCGTCAAGATAACACCCACGATAAATATTCAACGCCGCACGAGACCAAACGCGGATAGTCCGGAGCGAGTGACGTGTGATGTGTTAATATGATAAGGGAGATCATATTCTGAGCTTTTTATCTGACCGCGTCTCACGGAATCACCGAACGAAGACAAATAGAGAACATAATAACCTTGAGTGCAGTCTTACGTCTGACGAAGACTTACGACTTACTTGCCCTCGGGATAATTAATAGGTATTGTTGAACGCCGCCGGCCTAAATAAGATGACATCAGAGCAGTCAGCCCGGCGCGCGGCTGGAGGCTGGCGGCGATATTACTCGAAATCGCGGCTTGCGCCGGAATTCGCTCGCAGTTCGTCCTTCGACGTCAAACGACGGCCAGCGCCAACACAATGGAAGAATTTCTCATTACATCGATCTCGGCAGATAAACAAAATGCCATCCCTTTGACTTTCTGCTGTTTTATTAAAACAACGCGCAGGCTCGGAACAACAAGGGACCCGCTGTGTGTACTGTGGAGCTTCCTGAGGGTCATACTTCATTACAGAAAATGCATGTCATGTCTGTGGGTCAGCAACATGTATGCTATGTGTGCTCGACGAAGCGCGCGGACTCGCCCGGCTCCCGGCGACGCCACAACAAAGCACCGCAATCGTGTCTTTGCTTTTGTTAAACACACTCGGTTACATTAATTAACGTCGGTTCATCACATGACTTAAGTGCATGCTATTCTCACATCTAAGGTCTCGCGGTAAGGTTACTCATGGCGTGCACGGGCCTCGCGATGGAACGCCGGCGACGCAACCGCTCGGTACAAAGGGTTCCTGCTAAATACCTGCGCGCTTGGCGCTCGGCGCTCTGCGCTCGGGGCACAAATATTTACAGGCATCAGGTATGCCGGCGGATCGCCAAGCTATGCGTGTAACTACTCGCCATCTCCGGACCAATGAGCGCGTATTTATTTACGTGCCTTTATTTTATTTTATCTAAAATTATGGATTACATTCATCGTCTCCGTCGGGAAGTCGCGAGTGCTGCGCACGTTCCGGGCATATTGTGCCGAGAGCTCGGGGGGGTAGTTCACAAGAAACAACGCGCCGTTTTTACAACGCACTAAATGAAAGTCCGAATAATTTATTGTTATTTACTTTACGTATAATGAATACGCAGAGAAAGAAGTCGCAGAGAAACTAAGCGAAGTTCAGCGTGAAAACACTCGCTTTTGATAGTATGCATAATGCGCGACACTTGAGACCGCGAAGCTAATTTGTGTCTCAACAAAAGATTATGAAGTCTGTCTGTAATGTGACGAGGGAGGGGTTGTAGCGGGCAGGGGGAGGGGAAGGGGGTGCTCATCAACCGACGACAAACGTATGCTAATGAGGCCTCTGATGAGTATCGGTGACAGACGCCGCAACACAAACACACACAATGTTGTAAATTAACTGGAACACCACAGCATTATATGATATGATACGGTATGGTAAAGTCACTCCGTCACAATACATGACATAATACAATACTCACTGGAAGGAAACGCACGAGTGCTGCTCCAAGCTTCAAGTCACACGAGTGATGAGGTGATAAGCAACCAGACGCCCGCATCAGCTCCCACATACTCGCGGCTCGCTCCACAACTTACATCTGCAAGACTGAAGTGAGCCGCACTGCTGTCCGCTTTGTGTCTCCACTGTAACGCACTAGAACTGCACATTACTTAGTTGTCGCACGGACGACTGTACGTGAGTCCACAGACATTAAAAATAAATTGTTCTATACAAAACTTTTTTACAAAACTTTTTTGCCACTTTTTAGTGTTTTATGGAAGTCGGTTATTTTTTTTTGTAAAAAAGTTTTTATTTTAGCCTTTTCAGTTGTGGTATCTCACTTGAATCCTAGTCAAGTATAATTTTTACATTGTAACTAGACACCAGCACATCGTCCATACATACGACAAAGGACAAAATGCATAATAAAGAGGATGACTCAAAAAGTACCTAAGCAAAAATAATAAAATTCATATGGCTCCACCGGGCAAGCTTCTCTACCAAATGAATGAAAAATCATCTAATTCGGTCCAGTAATCACGGAGAAATCGGTGTACATACGTGAAAAATTTACATATAACAAAAATTTTAATAAAGTGAAAACTATATGGCCAAACTGTATTAATTTTTTATGGGACCAAATGGCAGGTATTCCACATCAAACTAAAGAAGAATCACGCAAATCGGATCATAAATCTCAGCGTAATCGGTGTACATACATTAAAAAAAACTAATCGAATTGATAAGCTCCTCCTTATAGAAGTCGGTTAAACAGAAAAAAAAACTTATTATTGGTACACCTGGAAAGTGCATACCGTTACGATTCCAAGAAGCCCAAACACAGCTAAGATTCATTGCCTTGTTATGGAGTTCCGAAGCCTGTCTCTTGGATTCATCATCAGATCTGATAGTAGAATGGTTCTTATTGGACGCAAATGTTTCATTTGTTGTAGAAAATACCAAAATCGCTGTACGTTTTCCTATAAAATTTGAAGAGTTCCCTCGATTTCGCCAAGATTCCATCATCAGATCCTGACTTGGTGACTATGGGACCATTTGGGAAGTATACCCTTTCCAACAAAAAAAGAATTTTCCAAATCGGTTGGCAAGCGACGGAGTAATGCGCGAACAAACATAAAAAAAAAATAAAAAAATACAAACATCCGAATTGAGAACCTCCTCCTTTTTTAGAAGTCGGTTAAAAATAACATTTCAACAGCTCAGCAACATAAATATACAAAATATAGCCATGGTTAAATTCTAAAAAACAAAATTTTCTTTTCCCATTAATTAGAGAATAAAAGCAAATGTCCGCGAGTAAATCGAATCATATTGGAGAATAAACCGAACGCAATTGTTCCATTCGCCCCGCCGGTCCCGGCTGCCTGTTATACAATCAGCGAGGGATGAATTAACAGTCGGCTAAAGTTTAGGAGATTGAAGCATTCACCGCACCGACAGAGCTGTAGCTGAGAATCAAACAAATTAGCGACCAACTGTCTTTGCTTGCTCAATCCTGGGTATTTTCTACCGAGATGTCGATTATTTTTACGTTTATGCCTTATATTTATAAGCTATGATAATTTAAGACTATTGTATCAAAGTAAGAAATCAAAATAAAATATGCTAATAATAGTCGTAAAACAATTCGGTAACTGGGCTACGAAGCCGTAGCCCCGTGCTACGACGCCGTAGCCCCGTGCTACGACGCCGTAGCCCCGTGCTACGACGCCGTAGCCACGTGCTACGACGTAGCTAGAATACCGACTACGGCATCGCAACTCGTTACGTATTTTCCTTATCCGTAGTGAGTGTTAGTAGAATCTTATATTTACTATAAATAGTGGAAGCGTGTACAAGTAATGATGAAGGCAGGTATATTGTGCTCGAGTTACACGTTAAAGTTATTTTCTTGAACCGTGTAACGTGAGACGGTTAGCGACGGGCAATTTGTCACTCTCCGAGCAATATTCAATCATCAAACGTCGGCCTCGTTCCGCCCTAGTTCACATCGAGGTGACGAACAGCGTTTAGCTTTGACTTTTGACGAGTTATTAGTTTTCGAAAGAAACATAATGCTGAACTGTAGGCTATTTCGTATAAATGCGTTGATATTTTGCCTGATACATGGTAAATGGTGGTGCGGTAGACATATAAACAGCTTGTTGTGTTCGGCGTCGCGACCGGGCCCCGTGTGCTAGGTCTGCGGGCGGTAAGCACTCATCGCCCACAGAGGCACACACCAAATCTCGTTAACTGCCCCTAAAGCGGCAACCCCGCCCCACCCCTGCGCCCCCCCCTTCCGCCGACAGACCGCAATCCATGAATATGTCATGAATGCTAGTATCAAACGCATCATCTTATAATATTAAATTATCCTCTAACGTTGAAAATTAAACAACATATTTTTGACAGCGAAACAATGGTGGGTAATTAGTTGTCGTTAATTAACTCACTTTTACTTTTGTATTGTTAGCTGTCAGCCACTCAAATACAATCAAATAAATTGTAAAACACAAAATTGTACAACTTGAAAACTGTGTTCTTAAGACTTAGGAAAAATTGCAAAGTTTATCTAACGTTTAGACAGGTGTCCTAACTCGAAATAATAGGTCTCAGCGTCAAGATACCCTCACCTTATTGTGACGAGTACGATTTTTATTTACTTGGCATTGAACCGTTGGCAATTTGGGCACTGTTTCACCGATCGCGGCCGACGCCCGACCTTCCACGAGAGCCTTGTAACACCCAGCAACAACTAGTGCGCATACCTTACAGACATGCATAATAGTATATAACATACCTACATAACATCACGTTATAGTGCAGTGCCATTTAATAGGAGGCGAACCTATTGCCATCCACCGGGCACAAGTTCGGGCTCCGTGGCTACTACCCTACAATACTGTGCCCGACCTGGGACCCCAGGACCTCGTGCTCAGCAGCACAATCTCGTGAATTACTGCTATTCGACGAACACCACCACGATCACCCTTTATTATCAATGGCCGCCCACTCGAGTTTTTCGGGAATATGTATGTCTACTAACTCTGCAGTTTGGTAAGAATAACTTTCAGGAGGAGGCCAACAAGCGTTTGGGAAGCTTCGCGTATTCCACCCAGCCAAGAGTCTTCAGTTTAGTTTAACTTGAGCTTCAGTGAATATATTTACAGATGTCAGCAAAGTATATACAACACGGTCACAACAGCTGCATGTGCTAGACTGCAACATTACATGCCTGAGGAGATACATTTGCAGAATGTGCCTTCTGCAACACGTATCAATCTAGAGGTCGCAGTGGCTGCTGCGTGCCGGGCGAAGATAAACACGTCACACGTCCGTCACGCCACCGCCACGCCACCGCCGCGCTACTGCCGCACCGTGCCGGAAGTAGCCACTGATTGATGGGCTCATCGGTTTGCTGCGACGTGACGTTATCATAACCGTACTGTACGTAACCGACATTAAACAATAGTCATTTTCTAACATGTAGAGATGTGTAACATCGAACTTTAATGTCATGTTATGATCGCCTACATTGCATTGCCGCCAGGGGTTTTAATTGTTAGTAACGATGCACACTGATTTTATTGTTTTAAACCTATTTATTCAAGCACAAGATTCAAGATTCATTATTTGCATGAAATATGGTACATCATGGTCTTATAAATAATACGGTTTCTTATATTTCACTGACTTCTTTCAGCATGCAAACTTAACATTCAATTAAAATACCTACAAAATTAAGTCGTAATGTAGGTACCAAACCTAGTTACAAATTGTAAATAACATTAAATATTATCCTTGACAATAATATTCTTTTTAAATTTAAAATACTTGTGTTTAGGAATTGTAGGATACAAGTATCAAGTAATAAAAAGATAAAATTCGAAAAAAATAACATGGAACAGATAACATCATTAAAATTAAAACAAAAGGGTGAATTTCAACAAATGCCATTTTTTTTATCATATCGGTGAATTTTTTCATTTATATTTTTTTTGTATATTTTTCAGGTTTAATGTAATCTTTAAGATATCAAATAGCCCCAAATTTAATATCATCAACGTATCATTTAAGACTAAGGAGAAAATTCAGTTTTAATTCTGGTTTACCGATACACCGATTATTTTTTCTGTACACCGGTATGATAACTTTATCCACCGAAATGATGTACATATCCAGCGATATGATAATCTATCACCCTTTGAACATCAAAAAATGAAATAGTTAGTAGGTACCTATATATTTTTACAAGGGTGACTTAGAACTGAAGAAATGAACTGAGGGTCTTATGTAAGTAGATCACATCCAAAGAGAACTGAGTTCTTAGAAATTCAGTTGCAATATATTTTTTTAAATTATGTACCTATTTTATTATATTTACTTTCTTTTTTATTATATTTACTTTCTTTTTTATTATATTTACTATAGGTACTATGAATTTAAAAAAAATGTTTATTTTTATTATCATTGTCTTTGTGATAGTATTATACTTTACTTAACGAAATGACACGGGATCTACCGATATGATAAAGTAATCCACCGATGTGACAAAACTGTGCGTTGATCATGAATCAAAACACCGATTGATTTTTTCGGTGTAAATTATCACATCGGTGGTAATAAAGACCACCGATTACAGCGATATGAGAACAGCGACGTGAGAAATAACACACTTTTCCGAAAATTAGAAAAAATGCATAATATCTAGGATAAATTCAATAACAGTCAATGAAGCTAATTTACTTACTAACTGTGTTAGAACCAAATAACAAAAATAAAACTACTCATTACACTAGAAAAATGCAACCACCGATACTATAAAATAATTGTCCGGGAGCAACTGAAATGGCGTACTTGTGTTATTGGCGAGAATATGCAGCGATTTGACACAAATCCGTCCTGACTGCGCACTAGCAGAAACTAACGAGGAAAATAAAATTGGGGTGGGGACGCTGTCGGACTCGTCAATGTAAAGTTAGGTTTAAATTACTTTTGTCAAGCGATATGAGAACATTTTGCTGGACAGGTACGTTTGTGCCTCTCAGTAATAATAATCGTTAATTATGTAATAAAATATGCTATATATTAATAACAAAACTAATATTCTATAAAATAGAATAAATTATATACTTAACTTACTTATTTCTAGTAGTGTATAAGCTTTTTTGTTTGTAAAAAAAGTAGAGGGACAGCACCGATTTGAAAAAAATAGAGGTTTACAAATTTATTTCAACCTTTGTAAATAGTCCTAGGCAAATTATATTTTTGCCACAACCCAATAGCTACCTAATAAATACTAAAAAATATAATTCAGAACGATATTCCTTTTTTCATATACTAATTTCACCGAAGACAAAAAAATAAGTCATTTGGGAAATTCACCCAAAACATTCTCGTCATTAAAACACAAAAAAAAATTGTCAAAATCTTTGAAAACAAAAATTGTTTTAAGTAATTCAATTATTTTTTGGCAGTGAAAGCCTCGTAAGGGCAAATTAACCGTTTAGTGAACAAATCGCACGAGCGCATTAAACAAACGACTGTTGTTCCCGACGCCATTAAAATCCTATTTCCCGCAATCGACTCGCTATTAGCACGTAATGCTCACACACAAGTAACCACGCAGCACCCTCCCCCACGCCCCCGTGCGCGCCCATTCATTGTGCGCGTTGTTGCCGGTGCCTGACTGTAGGCGACAGTTTCCATGTACAGTTGTGATCGAAGAAGCAGCTGTAGCAGTCGACGGAACAGCGGATGACGCCATAAACTCCCTCCATAAAGCTAAATGGCGGCAAGTTTCCACCGCGCGGCGCGCCGAGGTCACCGCGCGGGACAATTGCTTTGTTATTTAATAACAGTGATAGGTATCGCCGCGCTGTCGTTACAACTTGGAATTGCTTCTGCGACTCTCAAAAAGGTACCTTAATTAGCCATGGAATAGATTTTTGTTGGGAAAGTCCCGGCTCTCGTGCAGTTGATACGAGTATGTTATGAGGATGGGGCGCGAGCGCGAGCAGCCCCGCGCACCACGCCACGCCGCACTACAAGCTCTCTGTAAATTAACTCTAAAATACACACGCGGCCGAACCGAGGTAAACAAATGTCGGGGAGTTTCCGTTTCCCATAAACAAGCTCCATTCTGCTTTATAACATCCAATTAAAATGCTAATTTATTTATTTAGTCAGTATTGGCACGGCAAGCGCGTGACTCCGCGAGGCTGCGCGAGTCAGCGCTCACACGCGCGCAAATCGACCGACGTGCTACTCTCACACTTTTGTCATGTAAAGTCATTAGGCGTTTTAATTTGTAAAGGAAGAACACGGCATTGATATTTGCAAACAGTCGGAGCAAATGTCGATGAATACCTGTGTCGATACTGTTATCTCACTACGTTTCCCTATTTCACGTTCAGTTTCGATGTAGCATTATATAATAAAGGCGACTTTATTTTCCGATGTATTTTAGTATCTACGTGAAATGCCGTCGCGAGTTCGTCCAAAACTGGATTTCTTCGTAAAAGATTATTGCAAACACTCAGCGATATCGCATGACAGACTATCGATAACAGTCGTCAGCCTTATGTCTCCCTCGCACGTAAAGAGTCGTAGAGTGGGCAAATAGTGACAAGCACGAACAAAGGACATAGTTAGTGCAGGAAGCTCGGGAAACAGCGACGTTATAGTACCGTCACGTCACGCCAACCCTCGTCTCGTCGCGTCATACGTCACGAGGCGGGACGACCTCGTCATCGATGAACACTTGAACAGATGCGTTACTTTGTAGGTACAAAAGTCCACTGACTTTTAGCAAGCGCCCTCTGGGCCTCAAGTCTGCTATACACTATCACACAATAGTGTCAGAATGGCTTATCATTGATTTCATAATTGTTGATTTTGACAAGTTTTGTAATTTACTAAGATAATGGCGTCATTATGACTTCACAATGGTCAACCACTGACACTCAATTGAAAGAAATGGCATAGAATTTGACAAACCATTATTAATTTAGCAGATTACGGACTTTTAGGAAAATGACAATGGGATCGTGTTGGAATGACGATGTTTATAAAAATAGCAGACTTGAGGCCCTGAGCATGTGAGTGTACACCACTGTGTACACTCACTTGCTCAGAGGGCGCTTGCGCTGCTCTAAGAGGACATGGCACGTAAGGCAGATAGACTCATCCCGAAGTACTATTCGCGGTACTTAGTAGGGTTGCACTTTGATTGCTCGTTCTTAGAAACCGAGCCCTGCGTATGCCTAGCTAAGTTTAAGCGACTGTAAACGTATTTAGATAACTCAACTGTGACAAGTGATCTACCTGCAACCTGTAACGCCACAGCGACACAGTAACGCCACAGTGACACAGTAACGTGTTATATTCAGAGTATTGTATGAGCTAGTGGCTCATTAGCGTGTAAATGAGGTAAAACAATGCGAACATTTCGGGCGAGCGCGATCGCTTTTAATTAACGTAATCTCCGGTGAACTATCGTTAATATTTTATGAGCTATTAGTATATTTTATGGGATGCCATTGTCGTTTCCGGGATTAGATTAACTTATTGCTTGCAAGTTCGTATTTACATAATAGGTAAAGATGCCACATTGCAGCATGGTCTCTTATCTTATTCTACATAAACACCAGAAAAAAAGGCTAAGGGGTCCGGCCTATTGCCATAAAACAGATATAAATCCAGACTCCAGAGCTGTTAGTGGGGAATCCCTGATGGAAAAACTCAACAACTCATCAGACCACATACTCCGCAGACGATTTACGAACTTCTTCTTCTTCAACCCTTGGCCACCCAATGCTGATTGTAGGTTTCTTCCAAATTTCTCCACTATTGGCGGTTATGTGTCATGGCTATCCAGTTTCTTCCGGCCACTTTAATGAGATCGTCTGTCCACCTGGTCGGTTGTCTTCTCACATTCCTCCATCCCGTCCGTGGTCTCCACTCTAACAATTACTTCCCCCATCTTCCATCGAGTCTACGGCATATATATGGCTATCGCTATTCAATATTCAAATATATTCACCCGGCCCGAAAGTGTTTGATCGTCCCACCAATTTATGATATTATTATGAATTGTCATAACTAGACGGGCTGAAGTCCCGGCTCAGCGGTAACTACAAGTAAACAACAATCACGGCTCGAGTACACAATACCAGTATATTTACAAGAGAATCATCTCGCGTCGACGTTTTACCGCCATGGTAAAACGTTAGTTTCCCGCTCTCTGCTCAGTGGTTAGTGCTCAATTATACTCGGCTACTGCTGCATACTTCTCTGATTCGAAATTCATGAGGAGCAGATAGCGCGCGTTTCTGCGACAAGTTTGAAGTCCTAATGAGGAGGAACCTCTTCGCCCGCGCCTTCCTCGACTGGGAATCGCGTATATTTGCATAAGTAATGCGCCCGAATGAGAACGATGAACGCGCTTCAAGACGAACTGAGGAAACCCAGTCTGCACAACATGACGAAGACTTTGAAAGAAAAAGATAGATATAATTTTAGAGTTCTATCATCGGGCTCGCATCGCTTCATCATCCTCCCTTCCACCCTTGCCCCAAACTATTGGGGGTCGGCGCATCATTCTCTTAAAGTGGCGCGATTTTGAATTTTAACCAGTTGTTGGGAATGTATGTTTTCCACCGCAAGAATTATTGTTTCATTGACTTTTCTTTCTGTAATATGTACCTTACATCGGTGTTACCTTGTTGCTTCATTCTACACAGTTTCCACTGAAATAACGAATAAACTCATATTTATGCGATGAGTGTGAAGGCGGACATCACCGGCCTGTATGTGAGGTCGGCACATAACACACCGGCCGACGTATACATGTGTGTGCGCGCAGTTCCTCTCGCGATCATTTATTCCGTCACCGCGCTACTGTTGAACTCATAAATTGGCAACTTACTCCCTTTTACTGAGAGATCGTTACCTCGCTCTAAATTATTGCTTATTTGCTTTTTCCTGCTTCTTATTTTTTGTAAAAAAGAAATGTTTTTCTTCGACATTTTCCCTGAATTCCAAATGAAATGAAATAAATCTTCATCGTTAAAAATATTGGTGTCATAACAAGCTGCACAACATAATAGAGTCCCGCAGACTGTAGAGGTTAATAGTACGTCAGTTAACGAGTCGACCATACATCATGTTTGTGACGAGAACAAATGCACGTCATTTGTTATTAGCAACGGTATTTGTTATCAAATGCGGGTTACGAGAATCAAGGATCACTCACCTCGCAATGCACATACCTATAGGAATCTACGTCAACCACTTGGGATAAAGCTAAGATCAATAATATAATATTGTAGTCTCAACTCCAGCTCGTTTTGTTTTCCAATTAAGATTCGATAAGTTTCGGTAATTAAAATTGAATGAATCCGCCGAATGAAAAATGTTCGGCGTGGTGTCAGCTTGCGTTAACATGGCAAAGTAACGAGCGAGTGATCAGTGTTCCAGAGAGGTACAAATTACCTAAAGTTAATTAATTTCTTATCTAATAACTTGAGCAGAATATTTGCCGAATTTAATTTGACACAGTAGCAGATAAGTTTGTTACGACGCTTGGCGACGAGCAGGAACACGCGACAGCTGCTTGTGTAGGAGGATGGCCGCCGGGGCTAGCACCGGAAATAAAATAGGTAAGAAAAAAACTTTAACGCTGACTGAAGAGTTAGAGCCACCCGGCCCCTCTGACCTTCCCCAGCACTGTACCGCACTGAGCGGTTTAGTTTAAAATCATAAGCGCAACTCGTGACTACTACAATGTGTTTCCTGCCTAATAGGTGTAGCTTGCCTAAACGTAATTTATTATTGTCTGTAGCATAATTGCTGTCATTTCACTAGACAGCGTTCTTAACCGCTATAAAAGATGCTATCATCGATGATTCTCCGCGGAGAATGATTCGTTATTCTGGCTCGTCGCTTGTCTTTACATAAAACCCCTTGTGTTGGGTTGAGTACTTTATTGTGTTTTCATGATTAATCTACGTCCCGGTAGCCCCCGTATATATCTTGTGTAATTATTACCTTTTGACGTTGCTGCCGGCAATGTAAGTTCTCGGTAACCAAACTTATTAACGAGAATCATGTGTATTGTATACTATCCACGGTGAGTATTCTATTCCACTGTTCATAATTATTTAATTACGCTGGCATGCTGCCGCCACGCCTCTTGTTCAATCGCCTTGCCACCTGTGAGTGAGGACACCGACGGTTCAAACTAGCTTTGACGTTACCATGTGCTCACTTCATACTTAATCACTGTTTAAACTGCTGCGATATGAGCTTCTCTTGCCTTCGTCCTTTCCACGCTTGCTCGGGCTACACACGTTCTGTCTAGCTGAGAAAAGCAACGCAACAGGTTAAAGGAATGTGTCCTGAAACTCACGGGCGCCCCTTTGCGCTATTTTCAGGGTTCTACCTCCAGGCGACTGCTGGAACTATCTTCAGGCCTAACGCTTCTACAAGTCTCAGGACAGATGCGCTAACCGCATCCACACCACTCTGTTCACCGGGTGTTGTGAGAACACCTGCCTATCCACCTGCTCTGCTCGCCTTGACGGAGCCTTGGCGAGTGTGGCGAGATGAACCGCGCACCAGACTCCTCACTGCAGCCCTGGGAGCAGGTGAGCGCTACCGTCCACTGCCCGCACCACTACCTTGCGCTTGAGACTGCGTGCGTCATCTAGGCGTTCACAGCCTGAGGGTTTCTAAGAACCAACCCGCTAAGATTCAGTGCTCGTGCTCTAAAGCAAATAATAATAATTTAAATGATTTTTATATCAACTTCGTAAAATTATTTAAAAAGTTAAATTATATGGATTTAAGTGAATAAAGGAAATAATAATAATGTGTTTCAAGTGGGTTCCAATCAAGTCTACCTTAATTACCCGCTCACATTTACAAAAAGCACTTCCTTACATTGAGGAGCACTTTATGTGCGCACCACATTAATTGTGCGCTTTGTGTTGTGTCGCGGTGATATGTCTCCTGTGCTCACTGAGAGAATGAATTCTCTCGCTTACATCATTGTACTAACTTATCTCGCAAATATTCATAATACTCTGTGAAGCATTTTTGGTACTTTTTTTTTTCTTAAAGAGAAATATTGCCATGAAATCTGCATTACTTTAAATAAAACTTCTGCTAATGCGAGAGACATGTTCATCCACTAATCACTAACTCGATGACTAAAACAGACACAAAAGATGATATTTCAAAATACTTCGCTGCCCGTTCGCTCGTCGTACCGTATGTGTGTCGTCCTCCATCTGTGGGGTCACAGCGCACATCGCAATGTGCGCTCAAGTCTCAACTGACCGTTCATGTGAACAAACATACGCTAATAACGAACTTAAGAGCGTTTACACCTTACGGCATTTCATACAAACTTTCAAGTCGTTATTTTCCGAAATGACTGAACAGATTTTAATGAAACTTCCTACGCATAAGCAGTATACATAGGTCTAAAAAGTTACTAAAAACATTTTCGAAAAACAGATAAATTAGACCGATTATTAATTATCTATAGAAACAGAAATTTCCAATTATCTTCATTTTTAAAAGACATTTCGAAAATGTTTTTTAGTCTAGTAGGGTATAAACGCTCTTAAGGTTACATTGTGACGCCACTGGTTTGTGTGTCAACGTGTGTTTGATAGCACATAATACTATATTACTGCAGTGGTTTGGTCGCTAATTACTCAACTCATGACATCCTAATCATGTATTGCCATACT
The DNA here is from genome assembly GCA_963082945.1 of Cerastis leucographa. NCBI lineage: Eukaryota > Metazoa > Arthropoda > Insecta > Lepidoptera > Noctuidae > Cerastis > Cerastis leucographa. Next base: position 20,234,082 of record OY720362.1, on the reverse strand, counting down.
GCATACATACGCATATTACATACATCAAAATCAACATAGCTTAATTAATTCCGTGCATAATCACAAAAAGTAATCTTTGAAGTAGGTATTCAATTGTAGTTAATCACAATAATTACGATAAAATAAACAATAAGTAATCAAAAACTTAATTATAAATAATCAATCGTAAATCATCATGAAAATCTAAATAAAATAGTTAATTGTAAAATAAAATAAAATCCATTTCCACACGCCTTATACATATAATAAATTATAGTTAATTAAATCATCTCCAATCTAAATAGTTGGAAATTGATTATTACTTACATTGAAAATTAAAATAATTAATTCCTATGCACGGACCCCTCTCGGGTACAAGCCTCCTGCAAAGAGTGCCAAGTGTCCCTGTCGTTCGCTCTCACAATCCAATTCGTGTCTGCAATAGCCTTTATTTCATCTTGCCACCTGGAGCATGGTCGACCTCTGCATCTGGTTCCTTGTGGTCCCTTCCATGCTGTAGTTGCTAATGTCCATCTGTCGTCATTGAACCTTACTACATGGCCAGCCCATTTCCATTGGCATCATGGGCGAAGATTATTGCGTCATATACCTTGGTTCTGTTTCTTATAAAAGCCGCTGATATAAGATTACATACATACATACACATAATAAATAATCTTGAACATTAAGTGAATATTTAGATTGCAATAAGATTATAGATCACTTACGAACATTGGAATATGAAGATAGACAGAAAGTTCCTACCGTGCCGAAACTTTCCCTCCTTTGGTATGATCTCTTTGATACTTGCCTTGAAATGAGGTTTTTCTTCATGCAATAAACTCGCAGCTAAGCAATTATCTCGTGTGTGTCTGTACAAGAGGAGGGCCCCGCGTGCACACGTGGCCCCTGACGGGCGGGCCCCGGGCCCCGCGCCGAATGTTCCGCATACAAAGAGTCGTTGAATAGTAAAGCGATGCAGAGCGGCACCACGGCACAGCGGAGCGACGCGAGGATGGTCGACGCTACGATCGAACACATACCGCGACACCTGCATTACGCTCACTGCGATGTACCGATATTTTGCATGATTGTGCGCTTCTCTCTTCTGTTTCAGGAGAAGCAAGGATCGCACAAAGCTACTCGTTCCCCTGACTCCCCGCTTGGCGGCTGAAGTTCTATATCTATAAGGATGTACTTCGTATCTCCATTCCTATATAATAATGTAAGTCGAAGTTCCTATCGTCATCAACTTTCTAGACAAAATTACTCCCTGAGTGTCGACGCAGTGGAGCTAAGAACGTGAATGGAATTAATTGAATAGCTCTCCTATCCGTTGACCTTTTCTTATATACTTTCATAAAGATGAAGTAGTTAAATATCGTCCTCCAGTAGAAAAGCTCGAGCTGTCGGTAAGAGTCAGCAGAAGCCTGTATGGTAACTCTTTGAAACTGCAATGTACTTAGAACTTAGTTTAATGCAGTTAGTTTGTTTCTCACAGAAACTCGGTGGAGCTGACCGGTCCCCGCAGGACCCAACATAACGTTAGTTACGTACGTCAGCTTGGGTTTTGTACCCTGATGTATCAATTTATATAATCATAGCATAACATTTTCAACAACAAAAAAATGCTCATTTCAAACAATTGGTCAGTGGGAGTCTTCGGTCAACTGGACCCGTTCGCTACTGGACGCGCGGATCCACTTGACTACAAGTTTCTGTATTTTTATTCGTTAACTGGACCCACATTCAAACTTAAAAAAGCATCTATGGTGGACCTGGAAATGAATTCTATTGATTCTTCTTTAAATAAAAACCAAAATTATAATAGTAGTGTGAGAAACTTGAGCTGCGAGATGTTACGTACAAAGTTGATAAGAATTATCTTCCCTTCCGACCTCCGTATCGAGCAGACGTTTCGAAGACTGTACCTATTGTTTTAAATTTCAAATTAATAAAAGTCAATTTTACCAATTAAATACAAGTGATACAAACACGTGAGTACAATTCACTCATTTAGCTGTGGCAGCAATATACCGGCGAGGCAAACTTACTCCTAATTCACGTGCTGCCCTGATAGCTGACGACAGCATTCGACAAATGAGCAGACGCACGCGCACACCGACCTTTCACCTGCGCTATTCGCCGTGACACTCATCGTATCCTGGTAACTTGGAATTAAAATAACTCCAATATGAACAAATCTCTTTCCCAAGGAAACACTTGTGATTGTGAAATGGCCTTGGATGTCACCCCTCCTAACTTCGTCGCCCAACGCAAAAGATTGAGGGATGAAGATCTACCCGCACAATTTTGCAAATTCAAGGAGGAAATGCGAGAGTTGTTTCAGTCCTTCATAAACACCCAGCAATCCGAATTGAAAAACATCACGGCTAATCTGAAAGAGATTCAAATTACAAATACAAACATAGAAACATCTATCGCGTTTTTGATTAAACAAAATGATGAGTTCCAAAATAAGATAACACAGTTAGAATTACAGGCAAAAAAAGACAAAGATTATATCATTGTGTTGGAGGATCGAATTGAGGACCTGCAACGATGCTCGCGCAAGAATAATGTCGAAATAAAGAATGTACCCAGGAAAAACCAGGAAACCAGAGATGATTTGATAAATATGGTACTCAGTTTGGCTAAAAATATCAATCTAGATATGAGTAAGAGGGATATCAAGGAAATCTTCAGATATAAGGGGAAGAAGGAGGGGCTAAATAGTCCCCCCATTGTAGTAGAACTGGACTCTGCCATTCTAAAACAGGATCTGTTGAAACACACTAAGTCCTTTAACATAAAAAACAAAACAAAACTTCAAGCTAAGCATCATGCTATTACTAGTAACGGTGACACTCCTATATTTGTCTCAGAACAACTCACTCCGCTCAACGCCCGCCTATTTTTCCTAGCCCGGGACCTAGCTAAATCAAAGCAGTATAAATTCTGCTGGACTACATTTGTTCGAGTTTTTCTGAAGAAAGACGAGGATGCTAAGGTAGTTCTAGTGAAGAGTGAATCACAGGTGCATAGCTTACATTTACACATACACCTATGCCCTATGAACCAAAACTCCTGCATATTCATGTTATAATTCTGATTTATATTATTCTACAAACAATACCCCGTGAGTTATGTTTATTAGACTTTTCACACGAAAATGGATAGCAACTTAAATACACTTGATGAATTAGACGAGATTGAAATTGCAAACTCGGCTTTAGTAAACATCGAAGATATATATGTCCACGTTGGTTAAACTTGAAAATACGTGCTTGACAGTAGTAACTCAGAACATGAGGAGTTTTTACAGTAATTTTGACGATTTGCAGATGAATTTGGCTCTCATGAAGTTCGACGTGGATGTTCTTATTCTTACTGAATGTAGATTAAATAAAACAAACAAATACCACTACTTAAAAACTACACCTCTTACTTTACCACAATTCAGCTAAATCAGAACGATGGCGTAGTTGCCTATGTAAGCAATAAACATATGGCCAGCGTTACTGAACTAACCCTATCACATTCGTCTGGTCTCCAAATTAGCGTATCTAATTTAACTATTATAGGTATACCGTTCCCCGTCTAATGCCTGTGCTGACAATTTCATTAACTCGTTAAACAGCCATCTTGAAGCTTGTAGTACCCACAAAAATATTATTGTCATGGGTGACATTAATATTAATATAATCGAAAAATCCACAGAAATAATGCTTTCGGTACACGGCCTCCTTCCGGGACACTGCCACCCCACTAGAGAACAGAATTGCCTTGATCATGTCGTCCTCAAGCTTGATAAATCTAAAACCTCAGCATTTGTAGCAGTGCTTAATACAACAATCACGGATCACGCTATGGTTCTCTTAAATTTAACTAGCTCCAGTAAAAGACAAAGAACTTGTTCAAAAACCACAACCAGTATAGATTTTGAAAATGCATTACCATATAAATATAGATATTTCAATTTTTGATAATTTCACGGTCCCAGATAGCTTTGTAACTAAACTGGTGGAGGTGATTCGAGCGTCCCTCATAAACAATTCAAAAACTAAATCCGTTTCCTGTGGCAAAAGAACTCTGAAGCCCTGGATCACTGCGGGAGCTCTGCGGTGCATAAGACTTAGAAACAAAATGCAGCTCCAAACAAGATTAGACCCTTTCAACTTAATTTTAATCATAACCTTTAAACGTTTCCGCAACTTTTGCTCTAATTTGATAAAAAGAGACAATATAATAAAAAACAAATAGAAGAATCAGCTAAAAGTCCGAGACATCTTTGGTCTGCAATTAATGAAATCACACAGTTTAAACCCCCTAAAACTTCAAATACTCATCTCCTAAATATTACCACACACCCTCTAAACTCACCAAATAGAGTAAACATGTTCTTTATCACTATAGGTAAAACCTTAGCAGAAAACATCGTAGCTCAAACTGGCATGCCAGTTGTGACAAGCTGCTGTAGTGATTCTAGGGCTTCCTCGTTTGTGTTGTTAGAGACTAACCCGCAGGAAGTAGACTGTATTCTAATGAGTCTTGATTCTGGGAGTGCACCAGATTGGGACGGTATCCCTACAAAATATTTTAAACAGTCCAGGGATTTTGTGGTTCCACTCATAAGCCAGCTGGCTAACTTATGTTTCAAAACAGGTATTTTCCCGAAAGATTTAAAGCGATCAGTGGTCACTCCTGTGCACAAGGGCGGGGACGTAAACGATGTCAACAAGTATCGTCCCATATCAGTTCTGCCAGCAATTTCAAAAATTTTGGAAAAAATAATCAACAAGAGACTAATCAACTATTTACAAAAATTCAATATTCTATCAAACTCACAATATGGGTTTAGACGAGGACGTTCAACTCAAGACGCTATTTCGGCTTTGACATCTGAAATTGTTGATAGGGTGGATCTGGGTCATAAATGCTTAACAGTCTTCTTAGATTTGGGTCCGACAATGTTTCTAATTTATTTTAACAGCCTTTGCAATATGCAGATCAATGGAGGCAAAACTATTTTTTTATTGGCAAAACAGTTGTGACTCAGATGACCATGTCTAGTACAACTGGGACCTCAGGGTTTGTCCTGGGGGGGGACTATTATTTTTCTTTTGTGGGTTTCTATGCTTTGTGTACAATGCGGTAGTATCAGATTCCTTTTTCACTTGTAAAAATTTAGTTTTAATAGAATCTGCACTTATTATGACACCAGAGTTTTCTATTGCCATTATCATTGGTTTGTACTGATCTGGCTAACCAGCCAACATTAAAGTACCTACCCAAAAATTCATCGTCTATTTTGAAACCTGAAACATAGCCCGCGCAGTCAGTGCCTGTTCTATGTGGTAGTAATTAGTTGGATCAACCAGGAACACAGCAATCTTGCTTTTGGCCTTTACATCAGCCATATTGAAATATAACAAATACGTGTGAACGTCAGGTGAGCACAGGATGACTGGGACGAGGCAGAATGCAAGACGACAAAACTTCATAGAACTAGATGGCGCTGCTTGTACTTCACTGGGTTGTGTTCATTATTTACAACACTTTCTCATACTCGCTGAACAAGTATCTTCGCCGGCATCACCCCACCACATTTAGTAAGTATTGTCAGTTTACGACGAGCGAACACATTCAGGCATATTGTACAGGTGGAGGTAGGTACAGGTGGCGCGCCCGCCGATCACATACACTCGGCGTATCACTCCGGTGTCGGCGCGAATACGCCGCCCATGTTTTAGCATTTCTGTTGGAATCATATTTACCCAATCGTTCGGCGCACAGATCCTCGACGAATACATTACAATACATTCACTCACGCGTCTGTAGCAGATATTCGTAGCTACTGAGATATCACTGGGTTTTAGCGAATTTTTCAGTTTTTTCTCTGTATAATTTGGGTCTGTGGGGTTTGGCCACTCAGTTAACTTAGTATAATATTTAGTTAGATTAAGTCTCTCAGGCTGACTAAGCCAAGTTTGCTTTTACAATTAAATATTATTTTGAGGTTAAAGACAAACAGAAGCCGCGTAAAAATAAAATTATTTTGTCAGTTTATCTACGTATTATACGAGTATCTATCCTTGCTAGTTATTTGAAACTGCATATGACAGCACAATTTCTTTTTTTTACGAAATTGATGTGAAGAGACTGATGAAATAGTGCTTTGTCGAACTATGGGTAGAAAATTAAACTAACTTTCTGAAGGTTCTCGTCTGCCTAACGGAGAGTACTAGCATAGACACAACCCCGTTGCCAGACCAGCCACTTGCATTGAAGTACAATTTTAGTATAGTGCCATACTATAAGTATGCGTCCGACGCATTTCTCGATGATGATAATATCACTTTGTATTGGGATCGACCTACCGGCTGTCGAGGACGAGCCTTAAGTACTTCAACGTCGACTCGATGCCGATTAGAACCCCTCTTACCGCCAGTAGTTATACCGACGGTGGCGCATTCCAAGGCCCATGAAAGCACATGGCCTCGGACTTGTACAATGCCACCTCAAGACCCAATTGCAGGATTGTGGGAAAGACACCCTCATGTAGACATTCATTGAAAATTAAATACAATGCGGTCTATACCGCTGCTAACATCTATATGTTAAACATCGTAAAAAGTGTTGAAAGCCTGTTCAGCGGTCATATGAGCGAGTTTGTTTTCCCAGTTTATAGAACTAAGTTCCGCATTATTGTCAGAAGAATTAGCTTTATGATAGTTGTATCTAGGTACAGACGGCCTTTCACAGGGGGAATTGCATGTCCAAATACACAAACACGGAAAAAGGAGGATTCAACAAAACATGACTTGTTAGTAGAATCATTAGCAATGAGATGCAACATGCCTGTATATCGCATCACTAGTGCGGGGGTACGTACGCTACACTGATGTCGTGGTGTTTATGAGGCTGAGATGTAGGTAACTGAACTACAAGCTGTTCGACACAAGCATGGCTGAATTGTATCACCATTATAGTGGGTCGCAGCCTACAAAGTATAGTTATGAAGACCATCGTGCTTATTCGTCTATGAACGAACACGATCACATTTGAAAACTTTTTGTAGCGATCATCAATAAACTCACTGTCATGAATGCTTGGAATAAGCCAGGTTTCAGTGAGTATAATAACATTATAAGAACACGACAAAATACTCATATAAAGCGTGTGCAACTCAGTACAAATTCCTCTACAATTCTGGTAATTTTAATTAGTACCTACAGTGATATAAAACATTCCGGTGTACAAATTGACATACAAAGTAAGCTAGAATCTAAAACTGTTCGATTTATTTTTAGTCATAAATGACGCTTTGTTTAACATGACCATTTTATGACAAAACAGAGCCAACACGAGGCATACTAAAAATAACAGTTCTTTTCAAATAAAATGACTGAAAGAGTACATAACAGAGCATATAAAAAAACAAGGAATATAAAACTAATAGTATGCAGACATGGATAAATAAAACATTCACACATACACAAAAAAAAATAATATAAATAGATTAATGTAGTTCCAAGAAATGCATACATGATATATCTGGAATGCCCAATAGGTATAAAATTAAGCACTCGTCTTCTCATTGGCAGTAAAAATTTTGAGGGCATTTTCAGAAAGTACCACAAAGGCTGCAATCCCATTTCTCTCTCGTACATATTAAGGATCGTGGAATTCTTAATGCACACGTATTTAAAACCATGTTTTCAGCGACTTCTTTACACTTACGAAATAAGGCCTTATTAAGACTGAATTGTAACCAGATTTGAATTGTACTTATCAGGCAAATTACATATTTCAATAGTACACTGGCGTGCTTGCTGCTCCATTGAGTCGATTTTCGCCTCCAGTATCGCGAAGGTCTGCTCACTTTTATTATGTTTTTATTTTATACGATTATGTAAGCGATGTGTCATCAATAAAAGCAATAACTATCTTTATATCAACCGAAATGTGAAATGTTTGCAGTAAAAAGTCTGAAAGTATTTAAAAAAAATTACATCGTGTCTCACACAAGATACTGACGTTTATACGTGTTTCTACACGAATGAACTTAATTCCGAATCCTAATGATTTCTGGCATGAGAACAAAGAGAGGAATGAAAAAGTCCATTTAACTTAACTGTGCTCAACCTGCCTCACGTGTCTCAAAGAGCAAGCGCGGGGAGCGAGCGGAGCGCCCGAGGCGAGCAAACGGAGCAGGCACACGACTATTTAACAATAACAAGAGATAATTACAATATTATAAACAGCGGAATGTTTCGTTCGCATTTGTACGCAGCCGCAGATCGCACTAATAAAATGTTTTTACAAAGAAAATTAATTATTCGTAATGCCGGAGCGAAAGTTTTTGCAATTCTAAGAATCGATTTAAGACGCCCCCAAACGAAAAAATCTGGAAACTTCGGCTATTAATGCAATAGAGTTGAGAGTTAAAATCTCCAGCGAAAACCTTGCGTTCATTTATTTCATCAGATTGGATTAAGTATACAACTTTAGAACACTGCAACCAACACAACGGAGGTGTCATAAACACATCACGTCAATGATTGTATTACGCTGTTTAAATACAAGGTTTAGTACGTAGATGCAGAAGTAAGTACAAAACACAGTAAATATACAAGAGAAATAAAAAAAAACATAATGCTATTTTTTTTTCAACTATGGCTACATAATTATTTACGATTTACAAGTTATAAAGTTTTGTACGATTTTTGTGTACAATATCTTCCTTGTTATTATATTTGCCATTACAACCTAAAACCTCTCACACTTTAAATGGCCATAAACAGATATTATCCATTTTATTTCCTGATAGTTTTTTCAATAATTTTTCAATGAAATACAACTACCTTTACTGTAATTTATTGAGTAACGATCTGTCCTTTTTAATTTACATAATATCAAATGATTTTTAGCATAATTTGAAGCCGGGTCGGGATATCATATAACTTACCGAATACTAGATCATGGGGCGTATATTTTGTTTCTGAGTGCACGGTATTGTTATAAGAAAATCACCAATATGGTAACCATTAATTCCATGTGCTAGAATGGCTTATGCAGTTAATCGGTAACTAAGCCATCTGGTGCTTTTTATGCGAGTTTTCCAATGCCCCCAAGCTTCCTTGATGGTATGCCGTGGATATTAGGTGGATTATATTCAAAAGCTTACTTACTTACTTTCTCTTTCATCGAGGAGGACACGAACTCTGTCCCTCTGTCAGTGCCAAGTTCTCGTGGAACGCCGTAGAATATAACAAAATTGTTGACAAATGATTTTGTTACACTTACCGTATCCTAATTACGTAGCGGGTAAGCTTCCACGTATTTAGATAACTCACTTTGTACTTTGAGGATATAACAATTATTGTTGTCATCTTTTGGCAATGGCCCTACCAAATCGAGATAAACCTTTTCAAATTACGAATTTGCGGTACTTGTAATTGTCATTGGCTGTTTAGTATTAATGGAATATTTCATTATATATTTCCATATAAATCCTGCCTGGTCGCCATGTATGGTGAGGCGAGTTGAATGAAAGACGAGTGGAGATACACTATATTATTACAATATATTTAACGATAAACATGATTAATATACGTAATAGTGAACGCATACTACTAATAGAAGTAGAACATGTTAAACGTAAAATTTCGAATTACGAAACATGAATTTATTAGAATATTAATAATATGATAATACCGTCTAACTAACTATGTTGGTTGGGTCGGTTTCCAGTCTAACCGGATGCAGCTGAATATAAGTAATAGTATAACATGTCTGGATTATTTTACAAATGAATGAGCGTTGAAAATATTATGAAATTATTATGATATTGAAATGATGATTATGAAATTGTTTTATGCTACGGAACCCTGTGATTGATTTGATTGATTAAACCAATGATTTTATATTGTAACATGTTTTTTTATTCTAAATTCTTATGGTAAAATTATTTTGCTACTGCAATTTTTTTAACAACAAAATGCAGTATAACAAATCAATTTTTTGGCATAAATTGCTTCGATGTGAAGACATTTTTAATCTTGTGGGATCTCGACGAGTGTATTAATTGTTATTATAATATCAATGTCGCCGCAACACGATGAGATTAGAAATAATTGAATTGTTTAGATATTGATTATCATTAAATTAATGTCAAAATGTGCTACCATTATTTTGTGAAACTCCTGACAGAGACGCAAATTCGCATACACATACAAATACCAACGCATTAGGGTATTATTGTTTCCTGGCAAGTCGCCGTGAAATAAATTAATAAACATCCGCAGTATGTACTCTGTTCCGTGTGTCGGAGAGAGTGGCGAGGAGCTCCCTGTGCAGCGGTACTACGAGTGTAAATGTTAAACGTAGCAGAGTGTTTAAGGAACCGAAGGAAAGGCGTGCGCCGCCGCCGGGGCTGACTAATGAACAGGTACATCGATAGCCGTGGTCGGCTCAAACCAATTAAAATATATGAAAATGGCAAATAGAAAATCAAAACCAAGAGGAATAAAAGTTCTGCTCACGGTAACAGACTGGTAAATAAAGAAATAGAGAAGGTGGGGGGAGGAGGCGAGCGGTGCTGTGCAGGGGGAGGTAGGACGAGGAGGGCTAAAAGTAAACGACGATACAACGCAGCCCGGGGCCCGGGCGCGCGAAACAAACGTTTGTTTCTTTTTAATTAAGCGAGTGCGCTACTGTCGCGCGGCGCCGCCACCTGCCGCGACACGCGACACGCGACACGGCACGCGTGCGTTAACTTTATTTATACATATATATCGATTTATAGAAAGTAATTTATCCATAAACGTAGTCATAATGGCGAAACCAACCCTTGGATATTTCCAGTACAAGAGTTGATCTCGCCTTTACACAGATAAATACATACCAATTGCCGACACCTTTGAACTACTCTTTTGACCGCTACCTGTTATATCACTGTGTTCAGGCACGGTCCCGCCATTATGACGCGTCATAATAGTGGGACCAGTGTTTTCGTGAAAGCCGTTTATTCCGTGTGAGGCACAAACATTTCGGGACTGCTACAAGAACTTAATGGGTTCTAAATATATGACGTAAAATCTTTCAATTACAAGAGTTGGTCTCGCCATTATGACGTTTATAGTTATTCCTCTATATGTATCTTTCTCTATTTTAATCTGTGATCAAAAGAATCGATATTACGGCATGTATATCTACAAGCGCCATGCCATTCTACATTTATTATGCAAACAGCCAGTCTGTGGAATTCATTACCGGCCGACTTGTCTGTTTCCCGTTCATTCTAATCAATCTTTTCAAACTTCCAGTGAATCGGTGACTTCTAGGCAATCGTCCTCCACCCACGAGTTACGGCCAAACGCAAGCATTTTTAGAATAATATAGTCAACAAGAAACAAATCATTTTATTATTCGAAGAGCGGGCGTTTTGGGGGACTGTCTGTGCGTGTTGTAATTTTGACGTTCAAAAAGTGCTGATTATCAGCATAAATGACTTTTGATTTAGATTTTGATTCTCCTTCATTTTCATACAATTCGAGACAATAACTCTTCATCACTGAACTAAAACCATGTGAAGTAACAGTTTCCAAACTGCACACCACGCAATCCTTTGAAGTGTGCCCTCATTGCGGCGCGATTAATTCCCGCACACTGCTCCGCACACTGCTCCGTGCTCGCCGCAAACACTTTACTTCAGACATTGAATTTGTAAACAATTACGATCAACTAGAACTGTGCCGCCCTCATCACTGATGTGGGATCCCGGATCCGGGCTGACGACAACAAACTATTATCCGAGCTGAACAAAAAGAGTAGTCTTGTCAAACGACAAAACTTATTTAATTTGAAAGACAAAGCTACAATGTATTATTGGGTGAATTTCAACAAATGCCATTTTTTTTATCATATCGGTGAACTTTTTCATTTATATTTTTTTTGTATATTTTTCAGGTTTAATGTAATTTTTAAGTTATCAAATATCCCCAAATTTAATATCATCAACGTATCATTTAAGACTAAGGAGAAAATTCAGTTTGAATTCTGGTTTCCACCGATATGACAAACCGGCACCGATAATTTTTTCTGTACACCGGTATGATAAGTTTATCCACCGAAATGATGTCTCTGATGTCTGTCGAATCTATCCACCTTTGAACATCAAAAAGAAAATAGTAAGTAGGTACCTATATATTTTTACAAGGGTGACTTAGAACTGAAGACCTGTACTGAAATCTTATGTAAGTAGATCACATCCAAAGAAAACTGAGTTCTTAGAAATTCAGTTGAAATATATTTTTTTAAATTATGTACCTATTTTATTATATTTACTATAGGTACTCATCTGCCTAGCCTTTTTTCCCAAACTACCTTGGGGTCGGCTTCCAGTCTAACCGGATGCAGCTGAGTACCAGTATTTTACATGAAGCTGAGTACCAGTATTTACTATAGGTAATATGAATTTAAAAAAAGTTTATTTTTATTATGATTGTCTTTGTAATAGTATTATATTTTACTTAACGAAATGACATGGGATCTACCGTTATGATAAAACGAATCACCGAGATGATAAAATGATCTACCGATATGATAAAGTAATCCACCGATGTGACAAAACTGTGCGTTGATCATGAATCAAAACACCGATATTAGATATAAGACACCGATTGATTTTTTCGGTGTAAATTATCACATCGGTGGTAATAAAGACCACCGATTACAGCGATATGAGAACAGCGACGTGAGAAATCACACACTTTTTCTAAAATTAGAATAAATGCATAATATCTAGGATAAATTCAATAACAGTCAATGAAGCTAATTCACTTACTACCTCTGTTAGAACCAAACAACAAAAATAAAACTACTCATTACACTAGAAAAATGCAACCACCGAAAATATAAAATAATTGTCCGGGAGAAACTGAAATGGCGTACTTATGTTATTGGCGAGAATATGCAGCGATTTGACACAAATCTGTCCTGACTGCGCACTAGCACACACTAACGAGGAAAATAAAATTGGGGTGAGGACGCTGTCGGACTCGTCGATGTAAAGTTAGGTTTAAATTACTTTTGTCCAGCGATATGAGAACATTTTGCAGGACAGGTACGTTTGTGCCTCTCAGTAATAATAATCGTTAATTATGTAATAAAATATGCTTTATATTAATAACAAAACTAATATTCTATAAAATAGAATAAGTTTTATACTTAACTTACTTATTTCTATTAGTGTATAAGCTTTTTTGTTTGTAAAAAAAGTAGAGGGACAGCACCGATTTGAAAAAAATAGAGGTTTATGAATTTATTTCAACCTTTGTAAATAGTCCTAGGCAAATTATATTTTTGCCACAACCCAATAACTACCTATTAAATACAAAAAAATATAATTCAGAACGATATTCCTTTTTTCAAATACTAATTTCACCGAAGACAAAAAAATAAGGCATTTGGGAAATTCACCCTATTATCAGAAATATCTTTGACAAGTCTCAAAGAACAATAAACTGTTGAATTCGCAATGCGTTGAAAAATTGTGTGATGAAAGCATTCGTATGCGTGACTCACGACATTCAATGAACGCTTTGTTCTAACAAGAAGATTTCCTTCCTGCAATGAGATGCGCCAGCAGCTCTCGAGCAAGTGCAAACGTTCGCGTCAGCATCCACTGCGCTGCGCACACCGCGCGGCGAGCAGCTGCGCGCGCCCAGCCGGCGATATACGACACACGTGTGACATACGACCACTGTACACCACCCACGCCAAGTATTGTTCCTGTTAACGAAGGCTACACTACAGCAGCACGTGCCATGTAATGAAATCATAATAAATGTTCGCGCTCACACGCGTCTTGATTTACTACTCCGCGGAGACTTCTGCGCTGTATTTATGACCCGATGTTGCTGTAATAACAATCTAGCCTACAGTCCTACACACAGTTATACACCCGCGCGCCTCCATCTGTTGTATCTAGGTCATTCCACGTGGAATAGAAAAGCTCTCTCAGTTAGGAATCAATTCAGCTTTAAACCTTTCAATATCTATTCAGGATGATTTGGTTCGGTATGCGTAGTAATCCTCTCGAAGTTCGCTTTACAAACGAAATAGATCACCTAACGATAAGTAAATAGAGAAGAGATTACGAAGGATTGAACCTATTTCATCTGAGTGCTTCAGCCATAATAAGTATATAATGAGGTCAAACGAGCGTAGTAAGACGCGTGTAATAGCTAGACCGCTCGACTGGGGCGAAACTCGGCACATATTCAAAGTTATGATTTCAGTCAAGATCTGCAGCGAACCAAAACATAACTACGAGCATTCACCAAACGTTCCAGAAACTCCATCTGGCAGCCGCAATAAAGTTAATCAGAAGAAAAAAGGCGAAGTGGGAAGCCATGTGGCCTAGAGAAACAATATCACAAGTTATATGAGTGCAAGCTCGGCCGCTACAAGACTTATACGTTATTAATGACGTCTGCGGCCGGTCGCCGAGCAGCCGGCCGTCGCCGGGGGCGGGCGGGGCGGACAAAAGGTTCACTCGGCGCAGACACCCGCGACCCGGACACGGAAACTCTGACTGCAAACGCATGACACACCTTGATGTTAAGGCGGCTGAAGGCCAACACGGCGGAGACACGCGCAGCCGCCTTAACATTAGGGTGGGTCGCGAGGTTCGGCAGCCCCGAGCACATCACCACCGACAGGGGCAGGCAAGTCGAGTCCCGCACCTTCGAGGAACTCGCTGCTCTAATCGAGGCATCACATCAAAAATTCAAGTCAAAATAGTTTATTTCTTCCACAAGATTACAAAAATTAGTTTGTGATAGGAGCCTTCTTTTAAGCAAACAATGCCTGTATTAGAAGACTCCGCTGTTCCATAACAAAAGAAAAAAAGAAAGATATAACGTTTTTAACATAGGCAAGTAAACAAATTAACACAGACAAGATTGGCATAAGTATAGTTTGTGTGTGTGTTTGTGTTGTGTGTGTGCGTGTGTGTTGTGTGCTTGCGTAGGTGTTTGTATGCCTGTGTGAGAGTATAGATTATGTCGTTGATTTTAAAAGTTCTTCCGTGTCTTCATAAGTGAGTGGTTTAATCCATTTCAGTATATTTTTCACATCACCTAACCACAGCTTACCATCCCGCAGCTAATGGCCTGGTAAAAAAGCTACACCGCTGCCATCACTTTAAATTACGCTCGTAATACCCCAATCAAAACTAAAATTGCACAGCACTAGCCCGCATGTTACAATAAAAATCTATAACAAAATCCCCAATGACATACGAATGGAAGAAAATTATAATATAGGGCATACGCAGCACCAAAGATCTCGTCGGGGTCACCAATACACCGTCACCGTCGTAGTTTCTGCGCCACTTCAACTAATATTCCATAACTAAGTTTCCTTGTAAAGAAAATATTAATATGGAGTACTTCAAGTTAGTGAGGGGTTAGTTAACAATCGACGGAACGTACATGTATCGTGCACAGAATGGCGTTGTACTACACAACACTGTTCTTTCCAGCAGGCCTTCTTCTATTCTGTAACAGTCCATTATGACTCATCTCATAAACACAGATGATGTGATGATGCAGGACGCGATGAAAGTGCGGGGAGGGGTCAGTGACCTCTCATCGAACCGCCCCCCCGGGCGCCCCGGCGTCGGCGTCGTCGCCGCCGAATGCCGGTCAGTCGCGTGTGCACTCTGCGCGGAGAATACTCTGTGTCGCCACATGCCAGTTACCCACGTGTGCACTCTGCGCGGAGACTACTCTGTGTCGCGGCATTAGTATGCTAGGACGAACGTGCGTTTTGTAAGTACAAGAAACTTTATTACACTGTGTATATTTGCATTGGTAATGAAACGATTTGCTGCGACGAAAACTTCTCGGATATTTCTGCTGCTGTAACCTGATTGAATATATAATGAGTGATGAAAATTACATTTAGGGAGCAAAGAGAAAGCGCGACTTGCTCTGGCTAACTACTAATATGTATATCTAGAACGAATAACTCTGCTTTCTGAATTTCTTACAACTTACTTTAAGATCTCCAGAAATCAGACCAAAATGAACATTAACGGTCAGATTTTTCTTCGACACTCTCTTTAAGTACGTAGCTTTTGTACGCAAGTACAAAAATACATGATCGCCGCGCTATGCGGCATACGACATGCGGCGTCAGCGCGAACAACAGTACAACGTGCAATAGAACTGACTTTGATTGACGACCACGTCGACCACTAGACTCGTTGGTAACAAGGTGCTGGTACTACTGCTACAAACAAGTGTACAGTCACAAACACACTGTGATCAGTCATCTAACTGAGCGGTCGCCTGTCGTCGGCTGCTCGGGCCCTCACTCGGCTCATCAAGTCACCGACATTATCATAACAAGCTTCGCCAACTTATTCGAAATAGCAGAACATTCATGTAATAGGTTAATTTGTTTAAACACAAGTCTGAAAATTGTGAATGTTTAATAAAATTGTACCGTTTATCTTAAAAGACATTTTATATTTTGCTAAGAACTCGTCTTCCCCAGGAGGAGGGCAATGTTTTTATAATATTATAAAATGAGATACCTAACTCTATTTTTAAGATTTCATTTCGCAGTAGTGCTCAAACAATAAGTTTTAGACTCAAATAATGTAGCTACACCGGCTGCTGTGGAAAGTGCTCGCTCGGAAACTTAGAAAAGAAAGAGTTATGATCGGAGCCAGTTATACCAGCGCAGCGGCTCCGCAAATAAATAAAGCCTGACAATATCGCGCGCCGCTGCAGCACTGCAGCTGACGACCTCGCCGCTCACCGCTCAGCTCACCGCTCACCGCTCATCGCTCACGTGGGTTGGTACGCCACGCCGCCGCCGCCATGTTGCCCACATTTTTTATTCCGTCATTTGTCAAATATACGCGAGCGTCAAGAGTATTAAGCCGAGCTTCCTCTCCGCGCCGCGAGCCGACGCGCAGCAGCGTGCCGCACCGAGTGGCCGCACGTTGAGGCACATTCTCCGGAGCGTAAAACTGAAATATTCTGCTCGTTCAGTGCACACGGCTACGCTTACGGCCGATACCTCATAACCGTATCGTAACTCTACGCTCCGAGCCGGCTCCGTGGGGAATGCTCAAATTATTCATATTTACCGTTCTCTAAGATTGGGAAGGGTAGAATAACGTGTGCTGTACCTAGTGTACGTCACACGTGCCGTGGGAGCTTCAGTTTACGTCCATATTGTCACAATTTCAATTCATCACGCACCCCTGCTCCCTCGGCGACATGTTCCGGGATGTGATCTCGCACATAGCTTTGTGACAGGTAAATTCACGCGTCTGTTTTGATTCGCAATAATGTGAAGAATTCAATACATTGCTGTGGAAGTTGCAGTACAACACGACAGATTCATGTGTGAGCAAGAGCAAGGCAGATCCGTGTAGATACTTAGAGAATAACTTTCAGTTCATTATAAAGGCATTTTTAGGGTTCCGTACCCAAAGGGTCAAACGGGACTAGGGTTACCATATCTCAGGATTTGTACTGAGTGAGTTTCAGGATTTCTGGACTCTTCTCAGGATTGCGGCTGGATTTTGCAAATCTCAAGAAAACTCAGGATTTTTTGAATTTTCAATAAAATACGGCTTAGGGTCAGCTCACACCGAGACGCGGCGCGACGCGACGCTGCGCGCACACTTTAAAAGAGCGATTCAAAATATAACTTTATTTTTCTACATGAAAAATGATACACATTTCGTTGTGATAATTCAGAATACGTTGCGCAACGTATTATGAATTCTCAAGGTGGGCGCAGCATCGCGTCGCGACGCGTCGCGGTGTTAGCTGACTCTTACATTTTAAAGATCTCTTTAATAAAAAGTTAAACAAACTAAAATAATCTTCCTTTGGTAATCATTGCTAAATTAAAATCAGTAAGTACTTATTTATTAATATGTGAAGATACATTTTTAAGTAAGGTTTTTTATTTAAGCTCTTCAAATTATATTGAATTAAAAGTATTGTTCGACGAACTGAAGACACCGTTAGTCGGTTTCTTTCATTCGACCATTGAGCCACCATGATAGAAAAAAACTCTTTCTTAGTTTGCATTCTGGGCTGTAATTGCAAATACATATTGACAAATACGTATTATCTCTGGTAATCGTGAAATGGCTGGTGCGTGGGAGGGGGGGTACCGCGATATGCAAACGCTTGAGCGACGTCCGCGGTGTATATAAACGATAATATTACAACTTTTTTAAATTGTTAAGTACGTTTGAGAGAAAGTTCTCAAACTGTAAAAAAAACTCAGGATTTTTCAATGGAAATCAGGTGTTTTCTCCGGACTTTTGATTTTTTCATCTGGGAACCCTAAACGGGACCCTATTACTGAGACTTCACTGTCCGTCTGTCACCAGGCTGTATCTCATGACCCGTGATATGTATTTCTGTTGCCACAACAACAAATACTAAAAACAGACATAAAATAAATATTTAAGGTTGGCTCTCAAAAAAAGTGGTATGTGTAGTGGTTATATTAAGGGTACGGAACTCTTCGTGCGCAAGTCCAACTCGCACTTGGCCGGTTTTGTACAAGAATGAAAAGTAGAGGAAGACCAAGGAAACGATGGATGGAGACTGTGCAGGATGATATGGTGATATGGCAAGAAAATAGGTATCTGATGAGATTACAAGTAAAAGAGAAGTATGGAAGAAGAAGACATGCTGCGCCGACCATAAATGAAAGGGGATAACGGCAAATGATTGAAATGATTATTACAAGATTGAAAGCAAGTGTTCCAGCTTGTGGGTATTCCACATAAAGATCAAATCCAACGCGTAATGTAGTTGGAAGTCAGATATACTGCGGAAGAGGAACTTATTACTGACTAGCATACATATAAAACTTCTTCTTCAATCACTCTATCTATTTAAAAAAAACGCATCAAAATCCGTTGCGTAGTTTTAAAGATTTAGGCATACATAGGGATATAGGGACAGAGAAAGCGACTTTGTTTTATACTATGTAGTGATATAGTGAGGCGTGACGAATGAAGAACCTTTTGCTTCGTTACGACAACGCAAGTAAACAAATTAGTTTATTAATAGGATACTATAACACACATGAGAGAGCTCCTGCCACGCTCGGAGCCGACTGGACCTCGAGGAAACTTCGAGAGCCATTGCCGTAGTACCTACCCTATGCGACAGTTACAGTTTGACTGTACGCTGGCAGAACTGAATGTGTATAGGAGAAAAATGTAAGTACAGTTATCCTTGAAAAGAAACTCGGTTTTGCATGAAGGTTTTGCGTGCATATTTAAAACTCTCATGCATAACCCAACTATGGGTACCTTTTGACACTTCTAGTAACAACGCTATACTTACAAAACACAAATAACTTATGACAAAGTACTGCCTAACTAATATTCAATTAAAACGTTAATTACCCAATCAAAGTAAACATATAATTGTAAAGTTACTCGCAGAGCTGTCGGGCGCTCCCTCGCGCTCAAGCTCTGAGTAACAGTAGTAGGCGACCCGGCGCCGCCGCGCTCCGGCCATGATTGGATTAGCTCAACTTTGACGTACTAATAAATTACACGCTCCGTGTAAAACACTGAAATCCGTGTAAGTGAGTAATGAAGAAATCCGCGCGTAATGAGGCGCACGCGTTAGGTCGGGCGGGGCACGAGGCACGGGGTGCGGGGTGCGGGGGGGGGGTCTATGTTTGCCCGCTAATTGTTCACATGTTATACATCCCCCGCCCGGCATGTGCCCGCGACCTACACTCGCGTGTTTCACCTGTGCATCCTGTATGTCACGTATTCCCTTAACTGAGACCGTTCACAACACAACACGATAGATTTGCGCAGTACGACGGTAAACAGGATACTAACTGAGGCAAGCATCAATCACTATAAGAATAAAGCTAATAAATCGTTCCCATTCCACTTATTACAGTATCTCAGTTCAGGTTGCCTGCCACCGCGACATGCGACACCGAAGTGTGCGTGTGTTCACTTGACAGAGAGATACAATATTAGCGGAGAATAACAGAACAACGATCCAGTGCCTAACCGTTTAATATATTCATTTTAGTAATTCCAAAATGCATAATAGATTGAATTTTCTGACGCGTTAAACTAAGCTGCTATAATTACACTGTTCAAAAGTCATCCAATTAGACACGTTGTCAGCGCTGAACATCCAATCAAGCCGCTCATTTATTATTTATTCACGACTAATCTAGTTACGCTTCAATTAAAAAACACGGCATTTAAAAATATCAAGTGTCGGCGGCAAACGATCTCTAGCATATTTATTGCTGCCACGTGCCACATGCTGGGGATACCAGCAGGACAGGACAGCGGTAACTGATGACTTGTGAACCGGCAGACCCATGGCCGCCGACGGATTCGTAACTGAACCTTACATGTGCTTACGTATTTACTCGAGCACGAGTGCGCCGCGCGCCGGGTCTTGTTGATAGTGGGCCTTCTATCTGTTACATGTGTTTTGTGTCAATTTAGGCAAAAAAACGAGCTTTTTACAACTGCCAGACATTGTACAAACGAGCAATTCATCAATCAACATAACGCGTGCGGCTTTTAATTATTTATTGTGATGGAGCCGCGCGACGTTGATGTTCTATTATTTAGTAATATTTACACTACACCGCGCAGAATGCCAAATTCCAAACAAAAAGGAATACATAGCGCAATCACAGATCTTCGTGGGAACGGACATGCGACGCTTTCATTTAATAATGTCTAAGAAAAAATATCACCCTGTCCTTAGATCCCCAGCCGGCGCGCGGCGTGCCTACATCGTGGAGCGCTCGTACTGAGGCGCGGCTGGCGGGGCCCTGAGGTCGCGCTCCTGACTCACGCTGAGCTCAAACGTTAATAAACCAATTTATAAAACACTTTCACTCTCATGATCAACCTAGCATTTTCCCAACTATGTTGGTTTGGGCTTCCAGTCTTACCGGATGCACCTCAATACCACTATTTTACAAGGAGCGACTGCCTATCTGACCTCTACAAATTGTGGGTTGTGGACCACAACACAATTACTAGTACGATACCCCTTGGTAAGACTGGTTGTCAGACTTTCGGGCCACTCTGACTACTTAGCGACTGTTAAAAATCTGCAAATAACACCCGGTAGCTTAACGCGCCGGGGAGCTTAACACGCTTTCCGATGCACGAAGAAAACTCGGTATGAATGGATGCTCACCCTTCCACGGACCGACCTAGGCAAGTGCGGCTTAACTTGAAGACGAGCCGAGTGGTTGTGATTTTAGCAACGAGGTCCGAAAACGCTTCCACTCTACATAAAATAAAAATGTTATAGAGGTCCGCGATGGCGGGATAAGCTCGCCATCACACAGATAATGGAAGCAGCCCACGATTGTTTATGTATGTAATGCGGTCACTTACACATTGCTTTATGTCCATGTATAAGCCTTCCTCGATACTATAATTTACTGTTCCAAGATTATAATGCAGCTATTACGAAGAAAATAAATAATATACGTTAGTGGCTGACCCAGAAAGTGTACCTATCTTGAAATAGGCAATTGATCGTCGCGTGGCGGCGAGGGACCTTTAGCGTATATATACTTCGATAGTGCCGGCTGCCGGCGAGCAGACACCATCGAACAATACGTCAGCTCTGACCTACTCTCACTAACAAACATTTATATTTTAGGAAGCATCACCTACCCAGTGGACTGAGAACAATCCGCTGAACGCAACAGCTTTACAGGCGACAGAAAGGGTAGATCAGACGGCACGGTAGTGCTTTAGCTTAAGTGAGTGGAACCCAATAAACTTTCAATTAGCAATTACAAAATATTAGGTACACCTGTGCCTTACCCTTTGTGGATTACAGGTGTGATGTTATGTTTATGTTACGGATATCAATCGTAACGCATACGCACGAGTCCGTGAAAGCTGGTTATGTGCATACGTTGGCGCATCCAATCAGTTCACACGGACAGAAGGTAAAGACGCCCTTATAACAATTCGTGATAGGCTCATTGTTTCCTTAACATTTCGAGAGATCAGTGGTCAAGGGCGTATTAATCTTCCTTTGTTTCGGTTCAAAACATTTTACATTGTCGTTTCGTTTGTTTTCGTCAAAGAACGAAAGCGAGCATTGGGAATATTTTCATACATAAAAATATGTAAATATTTTCTTATATAAAAATTTTGGTTCGGATTTTTTTATTTTGACACGAATAGGTTCAGGTAGTATTCGTGACAAGTGGGTGTAGGACAGTAGACAGAGCAACTTGACGACTAAAAAACTGTAACAAGTATTGGATCCCGAATTTCTTCCTATTGTTCCGTCTAGCGCTCATAAATATTTGAATGGCTTGTTTATCTGCTGTGCGATTTGATCACTTTAGTAAACACTAGATAATTCAGAGTTCAATCATAATAATCTGCTTTGCAAATGAGCGTTGCAGCCGCCACTGGCCGCCACCAATTACAAATATTTTTCCCGTATTGTACCGCTCCTCGCACACCCCCGTATTTAGGGTTGCGTACCCAAAGGGTCAAACGGGACCCTATTAGGTTCGAGACAATGCTGTCCGTCCGTCCGTTCGTCTGTCGCCAGGCTGTATCTCATGAACTTAGCCAGTTGAAATTTCTACAGATTATATATTTCTGTTGCGCTATAACAACAAATACTAAAAACAGAATAAAATAAATATTTAAGGGGGGCTCCCATACAAAAAGTGATTGTTTTGCTCATTTTTATAAATAATGGTACGGAACCCTTTGTGCGCGAGTCCGACTCGCACTTGGTCAGTTTTCCATCCACCTTAGTGGCTCTTCTGAATTACGGTCATTGACAGTTACTGTGCAACATTCTCAGCAGCTAGGTTTGAGCACAGTCACCGTGTTCTTAAACGAGCTATTCAAAGACATTTCTTTCCTAAAATAATATAAACATTATTCTGTCACATGTTGCAGGATGTCGCCAATAACGATTCAGCTAATTTGTCACATCACCGCACCCCGCACCCCGCTCACCCGCACCCAGCAACCCGCACCCCCGCACCCTGAAACACTAAAAAAACAACGATACAAAGTATTCAATCGCAGGAATTTACTCAATTCACAATAACAGCTACATACGTCCGCTTTATTTAGTGTTTGTGCTGAGCGGTCTACTTAGCGGTCCCCCGACGCTACGACACTTGGATTAATTTTATTTTCGGTTTTTTAGAGGTTTTTTCAGTCGGGGGTTTTTTAAATTTTTAATTTAATTTTTATTTCATGCTTTTTAAACTTTGATTATTTTTTCTTAGCCTTGACTGTCCCACTCCTGGGCATAGGTCTTCTCCCATTCCTTCCACTTTTCTCGGTGTTGCGTCTCTTCTCGCTAATTAACGAAATCAAAGAAAGTTATAAATTTAAAAAATCTCTAGCTCTTAGGGAGAGGAGGGGTGTGCAGCCTCCCCCCCTGATGATGCCCATGGTGACAAGTGACAAGAATTCAAATTTAGAATCGATCAGACCCGTAGAAGTTGTTTATTTCCCTTCATCAACTGGAAAAGAGGTGATGAGCTTCAAACGGCTGAGCAAATTTTCTCAAAACATAGCTAAGAACACTCTCGATTAAAATACCTTTCAAACGACACCAATTTTATCAAAATCGGTTCATCCGTTTAGGAGCTACGATGCCACAGACAGACACACAGATACACAGATACACACGTCAAACTTATAACACCCCTCTTTTTTGGTCGGGGGTTAAAAAAGGATATAGTTATACGCTTTGTTTGTGAGGCGTAAGTATGACACACGCGGTGTCTTTATATTAGAGTATGCGATGGAAAATTCCAATCCACATAGAACTTATTCTGTGTGGCTTGGATCCTTTCTGTTAACTTTCATCCAAATATGCAAGTTATCTTACGTTACCACACAATGTGGCCAAATCGGCAGAGAATGGATCACTGCCTGGAGACGTCTAGCTAGGTTACCGAGTGCTTCAGCACTACATATTTACAAAAGCAGCCTTTCATGCGCTTAAAAAGTTAAAACTTCAACTACAGTCAGATAGCGCGTAGACCTCTGGGACAAGCACGCACAAAAATGTATTAGCGCTGGAACCGGGTGTTCCGGCGCTAATACATTTTTAACTGCACTCGATTTAAGTTAGCCGAGCGGGGCCGGATGTAAGTACAAATACTGACACTATTAACATACGAGTATGTACATATTATTATGTGCGGACAGTCTTGTCGCAATTATTTCTTTCTACTTTTTCGATTTTGAAGTGCTATGTTATTAGAATAGCTGGTAGTCTATCTTGGATAACTGTTTAGTGGCGATTCTATAGTAAATTCCCCTTTATTATTTGGGTTTTATCAATCTATGATGATCATAGATTATTTACATCATCATGCCTTTAATGCCCCGCAGGGTTGGGCAGAGATGTACCTAATAGTTATGTTTAAGACCTAAATAATAGGCCGAACATATTGCCATCAACCAGCCACAAATCCAGACTGTCTGGCTGCTACTGAGGACTTCCTAATAGGAAAACTCAATTACACTTTGGCCGACCTGGTAATCGAACGCAGAACCACATGTTCAGCAGTAGCGCTTGCGACCACTGGAACAAAAGAATATTCAGATTGTGATGATTCTATGACAAACAAATCTTGTTATACAACTGTAGTAAAGAATTAAGCAATAATGTTCGTGTTAATGAAGCGCCTCCTCCGCAGCGGCTGAGCTCCAACGGTCTCTAACGAGCTGTCCTGTCGCCGCGCGCCGCCTGCGGGTCAACAATACGCGCGTACATTTGCATTGTTCCCGCAGTAATTACAATTGTCCGACAACGGGACAAAACATCTCATAGAACGAACGACAGTTGCTTACTGTGTGTTGGTGAGTTCAGAATAATCTGAACGTTTATATTAATAAACATGCATAAGATACTCGTTTCTACACGATCGATGGCCCTCACCATTGATATATGAATAAAAACGCCCTCACTGAACGAATGGCGTTGGAAATTATATTCGTAGAGACTTTTCAGTCACTGCCACTGACTGAGTTGTCCAGATAGCACAGTTAGGACATTAAATTCAATAGTCACAAAAACAAAATGAAGGCCACCCGCATCGTTGTGCCTCCCCCTTCATCACGACATTCTATCCATAGTGATTATCACTGGCTCGAACAGCTACCATTCGATACGTTTACATGCTCAGGAACAGGAACACATTGCAGACTGATTAGGTACTCGCGCCGCAATCAGAGCTCACACAACAACACAAACACCCAAGAAGCCATAAGAGAGGCACACTCTACAAACTCGGAGGGCGTCCTACTGAACTGTAACATAAGAAGAGCACTGTACACACGAACGGTGTCACCTTGTTTCGCAGACAGAAATTTCACAGAATTTCGTTTCCCAGAAAATGTTTCACGTAATATTTAGTCCCTGTATTTTTATTTCGAATATTTTTGTTTCAGCTACTATTTACTTGAATGAAACATATTTTACAGAAACACAATTCAAATAGTTTTACACACACATTTTTTTATTTGACAAACTTATCAAACAGCAGAATTATTTTTCAACGAATATTGTTTGTTCGATTCCATGGTATTTTATTTCAAAGAAATTATTAACCATAAATTAAAACATTGTCTTTAAAAGTCAATATGTTGTACTACAAGCCGAAGCTGCGGTGGTGAACGTTGATACCATCTGCGACGATAAACTCGCGTGGGGCCGCCGGAGCCCCGCAGTGCCGGAGCCGTGACAGAAACCATGCCTGTTGCATGCTACTTGCTTGCTGCATGCTGCAAGTTGCATGCTTGCTTGCATGCAACAGGCAATGGACACTATTAATGAGAATAACAAGATTCCTGCTTTACAAGAATTTACCCGCATTATCTTTTTAACCCGCTGTTGTAATTTTATCGGAGAGTATGCATTTTTCAAAGGTTTAAATTTTAGAAACTGTCAGTCGATAAAATGTTATTCTGTGTAATAAGTTTTATGTGAAACAAACAATAGTGGGTAAAGAATATTTGATTTGTTATTCCATGATATGAATATTCTAACATTAAACTTTATTTGAAACAAAAATCGATGATTTAAATTTCTTCAAAGTAAGTATTCTGCGTATTGATTATTCTATGAAATGATAATATGAGAAACAATTTATGTGAAACAAAATTCGATTAAACAATTAGCGATGAAACAACGCACAACCACACACGAACATTATCTGCCTAGCCCTTTCCCAAACTTTATTGGGGTCGGCTTCCCATCTAACCGGATATTGCTGAATATCTTTGTACACACGACTAAAAACTAAATTACAAGCAACAATTTATTGCTGTCATGTTTTACTAGAAACTGTTGCAACAGCAGGTTGTCCGTGGTTTATTAACGTAACGTAACGCGGGCCACACCACGCCACACCACACCACACCACGCCACGCAACGATTAACAGTTTGTAATATTGAGTTAATATTAGCTTACTGTTATAAGCATAATATAATATTTGAATTGTTATCGTGAGCGGAATGTGTATGAATGGATCAGTCAGTGGTCCGGTGTAGTCCCGTAGTCGGACGTCCGGGAGGTGCTTGTCAGTCGGAGCAGTGTCGTGTCGGGCGACCGGGGACGAACTAAATAAATGTCTCAACTCAGACCAACTGAACACTCACGGTCACTGAGAACTGATGTTTCATACACCGAGCAAGTTTTTTGCCCAGTTTAGAAAACATTTCAATTGGGTAATTATTAGATCACCATTGAACCAAAATATCATCTGCCTACAAGTGACCATACACCCTTACTGCTGTACACAGAGGGGTGTATATCTGGCGCCACAATGGCTGTTATTCTGTCATAGTCTCCTACATAAACATAGCTCGTTTGATAGACAATAGGACACGTGCGCGGTCGTAAGGCACGTTACGACGCTCGTAGCGCGTTATCTTTATGTTTACAGACGCACTTATCGCGCGCTCATCTTCGCATTAGCAATAACAACTAGCACTACACAAATCCTGAACCAGGACAGCTAACTTTATTACATGGTTTATAATTTGTGGTTGTTTCATGATGAATAATGAATGTTCATGACTGCCGAGTAGTTTTACATTCTATTTGTATACAGTATTTCTATTTCAATGAGGTTTCGATAACTTCTGTCATGGTCTCGCTCATCTCATCTCGTGTATTTGTTCTGTTTCGTGTTATCCCGGGTCCCGAGTAGGGAAGTAGTAGAACCGGTTCTGTTTATAAGAACCGGGATTTTTGGGACCTTCTGGCAAAAAAACTGAGATTCCCAAAAGTAAAGTACTTTCGATACTTTCGGGACTTTAAGTAAGCCTTTATAGGATAGTAGAATTAAAAGTGTTGAAACGGAGAAAGTAAGAGAAAGACAAAATTATAAAAACAAATAAAAATTAAAAGAAATTAAATTCTATCAAATAAAACGTTTTATTTCTTGATTTATCTATACTAGCTGTAGTTTTGCATCCTCGTCAAATTCAAGGAGATAACTATGCTAATGATTATCGACCTGAATCAATAATAAAATAGGTAGTTTTTATTTACGGAAATCGCTAGGTGAAAGTGAACACGAGTGTTCACCGTGTTTAAACGCAGCCCGTCTGATACTCGCCCTATAACCGCGCTTTCACACATACAAACATTCTCAAACGTTTATTCGAAAATTTCTTATTCCCTAAACCATGTTAAGGAGGTTATTCTGAAATATTGACAAACATAAACAATAGCAAAAAACCGGACAAGTGCGAGTCAGACTCGCGCACCGAGGGTTCCGTACTAACCAAAATTACTTACTTAAGAGAATAAATAAAAATATTGTGATGTAACTAAAAATTTACGGTTATCGGCGGCTATAACACGTTGCTTCGTACCAAATTTCAAGATTCTGAGTTCACGGGAAGTACCCTGTAAGTTTTGATTCCCTTTGGAAATTTGCGGCATAAACGGCTGTATCTTTTGATTGCGTTGGCTTAGAAGTTTGATTTTTTTACAGCTCCAAGGGACAGTAGACTTGAGTATTTGATATAAATTCCAGCTTGAGAAGTCCACGTGTTCCTGAGAAAAAGGGTCTTGACAGACAGACAGATGGACGGACAACAAAGTGATCCTATAAGGGTTCCGTTTTTTCCTGTCGAGGTACGGAACCCTAAAAGTAGCGTTTATTAATAATGAACTAGGTATCGTAATTTAAATTGATCAGTTACGTCTTTTGTGACAACCTCCTGAATTTTGACGAGCTAGCAAAACAACACCTTAGCAATAAAATCGTAAAAATCCAAATCAATGTTCCAAGATGGCGCAAAAACTACTGCATAGATACTGTTCAAATTTTGCTTAAATATTCCTTAAATTTGTCTACAAATGTTAGGATTTTATTATTATTTATTTCTTTGACACATCTTTTCGCTGATTATAATGATACGGTTCATTATTATCAACGAGAGCAGTCTTGCTTGTGTCTTGTCTTTTCATTTCACTTTTCTTTACTATCCTAAACAAGAAGCGGAACGAGGGGTGAACGATTGAGAAGAAAATGTTGCCTTCGTCAACACTGTTAACGAGTGTGATAATACATTCCCAGTCGTTTTAATAGTGTTAACGACGTGGTATTAACGAGCGGGAACGACCGCTCGACCGGTTGAATGCTTCAAACTAGCATTTGCTCGAAGTTGAATCTAGTACTACTAATAAGCAAGTGTATTCCATGCTTTCAACGATCGAACACGCTTTAAACAACATAATTAGAAAAGGGAACTATATTTTCTATCACCAAAATTTATATTTGTCATCAAGTTGTATCACCTAATAAATAGATCTATCGCCACGAAATATTTTCGTTCTCAGATAAACAAAAATTGTTCCCAGGTATGAATTATCAAATTAATGTTAATATATGTGTAAAATAAGAGATCGATAACCAATAAAATTATATTGCATTACATGAATATAAACTTCGTTCTTATAATAACAGTTTTGTTACTTAAATAATAGCTCTGTGCTCAGAATGGTAGATCTGTCACCAAATAAATAGATCAGTTAATACGAGACATAGGGCACATCAACTCGGACAGGTTAGGTTCGAAGGGGATGGCGTCTTAGTCTTAGTCTTAGTCTTAGTCTAAGGGGGTGGGGTCTTAGTTCGCTCGCTCCGCTCGCTCACTAGACCCCGACATCCCCTTCGTGTTAGGTTACTTTAAACCCTGCAGAGAGAAATAGGAGCCCGTCGACTACGCCTTAGTTTGGACCTGTGGTTTGGAGTTTTATGTAAACATTTTTACATTGTTTGATGATTCAATTTTCGTGACACTTCTATTATTTTGAAACCTAATAAAATTACTTGATGATTGATATTATTTCCAAGTAATTCTTAATTAATATTTAGGTAAGCGTTTTGATATTATTTGATGATTCCATTTAGGTGACAGATCTACTATTTTGAGGACAAACCCTATTATTTAAGAAACACAAAACTAATTAAATTGGTGATAGCTTAAATGATACCCATTAGAAAAACTCTAAAGTGAAATATTTATCTTTTCTCGAAAGTACCGAAAGAACCGGGGTTTGTTTTTAAAAATCCTGGTTCATAAACGGGCGCAAATTTCCGGGACTTCTCGGTACTTTCGGTTCCCGGATTCCCGGGACTATTCACTAGTCAAGAGTAATCTGCCCTTAATTGAACGTTATCCTTACGTTTTAACCCGTCGTCGGTAAACAATATATTAAATGTAAACAAATTCGCCCGCTGAGGGATAATATCCCGTGTTCTTGAAAAAAGGATTAATTTTAATGTGTTGTTTACCGGACCCTGTTAATCCACGGGTTTGTTCAGCGGTAAGTAACGAGCGCAACGGCTCGTGTCCCGGGCCCTGGGCCCCCACAGGGCCGAGACGGGCGGGGCCCGACCGGTGAAATTATTAATTATGCAGTAAATACTGACGATTTCCGGGTTGCGCCTACTAAATCACAACATCTGCCATTCAAAATCGCCGTTCATGAGCCGTTTCCTGCTCAAATAAATAAAATATGAATACATCCGGTAAACAGGTTAATACACACGTGTGCGGGCACCTGCTGCCGGCTCGAGCAATGCTCGACTTTGTTTATGTAGCGCACCTCGCGATAACACCGCACCGCCTGCCCTGCGCCCGATACACCGCCCGGAGGCGCCCTGCGACCATATAAATGAATTGAGATAATAACTTACTGCAGACCCTTATATAAAACTGTGAAACTACACGATACGCATCGGGCCCGTCTGATTACAATATTTATAATATTCGGGGCTCAGTTTTTATTCTGCTATTACCTGTTCAGCTCAAAGAATAAGACAATATTTTTACAATCGTAACAAATTCATTCTTTTACTTACAAAGGAGTCGTATTTGCTTTTGATATTATTACTTTGTATTTCATAAAATGATATCTAAATTGTAAAGCTTCAAAAGGAATGCTTAAAGGGCAACAAAGTTTTGTATTGAACAAC
The DNA here is from genome assembly GCA_963082945.1 of Cerastis leucographa. NCBI lineage: Eukaryota > Metazoa > Arthropoda > Insecta > Lepidoptera > Noctuidae > Cerastis > Cerastis leucographa. The sequence continues at coordinate 20,203,523 of OY720362.1, read as the reverse complement.
AATTTGACTTGAGTGCTGTTTCGATAAAGTTGTTCTCCTGAGGTGCTCAAATAACTGAGCATATTGGAGCCGAATACAAGTGAAATTGTCAGATTCCGACATTCAACTTTTGTGAACACAAAGAGAGAATATTAAGTGAATCGTATTGTCAGTGGGCGCGGGAGTCACCGCGCACCGGAGCGCGCCTTTCCAAATACAAAGGAACGTTCCTGTTCGGTATAATGATGTATGTGTTATGTGCAGGCTCAGAGCAGAATTAACAGCGAGCCTGCACGGCGCTGGGGGGCGGGGGGGGGGGGGGTGAGGTGACAACCTGAAGAACAATTAATGAATAGGCAATGCGCTGCGTGCAGCGCGAGCACTGTGATGCGCGCGGCACAGGCTGCACACAGAACACAAGCGGCTCCCGCATACATACTCGTAGTTACATAGTTTACAGTCGCTCATTTACATGAGCCGTTACATTTGATGGGCAATTCGCGCCGACTAATACCAAATTGTTTAGTCAATATAAAAGTTTGGACTCGCTTTGGCACGAATCGTTCGGGGCCGAATTTCCGTCGATAAAAAGTTGTACAATTTGTTTTTATTATTATTTGCGCTCCCGCCGGCCACCGGCCTCCCAGCGCCTGCTTCACGTCGCCCGGGAGAAGGCAGGGTGGCAGACGGGCTTCTTCGCTGAACAAGGTTCTTGTTATTTGTCAACACCAATTATTATGACCTAGACATCTATCTATATCTTTAAAAAATTAAATTAAAAATTTAAAAAACACCCGACACAAAATACCTCTAAAAAACCAAAAATAAAATAATCCAAGCGTCTTAGCGTCGGGGGTCCGCTTTGTTTTGTGCTTCTACTAAGCGGTCTACTTTTTAAATTTTTAATTTAATTTTTATTTCATGCTTTTTAAACTTATATTTTTTTATCTTAGGATTGACTGTCCCAATACTGGGCACAGGCCTCCCCCATTGCTTCCACTTTTCTCGGTGTTGCGTGTCTTCTCGCCAATTAACGAAAACAGCAAATTTAAAAAAAAAGTGTTTCGGGGGGCAGGGGGTGTGCCAGTCACCCCCCCCGGCGATGCCCATGGTGACAAGTGACAAGATTTCAAATTTCGTATCGACCAGACCTGTGGAAATTGTTAATTTACCTTCAACTAGAAAAGAGGTGATGAGCTTCAAACGGCTGAGCAGATTTTCTCAAGACATTCCTTATCCCATAGAAAAGGCAGGATCCTCCGACCAGACAGTTGTTGTGTCTGGTGGGCAACTGCCCGACAGTTGTTGTCGGGTTTCTCTATATAGTCTTAAGTCGATGTTAACTTGCTTGCGAGATTCAGACCATATCAGTTTTATCATAGATGGCGCTGTAGTACTCTTTTTTATAAGTAGCTTTTTGTAGGTCGCTACGAAAGTATATACGGTACATAAAACAATCTTGTCGGTCTGTCTGGATGTTTCGGCTAATCTCCGAAATGACTGTACCGATTTTGACGGAACTTTTACTAGCAGATAGCTGATATTATAAGAAGTTACGAAGACTACTTATATTTTAGAAAAAACGGCCAAGTGCGAGTCGTACTCACACGCACACAGGGCTCCGTAGCCCCAATCAATATAATAAAAATATTATGAAGGCTCATTCATTGTATGTTGTATTGTATTACATTCAACAGCAAAACTTTTGTGTTACTAAACAAAGTTACTGCTGCAGTTTGATGAAATAGATTTTATCTCTAAAACTAAGCATCAAATCTTATTAAAACTAATTTTCGTTGAAAGTTTTTTTTTTACCTTCTACAATCTTACACTTTTTCAGAATTTTCCTACTCTTACTTAAGAAATTAGAGGGGGGGGCACACATTTTAAAACTTCGGTAGTGTCTGTCGTTCAAAGGATTGTCTATAGACACCCAGCACGTAAGCGTTCGATGTTTTAGTTAGTTCCCTGCATGGGGAAGAAATGAAGAAATTGTTAACAAAATCTGATTCAAATATGGAAGTAGGTAATATTCTTATAATAATTCCACGCAGAGGAAGATCACGGGCAACAACTAGTCTTAATTAAGTACTGGTTTTTAGTACCTTTTAATATAAAAAGTATGGGCTTACAGACACTAATCCCTACTAATATTATAAATGTGATTGTAAGTTTGTTTGTTATGCTGTCACGCGAAAACTACTCAACCGATCATCATAAAAACTTTGTCCACATATTCTTGGAGGTATTAGAAGTAACGTAGGCTATACAAGGTGTTGTTTTGCATTCTCGTCAAAATTCAGGAGGTTGTCACAAAAGACATATAATTATAATCAATTAAAATTACGGTACCTAGTTAATTATTAATAAACACAGATTTTTTTGGTTGTTTATGTTTGTCAGTATTTCAGAATAACCCCCTTAACGTGGTTTAGGGAATTAGAAATTATTGAATAAACGTTTGAGATTGTTTGTATGTGTGGAAGCGAGGTTATAGGGCGAGTATCAGACGGCCCGCGTTTGAAATACAGGTGGTTCACACTTATCGTATTTCGTAAATAAGAAAAAAAAATACCTACCCATTTTATTATTGATTCGGGACGAGAATCATTAGCATAGTTTTACCTCCTTGAATTTGACGAGGATGCAAAACAAAACCTTATATATCATCACGCTACGACCAATAGGAGCGGAGCAGCAATAAAAAATGTTGCGAAAACGGGGAAAATGTGACGCAGACGAAGTTGCGCGGGACAGCTAGTAAAAGTTTATCGACAGTTTCTGTGTACGTGTACATCATGTTGAGTAACCATTACCCTTGGACTTCCACACTTGCCTAAGCTACGGTGTAACAGGCGGTCGTCACATGCAGCACACAGACACACGTACGGGAACCCGTTCCTCTTAGTTTAACTGTAACACAACTTAAGTGCTTATTGTAACATTGTGGGAATGAGTGACACGCCTCTGAGGGAGCTGAACATGATAAAGGATGAGAGTGACGTCACTCGTCTTAGTGTCGACATATCTCTTACATAAACGTCAGCCGTAATACATTAATTGTATCTGCTGGTCAGATGCTCTTGGTGAATTAGCCACATTCTGCCCCGCTAATTCACTCATGCCCAATCCGAGCAAAACTCAGTCTTGCATGCAAAATGCCTACCCACCTACCTACCTTCATAACAGAGAGGCTGGGCGCAGACTTAACATCGTTTCGTTCGGGTGTCTATCGAACGCAATAACTTCCCAAAGTATCATGGAGTTTCTCTGGACTGATCATTGACTTTCAGCAAAAACTACAATACCATCAAACAGAAAGTGCATACTTCCAACAGTCTCTTACGGCGATTGGTCTCTTTAAAGTTGGGTGCTTCGCCTCTTGCCTTGCGGACTATTGTGCTAGCGCTATCTTTTCCAACTGGCAAATTTGCGTGCCCCGTGTCGAGAAGTTCAGCCCATGCAGAGTTAGTAGATACAGCTCTAAATGGAAGTTCACGATCACCACTGGTAGCGCCACCTGTAGTTGCAGAGCGGTGGCAAGCCCTAGCAAAAGAGTCAAATAGCTCTAGACAGACGAAACCCTTTACACCTAAATACCCTCGTGTCGCAAAGGCTGAAAAGCCGAAACAGCTCTCTGAAGTATGTCACCCCACTCACTGGCGTGCGGTCTACGGAAAGAATAAAGATGTAGCGAAGCAGTATATCCTTACAAAACCCATTCGTTCACCTGCTGAAATCTCCCTGGGCATGAGTTGCGTTGGCTGACCTGGAAGTCTTTAAATAGACTTCGGACCCCGATCGGCCGCAGAAAGAACCTGCTCAGGTGGAGTTTCATTGTCTCTGCCCTGAAGTGTAAATGTGGCGTTGTTTCACGAACGGTGGGGCACATAATGTCGTGTCTAGCGTATCCTGTTGTTTGTTGATTACAGAAACTGATGGACTCTTCTGAAGGCGCCAAACTAGTGACTCAGTTCTGTGCCGACCCAATTTAGATTGCCATCGACAAGCTCAGAAAAAGAAGAACAAACTAAACTCTAATAGTTCTTACTCGACATTTTTAGTTGAATTACTGTGTTGTCTTACCGTATTGTTTTTGGCAGTGCACTTGATATGTCTCATAACAAATTAATAATCATCTGATATGACTGACAAATAATATAAACATACATAAAATATAACATCACGCATTTCGCCAGAAAATAGTATGTACATGAGAATATGGTCTTTCCTAAGTAGCTATTTAAAATCAGTAACAGTTCGATGCACGGTAACATTCCACATGTCCTCAGGAAGGACACATCCACACAGGCACATATAGCTGCAAGCGAGCCGTGCTCCTGCTCTATGTCCCGTGTGTCCGGGAGTCCGGCCCCGCGTCCCAATAACAAGTAAGTTTGCCCCTTTAGAGCAGATCGTCGATTACACAGTATCTTTTAACGAGTACCCGACCGTCCGACGTGTCTGCCGGCGACCAACACGATTTGTGAACATTCCACGAACTTCATAACCAATGCGTTTCGTTAAACAGCTCATTTTGTTTGCGGCACTTCGCTTTAATGTTTTTTAATGCTTTTACTGACCATATTGTAAGGAATCTGCCTTGCATTAGGTTCCATCGTAGGAAAAATCTAAATATTTTATTTTACGTAGGCCTACATGGGCACTTATAAAACGTCGACAAAAAGTGCGGTTTGGGTTGGTTGTTTCCTATAAAGAAGAACCGGCAAGAAACTCAATGGTTACTCTTTTAAAATCATTTGGGTTTACAATATTTGAATGTTACAGCATTAGCACTTAAGTATGGGAGGACAGCGTAGGCCTGACAATAAATCGTTGCGTACCTACTACAAAACGTAGAACAAGACAAAGACAAAAAAAAAAGAAAAAAATCCTGTAGTTATTTTGAATAAGATTGGAAGCTTTGTTATCGCTTTCAATACTTTTCGGATCGTACCTAGCAGTTGTTTTGTCCCTCAACTACACATAAGTATGCATCTCCACAAATTCGCCGAAAACACTCAATCATGAGTCGTGATCCTCATTACGTATACAAAAGCCTAGATCGAGTCGATCGAGCGCTGTTCAAGTAGTTGGCTCAACGAGGTTACACAGGGCCACTCTATTATGTAATGTACTAGGACGGGAGCGGCCGCTACACGTACGCCCCGGAGCTACGTATAGCTCGTAAGCGGCGCTGTGTACTTTATACTGGGCGAACAAATGTCCTCGCATGAAGAGATGACCTGTCCGCGATTTATTGGAACATTCTCCTCTTTACATGCAAAACAGATCACAAAGACGTCAGTGGCGGCGGATGGGTGACATAAGAAAAGGCTCAGCTGCCGTGAGCCGCGGGACGGCGGGATGGCGGACAAACGACGCGGGATGATGATAGAGGATCATCAAACTGAAGCACAAGTCGTTAGTTTAGGACGCGTGCGTCACAACACGCGCATCGTTGTGTATCATGCGTTACATAATGGCCGTTGTATGAGTATGCTGACTCCACAAACGTGAGCACGCGTTTTAAGGCCCTTATTACATGCAGCTACCGAACCGTTATTACTAAACGATTGTAATCTAGAATAATATCATAGAACCTATTATACTACTGTTAGTACTACTATTGTCAGATCCCTGTCTCGCACACCAGTAATACATTTATTTATTATTTATTTGTAAATCTTAACTTTGTGAAATGCCAAACATTTATTGGTTACGTGTCAAAGCCATATGTATCCATCTCGGGTGTTCCGCAAGGATCCCATTTAGCACCAGTCTTATTTTTGCTATTCATAAATGACTTGGGGCAAGTTATCAAAACCTGCAAATTCTTAATGTTTGCCGATGACCTTAAGATCTACATGCCAATCATGTCACCAAACGACTCTGTGGCGATGCAACATGATTTAGATCAAATAGTAGACTGGTGCAATAAAAATGGCATGACCTTGAACGCTAAAAAATGCTTTCATATAAAATTTACAAGGAAGAAAAAAGCTAGCGTAACATCTTACAAAATTAATAACGTAACACTTACCAGGGTCAGTGAAATTCGGGATCTCGGAGTGATAATGGATGAGGGATTAACTTTTAGGCAACATGTAGATAGTTGTGTAAAAAAATCTGCCCAGTTACTAGGTTTTATAAAAAGGAATACTCAAGGATTTAGATTTGTAAAATCTAAAATCGCTCTGTATAATGCTCTAGTGCGCAGCAAGTTGGAATACGCCAGTGTTGTTTGGAATCCGTTTTACGCTATACATTCCCAGCGTCTAGAGAGCATACAGCGGGCTTTCACCAAACACCTTGCGTTTATGGTCCCCGGCATATCACATAAGTGCCCATACCAACAACGCTTGACATTCTTCAATATAACTTCGCTATATCAACGAAGAGTTATGCACAGCCTTATGTTCCTATACAAGTTAGTCAACGGCCATATTGATTGTAGTGAACTACTATCGCGCATTTATTTGAGTGTTCCGCACAACATTCCACGGTATCCCCTTACCAGATTGTTCCATCGCCCTTTTACCCGTACCAACATAGGTCGCAACTCCCCACTAGCAAAGATGTGTGACAACCTGAATTCACTTATTAAGTCCATTCCTGAGACAGATATATTTGGTGACTCTAAGGCGAAATTTAAATCGAGAATTCAGGCATCCCTACGTGCTATCAAGTCTCCTGATCAAGTCAGTGGTCCAAAAAATTAACTTAGTTTGTATCTATATTCACTGGTCTACTACTGTTATTTTTTCCGTTTTATTGTATGTATTGGATGTATTGTATGTCATTGTTTTTACATCGTGTCTTTTTGTAGTAGTTTATAAATAATCTGGCGTACTTTTGTCAATGTTGTGTTTGCCCGTAATTGGCATATATATTAGAATATTACCATAAGACTCAATGTATCTATGTCCATATATGTGCTGTGGGTGAACCTTAAATAAATAAATAAACATTAACGATCAGCTTTTAACTGAAAGAGAATTCTTTAAAACTTTTTACTTGTAAAAGTAGTTACTTAGGTATCGCCAGATGTAGAATTTTATAAAACTCGAAGCGATTTTAATAACAGGATTGATGATGCGAAGTGGCTGACTGAAGCTGACTCGACACAACACCGGTGCGGCGCTCTCCAGGGCCGGACTGCGGGCCCCGCACCGCCCGCACCGCCCGCATCCGATACCGAACACTTGAGTTTACTTATAATCAATGGTTTGATAATTACTAAACAATAATTGTCTCCAGTTAAACAGAATACAACTTCTGTTTTGCTAACAAGCGTTTAATAATTAGTTCAATATTGATAACGAACGGTCGTTTTCTGATAAATACATTAATTATTATTTTAAGCTACGAAATGGTGATATTATATTTTACAATTTCAGCAACAGTAGGTACAGTCAGCATCAAAAGTCGGTTAACACTTATAAATATTACACCAAGTTTTGTGCTGGTCAGTGTGATCTAATGTTATATTTTTTTGCGAATTTGTAACCATTGATGAAAATATTGTTATGTCTTTAACCCAAGTCTGTTAATATGGATCATTCTAAAACTACGACGTCTTATAATTTTGGTTATGTAAAGCGACTTTTGCTGCTAACCGTACTATCAGAGTGTACAAGTACGTCTAATCCATCTGTCTGTCTGCGTCGCAGACTGTTGGTCTTGACAACAGCAGGAAACAACTCGAACTGTGTGGTATTACATATCCCACTGACGAGCTATACTTTCAGGCTGAATACAGAAATTAGTTATACAATCGACAAGATGACTACGTTATTTAAAGAAGATGTGAGACTGCAGCAATACAAAACGAATATATTGAAGACGGCGGCGGCCGGCCCTGACCGCTGTCAGCACTCCACAATACATTATATAAATTGCCTCCAATGGAGCAAGCCTTGCCCTCTTCAATTTTATAATATTCTCGGTATAAATAGGCCACGCTGAGCAAAGACACCGAAGCGGAGGTGAAAAGTGAAACGTTTTGTTCATTTGTCACGCGTCGTGACTTAGTGAACGTGTGGTGACGTCACGGCACGTGTCGGCGCTACGTCTGTAGAAAGGCACGCTACTAATATATCAGTGATACACATTTTGCAGATACTTACTTAACGTCGCTTCTTGTGTTTAAGCTTTCTGTCAACATAATAGGCGTTCGTGGAACAAGTAATGGGGGAGGGAGTATGTAATTACAGACTCGCAGGTACGCACACCACTAACCAAGCTGAACTGTCAAGTAAACTTGTAACTCGATGTGACATTGATTGATTGGCACCCAATCATACAACATCGTGTAGCTCTGTTAACGCAGAAATACCACAAAGTTCCGACACGACGACTACGCGCAGTTGTGGTAATGAAAACCATTCAAACTTATTTTCTGTAATTAACTCAGTCAGAAGTAACACGTTAGCCTTAGGGCGCGTTCCCACTCTGAGTGACGAGAGAAAGAGAGATTATCGTGTCGTTTAAAACGTCGTGGCTTGTGTATTTAAATAGAGGTGCTCACATATAAAAAGAAAGTCCACGACTTTTTTTCCAGTAACGACAGATTGTCCAGGCAATGGGTATAATGGGAACAGCTAGAGACAACAGTCGTCTAACGACACATTAATCGTCACGACATAGTGGGAACGCGCTCGCACTTGGAAAGAGACTGAACACCACGACACAAGGTATCTTGGTGTGGAGTCCAGAATAGGCATAAGATAGCGCTTAAGTTCATTTGTATTTTGTTACAAGCTTTTATTGGACGTAATGGGGCATCAGTGGTGTGTTGTGTGCATATTAGCAGGCGGCTACCGGCGCCCGACACCGCTTCTGTTGAATTAGCGGGCGTCTGGCCGAGCTATTAGCTCTAAGCGGTTAATTCGGTCGAGATGAATAGGCGCTACACCACCGAACCCCCAGCCCCCCGCCAGCCCCCAGCGTTGGACCCCACCAACTGTAGCCACGAGCCCCCGGCAACTGTAGCCACGTTCATCAGTTTTGGTTCTAGTTCAATCACACGAACGAAGTGCGAGTGCGAGGAAAACGAAAGTGTTTCGTTTTGTTCAATAAATTAAATTAAATATCATACACTCGAGGATATCCTTCCTACGCAGTCACCGAATTACTGGCAGATATTTAAGAGCTGATGATGCCAAAATGATCGTATAACTTGTTGCATAATCAAAGTGGATGTGAACACAAGTGTGGGCGAACATCGGCGACGGAACATGTGCGGAGTGCGCGGTGCGACTCGCTCACGACACGTCACTAGTCACCAGTACTAGTGTGTCCGTGTGTTGGCGGCGGCGGCGCAGTGCATTGTGCAGGCGATGATTAATCATTGAGGCCTGGCGCGGACTACAAGATGGATCACTTGCGGGTGAGCTGGGGCGGGCGGGGGCGGGGGCGGAGGGTACCTCATCAGTGGCCACATGCGACTGCCCCTGCCACAGTGATACACTGTATGTACCCGCGTGAGCCCCGGAGACACCACCATAAGTAACAAACAGAAGGACTACTCAACACAAATCATGAGAGATTGACTTTGATTTACCGGTGGATACTGGTAGCATGTTTGGTTGCTTCTGAAGGGCATAGGAACTACTGGGACTCTCGGCAACACAATTAAATGATAAATGATGTTTATTTTGCAAATAGGTTTTTTTAAACTAGATAGGGACGGTGTTTCGTACCTGACTACTCTCAGAAGAAACAGCCGAAACAAACTCAGAGGTTCTCTGTTAACTTGTTACTCTTTTAAAGTCCAGACATTGCTCAGTTTACATGAGGACTATGCAGATTAGTATCTGAAATGGTTTTTTGAAGAAAGAACCACACAGATTTGAGTGGACCTGTCCAGTCAGTGCAAGCATTTGTCAGTTATCGTGTAGCTCGACTTATAACTCAAGGAGCTCAACGAAACGACGAACAATACCAAAGAAAGGACATTTGGGTAGGTCGCTTAAAGTACTCATTTAAACATGGACTTCACTGATGGACGTATATTCGGAGGGTTATTGCAAACTCGTCACGGAATCTCACATTTCTGTAATCTACTTATATTGGAAGTAAATTCACCACATCCATTAAACATATGTGTAAATTCGTCCCAACTCTTCATTATAGGAATCTTTTTTTGCTAAAATAATGGTAGCAAGCAAAATTACTGTATTTTTAGCGTTCAAAATACAAGATACATAATGATTTCTACAATTATGAAAGCACAGGTTCTAACTAGATAAGATAACCTACGAAAAACAATGAGAACTAATAGTACCTTACCATACATCTTTCTTATCTCTTGCGCGCCTGCACATGCTATATCACGAACTTGTACCCAGTAGTAAGGAGCCTTCCTTGATAAAACAAGCTTATCCTAATGATCTGGTTCCTGAGAAACCCGAAAACGTGGACGGTGTACATAGAGAAAGGTTCCATCAGGACATTTCCAGCATTGAAAAACGGCAGGTGCCGTTTGTGGGCACAAGTGGGCACAAGTGGGCACAAGGCGTTCTCATATGAACAATCACCGACAGAAAACTGACATATAAATTCAGTAAGCACAATAGACTCAGCATTGCATACATAATACCGAACCTTCTCAGCTGATGTATGTTGTGGCGCTATAGTGCGCGTCCTAATTACACCTGTCGGAGTCAGTTTACGGACTGTCATACATTAAATAGTAATATATAGGCAGGGTGGGTAGGCCTGTACGACACCCGGGTGAACCCGACGCACACATGCTTTCTCTGAGAACAGCGCAAGTGTATGAGGGAACCAGGCAGCGCAGCGTGCCCAACAGTTGTCTTCCACCGAGAACACTCTTTGCTTCTTTCTCTCCATTGTCTTGTCTGCCTCTTAATTTAATAAAAGTAATTATTTATTAATTAATTAATTAATTATTATTAATTAATTAATTAATATTAATTAATTAATTAATTAATACAAATTAATTAATTAATTAATTTTTTAATAAATTTTTAATTAATTAAAAGACTTTTCATATTTAGCAATACAAGTTTGGCTTTAGTTTTCTGTTTATCTTTATCCAGAGATAGGGTGTGGTACAGACAGGTGGCACGACGCTGCTGGACCGCCATTACGTCTAACGGGAGGTGCAGCGGTGGCGGTGTAGCTGCCGGCGCGAGAGACCTGCTGCGGTTAATTAGCGGCAAACTATCGGTGATCAGGATGCGGCGAGGCGGGGCCGGGCGCGGTGGGGCCCCGGCGGTGACGAGGGTCGCGGGCCCCACACGGGTGGGTGACATGTCCTTTGTTAACGAGATTCGTACGGTTATTCTGTTAGAGAGGCTGAACGACGTCGCACGACATATCTTATTTGAGCTAAACGTGGGTCGCGGCTGGAGTAAGATATTGTTGGTACATGATAGCACTATTGTTCCCATTTGCCAGTGTTACCTGAATTAAACTGAATCAACTAGACCAGTTTTTATTCGAAAATAAAATGAATCGAAAACGTTAAAATTTGCATACGATAATGACGGTTAGGTAATCTCTAAATGATAACAAAGTCGGCCAAATGGTAAAAACATCTGCTACGCAACTCCAATATTTCGTAGCACTCACTACGAAATAAGCTACGTCGTAGCCAGCCTGCTCTACGAACTATACTCTACAACGTAACTTGTGCTACACGTTTATAATGATGCAGTATCGCTACGCCGTAGCGGTTAGTAATACGTCTGCGGCCGGCCACTTCGTAGCAAGAAAATGACCATCGTAAGCACGTGGTTCGGTACGGTTACGTCGTAACTAGTCGTAGCACCGTAATTTTGTAACCGTAATTTATTTGCCTTCGCTCGAGACTCGAACAATTTGTTCGCCACGTACCCGGTATATATACGACCGTATGGAATTGCCTTGTAGAGTGTGAAGGAGCGGAGCTACTTTTTAGTTTGCACTGTTCGTTTTAGAATATTCAAGTTGTTGCTCATGTGGCCGCATACATTGACAATGGTTGACTTTGGACTATACAGAGGTATCAAGAATGTGATACAGACCAGCGAACTAACCTACATCGATACTGTCAAGAAAAACAATTAGTCGTCTCATGCAAAACTTTGAAACCAGTTACAGATGACCTTTAGACCGCAACCAAAAATTTGGCAACTTAGTAAAAGTACACATAACATAACATCACGCCTATAACCACCGAAGGGTCAGGCAGAGGTATACCTGATTATAGGACACCTGTATTTCGTCAGTTATGTTTATGTTTCAGGTAATAGTGCTCCCTATTGCTGGCTGCTACATAGCGGTGGTGTGTTGCTAGAAGTAGTAATTTCGAAAATAGACATCACATTTAGAACAAATCTTTTTTGATAAAATTGTGTTGTGGCGGCGCGGCGACCGGCGCGCGGCGGTTCGTATACCCGCGGGCGCTGACGGCGGGTCGTGTTGACCCACGGGCACCGACAGCGGGTCATGAAGTAGACCCGCGGGCGCGAGCCCATCATTAATGTTCGGCCTATCAACATGTACCGCGCAGTCGTTGCTGAATGTTAACGGATTTGTCTCGAGCCTCATTGCGAGGAGGCTCGCGGCCGGAGGGTCCCACACCCGACTCCCGTGTGCACGATATATTGGCAAACTTGTATGTTGGAGGCACCACAAGCTCAAGGTATTTGCCGTTCGCGTTACTTCACTCGCCACAACGAATATTACACACGATCAAAGGCACTAAATATAGTAGACATTAGAGTGAATGCCCTGCGAACTCTGATAGGTATGTGTTGAGTGTGATGTGAGTGTAGCGAGTTGTTTCTAGTTAGTGTAAGTTCTGTCCCTCACTTGTGTTACATATGTGGTAAATGCTTCTATTTTTTTATTTGTTTATTGGTTCAGTGGTTGCAAGGGTTACTGTTCAACGTGGCATTTCATTTGCAAAGCAAAGTAACTTTTTTTATATGGCAATGACGTGTCAATGGTTGACTGCGGCTCAACATTGCACAACGAGATGTGTTAACCGCACCCGCGTCAGCCTGTACCCTCGCAGCCTACAAAGAGACGCGTCAAGGGCAAGCACTATTCTGGCGTGAGAACACTTGCTAATAGGTGATCACGAGCCGCCTACACCCACTGACACCCACTGACACCGCTAACCTCCGCATCATCAGCTTACGGCCACCACAGCTCGTGACAAGCGACTCGTTTCCTGTCAAACACGAGCGTATCGTCCCGAATCGTGCACGTTTTCTCGACGTTTTAAAAGTGTGTAGGTTTATGTGAAATATTCTTAAGTTTATGCCATCACCTGGTACAGATCGCAATGACATCGACTTTATTTCGCAGCAGTTAGAGCGCTTTTCGTACTTTTTATCATATTGTACTTAACCCAGAAACGAGTAAGTTGTTCAAGTGTCACCTGAGATTTGGTTGACGTCCTCGCGGTGGTTGGTAGTTGTCAAGTAGAATGGCTTGATCACAAAAGAAGTAACACTTGAATAAACCGGTATGTCCATGAACCAAATATTTGAAGGGATGTGATCCAACCTGCAGTGGGCCCGCGCGGTGGAGGCCGGAGCCCCAGCAGTCAGCAGTCGTTCCCGAACATTATAGGGTAAGTATGTGTTTAGTATAGGAACTCTGTTTTCTTAGTATTTTAAGCCCTATCCCACTCGGATCCTAATCATGAAAACAATACTTGAAAGAAAGAAAGAAAATAAGTTTACCCCTTCTTGGAACATCGAATGGTCACAGGAACGTAAACAACGGTCTCTGTAAGTTAGAATCAAACGGAGCGTGTGTTCTGTCTGAAGAGAAATACGTCTAGTTATTTCAAGTACCTAAAATACTTGTCAGTACTCATTTGTTCGCATTTACGACTGCTTAACGTGGTGTGCGATGTCCAGCACCGGCTAAAGTTTGAACGGGTTTTTCTTACAGATTTTCTTAGCATGGCTTGGCACTTGTGCTCCTTAGATAATTCGAAATGAATTCAGTCGAGGTGTGATGCTAAGCGAATTGTATTCAATGTATGATCAAGGCGGTTCTCGTGAGTGCAAACATAATGTAATTGATGTTGTTAATTAATGTGTATATAATCCTGTGCGGCCGGCTGTCGGCGCTAATCCGCCGACATCGCACAATCCTCTCCACAGAAGACCCCCCTTGCTGCCTCGCGGTGAGGGGTAGGAAGGGGCCACAGGATCAAAGGGCTCACTGCGACGGAGCGCCCCATTCTCCGAGCTACCACTTTTTTTAACCCAAGCGGAATTATTAAAACGTTATTAAATATGTTATAACACACAAGAATCACCGATTACAAATTTTTGATACGCGAAGAGCTATTTCAAGCTCGCACTAATTCTCACATTGGTGCATTTGCGCTAAGTTTAAACTTTCAATGCTATTCTAGAAAACATTATAATTGCCATTCGTTTACATGTCGGTATCAGTTCCGCCGGCTCCGCCTGCCGCGCGGCGACTACACTCAGCACATTACTTACTCCAGCTCGAGGGCTTTCTTTGATGTCGCCATTTAATATTTTGAACACCTAGGTATATTATACATATAGCCTTTCGTCGTCCTTTTCACTCTTCACGTTACAGAAGCTGTTGATAAACCTTCTAAATATGAAATACCGACAATCATTTATGTGGTTAAATGTACGAATTTTCCTTCGCAAATCTCAGTTCAAACATCAACATCATAATCAACAATCTTTTAAAGGAATCAATACATATATATTCTTTTCTTTTGAAGAATTAGCTGTACGATATTCCCATAGAAGCCTGCTGTTCACCTTTGAATACTGGAAAAATTAATTCAATCCGGGTAAATCAGAAAGTTCCACCGGCGTCGAAGAGGTTAAGAAGTGCGAGACGACCGCGGAGGGCGCAGGGGCCATGGGGGGGGGAGGGGTAGAGACCCGACCACTTGAAGGGAATGCCTTTAAAATATTCTCGAGTGGCCGAAGTTGGTAATCCTCACTCTGAATGCTCGCGCATGATCCGCGCTGAGGGCGCACCGGCCACCGACGCGTCCCCTGTTAGCACTCACTTTATATCGCGCGTCACACCACGTTCATGTGATGTGCAAAGGAACGCTGAGTATTCTGACGCACACATGTTGGAGTTTTTTATAGTTGTGCATGTAACGCAGCCACAAACTTCAGCTGTCCCGAACCCCTCATCACATTCCATTGAGTATCGTGAAATAATAAATGGTGAAATAACATTACACGTTTTAATTCCCGCTGTACAAAATTTCCAAAAACATACGAGCTTATACACACCCACAAAACATGTATTATTTAGTTATTTAGCAAACTAGTTTTCACAGTTCTTAGAGATATCAACAAAACAGGCACTTTGCATTATTATAATTGACATTAAACAATTTCCTTTAACGTAATATACGGAGCCACCTGACACAGTAGCTCGTACACACGTGTGTGGTTACAGTTAAGCAGATTACGAGATAAGCGCCCACACACACAAGCGAGTACATAGAGGTTACATGGAGGCGCTTAACCCAATCCATCGACTAAATGCTATCTCAACTGAAGAACCGGAGAAACGTCAGGTGATCGGGGCGTGGGGAGCGGGGAGCAGAGGAGCCACTCATCCCGGATTTTACAAATTGGCTCGAGTCAAATCCGCGGCCTCCGGACCGGGCTTTTCTTAGGATTTCCGGAACAGCTTCTTAAAAACATTCCTGACAAATATGAAAGTTTCCTGCGGTCACCGGGCACCGAGCACTGGGCGAGTGAGCGAGTGAGCGAGGTCACCCACAGACCCATTTCGTAGCAGACAATGTCGATTGTTTTGAGTAAAGTCACCTCTGCCACTTTTAAACAACTTTTTTCGAAAATTTCTTTAAAAGGCCGCTCTGCAACATGCAAGTGCTAGTTTCTTAATTAAATACGTTCTCAACAATGACGTCTGAAAGTCAAATAAAATGTCTGAACTGCTTATCTGAAAATGCATAATAGAGTGGTCGCGTGCAGCGAATGGATTAAGTTCCAAGGCATTAGCATTGCAGAATGGCATTTCTTATTAAGTTCAGTTATTGTAGCGCGCCGGGGACGCTTGATCTTCTCTCCACTTTTAATTAAGAGCACAGATTTATAAATAAATCCTCGCTTCCACTTTGTTTAATCGTTTCGAGGAAATATTGGTTGTCTTTTTAATTTCCATCTCATTGACTTCAATAAATCTATTCTCTTTTCCGCACCCTTTCTCGGGCCCCCGCCTCGAGAGGACCCCAAGGCCTCCCTCGAGCGGGCCTCGCTCGTCCGCACAAAACTGACGCGATTTATTGTATAGACTTTGGCACAATGGACTCCATTCACTTGCTCAATACTTTCAGGCTGTTTATTCGTTGTGTTTATGTCAATACATCAGCTTACTCATTGTGTACAATACTCCTCTTCACTATCTGAACGTTTTATCTAGAAGAGGCGGTAGGGTGCTTCACCATCGTCAGTGACTTATGTTACTGGACGGCCAATATACTGGAATATTAAACGTTTTCTAAAATCTTTACTTTTACCTTCAAAGTAAATAGTCCTGATCAAGCGCCCACTTGGGCAGGATCGACTGTTTACAAGGTTATCGATGCAGTAATTTAGCGCATATTCCTAACAGCTAACAGCGTATTTCTTTAATCTCTATACATAAAAGTTAGGTAGGGTAGGAGGTGTGTAGTAAAAAGTGCATTGCAACGCTTACCGGGTACAGCTAGTGAGTTATAAATAAATACTGATAAGTGAGATAAAAATGTGTTTTCAAAACTGCTGCCATTTAACCGGTATCTACCAAATTATTCCACGTTTCGCCCCAAATAAAGCCCTGAGTAATTAGTGGGTAAATGTCAACGGAAGACTCGACATAATGCCCTTAACGAAAGATCAACACAATAAACTACGTTATTTATCGTTTGCAGAATATTTTGAAACGAGCCAACCAACTGTAAGTTAGTCGGCAGTAAAGTGAAGTGTCTCACAAACAACCGGCGGCGAGTCGTTTGATACACTCCGCTCATGGAGGCCGTAACTCAACGCAAACTTTTTTGTTTTCCACGTCGATCAATTTGTATGTTAATGTTCGCTTCTTACATCGCTAGCGAACGAGATGAGCCAACTTTGAGCGTTAAACTTTGTCACGCATTAAATCTATCGATAAAACGACTGAAGAGGAAAACATGTCGGGTGGCGGTCGCGCGTTACGGTGTGACTGCGTGACAGTGAGACTGTTAGCGACGTCTGTCGAGAGTAGTCGAGACGTAACGTGTCTGTCGGTCAGATGGCGACGACGTGTCGAGTGCGACAGCCTGCTGAACAATACGACACGTGACCGATGCCGCGTCTGTTGTTTTCAAATACACTATGTCGGCTATTTTTGGTGGAATCGACATCTTTTGAGAAGAAAACTTTTTCTACGTTTGTGGGTACATCACTGCGCCGCGCGCCGTCGTTGTCGAAATCATAAAACGACTAGCATACCTAAACATACAGCGTACCTCAGAAAGGTGTTGTCATATATATTATTTCAGGTTGTGATTCAGACCATCAAACTGATGAATTTGCTCCATGACTACCATCAAAATAGCGAAAAAAATCTGCCTAATGCCCAATCTATCCGTTACATTTGGGTCCAGTAGGTATTGAAGTTTTGTACTGAACAGCAGACTTTGTTTTCGCGGTTTCTATTGTGTTCCATGTCTCTAAGTGCAGCTGGGGCGGGGTTTCGTGTTCCACCACTCTCAACTCAACCTTAAGTTACATGTATGGAGGTGGAGGACCACGCCTATTTTGATTTATTCGTAGCGGTCAGAGACGTAGCTACCGCAACATCAGCCGTATCTATGATACGGAGCCTCTGAGTAACAAGGGCCCCCTCGCCACACTAGGGTGCAGGGCCTTATTAGCTACTCCACTGGTAGCGGTTTATAGAAGAGGAAGCCTCATGTTTTCCAAAGGGGAATGCCCACCGACCGTACACACTTCGGCCCTGGGTGCACACATATGAAAGCATACGGAAATGATAATATGCAAATTAAACAATCAAATGGTTTAGGCATTTGTTTAAAAAAAACCTGATTTTTTAAATATAAATTGGTTTTTATTTTCACAAATACAGTATTTTAACAATAATTTTACTGTAATACAGAATTATATTCATTATCAAGTCTTGGTCACTACTTCTCATATTTGTGATGTATATGTGTGTATTCTTATCAACTGTGTGATGCCAAAAGTCTCGGAGTAAAATGGCTGTAACATACAGACGGACTGAATGAATCTATAAGAGATCCGCTTTTTTGCCATTTAGAAACGGAACCCTAAAAACAGTTAGGTACGTGACCCTAAAAACAGTCACTATTACGTGTCGTATCACACGCTATAACCCACCGATCGATTCTCTGTTCTTTCTGTTTGTTTAATACACTATAGCAACTGTTTCAAGCAGTGCCGACTCAAATACAAGTGTTTTATAATAAGCCGCGAAGTCGCTCGCCCGCATCCGTCGTCAGCGCTTGGTAGCACACCGCGGCTGTAAGAGGCGCGCGGCGTGGCTGCGAGGCGGTGAGGTCGCGTTGTAAATAAACGAGTGAATTTCCCAAATTACTTATTTTTTTGTCTTCGGTGAAATCAGTATTTGAAAAAAGGAATATCGTTCTGAATTATATTTTTTAGTATTTAATAGGTAGTTATTGGGTTGAGGCAAAAATATAATTTGCCTAGGACTATTTACAAAGGTTGAAATAAATTCATAAACCTCTATTTTTTTCAAATCGGTGCTGTCCCTCTACTTTTTTTACAAACAAAAAAGCTTATACACTAATAGAAATAAGTAAGTTAAGTATATAACTTATTCTTTTTTATAGAATATTAGTTTTGTTGTTAATATATAGCATATTTTATTACATAATTAACGATTATTATTACTGACAGGCACAAACGTACCTGTCCTGCAAAATGTTCTCATATCGCTGGACAAAAGTAATTTAAACCTAACTTTACATCGACGATTCCGACAGCGTTCCCACCCCAATTTTATTTTCCTCGTTAGTGTGTGCTAGTGCGCAGTCAGGCATATTCTCGCCAATAACATAAGTACGCCTTTTCAGTTGCTCCCGGACAATTATTTTATAGTATCGGTGGTTGCATTTTTCTAGTGTAATGAATAGTTTTATTTTTGTTGTTTGGTTCTAACACAGGTAGTAAGTAAATTGGGTGCGCCAAAGTTCACCTAAATTTTCAACTCCTCTTCTTTAATTTTATTTATAGCGGTGTATACCTGCAAAGATATCAATAGGTTAGGTTAGAACTGTGACCAACTACGTCGAAATTGGCTGCGAAAATTTTCTAAGTATTTTTTTCATAGTGGGGCACTATAACTATCATCTTCTACCCACATATATTTTTTATTACACTTGGTAAATGTTTCTTTCTGAATAAGAGTGAAAATATTATGGTCATTATGTTTAGGGATAAAAGCGTTATGATAAAAAACAGTAGGAGTATAAAAATATTTTCATAATGATATTATTAATTACAATTTTCGGAAACATGAGTGTTATGGACATCGCCGGTAGCACTACAAATAGTATGAATTGAAAACTTTAGGACGAAAAATTTTAGGAAGAGTGATCATTCGTATTACAAATCATTAGGAAGAACAATTTCGGGTAAAGAACTTTAGGTGAGCCAATATGGACCCAAGTAAATTAGCTTCATTGTCTGTTATTTAATTTATCCTAGGTATTATGCATTAATCTAATTTTCGAAAAAGTGTGTTATTTCTCACGTCGCTGTAATCGGTGGTCTTTATTACCACCGATGTGATAATTTACAGCGAAAAAATCAATCGGTGTTTTGATTCATGATCAACGCACAGTTTTGTCACATCGGTGGATTACTTTATCATATCGGTAGATCCCGTGTCATTTCGTTAAGTACCTAAAGTATATTACAAAGACAATGTTAATAAAAATTTTTTTTTTTTTAATTCATAGTACCTATAGTAAATATAATAAAAAATAAAGTAAATATAATAAAATAGGTACATAATTTAAAAAAAATATATTTCAACTGAATTTCTAAGAACTCAGTTCTCTTTGGATGTGATCTACTTACATAAGACCCTCAGTTCATTTCTTCAGTTCTAAGTCACCCTTGTAAAAATATATAGGTACCTACTAACTATTTCATTTTTTGATGTTCAAAGGGTGATAGATTATCATATCGCTGGATATGTACATCATTTCGGTGGATAAACTTATCATACCGGTGTACAGAAAAAATAATCGGTGCCGGTTTGTCATATCGGTGGAAACCAGAATTCAAACTGAATTTTCTCCTTAGTCTTAATTGATACGTTGATGATATTAAATTTGGGGATATTTGATATCTTAAAGATTACATTAAACCTCAAAAATATACAAAATAAACATAAATGAAAAAGTTCACCGATATGACAAAAAAAAAATGGCATTTGTTGAAATTCACCCAAACATGTGCAGTGGAACTCATCCGTATGAGCGGACACAATGCGCTATAATCCGCACTTTCATTGAATGCTCGACGGTTGACGTTACATAAAACATTCAGTTGCACTTTTTACCAGTTTCCGCGAGTTATTGTGTGGCGGCTGCACGTTCATTGTCGCCGCAACTCCTTGCTAATGGCCTATGTCGGCGGCCGCGCTCTAATTAAAATTTCCCGGATCCGCAGCATACATACAAAGCGTTGCGCGTCACATATTTCACGCGTACAATGTGTATGCGCGCCGCCCGCGCGCCCGTCCCGCGCCGAATACAACGATGAAATTGTTACACAATGCCTCGCGCCGCGCGGCTTTTATCGAGTATTTACTTTCTTAATATCAAATGAACATGCTGTGTGAACTACCCATAGCAATAGAAACTAAAATAGATTGAAATTAAACTAAAAATAAATTTAAATAGATGTTATGTGTCGAAATTCGATGCAAACCTTTACATATAACGAGTTAGATGGGATTTGATTAGCATGCAAACAGGTTAAGGGAAAGGGACATAAGTGGCTGCAGTGGGGAGGACCGGCCGAGTCCGGGGTAGAGAGGGTAGGGGACGGCGGGAAGTGACAAATCCCGTTGATCCCGATCACCAGCTGTAAGACGACTTCGTAAAAAATACAACCTCGCGAATGTCCTGATATCAATAATGCAGGAAATAAGTCGCACAAAAATGATACTTAACTTCAAAGCGCTCCCTCAGTGCGCGCAATTCACGCCGTTATGTCTGGGCGATAAGCGTCACATTCACGTAAGGCTCGAGATTTTTACAATTCAAAGAGATGGCAGGTCTCGGGGGCCATTTCGCGCTCGTCTCGAGGTAATACGTAAGGCGCCGCGCACGCGGGCGACACGCGAGTGCGCCCGGCGCGCGGCGGCGCACTGCTCCATCTGATATTGAAGCGAGTGCATCACTCTCACGCTGGCAGCTCAGGGCCAGGTCCTAGTTGGTCTACTTTACCTGTGTTCACTCAAGGTACGGAACGGGGGACTGCGCCAGCACGAGGCTCGCCTTTGTGCTACACGTAATAAATTCAATAAAACAGTACCGAGCAATACGCGCATGCATATGGAGCCTGAGGGGATAGATTAGCTTGAATTCAAACAGTTAATTTAGTCAATGCTAAACTTTGCATTTTGTTCATTGTATGAAATTTATCCTCTCTGGCGGAATGGTTGGATTTGGATGTGGAAAACGACGAAGTGGTACCCGTAATAACCCAGTTTTTAACCGACTTCTAAAAAAGAGGAGGTTCTCAATTCGGATGTTTGTATTTTTTTTTTATGTTTTTTCGCGCATTACTCCGTCGCTTGCCAACCGATTTGGAAAATTCTTTTTTTGTTGGAAAGGGTATACTTCCCAAATGGTTCCATAGTCACCAAGTCGGGATCTGATGATGGAATCTTGGCGAAATCGAGGGAACTCTTCAAATTTTATAGGAAAACGTACAGTGATTTTGGTATTTTCTACAACAAGTGAAGCATTTGCGTCCAATAAGAACCATTCTACCATCAGATCTGACGATGAATCCAAGAGACAGGCTTCGGAACTCCATAACAAGGCAATGAATCTTAGCTGTGTTTGGGATTGTTGTAACGGTATGCCCTCTCCACCGATTACGCTGAGATTTATGATCCGATTTGCGTGATTCTTCTTTAGTTTGATGCGGAATAGTTGCCATTTGGTCCCACAATTGATTAATATAGTTTGGCCATGTAGTTTTCATTTTATTAACATTTTTTTAATGTAAATTTTTCACGTATGTACACCTATTTCTCCGTGATTACTGGACCGATTTAGATGATTTTTCATTCATCGTAAAGAAAGCTTGCCCAGTGGAGCCATATGAATTTTATTCTTTGCTTAGGTACTTTTTGAGTCATCCTCTTTATTATGCATTTTGTCCTTTGTCGTATGTATGGACGATGTGCTGGTGTCTAGTTATAATGTAAAAATTATACTTGATTAGGATTAAAGTGAGATACCACAAGTCCAGAACTGAAAAGGCTAAAATAAAAACTTTTTTACGAAAAAAAAATAACCGACTTCCAAAAAAAAACACTAAAACGTGGCAAATAATAATAATAGTTTTTATTTAACAAGCACATACAGCATAAAAACCTGCTGGCTTACCATGACCTCTTAAATAAGTATTGTTATGTTTAAAGACGTCATGGTAGGCCACCAGATAGCTGAATAGGTACTATAGGTAGGGCGTGCAGCAGCGCGATGGAATTATACTATAAATTTTATACTTTGAACTTTTTACTGTATAAAAAAGTTCCAGGCAGGAGCCCTTCTAGAAGAGTTAACACGGGCCCAGTGGCACACAACCTCAAGAGTATACCATAATATCTGAACGTCGTCATCGGTACCATCCGTGTCACGTAAGAGCCACTCCGTCCGTAGGAACACTCGACGAGCAATCGCTATCCTATCGACATTAATATATTACTATTTAATGAATTTGTCTTTGTTCTCTTGCCTCATAAAACTAGAACGCATTCAAGTTAACTTGGAACACTCCGTCTTAAGCTTTAATTTGAAAAAAGCAGTTCGGATTTCTCGCTTAATTTTTCTCAAAGAAATGAACTTCACCATTCAGCTTCTAATGAAAAGCTGTACTTTCAGATTGTTAATGAATTTAATAATAAGTAAACTTTAGGAGGAGCTCGTAGCTAAATAATATCAGCCGCACGAGGCGATCTTTAAGGTTCAGCTGTGCTTGCCGAGGTTGGTCCCAGGACGTGTGGGGTGACCATCCCGAGTTAGGTATATACCGAGTTTCCTCCGTGCCTTGAAAAGCACGCTAAGCCGTTGGTTGTCCCGGCTGTCATTCCTAGAGACAGTCGTAACAGGAAGTCAGTGGCGCCACAAAATCTGATACCAGACTTACCGAGGGTTTCGTATTATCCAGTACTAACTGGGTTGTAGATGTCAGATAAGCAGTCTCTCTCTAGTAAGACTGGAAACTGATCTCAACATTGTTGGGAGAAGGCTAAGCAGCTGATACATTAGTAAAGTTAAATATGTTAAAATCTCATTATAACATTATAATGTCGATCAGATACACTTTACACTTTGAATTGTTTACTTTTATGTAAGTTCTTATGAGAAATTCTTTAAGACTTTACAAGATGTTGTTTTGCATCCTCGTCAAATTCAAGGAGGTGACTATGCTAATGATTCTCGTCCCGAACCAATAATAAAATGGATAGGTATTTTTTTTTCTCATTTACGCAAATCATGTTTTAAACGCGGGCCGTCTGATTCTCGCCCTATAACCGCGTTTCCACAAATATAAACAATTTCAAACGTTTATTCAATAATTTCTTATTCCCTAAACCACGTAAACATATAAACATCCAAAAAACTCAGCATTTATTAATAATTAACTAGGTACCGTAATTTTAATTGATTATTTATGACTTGTGTGACAACCTCCTGAATTTTGACGAGGATGCAAAACAACACCTGGTATAACTTCGTAAAAACACGTTCAAAAGTTGTCCTGTCCAGTTTACAAGAATTGGTCCAGTACAAAAATATAAGCGCAGTGAGTGTGTACACGTGTCCAGTACACCTGAGGTAATCAACTGTCTGGCGGAGATTAAGTAACAGCCCAGTAATTCATCTAAGTGAGGTGAGAGCCACTCCAGCGCAAACATAATCATGTGATCCGTCTTGTGGAGCGCTTCTAGCTCACAGCTCACAGCTCACCGCTCACCGCTAACTCCACTCACCTACACCCGCTACGCTTTACAGGCGACCCCGACGTTAAAACGGCCTTGTTTTCGGGCACTTGAAAATTCGTAATTTATTTTCATTCAGTCGTTTGAAAAGTTTTTTTTTTTTTTTTTTTTTTTTTTATGTATGGCATCTCGCAATTCAGCCTCTGAGGCTGGCTACTGCTTAACCGGTCTAATCCTATGGATGCCTAGAATTTAAGGCCTCCAGCTAGGGCAGCAAAATTATCTGAGTTAAGCGACAGCTCGCTAAGGGCACCCCCTGCGGGGTTCGGGCCTCGGCTTAGGGTGTCGCTTGGGGAGGGCAGCAAAGGGACAGGCTGGATCTGAGTGATTTCATTATTTAGGGGCTGATTTAAAACTAAAGGCTCAGCATCGCGGGCTGGCTCGAGCAAGGGTCGGGGGGGGGGTAGTGAACAGGGACGTCGCGACGGGCCTCGACGGCGAGGCCGGAATGACGGCGGTCTGTGTCTGTGTTTTCTATTTAGAGTACTGGTTTCCCTACTGCTCTCTTGTAAAAGGGTAATAGGGTCATCAGGAGTGACTAGGGTATGCCGTGGACGGCGAATCCTACTGATACGCGATGGGTCGTACCGGGCGGCCGATGCGATTAAGGGGTTGGGATGCCTAACAGCTTGGTCAAAGAAACGCTTGGAAAGGCGTTTCATGAACTGAAGGATGGTCGGGACTCTAAGATCGACATGAAGATTGTCGTTACGAACGTACCAGGGAGCGCCCGTGATTTTACGTAGGAAACGGTTCTGCAATGTCTGCATCCTATGGATAAAACGTGGCTTAGTGTGTGCATACACGACACAAGCGTAGGTCATGATGGGACGGATCACTGCGGTATAGAGACGCAACTTGCACTTGAGTGACAACTTGCTCTTTGCCGTCAGCATGTGGTGGAGCCTACCCATAGCAAAGGCAGCACTGTTACGTGCTTCCTTGATATGTGACGCGAAGGTCAGGTGTTGATCGAGAGTGACACCCAAGTACTTGGCTCGCTTCTCCCAGGGGATAGGCTTGCCGTACATGGTAATCGGGCGGGGGGGGGGCGGTTATGACGTGGTTTGACGAACAGGACAGCATGGCTCTTATCGGGATTTACCTCGATTCTCCACTTACGGAACCAAGCGCCTAAGACGTTGGCTGACGTTTGCAGAGTACTTGCGATGCTGTCCTGGCTAGTGCCGGTGTAATAGATGGCCGTATCATCGGCAAATAGTGCTAACTGAGCCTTCTTGCTCTTTGGGATGTCACTGGTAAACAGTGTGAAGGCGAGTGGGGAGACGACGGAGCCCTGAGGGACTCCGGCTCGGATAGGGTGAGGGGAGGACAAAGCGTCTCCAATTCGATAGCGGAAAGTACGATTCGACAAAAAGTCCCGTAAGATGAGCACGAGACGGTCCGGCACTCCCATTTGGTAAAGCTTATATAATAAGCCGTTGTGCCAGACTTTGTCGAAAGCTTTTGAAAACCCATTTTAATAAAGACGTGAGTTTTTTGTTTTACCTACTTTTTAACACGTGTGCGAAATGATTTTATTTGACAATCACTTGTAGAAACTGTGCTTTTAAAAGTGATCTACTTAGTAGATACAACTTGGATACCTACGTTTATTACAAATGTGTAAAGTTTTAATGCTAATTAAAAGATAGGTACATAAAGTTTACTCGGCTAATAAAAAAATGAGAAAAGAACAGAGATTACCTAATAAAAACAACAAAAATATTATACCTTCGTAAGAAACTTAGTGTGTGTGTGGAGCGCGCTATACCTATGTATTAATGTAACAAAGGTGCCGCACCGGCGCACTTGACGCTCGCAGACAGTTTTTCAATTGATGATAAGATCCGGCGCGAGTCGGCGTGGCCCGTAAATCATACGACCCTCGGAGCGCGCTCATTTCCACGAGGCAAGTGAGTGAAGCGGCAGTTAATTCCTGGATGCGAGATGACGGACCTCATCACACTGCTTTAGAAACTGTGTAAACCACCCTATATTACTATTCTACAATTTGAGGCGTTGCCGTTGTATTTTGGTGTAAGGGTCAGTTCACACCGAGACGCGACGCGACGCGACGCGACGCTGCGCGCTCCTTGAGAAATCAGAATACGTTGCGCAACGTATTCTGAATTCTCACAACGAAATGTGTATCTTTTCGTGTAGAAAATAAAGTTATATTTTGAATCGCTCGGGTCCATATTGGCTCACCTAAAGTTCTTTACCCGAAATTGTTCTTCCTAATGATTTGTAATCCGAATGATCACTCTTCCTAAAATTTTTCATCCTAAAGTTTTCAATTCATACTATTTGTAGTGCTACCGGCGGCGGCGCGGCGATGTTCATAGCACTCATATTTCCGAAAATTGTAATTAATAATATCATTAATGTAAATATATTTAAACTCCTACTGTTTTTTATCATAACGCTATTATCCCTAAACATAATTACCATAATATTTTCACTCATACTCAGAAAGAAACATTTACCAAGTGTAATAAAAAATATATGTGGGTAGAAGATGATAGTTATAGTGCCCCGCACTATGAAGAAAATACATAGAAAAATTTCGCGACCAATTTCGAGGTAGCGCTCGCCGGCCGCTACCGCGGCACCGCTCGCTTCGCTCGCTCGGCTCGCGCGTAGTTGGTCACAGTTCTAACCTAACCTAACCTATAAAATTAAAGAAGACGCTTTAATTCATACAAAATAAATCTAGACAAAAAAGACATGACTTTGAATAATAGTGTAAAAGATGGTTATGTTGAGAAAATATAGGAAAACAAATAAAAGTATAATGCTTCGGAATTATGAACATTAGAGACAGAGTAGTTAGGAATTGTGGTTGTTAGGATGAAAAATGTTAGGAACATTTTCGGATTTCCAATTATCGGAGTTGAAAATTTAGGTGAACTTTGGCGCACCCGAATCGCTCTTTTAAGCTGTATACAGACATTGCGAGGCATGCGCCGCGAACAACGCACAGCGAATGCCTCGCAAGGTGTATACCTTTGTATTCGTGGCGAGGCATGTGCTACGCACGAGCGAGGGCGAGCCAACGTATGGCCGCGTCATTCGTTGTGCGCCGTTCGTGGCGCATGCCTCGCAAAGTCTGTATCCACCTTTAAAATGTGCGCGCAGCGTCGCGTCGCGTCGCTTCTCGATGTGAGCTGACTCTAAATGCCAATCAGTTTGCAAATAGATATCGTCGTATACGTACATACTCTCCTACACAGTGAGATATAACACGATGGATTCATGGATGCGACGGAGACCCTAATGATCAATAGGTACGACCAGGTACCTGTCACTGGTGACGCGACACTTGTAAAGTGAACAGTATCGAGTGTTGCTCATTGTTGACTGCTGTACGGATGGTCGACGTTCAAGTGACGGCTGCCCTCGTAATTTAGCATTCACTGGATGACTACAGGAAAACAGGAGCCACATAACATAATTATAATGTTACGGTCTGCTTACCAGCTACAAAATCAAAATCATTCATTACAAGTAGGCCAGGCCACTCTTGAATAGTCGAACAACAACAAAAATGAAACTACAGTCCCAGTTGTAGGTAGTTGACGGTAGGTCAACAAAGATTATAATTGTATGTGAGGGTAGCCGCAAATACATGAGTGTTTAACCAACCGACGACGTGTGGTTCACTACACCAGTCACAAGACATAATAATTGTGAAAGTGCTGTTGTTGCCCATTGCGAAGCGCTCACGCCATTCAAACTTTAAAATATATATCACTGTATTTACAAATAATTGGCGCGTAATCAACTTATTTACAATTAATTAAGTACTTCGATAATTTGGTATCTCTATTTACAGGTCCTCTCGTTGCGGTAGCAAAGATTCAAAATGTCTACCACTTTGTTGGATACACAACACAGCACGCTTTTTCAAGTTATTTTTCAGCGAATCGAGCACTTCAGTGTCACTTTTCACCTGTTGAAACGCTGATTCAATTTTACTATGCAGTTCCGTCACATTAGTTGGTCCATTTCCATCGTCATACACTAGTGCTTTTACACGACCCCACAAAAAACGCCATAGTCGCGATTTTCGAGCGCACGCGCCTCCGGGGTAAAAGGTTATTAAAACGAATTACACCTGTGACGCATGCGCTGGCGCCGCTCAGACTGGATTATTTATTTATTTATTTATTTAAACTTCATGTACAATAGTGGTACATAGGCGGACTTAATGCCACAAGGCATTCTCTACCAGTCAACCTTTGGGTAAAATACGAAAACTTTGTGATAGGGTACAAAACAAAATATATAAAAAAATCAACTACTAGTTTACGAAAATACATACCTACAAATACATAGACACTAATACACATTATACAAATAAATATACTAATATATATTATAACAAACACCAAAATCAAAACGAGAAACCTAATAATAATTACTATGACTAGACTTTAAATGAAGAGCTATTTAGTCTGACTTAAATAGTGAGTGCGAACTTTCTTTTTAAAAGTGAATTTACTTTCTGCTTTTTTAATGCTAATGGGTAGCGCGTTCCAGAGTTTTATAGTCGAGATAGCATAAGAATTAGATAAAAAACCAGTGCGGTGAGAAGGAATTTGGAGAAGTAGATTTTTGGAAGCTCGAAGGTTACGACTATGAGAACTGCCCAACACTGTGAAATAAGTTTTCAGATAATCAGGAGCACATGGATCGTTCAATATAGTGAAGAGCATGCAGAGAGATCTGAGGGATCTCCTGAGTCGGATAGGCAGCCATTTAAGCTGAGAACGGAAGGAAGAAACATGATCGTATTTTCGAAGGCCAAAAACAAAGCGAATACAATTATTGAGTAGTCGATCCAATTTATTAAGAAGTTCTTGGGATAGGTCAGAACAACAAACATCAGCATAGTCAATAATGGGAAGCACAAGTGACTGGACCAAAGTGATTTTCGTGCTAGATGGGAGAAAATGCTTGAATCTATAGAGCGACCGCAGCGAGAATGTGACTTTCTGGCTCACTTGCGCCACGTGTTTACTCCAACTTAAACTGTCGTCAATGTACAGACCTAAGTCTTTAACGTGTTTTGAAAGAGAAATGACGGAGTTCTCGAACATCAGTGGCATAAGTTGACCAGTGTTCACAACTCTCAAATAGTACGAACTACCAATGAGGATGGCCTGACATTTCCCGACGTTTACAGAAACCCCAAATTTGCCGGACCATTCTGCGATAGTTTGAAGATCCGCATTGAGTGAAGAAATGCAATTGTCAAGGTTGGCAATGTCTGATTGAACGTATAGTTGCAAGTCATCAGCGTACAGATGGTAAGAACATTTGAGGAAAGTAGTAAGGGAGTTTATAAACAAAGAAAATAAGAGAGGAGAGAGTATACCGCCTTGTGGAACACCAGTTACCAGGTCGCACCAATCAGAGAAATCCTGATCAGCATGAACTGCCTGCTGGCGACCACGAAGATAAGATGAGAACCAATCTCGTGACGACGAAGACACCCCAATCTGGATCACTGGAGGAAATAGGTCATGCATGGCCACTGTCACAAATTTCGCACGCCCCGCCTCCAATTCTCTTTCTAACTCATAGGTTAAAAAAAAAAAGATAGATAGCATTGATTTGTTAACTTCAAATTGCCTTTTTCATGGTACTAGATGCAAGATTCGTAAGCAATGTAAGTATGAGAAAATTTAAATTGGACGACAAACATTTGTGTTTGTTTACCTATTTTGGCGGGTGGCGCACGTGATGGCTTGACACCTATGAAGAAATAGACAGGGCAACATTTTTAATGAAGATTTTTTGTAAAATATGACCTATATTAAAAAGTGGTTCAATTGATTCTGCTCGTTATTCTGATCAAACTATTTTCAGATTTTGCGCATTTAACGTTACACGTTGTATATAGACAACTAGCTCAGTGTCAGTTTTATCATCGTAGCCTAGATCGTTCTTGGTAATCACTGGGCCGTGGGTTCGACCCCCGACAAATTCAGATTGGAATATGCTATTCGCAAGAGTATATAATATTTTGGTAGTAACCACGTTGTAGTTTCGACTTTTGTACTAGCGTACCATTCAAATAGTTTTTCGAATCAGCGTGTTTGCGACAACGTCATTCGATATAGCGGTTTTCGACTCAATGTGTTTTCGAAATAGCATGCGTCGCAATATGTCATTAGAATCTTTGTACCACTCCCGTCCTCGGGAACATGGTCTGACAACGTAGCCTGAACATGATGATAATAATATGTCATCTGCCATTTGTTGCAATTCTAAACGACGGTAACGCGACCCGGGAATAGACTTATAATATTGAAAGTACTGCATCATAATTATTTAACTATATACCTGCCGTAGTTCTAATATTGTAAATCAAAAAACTTTAAATTAATGTTCACGAAAAAGGAGAAGCACGTATCATGTAACAAATGATACGTAATGTGCTTACTGCTTAGTAAGTTATGTCTGATGTAGTTCCCTGTTGGTCTCGTGGTCGTTAGCGCGAGTGCTGAGCGTGGGCTCTTGGGTACGATTCCCAGGTCGGGCAAAAAGTGCTGTTGGGTTTTGCCATTATTAGGAATATGACAGTAGTAGCCCGAAGTTTGGATGTTTGCGGTATGATACCCCCGTCCCTCGGTGCGCACGTTAAGCGTTAAGTTGGTCCTGCGGCTGATCTCTCTCCGGTCGTGTCGGATTGCCGTCCCATCGGACTATGAGAGTGAGGAAACAGAGAGTGCATCTGTGTCTGCGCACACACGCCTGCACTATAATATCTCCCACGCCGATGGCTAGTCTCCACCAAGATTGGCCGCTGTGAGCGAAAACGGTCAACTATATAGTAAGTTATACCACAGAATACATAATAGTACAAGTTATACGTAGGTACTCTGTAGGTATTCGTGAGCTCAAATCTATTGGAGTGTAAAACCGTAGTTACTGTTCCAATACATTAAACGCCGCGTAACTTTTAAACAGAAACCCAAAATGTTGGATTTAATACTTTATAGCGTGGAAATAATTGTGTTTCGAAATATTTTCATATTATTTGATTAAAGCAAAATGATTAAATAGGTACCTACCCGTTTAAGAGTCCCGTATTGTTTGCGAAGCGGCGCGGTACCTCCTCGTACACTACCGGCTACTTCAGCCTTTTGTTTGAATGAATGTAGCAAATATCCTATCAACTAAATCAGTATTTAAGGACGGCTGGAAGCTGACCCCTTTAAAGTTGGGAAAAGGCGAGGCAGATGATGATGATATGGAGCACCCACTCAATTTTATTTTATTTCACCTCATATTTCTTTAGCGATTCATATAAGGCACCTACTCTCCAAATTAAAACTGCGGTGCCAAAGGTCTCGGAGTAAAAAGTCTGTGACATACGGACTGACAGACAGTTAGGTTCTGTTTTTAGGGTTCCGTAGCCGAATGGCAAAAGACGGAACCCTTGTAGATTCATCATGTCTGTCTGTCTGTCCGTCCTGTCGTTATATAGTCTTTAGTCCGTCCGTACGTCACAGACTCATTATTCCGAAACTATTGGAATTACACATTTTTTATTCTGTAAACTGCTTTACGATTTTAATACAAAAGTGAAAAAAAAAGATGACGGGCTCCCCATTCATGGAAATTAAACTATTTTTTTTTCATTAAAACTATACTTGCGGGTGTCTATAGATTGGTCTTTAAAAATAACATGGAGGTTCCAAAACGATATTTTTTCAAAGTCAATTGTTTGAAAGCTACCGGTGGTTAGGGTCTAGGGCTCTTGTGGGTAAGTCCCAGACAGACTGTCCTAGTCTGTGCTGTCCCAAAATAACCGCTCTCAGTTGCAACGGAAATCGTCGGCCACATCTTAGATTTTCTTTTTCACCTCATTTTGTTTACCAATAACCCTAAAACCCATGAAAACGACACCCAAATTTTCACCACGGCCAGATTGGATTTTCATGTTGACCTCATGTTAGTTATCACCGACCATGTCATGTTCACTTCAAACATCCACCTTTTCACGCGCGGTTAACTTTAACTTAACAAAGTTAGTTATATTAATCTGATAGAGATTCAGACTGCCATCCATACCTACAGACGGAACTTCGGGTCAAGGAAACGGACCGCAATCGCAGCGACCCACCCAAACACATAAGCTGCTAAATTGCTAATACGGCGCTTTCATCTAAGTTTGCAGTCAAAACGGACAAGAAACAAACTTTAGTTTCATATCAAAGTTGGTCGCGGTGCCCATCGCGCAACCCGTGAGGCCGCTGCGAAACTTGTCGTAAGCGGCCGCGCGGAAGCCCGAGGCACCTTCAGCAAAGTTTGCCCACAGCCTGCGAGCCGACACAAATCTGAGCAGGAGCACCCTCCGTCAGCGATACTCGAGCCCTGAAGCTAATCGCTAAGGGTCTACTCCGGAACAACAGCAACTGTACACAGCGACGTAGCGTGAGTTTTTGCCAGCCGGGGCCGAACGGAAATTCGCCGCGCCCTTTTATTTACATCATACCTACATAAGTCAAGAAACAAAAAGGCAAAAAGCAAAATCATCATCTTCCTGCCCTTGTCCCATATTACTTGGGGTCAGCGCAACGGTTTTTTCTTCAATTCTCCTCTGTCATCCGTCAAGCTATCATTTACTCCTTTTTCTTTCATGTAATTTCTCCAATACTACAATTACTACAATCCATCCATCGTTTCCTTGGTCTTACTCTCCCTCTCCATCCATCAACAATTATATTCCTCACTTTTTTCGTCACATGCGATAATATACTTATTTCCACTTTATCTATTCTTGTCTCACCACACATCCACCTGAACATTCTCATCTCCACTACATGCAATCTTATTTCCTTACTTCCAGCAACAACTTATTGAAGAATAAAGCTCCATCCACGCCATCCAAAAGTTGTCGTAAGAAGTCGTAAGAACTTCCAAACTTTAACTGGTATACCGTCCTAATGCTTTACCATTCTTCATTCCATTTTCTGTTATTCTCACTTCATCCATACTAACCCCTTATTCACGGGCTTATTGTCCAGCACACCGTTCCAGTTATTCTCCTCATTCATCAGTCTTTCAAAGTACCCCTTCCACCTATCTTTAAATTTCTCATCATCCGAAAGAACCATTCCAACTTCATCTTTTACGCATTTAATCTGGCATACTTCCGTCGATTTTCTTTCTCTATTTCTAGCACGACGGTATAGATATTTCTGGCCTGCTGGACTATCCAGTGCGTCATAAAGCGTGTCCTAGGCTTTTGCTCCATAGATAATTTTGAGTACCCCGTCTCAGTTAGGTATCATATTATTGTCTCTTCACCAATCATACAAATGATTTTTGACTTGCGTTTTCTACGTGTATGCATTAATTTTTTCGAATATCTAATAGATGCCTGTAAGGAGCTACAAAAATGTAGTACCTGATGGATACCTAGGTAAGATTTTATTTTTCAAATTCATTTTTTTTTTATTTCAGATCAATGGATTCATATAGTGTGGGTATGAACTTATCCTGTGTTGTCGAGAGTCTAATAAAAGGGCAGTCAACCTTGTCCGCCAGTGTAGCTAAAATACTGTTAGGGCTACCCCTGAATCGCCGCAACATCGATGAACACCGTTTGCTTATATGGCATGAAGGTCAACTATTCGCGCTTCTACGAACATGCCGATGCATTGCAAAACCGAGGCAGCCCCAACAATAACCTCAGCGCATTATTATACTGCACGCGCAGAGCGTTGTAAGCCTTCTGCGTATACCTAACCCACAAGCTGCACGAGTAAAACGACTGGCAGTAGGCTCTGAAGAGCGTCAGTTTTACCTCGTCAGTGCACCACGCATACTTGCGGGCAAGCATATTGCATCGGACGGACTGACAACGCTCTGCGCTCCCTATTTATATCTGGTCATCCATGAGAAATTCCGTGACCGCAGGACCATGGTATTTAAAATGAATGACGACTTTTAATAGGGAGGCGGGGTGCTCTCTGCCCAGTCAGTTGCAGCCACGCGTCACACACGCTCACAATCACGTTCGCAGGAACCAGGAAGCCCCCTTCAGACATGGTTGCGGCCGCGTGGTCATCCGACGAAGTGGTGTTCGTAGACTCGCAGCCGCGTAGTGCGTGTGGCCCGCGGGAACCAATAAGGTCTACCTACAATTTGTTGGGATAGTGAAAAAAGATGTGTTTAGAATCTTAAAACAAACGCTGGGCATACTTAATATGTCATACGTGAGATATAAGCAGCTGAGCCTGCTCGACGTATCTTTGCACACATGACCGCGTAATGAGCCACTTTATATTCGGTGCCGTTTCAGACTGTTCACTACTTTCTATTGTTGTCAGCTGATTTAGCCAGGTTTGGCAAATAGACAAAGGAATTAGTTATGCTCGGATGACTTCATCTTCAATAGCCGATCGCTACGCACAACAATGTCCCGGAAGAACAAAGCAATAGCTTTCGTTATATTACACGTTAACAGAAACATATTCCATATAACTACAACACGTTTCGTTTAGAAGTGTTCTGGTAGAGTGCTCGCCTCGCGGGCTATAGCAACGCAGTGCACTAAATAACACCACATCGTAAACAACTCAACACTATAATTATTAAATAATAAACTGGAGGACGCACGCGTTACGCGTTCAGCGTGGGATTCCTTAAAAAAGTGAGGTCTTCTTCGAGTCCTTTATCGAAGAAGCAGTTGGAGGGCGGTCCGTTGTGGCCGGCGAGGCAGCGGTGCTGGCGCAGCAGAAGGTACAGCAGCAAGTTGTACTCCGACGTGGCGTTCTGCACCATCTTCAGCGTCACCTCCAGTTGCTCCTGCTGCGCGTCCCACGCCCGGAGCCGCTCCACACTCGCGCCCAGGTACTGGTTCAGCTGCACACAATCGATTTGCGACTTCCATTTAGACATTGCGATCGCTCACTAGTTTCACGGTTAACTGTGCCTACTCTTTCAAGCCGGAGCCTCATTTTGGGTATATTGGCTTAAAGCCACAAACTTGGATTCAATGCACCAATGCGTAGATCGGTCTTGGACAGATATTGGACGTAAATGGAACATTGCGTCCAATAGCCAATGTCAACCCGCGAGGAGAGTGTAGGGAATAGGCGAGCAAGCAACTTGGGTCCACCGTCGCTTCTCGATCCACACATTGTTTGCATCAGTACGTTCCTTGGTTTTATTTTTCCTATCTGCAGGCTGAACTTGATTGATTAAATAATAATAATAAAATAAGTATATAATATATAATTTTTTTAGGCATACATTTTATTTTGGCATAATCATCTTAAAGACTAATTTGTTTTGGCATAAATTTGATTCGCATAACGTTAGTAGGCCTAAAAATGAAACTAACTAGGTTAAAAATTTAATATGCTGCGCAACAAAAGTTAGTGACAGTACCGAATTGCTGCAAAACCGACTCCACGTCAAAATCAAAATCAAAATATTTTTATTTCACATAGGCCTACATGGGCACTTGTAAAACGTCGACAAAAAGGTGCTCGGTTCGGGTTGGTCGTTTCCTATGGAGAAGAATCGGCAAGAAACTCCATGGTTACTCTTTTAAAATCATTTGGCTTTACAATTTTTCTCGAACGTAGAACGTAGAAGAACGTAGTCTTGTTTGTCCTACCCCTAGAGTGTAATTTAAAATCGTTTAGGCGCGTAGCTACGATTTGCACGCGTGAGGCCGCCGGAGGCCCGCAGCGCCGGAGCCGTGACAGAAACCCTGCCTGCTGCATGTTGCATGCTTGCTTGAATGCTGCATGCTGCATGCTTGCTTGCATGCTGCATGCTTGATTGTTTGCTGCATGCTTGCTTGCATGCTGTATGCTTGCTTATAAAAAAGTTATGCTTTAGAACTTTATGCTTAATAAATTTATGCTTTAGAATATTATGCTTAATCATTATTATGGTAAGAGAAATTATGCTTAAAAAAATTATGCGTATGCTGTTATGCGTAATTATATTATGCGAAAATATAATAATACCAAACAAAATTATGCTAATTTATATTAATTAGGTCTTAAAATTTTATGCAAATGGATAGGGAACCAATCCAATGAATTCCAATGTGAGGCGCCGGCATTATACGCATCACGATAGTTCCGAGCCTGACTCTTGCCTACAGGTCGTGCAACACAAACAAACCTTGAACTAGTATTTGACCGAACTTCGCCTTCGGTCTCACGGAAGACACAAAGTATCCTATGCTCTAACCCAGGTCATAGTCTTCTTGTGTGTCAAATTTCACGAAGTCGTTACGACGTGAAATAGAACAGACAGAATGACGCACCAGACTGAGTTACTTTCGCATTTATAGGATTACATAAAAAGGATAGATGAAGCTCACCAAATTACCTTTACTATTCTTCTTTCCATCAGCTTTCTCTGTATCCACTCGCACAAATAAGTAGACATTCCTAGCACAAGTAACGTAACTGTCACGAACAGATCAAGCGGTGGCAAGTGCACGAACGCGCCATCGAACCACGCCGCGGCGCCGGGCACGCTCTCGGGCTCCTGCAGCGGGTCCTCGACACCGGCGTACAGGTCGGGCACGTAGTACTGCGCCGGCAGCAGCAGCAGCGCCAGCACCGCCGTCACCACCAGCCCGCTCGAACATCCATTTAACGCCATTAGTTACCCACATCCGTCCACCACCTCTTAACTAAAGATCACTGCACAGTTTGATAAACATAAAATTGCCCGTTCATTTGTATTTTGTATAAATCAATATTTAATAATTTATTTACAGACCTATTACTATTGAGCCTATGACACATCCAAATTTTTCTTCTGGATCATACGTGACATCCGCTTTTAAGCTTTACTAAAAAGTTACTAAACGCATTTCATGTACGCAATGCGAACATTATTTACACAAACATACTACATTTCATGTACAAAATAAATAAAATTAAAGTGTTTACGCTTTTACTACATGCATATGAATGTATATACGGTACATATTCCAAAATAACATTTTTTTACAATTTTTGTCTGTCTTTCTGTCTGTCAGTTTGTTCCGGCTAATCTCTGGACCGGCTGGACCGATTTTTATGGGAATATCACTCGCAGATAGCTGATGTAATAAGGAATAACTTTAAATTCCACGCGGACGAAGTCGCGGGCACAGCTAGTATTATTAAAAAAAAAACAATAACTAAATAAGCCTAAAATCCAAATTGTAAAAAGAAAATATTTTGGAATATGTACCGTATATACATTTATATGTACCTAGTAAAAAGCGGTTATTTTAATATTACAATCAGACACTTCAATTTAATTTATTTGTATAGATAATGTTAAGAGCGCACCAAGGTTCTGGCGGTAGGTATCTATGCGCTCCGTGTATGTGTGCGTAAAGGCGGAAATATACTTACGTGTCGTGGCGTGGCGTGACGCGCCAGAAGCAAATGGGCTTCATACATTTAATATGGTTAGGGACATATTTGCATGTCGTGTCGTGTCGCAACGATGTATGAAACCCAATGCTTCTGGCGCGTCACGACACGCCACGACACGTAAGTATGTTTCCGCCTTATGACAGACAGACGCGCGCGACGGTCTGGGAGAGTGGTGGCTCTAGTTATAATGGACGAAACGCGCGCTAATTTAGGTATTTCCTTGATATTATTAAAACCAATACACATTTTGAAAATCTAAAATGTATACGTTATTGAAAACATGTACCTAGTTTTGTTATTATCTAAACACCTTTCGTGAAGGTTTTACGCCTTACTGAAGATTTATTTTCTGTTTTAGAGATTACTTTGGCATTATTTTCTATCGAGAAAACTACAAGTAATCGTGTTTCTAAAGTGATTTACAGACTGAATCCTTGAATATCTTACAAATTAATTTTATAACTAAAGGTTAAGTAATAAGGATGCAGCAAGGGATCATACGAACGGATTTTTCTCGAAATTACGTATCGTTTCCTCGGTGCGCCCTTAAGTTTTGTAAGAAATTTTCAATTACGAGGACTACCCTGACGCTTTCGCCATAAATCAACCTTACAAACGAATTGAATGTTGGTGCATGACTGTACAGAAGCACTTACAAAACGTAATTCCGAGTGTTCTCTCGGTTGTCTTCATGGAATTACTAAGTACGAAACAGGTTGTAAAATAGCCGACATCGCCATCTACACATTTCTACATCAAACCAAGTAGTGTTAGTTCTGATCATAGGCACGCACCAAAAGATCCATGTACAACTATATTTCCAAGGGAAGTCTAATGAGGGAAGTGCGGAAGTGCCAATGACTAGAAATGTCACTTGTCACTATTTTGACAGCTAGAGCAAAGAGTATGCCAGTTGCTAGAGTTCCGAGTTCGGTTGCTTTCATAGACATATTATCTTTCTGCCTTTGTCCCATTTTATTTGGGTCGTATTTTTCCTCCATTCTCCTCTGTCATTCGTCATGCTATCATTTACTCCTTGTTCCTTCCCATCCATCTTTTCCTTGGTCTTCCTCTCCCTCTCCATCCATCCACATTTATATTCATCACTCTATTAGTCACATGTCCATACCAAGACAGACCACAGATCGTTTCTGTAACAGGCGCCACTTTCAAATTTCCTCGTTGCTGCTCGTTTCTAACTTTATCTGTTTAGTCACTTTACACATACATCTCAACATTCTCATCTTTGCTGAATGAAATATTTTTTTTTTAAATTTGTACATATTATTTCAATGACGTTATGGACATACAATTTTTTGAGAAATGCACTAACTAGTTCGGGCCATACCATTACGTCAAATATAGATTTATTATCAATAAAATATCATCACATGAGTTCAAAACGAATGCTTCTTTCGTAGATACTTTAGCATGAAACGCGAAGACCTTCTTTGACCTAAAGGTCCAGTTACCAGATCATAAAATTCCAAAAAAAAAAAGCGAAGACCTTCGATGTTGACATGAGGAATTGTGAATGACAGGATGACATTTATTTCAATTTGTTTTGATGACAGTTTTCGTAACAAAAAAAAACAAGTTTTAATACTACTTGGCAAGGCATGTTGTATTTATTTAGAATGCATTTTTTACTTAGCTTTGAATTTCCTCTGATCCTCTCATATTTTAACTCACTTTTAATTATTCACCTACTTTCATACTTGTTCTGCATGAAGGTTTAAATTAAATTAGTATTCAAAGTAGTTCCTTTATGTGTAACTTCCATTTCAGAGCCAGCTGTGATGTGGAGGTAAACGACAAAGAGTTGTTGGATATATATGCTACAACTCGCCTTAAAATGAAGAAAGTTGTATTATTCAAGAGCGAGTCAGAAGATTACGTGAAAGCTTTCGTCGAAAACAACTACAGGGCCGTGTTCGTGGAGCCGCTGCAGTTCGAGTTCACCAACAAAACAGAGCTCTCTGAGAAACTGTTTCAAGACTACACCGGCATTATACTCACCAGCCCCAGAGCAATCGAAGCTGTCTCCAAGTGCTGGGACCCGGCCAGGTTCGTGATATGGAACACAAAAAAAGTTTACACAGTGGGTGATGCAAGCTGCCACAAAATTAAACTGCTCTTAGGTTTAGAAGCACTTGGCATGTCATCAGGAAATGCTGAAAATCTTGCAAACATTATAGTTAAACAAAACCCTTCAAAGTCAAAGTTTTTATTTCCATGTGGTAGTTTAAGATCAGAGACTCTTCCGACTATTCTACAATCCTCTCATATCACAGTAGACACTCTGACAGTGTATGAAACTAAAGAAAATGAAAACCTGAAGGTAGATCTGATGGAGCTCAATGACTCAGGCAGTCCATGCTGCATGGTATTCTTCAGTCCCTCTGGGTGTGAATACATCCACCGGCAGCTACAGACTTTTAGCAACAGTCTCTCAGAACTGCCACACTTTGCTATTGGCAACTCAACAGCATATAAGATTGAGAATCTTGGGGTTGAGGTAGCCGGGGTCGCGGCCAGACCTAAGGCTGACAGTCTGGTGGAGTCAGTCCGAAACTACTTCACAAATGCACCGAGTAGCTAGTACCTTTGAGAGCTGCGGCTGCTTGTACTTTATAGTGTAAAAGTAATTAGTTAGGAATAAAATGTTTACAAATGGTGTTGGATGTACAAAATATTTGTTATTATTATATCAAGTGCAATAATTATTATGAATGAATACAGTCATTTATCTATAAAAGTTATTTAACTTAAGCTTTCTTAATAATACTATGATGGTTGACACAATACATTGCACTCCAATGTATGATGTGAGTGGACTTGCCTGCTGCCTGGTTGCTCACACGTCGTGCTCGTTGGGTGGAGATGAGAGGCCGGGCGTCTGCGCCGCGTCCCACAGCTGCATCACGGCTACGTATGTGATCACCGCGCTGCCTATCACCATGCCTGCGTTTAGCACGGCTAGAGGCTGGAAATCAAAGGAAATTGGGCAGAATTGCCCTGGTGTCCAAAATCGTTAAGATATAAACCAATGGATAGATCTCCTAAAGAAAAACATTTCTTATAATCGCCATTTCTCTCGATTCAGAGTAAAAAAGAGCTACAGATCTCTTAATATGAGAAATATAAGTAAAATTAAATACTTTTATTTTGTCAATTTATTAACTTTCATTAATACTGTACGCCCAATCAACTACCTAGTTAGATCACTAAACCGAACAGAATACTAAATAGCAAAAGTTGCATTAAAGAAAGCGAGCAAGAAAGACAGGCTCTCCAAATCAAAATCAAATCCAAGCGTTTGTGAATAGCGGCGCTGATATGTACGACGCGAAAATGGTTACATACTCAGTAGGTACATAATTCTGTACAAAAAAAATAGCATAAAAACTGCTGTTTCCTACAAACTACATTGTCAAACTGTATGGAACAACAGATTTTTTTTTACTCAGTACCTAATGTCCTAATTACATTCCAGGCCCTTCTTGAACTTTCCACTTATTTATCTGTGACAAGTGACACGTCACTCACCCCGTGTAAGTAGCTGACGACGCTGTAGAACTCGCAGACCGTCATACTGAGCACCGCGGACACCAGCAGCAGCAAGCCCATCACTGTCGACACGATGATGTCCTGCGCACAACGAGACTTAGCGTGACGGAATGAGGTGGACACCCTCCGCTGTTACTATATTGTAGGCCCAGCACACCGCAGTGACGCGATGACGCGGCGAAAAAATTAGGGGAATTTCCTATTTTTTTTTCTTTGTCCGTCGGGTAGTTTATTGAAAAGTATTGGACACGTATTTTTTCTTTTTTCACGTGGTCATAAAATTACGGAGATATATTGAGTTGAAATGGCGCATGACGTCACATGTAGGTAAGTTTTATACCTACTTGTGACGCCCCCACTCTCCAACTTTAATGAGTTTTAACTAAGTAATTTTTTGATATTTTGATAAAACAAAAAAGATGTGTCTAATATTTTTGTATTACCTGTCTGACGGACAAAATAGAATGTCGTTTTCTTTACCCAGTCCGATCCCCTAACCGGCCAAGTGCGAGTCGGGCTCGCGTACGAAGGGTTCCGTACCATTATTTATAAAAACGAGCAAAAAAACACTTTTTTGTATGGGAGCCCCCTTAAATATTTATTTTATTCTGTTCTAGTATTTGTTGTTATAGCATCAACAGAAATACATAATCTGTAGAAATTGTAACTGGCTAACTACCACAGTTCATGAGATACAGCCTGGTGACAGACGGACAGCGAAGTCTCAGTAATAGGGTCCCGTTTGACCCTTCGGGTACGGAACCCTAAAAAGTTCATGCAATACATAGATTATAATGTACTAAAGATGTACTTTCTGGATTGTGGCACAGTCTAGGAAATCTCTTTTTAGAAATAGTCCAATACTATATATTTTAATGTACTATTAATATACCTACCTATCTGTTAAATGTATTGTGGCACCGAGTTGCTGTGTCTAGCATACTACTGTTAAGCCTGCGATGGTTTGGTCAGTTTGTGTGGTATGTTAACGTTGTTAAATAGCTTAAAAATGTTTTGAATAAACAAAAAAAAAACAAAAAAGTGCAAAATAATATTTTACTTTCGTCAGTCGGTGACTTGTCGGTTGTCTTGTTGTTGTTTCTTTCTTTTTTTTGCCACCGACTTCCGAAAGTAAAATATTATTTTGCACTTTTTTGTTTTTTTTTTGGAAGTCGGTTATATTTTTTTGTAAAAAGTTTTTATTATACCCTTTTCAGTTGTGGTATCTCACTTAAATTCTTGTCTAGTATCATTTTTACATTGTAACTAGACACCAGCACATCGTCCATACATAAGACAAAGGACAAAATGCATAATTAAGAGGATGACTCAAAAAGTACCTAAGCAAAGATAATATAATTTATATGGGCCCACCGGGCAAGCTTTCTCTACCAAATGAATGAAGATTCATGTAAATCGGTCCAGTAATCACGGAGAAATAGGTGTACGTGATAAATTTACAAATAAAATAAAATGAAAACTACAGGGCCAAACTATATAACATTTTTTATGGGACCAAATAGCAACTATTCCGCATCAAACTAAAGAAGTTAGTAAAGTAATAAGTCTCAGCGTAATCGGTGTACATTCAACAAAAACTAATCGAATTGATAACCTTCTCCTTTTAGAAGTCGGTTAAAATAAAAAATAAATAAAAAGATTTCTATTTTTTTTAAATTATTACTTGTACATGCACCTGGAAATTGCATACCGTTACAATTCCAACAAGCCCAAACACAGCTAAGATACATTGTCTTATTATTGAGTTCCGGTGCCTGTCTCTAGGATTCATCATCAGATCTGATGATAGAATGATTCTTATTGAACGCAAATGCTTCACTTGTTGTAGAAAATACCAAAACCGCTGTAAGTTTTCCTATAAAATTTGAGGGTTGCCCTCGATTTCTCCAGGTTCCAATCATCAGATCCTGACTTGGTGACTATGGGACCACTTCAGAAGTATCTCCTTTCGAACAAAAAAAGAATTTTGAAAATCCGTCCACAATTGGCGGAGTAATCGCGTAACATACACACAAAAAAAAAAACATCCTCCTCCTTTTTTGAAGTCGGTTAAAAATATAGCTAACAGGGGCGCGCTGTTAAGCTGTCACTTGAGCCGCCACGCAGCTCCGGTGGCCGCACGCTGCTATGCACAGAGCCCCTATTCGTAGTGGCTAGCGGAACGCTCAGAATCTCGTGCTCTGCGCCAAAAAACCACGCTTCGGCGCGTCTCCACAAGCGTGCGCTGCCATAGTATACTGACTGTGAGTAGGTAAGGTTGCGGCGCTTTGAGTGGCAGGTCCAGCACGACGCCGCCGAACAGCAGCGTGGAGGTGGCGCCGCACGCCAGCGCCACGCCAGCGGCGCTCGGAGCGAGCGCGGGCGAGCGCGGGCACGCCGTCCAGCCCAGGAACAGCACGCCCGACACCACGCACGCCATCTGTTGCCGCATACACGTCACACTCGCATTCATAGTCCGTAATGGCTCTTTTGGCGCGTGCTCGTAGCCGGAACTAACGCCGCCATCTTGTTTTACAAAATGTTGTGTCAACATTGCCTGCCCCTGCCAGTGTTTCAAACGCCAAGAGAA
The DNA here is from genome assembly GCA_963082945.1 of Cerastis leucographa. NCBI lineage: Eukaryota > Metazoa > Arthropoda > Insecta > Lepidoptera > Noctuidae > Cerastis > Cerastis leucographa. Next base: position 20,159,669 of record OY720362.1, on the reverse strand, counting down.
CCATGACGGACTATAACTTCATGATACCTGTACACTCGGCGACACATCAATTATACCTTGGCCTCTTTTCGTATAGATTTCCCGCTATTAGAGATCCGCTTTAACTGGTTTTGTATAGCTTGATCAATCGTTGTGCGTTCTTATCAATGTACCCTAATGGATGCACAATGTTTTGAGTGCGTCACATCGAGTCTTTCCGGCAAAAAAATAATTTATAAATTATTCCCGTTCATCCCACCAACAAAATTAGGGGGACGATCGAGAAAAAAAATAACGAATTCCCGTTCGTCCCACTAGGTATAGGGGGGCGAAGTCGGTGAGACGAACGGGAATACACGGATTTGTCACCACAAATAAAAAGAAAAGCACCATCTATATTACTATACTCTTTGGTAAAGCAATATTTTTTGCGTGGATTTAGGTCTCTAGCTTGGTTTTACCTACTTAAAACTTGGTTGACGGTTTCGTGAAGGATCCGTCTACACCTGTTTAGTTCATAAATCATGAACACTACTTGTATGTACTTACAGAGTGACGCCAGCACATCAAGCTACAACAATCTGTCTTTGTTTGTACGTTGTTTTATAGCTAATAGTTTTATAGAATTTTGTTTCGCATATTCCTCATATTATCATTTCTTAGAATAATCATTACGCACAATACTTATACCTTGAGGATTTTTTTTGTTTCAAATAAAATTTCATGTGAGAATATGAATCATAATCATAGAATAACAAACCAAATATTATGTATTCTTATATAGTTTATTTAGTATAAAACTTATTACCAACAATAACATTTTATCGAGCGACAGTTTCTAAACGTTTCAATCCTCCTACAAAATTACAACACCTCGTTCATACAACCACATAAAGTATGAAAATAAGAACATGTTGTTATTTTGTCGTTATTTTGTTATACAATGTATTTCTATAACAAAATAACGGCGAGCATATTTTTTTAATTTTTTTTTTTATTCTAAATTTATAATAATGGTATTGTGTTGTGTGTATTTATTGTCTCTGATTTTTGAATTACTAACAATATTATTAAGTGTACCTACTAACAAAATTATGGATCATTGTGTCTGAAATAAATGAATTATTATTATATAGGTACAATGATGATGCTGATGATGTACTATAAAAGATTATAGTTTATCAACTGCAGCTGTCAGTTGACCCTCACAATTACAATGTTTTTGATCTAGTTAGAAAAAACCTTACGAGAAGTAATGTAGAAATGGGGGTGGAAGCAAAAAAATCTGAATACAACAAGTGGAATATCTGATTGTAACTTAAAATGGCTTAAGGCGCAGATATACGACTTTTATTGATTTTAAATTGAACATCACGCCTAAACTTCTAGTTCAATTTCTTTGAAAAAAAAATATGTTATACTAGACAATTTTCTTTATAAATTGATATGTGAAAATGTGAAATTATATTTTTATAACATAGTGTAATTAATTTGTAAATTCATGTCTAATGCGGACAAAAAAACGATAATAACGCAAAAACTATCAGACGTATTTGCATGAAACTTTGACCATCTGAAAGACAATTTAACAACCCATATTTTAGTATACGGCTTTTATTTTTATTGTGTTTGATAAATCAAGGTGGGTTGTTTTTCCGAATAATCTTGGTGCGCGTTGAAGCGTTACGCATGCACTTTTACTCGCTCAAGGTCGCGGGCACTTATCGTCGCCTTAAAACTGAGCTAGAATATTAGTGCTTGTTCACGTAGAAACGCGCGGGCGCGGCGCGGCGGCGCGGCGGGTTCGAGCGTGGTAGATGTGGCGAGTTCGTGTTCACACACATAGGCCGCTTTTTTTTTTTTTTTGATTGGCATCTCGCAGTTCAACCTATGAGGTTGTCGTCTGCTTAACCGGACGCACACATTGGCCGCCAGGCGTTACCCATATATATATTGTAGTCTTTGGCCAGGCGTTTGCGCGAGAGTGACGTGTTGTCAGAGGTTGAAAACATGGACGACGATTTTTTATTTTTAACCGATATCAGGAAACAATATTCAGCAATTTTCTTCCTTATCTTACTAAGAACTTTTCATTACTCATACTCTGAAAGTAGGTCTGAAGTTGCATGAGGAGCGGGTTGAAAGTAATACTTTTCTTCCCTAGGGAGAATCGCTTTCAACTGACAGATGCCAAATTATAAAAAAAAAACTAGTTCTATTTTTACATTTTTATTGAACCATGTTCCAACTTTATATGCAGCCACGATGTAAGTCTCGGGACTAATTATGTTGCTTTCACCCCTAGGGTAACAATGTTTGCGAAAGGGACATTGTGAGAAAGGGACATTTTGCAACCTGTAGTCATTTTGAGAAGTGGTCATTTTGCGACAGAGCCGTACTATTTCTGTTCATGTGATGCCTGTGTTTAAAATGATAAAAAAAAATGTGAAAGTTTGTGAGAATGGATGTGTGGATGTTTGTTACTCTTTCACGCATAAACGGCTGAACCGATTTGGTTGAAATTTGGTATGTAGATAGGTTATACCCTGGATTAACACATAGGCTACTTTTTATCCGAAAAAAAAAAAAACTGCGTGGCGCAGTTTGATATAAGGTCTCTTGGCAAGCGCGTCTGGGGCGGCGTGTTCGGGATTGAGGTACTAGGAGAACATAGCTTACAAGGAGATAGTTGAGCGTGGAGTTGATGATTGATGCCCTGGCGCGTTATGTTCTTGGCGAGCGTGTCTGGGGTGGCGTGGTCGGGATTGAGGTACTAGGAGAACATAGTTTGCCGGGAGATAGTTGAGCGTGGAGTTGGTGATGCCCTGGCGCGTTATGTTCTTGGCGAGCGTGTCCGGGGCGGCGTGGTCGGGATTGAGGTACTAGGAGAACATAGTTTACCCGGAGATAGTTGAGCGTGGTAACCTTACCTACCTACATTATAATATCAGAAAAATTAAGGAATAGGGTAGGGTAGGGGGAGGTAGGGTTGGGTAGGGTAGTTAGGTAGGTTGGGTAGGGTAGGTAGGTAGGGTTGGGTAGGTTAGGGTAGGTAGGTAGGGTTGGGTAGAGTAGGTAGATAGGTAGGGTAAGTTGGTAGAGTAGGAGGTAGTAGGTAGGTTGGATAGGGTGGGGTAGGTAGGCTAGGGCAGGGTAGATAGTTAGGTAGGGTTGGGTAGGGTAGGTAGGTAGGGTTGGGTAGTGTAGGTAGGTAGGGTTGGATAGGGTAGGTAGGGTTGGGTAGAGTAGGTAGGTAGGTAGGGTAAGTTGGTAGAATAGGGGGTAGTTAGTAAAAATAGAAAATAGTCTGGAATAGCATATAGGATACTTTTATCCCGGTACTGTGATCCCGCGGGACAATTACCGAAAAAAGGCGGGCGAAGCCGCGGGCAGAAGCTAGTTACGCCATAATTATGTTTAATATTTCGTGACCGCGCCCGCCACCACGCCCGCGAGTCAACGTGAATGAGTAGGTACTTATACCTGGCAGGTGTCGACAATTTAACACACTTCTGTCTATCCCTTCTGGGAATACGTACAAACATGATGTTATCTCTGTAGATATGAGCCACATTACTGATTAGGCGAAGTTTTCATTAATAAGAGTAGGTACGTTGCTATCAGTTGATCTGTAGATTGTATCTAAGTATAACTTATTAAAAGTAGATAATAATGTTTATATTACTTGTGCAATCAGATCGAAGAGAGTATGTTTACTAGTTCAGTTTGGGTACCAACTGTAAACATTCATCGTGCTACCTATTCCTGGTAGTCCTTGGTGCAAGGTGTTTATATATAGCAAGGCCACAATGATCTACCCGAGTAGAGAGTATTCTTGTTAGACGGACAGGTACGAGTTACATAAATAGTCTAAGGGTAATTAGGAGAAAGTGTTGTTCCGTTTACCGTGTGGAGGCAGTACAGTCACGCACTTGGTCGCCATGTCAGCCATGTGTGGGTGTCGAGACTATGCCTGCATCATAAAGGTGGGTGCATTACAGGGCAAGCCAGTAGGTGCTGAATTAATGAATTATGTAGAAAGTTCTGGCTATCGTCCACAGAACACAAAGTACATAAACGTTAATACAGTCTTGTACCTATGTGTAGGAACAGTAGTTAGATATAGACCAGGTAGCATTCCTAAGTAAACCTACCTAAATATGATCGATCTGATAAGCTTGATACCATCAGCGGAACGTTCAAAGTTAGAAAGGAATTATGATAAGAAATGCAGACTTAGGGCCGGCGCCCACTGCCGGCACGGCACGGTGTGTCATGGCAAAGGATTTTAATACTAATTAAGTTGTTTTGAATCTTATTTCAATGAGTTTAGAATTTATTTTACTTTATTTTGATACCACGATGCCGCGACTTGCCGCAGGATGCTGCGGCATGACACGACACGCCGCAGGATGCGTCGGCATGACGTGTCTTGCTTTTTCATTCCACGGGATGCCGCGGCGCGCCATTGCATCCCGCGAGACGTATGGGTCACTTTGGGGTCGAGGAATTATGATTGCTAGCTAGTTGAAATAAGGTTGAAACTTGTGCAGCATTTCGGTGGGGCGCGTTCCGGTCGGTGCGCGGGGGCAAGGGAGGGAGAGACACAACAAATGTTCTCTATGCGACACAACCAACTTATAACCAACTTCGAATACGCGCGGAGCAAAACTGATGGATGCCAGAGTGGCTGGGCTTTCAGCAGGATGCCACGGCATGCCGCTGTACGCCGCGGGATGCCACTGCACGCCGCGAGAGGCCACTGCACAACCTGCCGTGCCATGCCGTGCCACGCCGTCAGTGAGCGCCGGCCCTTGACCGTCATAACTACTCATAAAATTACATGGAAATTGATAACGGCCATCAATTTAAAAGTAACTTTATGAGAATTTATACCTACCCACCTACTACCTACTTACCTACCACCTAAAAACCTTCTGTAAAGTATTAGTAAACATTTTAAAAAAATGAATCAAATCGGTTGTGGATGTCAGATAGGCAGTCGCTTCATGTAAAATACTGGTACTCAGCTGCATCCGGTTAGACTGGAAGCCGCGCGACTCCAAGTTAGTTTGGGAAAAGGCTAGGCAGATGATGAATCAAATCGGTTTAATTTGAGGGGGAAAATTAATTAGTTATATAAATAATAAAAAAAAAAATTAAGTAAAAATATTTTAAAAGGGGGTTAAAGTATTTTTATAGAAAAAATGTCGTTCTCAAGTTATGGCGTGACCAAAGGAAATAGGGATTCATTTTTAACCAAAGGGGTGTTATAAGTTTGACGTGTGTATCTGTCTGTGGCATCGTAGCTCCTAAACGGATGAGCCAATTTTGATAAAATTGGTTTCATTTGAACGGTGTTTTAATCGAGAGTGTTCTTAGCTGTTTCGAGAAAATCTGCTCAGCAGGTTGGCTCGTTGTAGTACAGACGTCGAAGTAACCCTCTTTAAGGCGTTCTGTCAATCGTTCTACTCGAGCGGCCTGTGGATGTCATACACGCGACGAGCCTATAACGTCCTGCGCGTCCAATTTAATAACGCCTTCAGGATGCTGCTAGGACTGCGCGGTAGCGAGTCAGGAATGTTCGCGGAGGCTCGCACAGATGGCTTCCACGCTATCTTGCGTCTGCATGGTAGTGACAACAGCATTTTAAATAGCATTGCTGCCAGACCGGACTGTCCCTTCCAGAGACACTGGGTGGCGACAGTAATAGGTCACACAAACACTAAACAAAACAATACTAAACTAGTTACTTAAGCACCGTTGTTACTAACCCTAAAATACTAAAAAAGCTATGGACTGTAGTCCAGTGGCGGAATAACCAAGTAGCAAGAGTAGCAAATTAATGCTACAGGCCCCGCGCAAAAGGGGCCCCGCGTATCTGGAGGTCTACTCGCTTTCTCCGCAAAACGAAGTTGCGGCCGAAACTTCGAACGTTTCCTACCACGGTTCTATTCGTTCCGAAATTTCGGACAGCCGAAGTTTGTTTGACATTTGCATCTTCTAAACCTACTCTAATTCTCGAAAGTGTGGAAGAAACGTCACGTTTGACAGAAGATACTTCGGAATTTTAACCTCAAATTGACGATACCAAAAGTGTTATCGTTTGATTTTCGTTGGTGTGGATTTTTGTAGATATTTGGTTCAAAAGGCTGTGTGATCTCTTTTAATAGAGGCTGCTCAGCGTGAAGAAAGTAAAGAGCGCAGGAGGAACCGGCACAGCTTGCGCAATCAATTAGAAATAAGCAAAATTCTCGACATGGAGTTTGTTGATAATTATACTCAGTCGGCAGTTATTTGAAGAGCTGTGTCAAGATATTAGTGCTTTTGTTACCTTCAAAGACAAGGCGTCATGGAATCAAGCCCACAGTTAAGGTAAGAAGTGTATCATAATGTTATTATTTTCATTAAAACTGCATTTCACTGTTGTAAGAAAATCCTTATCTTATCATTTTAAAGCTTTGAATATTTGCCCGAGGTAGTTACCAAGGGTCTATAGGGCAGAATATTGATGGGTCATGGCACAACAGACTGTCTTGTTGTTTGCAGGAGGTTACAACCGCCCTCAATAAACCACATATTTTAATTGTTTAAGTTCATAAATAAAATCCACCTGCTATATTTTATTTTTATTTTGTTTTAGGTGAAAATACAAGACTTGTGTGATGTTGAGAGCTTCTTGCACCGTTTCTTTTCATCAGCTACAACACTTCAAACTATTGGTTGATGTTTTATGAGTTTCCAGAAGAGAATATTATACTCTTCATATTTCATTACAATCCAATATTCTTTCTTATTGTCGCATCAAAATGAAACTTTGTGTGTATATTGATGGATTTTGGATGGCAATACTATAATTTGGTATATTGGAGCTGATGTGATAATGTGGCAAGGAGATGGATAGAGGAAATCTTAAGTGGCTAATATATAAACCTCTAAAACTTACAAAGCACTTTTATTTGCTTACACCCCTAACACTTCCCCACATACATACATAAACTCATGCCACTGCTTCACTGCTAATCTTTTATGTTGACAGATTATTTGTGTAATATATAACATCTAGCAGTAATCCTCAAATGGTTAGGCAGCGGTGTACCTAATAGGACACCCAGATTTCGCCAGTTATGATTTTAAGTCCCATGTTAAAGGGGGCAAGCTTGTTGCCATCGAGGTACAAATCTAGACTCCATGGCTGCTACTGAGTAATTCCTGATGGAAAAACCCAATCACACTTTGCCCAACCTGATTAAAGTAAAGTCATTTATTTACAAAATAATGGAAGCGCTGTGTGAGGAATGATATAAGAGAAAAGACTTAATGATTCAATTCAATTTATTCAAGAACAATTCACATTGTTTGAAATCAGAAATCTATAAACACATAAAATAATAAAAACATGTTCATTAAAATATTAAAATAACACATTTAGGGTAAGTTCATTATACAAATAGTTCAATAATTGAATACAGATATTTCTCCAATAGGAATGCTTTGAGTCTTGACTTAAATGAGCTTTTGTAAATTACAGTTTTTAAGTTCAATGGCAACCTGTTAAATCCGCACTGCTTGATATTGAGGACTATGATGCACAATATTAAGTTAGGGTATTATTTTGTTTTTAAAATCTTTCCTGCGGGTACTTTCCCTCAATTCAATTAATTAAATAATATAAACAAAATGATGCTGTGACATCCGTCTCGTCTAGGTGAGAATGGAAGAAGAAAACATTTGCACCAAGTAAAGTAAGTAGCCTAGTAGAATAAGCAACTGCAGGAAGATGATGATGACTGCTTGTCAAATTTGAATTTCATCAGTACTCCTCCCTCAGTAGCACCATAATATGCGCGCATGACGTGTTCATTTATGGACCATATCCATTGCATGGGCAACACATTTCCACCGGTAGCGGGGACCCTGTTCAGGGCTTTTTGGCCTCGAGGTCCCAAGCCCGCTGGTGCCCGTCCTCTTCTTCGTCGTCGTGGGGGTGATGATGGTCGATGGTGGTGTCGACGGCGGGGAGAAAAACTCGTCGCTGGGGCTCGATGCAGCTGCAGCGACCGGCGACGCAGCGCCCACGAATGTGGCGCGTCCCGGCGGCTGCCAGGCGGAGCTAAGCGACGAGCCCGGAGATGGTAGGTGTGCCTCTTGTTAAAACGGCGGGCGTCGGTGTCGATGCATCAGTGACATTATTAACAAAGGTTTAATTTTCTGCTTTTTTGGTTCAATCTAGTCCAGTTTTCTGTTATTGGTTTACGGATTTTTTTTCTTTTCATGATTTCTTGTTGTTAAACTAGTTTTCGTGGAGTTATTTTGTAAAACAAATAAAAATTTGTTGTGTTTGGATAGAAATCTGTCATCTGTCACTTCATTTTGACACCCGAGCCATAGATATTTTTTTTTAGTCGAAAGATTATACGAATATTTTTGGTGGTCATACATTTCTTACCATAGTTTGCATGAAATGGCACTCTTAAATTTTGTTGGATAGCAATGTCTATGATAAGTTTTTTATAGGGTCTCGGTCAATGTCACCAAAAATATAAATTTTATTGATATATTTAAGTCTTCTGCATTAATATCGCTTGAAATGCTTAATAAACTACAAGTCAAACGTTAAATTTTAAAGTAAAGGAAAAAAGACTCATTTATTTTAAGTTAAAATAAAAACCGTATTTTATACTAATAGACATTGAAAAAAGCCTACACTAATCATTCAAATACATTCGTTCACGCAAATTGTTTATGAATTCGAAGTTCTTGTGTGCGTCCGCAAATGATATAGAGTAGGGTCACAAACGTAACTACGTTTAATTTTCGTTCGTTGCCGAAGTAACGTTTCGGAGAAAGCGAGTAGACCTCCTGAACCCGGGCAACTCTCACAAAAACTCTACACCTTCTCCTACTAAGACAATCGTGTCCGACAATTATAACAGGCAAAATATGGTTTGTGCATACCTACATCACCAACTTTTGTAACTATCTGCTCACACCTTTATTTTATGTAAATAATTGATTCTTATTCTTAATCGGTAAGCGATTGTTTCGTTGTCGAAACACAAAATTTCATACAGTAAGGGTAAACGCACAAGTAGTAATACCTCGCTATACCTTCGCGCAGCGCGGGCAGTGCGCAGCAACAGGCATTATAATTTCAAACACTATATTGTTAAACCACTACGAGCGCTATATTTTTCTAGCCTGCTGCCTATGCTCTTTCTTCTGTATGATAACTATCTGAATGCGTGATGATAAAAAAAAATCACGCTTCGCTCGCAAAAATGATGTCTAAGTCGGAATAGTAGGTTAAATATAATTTGAGTGATTGGCAAAAAGAAAATCTGACATACTTACATACATAACCGTGGCAGGGTGCTAAAATTATCGAGTTCACTTCGCTCACCCTAAATATCCTGTAATCATAGGTATGTACAAGTCGTCGTCATGTAAGTATAATTATGAACAGTTAAAATAAAATGTAATCTATCAGAGGTGCTCAAAATGTTTGAGCACGCTCTTTTTTGTTAAGCAAGTTTTGTTTGACAAAAAAGACTTATTGATTATAAAATTTAAATATGCTTTATATTTTGACCTTTTACTAACAGATGCCGAAATAGATCGATAAACACTGGATGGATGAAATGGCGGCAGATCACGGTAACTATCTGCAACTCCCGCCTTCCCCCTTAAACTCAAGGGGAAGATTTATGAAACAATGGTTAGACCTGCTGTCTTCTATGGATCAGAATGTTGGGTCAAAAGGGATGAATGAAAGGCATTTGCATTTTGTCTGGTGTTAAGCGAATGGATAGAATAAGAGGAAGTCTGAAAGTGGCACCGGTATCTGAAAAGATGTGTGGTAAACGGTTGTCGTGGTATGAGCATGTAATGCGAAGGAATCAGGAAAATGTTGTGAGGAAAGTTTGGAATACGGGTGTGGATGGGTATAAGAGTAGAGGAAGACCACATAAATGATGGATGGACTGTGTGAAGGATGATATGGCAAGAAAGGAGGTGTCTCATGAGATGACAAGTAATAGAGAAGTATGGAAGAATAAGACATGCTGCGCCGACCCAAATAAATTGGGATATGGGCAAGAGAAAGATGATGACCTTTCTTGAATAATGATGAAAATCGAGGCGGTGTTGAATTTCAGGTTGGGTTAGGTTATTGCGGCCCGGGGCGGGGACCGCAATAACCCGCGCTATGCCACTGATTAGAAATGTCATCGACTTAGAATAAAATAAAACTGAAAACTACAACTCGACTACGAACAAGACGCAGATTATAAGTGTTTAAATTACATATTGATGTTATTATCTTCCGACTTTCGTATAATCGGAGTCGTCAGTGTTAAATGTCTTATATTATAAATTCGTGTGCTTAGAATTAGAAGACTTGAATGGCGTCCAGTTAGATCAATATTTTCCAGCTAGCTTTTCAATAACAAGTTACGATGTCGCGGTCTTCTGTCTCAATTTTCTCGTTTTTCAATGAAATCTTGTCTTCATGCGGTACAGATAAAAAATATCGAGCTCGCTTCGCTCGCTCTTTAAATAGAAACTTAACTTTTCATGGCCTACTGACATGCACTGACTGACGTGACTTTCATGGATGGTAAACTCTGAATTTTCCAGCACGCTTTGCTCACTCTTCAATAAAAACTTCTGTTGTCACGGTCCAAAATAGGACAATAGCAAAATATTTTTTAGGTTTGTTAGCAAAATTCTACCCAGGGGTTCTTGATCTGCCGAAGACGGTGTAGCATAATAAGCGTAATACCAAATAGAATATGGCTTTATTTAACTAAAGAATTACAGCTAGGTAGAGATTGAATAGGTAACCATGACAATGTATAACAGAATTGTCGATGACAGCACAATCCACCATACAGCCAAGGAGGTCGAGTCAATAGGCATATCACCTCATTCTTCCCCGGTCGAGTTTTCACTCCCTTCTCCATCTTTCACAAAGTCGCTTAGGTAGAGGGGCGGCTTTCTGATCCTGTTTGATCTCCGCGGAAGAGCTTCGATCTGGAGTATCGGAGAAGGCGGCGAACTACGTAGATTCTCTGAACGTTGCGGCGATGATAACGACGGGGTGTCAGTAGTAGTGTTGTCTTCCATCTCTTCAGAAGCTGATTGAAAACTATCATCTCCATTGTAGTCAACAGTATTCGGGAACGGTGCCAATTGACGGTTCGATACTGTTGATGTTTCCCCATTGTCCCGTCGAATAAGAGAATAGTGAGGATTAGTTTCAAGGAGTTCAGCTTCTTCAACTAGAGGGTCTGTTTTAGATTGTCGGACATTCTTCTTTACTAATATCGGGCCTGGTGTAAGCCAGGACGGCAGTGAGTCTCCGTTCTGGGATCTTCTAGGGTATGTAAAAAGTTTTTCATGTGGGGTGGCATTAGTAGCTGTACATAAAAGAGAACGTACACAGTGCAATGCATCCTTCAGTACCACTTCCCAGTTTTCCGGTGATAGTCCCTTTGACCGGAGGCTAAGTTGGATAGTTCGCCAGAGAGTCCCGTTTAGACGTTCCACTTGTCCGTTACCCTGGGGGTTGTAAGGTGTCGTTCTAGATGAGGCTATGTTTGCTTTTCTAAGGAATGACTTGAATTCTTCTGACATAAACGATGAGCCTCTATCGCTATGTACATAGAGAGGCTGGCCAAACATAAGGAAGAGATCTTTCAAGCAGTTGATGACTGTGGCAGATGTCATATCTTTACATGGATAAGCAAATGGAAATCTGCTGTACTCGTCAATTATTGTTAATATGTACTTGTTGGAGGAATTAGACGGCAATGGCCCCTTGAAGTCTATATTGATACGTTCGAGAGGGGCTATAGCTTTGATCAAGTGTCCTTTGATTTTGAGAAACCTTGGTTTTATCTCGGCGCAGATCGGGCACGAGGCAGTCATCTTCTTGATGTCGTTCGCTGAATAGGGCAAGTTTTTGGATCTCACCCAATGATACATCCTTGTCACCCCTGGGTGACAGAGTGCATTATGGAGCTCTTTTAGCTTACTGATATTCATATAGGCGCATACACGAGAAAGAGCGTCCGCAGCTGCATTTTCGCATCCCGGTCTATAAACAATGTCATATTTGAAACAGGACAATTCTAATCGCCAACGCGAGATTTTCTCGTTCTTGATTTTGCTATTATGATTCTGATTGAACATGAAGGCTACCGATTGTTGGTCTGTTATTAAACGGAAATGTTTGCCAATAAGGTAGTGTCTCCACTTCTTTAAACTTTCTACTATAGCGCAAGCTTCTTTTTCGATTGAGGATTGCTTACATTCGGAGTTTGACAAAGTTCGTGAAAAGAATGCTACAGGTCGTCCTTTTTGAGTGAGTGTAGCCGCCAGAGCGAATTCTGAAGCATCAGTTTCAACGGTGAAGATTTCGTCATTAATCGCTGTTAGGGCCGCCGCCTTGATGTCCTGCTTTATTTCCTCGAAACATTTGAGAGTGTCGCTCGATAACGGGAAACTTGTGACGCAGGTGAGAGGTTTTATCTTTTCTGAGAAACGCCCAATCCATTTTGCATAGTGCGCAAACATTCCTAGGACTCGTTTCAGTTCACCTGATTTAGTCGGTGCGGGAAGGTCTAGTAAAGGCTTTAGTCTGTCAGGATCAGGTCGGATAGTATGATTTTCCACGGTATAGCCAAGAAGACTGATCTTTGTTTTATTTAAAACACTTTTTTTTTCATTCAGAGTTAGATTGAACTTTTTAGTGGCGTCCATAAAACGTTTTAGATTGCGGTCGTGATCCTTAACATCCTTGCCGCAAACAGTTATGTCGTCTAGGTACGCGAACGTCCCATCTAATTTTTCTTCAGATATTATGTAGTCAAGAGTCCGTTGGAAGGCCGCTACGCCATTAGTAACTCCGAACGGAATGCGTGTGAATTGATAGAGTTTTCCATTTGCTTCGAACGCTGTATATATTTTCTCATTTTCCAGAATCGGGACCTGATGATAGGCTGATTTTAAGTCTATCTGACTAAAGACTTTATATTTGGATACGTTGTTCACAACCGTTTCGATATTTGGCAAGGGGAAGGCATCTAAGTCAGTAAATTTATTGATTGTCATTGAATAATCAATCACGAGCCGCTTGCGGTGGGCCCCTCCTCCCGCTACGATAACTTGGGCCCTCCAAGGGGAAATACTTTTTTCAATTACCCCATCTTGGAGCAACTTAGACACTTCTTCTTTTATGAAGTCAGCATCTTCTTTAGTGTAGCGCCTGCTTCTGACAGCAATCGGTTGGATATTTGGCGAAAGATTGGTGAATATGGAGGCCGGCGGAACTGAGGCTTGCAGAACATTACAGATTTGTAAGGGCTCGCCGGGACCTCCCAGATTAAATTGGATGCTTGAATGTTGCTTAAGTAAGTCGTGACCCACGATAACGTCTGCGCAGAGGTTGTCAACTACTAAAAGAGGTGTTTGCTTGTAAGTATGTTGATTAATTTTAATAGTTGCGAAACATACCCCTTCAACGAATGAGACTTGGTTTAGAGAGGCGAGATTGACAGTTTGTTTGCACGGTCTCTTGGGCAACTTCATGATGCGGGCAACTTTGCTGTTTATGAAGCTGACTGAACTTCCAGTGTCGACGAGAGCATCAGCTTTATATTCATTTATTGTGATACGGATTGTCGCACTCCTAAGACTTGAAGGAGAAGCAGCGGAAATAGCCCCGCTATAAAACAGGTCATTGCTTGAGTTGGGACTAGGATGTTCTTCATTCCACACAGAGTTTATGTTATGCCCGGACCTGCAAACGCTAGCAAAATGGCCTTTCTTCGAACACTTATTGCAAATAGCTTTGCTAGCTGGGCACCTTATTCTAGGATGAACATTACCGCCGCAGAAGAAACAGCGCTTGGCTGATTGTGACGAAGAGGACGGTGCGGCCGAAGTATTCTGAGGCATTCGTGACGATGAAGCTACTGCCAGATTATCAGATTCTTTGTCTCGAATGATTTCAGACACTACATTTAGTTGCGGAGAGTTAGTACTGATCGTCTGAGCATCTTTCTCAGCAGTTTCCAAGGTGATAGCTTGATTAAGAGCTTCAGTAAGAGCAAGCGTCGAGTTTTCTAAGAGTCGTTCACGGATTTTTCTTGAGAGCAGGCCGGAGATAAGAGCACTACGAATTGCCTGTTCTTCATGTTCTGTCGCGGTGACTGCTTCAAACTTACAATCATTAGCGGTCAGTCGAAGGGCTCTAGCATATTCGGAAATAGTCTCATCCGTTCTTTGTTTTCGATTGAATAGGATATGTCGAGCTAGTATCGTGTTTTTTTGTTTGACATAGATGTCTTCTAGAGCTTTTATAGATGTTTTATAAGTCGTGCAAGACTTGATATGTTTGTAGATCGATGCGGATAAATGATTGATTAACAGCTTACACTTGAGAGAATCCGGTACGTCTTCAGTATTTTCTTCGGCGAGAAAGCTTTCGAAAGTCGATTTCCAATGGAGCCATTTTGCGTCGGCGTCCGCGACTTCAGGTTCGACGTCGAACTTGTCGGGTCGGAGATACTTTGATAGCGTTGATTTGCCTAATTTTTCGTCAGGCATCTTTAGTTAAATAAATTGTAGCATAATAAGCGTAATACCAAATAGAATATGGCTTTATTATATTTATTATTAAAAATCGACCGGGGAAGAATGAGGTGATATGCCTATTGACTCGACCTCCTTGGCTGTATGGTGGATTGTGCTGTCATCGACAATTCTGTTATACATTGTCATGGTTACCTATTCAATCTCTACCTAGCTGTAATTCTTTAGTTAAATAAATTGTAGCATAATAAGCGTAATACCAAATAGAATATGGCTTTATTTAACTAAAGAATTACAGCTAGGTAGAGATTGAATAGGTAACCATGACAATGTATAACAGAATTGTCGATGACAGCACAATCCACCATACAGCCAAGGAGGTCGAGTCAATAAGCCATATCACCTCAGACGGTACCTAAGACGGTCTGATATAAACTTTAATTTATTTTATAACGGTCTACGACGACACCACGACGGAGCCGGCCGGATATTAAATTTATTTAAACATAACCTGTCCGTGTCGGGGTGCCCTAAGCTCCTTGTGCTAAAAGTATTATTATGCTAAAAAACTTTGCGAAAACGTTACTTACGCCAAACAGTATTATGCTTTATGTCAAGAGGGGGATTCCCAAATATCGATATTTAGGACATTCTATGCTGTGTACTTCGATGCTCAGGACATTCGATAGTCTGTACTTACTTCGATATTTAGGTCTTTCGATGTCACCTTTGTAGGTAATATTAGATTTTAGATTACTTACTGGACGTAGATTAACTAAGCATTTGACAACATAAACTTTCGTTATTTTAATTTTCGATTTTGTGGTCGTTCGATGTTAAAATTTTCGATGTTTAGAACATAGATATTTTAACCGTAGGTATTTTAATTTTCGAAACTCAAATATGTAGGTACCCATTAACTGCATTGAGCTTTCAATCAAAGTTTACCAATCATCCATGTTGATCTTATCTTAAAAGTAAACATTTTGAACGCCAAGAGCATAGGTAAACGCACGCGCGTGCCCCCACAACAATTCACAGCAAATCCTTACAAATAAAAATGAGATTTCAAAAGTATTATTAATATATTTCTTGATAAGACATTTAATATTTAAGTTATACATATAGATCACATTTTAAAGATATATAAATAAAGTGCACTACATTTTTTGCCCCATATTTGTGTCGTTGGCGTACAGAGCACGCATTTGCTTGTCGCATATATGTGACAATGGCGTTCAGACAGGTAACCTGTTTATTATAAACTTATGATAAAAGAAAACAGCAGACATTCCTTACGGTACTCACAGCGGACAATACTTTCAAGACTCCCTCGAGCGACGTAATGTAATCTTTGTCGGTGTAGTATTTACGAAAGATGTGATCTCCCGACTGAGCGGCGCCCGGCGACTCCCGCGCCCGCGTCGCCTGCATCTCCTTGGATATCGACCACTAGCCACTTGCTAATTAATCTATTTGATTATCTCTAATAATCCTATTATCTGTCAATATAAATCACATTAGTTGACGGAGTGACGAGTTTGAAGAAGCACAATAAATAGGAGACTGAATTACCTGCGATAGTAGCTTTATCGATACGACCAATCATTACGACAAAAATAGAAGATAATCTACTCAATTTATTGATAAAAAAAGTGTGGTAAGTATATTAGTGTATTACCGTAAGTATCAGCTGCTGTATGATTGGACCCAAAGCCGACTACTAGTCCTTAGAAAATACAATGTCATTAAAACAGACAGAATGAAAAGTTGAAGTGAACCTTCGATTACTACAATGTAACTAACTTAATACTGATAGGTAAACACACTCACAGGTGACATCACTGCAGATACTTACTGATAGGTAAACACACTCACAGGTGACATCACTGCAGATACTTACTGATAGGTAAACACACTCACAGGTGACATCACTGCAGATACTTACTGATAGGTAAACACACTCACAGGTGACATCACTGCAGATACTTACTGATAGGTAAACACACTCACAGGTGACATCACTGCAGATACTTACTGATAGGTAAACACACTCACAGGTGACATCACTGCAGATACTTACTGATAGGTAAACACACTCACAGGTGACATCACTGCAGATACTTACTGATAGGTAAACACACTCACAGGTGACATCACTGCAGATACTTACTGATAGGTAAACACACTCACAGGTGACATCACTGCAGATACTTACTGATAGGTAAACACACTCACAGGTGACATCACTGCAGATACTTACTGATAGGTAAACACACTCACAGGTGACATCACTGCAGATACTTACTGATAGGTAAACACACTCACAGGTGACATCACTGCAGATACTTACTGATAGGTAAACACACTCACAGGTGACATCACTGCAGATACTTACTGATAGGTAAACACACTCACAGGTGTTTCACTGCAGATACTTACTGATAGGTAAACACACTCACAGGTGACATCACTGCAGATACTTACTGATAGGTAAACACACTCACAGGTGACATCACTGCAGATACTTCCACCCTGTGTGGCCGATCTCACATCGTTTAGGAATCCAAATGGATACTCAGGAATACGATTAAACTCGTGGGTACAGGGTACATACATACTTATGGAATGGAATATAAATTATGAGATAACTTTGCGTTGTGTGCAGGGTGCACTATGGGTCTAATGGCCAACGCACGCCGGGGACGGCAGGGCAGACCATTTTATGTTTACCCAAAGTAAATTCATACGTAGCTAGTGGCAACAAGATACAAATTTCAATTTCAGTTCAATGCCGCGAATGTAAACCCCTTTGATGCCTTTGTTGGGGTCGGTCTCTAAACATGCCGTCCCCGGTCTCCGCCAGCGCCTTTGGAAATCTACAAAACCTTTCTTGTGTATGTAAACCTATGTGATTGACAGTGAAATAAAAGCAAATATTTGTATAAAACCATATAATTATTATCATTAAAATTTGAAAGTAAAAATGACTCGTACATTATTTGATCGAGATCGTAGAGTAGGTACACAATAAACGTCCGTGTTACGTCACATGATCCTGTGGCAACGAGTGTGCCCACCAAACAATACTTACATGTGATATGTATAAGACATACAAACAAATATTAATCGAAAATTGTAACAGAGGTGCGGAGAGGGACCGCGAGCACAAGCACTCGGTAACCTCGTGGGAGACACACATCGGATAGTATAAAATTATTTCGTATTAACAACTTGTATTACATGTCGAACTTTCCCTTAAAACTAACTATAATGTACGCTTACTATTGTATGAACGATAATTACATCATATCATATTTCATGCAAACGATTTGATCCATTACAAGCTTACGAGGAAATAAAGTACGGCATACACGACGTACGCGCCGTCTATTCAACAATTATAATTATGACTATTAACATAATAATAAATACTTCGCTTACAATTTAAATCATTACCCTTCGCATACATTTTGTGTATAGTTAATTAATTACATGATCCATTTTAATATAAATGACGTATATAACTTTAGTAAACAATGCGTAGTGGACGAAGAGAAAACCAGGACAACACGGACACGGTCGAAACGAACGCCGGGTAACGGACAACGACTGCTCCCGAACAACCAGACATCGGTATAAAACACGACTAGACCACTACAAATATTTGTGCAAAAACTAACCGAGGAACCGTCGTCGGCTCGTCGCTCGTCAAACTCACAAAATGATCCATCGCTAACCTATAACGGACTAGAATAAAAATCAGACTTGCGGAAATCATAAAGAGATCGTGCCGGCGCGAGTCGCGGCCGGCGTACAAAACTATAAAACGGGCCTCCGTCCGGACCCGGGCCGCCTAGAAGTCGGTGGCGGGCGGCCTTCACTATAACGGGTCGTCGCGCGACGTGGACGGCACGGCCGGCAGCGGCGCGGCGGGCGCGGCCGGCACGGCGCGGTAGGCGGCGCGCGGCGACGCGGCCCGCCAGCCGCGCCGCCGCAGCCAGCCGCGCGCGCCGCACAGCGCCAGCCCCAGCGCCGCCGCCGCGCCGCCCAGCGCCAGCCCCGCGCCCGCCAGCAGCGGCTGCGCCACGAGCGCCGGCGCCCAGCGGTACTCCGGCGCCGCCAGCACGGCGTGCAGCGTCAGCGCGCCGCCCGCCGCCAGCGACGCCGCGCTCCACGCGCTGGTCCACGCGCCCAGCTTGTTCCAGTCCAGCGGCAGCAGCGCGGCCAGGCGCGTCACGTGCAGCACGAGCAGCGCCGAGTGCAGCAGCAGCGAGGACAGCGCCGCCAGCAGCAGCAGGCGCACGCGCGCGGCCAGCGGCACGCGGCCCACGCGCAGCCCCACGCCGGCCCACACGCACGCGCACGCGCCCAGCGAGCACAGCTGCGCACAAACACACACATCGGTTACAACGATATTTCATGCGGTTTCTTTTATACAACTTTTTAGAAATGCAGAACAGTTGTTTTACAACCGCTACGCAGACGAATCCGCAGGCAACCAACAATGGCCAATGATAGAACAATAGTTCAAGCAATACTCTTTTTCTTAAGAGAGTGTGAGTAAAGTGTTATTCAAATATACCCACATGGATTACCCGAGTGGCGACTGGGAAGTTATTGCCAACAATTCAAATCGAAGGTATGGTCCAGAACAAGTCTCTTTCGGCTTCGTTAAGGAGCTATTTACACCCTTTATAGATCAAACAAAAAATAAAACGGTTATTTGATAAGATTTCATTTCAACGTTTATAGGTTATAGGTTTATTCTGTACCCAAAGGGTCAACGGGACCCTATTACTTAGAATTCGCTGTCCGTCTGCCACCAGACTGTATCTCATAAACCGTGATAGTTAGCCAGTTGAAATTTCTACAGATTATGTATATCTGTTGCTATAACAACAAATACTAAAAACAGTATATATAATAAAATAAATATTAAAGGGGGCTCCCAAACAAAAGAGTGATTTATTTTGCTCGTTTTTAGGGTTCCGTACCCAAAGGGTTAAACGGGACCCTATTACTGAGACTTCGCTGTCCGTCCGTCTGTCACCAGGCTGTACCTCATGAACCGTGATAGTTAGCCAGTTGAAATTTCTACAGATTATGTATTTCTGTTGCCGCTACGACAACAAATACTAAAAACAGAATAAAATAAATATTTAAGGGGGGCTCCCATACAAAAAAAGTTATTTTTTTGCTCGTTTTTATAAATTCTGGTACCTTCGTGCGCGAGTCCGACTCGCACTTGGCCCGTTTTTATAAATAATGGTACGGAACTCGTCGTGCGCGAGTCCGACTTGCACTTGGCCGGTAAATAAAAACCGGCCGGTTTTGTCATTTCGGCTACCTCTACTCTCTCAGTTTCAAACCAACATGTTTCGACCGATCATCTAATCGATTGACGCAATAGTTTTAAGGATTTTAACACTTTTAACGTAGGGCATTAATAAGCAAAAACAATATTATATTTTTTTTTTCAGTACTTATAACTTTTATTCATATTTTGTACTTAGATAAGTTTTACCTATTAAAGTGAAACTTTTATTACATCGTCTCAAACTTTTCCGTCTGTGTGTTGTATGTCGCGTGACGCTCGGCCGTGGAGTAGGGATAAAGTGAAATATTTAGTTCAATGTCTATAGTGTGAAAAAAAGTTTCACTTTTACCGTGGTTTCATGAAACCACACAATCCTTTTTTTTTAAATGAATAAGTACTTATTTGTAATGTTATTTTATTAATTTAATAATTTTTCATGATTATAGTTGATTTTTACGCATAGTTTCATTATACTGTAGGTAGTCAAATAAAAATAAAATCCTTAAAACTATTGCGTAAATCGATTAGATGATCGGTCGAGAAATGATGTTTCAAGGTAATGCGCTTCGCGTTGCCGATGATTCGAGCGTAAAGTTATTCGAGATTTTGATTTATCGAGGTAGTGAACAGTCGCGCTCATAATTTTTCGATTTCAAGTACTATCGAGTTAACATTTTCGAGCAAGTGTTATTCGATCTAACGTCATTCGATTTCAAGTAGGGAACCCAAATAAATAGGGGACGTCGTAGTCAACTAGACACAAATCCAGACTTTTTGGCTGCTACTAAGAAAGTCCGAAAGACCAATAACACTCTGTCCAAGCTGAGAATCTCTGCGGCTGAGGAGCTCATGCTCAGCGGGCGGCAGGCGGGGCGGTGGCTACCAGGCAGGGATGCGACAGGGTATGAGTGGTTAGTGAGGTTGGCTTACAACGAGCAGCAGCGTGGCGGCGCCGCGCGGCGTGAGCAGGTGGCGCAGGCGGCAGTACAGCGGCGCGAGCGGGCGCGGGCGCGGCGCCGGCGCGCGGCCGTACTGCGCGTGCGAGTCCCAGCTGCGCTCCGTCAGCTCCGTGCCGGCCGGCGAGCGCCCGCCAGCGCCCGCACCGCACCCGCTGCCCGCTATCTCGAAGTCCTGATCCCACACCCGTAGTACATGTTTAGTATTGCAACAGATCACCCACTAACTGTGTATGACAGAAGCAGTGCCTGCACTCACAATAATCAGGAATATTTTTTCCACATTTACAACATTATCTAGCTGTTGCCCCCGGCGATTTTCGTCCGCGTGAATTTATTATAATAATATTACTTCCTTATTTAAATCAGATTTTCTTAACCACCATTTCAGGTTTTTAATTATTTTGCACGGAACCCTAACACTTTTTCTAAAATTAAAGTAGCCTAAGTTATTTTTTTATAAAACGCCTATATGCCAGTGAAAGTCCTATCAAAATCGGTTCAGCTGTTTCGGAGATAAGTTTGAAAAAACAGACAATCTTTTTTTAAATAATTGTTTATATGTACTGTAAATTCTTTCATTTTCAGTTCAAAGCTGTTATTTTGAAATTACAAACAGACACTTCAATTTTACTTATTTGTATAGATTATGTATCCCCCCACAAATTTGGTGGTTGACCACTTGTCACCTTTATGCCTTTAGTAATAAGGTTGGAAAGTGGCCACATGCAAACTTTACCACCTGTGCCTCTCCTAACACCTCACACTGAGCATTATTGTGTTTTTAAGATGGGAATTAAGGGTGATAGATAAACTAAGTAAATAGGGCAAAGTGCTATAAACTAAGTGCATGCCAGCACAGTTGGCACAGTGGCTGAGCGATCAATTGCTGCGCTGTGTGTTGTGGGTTCTATCCCTGCATGGATCAAATATTCGCATGGCCTACAGATAGTAGTTCCGGTTCTGCCTGTTTGTGTATGTGAGTTTTAAATGTTTGTAAACACACCCAGGATATAGGAGAAACTCCTAGAGTAGAGCAAATATTAAAAAAAAAAAAAGTTTTTGACTACGAAGTTCATTTGTTTTTTGATTTCAGGAATTTTCTAGTTAAGTTGTTCCAAAAAAAACCCTATACAGCAGATTACATAGTAATACTATTTACCTGCCATTTAGGAATGCCACAGTGTGAATTGTCAATACCGTCCATCTTTATATGACCTAGGTGATGGGGACCAGACCTGGGTAAACATGTTCCAGGTATGATAATGCATAGGATGGGAATCCAGCACAAAGAATCATGCAAGTATTTAGAGAAGATCATGAGTATTTTTGGTTTTTTTAAGTGTTGCTCAAAAGAACCTACCATAGTGCAAAACTGTTTTGTTTTAACTTCACTGCAATTGTGTTTAGCCTTAAACTACATCTATTGTATCAGAACACTATGATTTATAAATATTATAAATGAAATACTCAACTACAATGTTTTAATGACAAGAAAAAAGAGGTTGGAGTAGCTTTATTTTGTTGTTATTTTCAAGTCAAATCAAACCCATTTTCTCTTAGAATTTCAGTGCCGTATGGTGGCTGGCAGCTGTGCAACTAACCCGTCACCTCATACACCAAAAACTTGATCATTTTAGTACATGGCAGTACATTTTAATATAGCAAGAAGATTTTAAACTATATAGAACCCAGCAAATGTGTTATGAAACGTTTTACAACAAAGTATGTTAATAATATGCTCCTTACTCCAAGGCACTAGCAAACTTAAGTGCAATTGTTAAGTTCTGTGCAAAGCATGTGGGCATGTGTGTGTCGAACTGTATCATCAGGCATACGGAGTCACCTGTCGCAGCGCTAGTACCTGCAGGTCTTCGCCGCGGCAGCTCGTCGGCTCCAGTTCCCTAATCTCGTCCAGCAGCAGCTCCACTTCGTCTGTCGAGTACAGTTCGCTCACTGACACGTAGCGCGCCGGCGCCGCTTGCATATCACCCGCCGAGTCGCCTACCGCCGAGCGCCTTCGCCCCGGCACTTCCTGTAACCACTGACCACGCTCACATTATCCGCTCGACTCGTCTAACTTCTACATACAAAACACATTGCCACAAACCTTTTCCGCACGTTGGCATTGAAGCTCCGTCCCCTTGTGTGTGACCACATAATCCGTAGGCGTGATACAGTTTAATACAAAAACGTTGACTTATTAAACAAAATTCAATGACGCTCTGCGGCCCGCCATGTTTGTTATCATATTTTTTTTCTTCCGTCAAGTTCCGTCAATGCAATGCAAGGTTTGTCTATGCCCAAATATTTCGTTCAGAATCGTATGTAAATAATTGAAACTAAATTATTATGAATAAATTTTGTTATTTTTCATATCAGCTGTTCTGTCCTGACTATTTACACTGTATGAAAATTTTCAAAGTGTACACCAACTAAGACACAACACAAAATGACTCCTGTAATCCCCGAAGTATAACACTTTTTATTGTGATATAACCGCGAAAGCGCGCGAAACAGAATGGAAGCAAGTTTTTGTACAATGCACAAAGCACTATCCCATTGGAAAGAGCTTTGAAGGAGGACTGGAGGAGCTTGTGGTCTGGGGACGACACGGGAGTCTCGGGAGTCACTCCGGATGTACATTTAAACTAGTTGATAAGACAACAGAAGATACCAGTAACGTTAGCGTATCAAATAGCTAAATGTAAAAAAGGGGCTATGCAGCAATTACAATTATTTAAAAACCAACAACAAATGGTGTTGTTTGCTTACGATACTTCCTAAGGTAGAGATGTGGTATCCTAATAAACGTAGTATGAGCTTTAGGGTTGCGTGCCAACCAGTCCATCCATGCTTAACTCGGGCAGCGAGAGGACGTGGGCCTAAAGTCATTCATCTACTTACTGATAATTTGGTGGTTTTATTCTAAACCCTAACTAGTGTAACTAGTGAACGAGATGTGGTATCCTAATAAACGTAGTATGAGCTTTAGGGTTGCGTGCCAACCAGTCCATGCTTAACTCGGGCAGCGAGAGGAGGTGAGCCTAAAGTCATTCATCTACTTACTTACTGATAATTTGGTGGTTTTATTCTAAACCCTAACTAGTGTAACTAGTGAACATTAGGTTAAACAGACGTGCCACAAACCTCGACGACGTAAATAACGCTCTAATGCAGGTCCATAGCTGGTTTACCGTTACCAATTTAGTACCTATTAAAAGGGAAAAAACTAAGTGCATAAGATTTACTCTCCCAAATGTCAAATGTAGTATGATTGTGGCATAGTATTGAATCAAGAGAAACTTGAATTTGTCGATGAAACTGTTTTCTTGGGGATCACGCTCGACTCAAGGCTACAATGGGGTCCTTTTTTTTTTTTTTTTTTTTTTTTTCTGGCTTCGCACGGTTTGTGCATTTAGCCAGTGTCAAGTTATAATAGGAAGACAAAGTTAGGGAAACTGGAATTTATCAATAATAATATTTACAACGGAATTTGGGATAAAGGATCAATAGGATTATAACTAACTAGATATTACTAATGAATGATGAGATACAATAAATTGATGAAAATATATTTTTAAATTACAATCTAATATTATTAATGGTAATGAATGAAGCTATACATTTATATACAGGTAAACTATTTGTACAAAATAAAGTAAGAACTGAAGTAGGAAAAGGAATACGGAGGGACAATAGATCACTGAGAAAGGAAGAACGGTCATATAGAGGACAGGAGAAAAGAATGTGGTTCAAGTCGCCCACATCTGTGCCGCACGAACAACTGGGATCGTTAATAATTTTAAGTTTGGCAAGATGAGCTGGAGAACAAACGTGACCGAGTCTCATCCGTATGAGAACGGAGGTCTCCATCTTGCCAAACTTAGCCCTGGCAAACCACGGTTTTTCCGAAACGTCGGGGTGGATCAAAGAAAAATAACGACCCTTTTGTCTACTACTGATTTCCCAGGCCACCTTCCAGGTATCCAAAAGAAAAGTTTTAGGTAAATTTACAATATCTGAGTTAAAATTAATGTATGGGACGATGTCCCCACACTGCACCGCTTCACCGGCGAGAGAATTTGCCACTTCATTGCCCTCGATTCCAGCATGGGCTGGAACCCACGCGAATTCCAAGGTATTACCCTCAGATAAGGTTCTGTATGCAAATTCTCTTATTAAATAAATTATGGGCAACTGTAATTTATGTGTCAGTGGAGATTGGTTGATGGCTAGAAGCGCACTTTGACAATCCGAAAAAATGATAACTTTTTTTAACTTAAAAACCCGACTATATTCAATGGCTTTCAAAATGCCAAAACATTCTCCTGTAAAAACAGAAGTCTCCGGAGGAAGTTTTATTTTTTGAACAATGTTATATTGCGAATGAAAAGTGCCAATCCCCACACAACCTGTCGGAGAACGCTTGGAAGCATCCGTAAAAATGTGATGATATTCCGAGTGCTCGGCCAGAAAATTGTTGAAACTTAAATGACAAACGGGGTCAGATTTTCTAGTACAGTGAAATTTAATGATGGGTTTGAAATGTAAACTATCATAACTACTGCTAAATATGGGAAGTTTGTTGGAACGGTGTACTGGAGAAGATAGAGAAAGGTATTTTTTATAGCTTATTACTAAACAAGGAGCACGTTTATGGGACCAGTAATCTGAAGAATCAATCAGCGTCACTAAAATGTCCAGTTTAGAAATGAGAGGATGAGTTGAGAACTGAATAATGCGGAACAAATACTTATCAGAAAGGAACTGTCTTCTAAGATATAAAGGAGCTTCCCCGCATTCAACCTGTAAGGCATTTATGGGACTCGACTTCATAGCACCCGCAATAATTCGTAATGCTTTAGACTGGATACGGTCCAATTTTTTAAATGCCATAACACTACCCGGTTCAAGAATAAATAATCCGTAATCTAAAGTACTTCTGATTATAGCATTGTAGATTAATTTTAAAGAAAAAGGATGTGCACCCCACCACACACCTGATAGGCATCTAAGCATGTTTATGTGGTTTTCACATTTGTTAACAATAAAATCACAATGAGGAACACTACTTAATTTACTGTCAAGTATTACACCTAGATATCTGAAATTATCTTTAATCGGGATAGGAGTTCCCTTATAAAAGAGATTTATTGTGGGAATATTTCTCTTTCGGGTGAATAAAACTGCCGCGCTTTTAGACGTGGATATATCCAAGCCGTTAAGATGTAACCATAACTCTAAATTAGATAAAGCGGAATTGATAGCCTGGCTAGCCTGTTCGATGGATTGGCTTGAAGAATATAACAACAAATCGTCGGCATATTGAAGAACCGTAATATGATCAGATAAGGACGAGTCTAAATCAAAAGTGTAAATATTGTATAAAAGGGGACTGAGCACAGAACCCTGGGGTAGGCCTTTCCACACAAGGTAAGATACCTCTTGATCACCAATTAGCATACTAATAGAGCGTTCAGTCAGGATATTAATAATAAAATTTGACAAATTCAATGGAACCCCTAGGGCTCTTAATTTATTTTGTAAAACTGATAATATAACATTATCATAAGCTGAATTAATGTCAAGGAAAACCGCGACAGTAGATTGATTATTAGAAAAAGAAATCCGAATATCCGATGTTAAAATGCCTAAACAGTCACTGGTACTCCTACCTTTTCTAAAGCCATATTGTGATGCTGCCAAAAGGCCCTTACTTTCAACAAACCATTCTAGACGATTTTTAATTAAGTGTTCAGCTAATTTCATCAGAACTGAAGACAAAACTATGGGACGGTATGAAGAAGCGTCAGATGGGATTCTATTTGGTTTAAGGAATGGCAACACCATTTGACGTTTCCATTCAACAGGGATGTTGCCAGTGATCATAATAGAATTGATAAGATGTAAATAATAGCAGAGGACGTCTTCATTTAAATTAGCAAAAAAGGAATATGGGATGCCATCACTGCCTGGTGCAGAATCCTTAGTTTTATGAATAACACCCTTTAATTCAGTAAGAGTGAATGGGCCATCTAGAGTCGTATGGGTGCCTTGGTTATGTGATCCGTTGGTTATTGACAATATTGGTAAGGACAGGTTAGGGTTAACAGCCTCAGGGACCCAAGGCGGCGCTAAATTATCTAAAAATTCGCTGGCTAAAGAAACAGGTATAGGGGAAGGGTTCTTATAAATTGATCTAAATCTACGGATATTACGCCAGACAATCGTTGGGTGGGTGTTCGGTGAAATTGATAAGCAAAAGTTACGCCAAGATTCAAATTTTTTCTTCTTAAAAAGTTTATAAGTTTCGTTAATTAGGTTAGTAACAGTTTCAAAATTACTATTAGACATGTCAAGGTTATAATTGTATTCCGCCTCTTTACGTTTGTTAACTAATTCTGTACATTCAGAGTCCCACCATGGAGGTGAGGGAATTGTACTATTATTGTTATTTTTTACAGGAAAAACTACATCTGCAGTTTCAATTAACAAAAGTGCTAAAGCTTCAGCACAGCTGTTTTCATTGCCATCAGAAATTACAGGCAAGGAGCAAAGCTTACTGTCAACAAGGCTTCTAAATTTGTCCCAGTCACTACTATTTCTGCTTGGTAATTTGTGTTTTAAGTTAGATCTCCTTGATGATGCCTTTGATTTGGAAAGAGGGTAAGAAATAACTATTGGGAAATGGTCACTACCATAAGTAGAGGTTAGAGTATGCCAAGTTAATGAAGAGGCTAAGCTTGGAGAACAGATAGAAAGGTCAATTGCACTTTGGTTTTGGTTGGGATCTGAACGGCGAGTAGCAGCTCCTGAGTTCAAGATGCATAAGTTATGAGAGTCTATTATATCTAGTAAATCTTCACCATGACAATTAGAAACAGAACAACCCCATGATTGATGATGGCAATTAAAGTCCCCCAATATTAAGAAAGGCTTTGGAAGAAAAGAAAAGAGATTATTCATCTCTTGAAGAATAGAATAAGAAGGGTGAGGAATGTAAATAGAAACAAAACAAGTTTGGTGCACCTTAATAGCTACAATAGAAATTTCCTCACTATGAGGAGGTAATGAAACAATAGAGAAAGGAAAAGAGTTCTTGATAAGTATAGCTACACCACCATACCCATCAGATCTATCCTCCCTAATGGTTAAATAACCATTAATTTTAAAAATATGATTTGGTTTGAGCCAGGTCTCTGCTAAAGCAAAGACAAATGGCTCATATTTGTTTAAAAGGTATATAACATCACTCTTTTTGTTTACTAGACTGCGGCAGTTCCACTGGATTATATTGGATGTGTTGTCCATTATGAATGGATTGAGGTACATTGAAAGTTGAGGCAACGTTGGACGGTGAGATGTTGAACTGAGAAAGAAGATTGTGTAATGCAGAGAGAAAATCATTTATAGAAAAGTTTACATCATTTTTATCATTATTTTGATTATTAGTAAAGGCACAACCATTAGATGGCTGGGGAATTTTAAAATCATTAATAATAGCATTGTGGGCCTCTTTATTATAGCCTTGTATAGATTTGGGTGGGGAGCGTGGTTTCAGGAAGACAGTCTTTTTATAACTACTTGAAGCCTGCATTCTATTAGGTGAAGAGATTGATGGAGTATCTGCAAAGTTTTTAGAAGGAGAAGATAAAAGTGTGTCAGCATATGATTTAGTTACCGGGGGATAAACTTTAGTTGCTTCAGCATAAGAAACTGAGCTATGTGCCATGTATGATTTAATCTGTTTTTGTCTACAGAATTCAGGACAAGATTTATTAATGGCATAGTGATAGCCAGAGCACAGACAGCAAGATGCATTTTCTACTTCCCTTTCACAGCTATCTCCAGTATGGCCTTGACCACACTTATAACAGCGAGGTTTAGACCTGCACTGAATTTTAGTGTGCCCAAAACGACAGCAATTGAAGCATTGTACAGTAGGGAAAATATATAAATCAACAGGTAATGCATTATAACACATAAAGATTCTTTTAGGTAGAACTTGTCCATCAAAAGTAACTACCATGGATTGGGATGGCTTCCAAGTGGTTGTACCATCAACAACAGATTTAAAATTAAGTCGTCTGACTTTTAAAATTGGACCACAACCAATTGGAACTGTAATATTATCAATTACTTCCTCTGGAGACCATTCTGCAGGAACACCACGTACTAGACCCATTCTTGTAACATTAAATGTGGGTATAAAAGCTTTGTAATTATATTTTTCCAGACTGCTATGTGAAATAAAAGAATTTGCATCCAGATAATTGGAAAATGAGAGAGAAATTTTATTACGCCCAATTTTTTTGACGCTACCATTTATGATGTTTTGAAAGGCGTTATGTTTAAGAAATTTGCCAAATGTGATTGGGTGCAATGTAGTATTATCATCAGGGGAAATGGTTATTTTCTGTAAGTGGACTATGTAAGGTGCACTGTCGGTTTTGTCGTATGCTTTACGACCGATTTGCGCGGGAACAGCTACGGATGGAGCTTGAATATCAGCAGCATTTGTTGGTATTTCAGAGCAAATAGGTTCTGCTAAAGTTGTTGTAGGACTTGTAGGATCCATGCAACCACAACCCGACGACTCGGAACCGTGGTTTTTTCGGGTGCGACGGCGTTTGTTACAGTGTTTGCACACATGTACGCGACTTCTTTTAAGCTTACGAGCCGAGGACGACCCATCAGTATCCATGCCTGACTCATTGCTCATCACAGTAACAAAATTGCCTGCCGGGGGAACAAAGTCCCCCGGGTCTGGCGGTTCGTTCATTAAACGGCCCTAACAATAAATAAACTTAGAAAAAACTTACCACTACCGAAGAAAAAAAACTACGAAACTATAAATTAAAGAAAAGAGTACTAAAACTAAACTACTAATCCTATTTTACCGTATTTTATAAAATAATTTATCTTAAATTCAAAAAGGACGCGTCCGTCTAGTTGAACGTTTCCCGCGCTTTTTTTCCAATGGGGTCCTTATTTAACATCTCTTGCAGGACGGCTGAGTTCAGCAGCATATAGAAAAAAAAAAAAAAAAAAAAAACTCACTGATGTTAGATACCGCGAGGCTAGTATATTTTAGTTATTTTCATATTTTGTCATACGGTATTTTACTATGGAGACGGGCTGCAGATATAAAGTCTATATTTATTCTGCGAAAAAGAGCCATCAGAGCCATATAATTATAATCTACGTAGGCGCGATTCTCTAAGAGAAACATCTTAGCGGTACCTTGGGTACCTTGTCAATACATCTATGAAAACATCATGTACGTTATGAAAAATCTGCATTTATTTAGTAAAAGAGGTGACCAGCACCACTATAGAAACAGGGACCAACTAGTTCAGCCAGGTTCAGGTTAGCTAAAGTAGACTTATCTTTCATGGGGTACTGTTTAAAATAATACAATAAAATACCGTCCCCCATTCTGAATGAAACGAAATTTAAATCTTGCACAAAACGCACACTGTGTAGGTCCCAACTTATAATATGCTGCTTTTAATATGCCAAGCAATCTGAATTACCATGTGAAGTTATTGTGAAAGTTGCAGAAGATTGTAAAAATATATTTGCATTGTATAAATTCAATCTCTGAGTATTATATAATTGACAAAACACCATTTACTGAGTACTTACATCTTTCATTGACGCGATTTTACCCTGGTGCTTGAGTGAATGTCATGCTCACTTATATGTATGTCACGCTGATGGTGGCGGGTCATTTAGTTCCCTTCAAATTGGTTGAGTTGAATGATGGCTGTTACATGATGCATCATGTTCGTGAACGGGCGCTGTCAGTTGTGACTGGTCATCTCTTAGCCGATACGGTTTATTTTTGAATTATTGTTAGTGTCTGGACGTTCTAACTTGCACGTATTTCTACATCGTTCTCACATTTTGTAATTTTCAATATGAATGATGTAACCAAGATTTTGTAACATATTTTGATTTAAAAGAGTGTCCATGGAGTTTTTTGCCCATTCTTCTCCATAGAGATCTACGCTTTGGAATGGGCACCTACAGTACTTTCACACTTTCAGTTTTTATTATGACTTGTGACTGGGACTGTAGCATCTCGTTTTTGTTTTGTTTTTTGATATTCAAAAATAGATAATATCGCGTTTGCAGCGCGTTACATTTGCGTGCGACACGCGTCGATGGCACCTGAAAAAAACGTGGTGTGTAAGAGCCCTAATAGAACGTTTGCAAGAAACTCAAACAAGGGGCCGTCGACGATTAATCACGTGATGTTTTTTTTAGCATTTTTTAACCCCTCCTCCCCCTTGGTGATACGTGGTGAGGTTTAACCTTTTGACCGCCACGTCAAAAAAGAAAAAGCGTGCCCTCAGCGCCAAGCTCCGAATTCATAATTTAATACCTACAAAATAATAGTGAGGGTGAAATTATATCGATAAAGCTCATAGAAACGTGACAACATTTTTTTACATGGGTTTTAATTTCAATAAAGATTATTATACCATCCTTGTGTTGAGTTTTATTTCATCGCGCTTTGTACTTTATGACATAAATGTAATAATCTGTGTCACAGTTACGGCGTTTATTCCACAAATAGAAACAACAATCGATAAAACCAAGTCAATAGTATTACAGCACTATTGTCCATCATGACGTAATTTTTTGTCACCCTAAGACGACAGTGGCGCAGTTGGCACGTATTTCTTAAAATTGCTCGCTTCTTCTCTAGAGGTGCGACACCGATACTTATTAATAATATCGAAATATTTTATTTTGTTCGTTTTGTACTTTTAACATTGTCAACTAATAAAATTTAAGTTTCTTTGGAAGAACAATCAATATTAATGCTTTAGAATAACGCCAGTCACTGATGACATCAGTGCAGAAGTAAATACCGTTTACTGTGTTAGTGTTGTTTACTTTCGAATGTAGACAATTTACAACACTGTAATGAATAGGAAATAATGAGGAATAATGGTACCTACCTGGACAAAGTTTCTTAAGCGTCACAAACATGAAGTTCACAAAAGATAAAACATTTTATAAAAATCAGTTTTTTAATTAAAAAGTTGGGTGGTAGAAATTGGTAGAACAATCACACCATTTTTAATAGCTTCACACATTATATACCGTTCAATATGTATAAGACAATCAACATAAGTTTAATTCAACAATTGTATATTGATTTATATCGATATAAAGTCAAACGTCACGGATGTCAAATCAGCCATAAGCTCTTTGTGATCCTCTTGTATATAAAAATAAAAAATACCAGTAAATTGAAATAAGTTTATGGTAAAAATAATACTTTCAGTGCAACTTACAAGTGCAGATATTGTGCAGTGTTTATATACGGTGTAAATACACAAAAAACTATAAATTCCGTTTTACTGATCTCCAATAAGCACCTAAGTACCCGAAACTGTAAAATAATTAAGCGGTTTTTTGCTAGAATACGGAAATAACCTGTGACCGAACGTTTGGTGTGTGCGCTCCTGTTCCTCAACTACTGTGTTCAACCTATGGTGTCTGTCTGCACCATAATCGCCGTGTTATCCACCGTAACGCGTTTCTGCAAATAGCGCCATCTGTTGCCTGACCGTTGTACTTTGGTCGTATCGATTGTGCTGCGCCAAACGTAAACAAACCAGTTTCCACAAACCATGGCTAAGTGTAGTGCTTGTGGTAAGTTTATGTCGTCGGCAGAGGCTGCAAACTGCAATAAATGTAGGCTGTGGTACCATCGTGGGTGCGTGGGCATCCCGACTGCAGGCCCTGTAGTGACACCCTGGCACTGTAATGAGTGTGAAAAACACATGGTGAGGGATAACCGGGATGAAACACCAGTAAGGGCGCGGGCACCAACACCAGCACACGAGGATAGCCTTGTCAACCTCATGGACACCAGCCCCATTAATAATACAGCTCTAGATGCCACACAGGAACTCAACCTGGACATCCTTAGGGCAGAGTTGAGCAGTTTCAAAGAGGACTTTTTAAAGATCGTGCGGAATGAGTTCCAGCTTTTACGTGACGATCTGTCGGAGCTGAGGTCCTCACTTAATTCTACAAATGACAGGATGAGCAACCTGGAGGAAAGAGTGGCGGTTATCGAGACCAAACTTGCTCAGCCCCAGGTGTCGCGGTCATCGGATTTTGATGACATTATAACACAGCTAAAAAACGACATCAATGATCGTGACCAGGAGTTACTCGCCAATGATCTCCAGATCTCGAATATACCCGAGGTCAATGGTGAAAACGCTACCCACACGGCCATGATGGTGGCGGCTAAGATTGGCGTCAAATTAAAGGCGCGTGACATAGTCAGCGCCGAGCGTGTTGGTGGAAGGCGCATCAATGCTACGCAGGCGACGGCGCCGGTGGAGACCCGCCCGCGCTTCCTCGTCATTCGCCTCGCGCGACGCGACCTTCGTGACGAACTGCTGGAGGGTGCACGAGTACGGCGCGGGATCACTACTGCTGACCTCGATATGCCAGGCCCTGCAACGCGCTTCTATGTTAACGAGCGGCTAACAAAAATTAATCGCGAGTTATTTCGGAACGCGCGTGAGGCTGGTAGTCGCCTCGGTTGGCAATTCATATGGTCAAAGCGCGGCCGCATTCTTGCCCGATACAAACCAGGGGACGCCGCTTGCCTTATCCGCTCTGACGCTGACTTACAGCGCATCTTTGGCCCGGCACCGGGTAACGACGATAAATGCGCTCCTTAGATTATTGTTTTTTTTTGCTTTATTTTATTATCTTGTTCAATCTCAATCTTTAACTTTAGTAATTCTGTATTTTAAAGTAAGTTTAATAATAGGTATAAGTGTTATCATTTCAAAAGTAGTGTCAATATTGTGTTATACGTACTACTGTTTTATAAGTGTTTTAATGATAGGTGTGTGTCTCACGGCGCACCTAAGTGAACTGTGCGTAAATCATTTTATCACCTATGTCTATGCATTTGTTTATCTTTACTTCTTACATCGTTACATTTTATTTACATATACACTATCTATAAAACTATTACATGTATACCTCAGTTTACATCGTTCGTATATAGCTATTATATTTATGTTCTTTAGAACTCATTCAACATTGTACAGATACTATATTTACTCACATATAATTGAAATATTGTTTATAATTTTATATGACCTAACAAAATTAATTATTGAAGGTACAATATCGATATTGCTGAATGACGAATCATTGTTTCACTATTATAATGATGACTAAGGGAGAAAAGTTTCTTAAGGTTGGTTTTCTGAACGCAGGATCATTGGGTACCGGGCATGATGACTTGATTGGTGCGCTCGACAGGCATTGTTTTGATGTTTTGGCCATAAATGAAACTTGGCTCCGACCGGGCGAGGATGGGCGCGCTCCTATCGTGCCCGGCTACAGTCTGCGTCATACGCCGCGGCCAGCGACCGTTCGCGCGGGTCGTGGTGGGGGCGTTGGATTTTATCTGCGGCGCGGGCTAAGCGCACGTACTTGGAGTAGCGCGGTCGATCCCAGGTTCGAATCGGTCGAGCAGATGTGGCTAACGCTCGCAATGAGTGGTAAAAAAATTGCGATAGGTACCGCGTACCGGCCACCATGGTTGGACCTTGTTCTTTTCCTGGATGCCATAACCGATTCACTTACCTCACTGGGTGATTGTGACCATTATATATTACTGGGTGATTTTAATGTAAACATGCTGGATGCAAGCGGCTCAAAAACAAATAAAATTAACGAGTTCTTGAATAGCCTCAGTCTTAATCAATTGGTCACAACTCCTACTCATTTCACAGATTCCAGTGAAACACTGATCGACGTCCTTTGTACAGATTTAAGAGCAAGGTATACGTCAGTGGAATCTTTTAGTTCACTTAACGGCCATTCTATTATAGTTGCAGAATTTCATGTAAAACGTGATAAGTTTAAACCATATATAGTGAAATTTAGGCCACTTAAAAACGTATGCATGGATAATTTTAATATGGACTTGATGCTATTGTGTAATTGTGATATTTCCACGTTGGACAATGTAAATGATATGGTGCACGTTTTTAACTCCCATGTTATTTCACTGTTCGATGTTCACGCACCAATCAAAACTTGTACTGTTAAGGAGAAGTCGTATCCGTGGATAACAGATACTATTAAACTCATGATGCGTTTACGCGACAATGCTTTAACTTGCTATAAGAAAACTAAATCAAATTCCAAAAAGGAATACTACAAAGAGTTGAAGTCCCTTGTTCTAAGTTCTTTATATAATGAAAAAGTTGCGTACTTTAAACATAATATAAACAATAAGATAAAAAATCCTAAATTATTATGGAAGAATCTTAAAGCCACCTTATCGCCCTTTAAACTTAGACAAGACATTCCGTCGCATTTTACTGATCCAGATCTTATTAATAATTCTTTTTTGGTTGTTCCTGGTAACCCTGTAGCAAGCATGTCACTTAAGTCTTTTTTCGAGAACCATAGATATGGTGAAGCCATTTTCAAGCTCGATCCAGTGGAACAGAAGGACATTTCTCGAATTATTTCTAACCTAAAAAGCAACGCCGAAGGTTACGACCACATTACCCTTGACATGCTGAATATGATTTTACCGAACGCTCTAAATACTATTACAGATATTATTAATTGTTCCATATCAACTTCAACGTTCCCTGACCTATGGAAAATAGCGTCTGTCAGGCCCTTACCGAAACACGCTAACCCTATTGAAGTCAAAGACTTACGTCCTATAAGCGTTTTACCATGCCTGTCGAAAGTGCTAGAGAAAGTCGTGAGTCTGCAGTTAACGCATTTCCTGGAACACAATAACGTTTTGCCGGACTTACAATCTGGTTTCAGGAAGCAACGCAGTACCGCCACTGCCTTACTGGATGTAACCGATAATCTTCTATCAGCCCAAGACAAAGGAATGTGTTCAGTGTTGGTCTTGCTGGATTTTTCCCGAGCTTTTGATGCAATTAATATTTCGCTTTTATTGTCTAAACTAATTTTTTACGGATTTGACCCTAACGCCACGGAGTGGTTCCGTAGCTATCTCACTAACAGAAAACAGTGTGTAGATCTAAAGTTGGGTGACGGTACTGCTCTTAGGTCAACGTGTACTCAGATAGTAAGGGGCGTTCCACAAGGGTCTATATTAGGGCCAATTCTTTTTATTTTATACTGTGCGGATATTATAAATTGCCTCCAGAAATGTAAATACCATATCTACGCTGACGACGTCCAGCTTTATTTATCTTTTAGGCCGGATGAATATGATAGTGCTATCAGGGATCTCAATGAAGACCTTCATAGAATCGCCGTCTGGTCTGAGGAAAATTGTTTATCGCTAAACCCAACCAAGACTAAGTATCTAGTATTTGGCACCAGACAGCAATTATCCAAATTACCCGCAAAGTTTGGCCTGGAACTGATGGGTGATCCAATTGACAGAGTCTTTGAAGCGCGGAATCTTGGTCTCATTATGGACAAAGACCTTCGTTTCGAAAAACATGTAGCTGATTCGGTGCGAAACTGTTTTTACCGCCTAAAGGTTCTGTACAAGATGAGGCCTTACTTGTCTGAAACGCTACGGGAGCAGCTTGTGGAGACTCTGGTGCTGTCTAGGCTAAAGTATGCAGATACAGTATACGGTCCGCGCCTGTTGGCCCGCACAGATCGGCTCATCCAAAGGGTACAAAACGCTTGTGCCCGGTTTTGTTATAAAATTCCCCCCAGAAGCCATGTAACCCCGGTCTTAAATAAGCACTACACACTTAAAATGAAATCGAGACGCAAGTTGCACTTGGCGTGCCTTCTGTTCGGTATCATAAAATGTCAAAAACCGGACTATCTGTACAATAAGTTGAGTTGGATAGCTAGTACACGAGAATGCGATAGAAGGCAATGTTCGCAACAACTTGCGTCTCGTTCTCATCGTACGGCGGCTTTCAGAGGCAGTTTTCGATATGCGGCATCAAAGATTTGGAATAATCTGCCACCACCAATTCGATCATCAAACTCGACTGATATTTTCAGAAAACGCTTACGGCAGTACTTGATTGATGCACAACGGAAATTGGACATGGTCAATATGAATGTCTCGCTTATATAATTGTCAATTTCAGTGGAATGTAGTGTATGGGTTAGTGTAGTGCGAACAAGTGTAGAACAATATAATTAGATCAGCCTGACACAACAAACAAAATACTCGCTTTATTCGATATTTTCTTAAACACTTACCTTGTTTTGTCTTATCTCGCTTTTTTATTATCATTAGTTCACTACTATTTTAAATCTCTCTGAGCGGTCTAAATTAACTTATGTAACATGTTCGTTTCTAGCTCACAAAAATATCTTTCATCATTTTCATATATTTATTAGTATACCCGCAGCTACAAAAAATTACAAAAAAAAAAAAATGTGCAATTTAAGCCAACGCCATCGGTGGTTCGTGCATCACACTCGACCGCGTGCGGCGCAGTGTGTTGCGACGGACTAAAATGGTATGTTATGAAATACCTGTTCCCAGTTTTAAAATAGTTTTATTTTTACCATTATTTTAGTTTATTTTCATAAAACACTACATAATAATTATTATATCACAATATTTATTTATTTACTGTATTTACTGACATCCGTACACTCACCATTTAGGTTCAGTTGAAAACCAGCGTCGGGCACTAGTTGTCCGGCTATTTGCTGAACTGGGCCTATTTGGCGCTGCCGTGAGTCACACAGTATTTCTTGTTTAGTTTTATTTTTATATTGTTTTTCTTTTTTTTTATATTGTGTGTACTTGTGGCAATTGCGCCAATAAACATTTTTTCTTTCTTTCTTTTCTTCTTTCATATACGTATGTATTTTTAGGTAGGATAGTATTAAAAAAAAAACCATTATAAACGTGTCAGTATCGACTCCTTGCAATATACTTAATAAGTCTTCACTACTCATATTATAGTAATCCATTATTAATCATGTATACAGTAAACAATAATAATAACAGCAAAAGAACTACTCTATTCAAAAATTTTCCTCGTTTGACGTCATGGGACTGTCAATCATAGACGACTGTGGCGTTCCCGGCACAGACAATACATTGGGTGATAGGGATGGGCATTGCAGTCATTACAATCAATCGATAATCTATTAACACTCGACTTTTAAAGAGCGCATAGTTCAGTATTATAAAATTTTCTTGATTTCTCAAACATGAAACTTCAATATCAAATGTTTTATTTGTTTAATAATGCAGAATTCAGAGTAAATCAAATATAACGTAGGTTGCCGTCGAGGTCGATATTCTTGTTATATTGACTGCTGCCTACATCACTACGTGTCCTGTTGAGGTGACTGTGGCTTTGAGGGCACGAACTTTTTAACTGGTTTTCTTTTTTGTCATCTTATGTTACTACAGATGAAATCTAATGAAAGCAGTTCACTTCAAATAAATGAAGAAGAGTCAAGGTAAATAATTAACAAGGGAAAAACACAAAACAATGCTGTTTAATGACATTTATTTATGTGTAAAATTCTGTCAACCATTCGCGACCGTGACGTGCTGGGCACATTTTGGTTTGTCGTCTACACACGACTGTGGCGGTCAAAAGGTTAAGGAGACTAACCCCCCGCCAACACCCAAAATCACGTGTATTTTTAGTACCTACACAGTTTTTTTTTTTTAATATTATCTTTAAATACAGGTACTTCGTTCGTTACGTGGCAACGGCGAGTCAAGGTCACACTACAAGCCGCTTTTCGATTTAGAATTGCGCGTTTGACGAAAAAATAAATACACGTGATATCTTAAATTACTACACCCCCCTCCCTCCTTGTGATATTTCGTGATTTTCGCTACAACCGCTCCCCCCCCCCTTTCAAGCCTCACGTGATTAATGGACAGTCCCCAATTTGTGTTTTTAACGTGTGTTCAAAACATTGCGCGGCAGCAACACGCGGCGGGTTTTGCAGGACACATTTCTGCCGCGATCTAGTTAGGATTTAACCAACGCATGTTTTAACGTGTGTTCAAACATTGCGCAGCAAGAGCGTGGCAGCAACATGCGGCGGCGTTTGCAGGACACATTTCTGCCGCGATCTAGTTAGGACTAAAGGCGGAAACATACTTACGTGTCGTGGCGTGTCGTGTCGCGCCAGAAGCAAATCAGTTTCATACATTTAATACGGTTAGGGACATATTTGCATGGCGTGTCGTGTCGCAACGATGTATG
This sequence comes from Cerastis leucographa, assembly GCA_963082945.1. NCBI lineage: Eukaryota > Metazoa > Arthropoda > Insecta > Lepidoptera > Noctuidae > Cerastis > Cerastis leucographa. The sequence continues at coordinate 20,120,589 of OY720362.1, read as the reverse complement.
AAACCGAATGCTTCGGGGGGCAACCAGTGGCCCCCGGCCACCGTAGGCGCGAGCCTGTGGACGGTGAGTAATGGGCTAGCTCACCGTCCGTCCGTCTCATGACGACAGGCCGTGTCGACGGCGCGTACGTGTTCCACGCGCGCCTCAAGGAGATGTCAGCAAACCGGAAGGGGTCCGAAAGGGCCGATTCCTGCCAGGGCTGCGGGTTGTTCGAAAGAGATACCGCGGCCCTGGAACACAAAGGGCGAAGAAGGAACATGGGTGGGTTTTAGTCAGTACAAGTCTGACACTCCCTCCCAATCCGCCCAGAGCGGGAGAAGTCATTTGATGATTTCCCATCCGCAAACAAAAAAAAAAAACCGAATGCTTCTGTCGCGTCACGACACGTAAGTGTGTTTCCGCCTTTAACCAACGCATGTTTGCGCGGCAGTAGGAATTGCGTGGCGTGGCAAATCCGAGACGCGCCGCTCTCTACAGTTCGCATCAGAACTAATATGAAAGAAGTTGCGTGTGTCGGTAACTCTGCTTGCTATTCGAAAACTACGCACAAGACTAAGAAAAAAAACTTATTCAAGTAAGGAAATGTTGGATGAAACCACTTTATCAGCGGAGGTAACAGAATTTTGAATCAATTAATTACGAAATTCATTACCGAACCCCACAGTTTTTAAAATTATCTTTCAAGTTTTTTTTTTCCGTTTAAGAATTTATTTATTTATTTATTTATTTATTTGAAAAGACATGTACAATATAACAGAAAAATCCAAGTAATTGTACAGTGAAAAGAAACATATTTAGAATAACCTATGATATCTAATTTTAAGTATATACTTTATTTTAAATGTTTTTAAAATAAAGTATATACTTAAAATTACAACAACAAAAAAAAACATCTTTCAGTCATCCTCCTAATTAATGAATTAATATTAAATGCACAGTAAAAAGAAACATATTTAGAATAAAGTATGATAAACATAATAAAAAAAATACTTAAAATTACAACAACAAAAAAGTCATCTTTCATGCATCCTCCCACAGAAAAAGACCAAAAAAAAATCATCATTCGTTCATCTTCTCACAGAAACTCAAACACCCACGACATACGTCTACCCAGCTCGAGGCAAATAAATCATACTCCGGTGTCGATGTCAGAAGAGCGTTCAGCATTGCCAGGGCGCGAACCATGGGAGAATTAGAATGCGAAACTGTGCGTGCAAACGGAACGTCCAACAATCTGTGTCCACGGGTTCTAAGTTGGTATTTGGGCACAGGGGGAACAAAAAGCCTTACAAGCTGAGCTACTAGTTCCGGGCAGTCAGATTCACCACGAAGTACCCGACAAGCAAACATTAATAAAAAGAAATTACGCCTGACTTCAAGAGAGTTGAATTTCAACATTCCAAGTAAAAATTTTGTGGGGTACAGAAAAGGATAGTACCCGAACAGTTTCTTAAATAAAAATCTAAGAAATATTTTTTGGACCTTCTCCAGAAGCAAGGCGTAAGTACTTTCATAGGGATTCCAAATAATTGAAGCTGACTCTAATTTACTTCTGACTAAAGCCATATAAACTAATTTTATTGCCAGAGGGTTGTCAAATTCACGCACATTTCGGATAGTAAACCCTAATCTTGGGGGGGGTCTGTATTTATGCTTTCGCGGTTGCACAACGACACGCTTTGCCTACGCTCTGCATGGTAGTATAGATGCAGGCCTACCTTACTGCCTCCCTCAGAGGTGGTAGGGTGGCGGGGTCTTGAGGGGGAGCGCTACGGTCGTGTAGATCCTCAAGGCAAGTCTGGGGGATTCACCTTCACGAGGTTGCCACCCTGTTCTTGGTCTAATTCCATAAGAAATAGACGCAACAAAAACCCCCGGGCGCTTTTTCGTACTCTTTCCCGAAAGCCAAAATCCCAGGCCTAGGGAAACCCCTCACCCCACTCCCATGATCCTACGCCCAGACCCTCCCTCCTCTTCCCCGTTTCCTTTCGGTCCCTGAGGACGGGCAACCTCAACTCCAAAAAAAGCCCACCCCAAAACAAATATGCAGAGTGGAAAAAATAATATTCCCCAGGTGGGTCCCGGCGCTGCCGGGGAATCCCACACCGATTCGTCGGTCTGCTCCCACCGTAATCTGGGGGGGGGCACCAATCTGCCAAATAGTGCCGCGCCTTCTGCGCGGCTGGCCTTAGCGCCAACAACACCGGCTGCGGATCACGCGCCCACAGACACTAAAACGGCAGCGACTTCTGCGCCGATTGACACCAAAACGACTGCGACTCCTGCGTCAATAACCCTGACAAGTGCTACACCTTCCACAAGTGCCTGGCAACAGAGCATCGTAAGGAACAGTGTGACGAACAACCCTGACAACGACACTAACAAGGCCAGAATCTCCAGCCTTAACAGCGAACTCCGCGCGCTGGCACTCCAGCGCGAGAAGATCGAGGTAAGGTTGAGAGACATAGGCTCTCTCGAGGCGGGAAAGGAAGCGGAATCTGGTGGTTCTGGTTTCATCTCTGTGGACGAAGTACGTGCGCTGAAAACCAAGCGCGGAAAGATCCGGAACAGAGAGAGAGAACTCAACAACCGTCTGCGCAGAACCCGCGAAGGCAATAGCCAGCGCGAAGCGCTAACGGTTAGTTGTAAGGGAGTACGCGACCAGCTACAAACACGCGAAGGGGCAACCCAGCGCGAAAAGCAGCCGGACGCGGAAACGGGCGGGCAGGGAACAGTACGCGAAGGGGAAACCCAGCGCGAGAAGTCACTGCCCGCACCAGGACCATCCGGAGGAAACGACCGGAACCGCACCGACGGGGTGACCCAAGACAGACCACGCACGAGACAAAAACGAGGCAAGCGGGCTGGGTCCTCGCGCGGGGCGACCTTGGCCCATAACAGTTCGCCAGGCCCCACAGAACCACAGCCTGGTCCAAGTGGCCGGGCAGCGGCAAAGAGGGACCGACCGGACGACACGGCTTCGCCAAGTATGCTCCAGGGGGACACCAAGCGCGTTAGAACCCAGACTTCTCAAGGGGAGCAGAGAACCTACGCGCGAGCCACACGGGATATCCCTGCGAGACTTGCCGTAGCGATCTGCCTCTCGCCTCCATCCAGAGACATGACCACTGACGAGGCGGAGCATATCAAGCTCAGTTTAGAGGGCCTCATCATGGACACGTGTGCCGACCCCTCCCAAACCATCATCCCATCCTTCCGTGGGTACCCCAGGGTAGCAGATGGCACGGTACACGTGTGGTGTGAGGACGATAATGCCCTGATTTGGCTGACCCAGAACGTGCCCAGACTAAGACTGCCGAACACAGACGCGACAATGACTGTTATGAAACAGTCTGACGTACCGACCCGGATCCGAGCAGCGCTCTTTGTACCCAGGTATAATGGGGACATAGCGCGGCTGCAGACAATACTGACCCGCCAGAATCCCTGGTACACCGTCGGTAGGTGGTCCTTGTACAGGGCGACATCGGTCGGAGGCGAAAACCACGGGACTTATTTGACCCTGGGAATCCCACCGGAAGAAGTCGAAAAGGTCTTGGGGAGGGAGCGGCGGGTGTCGTACCTACTTGGGTCGATATACGTGCGCTTTTTCCCCAACACCCATCCCTCCGACACCCCGACGGCCACTGAACCGACAAAACCGGCACCGACACTTGACGTGACAATGACTCAGCTAGAGGAGGAAATGGCTAAAACGGCGATGGCTGACGCCGACGCTGTGTGCATGGCAACCTCACCGTCAAAATGGACGGAGCAGCTGCTCTCGTCGTCACCAGCACTGAGCGAGGACCGGCACGGACTGACGGACGGGGGAGAGTTATCCGATGCATCCGTCTCCTCCTAACTTCACCCCACTACCCCCCACATCCCGACCCCTAAACATCATCCAGACAAACCTCCAGCACAGCCAGACGGCTACCGCCTGCCTACGCAGGGCACTGGAGATGGAACCCCGAACTATCGCACTCATACAAGAGCCGTGGATCCGCAATAACAGAATATGCGGCCTCGGTAACATTGGAGGTAAGCTGATCCTCGACACTCAAGGCACAAACAAACCACGAACCTGCGCCTATATACCCAAAGATATACCTACCACCACACTCACGCAATTATGTTCCAGAGACCAAACAGCCGTCAGGCTCAAAACCGACGGCGACGCACCCGATATCGTCCTAGCCTCAATATACATGCCAGGCGAAGATGCTGACTGCCCACCGAAAGAGATGGCCGATCTGGTAAGGTACTGCGAAGAAGCCAACCTGGACCTGGTCATATGCACGGACTCGAACGCCCATCACCCACTTTGGGGTTGCAACAAAGCCAACACTAGAGGTGAGGTACTATGCACATATTTGTTTTCCACTAACCTTAACATTGCGAACCGCGGCTCGGAACCCACTTGGGTCACATCTCGTGGACAAACGATTATTGACCTAACGCTGGCGTCGGATAACGCGATAAAACTTATCACTAACTGGCACGTATCCAACGAGCCTTCCTGCTCTGATCATAGAAGGATTCTTTTCTCACTAGTAGCCAATATAGATAGACCCGGGCCCAAGCGTAACCCACGCCGTACCAACGTACCAGGCTACAAACGGCTGCTGGCCTCCCTACTAGCACAGCACCAAACGCCACAAATCCTGACGGACCCCAAACAACTAGAAGACACCATAACAAAACTATCAGAATCGATAATCGAAGCCTACCACGCCTGCTGCAAGCTAAGAGATCCAAACACCAAGAACAAGATTAACTCCTGGTGGAATGCGGAACTTAGTAAGCTCAGGCAAACCATGCGCAAGCAATTCAACAGAGCTAAAAACTCCAGACTACCAGAAGATTGGGACTCATATAAGAAAACACAATACACCTTCAAGAAACAAGTCAGGAATGCCAGTAGGGCAGCCTGGCGGAAATTCTGTGAAGAAATTGAATCAAACAGCGAAGCTGCGCGTGTAAGGAAGATCCTATCTACTGATCAGGACCGCACCCTCGGCTCGCTGACCTCAGACAACACCTACACTAAGTCGGACCACGAAACTAGCAAAGTCCTTCTGGAGACCCACTTCCCAGACTGCAATCTCTCTGAAGACAGAACCTGGGCGAGTGAACCAAGGCACATACCAAATGACCAAGACTGGGCCAGAGCCCACACCATAGTGTCTACAGAGAAAATAAAATGGGCAATAAAGACTTTCAAACCATACAAATCCGCAGGCTTAGATGAAATCTTCCCAGCCCTGCTACAATGGGGAGTAGACGTCCTAATGCCATGGTTGACCGTCATCTTCCAAGCCTGCATAGCACAGAATTACATACCACTGACATGGCGGGAGGTGAAAGTCATTTTCATCCCCAAACCAGGCAAACCCGACTACACACAACCCAAGGCGTACAGACCAATAAGCCTGACATCCTTCCTACTGAAAACTCTCGAGAGACTCTGTGATCGGCATATTCGGGACGGACCTCTTCGGGAGCGGCCACTTCACAAACAACAGCACGCGTATTCCACAGGAAAATCAACAGAATCCGCACTGCATAGTGTGATCTCCAAGATCGAATGTGCAGTGGACTACAAATGCTCTTCACTAGCTGTCTTCATTGATATAGAAGGCGCTTTTGACAAAACCATCTTCCATAGTATCAGCGCAGCCCTCGAGGAACACGGTGTGGACTCGACCCTGCGGGGATGGATCACAAACATGCTCCGACTAAGGGCCGTACAAGTTACAGTAAACGACACAACTAGAGCCATGGTAGCGAAGGGCTGCCCCCAAGGTGGTGTCCTTTCACCGCTACTGTGGAACCTTGTAGTAGACAGCCTCATCAAGCGTCTCAATAGCAGAGGCTACTACACGGTGGGCTACGCTGACGATTTGACCATAATAATAAATGGAACACACGAAAACACACTATGCAACCTTATGCGCCAAGCCTTGAGGATAGTAGAAGACTGGTGCAAAGAACATAAATTAGCAGTGAACCCTACCAAAACCGAACTCGTCCTCTTCACAAAGAAAAGGAAGCTGCCGACTTTACAGTTACCAAGCTTCTTTGGGACCACACTAAGCCTGTCAACTGAAACCAAATACCTGGGTATCTTTTTGGACAAACAGCTTAACTGGGCGAAGCACACTGATTACATCACCACAAAAGCCAGTATAGCCTTGTGGCAATAAAAAAAACTACTCGGGAGAAATTGGGGCATAAGCCCCAAAATCACCTACTGGCTATACACCACAGTTATCCGACCAATCATCACATATGGCTCTATAGTTTGGTGGCCCAGGACCAATCTTAGTACGGCACAAAAGGATCTCGAGAAAACACAAAGATTTGCCTGCGTAGCAATCACCGGTAGTATGAGAACTTCTCCCACTGCTGCCTTACAGGTGATGCTGGGGCTACCACCTCTGCACCTCATCGTAAGAGAGGAGGCGGCCAAAGCGACTTTCAGACTCGAAGCATCCGGCACCTTAAGCAATGACTCCAGAATCAAACACACACGCATCAGAGTAGATGCCATTAAAGAACAGCCTATGATGGCATCACCCATCGACAGAACCCTGAAGTCCCACTGCTTCCAAAAACACTACAACATCGTACTCACAGAGGAGTCGTGTGACTACTCAGGTACAAACGAGCTAAGAATCTACACTGATGGATCAAAAACCGATGATGGGACAGGTGTCGGGGTGTTCTCCGACGTCCTAAATATAAAAATATCCAAACCACTTGGAATGCTCAACTCGGTTTACCAAGCTGAGTGTGTAGGTATTATCCAAGCGGCACACGCTATAGAGGCCAGAGAGGTTACGTATACCAATATTCGTATACTTTCTGACAGTGCCTCAGTTCTCCAATCCCTAAACAGCAATCAGATCACGTCAAAACTAATACTAGAATGCCATAATGCCTTAGAACGAATCACGGTACTAAACCACAACACGGTAACACTACAATGGATCAGAGGACACAGTGGATCCCTGGGGAACGATGCGGCGGATGAACTTGCCAGAAGAGGATCCAGCACAAAACCCTACGGACCCGAACCCATTGTTCCCATTCCTTTCAAGCAGCTAAATAACTGGTTAAAGGATCACACTCGAACACAAGCGGAAAAATGGTGGACCTCGACACCAGGGTGTAGGCAGTCCAAGGAAGCTATGCCGTCCCTTGACGGAAAGCTGACAAGGCGCCTTCTGCGTCTGGACAGGGATAGCCTGCGTCTGGTGGCGGGGACCATCACTGGACACTGTTCACTGAATAAACACTTCTACACTCTAGGAATCACTGACACTCCCCTGTGCAGGGCATGCATGGATGCGGAGGAAACGGTGACGCACGTGCTGCTTGAGTGCACCGGTGTCACCAAGATTCGCGAGGCGACCCTGGGAACACCAAGATCCCTTGCGGATGCCCTGAGAAGACCGGGAAGTTTAATCTGCTTCTGGAGGGAGGTGGGCTGGTTGGAGTAACGGCCACTATGGCTCACGCACAATGGTCCACTGAAGGGACTAAGTGCGGAAACCAAAAACCCATAAAGAAGAAGAACCCTAATCTTCTGTATGAATCAGCAGTGAGAGATCGCATATGTTCATGGAAGGTTAGTCGTGAATCAAAAATAACACCAAGATCTCTAACTGAATTAACACGAGGAATCGGTTCTACTCCTAAAAAATATTGCACAAGTCGAGGGTATTGAGCACGACTATAAGACATGACACTGCATTTAGCTGTGTTAAATAAGAGCTTGTTTTCAGTACTCCATTGGAACACTGAGTTAATGTCCTCTTGAAGAGTAACTGTGTCGGCCATCTCCTCAATACCGTATATTAACTTGAGATCATCAGCGTAAAGTAAACACCTGGAGTGTTTGAGAACCTTCTCAAGATTGTTAACCATAATTCCGAAAAATAATGGTCCTAAAATGGAACCTTGGCTTACGCCAGATCGCGTTTGATATGGCTCCGAAACAAAACAACCATGTCTAACATACTGTTGACGATCACGCATATAACTCGCGAAAAATTTTAAGAGTTTAGGTGAGAAGCCGATGTCTCTAAGTTTAGACAATAATACGTCATTATCTATACGATCAAAAGCTTTTTTGAAGTCAAAATATATGACATCAACCTGTATGCCATTGTCCAAGTGCTTTGATATTAGATCTACAAGCGTTAAGAGGTTAGTAGTAACTGAACGATTCAAACGAAAGCCATGCTGAGAGTTGCAAAGAAATGGTCGGATCTGGTAACTAATTAATTTGTGTAATATAGATTCAAACAATTTAGGAAGAGATGACAGAATGGCTATAGGCCTATAGTTTTCTACATGTGAAGTTTCTTTAGTTTTTGGAATAGGTTGAACTCTCGAAACTTTCCAACGACGTGGATACCGCCCTGTAGAAAGAGCTAAATTAAAAATATAAAGTATAGGTGTTTTAAAGTATTCTTTACATCCCTTTATGATATATGCGGGAATGTTGTCTGGACCTACAGCAGAATTAGGTTTAAGTTTATTAATAGCAGACTCTACATCTTGTAGTTCTATTGTATTAATATGCACGAAGTTTGAATGGTTGTCCTGGTCACTATAGTTTTGATTTTTATAATCAAGAAGAGGGACGTCGGGCAAAAAAAACGCTTGCGAAGAAGTTGGAAAAAGCCTGTGCTGTATCTTTCCCGACTTGCTCAATCCCATTGTACTTTAACCTGGGTTCAAAGCCACCTTTGACTTTAAAGTTATTTATGTGCTGCCAAAAGACACGAGGGTCCTTTCTAAGTTTAATTTGGATGCGCTTTATGTATTCATTGTAGGCCAGAGATACTCTATTTTTAATGCTAGACCTTAAAAAAGAGAATTTATTATAAAAATACGATTCTGAGAAGCTTTCCACTTTCGGTGCAATTTAGCCTTGCATTGAATGTCACTGATTATGTCTACCGTAAACCAAACTGGGTAGCGCCTACACGGTTTTTTAGGCCTGTGTTTTTTGGGTACACATTCGTCAAATATAGTATACAAAATGTCATACATATGTTCTACGGCAGTGTCAACATCGTGAGCAAGTAACACCTCATTCCATGATGCTTCAGAAATTAGTTTGTACATTGCTTCAAAATTTCCTTTGGAAAAATTCCAGTCCTTCTGTGAGTCAAGGTTACTAGGATCTACTTTTTGAGAGCTTAGTCGGTACGCTGAGCCGTTAGGAGTTAAACATATTTCTAAAGGTGGGTGATATGCGTCTGGTCGTGGGACAAGACCGTCATCAATCTCAGCAACAGTAACAGAAGTGATGCTATCTGACACCAAAACCACATCCAACTTACCTCCATACGCATTCAATACCTCATTCCTCTCAGTTAGACCACAGAAAGCTAGAAAATAACAATAGTAATTTAAAATATCTTTAGATGTGCGATTAGCATTAATATTTAAATCGCCAACGATTATCACTGTACTTTTTAAGCTATCAATAATGGATTCCACTTTTTGAAACCATTGCATATAAATTTCATCAGACGCTCTTGGATGTATGTACACAACACAGACATAGAACGCAGCAAAATCTGTGGTGAAACGAGCCCATAGGTCTTCGCCCGCAGGAGTTTCCAACTCACAACAGCGTGTCATGGTGATACCGGGTCGTGCGGCGAGCAGTACGCCTCCGCCGACACCAGTACTGCGGTCTCGACGTAACACGCTCCATCCTTGGATCGTAACCTCAGAGTCCAGGACTGAGCTTGTGAGGAACGTTTCTGTTAGAGCTATGACATCACTGGGGAGGGTCAAGAGATTATGTTTAAAGAAGTTCAGTTTAGTGTTCAAGCCTCTAACATTTTGGTATGCTAAGCTAATTATCTGGTTATTGAGCAATGGATTCAGATCGTGTTTGTTGGGGTTTAATTGTTTGTCTACGAAAAAACCATTCCTTCACTCTTGCATTAGTGGGCCATGTATCCGACGACGTGGCTTTTTGAAAGAATTCTGCAGGGACCCCAATCTTGAATGACTTATATTCACCTTTAGCTTTCAGTTCTTCAACAGTGCAATTACCCCATGGACACAAACTTTGTAGATAAGAAAGAATTTCAGTTGCACCAGACATCATATTCCATAAATGAATAAATTTACGATGTTCCATAGCTTTAAGAGGTGTAGCCTCAGGTCCCGCAGTGCCACAAACATAATAATGTTTAGGTTTACGTTTCCGAACCTCTACCCATTCATCATTCACAGTATTTTCATCGGTTGTTGATGCGGGAATTCTGACAGGTTTATCTAGTCGGAATGTAGCTTGAACTGGTTTAGTAAGGAAGGGGGAGGAACTAACAGGTGGTAAAGCTGAGTCGAGTCTAGCACTTTCAGCATGCACGGAAATGGCACTACATGGCCGAACTGTCGTTTGCTCGTCTTTACAGTGAGGACTGTGTTCCTTAATCTTCGGCTTTGTGATAAGTATTTCACTATACAGATGTCTGCTGCCTGCACTTACTGTCTCCTGTTGAGTGGGTATGCCTGCCGGCATGATATGGCAGCGACTGCATACTGGTGTACTCTCTAATTTATTAAGCTTTTCGTTGCAAGCTTCAATTTTTCTCGTACAATCAGTAAGCGCCACGTGATACTGTCCGATAGTAGTGACAGCATCAGTAAGCTGTTCAGTTAGAAAATTTATTTGCTCACGGAGTTGCTGCATTTCTAAACCCATATGATAGGACAAGTCTCCTGGAGATAGCGGGGGTGGATGGGATTTATTACGGGCAGATACGTTTTTGATTGTTATTGGCGTGCTTACAGAGATCGGTTGTTCATTGTAACAAATACCTTTCCTTGCTGCATAACATTCAGGGCATACCCAAGTTGCTCTTTCTTCAAGCGTTAGTTGCCGGTTATTGCACAGGTAATGGTAAACTTTAGTGCATTCATCCACTGCGCATTCAAGAAAAGCATCACCCGGTAGTAGTTCTTTGTAGCACGCTGAGCAGATCATTGTTTCGCTTTTTAGGTCAAGTAAGCACAGCAAGCAAAATAACAATAGTAAAATATAATAAACAATAACTATAAACATGAATGGTAAAAACAAAATTTAGAAGCAAATAAAAACTTGTTTTTTAACGAAGGGTTTGGAACGCGCCCGGTTGTAGTTAAAACTTGGTGGTGTGACCTTTTTTCTAGTTTGTTTTAGGTTGCTATGTAAACAAACTGACTTTGAATTATTGAGATATTAAATGTTTTAGAAACAGTAGAAGAGGCCTAAAAATTAAATCACCGAAACAGACACACCGTTAACAACACGTTCACCAATTATTACGTTTTCGTATGGTTTTTAGATATTTTTAAATTAATTTATTTGTGAACTCATGTGACAATCAACCAGTCACAACTGACAGCTTGACAATAATGTCAAGAATAACTTGAAATTCGACGAATTTATATGGTGGCGTAATATTTTATTGTAACTGGTACTTTTTCTCAGATAAATGGCCAAGAAAACCACATTCATGAGTGAGTGTGTTTAAAAATTAATTTGCAATTTTAGGAAAATCGTCTAGGCAATTTTTTTCGCAATTTTCATATGAAACTCAAGTTGCATATTGTGTTTCAAATCCTAATTTTAGTAGCTATCTAACATTTTGAGGAAAATAGCCCTCTTAAACTTTCACATAGACGATTTCTTGATCTTTCCGAATGAATTTTTAGTCACTTCACTCGTAAATGTAGTTAGTTTTCTTGAACATTTAACGTCCACTTATCTGTAAAAAAGTATCGAGGTGTTTCAAATATCACAATAAAACCTAAAACCTATAAAATGAGAAAAACTGATTGGTGTAGGTATACAGTATAGTACGGAGCGAAAACCGTCACTGTCACAAACAGGTGGGGGGGGGGCAGTTTATTTAAAGGAAACAACTTTTTATTTGCATCAATATATTGTGATAAGCTTAGGCGACTTAGCCCCGCTCTGGCTCCTATTTCTGTCTGCAGGGTTTATAATAATAATAATATCCATTTATTATCAGGTTACAAAGACCCATAGATAAATACCTTAACCTAAATATACATACTACTATAACAACAATTCTGTTAGTATATGAAACTTAAAACTACGTTAGTATCGCTTCACTTGCACGATGTTTTGTGCGTTCGTGTGGAATTTGTCCGCGGAAGCGACGGAACACCACATCCTGCGGCCAAAAACTTTCTTCCAACACCAAATGCAGATAACACGTTGGTATGCGCACCACAAACGCCTTGAAATTCACGTTGCGGCGCGACTCCAGCAGCTGCACCCTTGGCGTGTACTTCAATTTTTGGCGCACGTACTCCTCGATGTTCTCTGCCTCGGTGGTGTAGTGTAGGCGAGAGATGTACACCGGGGTGTTCGGCTTCGCGGCACGCAGTTTAACGTTGGGCTCTACGGGAGCCTTACCGCAGCGGTTCTTACAGCTTCGCTGACGGCGTTTCCTCCTTTGCACCGTCACGAAACCGTCATCATCAGCTCGGTCTGTTGCCCTTGTAGGCACGGGCTGCGCCGGGAGAGTAGCAGGGGTACTCGAAATTACCACTGGCTCAGGTGGTCGCGTCGGTCGGGCAGCGCTGCGGGGAGGAGCTGCGGGGACGGGAGCGGAGCTGCGAGGCGCGCTTGCGGCGCGCAACGCTGACTCAGCAAACGGCGCCGGCGACAAAACTGCTGACGCGTAACTCGTAGCCGATGCATCGAGGCAGCCGGCTCCCCGGCGCGTGTTTACGTTACTTACACGCGCCGGTGACCCAGTTAATGTCACAGCGTTGCGCAACTCTTCTAGTTGTGAGCGCAAGTCTGCAACGGTGCTCTGGGATGAAGCCAGATTACTCTGCACATCAGCCAAACTAGCCTTTAGGAAGACGATGTCCTTCAGCAGGCTTGTCACGTCGACGTGGTCGAAAGTGACTGGAGGTAATTTATTCAAATCCTTCGCCACAAACGTCGGCACGTCGTCAGGATCGGTCGCTTTCAGCAGCGTGATGATATCTTGCACGCTTTTCCTTGTCCCGTCACGCCTACGAGACACCATCTGATCGCTTTTATTGAGCGACCGAAACAGAAGCAACTTCGCAGCAGCAATGTCGTCCTCGCTGAAATTCGATACACAGATCTGAATGGCGGACACCTCGTCCATCACGTCCAGTTTCTGTTGCAGGAACGCCAGCAGCTCGTTTGCCACAAGTGTGTCACTCATGGCAACAAAAGTTTCGAGCGTCGGCTTACGCCGCGCTATACTATAATTATAAAATTATGACGCGTATCAACTACGTCCGCTCAATAGCGAGGTGCACTCACGATAATGACCTACTACTACTTACTACTTTATAGTGACCTTACGTGAGAGTCAAAATGGCGGGTGTACCATAGCGTATTAAATTATACCAATTACCAAACAAATGTACCTAAAAAATACTATTTAGTACCTAGCTCTAAAAAATCTGTACCTCCTTCAGAACGAAATTATTTCGAAATTAAGGTACACCCGCCATATTGACATCAAGATGGCGGGTGTTCTATAATATTTTATTATTTAACCATTACTCATGAAATTTAATTACACCAAAAAAATGTACCTAAAAAGTACCGCAAATAAATAGGGACACACTCTTGATCAGTTGGATAGTTCCTGGGAAAAAAAACACCCGTCTTGGGTCCTTATGTTTATTCTTATTATGAATTATTGATTTAGGTACATATTTGTATATTTGCGATCTTATGGAATTAATCACTATGAAACGCGGACAAAAATGTTGTTGATTTAAACGAACAGAAAAAAGTGTTTATAAATACAACATTTCCCATCAATTAATGATTTACCTTCACCGGGTAGTGAAATTTTTTCAAAAATATCTAGTGAACTTCAATGACAAATTAACATTCATGATTTATAATTTAATAATTATCTATATAAATATGTAGGTACCTAAAACAAAATTCATAATAAGAATAAACATAAAGACCCGAGACACAGTTGTTTTTTTCTCAGGAACTATCCAACTGATGAAGTGTGTGTTTCTATTTACTTGCGGTACTTTTTAGGTACAATTTTTTGGTGTAATTACATTTTATGAGTAATGGTTAAATAATAAAATATTATAGAACACCCGCCATCTTGATGTCAATATGGCGGGTGTACCTTAATTTCGAAATAATTTCGTTTTGAAGGAGGTACAGATTTTTTAGAGCTAGGTACAAAATAGTATTTTTTAGGTACATTTGTTTGGTAATTGGTATAATTTAATTCGCTATGGTACACCCGCCATTTTGACTCTCACTGACCTTACCTGTCCGAGTCGGGGTGCCGCAGTTCCCGAACTCAAAAAAAAAACGCCTTAGCCTCGTGGTCGATACAGACACATATGGGTTTAATGTATGGCCTGGCCGCTACTTCAAAAGAAAATTAAATGGCGGAAGTAAGGCAAGACAAATAATTCAAAGCCCTTTCAAGTGTTTACCTATTTCGGTTAAAAAATACAGCCACGTATAAGGCGAAGGGACAGCAGAGTCTTTGGGTACGGAACACTAACAGCGGACAAGTGAGTAGCAAGGTGGGGATTTGGTTGTTCCAAACAATAACTTGGAAAAGAAAATAAAACATGTTAATTTAGAAAATACGTATTTTTAATTCAAAGAAAGTGTTTGACTATTTTGCTTGATTCACTATCTTTATCACAGAAAAGATCAATATATAATAATTATACTTAATTCTAAGTAATGGAAAATAAGAGCGGCATGCCGCCCGTCAAATGTTTTGATGTAAGATTTTATTACAAAAGTGTTAGCTATAGTATTTTGAGAATTTAAAGGAACTTCTCTCTTAGATTACGGGTACAAGTATTGGACGGGTGACTACTATCCGACTAATAGCTCAGTCCTTTCACCGTTAGTTCGCGTCTGAAAGCAGCAAGCCAACCACCTTATTTTGATTACAATAAAGCTCACTGTCATCGTGACAGTAGATTCCATAACAGAAGTAAACTAACTGTGAAAGAACAGTAAATGTTTCATACAAAAATTTCATGTCATTGTCGTGGTCAGACATGTAATTACTAAAATACAGATGATAATATCTGACCTTTGAGCACCTTTAATACTAACAATTAACAATTAAATAACTATTTAATGACAGGAGACACAAAAGAATTTTGAAAATTGAATGATCGAAAATATTATCTGGATGTCAAAAATCATATCAACAAATAAGTCTATGAAAAATATGAGTCGAGAAGAATAACAGCACTTAAAAAAATAATAATAATGAATGTTTCTAATGGTCAAACCGAAATAATCTTAATCTAAAGTCAAACTTTCCTAATATCTAATGTAAAAAACACTTATTATAAAAATGCTTTTGGCAGCTGCTGTTAAGATCATCAGGAGGTAGGCTTATTTAAACGTATAGCAAGGCACGGGGTCGGAGCGGTCCGCGACGCGACTAGATGCCGAAGCCCGGCGGGGGCGGCATCGGCGTCGTCCGCCCCATCGCGCCCAGCAGGTACCAGTGCGCCGCGCCCGGGTCCGCGCGCGCCAGCAGCCGGTACGTGTCCGCCTCGGCGCGCGACAGCGCCCAGCCGCGGTGCGGGAACATGTGGCGAGGTATGAAGGGCTGGGCGTTGGGGTTGATGGCAGGTTGTACAGTTACGAAGAGGGGGGGGCGGGGGCCCGGCGCAGGCGCCAGCGGGGCCTGCACCACTACCGGCACGGGACACGTACGCGAAGGCGGAGTGGGGGGGGCGGGAGGGGGAGACGGTGAGGGTCGGGAACGGGAGGAGGGGCAGGGAGACTCGGCAGGCGGCGGGGGTTCGGGCGCGGGACTAGGAGGCGACACGGACGCGGGCATCAGCAGCGGGATGCGCGTGGCGAGATCGGGGCTGGGGGCGCGGGGCGGGGGCGGCGGGGAGCGCGACGGGGCCACGTAGAAGTCGTGCAGCGTGGCGTCGTCGGGGGAGGCGGGGGGCGGGGGCTCGGGCGCCACGCTCAGCGGCACGTGCCGGCGGTAGGCCTCTACGTAGTCGAGCGCGATGCCGTCGCGCAGGTAGGCCTGTATCTCGCCGAGCGAGGGCGTGTCGCCGCCCTCGAGCGCGTCGAACCTCGGGTACAGGTAGGGCTCCCCCGTCTGCAAGGGCGAGAGGGCGAGGGGGCGTGAGCGGGCGAGGTGACTGTGCGCGAATCTCGAGGACGCGTCCGACGCTCGTCGTGGACCGATTGTACCGAACCCTTCCCCGAGGTTCGAGCGCAGCGATTTTTACACAAAGCAATATAACAAGTACTAATAACTACTACTACTGGCATGAAATAATCAAGTTCTATACAGGGTAAATTTTTCAAGTGAGCGTGAATGGCCAAATCCGAAACTATGAGGAGTAGCCAAAAATACACAAAGAAGCCTGATGAATGAGAACTAAAACTTTATCATTCCATTTTTTTTTAAATCAATATTCCTAGCCGAGAATAGATACCTATGATTTAAAAAAAAACACATACTTTCTGTATTACACCATTCCATCGTGTCTCTAATAAGGATCAAATTCTGGGAAGTAATGACATACGGCAAACTGAAGAAAAATGTTAAATAATAGGTTTATCATATTATAAATTAATGTCCTTGTTTAACTCGCAGCTCAGTCGATCTGCACATCATTATGTTCTTATTTATTTTTTATTGATTCGTCGCGGAAAAAACAGGGGTGTTATAAGTTTGACGTGTGTATCTGTGTGTCTGCCTGTGGCACCGTAGCACCAAAACGGATAAACCGATTTTGATAAAATTGGTGTCGTTTGAAAGGTGTTTTAATCGAGAGTGTTCTTAGCTATGTCTCGAGAAAATCTGCTCAGCCGTTTGAAGCTCATCACCTCTTTTCTAGTTGATGAAGGGATATAAACAACTTCTACGGGTCTGGTCGATTCGAAATTTGAATTCATGTCACTTGTCACCATGGGCATTGCCGGGGGGGGGGGAGGCTACATCCCCCCCCCTAAAAGATCGAGTTTAAAAAAAAAACTTTCCTTGTTTTCGCGAGAAGAGGCGCAACACCGAGAAAAGTGAAAGAGACCTATGCCTAGGAGTGGGACATTCAATGCTAAGAAATAAAAATTAAATTAAATTTTTAATTTAATTTTATAATATTTTATTTTTACTTTTGTATAGATTCTTGTTTATTTACCGATTTTTTGTGAATGTGTGGACATTGTAGGCCTTGTAAATACTTAGTTTTTTCTACCTTTTATAGTAAGCAACGACTTATTATACGCTGTCCTCCCATATTTAATCCCTTAATGTCCTTCCGAAATCCAAATGTTATCAGGTTACTGTACACCACTTTGGTCCGAAGCAAACTAGAGTCCAGTGCCTGTGTCTGGCACCCCTACACCGCGAACCTGACTCTGATGCTCGAAAAGGTGCAGAAAACCTTCCTGAGAAGCTTTTTCCGAAGGTTGTACTACTTCTTTCCCTACATGTACCCTACCAACTATCTGTTAGGAATGTTGGGCTTTAACTCTTTGGAGGTGAGAAGGGGCTTGGATCAGCTCACAGTAGCCTGCAATATATTCCGGGGACGTATCGACTGTTCAGAACTGCATAGTCTTCTCTGCCGGCTATTTGTGCCCGACAAATACATCGGACACCGTCAGAGCCGCCGGCACAATCTGTTTGCCAAACCTTTCTCCAAAACTGTCGCCAGAGCGAATTCGCCGGTGTGTCGTATTCTCGAGATGCTCAACGCCCTTCTGACTACCAACCCTGAATGTGATGTGTTTGCGGATGAATGGAATAAAGTTATGCTTATATGTCTGGTGTTCTGTGAGAAAAAGTATGCAAGAGTGTCCACTGTTACATGTTAGTTTTAGTTTAACTTATTGAATGTCGTCAACTTTATGTACTACCTTTTTTATGTTTCCATGTTAATTACTGTAATTGGTGTTATTCCGTTTTAATTAACTATAAATAAATAAATAAATAAATAAATTAAGTACTAACGCTTTAACATTGAAATATTGTACAACCAAATGATTTTAAAAGAGTAACCATGGCGTTTCTTGCCGAGTCCTCTCCATAGGAAACGACCAATCTGAACCGAGCACCTTTTGTCGACGTTTATAAGTGGTCATGTAATTGTAGGTATCATCATTGTATTGTAGGTATATGTAAAATAAAATATTTTGATGATTTGATGACCAATAGTGATTTTGTTTGACTTTTCGGATTACTAACTTTTTACATGTGTTATGTATTTTATCAAAAATTAACCCTTGCCTTTAGTTTGCCGTATGTCATTAATTCCCAGAATTTGATCCTTATTAGCGCCGCTATCGAATGGTGTTATAAAATAGTGTTTTTTTTTTCCGAAATCAGTGCGGTTCGATTCCTGGCTAGGAATATTGAAAACGAATGATGCAGTATTAGTTTTTATAAAAATCGTGCTCAAGACTCCTTTGAGTATTTTTCGCTATTCCTAATTCTTTCGGATTTGGCCACCCACGCCCTTAATTGTAATTGAAATAAACGGTTTTTATTTATTTTATTTACGCCCACTTGAAAAATTCAGCCTTGTATACAGGATGTATGGGAGACAACGACTCGAAAACGCTTACCACGTACTCAGTACATCATTCTGAGATCCCCCACATCGAAGTTTTTTATCGGTTATTTAAAAACAATCAGATTTCCTACAAAAATGCAATACCTACGCGGTCAAAATGTATGGAACAGCTGATTGTTTTTAGGGTTCCGTAACCAAAGGGTCAAACGGGACCCTATTACTGAGACTTCACTGCCCGTCTGTCACCAGGCTGTATCTCATGAACCGTGATAGTTAGCCAGTTGAAATTTCTACAGATTATGTATTTCTGTTGCCGCTATAACAACAAATACTAAAAACAGAATAAAATAAATATTTAAGGCGGCTCCCATACAAAAAAGTGTTTTTTTTTGTTCGTTTTTATAAATAATGGTACGGAACCCTTCGTGCGCGAGTCCGGCTTGCACTTGGCCGGTTTTTTAAATTACCGATGAAAAATTGCTATGTGGGGGGTCTCACAATGATGTACTGAGTACGTAGTAAACGTTTTCGCGTCGGTGTGCCTTACATCCTGTATCGTACAGCCTCGCATCCACCAGACAACTATTGACGCGCAACACGTTAAGTTGCGAGATGTTCGGCAGCGTTGCACTACAACGCGCGACGTTGCCAGCTTGCGCGCAACATGAGCTTGGTGTTTGTTTCCGAGCAAACTGCGGTTGAGCACAAGGGGGGCACGCTTAGAATTAAGCAATGTTTGAGAGGTCGTACCAAAATCTTCAATTAAATTATTAATTTCTAACCCACCCACGTGGTTTTTTTCATTTTGATGCAATTTTAATATCTACCACCGCTGAAATCAACACCAGTTCCTCTGGCGACATGTTGGCGTCGACTGATCATGCGTAGACAACGTTGCTAAACAAAAGATCCGCGCTGTCTTTCAACATGCTGTGTAACGTGGCGCACGCCAAATGTTGCCTAGGGGATACGAGGCTAAGTCCATCCCCACAGGGTTCAGATAATGTTTGATACTACGATTGAAGATACGCGCCAAGGCTATTTTGTCTCAACTGTGTTTTCGAATTAGCCAACGTCCTACCGTCGCACCTCGTCATTTGTCTAAACATTTTGCCGAAATACGATTACAATTCAAAATTTATTTATTTCGTATGTCCGAGGATAGATCTTGATTTCCAAGGCGCATAACTTTTACTTCATTTATTTAACTCAATACTGTATGACCGCACGTACATATAAGGGGAGTGACGATCTTCACAACAACTTTTTTTTTTGCTTTTGTCTCTAGTCTAGGTCAGAGATGACAGAGACAAAGTCGACGATGGAACGAGCTTACCCAGACGAAGCCTGTTCACTCTAACTTTGAAGAGATTAGGGTTGTTAGCGTTAGGAAACACAGACGCAGGCAGCAAAGGAGTGGAACTCTCTGCGAATCAGTGCGAATTGGTGGAATAGTAATATGGTAGGGATGGTAACTTGCAGTGCGTCTAGATGTCCGATGGTAGAAGGGGGCCGGTGGGATGAGGCCGTGGAGTTCTTGGGCACACTCACCGAAGTACAGCCTGTAGAAGACTGACAAGCAACAGACAACCTTGCAGCGATGAGCCAAGCTGTAAAGCTTACGTCGTCAATCAACCTCTTGCTCTGTGTTCCACTGAGTCTAGCGCGGCAAGCTGGTATTTAGCTGAGCCATCCCAAAGGTGGCTGCAATACTACATTCCGGATAAGATTTGTGCTTTAAATAGTGTTAAAAGCTGTCCAGGCCTTAAGTATTGCTTCACTCTATTTAGGATGCCCAGCTTTTTGGCCGCAGTTAGGGCTTTGTAGTCAATGGTGGCGCAGAAGTTGAGACTGGACGTCAACTCCATGCCTCTGAGCTAAAGTCGATCATTAACAGGAACAGATGTACCACGAAAAGTAAAGGTAAGGTCGAAACGACTCCTTTTTTCGGTAAAAAGACACGCCTGTGTTTTATATATTTGATATCTTAACAAGGCCACTTTCAATCTCAATAACTTCTCCAATTCATACTATCGCTATATGTATTTTTTCGAAGATTTGACTACAAAGCACAACTGGTTTTTAAAGTATATTATTATCATGTTGAAAAAATTATGCGAAAGCTAAGCACCCAGTAATTAATCCGAGCAAGGCCGGTGAGCTCCTAGAATTGACTGAGGACTGTAGAGGCTGTGTTACGGAATGCCCTTTGTTAAAGTTTGAATAATAAGATAAATCTGTGGCAAAACATGAAAAAGGAGACATATTTAAAGTGGCTCTATTTCTGTTCTGCAGCGACTTATTTGTTTACTTGTTGTATTCGAATGAAGTGAAGTGAGCTACTATCTGAGATATACGGGGAGGAAGGTCAGCGACGCGAAAACGTTTACCGCTCAGTACATCCTTCTGAACTGGACCACATACAAATGTTGCATAGGTTATTAACAAAAAATCTGCTGTTCTAATGCAAGCGAAAACATTTTGAATCTGTAGGTATTGCACTTTTGTAGGAAACAGATTTTTTACATACGGACAGACCGAATACATACGAGTTTCGTTTTTGGTATTTGACAACGGAACTCTAAAAACCCTGTCCGCTTCGAAAGGGTAATACAAATGACATCACCAAATAAAAAAATAAAAAAAAACAAAATATTCATGAAAGTA
Source organism: Cerastis leucographa (assembly GCA_963082945.1). Classification (NCBI taxonomy): domain Eukaryota; kingdom Metazoa; phylum Arthropoda; class Insecta; order Lepidoptera; family Noctuidae; genus Cerastis; species Cerastis leucographa. Next base: position 20,099,319 of record OY720362.1, on the reverse strand, counting down.
ACCATTAATGAATTTTAAAACTAAAGAAAGGACTACAAAAGGAGAACGAAGGAACTTTCAAAAAGGACTACATAAATATAATCTAATCTCGATACCTAATAATACCCTGACGGATCGGACAGGGTGATTTTTTAAATTGTGTAAATAAAAATCAATGGGCAATGTATGACGTAGCATCACTTAATGACGGCGGTCGTCTATGTGGTTGTGTTCGTTATTGTCAGGACAAGGCTTGTATGAAAGAAAATAAAAAAAAATGCCAGGTGCACTTTTTCATTAGTAAATTGCATCCTAACATAAAGTAATTTATGATAGGTTTTGCCACCGAGGAGAACCACAAAGAAACAAATAAATGCCGCGAGCTAGGCAGTTTGTAAGTTAATCTAGATATTTTTAGTCAATGCCAGTCGACGGCGCAGAATGGGATTTGTGATAGGAGAGTAATGTTCCGGCGCCGCCGTCTGTCGGACAGGCTCGCGCACGACCGGCTCGTGTGCTCGCGGCTCGTGTGCTCGCGGCTCGTGTGCTCGCGGCTCGTGTGCTCGCAACTCGTGTGCTCGCGGCTCGTCCGGCGGGTCGCACCGCTGCAGCTGCTGCAGCAGCTCCAGCTGGCGGCGCAGGCGCGCGCTGGGCGGGCGCGCGTCCGCGTCCCACGTGCGCAGGCGGCGCGGCCCGGCGCCCACCAGCTCGGACGCGGACGCGCTCACGTCGCTGTCGTCACTCACCGCCAGCGCCGCCGCCACGGCGTCGGCGTGCCCCGCGCGCACGAGCGCCGCGCCCACGTTCACGTCCGTGGGCCCGCGCGTGTCGATCAGCAGCGTCTCCACCACTCGTTGCTGTACGACAGAGGAGCGGATGTCACAATGTGTTACGTTAACTTTCGTTACGGTCATTTAAAAGAAATAGAACGGGGACGATGCATCCATCTACATATCATTTAGAAAAAGGGGTAAACGACGAGAAGACGGTTAATAAGTTCGTAGGTTCGTAAGAAGCCGCGCTTCGCTCACCTCGGTGTCGATGGCGACGACGTTGGCGTAGAACTGTCCGTCGTTGACGAGCCGCAGGAAGTGCGTGCAGGCGGCGTGCGGCCAGCGCCGGCCGGCCGCGCCGGGCCGCACGCAGGCCAGGCGCGCGCGCACGGCCTGCGCCGGCAGCGCGGCCCAGCGCCGGCGCAGCGCGCGCAGGCCGCTCGCGCGCACGGTCTCCACGGTGCCGTAGTCCACGTGCCGCACCTGCAACACCCGCACGCTTCACGCCTCGCTCTGCTAGCCCTACTCGCGCTACTTTACCTATAGTCTCGTTAATCTCCGAGAAATACACAGTGCAGATCATAAACAAATGAAACGATTGCAAGTGCTAGTTTCTTAATAGTTTATGGTTTTAGTTCATCTCATTACAGCCAAATCTACGTATATTTACTTATTCATAGTTAATTAAAACGATTTAGTTAACACAGTAACAGAGAACAAAACAAAGGTAAAACATAAAATTAACACTGTTCTTTGGACTTAATTAAAACTAACACGGAACAGTGGACATGAATCACATCACATTCAGGGTTGCAGTCAGAAGGGTGTTAAGCACGAAGCAAGGGTGTTTACCACAACGAGGACGATGACGACATTCCCGAAGTGACCGGGGTAGACCTGAGAGTGGCGGTAGGCAGGCTTAAAGCCAAAAATACCGCCCCGGGACCCGATGGCTTGCCTGGCAAAGCCTGGGTCCTGGCCTCGGAGGCTCTCGGGCCCCGACTGGAATGGCTCTTAAGCGCATGCTTGGAGAGAGGCCAGTTACCGCTTCGTTGGAAGACGGGGAAGCTGGTCCTCATCCGGAAGCCGGGGCGCCCTGCGGACTCTCCGTCCGCATACCGGCCCATTGTGTTGCTCGACGAGGTGGGCAAGCTCTTTGAAAGAGTCATTGCGAATCGCCTCGCCGGGCACCTTGTGGGGATGGGGCCGGACCTTGCGAAACACCAATTTGGTTTCTTGTTTTTGGCTTTCTTGAATTTGGCTTGCGATAGTCGTGGAGAGAATCCGGCAACTGGGTCTCGAGGTGGCATTGCACAAGTCCGAGGCCATGTGCTTTCATGGGCCTCGGAATGCGCCACCGTCGGGATCCATACTGACGGTAGGAGGGGTTCCCATCGGCGTCGAGTCGACGCTGAAGTACCTAGGGCTTGTCCTCGACAGCCGGTGGAACTTCGTGGAGCACTTCCGACGTTTGGCCCCCAAACTGGAACGGGCAGGGTCTGCATTTAAGCGGCTCTTGCCCAACCTAGGGGGTCCAAACGCCTCCTGCCGGAGGCTCTATGCGGGGGTCGTGCGGTCCATGGCCCTTTACGGGGCCCCGGTGTGGGCGCGTTCTTCGAGGCGGCGCGCGGCGAGCCGCCCATTACCTGAACGCGCCCCAGAAGGTGGTAGCCGTAAGGCTGGTCCGGGGGTACCGCACGATCTCCGGCGAGGCGGCGAGCCTCTTGGCCGGATTGCCGCCATGGGATCTGGAGGCGATAGTCCTCGCGCGCCTGCATGAATGGCGCGCGGAGGCACTACGCTGGGGGGAAACTCCGCTGCCGCGGCAAATTGTCGCTCAGCGGACAGACCTCCGGCGTGATCTCATGGCGACATGGAGACAGCGACTGTCGCAACCACGTGCAGGGCACGCCACAATAGTGGCGATAAGTCCCCTCTTTGAGGAGTGGCTAGAGAGGCGGCACGGCGCCCTCACCTTTCGCCTGATGCAGGTCCTCACCGGACACGGTTGTTTCGGGAGGTTCCTGCACCGAATCGGGCGGGAGGAAACGCCCGGGTGTTACCACTGCGAGGATCGGCCGGAGGACACGGTGGAGCACACCGTGGAGCTCTGCCCCGCTTGGGCTGAGCACCGCCGTGCCGCTCGCGTCCGGCCCTGGTTCAATACATGGTCCGGAGCGAGAGGGAATGGGATGCCGTCGCCTCCTTCTGCGAAGCAGTCATGCTAGCGAAGGAGGTGGCGGAACGTGAGAGGGAGAGAACCTCACGTCCCAGCCGCCGCGGGAGACGCCCCGGGCGTCGGGGGGCAACCAGTGGCCCCCGGCCACCGTAGGCGGAGCCTGTGGACGGTGAGTAATGGGCTAGCTCACCGTCCGTCCGTCTCATGACGACAGGCCGTGTCGACGGAGCGTACGTGTTCCACGCGCGCCTCAAGGAGATGTCAGCAAACCGGAAGTGGTCCGAAAGGGCCGATGCCTGCCAGGGCTGCGGGTTGTTCGAAAGAGATACCGCGGCCCTGGAACACAAAGGGCGAAGAAGGAACATGGGTGGGTTTTAGTCAGTACAAGTCTGACACTCCCTCCCGCTCCGCCCAGAGCGGGAGAAGTCAGTTGATGATTTCCCATCCGCAAACAAAAAAAAAAAAAACTTGAGAGGTGTCAAGGGACACCCGGATGGAACGAAGTTCCTTTCACGTACATAATATCAATACATTTTAGATTTAAGTTAGTGTGCGAAAAATAAAATATTTAATTTAAGGAAGATTAATCCTTAATTCGAAGCAATACGTCTTACATAACTGCACAACCGAATTTGTACTTTGTAGTTCGGTCACTCAAAATAATAATCATATCTATCCTTACTCACATACACACCCCAATTTTACGTAATTTAAGGAAATTTCAACTTTATTTTAAAGAAATAAAGCTTACAATAGCTTACTATAGCAAAAAGTGTCGTGACAACTTTTCGTAAGAATTTTTTCCGTCTAGCCCCCTTTCACAACGCGCGATAAGGAACTTCGTTCCAAAAAAAGGGTGTTAAGCATCTTCAGAGTACGACACACAAGACATTCAGCTCTGGCCACATTTTGGATGACAGTTGGCCGAAAATATTAACGCTCTTACGGTGTCCGATGTGCCTATTTTTAGGACACAACAAGTCTGTGGAGTTCTGAGCAATCGATATTTCCCCGTGGGAATTAACAAGTTACCGTGAGCTGATAAAGCCCAGCATCCCTTATAGATGGTAACATGTAGGGAAATAAGCGTAACCTTTGGAAAGTTAATCGTTAAGTTTTCTGCATCTTCAGCATCAGTGTTGGCGTCGCGGTGTAGGGTGTAGCCCTACACTGAGACTCCAGCCATTTAAACCATCTATTAGCTATAATAATGGATTGACATATTGCAATGTAGGAAACACAAGTAGCAAGAGTAGAATACCTTGACGGTGTCGGTGTCGAGGATCTTGACGATGAGCGAGCGGTGCCAGTCCTGGTCGTAGAGCGCGGCGCAGTAGTGGCCCACGCGGACGGCGCCGCGCGCCAGAGCGCGGTCGCGGCCCTCGCCGTTGTAGTACAGCCTGCCACAAGAGCGCCGGAGGGCATGACGGTACGTTGTCGAGGTACTTACAATAATGTCCTACAACTTTTGCTTCCAATTTATTTAAGGCTTTATTATAACTTACGGGGCTAGTTTACTTTAAGAGTTTAAGGCATTTCAAATGGAGGCAAATGCTAGAGAGCGCTAGTAGTAACCAAAGATCTGCTAGAAATAATCAGTAGGTACCTATTTTGTACTCAAATATTATAAAGTAAATGTTTGTTGTCTACTAACATTACACACGTACAAGCCGGATATGATAAATTTATATTATTGATAGCCCAATTCTTGTAGAAGGTTAAGGTTAGTGGTTGTAGTCAACGGCGGTTGAAGCCGCGGGGCACAGCTAATAAAGAATAAAATCTAAAGTAATAATATTTTAAAGAGGTAATATGTGAATGTAGGCGGTAATCTTCGGAACTCCTGGTCCGACTACGAAAACTCTTTCAGTAATTGGGAGCTACGTTCTCATCGAGTGTAAAGGCTCGCGAAGCCGCGGGACAGAGCTAATAAAAGTGTGAATGTTCTCACGTCATCTCGTCCATCATGTCATCCATGGCGCCGCTGTAGTCGTCGCCGACGCGGATGAACCAGAAGTGCGAGGGCGAGTACACCTCGCCGATCTTGACCAGCAGCGCCTCGTCGCCCCACAGCCCCGCCAGCGGCAGCGCCGGGATCTCCTCCATGTAGCGCACGCAGTCCGCCGGGAACACGTCCGGGTCCTGCCCACATGCCACACGGATACTTTATATCGCTCTTAGATAGCGTAGGCTGTTTCTTTCCAGAATAGTCGGATAGCAAACACCAACCCTATCTGGCTTTTAAAATATTTATATTTTAGACTTGGTCGTTAGCCCGTATATTCGTATAAATAAAATTTAAGTGTCAGTTTGTCATATTTTTTACTTTTGCACCCTCGTCAATTTCAAGGAGGTAACTTTGCTAATGATTCTCGACCCGAATCCAATAATAAAATGGGTAGGGAATTGTTATATTTTTCTTATTTCCCGAAAATCTGTAAGTGTGAACCACCCGTGTTTTGAACGCAGCCCGTCTGATCCTCGCCCTATAACAGCGCTTTCACACATAAAAACAATCTCAAACGTTTATTCGATTTTTTTTTTTATACCCTATAGCTATACCCACGTTAAGGGGGTTATTCTGATATATATACTAACAAACTTAAACAATCAAAAAAATCAGCGATTAATAATAATTAACAGATTGATCATTTATGTGTTGTGTGACAACCTGCTGAATTTTAACGAGGATGCAAAACAACACCTTGTATAATAATGTTATAAGCTTTTATGGTACCTACTTATATAAAAACAAAAAAAAATTGTTTGATTTTGACGGGACTTTAACGGGCAGATGGCTGATTTTATAAGGAGTACCTTAGACTACTTTAATTTTAGAAAAAAGACTAGCTGCTGCTCGCGACTTCATTCACGGGGTTTTCTTTTTTTTTTTTTTTGTGTATGAAAAATAGAAGTTGGCCGATTCTCAGACCTACCCGATATGCACACAAAATTTGATACAAATTGGTTCAGCCGTTTCAGAAGAGTATGGTAACTAACATTGTGACACGACAATTTTATACATATGTATAAAATTGTCGTATCTCAGATGTATGCCGTTGTAGTTAACATAACATATAATACGGGACTCACGAATTCGACACCGGGCAGCGCGTCGTCACTATCGGGCTCGGCGCGCGGGCCGCGGGCGAGCGCGGCGCGGCCGGCGCGGCTGACGCGCAGCGCGGGCGGCGCGGGCGCGGCGCGGGCGCGCTCCGTCAGCAGCCAGTCGCCCGTGTCCTCGGGCCGCGTGATCTGCACGCGCTCCTCCAGCGCGTACGCCAGGCTCACGATGCTCGTGTAGCCGAAGCGCGTGAAGTTCAGCTCGCGGTTGTAGCGCTGTCTGTACGCGACACGACACTCTTACTGACCTCGTAAGGTATGCGAGCTTATTACTTTACTTTGCCGACTTATAGCTACTACGAGTAGCATCATTTCACGATTTAACTCACCATAATATGTACCCATAAGGATAATAAATTTATTAGCAATAATGGGTGTAAAAGTAACCTTAACGAAGCCGAGATGCACTCTCCGTCATTGCGATCATTTTTTTGTTGTGTTAGGCCTTACCTGGGGCAACCTTCTAGTTACGGCGATATTGGGGGTCAAAGTTCCAACATATTCACAAGGTATATAAAAGTTTGTAATGTTATAATTTTAAATACCTTCACGACCCCCGTACTTTTTCAATGCATCCATTAGGTCAATGGTTTTAGTTCTTTACATTGAGTCATACCGTACGTGATTTTTCATCCCAAAAGAAGTTGTTCCCAGCAATAATTATTGCGTAGAGTTACTTAGTTTGATGTAAAGTTGTTGACGGCTTCATGAAGAGTCCATTTACACCTTGTTTATATACAATACTTGTGCTTTCATTGGTCATGAAAACATTTATTTATTTGAAAATCCATACTAATATCCATACTAATATTATAAATGCGAATGTCACTCTGTTTGTTTGTTTGTATGTTTGTTTGTTACCTTTTCACGACTAAACGGCTGATCGGATCTTAATGAAATTTGGCAAGAAGATAAATATCAATCTGGGGAAGGACATAGGCTATATATCATCACGCTACAACCAATAGGAGCGAAGCAGCAATGAAAAATGTTGCGAAAACGGGGAAAATGTGACGCAGACGAAGTTGCGCGGGACAGCTAGTATACAATATAACAGATAAAATCCACGTTATGCAAACCAACCAAATAAATGTTTGTTTAACCAAATAAAGGTGTCCTACAATACAAGAACTTGTTCTATGTTCAATTTGCAGTTTTCTGTTCATTGGTTAATAAATAATTTAAAATAACACCAAACAAAAAACTTCAATTTGGTCTCAGTATGACAACTAATTAATAAAGTTAGAATGTTAGAATTATTAAAGAATGAAGCCTGCATAAAACATTACAGGTGTGATCACCGCAGACAGCTAGTGAATGTTAATATCATGAGGCCAGGTGGCTGTCCAAAGAACTCACCTGTAAAGCCTTATAAGATCTGTGCACCACACTCCCTCAGGCGCTGCAGTGATCAGCTCCATTACTTCCGACTTTAGCTCCTCAAACTTGAGAGCCTTTGTACTGCTGCTACCTGAAGAGAGAAGCATTATGTAGTGTTAGACAGGTTGCTTGTAAACTGTCACTTGATTATTATTATTAGTGACTACCCTCACTTGTAATGTAATCAACTGACAGTTTCAAGCAATCCACAACCACCTGAAAAAACATTATGTATAAATTCATACCAAGAAATACATAATTCACCACATGATGCTAGCAGAATAGTCAACATTGGTTCAGTTGCAAAAGAAGTAAGGCCCAATGTACAATGTATTGAACAAGATTACATGAAGCATTCCGGCCCAGATCTAAAAACAAAATCTCACCTCTCGCCCAATGCACATTACAATGTCCATTTCACTTACATTTAGTATAACAAGATGTTTCGTTTAAAATGTTGAGCCTACCTTCATGTGGCGGGAATGGTATGATTGTTTGCCATTTTGATCACTATGCCACTGATTCATGAAACACGAGAGTAAAAATCTTAATTTATTATTTAAATCTTAGATTATTTTGTTTAGTAAATTGTATAAATTTAAAGATAAACACATTTTTATTTAGATAAGTATTTATTGAGTTCAATATAACACTTATTTGTATGTTTTATACTTCTTTGTAAAGTTATGTTCATTGTGTTGCACACAGGGCTTGTTAACGTTACCATTAGTTACCAACTAACAAAAAAATATCCGTTACTTAACGTTAATTCCAATGTGATACCTTATTAACTTTACAAAAATATAACGTTAATTGATAACATTACCAGTAATTTAACATTAAATACAATTAACCTAATATACGATAATAACGTTACTGTACCGTTAATTTAGCTAAAACCTGGTCACATTCAAGGTTGTGTGTGGTATGTAAGATGCTAAGTTGCTAACCATATACTGACTCCCTTAACCATGACCTAGCGACCCACGAAATGCGGCGTTCGCAAGGTTTGTTGCAATTAACGGTTATAAAAACTAACGACAAAAATTTGCAAAAATAACGTTAAATCTATTAACGTTATTTTAATATTAACGGTAACACTGACAAATGAAGGTAACGTTACGAAAATTTTACCGTTATTTAAAGCCCTGGTTGCACATTGTGCGTTATTGATTAGTAATAACTAACAAATTATTTTTAATAGTAGATCTCAAGAGTGATCAGAGGAGTTGCTTAACGACTCGGAGATTGAAGACTTCTTGTCTTTAGATAAAGATATCGGGCTCCAAAATACCGAACCGACCCTTCGAAATCTGTCTGTTGACAGAATCAGTCACACGGAAGTGATGCCAGAAGAAGATGGTGAAGAAGTTGAAGTGGAACTTGTTAGACATGGAAGGGGTCGAACTGCTGAAGAATTATACGTCAACTTAACGATGTACTGGGAAAATAAATGGAGGGTAGTCATCATTGAAACTGGTATTTGACATTGACACTGATGTTACGCTGAAGATAAAGGCTAAGGACAACTTATGGATGATGTGAAGAAACTATCCAAAACTTAACGCTAAAATTGGGATTAATTTTTAAATAAAAAAATTAAAACTCTTTAAAATAACTTTAATTTATTATAAATATAAGAGCACACATCAACCTGCTTCGTAACGTATTGTTACGTCGCGCGACGTCTGCTTTACGAGAACATTCTAGGATTACGTTCGAGTCTAGAATGATCCCGTATGTCTAGAAAGTTCGAGAAAGTTCTGGTCCTTTCTAGAGCTTTTTAGAAGGATTCGTTCCGCTATGGAGCTATCTAAAAGGTTCAAGAAGGTTGTGGAACTTTCTCGAAGGCTGGGTTTCCCCTAAGGAACTACCTAGACGAACACGGAAGTTGTGGAAGTTTCTCGTAAATGGGTCGGTCATATATATAGAAGACGGGTTAGCGGAAGGAGTCAGTTCATTCATTACGGCCCCTTAGTCTGGAGCGTGATCGGCTCGATCTGAGAGCGTCTGCAGACGGGGGCCAACATCCTTAGCGGTAGGGTGCGCCTAAGTCACCTCTGTCGCAGGTCGTCACCCGCTGGGCCTCCTCCGGGCAACCGGAGGTCTCACCTGGCGGTGACAGACCGCTGAGGTGGCGTGAAGAAAGCGGCGCTCGTTACGGTAACGTTGTACCGTAGCTAAGCGCGCAGCGCTAGCGCCGCTGGCGCCTCCTACCGGACAAAATGACAACCACACATTGGCGAGCCGCGCCTTTTACACGCGCTCGCCTTTTTCTTACCTACATGGCAAGCAAATGAGGTGCCCGTATTTACGGGCACTGTGTTGATCCCGCGGGGAAAGGGCTTGCCCACATACCGCCCGCCACGCCCCCATGTCGGGGACGTTGCGATTGCTCGAACGATGAAGGAGTCAGTCTGATTTTGGCTACGAAACGAAGCGATCGGAGTGAACTACTAGTGCAATATTCAAGTGAATAGTGATCAGTTGTGTAATTTTTTGTGTAGTGTTTAGAGTTAATTTTTTTTTTTTTTAATTGGTTATCGACGACACGGTTGGCGCAGTGGTTGAGCGATCGACTGCTGCGCTGCGTGTCGCGGGTTCGATCCCCGCACGGAAAAAATATTTGTATGGCCTACAGATAGTTGTTCCGGGTCTGGCTGTTTGTGTTTGTCAGTTTAAATGTTTGTAAACGCACCCACGATACAGGAGAAATTCCTAGTGTGAGGCAACGTTTTAAAAAAAAAAAAAAAATTGGTAGTGTGTTAATTTATCCTATACCCAGCTAGTAACAGTATACATAAACAGTACTGCTTCAATTACATTACAGACAGTCGAACCAACATTCTCCATAGAAAAAGGCGTAAAGAAGGGAGAGGCGCTTTCACCCTAGCTTTTTAATAGCGCTCTTGAAGAAGTGTTTAAAAGCTTTCGGCTAGTTGGGAGAGAAGTGACATTGAAATCAGTGGGGTGCGGTTAACAAACCATCGCTTCGCTGACGACATTGTCGTATTCTTTTCCACGGCGGCAGAACGGAAGCTTATGTTAAACCAACTCAGTGATGCAAGCCTTGAGGTTGTACTCGCGATAAAAATGTCGAAGACGAACTGATTTCAAACACCACTAAGCATAGGATCAGAGTGAATGGTGAAGAATTGCAATATGTCCATGAATACATCTACAAGTTGATGTATTCATGGACAAAATTGCAATATGTCCATGAATAAAATCTACTTGTAAATGTATTCATGGATATAAAAGGTGTAAAACACCTCTTAACGAAGCCGAAACGCACTGGTTCTCCCTGTCATTGCGATCATTTTTTTGTTCTACACCATACCTGGGAACCTTCTAGTTACGGAGATATTAGGGGTTCCAACTTTTTGACAAGTATTTTTTTAAATACAAGTTTTTATTGTGAGATTTTTATCTTTAAACAGCTCCACGACCCCCGTACTATTCAATCCGTCCATCAGCACAGTGTTTTGAGTGCGTTACATTGAGTTCTACCACAAAACATGATTTTACACCCCTCAAAAAAAAGTAGTTTCCCAGCAATAATTCTTGCGTAAAGTTACTTAGTTTCATGTACAGAATGCTTGGTTGACGGCTTCGTGATGAAGTGATTTGTACCTTGTATTCCATTGTTCTTATAATAATAATAATAAGACATTTATTTCGAGTGCCAGTTTATGCCAAGCCCTGGACGCGACCACCCACAGTGTGTAGTCGCATCCAGTGCTGCCACATCGGCGAGTCCCCGCGACCCACGAACAAGCTCAGAAAACTGTTCGAGCTGCCCCGCATGCGCTTCATAAGAGACGCACAACGCTTCCGCATGATGGCATGAAAACCATCCACACTTTTCACTGCAAACATTGCTGAAGCGCTGCAGTGGCGCGGCAGCCCGAACAGTACCCTGAACGCGTTATTATATTGTACTCGCAGAGCACTGTATGTACGCTGCGTGTACTTAGTCCACATGCTGCCGGTGTAAAAAGATTGACAGAATGCCTTAAATAATGTCACTTTGACTTGTTCGGTACACCGTGCAAACCTGCGGGCCAGCATGTTGCAGCGCACAGACAGCGCCCTGCGCTCCCTCTCCAAGTCCATGTTGTCACACATATCATCTGAGACCCAGTGACCCAGATATTTAAAATTAGACACTCTGTTTAAGCTGGCACCGCAAAGATATAAGGGAGGCACATTAGCCAAGGATTTATTACCAGCCCTAAACACCATCACTTCACTCTTATTCACATTATATCTGAGTCCATGGGTTCTCACATACTTTTCACAGATATCTAGCAGTCTGCGCATGGCACTGATTGACGGGCTCAGCAGCACCATGTCGTCCGCGTAGCTGATATTATTGACGCACTGACCATCTATATGGCACCCTATACTTGTTCTGCTGAGCTCGCCGATCAGCTCGTTCATGTATAAGTGATATTGGCAGTGTGAATGATTACTAAAAGTTTGTCCACCTATTTTAATGGAACCTTATACAAGCTGTTGTCTTGCATCCTCGTCAAATTCAAGGAGGTAACTATGCTAATGATTCTCGTCCCGAATACAGGGCTTTAAATAACGGTAAAATTTTCGTAACGTTACCTTCATTTGTCAGTGTTACCGTTAATATTAAAATAACGTTAATAGATTTAACATTATTTTTGCAAATTTTTATCGTTAATTTATATAACCGTTAATTGCGCCAAACCTTGCGAACGCCGCATTTCGTGGGTCGCTAGGTCATGGTTGAGGGAGTCAGCATTTGGTTAGCAACTTAGCATCTCACATACCACACACAACCTTGAATGTTAGCGGGTTTTAGCTAAATTAACGGTACAGTAACGTTATTATCGTATATTAGGTTAATTGTATTTAACGTTAAATTACTGGTAATGTTATCAATTAACGTTATATTTTTGAAAAGTTCATAAGGTATCACATTGGAATTAACGTTAAGTAACGGACATTATTTTGTTAGTTGGTAACGTTAACAAGCCCTGCCCGAATCAATAATAAAAGGGGTTTTTTTTTTTTTTTTTTTTCTTATTTACGGAAATCGGTAAGTGGGAACCACCCGTGTTTTAAATGCGGGCCGTTTTGTTCTCGCCCTTAAACCTTGCAAACGTTTATTCGACCATTTCTTATTCCCTAAACCACGTTCAGGGGGTTATTCTGAAATATTGACACACTTCGAAAACCAAAAAATCTGCGTTTATTAATAATTAACTAGGTACCGTAATTTTAATTGATTATTTATGTCTTTTGTGATCACCTCCTGAAATTTGACGAGAATGCAAAACAACACCTTGGGGACCGTCCATTAATCACGTGAGGCTTGAAAGGGGGGGGAGCGATCACGAAATATCACAAGGGGGGAGGGGGGTGTAGTAAGATATCACGTGTATTTATTTTTCCGTCAAACGCCCGATTCTAAACCGAAAAGCGGCTTGTAGTGTGACATTGACTGGCCGTTGCCAGGCAATGAACGAGGTACCTGTATTTAAAAATAATATTCTAAAAATTGTAAGATTCTGTGTAGGTACTAAAAATACACTTGATTTCGTCTTAAACTTCACCACATATCACCAAGGGGGAGGGGGGGTTAAAAAATACAAAAAAAAAACATCATGTGATTAATAGACGGCCCCTTGTATAGGAATAAATCCATCCGAGACACAAAAAAATCTGAGCTTGCTCAGACATCATAAGTCCTTTGAGTTCATAAGCTTTTCTTTATAAATAGAAATAGCCCTATCTCAATAATAATTGACTGTTTTCAAGGAACTGAAGATGGCACCCCCCTGGAAATAATCTTACTGGTGCCCATGGTAATAGAATAAAAATAAACTCACTTGATGATGTATGTTTCCCTGAATCATTATCCATGTCCAGAGACAGAGCCCCATCTTTCTCAGAAACAGTCTCTTCAAAATTTGGTAAACTATTGTGTATTGGAAAGCGTTTCCTCAGGAAATTCTTGACATCATTGCTAGTGACTGTTGTGTGCTGCTGATGGTTAACATTCTCTTTGTTCTGGCAGCTGTTATTAGTGATGATGTCTGGAGCTTTCACCTCTGCCTGTTTTGGCTCTTCAATGATGGATGGTGTACATTTATTAAATGACTTGTATATCAGATCTTGATTTGGTGGGAACACTCTAGATTCTGGTATGCTTCTCCTTTTTACCCGACTACAGCAAAGCGCAAAAGGAAGGAATATTATTTTATCAATGTAGGTATACATATGTATGTATTATGTAAATAAATAAACATATTATGTATATTTGTAATATAATTACATTCCACCATAGTGCCTAAACTACTGAGTTGATTTTGATGAATGAGGAGTTAATCAATTTGTTACTATGGTCCAGGCAACATAGGCTACATGTTATGTCAACAAAATCACAGATGTAATAGCCAAAAGCTTTTAATTTGACAATCAACACAAAATCTTTGACATGCATTATAAATAACCAAATGACAAATCTATGTTCAAGGTAGTATATATAAAATAAGCTTACACTTTTGAAGTAGAAGGTACTTTTGATTTCTGCACAAATTCATCAATGTGCTTTGCAGAGTCTGGCACAATCACAGTGAGAATTGGATTAGATTGCGGACCTGATAACTGTAAAAAAATATCTACTAATAATAAAACTGAAGAGTATGTTTGTTTACTTGAATGCACTCTAATCTCAGGAACTACTGATCCAATAATAAAAATTATTTCAGTGTTAGATAGCCCATTTATCGAGGAAGGCTATAGGCTATATTATCACGCTACAACCAATAGGAGAGGAGCAGCAATGACAAATATTACTAAAACAGGGAAAATGTGACACAGACAAAGTTGAGCAGGACAGCTATTATTATCATGAGTTTTGTTGTTACTGAGGCATCTTGGGTGACTACTCAGACTGCACACCAATGCCAGTTTACAATCCAATAGTTTGACTTCAGTTTGAATTTGGCATGCATAACTATGACTGAGACTTCACCATTAGAAGAGTTGCAAAAATACCATGCTAACTTAAAAAAGAGCAACATAAGTCTTTATTGAGACAAAAATGATTAGAATTGGGTTATTAAACACATATGCAGTACTTACCAAAAAGCTGTCGGCGCACCGCTCTCTGAGGAAAGGGACGAAGTCCCTGTATCCCATCTTGCTCAATGGAATATGTGTACCCAACATCTTATAGTAGTCGCGCATCAACATGCGCGAATCCATCTGCGTCGGGCTCGACACTACCAGAGAGCGCAGCCTTATTTTCACCTGTTTTACTAATTCTTCATCCATCTTAGCTTACACTTGGTATATTAATCAGTGATTAAAGGCTACACACCACAACAATCTAAAATGTTTTTGTTTTTTAATAGCTATTTTTATTTTTTTATTATCGATATCTACCTAAAACTATTATTAGCAGCCGTATTATTCATAATCAGCAAAGAGCTTAGAATAGGCTGCCTAACATTAAAAAAGTGTATAATATTCACAGATAACTGTAAATTACGTCTAATTAGCAATTGTACAAATTTTTTCAATGCCGAGTAGGCATAGTAGCAGTTCATGAACAATCGGTTCTTCACGTTATTTTTTTCTTTTCAACCACCTGAACAGCGCCCTACTCGGGCGTCATAACTCCCGAGCCTGCTATTTACCCGATATCGCGATATATTACTTTCCTCTATGCTGCTATTGTATTGTAGTCTTTGCTGCTTTGCTTCCTTTTAAAAGATGTTATCTTTGGAAGTTTGGATTGGACATGGACAACCAGGACAACCGACTCTACCTTTTCTTGTCAAAACCCAGGGTTGCTAGATCAAGTTTCGGAATAATTCCTTCAATCCTTTTTTTCCCCAAAATGAAACGTTTTGCTACTTTTTTCCCCTTTTTGTTTTTAAAATAGCAAATAAACTTTCAAAGTATCGAATGGTGGGCTCCACTGTGCAACTTTTCCCGCTGATTTGGAGCTTCAAATTTTTTGAACGTATAGTTCTCTTTTGGTAACACACCCACAAACCGTAACATCGCGAAATTTCGTAATTTTCATCCTAAAGTTTCAATCATTTTCATCTGTTTCATTGTTTGCATAACAAGTTAGACATGTTTTTTCAATAAATCCTATTACATTACACACCACACTACATGATTATGACATGGTAAAAACAATATTCATTTATTGCACTGTCGTACACAAACATGACAATTTATATTACATTAAAAATTTATCACTTCAGAACTATTACAATCCGTCTTATGAATTTGACCTCTTTGTAGAAACCGAAGGTCCAGTTTTGGAAACCCAAACTCAATAACAGCTGTCATAAAGTTCAAATTCCTTCGTAAGCTAATGTCAATCCGTCTTACGAATTTTCGATCAGAACTAGTGACCTGACGGTCACGGTGGCGCGAGTTTAACATTATTTGCCCATCACAAAAGTGCACAACGCCGCTAAAGAAGTTTTCACTTCAAAAAAAAAACAAAGAACCTTTTAGCGCGCAACCATTTGCCATGATCTACCAAAAAACCTTAGATAACTATACAGGGTGTAACGGAAAGGGTATATACATAAGGGTGTGCTACAGACCATCCAACTGAACATGTTTCCTCATCAGACAAACATCGTAATAGCGAAAAAAATATCAGCTGCCCTATACAAAACTTAATACCTATTCGACCCAAATGTATGAGGCAGCTGATATTTTTTCGCAAGCGCAACTTAGACTCCTAATGCGAGCTCGAAGTGTACAACGTTTAACGGGGTCTAGTGTAGGTCTACATTGTGCATTGTGCCCCATACTCGAACCGGAAAAAAAGGTTGAAACTTTTAACCGAGATTCGGCGCGACATGAGAGACTTATCCAGAGTCTAAATCGAGCTCGGGCACGCAATGAAGGGAAAGGGAATTCCGAAGCATATCAGAATGTCTTTGGTGTGAAAAAGTACGAAAAGTTGCGTACTTTTATTGTGCATGAAATGGCAAAACAAAACGAGACTGTACTACATATCAACATCGCTACCCATGCATACTCACGACTGGCTCGTTATTTCAAAGTGAAACGCAACAACTCCGAACTCTTTAAGTAATACATTTCTCAAGAAGGAGCTCCCTATGAATACCATGCTAACTTAAATAACTGAATAACGAAAAAATGCGTCGCATCTGTAAAATCATCAACGTGTTCAGGGGTTTGATCGTGACGCCAACGCAGCAAAAAATATTTTAATCAATTTTACAAGGTCTGCCATATGCCAGGATGCTCCACGAACGGGGCATCGTAACCTCCTATTTTACAATTCGACTGCAATAAGGTTCAGGCAAAATATTGAGTCTAATAGGGGATGGTCACATTTTTAGGGTTCCGTAGCCGAATGGCAAAAAACGGAACCCTTATAGATCAAGTCTCTTTGTCGGTCTGTCCGTCCGTGTGTCACAGCCACTTTATTCCGAAACTATTAAGACTACACAGCTGAAACTTGGTAGGTAAATGTATTCTGAGAAACGCTTTATGATTTTTGTACAAAAAAAACTATATAGATAAGGATATCCTCCCATACATGGACTTAGACTAAAAAAAAAGCTATCAAACCTATACGTGTGGGGTGTCTATAGATAGGTCTTTAAAAAAGACATTGAAGTTCCTAAAACCATTTTTATTCAAAGTCAATCTTTTGAAAGATAGACACTTCCAAAATAGTAAAACGTGTCGTCCCCCCCTCTAATTTCTAAAGTAAGAGGAGAAAAATTCTGAAAAAAATATGGGGATGTAGAACGTAAAAAAAACTTTCAACGAAAATTGGTTTGAATAAGATTTGATATGTAGTTTTTGAGATATGGGACTCTTTTGCGACCAAACTGCAGCAGTAACTTTGTTTTTTATTAACTTACTATGACAAACAATTTTAGTTTTACGGTTGAGTGAAGGTTTACTAATGAATGACCGTTCAACACATTGTTATTATATTGTTTGGGGCTATGGAACCCTGTGTGCGAGTAAGACTCGCACTTGGCCCGTTTTTTTTTCTTTGTCCGTCGGGTAGTTTATTGAAAAGTATTGGACACGTATTTTTTCTTTTTTCACATGGTCATAAAATTACGGAGATATATTGAGTTGAAATGGCGCATGACGGCACATGTAGGTAAATTTTATACCTATTTGTGACGTAGTGAGCCCCCACTCTCCAACTTTAATGAGTTTTAACTAAGTAATTTTTTGATATTTCGATAAAACAAAAAATACGTCTAATATTTTTGTATTACCTGTCTGACGGACAAAATAGAATGTCGTTTTCTTTACCCAGTCCGCACCCCTATTGCGGCTGGGTCTTAGGAGGTTATTCTAAGATTTGGAAAAATTGTCACTGACAGTTGAATTGAAGTAAAGGTCGTCTGTCACTGTCTGACTAATCTGTCAGCCTGTCCTGTTTTGGTCGGGCTGTTCATAGTGTTCATCATTCGAATTACGTAAGTTTATTTTGGAAATACAAAACGAGCGAGATGTCGTTCCTTCTAAAACGCACCGTTGGTGCTGGATGCAGTTTAGGCCGTAACATTCTAAACGATGTGAAGACTCCAGTTGTCCTGCGTGTGGCTACAAAAGCGGACCAAGCTGCTCCTCAAACGGAGACTCGACCAACCGTAGCTAAACTGAATCCTCTTCAGAAGACTCACTTGGTTGATTTTGGAAAATACGTTGCTGAATGTTTGCCTAAATATGTGCAAAAAGTACAACTAACAGCTGGTAACGAGCTGGAGGTTCTTATTCCTCCTGAGGGTGTCATTCCAGTGCTGCAGTTTTTAAAGGATAACCACAGCGCACAGTTTACGAACCTCGTGGATATTGCCGGCATGGATGTGCCCAACCGACCTAACAGGTTTGAGATCATATACAACTTGTTGTCACTGCGTTACAATGCAAGAATCAGAGTCAAGACATACACTGATGAATTGACTCCTGTAGACTCTGCCAATGACGTGTTCAAAGCTGCAAATTGGTACGAAAGAGAAATATGGGATATGTATGGTGTATTCTTTGCCAACCATCCTGATTTGCGAAGAATTTTGACTGATTATGGTTTTGAGGGTCACCCCTTCAGGAAGGACTTTCCTCTCAGTGGCTATGTGGAGGTGCGCTATGATGACGAACAGAAGCGTGTGGTGGTAGAGCCTTTGGAGCTGGCCCAGGAGTTCCGTCGCTTTGAGCTTAGTGCTCCATGGGAACAGTTCCCGAACTTCCGCAGTAACCCTGCTTCAGAGGAAGTTGTGAACCCAGCTGAAGACAAACCAAAACAATAATACAATTTAATTATACTCAACAAATAGGTATTTTATTGATGTTAAAAATAAAAAGTTACAAAAGCTTGATTTCTTGAATTTCTTCTGGATTCTAGTACTAGTTGCAACTATAAAATTGTATTGCACGGAATAGTTTAAATTTGTAAAGATATTTCTAGCATACATTAAAGAAATAGCTTACTAGTTTAATTTATTATTCAGAGTCACACTCATCAACCCAATACTGCTCTGACAGTAATTCTGCAATAATAATAAGATTGATTGTCTCCCTATTGTCTGCACAAAGATGCATTTTAGAAAAGGTGATTGTAATTTTGGTGAATTTTTGTGTCTTATAAATTAAATCAAATTAAAAAAACCGGCCGGTTTCTTTCCCCTTAACTCAAATAAAAAAACTGGCCAAGTGCGAGTAAGACTAATGAAAAACAAAGTTAATGTTGCAGTGTGGTGAAAAAGTCCCATATCACAAAAACTAAATAACATTATCAAATCTTTTTGAATAAGATTTGTTATTTAACAATTTTCATTGAACATTTTTTTTACATTCTACAAACCTAAATGTTTTCAGAACTTACCTCATCTTACTTTAGGAATGAAGAAACACATGTCATTTTACCACTTTGGAAGTGTATCTTTCAAATACCTGATTTTGAAAAAAAAAATGGTTAATAGAGGTCAGCATCATTTTTTAAAGAATCACCCCTTTACATATAGGTTTGATATTTTTATTTTTGTATAATGCTTGTAAAGCGGTTTATAGAATAAATCTACCTACCAAGTTTCAACAGCGTAGTCCTGATAGTTTCGGAATAAAATGGCTGTGACATATGGACGGACAGACAGACAGACATCATTCAAGACAAGATCATCACTGCTTTTCTAGTTCATGAAGGGATATAAACAACTTCCACATGTCTGGTCGATTCGAAATTTGAACTCTTGTCACCACGGGCATCGCCAGGGGGCAGCCCATCTCCACCCGCTCGCGATTTTTTTTAATTTTTTTACTTTAGCTGTTTTTGGAAGACGCGCTACTAGTTTTTATTCTGTGGCGCTACACCGAGAAAAGTGGAAGGAATGCGGGAGGCCTATGCCCAGGAGTGGGGCAGTCAATGCTATGAAAATATAATACAAGTTTAAAAATAATGAATTAAACCCGGCCAAGTGCGAGTCGGACTCGCGCACGAAGGGTTCCGTGCCATTTCATCTTCTTCTATATAATAAAAACGGGCCAAGTGCGAGTCTGACTCACACACAGGGTTCCATAGCCCCAAAAAATATAATAACAAAATTTGGAACAGTCATTCATTTGTAAATCTCCACTCAACCGCAAAATTAAATTTGTTTTTCATAGTAAGTTAAAGAAAAACAAAGTTACTGCTGCATTTTGGTGAAAAAGTCCCATATCTCAAAAACTAAATATCAAATCTTATTCAAACCAATTTTCGTTGAAAGTTTTTTCGACGTTCTACATCCCAATATTTTTTTAGAATTTTTCTCCTCTTACTTAAATTAGAGGGGGGGGGGGGGGACACGTTTTACCACTTTGGAAGTGTCTATCTTTCAAACGATTGACTTTGAAAAAAAATAGTCTTAGAAACCTCAATGTCATTTTTAAAGAGCTATCTATAGACACCCCGCACGTATAGGTTTGATGGTTTTTTTTTTTAGTTTCGGTTCCGTGTATGGGGGGGGTATCCTTAATCTATATTTCTTTATATTTTTGTTAAAAAATCGGTTCACATAATACATCTCCCTACCAAGTTTCAGCTGTGTAGTCCTACTATTTTCGGAATAAAGTGGCTGTGACATACGGACGGACAGACAAACAGACATGACGAATCCATAAGGGTTCCGTTTTTTGCCATTCGGCTACGGAACCCTAAAAATCAATTGCTGTTCGTTTGTCTCGCTAAAACTCGAGAACGGCTGAGCCGATTTAGATGATTTTGGTTTTGAAATGTTTGTCGTAGTCCGGGGAAGGTTTAAAAGGTGAGAAAGGTAGGGTAGGTAGGTAGAGTATAGGGTAGGGTAGGGTAGGTAGGAAAAAGTGCATTGCTACATGTGTACAGCTAGTTATTTATAAAAACGAACAAAAATATTCGCTTAAATATTTATTTTATAGTTTTTTTAGTATTTGTTGTTATAGCATCAACAGAAATACATAATCTGTAAAAATTTCAACTGGCTACCTATCACGGTTCATGAGATACAGCCTGGTGACAGACGGACGGACGGATGGTTTGCAAAGTCTTAGTAATAGGGTCCCGTTTGACCCTTTGGGTACGGAACCCTAAAACCAAATCAAATTTTTTAAAAACCCTCGATACGAAATAAAACCTAAAAAAACAAAAATAAATTAATCCAAGAGTCGTTGCGTCGGTGGCCCGCTTTGTTCTGTGCTTGTACGCGGTCTTTTTAGAGGTCCCCTATATTTTTGGTTTTTTAGATTTTTTTTTTGTGATCCGTTGCCATACGCAAAAACGGGACCCTTGTGTCCGTCCGTCCGTATGTCACATACTCCGAGACTATTGAGAGGTTTAATGCTACTGCTATTCTAAGTATACAAATCATTACTACCCTTAAATGTATGTGATTCATTTCGTAAAAAAAAAACAGAACTGAAACATTTATATTTACCGAGAAATCAACTATGATAAGATTATCATCACGCATTTGTAGTACTGGAACGTAAACATTTGAGTTTCAAATGCGTTTCAGTTTGTTTTGTTTTCGCGGACTCACAAAAAGCATAATATGTTCTCGTGGCGAGGACTATATGTAGGTTTGAGGAAAGCGACTAAATCCTCAAACTTGCAGTTTTACAGGTTTCTAATGGAACTTAAAACTATTCGAGATTTTGGAGGGTTAAAGCAAATACTGTCTACCTGTTCTGATGGTAATAAGTAATGCATTTTGGATAAAATATTCTTTATTACACCTCAGCATTGTCAACAAAACCCGATGAGAGTGAGGAGAAGTGGTTACTGTGTCTCCTAGCGGCGGTATCGGTAGCGCTTGAAGTGGAACCACAGCTGGAAGATGTTGTTGTGGAAGTGGCAGCGGAAGCCGCGCTTGTACGAGTACTCCCACTCGCGGTTCACAATCTTGAAGGCGATGTCCTCGTACGGCGGCCCGGCGTGGAAGCGCAGCACGGCGAAGTCGGGGTTCTCGGGACATGCTTTCTGAAAACGACATACACAAACTCATCAATAACAAATTCGCTTTTTCCTAAACCTAAATCCTCCTCTCATGCCCCTAATGGCATCAGAATAAGAGTATTATAATAAGCTAATCAATCCAATACGCCTGATATAGTGGTTGTGAATAGATCAGAGCGAAGCGCCACATGACGAGAACCTCGTGAAAGCCAAGAAAGAAAATCAAGTATCTTGACTTGGCTCGCACAAGGTTGTCGTCATGCGGAGCTTCGCTCTGATAGATCCACAACCACTATATTATCAGGCATATTGAATTGATTAGCTTATTATAATACTTTTGCCGCAATGATCGCCGAGTTCACATCGAACTCGGTTTCAGCCAATTGCTTAATTGGCAAGAGCCTCGACCAATAATTTAATAATTTGTAACACTAGCTATAAATTAGATACGAAATGTGGTCTTAAAAGGTCTGATCAGGAAGTGGCCCAAGAGTTTGTGAATTTCTTTACCGATATACCGTTTAAAACAACGGAGACTCTAAATTCCTCACCTGAAATCTCACTTGCTTTACTAAAGGCGAACGTGTCTGGCTGCCCGGCTGAATTTAAATTTAAACACATAAAACCCTATGACAGCTAATAAAGCTTTCCGGCAAATAAAAATCAAACTGACCGAAGATCTATGGGGAATGTCTATCAAAGTTTGTACATCCATCATTGAGACTATAGCACCATACTTAGCTTTAATTTTTAATTTGTTTGTGGACCAAGGTTTTCCCTAATTTAATGAAATACAGTAAAGTCATCCCCCTTTTCAAATCCGGAGACAGTAAAGATACTAATAATTATAGACCTGTATCCGTGTTGCCAGTCCTAAGCAAGGTATTTGAAATCAAATGCTCAATCATTTTAACACTAACAAAATTTTACACGATCAACAGTATGGTTTCACCAAGGGACGTTGTACAACTGACGCCGGTGTAACCTTATTAAAGCACATATTTACAGCGTGGGAAGAGTCCCAAGACGCCATTAGAATATTTTGTGACCTCTCCAAAGCATTTGATTGCGTCAATCACGACACATTACTTTTGAAACTTGAGCATTACGGACTTGGTAAACTTGCACTTAGTTTGGTAAAATCATATTTGAGTGATAGGCAACAGCAAGTTCAAATAAATGGTGTTAATTCACAGGGTTTAAAAGTAAAAATGGGGGTTCCGTAAGGGTCAATATTGGGTCCTTTCCTCTTTCTAGTATATATTAACGATCTACCCTCTTTATTGAAAAGCCAACCACAAAATATGGTGTTATTTGCTGATGAATATACCGATGTTGATACCGCAAGATTGGTCTATTTTAGTTACTTTCATAGTATAATGTCTTACGGCATTTTATTATGGGGACGGGCTGCAGACATTGAGTCTATTTTTATTCTGCAAAAAAGAGCCATCAGAGCCATATATAATCTCCGAAGGCGCGATTCTCTAAGGGAACTGTTTAAGGATATTAACATCATGACGGTACATTGCCAATACATTTATGAAAACATAATGTACGCAAGAAAAAACCTGCATCTTTTTAGTAAAAGAGGTGACAGACACAATTACAACACTAGAAATAGAGACCAATTAGTTCAGCCGGGCTTGGCCAGACTCGCTAAAGTAGACTCATCTTTCATGGGGTACTGTTTAAGATGCTATAATAAAATTCCACAAAGTATTCTCGAACTGAATGAGACAAAATTTAAAACATGCATTAAACGCACACTATGTAAGCAGGCTTATTACAAATTGGACGATTATATCGCTGATAATAATGCTTGGCTCAATGCCGGTCCTGCTCCACAAGGACAAGGGCGCATAAAATTATAGCATTAAATAGTATTGTTGGAGCTGCTGAAGATTGTACAACTATCTTTGCATTGTATAAATTCAATTTAGTATTATATAATTGCATAGCCCATATTGTGTGAGTACTTTGTAGGTACTAGCTATCATTTACTGGAAACCTACGTCTTTTATTGACTTGAATGTGCCCTGGCGGTTGAGAGTACGTCATGCTCACTCAAATGTCACGCTGATGGTGGCGCGTGTGTCGGATCATTTAGTTCCCTTCAAAATGGTTGAGTTGAATGATGGCTGATCCATGCGTCATGTTCGTGAACGGGCGCTGTCAGTTGTGCCTGGTCGTCTCTTAGCTGCCACGGCTCATTTCGAACTAATGATTTCATATTTTAATTGTTCTTTTCGTTTTTACTATGGACACTTTTAACGTGCACGTCTTGCTACATCGTTCTCACATAATGTACCATCTCTAAATGAATGATGTAACCAAGGTTTTGTAACAAGATTTTGATTTAAAAGAGTGTCCATGGAGTTTCTTGCCCATTCTTCTCCATAGAGATCTACGCTTTGGAATGGGCAACTACAGTACTTTCACAGTTATTATGTCTTGTGACTGGGACTGTAGCTTCATTTTTATTGTTTTTCGACTATTCAAAAGTGCCTCTATCTGGCCTACTTGAAATAAATGATTTTGATTTGATTTGAATACCTGAGGCTCTCTTCAGGCAGCTGGATCAAGGGTACGGCTCGTATTGTTAGTTCCTTTCTCT
Organism: Cerastis leucographa; assembly: GCA_963082945.1. NCBI lineage: Eukaryota > Metazoa > Arthropoda > Insecta > Lepidoptera > Noctuidae > Cerastis > Cerastis leucographa. The sequence goes on along the minus strand of OY720362.1, from coordinate 20,074,786 downwards.
TGAGCCCTGACTGCCGGTAGCTTGGACCGTGTTCCCGATACCGGCAGGCTACTATTTTTGATGTAAAACATCTATATCCGCGACTAGACAGTACAATCGGTGAATCGGCAACGGTGTTGCGCCCCCATCCCTAGGCCACGTAAAGTGAACCTTCTCCTAACGCAACACGGAACTAGCAAGTATAGTATGTAGAGTGTGTGTTGTGTAGTATGTGTGCAGCACTGACCAGCGAGAACTCGGGCGTGGCGTTCTTGTCGATGAGGTCCGGGTAGAAGATGTTGAACTTGTAGCCCTGCACGATCTTGGGCGGCGGGTTGTCCATGTCGTAGTGAGTCTGGTTGTACTTGTTCCACTCGAAGCCCGTGTGCACTCTGCCGTTAAAATAACATGTCGCCATTACAATAAGGAGGAATGTTGCTTGTTTTTAATTTGGACTTATTCATTTATTAGCTGACGAAACTTCATAAACACGATGGCCTTGATTCAGAAATTGATATAACATAAATATAGTTATTTTCTGAAATTCGTAAAAAAAATACTTATATTATAAACGCGTTCGTGAATATGTATGAATGCTACGAGCACTTTCACGCAAAATCTGTTGAACGGATTTTGACAGTAATATACCGTATAAATCAAAATAACAAAAAATAGTGCGTGGAGTCCCTCCGCGCGGAAGAAGTGAAACTTCGTAATACTACACGCATGCGTTCGAGTGCCACGCATTCGTCTCGTTATTTTATTGAGCTTCTAAATAATATTTTGTTGTTTTCTTGTTGTATTATTTAAAAGCTTTTTTTATTACATAATCCTAATCCTAACTAATATTATAAATGTGAAAGTAAGTTTGTTTGTTACCTTTTCACGACTAAACGGCTGATCGGATCTTAATGAAATTTAGCAAAAAGATAGATTTCAACCTGAGGAAGGTTATAGGCTATATATCATCACGCTACGACCAATAGGAGCTGAGCAGCAATGAAAAATGTTGCGAAAACGGGGAAAATGTGACACAGAGGAAGTTGCGCGAAGGGTGGTCACACCGAAGAGTCGAATTCATGACTGTTTGCACGCCATCTTGCGTACCTAGTAGAACTACGTAGTCACAAATCTTGTAATACTGCCATCTCTTAGTGAGTTTTAGAAAATATTCCCCCCTCCATGGTAGCGTTAAACTTGTTGGAAGTCGCATAAGAAGTTTAACTTCAAAAAGGCTATAATTTCCTATGTTCCGTCGTTATCGTGTCGCGGCAGTCATTAGAGACGCAGGACGTCGCTCACCTGTTGAAGTAGCGCGGCTTCCTGGGGCGGTACTTGTCGGCCCACAGGCAGGGCTGGTCCGGCAGCGCGTGCTCCACGCTGAACTGCACCTCGTCGCCGTTGGCGCCCATGCCGCGCCGCGCCTCGCGCTCCAGCGCGTCCTCGCCGCGGCCGGCGCGCAGGCCGGCGCGCAGGTAGGCCAGGCGCTGCGCGTCCAGCGCCGGCTCCGTCAGCAGCGTGCCCGGCTCCAGCGCCGACGGCGACAGCGGCGCCGGCGAGTAGCGCCCCGCGCGGTACCAAGCCTCGTCCTCCTCTGCGCCGCCCGCGGACGAGTCCGACTCGGCCCCCGCCTCCTCGGCCTTCGCCCCCGGCGCGGGTCCCGGCAGCTCGTCGACGGCCGACGTGGAGGCTTCGGCCGGCGGCTCCGCGGGACGGTCCTCCTCTGGACTCTGTGATCTGCAAGTAAAACGGCTATTTTATTTGAAAAATTTACAGTTTCATCGCGAATTTTAACAACAAAAAATATTTTATTGTGTTAATTCCACGAATGAGTGTATTTTAGCGGTTGCACTATGCTTCCCGCCCACAAATATACAAGGTGTTGTTTTGCATCCTCGTCAAATTCAAGGAGGCAACTATGCTAATGATTCTCGTCCCGGATCAATAATAAAATGGGTACGTATTTTTTTTTCCTATTTGAGGAAATCGGTAAGTGTGAACCACCCGTTTTTAAAAACGCGGCACGTCTGGTTCTCGCCCTATAACCTCGCTTACACACATACAAACAATCTCAAACATTTATTCGATAATTTCTTATGCCATAAACCACGTTAAGGGGGTTATTCTAAAATACTGACCAACTTAAACAACCAAAAAAATCGGCGTTTATTTATAATTAACTACGTATCGTAATTTTCATTGATTATTTATTTATTTAGAACATGGAGGACTTACAGCTAATAAAAACAAACAAAAAAAGGAACAATAGTCACCAGAGAGCCAATGACAAATCCTCACGTATAGACATATAATACAAGTGGTGTGAGCACAGAAACAAAAAACACACCGCTTTAATTAAAGTAAAGTTAAAAGCACTATACATACTTGGTTTGAATTTATATTAAAAAAAATGTATAAGTATATATTGAGAAAATAATAAAAACAAAAGCATACAATATAACCTTCACCTTCTGGCCGAATTCACACTAATTGTGAATGGATCTAAATCAAATTCCTTGCATATATCATTGAAATGTTTGCTTGCACGCACAATATAACTGTTCTGCCTATAATTCGAAGATGTATGAGGTATACGTATGGGTGGATTAAACCGAAACGTTTTACTTGGCACATTAAAATAAAACTTAGACAATAATTCAGGGTTATCAATATTGTTATTAAGGATTTTTTAACAAGAATATATAGAAAAATTTTACGTCGTTCTACCAGTGGAAGCAGGTGATACTTTTTACAGACTCCAAGATAATCATTTGACTGATATGGAATCTTTTGATGAAAGCAGAGATATTTTATGAAGCGTTTTTGAATGTTTTCAATACGGTCAATGTATTTATTATAACGTGGATTCCATATCTGAGACGCATACTCTAGCTGACTGACTTACAAAGGTACAATACAATATTTTTAGTGTTTTAGCAACTGCAAAACATTTAGAAAGACGTATAATAAACCCCAGTTTAGAAGCTTTTTTAACAATTACATCAATGTGTGTGTCAAAAATTAACTTACTGTCTTGATGAACGCCCAAGCCACGAATAGTATTACACCTTGGCAAGATCTGGCCACCCAGAGTATAAGTAGTGGCTAGGACTGCACGTTTTCTAGTGTAAGTGATCACCGAACACTTAGAAGGGTTGAGATCTAGTTTATTGGCCCGACAATATTCTTCAAGCCGATTCAAGTCAGCCTGAAGTGCTAGTTTATCTTCGAGTGTTGAGATAGCGGCAAAGATTTTCATGTCGTCGGCAATGCATAATAATTTCGAGGCATTGATCGATGTCGTTCACACAGACCACAAAAAATAAAGGACCGAGCAATGAACCCTGAGGCACTCCGCTGGGCACCTTTACCCAACTAGTCATATAATTATTGAGTACTACTGCCTGTGACCTGTTATCGACGTATGAAGCGAACCAGCTTAAGAGGTCCCCACGTATGCCCATGTAGCTTAGCTTCTTAATCAGAATATCGTGGTCGATCCGATCAAATGCCTTGCTAATCTGTGTAAACCACATCGACCTGCTTACCATTATCCATAGCATCCGTAATGAAATCATTAAATAAAATTAAATTAGAAGTGGTCGACCGTCCTTTTAAAAAAGCCATGCTCAAAGGAGCCGAACAAGCTAGCAAGGGCGGGATGTAACTGGTTATAGACAATCCTCTCAAATACCTTAGCTATAATGCACAACTTGGATATAGGTCTATAATTAGTAATCTCGGTTTTAGACCCCTTCTTATGTACGGGTGTAATAAAAGCAGATTTCCATACTTTGGAGACAACACCTTGAGTCAAAGACTTGGGAAACAAAATTGAGATAGGTAGGACGATGGAAGGCGCGCATTTAATTAGAAATTTAGATGATATGTTATCAGGGCTAGCACCTTTAGTAGGATCCAAGTTGCGAGGTAAACCAGTCACAACATCAACATTTACTTTTATGTGACAAATGTCAGATGAAGCTCTGTTTGTATCAAAAGGGAAAACAGGAGGTGAATTTGGAGTATTAGATGAAGTAGGGCTGAGAAAAGTCGACATGAAATAAGACGAGAAGGCCTCACAAATAGAATCTCCAGTGAGTAATGATTCATTGTTATAATTTAACATATTAGGTATAGTGTTAGAGTTGTAGCGATTTTTAACAAAGGTCCAAAAGTGTTTAGGGTTTTCTTTAATGGATTTTTCAGTTTTATAAAGATAACATTTATAACATGAAGCTTCCATAGTCTTGACTGTGTCACGTAAGTATTTAAAAGTTAACTCGTCCGATTTATTGCCGTAGATCTTGAATTCTTTTAGGTATTTAAACTTTTCTTTAATTGTTTTGACGAGTGACGAGCTGTACCAGACTGGGTATTTTTTATTACGTACTAGCTGTTGTGGTATATATATTTTTTGAAGCTGTTTTATAGTGTCTATAAAGTATTCAACTGACACTCATCCATTGATCTGATTGAAAACTCATGCTCCCAATTAATTCCAGAAATTTCGTCATTTATAGAATTAAAATCACCTTTACTATAGATAAATCGCAACCGCGGCGCATGATCAAGAGGAGGTATTTCAAAGATGTCAATACTGATTAACAATACAGGATGATAGGGATCAATAGGCACCAGAGGGTCAGTACACTCACTAACACAGGCTAACTTATTTGAGAGGACTAAATCCAACAGTTTCCCGTACCCATTAGCCACCCCATTATATTGTCCAAAGTCCAGCGAGCATAACTCGTCCGCGAACAAACATTCGTCACTAGTGGCGGGGTTCACTGGGACCAACGAAAGGCTATATTTGATTGAGCCCACGAGATTCCACTCATATTAAAATCTCCCAAAACTAAGAGCACATCTGAAGTTTTATTCAGAGCTGTCTTTTGTGACAACCTCCTAAATTTTGATGAGGATGCAAAACAACACCTTGTATGTACTGGCAAAAGAAACAACTTAAGGGTTTTTAAGTGGCGCGGGTAGGTTTTGGCGGGCTTTTTTTTTTTTACGGTTCGGAGATCATGAAATGACTTCCCCGCTCTGGGCGGAGCGGGAGGGAGTGCCAGACTTGTACTGACTAAAACCCATCCATTTTCCTTCTTCGCCCTTTGTGTTCCAGGGCCACGGTATCTCTTTCGAACAGTCCCGCAACCCTGGCAGGCATCGGCCCTCTCGGACCCCTTCCGGTTTGCTTACATCTCCTTGAGGCGCGCGTGGAACACGTTCACGCCGTCGGCACGGCCTGTCGTCATGAGACGGACGGACGCTGAGCTAGCCCATTACTCACCGTCCACAGGCCCGCGCCTACGGTGGCCGGGGGCCACTGGTTGCACAGTTGGGACGTGAGGTTCTCTCCATCTCACGTTCCGCGACCTCCTTCGGCGACGGCTTCCCATTCCCTCTCGCTCCAGACCATGGATTGAACCAGGGCCGGACGCGAGAGGTCGCCGCCGCCAATCGCCGCTACGAGGATACGGCGGTACTCAGCCCAAGCGGGGCATAGCTTTACGACACCCGGGCGTTTCCTCCCGCCCGATTTGGTGCAGGAACCTCCCGAAACAACCGCAACTGCGTCAGGCGGAAAGTGAGGGCGCTGTGGCACCTCTCAAGCCACTCCTCAAAGAGGGGACTTATCGGCACTATTGTGGCGTGCCCTGCATGTGGTTACGACAGTCGCTGTCTCCATGTCGCCATGAGAGGTTTTGGCGGCCTGTGGCGGCAATTTTAGGCGGTAATTTTAAGTATGATTGAAACATAATTCATATGCCAGTTGATTCTTTGATATAGTCTCAATCATATCCTAAAGTTATGGTATATAAAAAAACAGGTTGTATAATATATATATATTTTTTTCTTCGAACCCTATTTTGGAGATTTTGATAATAGGTAGATTGAGCATTGTATCTGGTTGGGAAGTGTACGCTCTGCTCCTGCTTGAGCAGCTGCAGCTTGCGGCGCAGGTTGCTCTGGTGCCGGTCGCGCGACATGGTAGTGTATGTGTGTGCGTACCTGTCCGCCCCCCCCTGCTTGGCGAGCGCCACGCCCTGCTCCTGCTTGAGCAGCTGCAGCTTGCGGCGCAGGTTGCTCTGGTGCCGGTCGCGCAGGCGCGCGCGGGACATGTGCGCTGCATAGGAAGTGTTACAGGATTACGTACATCATCATGATAAATAAACCATTATAAGTTCCAATAACAAAAAAACAACGGGTTGCACTCGGGGAGTGCCGGCGGAAGTGAAAACTTGAATATTAGCGTTGTGCATTTTTTATATTTTGGTATTGTTACGGAATAATTTTGCACGAATTACTTTAATTACCAGTATAAACTCATTTATGTGGTATAAAAACTTTTTTACAAAAAAAAAAAATAACCGACTTCCATAAAACACTAAAAAGTGGCAAATAATTTTAGTTTCGGCAGTCGGTGACTGGTTTGTTTCATTTACTTTTTTGCCACCGACTTCCGAAACTAAAATTATTTGCCACTTTTTAGTGTTTTATGGAAGTCGGTTATTCTTTTTTTTGTAAAAAAGTTTTTATTTTAGCCTTTTCAGTTGTGGTATCTCACTTTAATCCTAGTCAAGTATAATTTTTACATTGTAACTAGACAACCAGCACTTCGTCCATACATACGACAAAGGACAAAATGCATAATAAAGAGGATGACTCAAAAAGTACCTAAGCAAAGATAATAAAATTCATATGGGTCCACCGGGCAAGCTACTCTACCAAATGAATGAAAAATCATCTAAATCGGTCCAGTAATCACGGAGAAATCGGTGTACATACGTGAAAAATTTACATATAACAAAATTTTTAATAAAATGAAAACTATATGGCCAAACTATATTATTTTTTGGTAGTTTTGTATTTCCTAACAGTCATGAGTTTTGTCATTCAGTTATGTTCTCTGATAGTATAGGCAGAGGGCTAGGTAAATTAATAAGTAACAACCTGAGTTATTCCACTCAAAATTATTGTATGCCAGGTTCAACCTACAAACAGATAATGGCATCAGTCACGAAAACTGTTTTAAACCCAAATTCTACTGTAGCCATTTTTGTTGGTAATAGTTGTAATGTAAAAAAAGAAGATATCACTGACTGTGTTGCAGAGTTGTTAAAGTTAGATTGCAGTAAAATCATATTGTGTGCTTTTCCATATTTTGAGAAATTATGTAATCGAAAAAACAATTATATACACACACTTAATCAGCATGTACATTTCTTGGCTAGTCACTATTGTGAAAAACTTTTGTTTTTAGACATCAATAATTCAGTTGATAAACTTAGGTCGACGCGGGATACAGTGTATCTCCCTATCAGATTTAGACATCAAATAGCTAGGCTATTAAGTTTTAATATTCACTCTGACATAAGTAGTATGTCGATGTTTAGTTCTATAATGAACACTGCCACTATTAGTAATTATACTAATATAGATTTATACAATTATTGTTCTGAGGAGGATCCATGTGTCACCGTGGAAAATTCTCAGTTAGCTTATAAGATTAGTGATAGGATCTTGCTGTCTGGTGATGGCACTGGTGTCTCGGGGCTCACTCCGGATACTAATATTAATTTAAACTAGGAAGTGAGACAACAGAAGGTACGGTTAACAATATAGTTAAACCTAACAACATCATGGTATCTTCTTGCACTCAATTAGTTAAATATAAGAAAGGGCCTCAGCAGAATACCTTGAAATTATTCCACCAAAACATTCAAGGTATTTCTTCCAAATTATTAGAAATTGAATTGTTTTTAGAAAGGACTTTATTTGACATTATTTGCTTTACTGAACATTGGCTAAAGGATTACCAAATGCTCATTAATTATGAGAACTATACGGTGGGTAGTTGTTTTAACCGTAAATCTATGCTGCGTGGAGGTTCCCTAATATTAATTTAAAATTGTTTTAAATTTAAGCAACGTAATGACATAGTAGGTCTCTCGGTTGAACATTGCGTCGAACTGTCCTGTGTTGAGCTAGATAGGCATGTAATTGTGTGTGTGTACAGACCCCCAAACTATCAAAACTTTTCTTTATTCGAATCAATAATGGAAGATGTCCTGGCAAAACTTACAGCCAGTAATAAATCTGCAATTATCTGTGGTGATTTTAACATCAATATTTTGGAAGAAAATTCTAATAGCAGCAGGCTATTAAATCTCTTTAAGTCATTTCATTTAGCCAACATTTTTATAGAACCAACTAGAGTCACTCCATCGTCTGCTACTTGTATTGATAATGTTTTCTGCGATTGTGATTACTTAGATAAAGCCATAGTTAGTAGTCTGCCTTCGGATCATAGCGGACAATCGGTAACTTTTAGTTGTAACACACCAGAGCAAAGAGTTCAGATTAGATTTAGACCTATAACAACTAGCAAATTAAATAGATATAATAATTCCCTACAGAACAAGTTAAGTATTATGAGCCATCATGTGGGCGATTGTAATGTAAATCAGTTGTATGATCATTTCTTTTCAATAGTTCACACTCAATTCAATAAAACATTTGAAAAGAAGATGAAAAGCATCTGCCCTAAATTTATATTTAGTGATTGGGCAACTACAGGGATAAGAAAAAGTAGGGAACGACTATTTGAGCTGTATGGCCTAAAGCCTTTCATAAACACTGAAACTTTTAACAAGTATGTTGCTAATTATTCGAAAATTTTTAGAAATACATGCAAGGCTGCTAAAGCCTTGCATATTAGCAACAAGATCAAAAACGCAGATAATAAAATAAAGGCAGTTTGGAAAATTATAAATAATGAGACTAATAGGAAAAAAATACTTAACACTAACTATACATTAGATACTAAATGTGGTCCTAAAAGCTCTGATCAGGAAGTCGCTCAAGAATTTGTAAACTTCTTTACCGATATACCGTTTAAAACTACGGAGGCTCTAAATTCCTCATCCGAAGTCTCACTAGCTTTGTTAAAGGCGAACGTGTCTGGCTGCCCGGCTGAATTTAAATTTAAACACATAAACCCTATGACAGTTATTAAAACTTTCCGGCAAATAAAAATCAAACTGACCGAAGATCTATGGGGAATGTCAATCAAAGTTTGTACATCCATAGTTGAGACTATAGCACCATACCTAGCTTTAATTTTTAATTTGTGTGTGGACCAAGGAGTTTTCCCTGATTTAATGAAATATAGTAAAGTTATCCCTCTTTTCAAATCCGGAGACAGTAAAGATACAAATAATTATAGACCTGTATCCGTGTTGCCAGTTTTTAGCAAGGTGTTTGAAAAGGTAATGCTGAATCAAATGCTTAATCATTTTAACACCAACAAAATGTTTCACGATCAACAGTATGGTTTCACCAAGGGACGTTGTACGACAGACGCCGGTGTAACCTTATTAAAGCACATATTTACAGCGTGGGAAGAGTCCCAAGACGCCATAGGAATTTTTTGTGACCTCTCTAAAGCATTTGATTGCGTTAGTCACGACACATTGCTTTTGAAACTTGAGCATTACGGACTTGGTAAACTTGCACTTAGTTTGGTTAAATCCTATTTGAGTGACAGGAAACAGCAAGTTCAAATAAATGGTGTTAATTCACAGGGTTTAAAAGTAAAAATGGGGGTTCCACAAGGCTCAATATTGGGTCCTTTCCTCTTTCTAGTATACATTAACGATCTACCCTATTTATTGAAAAACCAACCTCAAAATATGGTGTTATTTGCTGATGACACTTCTTTAATTTTTAAGATTAATAGACGGGCCCAAAATCTAGATGACGTTAATTTTGCCCTACTTCAGGTTCTTAATTGGTTCACAGCAAACAATTTAGTATTAAATGGAAAAAAGACTAAATGCATAAGATTTTCATTACCGAATGTTAAAAGTAGTGATTGTGATATAATATTGAATAAAGAGAAACTAGAATTTGTCGATAAAACGGTTTTCCTGGGGATTACGCTTGATTCAAGGCTGCAATGGGGTTCTCATTTAACATCTCTTGCGGGGCGGCTCAGTTCGGCAGCATATGCTGTTAGAAAAATCCGTCAATATACCGATGTAGATACCGCAAGATTAGTCTATTTTAGTTACTTTCATAGTATAATGTCTTACGGCATTTTGTTATGGGGACGGGCTGCAGACATCGAGTCTATTTTTATTCTGCAAAAAAGAGCCATCAGAGCCATTTATAATCTCCGTAGGCGCGATTCTCTACGGGAACTGTTTAAGGACATTAAAATCATGACGGTACATTGTCAATACATTTATGAAAACATTATGTACGTAAGGAAAAATCTGCATCTTTTTAGTAAAAGAGGTGACAGACACAATTACAACACTAGAAATAGAGACCAGTTAGTTCAGCCAGGCTTCAGACTCGCTAAAGTAGACTCATCTTTCATGGGGTACTGTTTAAGATGCTATAATAAAATTCCACAAAGTATTCTTGAACTGAGTGAGACGAAATTTAAAACATGCATTAAACGCACACTATGTAAGCAAGCTTATTACAAATTGGACGATTATATCGCTGATAATAATGCTTGGCTCAATGCCGGTCCTGCTCCACAAGGACAGGGACGCATAAAATGATAGCATTAAAAAGTATTGTTGGAGCTGCTGAAGATTGTACAACTATCCTTGCATTGTATAAATTCAATTTAGTATTATATAACTGCATAGCCCATATTGTGTGAGTACTATGTACTAGCTATCATTTACTGGAAACCTGCGTCTTTTATTGACTTGAATGTGCCCTGGCGGTTGAGAGTATGTCATGCTCACTTAAATGTCACGCTGATGGTGGCGGGTGTGTCGGGTCATTTAGTTCCCTTCAAAATGGTTGAGTTGAATGATGGCTGATCCATTCGTCATGTTCGTGAACGGGCGCTATCAGTTGTGCCTGGTCATCTCTTAGTTGCCACGACTTATTTCGAACTAATTATTTTATTTTTTAATTGTCTTTTTTATTTTACTATGGACACTTTTATCGTGCACGTCATGCTACATCGTTCTCACATAATGTACCATCTCAACATGAATGATGTAACCAAAGTTTTGTAACAAGATTCTGATTTAAAAGAGTGTCCATGGAGTTTCTTGCCCATTCTTCTCCATAGAGATCTACGCTTTGGAATGGGCAACTACAGTACTTTCACAAGTTATTATGTCTTGTGACTGGGACTGTAGCTTCATTTTTATTGTTGTTTGACTATTCAAAAGTGCCTGTAATTGGCTTACTTGAAATAAATGATTTTGATTTGATTTGATTTTTTATGGGACCAAATGGCAGGTATTCCACATCAAACTAAAGAAGAATCACGCAAATCGGATCATAAATCTCAGCGTAATCGGTGTACATACATAAAAAAAACTAATCGAATTGATAAGCTCCTCCTTATAGAAGTCGGTTAAAACAGTTTTTTTTGTTTTACTTATTATTGGTACAACTGGAAAGTGCATACCGTTACGATTCCAACAAGCCCAAACACAGCTAAGATTCATTGCCTTGTTATGGAGTTCCGAAGCCTGTCTCTTGGATTCATCATCAGATCTGATGGTAAAATGGTTCATAATGGACGCAAATGCTTCACTTGTTGTAGAAAATACCAAAATCGCTGTACGTTTTCCTATAAAATTTGAAGAGTTCCCTCGATTTCGCCAAGATTCCATCATCAGATCCTAACTTGGTGACTATGGGACCATTTGGGAAGTATACCCTTTCCAACAAAAAAAGAATTTTCCAAATCGGTTGGCAAGCGACGGAGTAATGCGCGAACAAACATAAAAAAAAAAAAAAAAATACAAACATCCGAATTGAGAACCTCCTCCTTTTTTAGAAGTCGGTTAAAAATACAATATTCATTTATTGCGCTATCGTACACAAGTGTACGTTACCCCAGCAAGAAAGTATCTCTTAGAGTTATATGAGTAGAACGTATAGTTGGTGCCTTATCTGCTGTAAATGTGCCCCCACTTAAAAAATGTGTGCCCCCTGTCGTTTTGAAAAAAAAAGGGAAAAACGATTCTTGCTGGGGTAACGTTTTTCTAGCAGGAAAATTCTAAACGAATGATCGGAGAGAGAAAAATTGTGCATGGCCAGAGAGCTTATATGTGTGCCAAAATGTGCCCCCAAAAATAAAATCTGTGCCCCTTCAGATTTTCGAGATATTGCATTTCTTGCTGGAGTAACGTTTTGATGAATCGTATATCTCTAAAACCATTGCATGTGCCCCTGTAGAAAAAACATACACGAGTAGCTCTTAATGTGTGCCCCTATGTGCCCCAATTTAGATTGCAGAAAATATTTATAGTTTTCAAGTTATCGCGGTTTTATGAAAACCCGAAAAAACATCGCAGCGCTTAAATGAGACAAGGTATAAGTTCGCTGAAAACTGTATTCGGTCCTTCTTGGCGCTAATAATAACCATACAAAGTTTCAAAACTGTTCATGCATGCGTTTTTGAATTATCTTGCTAAAAGTCAAAACGATGGTGTCATAACTTTGACGGCAAAATACAAGGAACTGGCTCAATCCCAGATGTGTTGGTGTAAACCAAAATAGTGTGCCCTTAGTCAAAAATATATGGTGAAAATATTGAGCTTGGAATGTTTCTCATTAAGTAAATATAAACAAAAAACCAAAATATGTAAACAACGGCTGGTTATCCGACCAAATTCCAATGACTACTAAAAAGCGACGGTTTCATACATATCGATAACCTTCTTTACTTTACACACGTGTTGTTGTGCCTGAGTACACTGAAGTAGAAAAGTAATAACAAATAAAATAAAGTTGGTATTGAATTATATTCTACTAGCTGTTTCTATGACCTTACACATGATTAAGTACATTATAACTAGTAGCCTAAGTGCTATTCCAAGGTAAGCTATCTTCTCCATTCTAAATTTCATTAAAATACATCCAGTAATTTGCCAAGTCTTTGACCCAAAATTGATTGGTCCCGATGTTTAAAAAATATATAGTTCATGAAATGGGTGATTCTACTAATAAAAAGAGGTAGCTCTTTTTTTGTATATAAAAAAAACCCGTATTTGTCTTTATATAAAGGGTGTAAAACACCTCTTAACGAAGCCGAAAGGCACTGGTTCTCCCTGTTATTGCGATTATTTTTTTGTTCTACACCATACCTGGGAACCTTCTAGTTATGGAGATATTAGGGGTCAAAGTTCCAACTTTTTGACAAGTATTTTTTTAAATACAAGTTTTTAATGTAGGATTTTTACTTTAAACACCTCCACGACCCCCGTACTATTCAATCCGTCCATCAGCACAATGTTTTGTGTGCGTTACATTGAGTTCTACCACAAAACATGATTTTACACCCCCTAAAAAAAAGTCGTTTCCCAGCAATAATTTTTGCGTAAAGTTACTTAGTTTCATGTACAGAATGCTTGGTTGACGGCTTCGTGATGAGGTGATTTACACCTTGTATATATATATATATTTATTGATAAGCCGTAGGTTAAAGTAAGTTTTTCATCATTATGTAGTTACAGAATTATAATCATCAAAATCACCAATACAACCCTACAAGGCTACAAGTTCATAAAGGCGTAGGAACAAAAAATAATAGAAAAAGTCATTCCTACAGCTATAATTGACTAGTCATTAATACGTTTTTTAAAGATACTAACAAAATATTAAAATCTAACATGAGCAAATACACATAAAATTTAATAAAAAGCTTTAGCAAGGAAAAACTTAGAGCGTTGTATTGATGATTTTGAGGATTATAATTCTATGTCTTACAGCCGCGAATAATATTTTAATCAACATACAACCTAGCACTGGCCTGCTCGGTGGCTCCGTGCATAGCGATTTGTCTTTGGGACGGGGGCAGTCTGCCGTACCATGGTCGCCTAGAAACTTTACGCATCTGTGCGGCGCATGGCAGTTGGCTTGGCTGTGTCCGTACAGCTGGCAGCGGTGGCACTGCCCTACTACGGTTGAGCGGTAAGGCTTCTCTATTGAGATGCCTGTGAGGGAGCATACCGACTTCACTTTGAAGATCGGGTGGTGTCCTTCTACTGGGTCACAAATGACCAGTACCATGTCGTACTGGTTGTGTATTGAGTGCGCCGCTCAACACACATTTTGGACACGTCTGTCCATTTCCGTTTGTCCTGAATGAACAACGGGGGAGGGGGCTTCAGCTTCTTGGAAGAAGCGGCTGAAGAGTTAGCCTTAGGGCTGGTTGACCTGCTGGTATGAGCAGCAGCGGACTTTGGAGCGGGGACCGGGGAGGTGGGGCAGGAGGCCTCGGGAGAGGGGATGAGAGGGAGCGCGACTAACTTTTTGGCCATGGCGGCCTGAGAGTTTTTGCCCTTCTTCCTGTTGCCCTTTCCGACAACTTGGTAGTCGTCTTCAGAGGACGAGGAAGCGGAGCAGGAATCTATAATCGATTACACAACGTGCAAATAATTTCTAATATTTATAGGTAGGAAATTTGATCTGTGATTTAATGCAATAATTACTTTAAGAATTAAAATTAAGGGAATAAATATAATAATTTACAAGGTATAACAAGGTGCATTTAATATATTTTTTAATTAGCCCCCAAAACTTTTGAACGCGACTGTACGGACAACAGCTTAGGTATAATACGTCCAATAAAGAAGGTCATCGATATGTATGAAACCGTCGCTTTTTAGTAGTCATTGGAATTTGGTCGGATAACCAGCCGTTGTTTACATATTGTTACGAGCTGGGTATAGGACAAATTAACACACTACCAAATAAACACTACAAATCTTTAATTAACTTAAAACACTTCACAAACACTTAAACTTAATCACAATTACAGAATTTATCACTAATCACTTAGATATCGCACTAGTCGTTCACTTCGATCGCTTCGTTTCGTAGCCAAAATCAGACTAACTCACTTCCGCTAACCCGTCGCCTATTTATACGGCCGACCCATGTTCGAGAAACTTCCACAACTTCCGTGAATGTCTAGGTAGTTCCTTAGGGGAAACCCATCCTTCGAGAAAGTTCTACAACCTTCCCGAACCTTCTAGATGGCTCTATAGTGGAACCAATCCTTCTAGAAGGTTCCAGAAAGGTCCAGAACTTTCTCGAACTTTCTAGACACTTCCATCATGGAACATTCTAGACTCGACCGTAGTCCTAGAATGTCTCGTAAAGCAGTCGGCGTAACACTGCCCCCTCCTTAGACATGCTCGTCCCGAGCATCGTTAGTCCCGTAGTATCGCGCTAATCGGTCTACATGTACGATCTTAGGCGCACCTCGTGGACCCTTCTGTATCCGATAGGTGACATCGTTGATCCTGGTCACGACTCGGTATGGTCCATCCCATTTTGCTTGCAATTTCGGAGACTTCCCCTTGCTACGCACTGGGTTATGCAGCCACACCAGTGAATTCACGTCGAACCCTCTACTGTTTGCCTTCCGGTCATAACGGGTCTTCATCCTCTCAGACATTTGTTGGCCGGATTGTCTGATATGCTCATAAACGTCATTCAACTTGTTACGCAAGTCACTTGCATAATCGGTTACACTGCGTGGAGCATCAGGAGCAGTTCCAGTGATTAAATCTGCTGGCAACCGTAATTCCCTTCCAAAGTTCGCGAAGGCTGGTGTCACAGTCGTACTTTCGTGGACTGCACTACGGTAGGACAAAAGAAACGGCTGTATGTGCTTGTCCCAATCCCTTTGCCTGCTTTCCACGACTTTTGCCAAATATCTTTCCAACGTTTGGTTGAAACGTTCCACCATTCCATCAGATTGTGGGTGGTAAGAGGTGGTTCTGGTTTTGTGGGTACCCATCAATCGGCAAGTCTCCTGAAATACTTGTGATTCAAAATTCCTTCCTTGATCACTATGAATTTCCAAGGGTACTCCAAAACGACAGAAAACTTCCTGAACCAATTTATCTGCGACTGTTGTAGCTTCTTGGTTAGGAATGGCAAACACTTCTGGCCACTTGGTGAAGTAATCCATGACAACCATGAAGTACTTGTTCCCGCTTTCACTTTCCGGAAATGGTCCCGCAACGTCGAGTGCTATCCGTTCCCAGGGGGCTCCAACGTTGTACAGTTTTAATGCACCTCTGCTGCGTGTTTGGGGTCCTTTCACAGCCGCACAAGTGGTACATTTGCGACACCAGTCCTCCACATCTTCTCGACAGTGGATCCAGTAAAACCGCTCTCGGATCTTCAGTAGAGTCCGTTTTACCCCCATATGTCCGCCTGAACATCCATCATGATATAGCCGTAGAACATCCGGTACTTTAGCTTTAGGGACAACCATTTGTAGATGACACCTGTCCCCTCGAGCGTTTTCCCATTTACGGCACAAGACTTCATCCTGGATAACCAAGCTGTCCCATTGTGCCCAATAACTCTTTGTGATGGAACTCATCGCTGCCACATCACTCCACTTGGGTTTAGGAGCACCAGCTGTGATCCACTCGAAAATCGGTTTGATGTCCAAGTCATTTTGCTGAGCTTGCTGTAGGGTTTCCTTCCATTCATCGCTGAGATCTGTTCTAAGCATCCTCACGGTTGCTACCTCCTTAGTCTCTTGCCTGGCACAGTGCTTACAATCTTCAGGACAAGGTCTTCTTGACAAGGCGTCTGCGTTACCGTGAGTTCTCCCACTGCGATGTTCAGTTACGAAGTCAAACTCTTGCAGTAGCTCAATCCATCTCGCCACTTGTCCCTCCGGATTTTTGAACTGTAATAGCCACTTCAAGGCAGCATGGTCAGTTCGCAGCTGGAATTTCCGCCCCAGCAAATATTTACTGAAATGCTGCAATGTTTTTACTACGGCAAGCAGCTCCCGTCGAGTAACGCAGTAATTTCTTTCCGGTTTGGATAAAGATTTGCTGAAGTAAGCAATCACAACCTCCTGGTCTCCTTTCCGTTGAGACAGCACGCCCCCAATTCCAGTATTACTTGCATCTGTGTCAACTATGAAGTCATTTTCAGTGTCAGGATATCCCAAAATAGGTGTTTTGCACAGACGTTTCTTCAATTCCTGAAATGCGACGTCACAGCTCTCGTCCCAACAGAATTGTCGCTTTTCCTCAGTGAGCTTGTGTAAAGGTTTCGCAATGTCGGCAAAATTCTTTACGAACCGTCGATAGTAGGAGCACAAACCCAAAAATGCTCTGACCTGTGTCTTGTCTTTCGGAACTGGCCAGTCCTTGACGGCGACTACTTTTTCCGGGTCTGTTTGAACACCTTCCCCCGAAACTATGTGTCCTAAGAAGTTCACTTGTTTCCGGAAAAACGAGCACTTCTTCGGACTTAACTTGAGATTTGCTGTTTGGATTTTCGACAGCACTCGGTTGAGGTTTTTAAGGTGGTCTTCAAATGTACGGCCCACGATGATTATGTCGTCTAGATAGACAAGACATGCGTCTCCAATCAATCCGGCGAGTACTTGCTCCATCAGCCTTTCAAATGTTGCAGGAGCATTGCACAATCCGAATGGCATAACTTTAAACTGCCATAACCCCTTTCCTGTTGAGAATGCAGTTTTCTCTTTGTCTTTGGGGTCTATTTCTACTTGCCAATAGCCACTTTTCAGATCCAGCGTGGTAAACCACTTCATTCCAGTCAGCGTATCCAGTGTGTCATCGATCCTAGGCAGTGGATAGCTGTCCTTTTTCGTGACGTCGTTCAGTCGTCGATAATCCACACAAAAACGCATGCTGCCGTCCTTTTTCTTTACCAGGACTACAGGAGAACACCATGGACTGGATGAAGGCTCTATAACACCGTCCTTCACCATTCCATCAATCATGGTTTCCACTTCTCTTTCCCGTGCAACAGGCAGTCTTCTTGGTCGCTGACGGATGGGTAACTCGTTGCCTGTATTAATCTTGTGCTGAACCAGTCCAGTTCTCCCTATGTCAGCATCATTTGTAGAGAAAATGCCGGCGTACTGAAGTAATATTTTCATAGCCTTGTCCTTTTCTCCTTCAGATAAATCGCAGTTTTCCAAAAGCGTTGACACGTCAAATTTTGCACAACGAATTTTATTTCCGGTAGGCCGATCTTGTAATGGACGCATCCAAGCTACTTCTTCGCAAGTGCCGATCAAGGTGCCCTTCTTAATCACTTGCTCCTTGTCACTTGGATTTAGTATGCGTACTGCTGCGACGTTGGTGGCTTTTACCAGAGTTCGTGCCGTCTTCCATGGAAAGTCATTGTTCGCCCTTTCTATCAGAACACTTCGAACTTTGTGTCCAGAATACTGAGGTAGACGAATTGGCACGATCGTTTCTGATCTGCTAGGAAGAACAATCTTCTTCAAGCAGTACACCTTCCCTGATGGTGCACCTTCCATGAAGACTTCCTCTAAGCCACATTTCAGTACTCCCTGATCAACGTCGATCTCACAACGATGTTTCCGCATGAAGTCCAAACCCAGGATACAATCGTCCACTATGTCGGCCACGATGACATTGTGACAGTAAATTCTGTCACCCAATTTTAACTTCACTTGCTTCTTGCCTCGGACGGTTATGTGCTGACCGGTAGCTGTAAACAATTGCATACGGTCGTGGTTATTGAAGTAGTCCCCAAGAAACCGACTTGCTAGGTGAGAATTGACGACCGTGTGAGAAGCTCCAGTATCTAACGTCAGTTTGCATGGTATTCCGTTGACTTCGCCTTTGATGGTCAGGCTGTTCCCGTCATGAGCTTGTGAGATCAAGATCCTCGGGGCTCTTTCAATACCAGCCAGCACCCGCCCCCCAGTCCTGGCATTTACTCGTTTCCCTGCTGTGGCTGGGCAGTCACTTCAGCTACTCTCCCCTGCTGAGATTGATCTTCTCTCGGTGTGCTTCGCTTAGGACAGCTTGACCGAAGATGACCCCTTTCTCCACAGGTGTAACACCTAGGGCTGTACCCTTGCGGACGGTCGCGTACAGGTGACGCTACAACCTCCCTGATGCGGTGTGTTCGGTGGTCCTGCCTCACTGCCTCTACTTCTAAGGCATGGGCCAAGGCGTCTTTCAACGTCTCATGATGCCCAAGTCTCACAGCAGCTCTAACTTCCAAGTCGCGTATTCCGTCGACGAAAGCCTGTACCAGATTCCCATTGATAAGTGCAGGGACAGACTGGTATGCTATGCGGACCAGCTTTTCAACTTCTAGGGCCCACTGCTGCAGATTCTCGGCACTGCGTTGAACGCGATCCTTCAACTTAGCTCGGAAGACGTGCTCCAGGTGCGCATCGCCGTATCTGGACTCTAAAGCCTCCAGCAGCTGCTCGTAGGTCACATCCTTGCCGAGCGCCTCAAGGATGTTTAGGGCCTGTTCTCGGAGGCCCAAGGTGAGCGCGGTCATGGCTTGCGCTTTGGTCCAGCCATTCGCCTTCATAACGGCCTCAAATTGAATTTTATAGGCCGACCACGAAGATGTTCCGTCGAAGGGAGGCACTTTAAACCCACGTGCTGAAGGTGCAGCAACGACTGAAACCACAGTCCCATCTCCAGCCTTAAGTTCGTCTAAGGCCTTCTTCACACCAGCAATCTGAACCTCGGCCTCCGAGATACGATTCTCATGCTGGTGGACATGTTCCTTTATCACCTTAAGATCTTTGCCAAAGGTTGCGTGAAGATCTTTTATCAGGAGCATCTGTTCTTCCTGGCGGCGGACCTGCTCCTCTTTATCTCGCTGTAACTGCTCCTCCAACCGGTGAGCTTGCTCCTCTTGACGGCGACCCTGCTCCTCTTGACGGCGAGCCTGCTCCTCTTGGCGGCGAGCCTGCTCCTCCTTATCTCGTTGCAACTGATCTTGCAACTGGCGAGCATGCTCCTCTTGACGTCGAGCCTGCTCCTCTTGACGTCGAGCCTGCTCCTCTTGACGTCGAGCCTGCTCCTCTTGACGGCGAGCCTGGTCCTGCAGTAGTGCCATTAAAACAGTCAAGTCTGGCGCCGCAGATGCTGGAGAAACTCCGGATGAGCCAGCGACTGGCTCCGATGTAGGCTGGGCACCAGCCGGTGTCTGTGTCGGAGAATCTCCAAACCTCCTTTGGTCCATATCTTGCTGTCGATGACTTCTGGTGCGGACACCGTCTATATCGTCTTTTGGTAGAATTGGCATAATTTATCCTCACTTCTGACACCAATTGTTACGAGCTGGGTATAGGACAAATTAACACACTACCAAATAAACACTACAAATCTTTAATTAACTTAAAACACTTCACAAACACTTAAACTTAATCACAATTACAGAATTTATCACTAATCACTTAGATATCGCACTAGTCGTTCACTTCGATCGCTTCGTTTCGTAGCCAAAATCAGACTAACTCACTTCCGCTAACCCGTCGCCTATTTATACGGCCGACCCATGTTCGAGAAACTTCCACAACTTCCGTGAATGTCTAGGTAGTTCCTTAGGGGAAACCCATCCTTCGAGAAAGTTCTACAACCTTCCCGAACCTTCTAGATGGCTCTATAGTGGAACCAATCCTTCTAGAAGGTTCCAGAAAGGTCCAGAACTTTCTCGAACTTTCTAGACACTTCCATCATGGAACATTCTAGACTCGACCGTAGTCCTAGAATGTCTCGTAAAGCAGTCGGCGTAACAATATTTTGGTTTTTTGTTTATATTTACTTAATGAGAAACATTCCAAGCTCAATATTTTCACCATATATTTTTGACTAAGGGCACACTATTTTGGTTTACACCGACACATCTGGGATTGAGCCAGTTCCTTGTATTTTGCCGTCAAAGTTATGACACCATCGTTTTGACTTTTAGCAAGATTATTCAAAAACGCATGCAGGAACAGTTTTGAAACTTTGTATGGTTATTATTAGCGTCAAGAAGAACCGAATACAGTTTTCAGCGAACTTATACCTTGTCTTATTTAAGCGCTGCGATGTTTTTTCGGGTTTTCATAAAACCGCGATAACTTGAAAACTATAAATATTTTCTTAAATCTAAATTGGGGCACATAGGGGCACACATTAAGAGCTACTCGTGTATGTTTTTTCTACAGGGGCACATGCAATAGTTTTAGAGATATACGATTCATCAAAACGTTACTCCAGCAGGAAATGCAATATCTCGAAAATCTGAAGGGGCACAGATTTTATTTTTGGGGGCACATTTTGGCACACATATAAGCTCTCTGGCCATGCACAATTTTTCTCTCTCCGATCATTCGTTTAGAATTTTCCTGCTAGAAAAACGTTACCCCAGCAAGAATCGTTTTTCCCTTTTTTTTTCAAAACGACAGGGGGCACACATTTTTTAAGTGGGGGCACATTTACAGCAGATAAGGCACCAACTATACGTTCTACTCATATAACTCTAGGAGATACTTTCTTGCTGGGGTAACGTACACCGTACACAAACATGACAATTGAGGGGCACAGCTGTGCCCCCTCCAAGTCGAGCGCGAAGCAAACACTGCCGTACCATCCTTTACTGGAACCATTTCGCCGCATTTTCAGGCCTCTATTTGAGAACCTCTGGACGCAGAAATTTTCGTCATCCGTAGAAAGCTATAATCACATATTTAAAATCCAAAATTTCAAGTCTGTAGGTCATTTAGTTCCGAAGTTAAGCGAAAGCAAAGTTTCGCATTTATGACATTCACTCACTGGTGATCATCAAAATAGAACTAGTACTTCCTATAAACTCAGAGAGCTGAAATTTGGTACAGAGTTAGGGTTTAATGGCCACATAAAGGAATGTAACAGAACAGAAAAAAACAAGCAGTTAACAGAATATTATTAAGCTATTGCATAGCTTTTATCGCGGGTTTTGAGCGCGACGACCGAATCAAGAAATTCCGTAACGAAAAAAACCTAACACGCCGGCGCCGGTTCCGGGGGGTGGGAATTTCTTTTATAATTTTCAACTTTATCCCTACAGTATTAGGTCCAAGGTTGACTGGCAAAATTTTCAAATTTCTCTAAATGAATTTCTTTAATAATCTTCAACTTTATCGCTACAGTATTAGGTTCAAGGTTGACTGGCAAAATTTTCGAATTTCTCTAAATGATTTTAAACCATAAAATGTTGATGGTTAAGTTCAAAATCGAATGAGAAAAATCGAGTTTGCACGATTGTGTATTTTTAACTTTTTTATTGTTTATGTTTGTTCTTTAAGCTTTTATTTTCTATATTTATTCAAATAAACGGACAAAGGAAAAAGGACTTTTCGCAATAACTTGAATTAATATAAAGAAAAAAAACTTGAATTAATAAATAAAATAATCTTAACTTCGGATAAGCAACATCCATATGGGTTAGTATACAAAAAGATAACTTATACCTATGTTAGTAAACTTATGTATCTATTTAGTTAACAGGTTGTTGTTCAAAATGCATCTTTGAACAACATCACCTAACAAAGGAGAATCGTAACTGCCTGCTACGGTCTTCAGAATGGAGTTGGAGCTGCCCCGCACTCTGCAGAGCAAAGAGGCAGATTTCTGTCTGACGATGGCGTGGAAGCCATCGACGTGGGCTTGCGCAAACATACCTGATGCACTGCAGAAACGGGGGAGCCCTATCAACATCCTGAACCCGTTATTATATTGGACCCGCAGGGCGCTGATAGTCCGCTGAGTATAGTTGGTCCACAGGCTGCACGTATAAAACACTTGGCAATAAGCTTTAAAAAGCGTTATTTTTACTGCCCTGCTACAGCGTGCAAACCTGCGAGCCAACATGTTACATCGGACTGCCAGCGCCCTACGTTCCCTCTCAATGTCCACTTGGCCACTGGCAATAAGTCATTCCCACTTAATTTAATCGGGGGAATTAATAATTCCCCCATTTAATGTCAAAGAACAAAAAAATATCTATACATATAATAAAATTGTAGAAAAGTGGTGTCTGTACAATGGAAATATATAAGAAAAAAGTAGCAGGGGTTGTTTTTATATCGATGCTGAACCCGAAATTGTAAAAAAAAATTTTTTGTCTGTTTGTCGGTTTGTCTGTGTGTTTGTGCATGCTAATATCAGAAACGGCTTATTCCATTTAGATGCGGTTTCACTAATATATTGTAGTAAGCTTCACTTAACATTTAGTGTTTGTTTCATGTCAATCGGTTCATAAATAAAAAAGTTATGTCAATTTAAAGAATCACGGCGAACATTTTGTTAAGGTATTCTATCAGAGTACGTACACGCCTCGCGCCTGCGCGTCCGTAGTATATAAAGCGCGCTGAGAGCCGCGCCGCTGTATAGTCCGGTTAAGCAGTAAAAACCTTTTCATCACACTTGCACGTAAACAGTGTCATAACATACAGGTTAACTTGGCTGTAATGCCCCATATAAAACCCACAGCATGATAGTACACAGGTCATGCAAGTTCAAGCAAGGAGTTTACACGCAATTGAAAAATTGTCTTAAAATGTTATTTAAACAGGAATTTCATTCAATCTCGCTACATGTTATTTAATTACTCAACTAATGTTCTAAAATCTAAATAATCGATAGTTTTTTGTATCAAAACGTCGTTTTTTTTTTTTATACTCCGTCATGGCTGTATACCTAGGTAAGTATTTGCCTTTAACGTTTCTGAACAAAACATTTGTATAATCTGTGGTGTGGGGAAACAGCCCGCCATCCGCAAATCAGTTCACGTATTTCGTAATAATATGTGCTGACTTGTGTATATTCATAATTATTAACTCGCAAATGTGATGAAAAACATTGTATGTTTCACGGGCGGTACGGGAATTACGAACTTTGACTCAGAAAGAGACTTCTTCTTCTAGACTTCTACTAGAGCCTCGATCGTAATTCCTTACTTACCGCCCTTAATACACAATATACTATAGTAGGTTGATCTGCGAATGATATAAAAAAAAAGAAAAAAAAAAAAAACGCGACTGCCGTAAGGATTCAGTTATTCGTAGCGAACGCACGTATCCTGGAGAGTATAGGCGAATAGTTCCATTCGATTATTGCGATTCACTTGAATACTGACTGTTTGCATATTTCATTTATTTATATTTTAGGGTTTGTAGGTTCTTTTTCTTAATTTTCTTTAAAATTTTGTAAATAAATATTGTAAGTATTTGGAATAGGTTAGGCGGTTCTTTCCTTGATTTTTGGGTATTTACTCATCTTAATTTTTATTTAGGGTTTGTATAAAGGGTGTAAAACACCTCTTAACGAAGCCGAAGGGCACTGGTTCTTCCTGTCATTGCGATCATTTTTTTGTTCTACACCATACCTGGGAACCTTCTCGTTACGGAGATATTAGGGGTCAAAGTTCCAACTTTTTGACAAGTATTTTTTTAAATACAAGTTTTTAATGTAAGATTTTTACTTTGAACACCTCCACGACCCCCGTACTATTCAATCCGTCCATCAGCACTATGTTTTGAGTGCGTTACATTGAGTTCTACCACAAAACATGATTTTACACCCCCCCAAAAAAAAGTAATTTCCCAGCAATAATTTTTGCGTAAAGTTACTTAGTTTCATGTACAGACTGCTTGGTTGCCGGCTTCGTGATGAGGTGATTTACACCGTGTATAAATATTATAAGTATTTGGTATAGGCTAGGCATTTCTTTTCTTGATTTTCTTTATTAAGTACTAGCTGTCCCCGGCATGCGTTGCAATGCACTTTTTACCTACCCTATCTACCTACCTACCATACCATACCCTACCTACCTTCCTACCCTACCCAACCCTACCTACCTACCCACCCTACCCTACCTACCTACCCACCCTACCCTACCTACCTACCCCACATACTCTCCCTACCCTACCTACCTACCCCACATACTCTCCCTACCCTACATACCCTAAGTACATACTCTACCTACCTATCTACCCTACCTACCTTCCTTATCTACCTACCCTACCTACCTACCTACCCTACCCTACCTTTCTGATGACAACTCGAAATAGGGAAAACGGGGAACAACGAATGGCACGTTTATCTGTCGATCGCGAAGCTCACGCGCTATCGCGTGAGTCTGAGACTTTTGCTGACAGGGAAACCCGCCTGAGCTCCCAGAGAGTACGGACAACAAATGCTTGATCCCAGGAGACACAGGACGAACGGGAAACACGTGTCACTGCCGATCGTGAAGCTCATGCACTATCGCGTGATTCTGAGACTTTCACTGATAGGGAAATTCGTCTCAGTTCTCAGAGGGTTCGGACAGCAAATGCCCGGTCTCAGGAAACACAGGTAGAACGAGAAATACGTCTCACTGCTGATCGTGAAGCTCATGCACTCAGAACGTTGCGTGATGTCAAGCAAAATGATCAACCCATGTGTGGCATTACTATGCTTTTTTCTAGCGATTTTCGTCAGACTCTCCTTGTAATACGTGCAAGGGCTGAGGAACTTAGAGCCTGCCTTAAGAGTTCTCGACTGTAGCATTACATTATCCCTTTTGCATTTGAAATTAAATATGCGTGCGCAAGTTGGAGGCAACGAAAATGCTCAAGAATTTTCAGATTTGCTACTTGAGATTGGTAACGGTGTGTATCCGCAGGAACAAGGAAAAGTTGTTCTTAATGAAAACCTATGCAACATAGTTTCATCAATGCGAGACCTCATATCATCTGTGTATGGAAACGCAACGCAAATACCAACTTGCGAAAATTCCTGGCTTTGCGAAAGAGCTATTTTGACGCCACGAAACGACCAAGCAGCAACAATAAATGCCGAAATTTTGAGCTATGTTCCGGGGGATTATGTTGAGTATATCTCCATTAACAGAGTCATGGAAGAAGGAGA
The DNA here is from genome assembly GCA_963082945.1 of Cerastis leucographa. Lineage (NCBI taxonomy): Eukaryota > Metazoa > Arthropoda > Insecta > Lepidoptera > Noctuidae > Cerastis > Cerastis leucographa. Next base: position 20,049,074 of record OY720362.1, on the reverse strand, counting down.
ATCTACAAGCTACCCAGTAGAATTTTAGAATCCCTCAATGCTCCTGGACTACCAGCACATAAAATAAAATTAAAAGCAGAGATTTTAACAGGGTGTGGAAAAGGTGAGTGTTTTCATTCCTCGGATTCCTCTCATTTCAAACAATTTTCCATTTAGTTTTAAACGAGTCCAGTTTCCAGTCAGCCTATGTTTTGCGATGACGAAATATGAATATGATACGATGATGAAATATCGTATACAGAGAAGCATTACTGTAAAGTAAATATTTAGGTACCCAAACGACGGTATATGTAATTCAAAATATGCTGCCTGAAAAGTCACTATTCCACGCGGACGAAGTCGCGGGCACAGCTAGTTGCATAAATATTAGAATCGCATAAGTTGATAAAAAAATTTATGCTATAGCTTTACCGCGCCGTCCCCGAGTGCCACACGTATTTTTATTATTATAAGAACAACAGTGGTACTTAGAATATACTCATAACATGTTAGATGTTGGTTAAATTAAGCTTGCTTGTTTTGCGAATATGAATAGAATTCTACGAATCCGATTTTTTTTTGGGTATAATTTAGACGATCACCAAAAATATTTTTAAGACTCTAAGCCTAGGCACCAAATAAAATAAACAACTCAAAAAAAAAAAACAATTGACTTTATTAAAAGGGCCCTAAAGTGTATAATATTATGATCCAAAATAAATAAAATAATATCAGAAAAATCGCAAACCTTGCACAAATATTATTTTTGGTTCCTATAATGGATCAACGGTCACCAAATTCTATCCATCTCAAAGATTAATATTACTACCAAAAATCTTACTCCAATATAGTAAGACGTCATCCAAAATACATTATTTGATCCCAGACTAATTTAATGTAAGACTAAAACCAGGAGAATTTGGATGCAAGAGCGAGCGAAGCGAGCTCTGGACTTGGAGCACCCCGACTCGGACAGGTTAGGTTCGTGTTAGGTTACTGTAAACCCTGCAGACAGAAATAGGAGCCCCGCTTCGCGGGGCTACGTCGACTATGCTTTTTTATGCGAATATAAAATGTTTTGAGGTTAGGTTAGGTTTTTCTCAAGAACCACAGTATATTTAGTGAATTTCATATAACAATAAATAAGCGACGAACGTTTAGGAACCCCAGTATATTAATTGGTATTTGGGAAATACTCTAGCGATCGTTAGCTTTTTTAGCCTAGCAAAAATTACCAAATTATAACTCATGGTATTACAAAATTGGTAACATCTAAGTAGTGACAATATACAGGATGTTTGGTGCATCGTTTGCCAAATCGAATAGGCCGAAAGGAGAGGTCATTTGCTATCTCTTGACGCCCTATAACTCATTCCTTGCCATACCGGATTTTTTATAACAACTTTTTAATTTAATTTTTGAAAAATTCCAAAATTCAGCATTTTAGGTCAAATAAAAAAATTGTTTAGACTTAAAATTTCGACTTAATTTTGATGTGTACTGTTGTATGATTCTATCAATTCAAAATTACTCCGTTAGATTTTTACGTCTAGGGACGAGCCAAATAAATTGTCTACGCCTTGGAAATCGAGACTAGGGAGGATTTAGTCCAACACATTGTTGTGGCTTTCGTGACTATAAAAGCAGAAATACGTTTACGCACAACTACAGTCGAGATAGGACGAAGATGCCGCGCGTACATTCGCAACGGTGGCGGACAACTCGAACAAGATTTGTGATTTCTGAATTAAAGTTTTTTTTTCAATTTCAAATTCTTAAAAAGTTGGTTCTTGTTTAAGAAAGAGATAGGACACTACGCACTAGTGACATAACAGTATCTATCTACTTACTTGAGGCATGTTATTTATGCTAAAACTACTGTTCTTACTGTAATTTCGAATAGCCTAGTGTCTCGATTACACATTTTGTTAAAAATGAAAAGGTATTACACGTTTTATTGGGCATATTGCATACCGTTGGAAAGGGGAGAGACTAGAGAACTTTTTAAAGGTATTCGAAGATCCCGATCGCTTTTTTTTTTTTTATAGTCCTTTAAAGTTGAGTTTTAGTTTATTTTTCTTTTACAAAAACTTTACCAGCTATTAAACAAGAAAGTAATTGTTACTAGAAAGTAATTTTGAATTTGATAGAATCATACAACAGTACGCATCAAAATTAAATTAAAATTTTAAGTCTAAACATTTTTTTTATTTGACCTAAAATGCTGAATTTTGGATTTTTTAAAATTTAAATTAAAAAGTTGTTATACAAAATCCGGTATGGGATTTGGCAAATGATGCACCAAATACCCTGTATAATATTTAGTCCAAAGAGTATAATAATAATACGGGAGAAGAGAGCCCTCTTGTGCCATTTCGAAGCATACTGATTCAAAGCGCCATCTGCAAATCTTAACGGGAACTAAGGCGTTATAGGTAGCTATAGCTACTGTTATACTCTTTGCATTAGGTATGATACTTTAGTTAGCAGTTATGGTTTAGTCATAATATGTTGATACAAATGTGATTTGTGAACTCAACTCGACGACTGATGTAGATAAAATACTCAAAAACCAATATTTAAACACAAAAAACTTTTTTACAAAAAAAAATAACCGACTTCCATAAAACACTAAAAAGTGGCAAATAATTTTAGTTTCGGCTGTCGGTGACTTGTTTGTTTCGTTTACTTTTTTGCCACCGACTTCCGAAACTAAAATTATTTGCCACGTTTTAGTGTTTTATGGAAGTCGGTTATTTTTTTTTGTAAAAAAGTTTTTATTTTAGCCTTTTCAGTTGTGGTATCTCACTTTAATCCTAGTCAAGTATAATTTTTACATTGTAACTAGACACCAGCACATCGTCCATACATACGACAAAGGACGAAATGCATAATAAAGAGGATGACTCAAAAAGTACCTAAGCAAAGATAATAAAATTCATATGGCTCCACCGGGCAGCGAATTTACAAAGGCTATACTATTTGAATCAGACTCTAATAGATGAGCTTTTGTTTGTGCACATTACTCGCCAAAACCTAATCTATCTCAGTAAAAAAATTGACTCAAATAGATTAGCTTTTGGCCTGGATATTTTCAAAGAAAATGCACGGACAAAACCTAGTACTGTATCATATGCATCCAGGAGAATTTGGCTGCAAGAGCGAGCGAAGCGAGCTCTGGACTTGGGGCACCCCGACTCGGACAGGTTAGGTTCGAAAGGGATGGCGGGGTCTAGTGAGCGAGCGGAGCGAGCGAACTAAGACCCCGACTTCCCCTTCGTGTTAGGTTACTGTAAACCCTGCAGACAGAAATAGGAGCCCCGCGTAGCGGGGCTACGTCGACTATGCTTTATAAGCGACTATAAAATGTTTTGAGGTTAGGTAACAATAATTAGTTTTTCTCGAGAACGCGGGGCATTACCTTTTAATGGGAGTGGTCCCAGGGAAAAGGGGTACACCCCCCTCGCCCCCCCTCCGCCTGCCAAAGAATTCTAGATTTTTACCAAAATAATAATAATTTCCACGTAATTATCCGCCTATTATTGAAGCTAACGATTGGTAAATATCGGTATCAAATTGAATAGCATTTGTTGCTGCAATGTTAGAAGGAATTTGTCTAACAAAGTCTACGCGATTTCGATCAATTTCTGTACTAAAATGGATTAGGGTTTTGGCAAGTTTTTGTCAAACAAAAGCTAAGCCAGTTCAGTTTGCACTTTCACTCTAATGGTATAGCCTTTGTAAACACGCCACCGGGCAAGCTTCTCTACCAAATGAATGAAAAATCATCTAAATCGGTCAAGTAATCACGGAGAAATCGGTGTACATACGTGAAAAATATACATATAACAAAAATTTTAATAAAATTAAAACTATATGGCCAAACTATATTAATTTTTTATGGGACCAAATGGCAGGTATTCCACATCAAACTAAAGAAGAATCACGCAAATCGGATCATATATCTCAGCGTAATCGGTGTACATACACCTGGAAAGTGCATACCGTTACAATTCCAACAAGCTCAAACACAGCTAAGATTCATTGCCTTGTTATGGAGTTCCGAAGCCTGTCTCTTGGATTCATCATCAGATCTGATGGTAGAATGGTTCTTATTGGACGCAAATGCTTCATTTGTTGTAGAAAATACCAAAATCACTGTACGTTTTCCTATAAAATTTGAAGAGTTCCCTCGATTTCGCCAAGATTCCATCATCAGATCCCGACTTGGTGACTATGGGACCATTTGGGAAGTATACCCTTTCCAACAAAAAAAGAATTTTCCAAATCGGTTGGCAAGCGACGGAGTAATGCGCGAACAAACATAAAAAAAAAATAAAAAAAAATACGAACATCCGAATTGAGAACCTCCTCCTTTTTTTGAAGTCGGTTAAAAATGAACACTGGCGACGGGCGACCATATTGTGTGATCTGATGTTGTCAGTAACAAAATACAAGGATTTCGGTGACAATGTTGCCATAAATGATAATGCTAGACAGGTATGATATACCAGATGAATGAATGAAGTTGAGCTTGTTTTAACTGTCTCCCCCCTGATTTATTTTTTCACAGCTTAAAGGGATTGTAGGTACTGTATCCATATTTAGTTTTATTTTCAACTCGATACCTCTTCGCGTTCCGGAGATAAAGGGTCTTGACGACAGACAGACGGACAACAAAGTGATCCTATAAGGATTCCGTTTCTTCCTTTTGAGGTACTGAACCCTAAAAAGCAATAGGATGTTACCCTTGAGCTGGCTGAGCAGGCTTTCCCAATATCCTACGTCGACGCCGTCGTGGCGGCCGCTGATCTTCTGCTCTATCTGAGTCTGCAGCGCCTCCAGTTGCGTGCCAGTCTTGCCCTTGAAGATCTGCGCGAACAAACACACATGTTACACTCTCACAAGTTGACAACAACACTCCTTTCACACACTCTTTTACATGATGTGTTTAAATATGCGGCGAGTAGCCAATATAAGCTGATAACTACTGCACTTGTCGTAAGTGAAAACAACTATAGGGTCAGAGGTCCACCGCGGTGTTGAGCACAATGTGTGACGTCATCGGCGACGGCATGTGGCACGGTGTCGCGGCGCAGTTTGTTGTTACCTGCGTGACGTCATCGGCGACGGCCTGGGGCACGGTGTCGCGGCACAGTTTGTTGTTACCTCCGTGACGTCATCGGCGACGGCCTGGGGCACGGTGTCGCAGCGCAGTTTGTTGTTACCTGCGTGACGTCATCGGCGACGGCCTGGGGCACGGTGTCGCGGCACAGTTTGTTGTTACCTCCGTGACGTCATCGGCGACGGCCTGGGGCACGGTGTCGCAGCGCAGTTTGTTGTTACCTGCGTGACGTCATCGGCGACGGCCTGGGGCACGGTGTCGCGGCACAGTTTGTTGTTACCTCCGTGACGTCATCGGCGACGGCCTGGGGCACGGTGTCGCAGCGCAGTTTGTTGTTACCTGCGTGACGTCATCGGCGACGGCCTGGGGCACGGTGTCGCAGCGCAGTTTGTTGTTACCTGCGTGACGTCATCGGCGACGGCCTGGGGCACGGTGTCGCGGCACAGTTTGTTGTTACCTGCGTGACGTCATCGGCGACGGCCTGGGGCACGGTGTCGCGGCACAGTTTGTTGTTACCTCCGTGACGTCATCGGCGACGGCCTGGGGCACGGTGTCGCAGCACAGCTTGGTGTTACCTGCGTGACGTCATCGGCGACGGCCTGGGGCACGGTGTCGCAGCACAGCTTGGTGTTACCTGCGTGACGTCATCGGCGACGGCCTGGGGCACGGTGTCGCAGCACAGCTTGGTGTTACCTGCGTGACGTCATCGGCGACGGCCAGGGGCACGGTGTCGCAGCACAGCTTGGTGTTACCTGCGTGACGTCATCGGCGACGGCCTGGGGCACGGTGTCGCAGCACAGCTTGGTGTTACCTGCGTGAATTCATCGGCGACGGCCTGGGGCACGGTGTCACGGCACAGTATGTTGTTACCTGCATGACGTCATCGGCGACGGCCTGGGGCACGGTGTCGCAGCACAGCTTGGTGTTACCTGCGTGACGTCATCGGCGACGGCCTGGGGCACGGTGTCGCAGCACAGCTTGGTGTTACCTGCGTGACGTCATCGGCGACGGCCTGGTGCACGCCGTCGCGGCGCGCGTCGGGCGCGGCTAGGCGACGCAGCTTGTTGAGCTCGTCCAGCACGATGGTCTGCACATCCTCCCAGTACGCCTGGTTGGCGTTGTTCTCTAGCTCCTTGTACACCTGTAATAACAACATCATGCTCAGTAGAAACATCTCATCTATTCCGTGAATAACCAAAAAATATTCAAATTAAGCTGATAATCGGCACTTTTTGATGTCTACATTACATAATACTCCAAAGCGCCTGCCATTCTCCATTTTTCAGTGTGCAAGCACGCTAAAAGTCGCGTATCAGCTACATTGGAACTAAACAACCAGCTAGCGAAATAAAAGTTGCAAATACGGCGTCACAGAACACTACAAGACAGATCTAGCTTGGTTGGTCTTTGTAGGATCTTTCCTTTTCAATAGAGGCACTACACACCTCATTGGACCGGCTCCAAACTTGTTGTAACAATATTCCGTACTTTTTAGACTGGTGCACATACCTTGATATCTTCCAGCAGATCCTCAAGGTCCTGCGTCTGCAGCCCGTTGAGGTAGGTGTAGGGCTCGTGCATCTCCAGCGCGTCCACGCACTCTTCCGAGCTCACGTACCACGCCAGCAGGTCTATGGGCTTGGCTGCAAATAATTATTTTTATTAATATTATTTGGTGAAACTTGCGCTAAATTGGGCTTTAAAAAAAAACTCGTCAAACTTCTTTGTGAAACTTAGCGTTACTTTGCGGTAAAATCCATGATTGTTAAATGTTATCCATAAAGTTATAGTTTTATCCTGCAAAAAGTTGACCCTGGCTTGGTTGCAGATTGGCACATGCAGAGGTGCGATAATTATAATACCTCATACCACAATGCCCAGAGGAGGGGCGAAATGCTGTTGAATACATATTTGGGCAGCTCAAAATTTTGGCATTAATAACTTCGTCAAGGTCGGTACTACCTCGTCCATCGCGGATGCGTATCTGCGATCGCAGACGCGCCTGATGCAGATGGAAGGCGTCCTCCTGGCGCGCCCACGTGTGGAACTGCATCGTCTCGCGCGCGCGCGCCGTCGCCGCCGCCTCCGACTCGCGCGCCGCGCGCTCCGCCTCGCGCTCCAGGCGCCGCTGCTTCACCTGCGTCACGCCACACAACTCTATACTCTCATCACCTATAGCATATCCTTAACATACAATAACATCTATCAGCAGGACCGGATAAACCATGTCGGTGCCCTTAGGCAATGCAATTTTCGGGGCCCCTTTTCAGCCGAGGGTTGAATTTAGTAGTTACGGATGCAGCTGAAGTTCTTATAAACATCTAAAATGATCTCTACAAGCTAACTTAGCTTTTCTTTAGTTCTTGTTTTCCTATTTTGAGAACAACAGGATCTAAGGCTCAACGAGCGAGCGCAGCAAGCCCAAAAAGTTTAAAACCTTACCTTGGAAGGACCAGGCCCCCTATTCACTAAAGCTCGGATTCGATTTCGATAAGTTGTATGGTTTTGGCATTACGAAAGCGAGCGAGATAGACATACGACTTTCCGAATCGAAATCTTTTTTTTTTTTTTCCTTTCTTCTTCTATATGCAATCAGCCCTTAGGCTTTAATCAAGATGGGCTGCGGGTTGTTCGAAAGAGATACCGCGGCCCTGGAACACAAAGGGCTTAGAAGGAACATGGGTGGGTTTTAGTCAATCAAGTCTGACACTCCCTCCCGCTCCGCCCAGAGCGGGAGAAGTCATTTGATGATATCCCACCCGCAAAAAAAAAAAAAAAAAGGCTTTAATCAGATTGGTTGTTGCTTCATTGGGGCAGTTTGAGATTCTTCGCATCCTACGATGCGTCATCTCGTTATATTGATGGTAATCAGATTGACGCTATTCGTTTCCTTTTAAGTCGGTAGGTAGATTCTGAGGACTTCAGTAGGGTCGCAGCGAGTTCATTTCTATGTCGCTGGAGTCTTTGCTTGTAGGTCTTATATGACTTTTCTACAACTTCCTTGATTTCCGGTATTTGTAGGTACTCGTGTACTTCAATGTTCCTTGTGAACCATGGTGCGCTGCTCAAGGTTTTCAGTGCTTTGTTTTGGAAGCGTTGTAGTATTTCCACATTTGAATGGCTTGCCGATCCCCACAGCTCTATACCATAGGTCCATATAGGTGCTAAGATACATTTGTAAATCATTAGTTTGTTTTCCAAGCTAAGTGACGAATGTCTGCCTATCAACCAATAGATTTCCCCCAGTTTCCTGCTTGCTTGGTCTCTTTTGGTCTTAATATGTTCACGCCAGGTAAGCCTTCTATCGATGTGCATACCTAGGTATTTGGCAGTACTTTTCTGAGGGAGAACCTCTCCATCGAGTGTAACTGGTGGGCAGTCCCCGCTTCTTAGGGCGAAGGTAATGTGGACAGACTTAGCAGCACTAGTTTTAATTCTCCACTTTTTCAGCCATGATCCAATTTCATCCAGGTGTTCTTGGAGTTTTGTGGATGCTCGAATATCGTCTTTATCGCAGGATATGACTGCAGTGTCATCGGCATAGGTTGCAGTAACGATTTGTTTTGAAGTGGGTAGGTCAGCAGTGTAGATCGTGTACAGAACCGGGCCCAGCACAGATCCCTGGGGTACTCCAGCTTTTATGGGATAGAAGGAAGATAGGCTATCTCCGGATTTAGTCTGAACATTCGATTCTCCAAGTAGGACTTGAGCAGCATGTATGCGGTGTGTGGTAAGCAGATTTTAAGTTTACACAGGAGGCCCTTGTGCCATACCCGGTCGAATGCTTGTTGTAAATCCAGAAAAGCAGCTGAGCAATACTCTTTTCTTTCCAATGATTGCCGGATTGTATGAACCACTCTGTGTATTTGTTCTGTTGTTCCATGGAGTGCTCGGAAGCCAAATTGATGGTCTGGAATTGTCCTTTGTTCTTCAAGTATAGTTATCAATCGTTGTAGAAATATCTTCTCAAACAGTTTAGACAATAAGGGAAGAAGGCTTATTGGTCTATATGAGGAGACTTCATTAGGAGGTTTTCCTGGTTTAGCTACCATATTTATTGTTGACATCTTCCCGATAAGCGGGAAATAATGGAGTCTCAACACTGCGTTGAAAAGAATGGTAAGCAAGACAATTCCCTTTCTTGGTAAATGCGTCAGGACTTCTGCTGTAATGAGGTCAAATCCTGGTGCCTTTTTCTTCTTCAGGTTTTTTATAGCTTTCCATACTTCAGCTGGGGTACACGGACGCAACGGTAAAGACATTTGCTGATCGCTGTCAAGGATTTTGTCAATTTCTTCCTCTGGATACATGATGTCCGGTTCATTTGGTTTGAATACATCTTTTAGAAATTCAGCAAATAGCTCAGCTTTATCAACAGGTGTCCTCGCCCAGTTTCCATTTGGTTGTCTTATTGGAGGCGTGTGTTCTTGTGGCCGTTTTAATGAACTGGTGATTTTTCAAAGTGAATAGTCATCTACTTTGTGAGGTGATAGAGTTTTCAATTTATCTTGCAGAGAGTTGTTTTCATAGTCTTCAAGCATTTGTTTTAGGTCCTTTTGTGCTTTATTGAGGGCTCTTTTATCCTGTGCATTTCTGCTAGTGTGCCATTGTCGTCTTAGTCTCCGCTTTACCGCTATCATTTCCCGTATTTCCAGTGTATAATCCTGTTTTTGAAGGCTGTATTTTATGCAGGGAGTGGATGTCCAAGCAGCTACTTGGATAAGATTAGTCGTATACCAAGCTGCGTTTTCTATGTCGTATTCAGTTTTGAGGGGTATGTGCAAATTGGTATTTTCCTCTATAAACATCTGGAATGAGTCCCAGTCAGTTTTACGATTGTATAACGTCTCCCGGGGCTTCTTCCATATAATTGCTGTGCTCAATGTGCATACCACTGGTGTATGATCAGAACTGCCGTCCAGACATGATTCGACTTTCGTGTACAGTCCTGACATTCCTTTGGTGATAAAGAAGTCAATAAGATCGGGTGTTTTATTGGGATCAGTTGGCCAGTGTGTTGGCTCTCCCGTTGACAGTATGTTGAGTGAACTCGAATCTATTGCCTTCTTCAACTCTCTGCCCCTTGTGGTCGTTAGCCTGGAGCCCCAAAATGTATTTTTGGCGTTCCAATCCCCTCCAGCGATATACCTCCCTCCAAGCGTGTTGAGAAAGTCACTGAACATTTGTTCGTCAACTCTATGCCGAGGTGGGGAGTAAATCGCAGCGATGTTGAGTGGGCCCTGCCAGTCGTCAATCGATATTACAGTAGCCCGTAGGTGAGCCTGTCTATAGTTTGGGAGAGGGTGTTGTTTAATACTATCCTTTATTATTATTGCAGTTCCAGCGTGTGATGTTCCGTCTGGATGATTTGGATAATAAATATTATATCCTTTAATAAATATGACTTTTGTATCAGTCATATGTGACTCTGAGATTAAAAGAACATCTATTTTGTTGTGCTTAATGAAGAGCTCTACTTCCGGTCTATTAGGAGCCAAACCGTTTATGTTCCATGTTGCGACGCGTAGGAATTTCATCATTTTTTAAATTGGGCAATTAGAGTCGTAAGGAGTCCCATTAGGGTACCCATTTGTTGTATGAGAATATCTATTTTCTCTGATTGTTTACTGATTATTTGTTCTAACGAATTTGTTGGCTGAGATTGTATGTTCTCTTGGTTCTTGTTCCAGTGTACAGTTTTTCTGGAATCTGGAACAGGAGGGTTTACTGTGTGTTGTCTAGTATGGTTACTTGGCTGTAGTTGTGGAAAGTCTTCTATTTGAAAGGGGATAGTGTTATTTCTTTCATGCTTCATTTTTGACAATGGAGCTTTTTTATGTGTTGGCTGTATCATTTTCCTTGCACGAATCTCTTTGTATACTTGGCATCCCTTGTAGTTGGCAGGGTGATCTCCTAGACACAATGTGCAGGTGGCTGGTGTATTTCTGTCTTTTTTTGGGCAGTCGATTGTTTTATGTCCTTCTGCGCATTTAACGCACCGGTAGGGGCGCATGCAGTTATTTTTCGTGTGTCCATATTGTTGACATCTAGCACATTGAGGGATTTCATTTGATTTTCGCGGGTCTTCTATCCTTACTTTTGTATAGTATATGGATTCTATACGCTTAAGTTCGGGGTTATTTGGGCCAGGTTCGACATTCACGAAAAACATATTCAGTGGTTTTTTATTTCTTCTTGAGAGAGCACTTATGATTTCACCTCTGACTTTATTCCCAGTTTTTTCTATTTCCTCTACAATGGCTTCTTTTGGCGTCGTGTGATGCAAATTTTTAATTACAATTCTGCAACACTTTTTGTCTTTCTGAGTAAACGTATGACCTATGAGTCCTTTCTTTCGAATTAGGTCAATGATGTCTTTGTACGCATCGCTCGTTTACGCCATGACTCTCAGCTGATCCCTATTCATAATTTTATAGCTGTAGCTGTCATTTGGTACAGAACTACTCAGGAGTTCAGTTAGTTTTGATGTATCTGTTATACCATACAAGATTATTGGTGGCGGTTTGCTAGTTTTCTTAGCATAGGTTTGATTTTCCATTAATTTGACAGATTCATCAGGTATGTCTACTGGAAGTCCACTATATCTGTTGGAAGTATTGATTGAGCTCTGTGATTTCTGCTCTGGGTTCTTAGAACTTTCCGTAGATTGTGGGCTATTGGATAGTTTTTTTCTTTTTGGGTTGCGTTGGAAGGGTATTCTTTGCCATGTGGGAGGGCTGCTGTTGTCATCATCGTCAATGGTGATTATCGGTTGTGTTGGAGGAGGCGAGTCTTTCTCCTTTGTGATGCTGGCTGTGCCAGGATTATTACCAAGTGAGGAGGATCTAGGTCTTGCAGTGAAAAGGCTCGGATGAAACGCCTGATGTATAAAGTTTCTTTTAGTGATTTTAGGGTTGCCAGTAGCATTCTCCGTCACAGGGGCCTGGTCACCTACCCCTGTGCAGACTTCGGTAACCAATTTACCACTCGCAGGCCCGGATACCTGCGAGCGCCGGGTGTTAGCCGGATCGCATGACAAATCAATATCGTTATCATTCATTCTTTCATATTACAAGATGGGACATACACGCAGCACTTTCCCAAGGTGTTGTGGTCGCACTTTTGGAAGGGATTTAATCCTTACGAGGCTCGCGAGTGCCTGTGGACAGGTTTTTTTTACCACCGCCCGTTGCTCGGCATTGTTGCTCATTTTGCACCACCCGGGGGACACGTGTAGGGTGGGCCTAGGAAAAGGTGGTAAATCCTACGGACGCGAGCAAGAGCAAGAGTTCTCTAAGAGAACTATTCAAGGAAATTAACATCATGACGGTACCTTGTCAATACATCTATGAAAACATCATGTACGTTAGAAAAAATCTGCATTTATTTAGTAAAAGAGGTGACCGGCACCACTATAATACTAGAAACAGAGACCAACTAGTTCAGCCAGGTTTCAGGTTAGCTAAAGTAGACTCATCTTTCATGGGGTACTGTTTAAAATGTTACAATAAAATACCTCCCCACATTCTACAACTGAATGAAACGAAATTTAAATCTTGCATAAAACGCACACTATGTAGGCAAGCATATTATAAGTTGGGGGATTATATTGATGATAAAAATGCTTGGCTCAATGCTGGTCCTGCTCCACAACCATAGTGGCAATCGGAATCATCAGAATTAGAAAGTGAAGTTATTGTGAAAGCTGCAGAAGATTGTAAAAATATATTTGCATTGTATAGATTCAATCTCTTAGTATTATATAATTTCATAGCACATGTGTGAGTACCATGTACTGTAAAGCCACTATTTAATGAGTACCTAAATCTTTCATTGACGCGAAATTACCCTGGTGGTTGAGTGAATGTCATGCTCACTTAAATGTCACGCTGATGGTGGCGGGTGTGTCGGGTCGTTTAGTTCCCTTCAAAGTGGTTGAGTTGAATGATGGCTGATACATGCGTCATGTTCGTGAACGGGCGCTGTCAGTTGTGACTGGTCATCTCTTAGCTGCCACGGTTTATTTTAATTACTTTATTTTTTTAATACTGATTTAATCTTTTACTCTGGACGCTCTTAACTTGCCCGTATTTCTACATTGTTCTCACATATTTGTAATTCTTAACATGAATGATGTAACCAAGATTTTGTAACATATTTTGATTTAAAAGAGTGTCCATGGAGTTTCTTGCCCGTTCTTCTCCATAGAGATCTACGCTACGGAATGGGCAACTACAGTACTTTCACAAGTTATTATGCCTTGTGACTGGGACTGTAGCTTCGCGTTTTATTTTGTTTTGTTGACTTTCAAAAGTGCCTGTAATGGTCTAATTGAAATAAATGCTTTGACTTTGACTTTGACAACCTTACCCCCCGAATCGAAATCTAATCCAAGCGTTTGTGGATACGAGGGCAGGTTAGAATTGTTTAGAACCTTCGTACAGGTTGTAACTTGGTTGATTTACAGTTGGTTGGCAACACTGCCCGGGTGACATGTCAAATTTTTGCTCCGTAGTTTAAAATTACATTTTATTTATATTTAAGTCAAATTAAGGTGTATTATAATGTTTAATCCTATTTTTAATGCATAAAGACTTAGCGAAAGGGTTTTCCTGTTATTTGAACAAGCAAATAAAGTTTTCGCTAACACATGTTACCGGTATCCTTAAAACATCAGCTGACATTCAGACTATGGAGTCATACGGGTAGTATTATTACGGAGAGTATTTTACTTTATTTTTAAATAGCACACAAACAGGCCAAAACTAGGAGCTTTTGTGATAAATGTTTTTTCACTGAGTTCAAATTATAAACAGTGTTAGTTTAGAAAAAATGTGTAAGTTTGTAGCGGTAGTATGAGTACTGAGGGGCTCATTTTTAGCCTTAATACCTGACCTGTGACAAACAATAATAAATGAATTATTATGATATTTAAGTTTGAGAGTGATTCTACAGTTTGCTACAATTTATTACATTTTTATTTTCTAGTTCTAGTTCTAGCTTCAGGCACGAATAGTTATAAAAATCTTAAGCCTCTAAGAGCCTCTTTGATATTGCCTATTGTCATTGAGGATACAATTTTCCAGTAAAATTGTCAATATATTGTTTCAAACTGTGTTTATGCTATTAAACTATGTTTATTAAGATAGTGGCAATTTAGCAGAGCCCCTAGGCAGTTGCCTACTCTGCCTAATGGTTAATCCAGCCATGTATATCAGTAAAAGCCATGGAACTCTACTATTGATTCCAGTGGAATTTCTGATAATAAATCTCCACCTCAACATATTGGGAAGTTGTCCGTTGTCCAAACGAGATAGGGGCTTTACCTAAGACTAATACTAAACCATCTGATACTGATACAAATTAAATATTACCTTCTCTAGCTCAATTTTGTTTTCCAACTGCTTCTGCCTGTTGAGTGCCTCCAATTCATCCCGAGACACTGTCTTGACACCCTCCTTAGCAAGTTTTTTAGTCCAGACAAAGGTATTAGTGAGTGCAGAGTCTCCGAAAGGGTTGTCTTGATTGGTGTAGCATTGGTACTCATTGTCCCATCCCATGCGCTCGCGACGCTTGCGCTCTTTCTCTTGTTTTTCTCTCAGACGTCGAGCCCTGAACAATTAATGTTTATAAGAAGCCATGCAACTGCAAAAACATACCAATAGGAAGTAGTAAAAGTGAGTATTTGAAGAGGTTGACGTGTTGTTTGATGCTTAAAAAGTACTGATTTTGTTTGCTTTAAGAAGATAGACATAGATCACCACTCTCCAAAATTATAACAGCTGTCTTAACAACAGACAATATTCCCATAGTTGGTTAACAGTGCAGCTGTTATAACTCCTATCTACTCACTGTACGGTTACAATATTACTAAACCTCTTTTCCTCAGGTGTTTCATTGGCCTTCAGTTGTTCCTTCTGTTTTTTCTTGTCATCCTTAAGCCTCAGCCGTTCAGTCTCCAGCCTCTGCAACAGCTTCAGCTCCTCCTCGCCACTGTCACTGCTGGAGCTACTGCTGGACGAACGTCGTTTCTTCTTCTTATTTTTCTTATGCTTGGTCTCTCTTCTTTCTCTACTGGGGGACTTATGCTTCAATAATTTTGGGGACTGAGAACGTGTTTTGTCGTGAGTTTTGTGTTTCCAGTCCCTGCGACGTTCCACTGATCTGCTTTTGGAACGGTCGTGTCTCCTCACATCGTGACGAGATGACCTGACGGAAAGTGGGGTTACATTTGAATGACGCGCTAATTAATTGCAGAGTTCACTATAGATACCGTATTACGAAAAGTCATGATGTGAGTATGCTATAGGCGGTAATAAAATTTAAGTATAATAGTGAAATCTAGAAGCGGGGTCACGAATCATAATACTGTTTATACTCACATTTCTTCTAATAATTCCTATAAAACACTACAAATAACTAGTCCAGTTGTCAGCGAGTACAGTTGTAAGCATTACTGTAGCATATTAGCTGAAGGATTTAATTTATTTACAAATAATAAGTGTTATTTTTGTAAAGTTTTGTACTGCAACTTCCTATTATTTACGATTTGCCAAGCCAAGTACGTAGGTACGAAAGAAGTGACAGTTTTTTTTTTTTTTTTTTTTTTAATTGGCAAGTCGCTATTTGCGCAATGCCACATACAAAAACGGGGAAACTTGGTAGAAAATATAATTTAATGTAGGATACGGAATTTGGATGGATATTGGACAGGATTATTAGGAACGATAAAAATAAAATAACTATTATATACGTATATTATTAAGAGTGATAAATGAAGATAAATACATGTATATTTTAAAATCATTAGTTGCAAGTAAAACAGAGACAGACGTAGGAAAAGGAATTTTATAGCCAAGTAGACATGTAATTAAAGGATCATGATTAAGAAGAGGACAGGAAAAGAAAATGTGGTTTAAATCACCCACCTCACCACATTCGCACAGGTCGCTAGAAACGATCTGCAATCGTGCAAGGTGGACTCGGGAACAGTTATGACCCAATCTCATGCGAATAAGGCAACTGGTAGCAGCCTTACCGAAGTTAAATTTCGAATACCATGGTTTTTTGGGAATATATGTCTGAATACGTGAATAATAATTTCCTTTGGTAACGCTGCTATCCGCCCACAACTTGCTCCAAGCTTCCCAAAGAAAGATGGTAGGCAGATTCGCCAAGTCGTGGCTAAAGTTGATATAGGGACACAAATCACCGCAGTCTACAGCCTCATTAGCCAGGTGATCGGCTTTAACATTTCCCGTGATATTACTATGGCCAGGTATCCAAGCGAAAGAAATTTGAAGACCCAATTTTACGCATTTGTACAAAAGGCTTCTAATGAACAGAACTATAGGAAATATTGGCTTACATTTAAAAGGATTTCTTTTAATGGCTTGCAATGCGCTTAAAGCGTCGGTAAATATTATTGTTTTTCCCAATTTCATTATGTAAATATATTCTAAGGCTTTGAACAGACCATAACATTCGCCAGTAAATACTGATGACTCAGGAGGAAGTTTAATTTTTTGCACTATATTGTATTGTGAGTGAAAGACTCCAACTCCAACATTTCCTAAAGAAGAGTGTTTGGAGGCGTCTGTATAAATATGATGCCAATTCTCCCAGTGCAAGTCTTTGGAAAAGTTAAACAACTCTTTTACAAAATCATCGTGTTTATTAATACCTAAATTAAAGATAACATCCGGAGTGAGCACCAATGATTCATAAGAATGATTAAAGAGTGGATATGTAAGTGACTGGTAAATTGGGGCTTGCAAAGCTATAAACTTTTTATAGCTTACAACAAGACAGGGCAGAGATTTGTGAGACCAATAATTAGAAGAATCGGTTTCATCTAAAAGAGACTGAAGTTTTGCACGTAAAGGGTGGTTGGAAAATTGTAATGAACGGAATAGAAATTTGTCAGAAAGATACTGACGTCGAAGAGAAAGAGGAGGATCTACAGTTTCAACCTGTAAGGCATTTATTGGGCTTGATTTCATAGCTCCCGTCACTATTCGTAATGCTTTGGACTGGATACTATCCAGTTTCTTTAATGCGGCCAAATTACAAGGTTCTAATAAAAATGTTCCATAATCAAGCACACTTCTAACTATTGCATTATAGATTAATTTTAATGAAGAGGGATGGGCACCCCACCAAACCCCTGATAAACATCTTAATATATTCAATCTTTGTTCACACCTTGCCGCTATATACTCACAGTGTGGAATCCCAGATAGTTTACTATCCAAAATCACACCTAAAAATTTTACCGAAGATTTTACAGGAATGGGAGCATCATCATAATATACAGTAACAGGAGGAGGAAAGCGCATTCTAGAAAAAAGCACAACTGTACTTTTGGAGGTAGATAGCTCAAGACCATTGCTATCCATCCATTGTTTTAAAAGGCTAAGGGCCGATGTCA
This sequence comes from Cerastis leucographa, assembly GCA_963082945.1. Lineage (NCBI taxonomy): Eukaryota > Metazoa > Arthropoda > Insecta > Lepidoptera > Noctuidae > Cerastis > Cerastis leucographa. The sequence continues at coordinate 20,031,540 of OY720362.1, read as the reverse complement.
TTGTAATGCAAGCCGTTGCAATAGAGCTATGGGGGCAATATAAAAGAAGATCATCGGCGTATTGAAGCACTTTTACTTGATTGTTTAAAGAAGATTCAAGATCATAAGTGTAGATGTCATATAATAAAGGACTAAGAGGTGATCCTTGAGGGAGGCCTTTCCACACGAGTCTAGATTCACATGTAGAATCCTCGAGTGTAAGATTTATACACCTCTCAGATAAAATATTTAAAATGAAGTTTATGAGTAAAATAGGAACATCTAGCTGCTGGAGTTTATATTTTAATGTAGATATTTCCACATTATCATAAGCCGAAGTTATATCTAGAAAAGCAGAAACTACGGAATTATTCGAAGAAAATGCTAACCTTATATCAGTAACAAAGATACTCAAACTATCTAAAGTACTTTTACCTCGCCTAAAACCAAATTGACTGTCGCTAAGTAGTTTTTTGTTTTCTAAATGCCATTCTAACCTATTTTTAACTAGATGTTCTGTGATTTTTAACATTACTGAAGACAAAGCTATGGGTCGGTAGGACGTGCTGCTAGATGGATTTTTGTTAGGTTTGAGTATCGGTAAAATGTCTTGGGATTTCCAGGCATTGGGAATATTTCCAGTTAACATAATTTTATTTATTAGTTCCAAGAGGTACAAAAGAGATAGATCACTCATGTTTGACAAAAAAGAATAAGGAATTCCATCCGAACCTGGTGCAGAGTCCTTCATATGACATACAACACCTTTAAGCTCTTCGAGGGTAAATGGATTATTTAATTCACAAAGAGAATCTACCATTGAACGGGGAATGGAATAGGTAGTAAAATTTTCTGGGACATAGGCAGGAGCCAATTTATTTAAAAATTTATTTACTAACTGAGATGGAAGAAATGCGCTCGATCGTTCAGTGAATGCTGATCTGAACCTTCTGATATTGCACCAAACAACAGATGGTTGAACATCTGGAGAAATAGAGAAGCAAAATGACATCCAACCTTCAAATTTCTTTTTTTTTAATAGTTTTTTAGTTTCTGAAATAACTACGCTCAATATGTTGAAATTTTCTTCGGTAGAATTTTCAAGGTAATCTAGTTCACACTGCTTCCTTTTTAATATTGCATCTGTGCAATCTTTGTCCCACCATGGTGGAGAAGGAATTTTATTTTGTAGCGATTTAATTGGAAAAAGTTTATCGGCTGTTTGTATCATGGCTTTGGATAAAGCTTCGGTACAAGACTGTTCATTACCATACTTAATTTCAGGAAGAACAGAAACTATTTCATCTAAGTGTTCCCTAAAAGTATGCCAGTTAACGTCCGCCAGTTTGTACTTCAACCGCGGAGGGCGATTGGAGTAAAGTTTTTGACAAAAAGGAAATGATAAGACTATAGGGAAATGATCGCTACCATAAGAGGAAAGCATAACTTCCCAACTCAAACGCGAAGCTAATTTATCCGTGCATAATGACAGGTCAGGAGCACTAGCTCCTTCATTTGGAGAAGTGCGTCTAGTTGGGGACCCAGTGTTTAATATACAAAGATTGAGGTTATCTACAATATCTAATAAAGTGCTACCATAGTTATTCGTTGACGAACTACCCCAGACTGCATGCTGGGAATTAAAATCTCCTAAAACTATAAATGGCTTAGGAAGAATAGAAAAAATATTTACAATTTCATTAAAAATTACAGCAGATGGACGGGGAATATATACAGAAACAAAACAAATGTTATCTACAACAGCTGCAATAACAGAAAAATCAGTATTATGAGGTGGGATTGTGAAAAGTGAAAATGAATGATGATGTTTAATGAGTAAAGCGACGCCGCCATACCCATCAGAGCGGTCTTCTCTAAGACAAGCATAACCAGGGATCTTAAACAAAGACCCTGGTTTAAGCCATGTCTCTTGAAGAGCAAAAACAAAAGGTTTATATTTATTTACAAGATATATTATATCAGATTTTTTACTAATTGCGCTTCGGCAATTCCATTGGAATACCTTGGCTTTGTTGTCCATTATTAATATTTGATTCATTAACTGCGTTCAATACAGTGGCAGCGATGGTCGGTGAAAGATGTTGACTTTGAGTTAGTGATTTTATTAAGGCAATGATTAATTCATTTACAGATACAGTCGACAGGTCATCTCTAGGGATGAGAGCACAGCCATCTTTTGTTTGAGGCATGCCCTTGACAAGGTCCCGATGGAATTGCTGATCATAACCTTTAGAAAAGTGAGGTGGGGAGCGAGGTTTAATAAAAACTGTTTTTTTATATGAGGAAGTTTTATTTTGTTTGGAAGGAGAATAATCTTGAGGAACAGAAGCATTTATATGGCTTGAAATTGAGGGTGAGGATAGTAAGGCATCAGCATATGATATTTTTGAAATAGTAGGATAAAGCTTTGAAGCTTCAGCATAAGAGATGCAAGATTTGGCCATTGATTCCTTAATATTCTTCTGCCTGTCATACTCTAAACATTTTTTACTTGTAGCCTCATGAAAGCCTTTGCACAGACAACAAGATAAATTGTCCTCGGGGACGGTGCAACCATCCCCAGAGTGACCTTGTCCACACTTGAAACATCTAGGTTTAGATCTACATTGGTTTTTCATGTGGCCATATCTGCAACAATTGTAACACTGAATTGTTGGATAAATATATAGGTCCACAGAAAGTGCTGTATAGCACATATACACGCGCTTGGGAAGAATTTGCCCATCAAAAGTTAAAATTACGGTTTCGGTATTTTTAAACTGAGGCTTATCCTCTACAAAAATTTTCCTTCTTATACGCCTCAATTTCAATATTTTCCCACAACCAATTGGAACGGAGATGTTCTCTAAAATTTCATCATCTGTCCACTCCATGGGTACGCCTCTGACGACACCCATGCGAGTAACGGAAAATGATGGAATAAAAGCCTTATATTTTTCTATTTCCAGAAACTTACTATTAATAAAGGAGTTGGCATCTTGATAATTGGAAAAAGATATAACAAGTCTGTTACGTCCTATTTTTTTAAGACTACCATTCACGATGTTAGTAAAAGAATTCCTTTTTAAACATCGCCCAAAAGAAATCGGATTTAAATACGTATTTTCATTAGAAGCAGTTTGCTCTCTTTGAATATGGACTAAAAACGGAGCCGCGTCCGAGGAATTGTATGTATCTCTAGTAACAGTAGTAACTGGTTGATGCGGTGACCCGTTCACCCCATCAACTCCAGCCCCCAATGTAGAAGTAAGTGGAAGATCCTTGGTTTCAGTCTCCATTACCACATTTTCATCTCGCCACAATCACAATTATTATGGCGTTTCCCGCCACTTTTTCGTCTTTTTTTATTGCAATGTTTGCAAATTGTTGGCCGAGCAGAGACCCTTTTACGCTTAGAATTACTAACTAAACTTAACGAACCATCAGTATCAACACTGGTATCGTTATTAGATATTGTGACATAGTGACCTATTTCTGAAGATGGTGTTCCTCCGGGGTCGTCCGGAGGATCCATGGCTAAAAACTTGCTAAAAACTATAAATACAAATAAAAACACTTACCAAATATAAAAACAACACTAAAACTAACTATAGTACTAAATAATAAGATAAAATATATACAAAAACTTAATCCAATCCAATACTAAATTAATTAAAAAAACAGTCGAAAAAACCACGTCCGCCAAATTTGAGGTTTCCCGCGCTTTTTTTTCGAAGTGACAGTTTGTCACTGTTCATCGAAGTTGTACTTTTTTTTTTTTTTTTTTTTTTTTTTTTTTTTTTTTTTTCGCCCATCGGGCAGGCCAAAGAGTATAGTAATATAGATGGGCAGGCTATAGTTTTTCAACCATACTGCCTAGTCTTTCGTAGGTATTTTTTTCTTACGTAGTAGGTTTAGGAAATCGTCTTTCGTTTTGTTAAAATCATGTATTATTAAGTATGTCTTTGATTAGTAGTCAAAATCATGATCATATACAATTCCGTTTTTATTTTATTATTTTCGATTCCGAGGTAAACGTCATGTCCATTTTATGTCTATTCCAGGTTTAGCGTATTTTCCGGTATTTTCTCGAAGTTGTACAATAAAAAAAAAAAAAAAAAAGTTTCGTTTAAAAATCCAAAGGCATGAACATTAGAGGTATTCTTTCATCGATAAAGAAGAGTAAAATCTTTTACCTTTGTCTATGACTATAGAAGAAATGTTGAGTTGATTTCACCAGTAACATTGTTTTGTGTAGTATTAAGTACACCTCTGCCTAACCCTTCGGGGATTACAGGCGTGATACTATGTATTTCGATTTGAGACTGCCGAGTGGTTGCAAACGCGACTGCTGGGCATGAGGTCTGGTAGAAAAAACCCAATTTGCCAGACACGGACATCGAACCTAGGATCTCGTGCTCAGATAAGATAAAAGCATAATATAACCATGACTTAGGAAAGGTATATAACAAACGTTTGGATAAAAGTTCCTTGGCTAGGACAATGCTAGGACATTACAAAGCAAAGTTTGATCCCTCTATTTGTCAAAAGTGACAAACTCAACATTTTTCTGTCACTGTCATGTGTCTGTCTGTCAATCACACAGTTTTGTTGATTGCTAGTGAACGTGAAGTACTTTATTTTAATTATTTTATGACTAGAGTAAAGTTTAAATATAGTCTGTAATGATAAGGTGCTTCATTATTAGTTGTTTCAAAACTTTCAGTAGAAACGGTATCGACAGTCGATTTGATATTGTAACTTTGTAACTGTCCGTAAAACATAGGTAACTAGATTACACAAGAAATAAACTTTCGAAAATGTCCTTCCTGCGGGGCTCCGAGAACTATGTTTGGTGTACGACTAGCGTCCTGGGCAAGGGAGCTACAGGCGCGGTGTTTCAGGGTGTCAACAAGAACAACGGAGAGCCCGTCGCTGTGAAGACTTTCAACCAGCTGAGTCACATGCGCCCTCACGACGTGCAAATGAGAGAGTTTGAAGTGCTCAAGAAAGTGAAGCACGAGAACATCGTGAAACTGCTCGCCATCGAAGAGGAGCAGGAGGGGCGCGGGAAAGTCATAGTCATGGAACTGTGCACCGGCGGCAGCTTATTCAATATACTCGACGACCCTGAGAATACGTACGGCCTTCAAGAACACGAGTTTCTATTAGTGTTAGAGCACTTAACGGCTGGCATGAAGCACTTGCGTGATAATAACTTAGTTCATAGAGATCTGAAGCCTGGCAACATTATGAAATATATAAATGAAGATGGAAGTACCACATATAAACTCACAGATTTTGGAGCTGCAAGAGAATTGCAGGAAGAGGAACAATTTGTGTCTTTGTATGGCACAGAGGAGTACCTGCACCCTGATATGTATGAGCGAGCAGTGCTACGCAAGCCTGTGGGGAAGAGCTTTGGGGCTACAGTGGACTTATGGTCCATAGGCGTCACTCTGTACCATGTGGCTACAGGACAGCTGCCATTCAGACCATATGGAGGAAGAAGGAATAAAGAGACCATGTTCTATATCACTACAAAGAAGGCATCTGGAGTCATTGCAGTAAGTCAAATCCTAAATGTGATAACTTAGTAATGGCCAATACTTCTTGATCTCATTATCATACAAGTGGAGTTTAAGTGTCAACAACATCTACTTCTCAGTTGACAAAGCATTTACTGTCTAAAACATTCAAATATGAAAACTAGCCCACAATTCTTAACCATAGGCTACCTACCTATCACAAGTTCTGTCTTCCCTATGTTGATATGTCCAGCACATTCATCATTTTACTCATATGTTCACTACTCTTGCTTTACTTAAAAAACCATATATTTTCTCAGGGAACCCAAACAACAGAGAATGGTCCGATAGACTGGGCTCGTGACCTGCCATCCCACTGTCAGCTCAGTGTGGGCTTACGTAAACTAGTCACACCACTCTTGGCAGGCCTGCTAGAGGTGGACCCTCACAGGATATGGACTTTTGACAGGTTCTTTTCTGAGGTGCAAGTTGCCACATCCACAACCGCTGTACATGTGTTTCATGTTAACAAAGCAGCAAGCATAAAGGTAACAAAGATACTATCTGCATAATTATCTACTACAAATATTTCCCCTTGGCTAGACTAAAAGAACATTCATTACAAATGCAAGGTGTAGCAAACAATTACAATTACATGAAACTTTTACTTTGCTATTTGTATGTAGTTTATTGCCAAAGTCATGGCCGCCACTGTTATTTGGGCTAAATATTAAATTGCAGTAATTATTGTACAAGCTGCTACACAAAATCGGAAGTTCTACTTTATATGCTAAATTAATAGACAACAGGGGATAATCCAATTTTTTTTTTCTTTGTCTGTCGAGTAGTTTATTGAAAAGTATTGGACACGTATTTTTTCTTTTTTCACGTGGTCATAAAATTACGGAGATATATTGAGTTGAAATGGCGCATGACGTCACATGTAGGTAAGTTTTATACCTACTTGTGACGTAGTAATCCCCCACTCTCCAACTTTAATGAGTTTTAACTAAGTCATCATCTGCCTAGCCTTTTCCCAAACTATCTTGGGGTCGGCTTCCAGTCTAACCGGATGCAGCTGAGTACCAGTATTTTACATGAAGCGACTGCCTATCTGACCTCCACAACCCAGTAACTGGGTAATACGATACCCCTTGGTAAGACTGGATGTCAGACTTTTTGGCTTCTGACTACTCGTAACGACTGTCAAAGATCTACAAATGACAGCCGGGACCAACGGCTTAACGTGCTTTCCGAGGCACGGAGGAAACTCGGTATGTAATTATGGTCACCCATCCACGGATCAACCTCGGCAAGCACGGCTTAACCTTAAAGATCGACCCGGGCGGCTGTTATTATTTAGCCACGTGCTCCACGAGTTTTAACTAAGTAATTTTTTGATATTTTGATAAAACAAAAAATACGTGTCTAATATTTTTGTATTACCTGTCTGAAGGACAAAATAGAATGTCGTTTTCTTTACCCAGTCCGATTCCCTATTACTTAAAGTTTATTTAACAAGTTAATCTATGCGGTGTCGGAAGTAGGTGGCGTGAGGTGGCGTGAATTGAGATGACTATTTAGACTATTATCTAATTGTAAACCAAATGAGTGTGCTGTCGTTTGTGCTTGCGCAACACTCGCCACGCCGCGCCGTCACTGTGGCGCGGGGCCCGGATTCGCTCGTCAAACAATACCAACAAACAGCCACCATTGTCCAAACACTGATTGGCGTTAAGTCGCAATTTTACTACGGAATGTGAATGTCGCAGCCAAGTAGCTTAATTAGCTTTTCAATTAACTGCTTGACCATTTCATTACATGGCGCAGTTAACCAGCAGCCTGTATGACATTCTTATCACCTGTTAAATACCAGTCTGACAGACTACTGTGTGTCGTACTATAATTTTATAATCTTGCATGGTGGTGCAAAAATAATAAGACCCCTAAGGTCATCTCGACAGAACGCCACTATATACCTAGACTGGTAAGAGAAGCAATTAAAATTACTAAATATAAGAACTTCAACCGGGAGGATGGGTTTCAACTGTCGAGAGCCTGGAATCCAGTGGTTCAACTGTGTAAAAACCGAAAAAAGGTCCTAAAAAGTTCGCGAGTGGACACAGTGAGTTTCGTATGTCGGGAACAGAATCGAGTTGTGAGTGACAGTGGTAGTGGTACGGAGCACAAAAAACGAACACGGAAGAAGGTAGACCGATTTGTCTGCACATAAACACTCACCCGCAATAACTTCAGTTTATCCGTGATCATGGCGTTTGCAACAGCGCCTAAATATCGGGAACTCGAAACAAATAATGCACATGGTAAATATCCCGTTGCAAGTGGTATTAATAGTATTAGTGACCATGTCAGTTTAAAAACTTATATTTTTTTTTACTTACATTTAGAGTTGGTTATGTCTGCTTACTAACAGTATTTTTAGAAATCTTGAAATATGTTGATAGTAGAACAAAAATTGTACCTAAACTCAACCCGATATCGTAAAGATTGTGGAATATGGCAACGTAAGATCGTTATTACAATATAAAAAACTATAATTTAAAAAAAAAAATGTTACATTCATTTGAAGATGAAGAACCAATCTATATATGTTAGTTATTAGTCTATTTGGTTTAGTTTAGTCACAAAATGTACCTAATAACAGCATAATTTGGGCTGAATTGCAAACGCACCCTTAAAACGTAAAATATGTACCAAGGCATCAAGTGATACAAATGTTGTTCATGCACGCGAGCTCAATGTTTCTATTGAAACCATCAATTATGGGGCCGCGCTACGTTAGCACGCGGAACAGTAAGGGTAATTAAAATAATAAGCGACAAAACAAAACAGGGGCAAACAGAAGAACAACCTGCTCTAACTACGGTCTGCGAGCAGGGATGAGAACCGGTACGGCAAGGAGGTATCCTTGCCGAGAACGGGCCAAGTTGATGAAGAGGATTTCACAATAGTGGAGAAGAAGAAGAAGGAGCCCAATTCCCGCAACCAATGCGGTCACGCGACACCACGCAGCGAAACACGACGCCAACAACGTTACGTGTATGGTTATAGTTTATAAGGTTTTCATATAACATTATTTTATGGGCCTCAGTTGCCAGATAATAAAATGTTTATTGTATTGTTTCCCGACAAATCTGTAAATAAAATAACATTGTGGTGGAACCATATAAGTATGAATGTTTCTCCAATGCTATTTAGGTGTTTTAAGTAGAAAGTCCATTATAAGTTGCACAACATATACACGGTGAAATGACCTTCATAATGGCGCATACACATAACAGATCGCGTTATGTCAGGTGTTCCTGAAGCCGGACGAGAAGTACGAGCACCTGCAGACGTACATCTGCGAGCAGACGAGCGTGGTCGCCGAGTCGCAGATACTGCTCTACAAGGACAAGCTCATGCTCACCGTCATCGACGAAAACACGCTAGGTACGCAGCCTCTAACATATGGCGATCGCTTTGCTGTTGAGTCTGACCCCCGGCAGTTTAAAATGAAGGCTAAACAATATTGGTGTTACGTTATTGGCTAAATCTTGATCGTCATCATGCTCCTGCCCTTGTCCCATTTTGTGCCGCACGTTTTCTTCCATACTTCGCTATTAATCCTCATCAGAATCAGACACTTATTTTTCTCCATATCGTCTTCCTTTACACTTATACCCATCGACATTCATACTCAAAACTATACTCAAGACATTTTGCGCATTCCGCCGCATAGTTATACCAAGCCAACTGATTACCTTCTCTATTACTTTCTCCCATACTTTCATACTATGGGACATGAGCTCTGTCCCTCGATACTTGTTGTAGTCCTGCACATCACCTCTATTCTTGGGATCGCTTCTTCACATACCAACTTATTGAAGAATGAAATCAGCCACATACATCCACCTTCTTTTAAACACTTCCCATACTTCTACTGGTATTTCATTAGAGCCCATGGCCTTTTCATTTTTAGGGTTCCGTAGCAAAAAAGGCTAAAACGAAACCCTCTTCGATTCGGTCTGTCCGTCTGTCTGTCCGTCTATATTACTCCGAAATACCTGGCCTGTAAGACTATCCAGTGACTGATACAACTTCTCCGGCCGCCTTTGGAAACTAAACTCAAATAAAAATGTTATATGCGATCACTTAACACAACTAGTCTAACTAATTATGAAATGCAGTTATTGGGTTGTGAAGGATTGTTCGCGCCATATAAAATATTGGTATTCAGCTGCATGCGGTTAGACTAGAAGCCTACCCCAACATGGTTGGAAAAGGCGAGGATGTTATTTTAATAGTAATACTAACTGCGGCTAACTTCTGCTGCGTGGGTACAGGCGCGGAGTACCCGGAGACGACGGCGGAGGAGCCGCTGATGCTGTTCAACAAGAACAACAACAACGTGAGCATGGCTCCCGAGCCCGACATCCCCAAGTTCCCCGTCTTCCCCAACATCGTGTCCGTGGAGAACGACGCCAGCCAGGCCAAGGTGAGTACCCTTCATCATCATCCACACTCCGATACTTCACATTCAGCTGTGCCAACCATATCCAGGATTTACCTGAAAACAAACTAGTCTGCCCATCTCATCTTCCAACACTTTTTTCCCCAGTGACCGAGTGGCGTCCAAGAGCCGGTCGGTCACAGCTTTACTCGACTTACCATCACATTGCTAGATTTGCTGTTTTTTTTTTTTCTATTACTACCTTCTGTAGTAAGCAATAGACTTATTGTCGGGCCTACGCTCTCCTTCCATACTTAAGTACTAACGCTGTAACTTCAAATATTGTAAAACCAAATGATTTTAAAAGAGTAACCATGGAGTTTCTTGCCGGTTCTTCTCCATAGGAAACGACGAACCCGAACCGTGCACCTTTTGTTGACGTTTTATAAGTGCCCATGTAAAATAAAATATTTTGATTTTTGATTTTGCTACCAACTCCATTTGAGTTTCATGACGCGATTCTCAGTATCGAAGACCAAAGCCGCTCTTACCTACCACATAGAGAAGCTGATTAGTGGTTCGTCGGAGTGTGGACAGTGTGGTGATGTTGTGATGTGGTGTCAGACGGCGTGCAGCGTGGGCCACGTGATCAGGCGGCGCGTGGAGGCGCTGTGCGCGGCGTCCGTGCTGTGCGGCGCGTGCGTGTCGCGCTGGGGCGCGCTGCTGGGCGCGCGCCTGGCGCGGGTGGCGGCGCGCGCCGACGCGCTGCACGCGCACGCGCACCTCGCGCACACGGCCGCGCGCGCGCTCGACCTGGCCGCGCACAGCGCTGCGCAGCGACCCGGCCGCGCAGCGACCACCGCGCATGTGAGTTACCCGCTAACCAGAAACTTCAATCATTTGCAATCTTATAAAAAATGTTTATTGCATCCATCCTCGGTCTATCTGTGAGTTTAAGAGTAAGACGGTCAAGTCTCGTGCGTAGGGCGGCGCGGAGAGCTGGGCGGCCATGGCGGGGCTGGTGGCGGGCGAGGCGGGGTCGCTGCGCACGGCGGCGGCGGCGCTGGTGGCGCGGCACGCGGCGCCGGCGCTGCGGGCCGAGTTCGACGCGGCCGCGCACCACGCGCCCTGCCCCTCCGACCTGCGCCTGCACCTCAAGGCCAAGGGGCTCGTGGACAGGTCGGTGTACTTCGCACACCTTACTTACTCATTTATTTTCCTAACAGCAAAACACAGTAACACTGCCCTATTTTCAATCCAAGACCTCGAGCTCGGGGGTTGCACTTGCGACCGCGAGACGACCTGCCGTCGATTGCCGTCTTATTGGACTGTGAAAGTGAAGGAAGAAAGTGTGCCTGTGTTCAGGCACACACCTATGTATAGTGTATAGTATCCTCCCGTGCGATGGCTATCTTCCACTGACTGTAGGCCAATTATGATTACATTTTAGATTTAATTTTTGCGTAAGTTATTGTATGTATGCGGCAGGCTGCGTGACTCGTGGCAGCACCTGGTGCGCGACCGCGCCACGCGCTCGCTGACGTACAACGACGAGCAGTTCCACGTGCTGGAGCGCATCACCGTGGCGGAGACCGGCCGGCGTGCGCGCGCGCTGCTGCAGAAGGCGTCGCCGCTCGCGCGCGCACGCGCCGACGCTATCGCCGACTGGTGAGTACACGCGCCGACGCTATCGCCGACTGGTGAGTACACGCGCCGACGCTATCGCCGACTGGTGAGTACACGCGCCGACGCTATCGCCGACTGGTGAGTACACGCGCCGACGCTATCGCCGACTGGTGAGTACACGCGCCGACGCTATCGCCGACTGGTGAGTACACGCGCCGACGCTATCGCCGACTGGTGAGTACACGCGCCGACTGGTGAGTACACGCGCCGACGCTATCGCCGACTGGTGAGTACACGCGCCGACGCTATCGCCGACTGGTGAGTACACGCGCCGACGCTATCGCCGACTGGTGAGTACACGCGCCGACGCTATCGCCGACTGGTGAGTACACGCGCCGACGCTATCGCCGACTGGTGAGTACACGCGCCTCCACGCCCTGTAGCGCATCACCGTGGCGGAGACCGACAAATAACATACAAACAACTACAATAATATTTACGTTACAATCAGGTACAAGGTGGCACAGACGGTGTACCTTCAGACGCAGATCCTGGACAAGGACGTGTCCAGTGCGGAGCTGAAGCTGCTGACCCTGGCGGCGCGGATACAGGACGCAGAGCACACCATCCGCGAGCAGATCAACGACGCACAAACTATGGTCTGTACCGTCCGAGAGTAGATCGAGCTAGGCGACACTTACTAATACACACCATTAAATTGTATCATTTTAATGCCTTGGACGGGTGATTCAACTTTCAAAATACTATTCATCAACACATTACACAGCATTGTATCACTTAAAATTAAAAAAGAAAATCTATAAGGGTTCCGTTTTTGCCATTCGGCTACGGAACCCGTAAAATAGCAAGTGTTAACGTAATATTCGCAAAATGTGTGTTTTGTCACATCATGATGTGGAAGTGTGATGAACGAAATGAGTTTTAAATGGTACTACTAATGGTTTGCATTGTTTATTCACTAATGCTATACACCGTGTAAATCACCTCGTCACGAAGCCGTCAACCAAGCATTCTGTACATGAAACTAAGTAACTTTACGCAAAAATTATTGCTGGGAAACGACTTTTTTTTGGGGGGTGTAAAATCATGTTTAGTGGTAGAACTCAATGTAACGTACTCAAAACATTGTGCTGATGGACGGATTGAATAGTACGGGGGTCGTGGAGGTGTTTAAAGTAAAAATCTTCCATTAAAAACTTGTATTTAAAAAAATACTTGTCAAAAAATTGTAATTTTGACCCCAAATATCTCCGTAACTAGAAGGTTCCCAGGTATGGTGTAGAACAAAAAAATGATCGCAATGACAGGGAGAACCAGTGCCTTTCGGCTTCGTTAAGAGGTGTTTTACACCCTTTATATTGGTTCGAGGTTACAGGAAATGTATTTTTTCTTATATCACAACAAATCGATAGTGTTTCATGCAGTGAATCGACCCTTCACGGGGTTAAAACGATTAAAATGTAACGGTGTATAATAATGCTGCAAAATTTGTTTTAATTTACTAACTAAAGGTTTTTGCTTTTTTAGCTGAACGCTTCAAAGGTGGAACTCGGCGCCGAGAGAACGCGAGACGTAGGCGTGCGCGCGCAGCAGGGTAACGGCAGCGCCACTGAGGGCGTGCGCACGCAGCACAGCAACGGCAGCGCCGCTGAGGGCGTGCGCGCCCAGCACAGCAACGGCAGCGCCGACGTGCGCGCGCAACAGAGCAGCGCCGGCGTGCGCGCGCTGTTGGCCGCGCACCGCGACCTCGCCAGCGCGCTCAAGGGCAACTCCGCGCTGCTCAGCAAGCTCAACAACCTCACGCACTCGCTCACGCCCTAGCTAGCGCCGCCCGGCGCCGGCGAGCGCGGCTGCGGCCAGGACGCGACCGAGTCCGCGTGCGACAGCGGCTCGCTGTCCAGCGTGGGCGAGAGCGCGCACGACAGCGAGTCGCACGACGCGCACGACGACGCGCGCGACAGCGAGTCGCACGACGCGCACGACGACGCGCAGGTGCGCAGCGGGAAGCCCTCGTGCGTGATCGGCTAGCATGCGATCGGTTGAGACTACATCTCGATACAGTGCTACTCAGTTTCAATGCCAGACATGTCAGAGGAAACCAAACTGTTCTTCATCAAGCAAAATTGTTGCCAAATTCTTGTTATACTTAAGACTTGCTTAACATTCCAGAAATAAATCAATTATCCACTGTGTGCCCTTACTGTTACCACTGCTAACACTGGGGCTCCTCCATGTGAGAGACTGGGTCGTGGTCTACTGCGCAGGCCTAGTATGACTTAGTAAAGGACACATATCTTTAAATATTCTCTGTTAAAAGCGCCATATCTGATCATATGACTAGCCACGGGTCCTTGATTTGTACACAGTTTTACTCATTATAGTTCCCATTTCATATTTTTATACAATACGATTATACGGGGTGTTTGGTGCATCGTTTGCCAAATCAAATAGGCCAAAAGGAGAGGTCATTTGCTATCTCTTCACGCCCTTTAACTCATTCCTTGCCTCACCGGTTTTTTATAACAACTTTTTAATTTAAATTTTGAAAAATTCAACATTTTATGTCAAATAAAAAAATAATAAATTTGTTTAAACTTAAAATTTCGATTTAATTTTGATGACTACTATTGTATGATTCTATCAAATTCAAAATTACTTGTTAGGAACAATTACTAGGACTGTAGTTGGTACCCTGTTTAAGAAAGAGATAGGACACTACGCACTAGTGACATAGAACTTTTTTTTGTGCATATTGCATACTGTTGAAAGGGGATAGACTAGAGAACTTTTTAAAGGCATTCGAAGATCCCGATCGCTTTTAGTTTTTTTTTTTATAGCCATTTAAAGTTGAGTTTTAAGTTTATTTTTCTTTTACAAAAACTTTACGAGCCATTAAAAAAGAAAGTAATTGTTACTAGCAAGTAATTTTGCATTTGGTAGAATCATACAACAGTACACATCAAAATTAAATCGAAATTTTAAGTCTAAACAATTTTTTAATTTTTTTATTTGACCTAAAGTGCTGAATTTTGGAATTTTTCAATATTTAAATTAAAAAATTGTTATAAAAATCCGGTGAGGCAAGGAATGAGTTATAGGACGTGAAGAGATAGCAAATGACCTCCCCTTTCGGCCTGTTCGATTTGGCAAACGATGCACCAAACACCCTGTATAAACGCCAGTGATTTGGACTGACAAAGCCGGTCTCAGAATTTCGTCTATTTTATTTTGTAATATATCATCTAAACTTATTTTGGTCTATAAAGACTGCACTTAACACAGCATTCCTAATAGATTATATTTTAACAAAATTATTCATAGGGATATTCCCTATTGTTCATTTTAAGTGTCTCTTTATATAATTATTGGTTTCCACTTACGAAGTCCAACTCTAATCGCTTCAAAGTTAGAGTGAATAGGCAAAAAAATATATACAAATATATTTTTTAGCCAATAATGGCTGTATTCAAGATTTTATTAATTCTCTGCAAAAATAACGGCAATCTCGACAGTATCAAGAAATAGTTGATATTTCTGTGGCTAGTGCGGTCTGGCTCTTATATTATGGACGAAGTAAATCCAGAAATATGTGTTATATTCTTACGGATAAGTGCAATGGATAGAGTTTAAGTATTAAACATAACTAGTAAAATTAATGTTGATTATTTCAATTTATAGATAGCAATAATTACTATAGACAATCGTTGTTACTATTATAATATAATAAAAAATGAAACTATAATTTTTTAGGTCATTTGGTTTTATTTCATAATAAAGTTATTAATAACTAATGGAATGTACATATAAACAATATTGTGAAAGTTCTAGATCTGTTCTAGTTCTAGATTCTTAGAACAACAGGGGAATAACCCTAAGGTACGATAATTAAGAATATCGGTATACTTACCGGTACATTGTTCATACATTCAACAATAAAAAATAAAATACTGTATTGTATTTGTTAAGAGGCCTATTACATTTTGACCGTGATATTATTAACTATATTTATTTTCCTATAATAATAGTAGCCTTAGTTACACCTTAAAACATCGGCTATCTGCCAGTAAAATTCCCGTCAAAATCGGTCCAACCGTTTCGGAGATTAGCAGGAACAGACAGACCACAATTTTAAAAAAAAGTTGTTTGCTTAATGCAAAGCGTCGGCTGCTTGAACTCAGTACCGCAGTACAACTCAGCAATTTTGTGACAGGCCTCCTAACTACACAGTCACACACGTTTGTTTAAACACATGTTTACAGTAAAAGTACCTTCATAAATTAATTTAATAAAAACAATTATCAACAATATAATCGGATTTGACGCAAAAGTAACGGGTCTAACTTCTTAACCTTAATATTTGATCAAGGTGGATTCTACAGGGTGGCCCGCGAAATTCAAATATTCTTACGTTTTTTATGCAATTTGCCGGTCAGTGCCAGTTTTTTGTTGAATAAAATATGATACGCGTCCGTAACTAATATAGGTTTACTGAGTTATAATCATTCAAGTCATCAATACAACCTCTTTAACCTTTTGAACGCCAACGCATAAACGCTCGCGCTTGCCCTCCACGCCAAGCAGCCAGTATTGCTAACTTATTTCTTGATAATACATTTAATATTTAAGATTTATAAATCACATTTTAAAGATATATTTATAAACAAATGCAAAAGTAATTATTGAAATTGCTTATTTCGTCTTATGCTGCACCACATTTTTGTTACATATTTGTGTCGTTGGCGTACAGGGCTCGCGTTTGCTTGTCCCGTACATGTGCCAATGGCGTTCAAATGGCGTTTTTATTAAATGGCGTTCCTTTAACCCCACAGAATGACTTATTCATTAAATAGTCATTCATTGGGATTATATCAACTTAAAGAGGTTGTATTGATGATTTTTAATGACTACAATTATGTAAATATGTACGTTTTACGGCCGCGTATCATATTTTATTCAACATAAAACCTGACACTGACCGGCAAATTGCAAAAAAAAACGTAAGAAAATTTGAACTTCGCGGGCCACCCTGTCGCTTCCATCTTAACTTTTAAACATACATTACATAAATATAAATGATCGAGCTATCAAATGGCTGCGTCGTCTCTCGCACGTTTGACTTGAAGCGAAGCTGAGAGCTGCAGGCACATTGTGTAACATAGTAATGTTCAGAATATCCGTGCCATTAGCCTGTCTCGAGTGTTCACCCAGAAACATTGTGTTATCTGAGTTCCGAACGGTCTTATTATTCTATTGTTTAGTCTTTTCGTGGTCTCTTGTTCGCTCGCCTTCGGATCGATTCCGTATCTAATTCTGAATATAACTGCGCTACACTTTTGTCCTACAGATATGCTAAGCCTTCATGGTACTGAAGTACAGCTATCGTAAACTGTTGGTAACTGCCACACAGAGTCGAGGACGGGAGGGGTACAGGGGAGTCAATCAATAAGTATTTTATAATAATAAAATACTTTCAAAATTAAAAAGGAGTAGTGCCCGCCTAAAGAAATATAATTAGAAGCCTCTCCACATTTTTTTGTTTTATGTGAAATCAAGCTGTCCGCGTTCATAACCGGTATTCTTCTTAGCGTGTCGATGGCATTCTAAACTGTGTCAGCGTCAGCCCAGACCTAAGCCACGAGTGGGACTGAGGATGACAATCGTTTGTGTTGTGCGTATTGTGTTTAGGTAACATTAAAAACGCGTAGTTTATTTTAGGTCTGCCGATCTGTAGGTGCTTATGTACCATCGGGAAAGTGGGAATAAGGACACTTTTCAAACAAAATCCCGTGCACACGATGACATCTGTTTAACACCCTTATTACTATTGGTCCGCACAAATAGTTTGCGGACCAATAGTGGTTAAGCAAAAAAAGACCCGACCGAAAAATACACGACCGTTTTTTAAACATGTATTGTTTTAAACACAATCTCAGGCTCTGTTAATGATCCCAGATGTTTGACCACAGTTTTTTTTTCATTTACGACACCAAGGGACTCGGCAAAAAACAGATGCTGCGATGCTATTGGTAGCTGAGCGTTACTAAGCGCTTCTATAGCGGCCGGACGCTGCAAGTAACGATAGTCCTTACCGTGGTCAGATACGCAGTTTGGTGATAGTACATCGGGTGTCAGTCAGTCAGTATCGCTAGTCGAGCAGCTTCCCGCGACTCCGGTCCAGCATCTTGAACTCGCGGTGCGCCGCCTGCACGCGCAGGAACTCCTCGAACAGCTTGTCGAAGTCTATCGCGGGCTCCACGCTCTCCGCCGGGCCCAGCCAGCACACGTCGTCCACACCGGAGGGGACCCTGGCAGACGACAACCATAACTTAGTACGGGTTCCATGTAAGTGTGTAGGCAGTCCGCACAAGTCCCACTCACTGGTCGGGGTAGACGCGCGCGCAGGTGAGCCGGTTGCGCAGCGCGTGGAAGGCGTCGCTCTGCGGCAGCAACATGAGCAGCCCGAACATCGCGCCGCGCAGCGGGGCGCTGCGCTGTCCGCCCAGCATCTCCAGCCGCAGGTCTGCAACACAACCGCGCTCTACTGCAGCCATCGACCACGAGCCGCCGTCACGTCACAGGGACAGACGCAGCGAGCCGGATCGATCTAAGACCTTCATCGTAGCTTTCGATGTAAAGGAACAAAACACATCGACACGACAAATAAAGTCCAGCGCACACATGCGGAGTCACAGCGAGGCGCGGCTCTGTGACGCAGAGCACGGCCCCGGGCGAGGCCACCGGACCGGCCGGCTTAGTGACAGCTTGACAACTCGGCAGGTGTTCGGTGAGCTAAAAATTGGCACAGTATCTGAAAGCTAATTTGAAGATCTGCTAGGTCGTACAGTATCCGCGCCTTACACCAATGTCCAAAACAGCAAGTACTGCACTGCTGTGTTAGACGTTGACCAAAGGCGCGAGATACCTCGTCGCGCCCGCCGATGTAAAAAGCAACATTGTTTAAACCTGCAAAACAAATATGTAACACACAGGAACATAACATGTAAATTGTTCACTTTGTTTGGATAAAAATCTGTGACTTAAGACAAAGATCTGTAAAACAATGGTTAGACCGGTTTTGTATAAATCAGAATGATGGACTACAAATGAGATTTTATCGTTAAACCAAGATGTGGTACTGCAACCAGGATCTTTACTTACGAAGGAACTAGTGAGCGATTAATAAGTACACCATATTGTCATAAGGTCGAGATAATGATGATCGTAGTCTAAGTTCTAACACCACGTATAAAACAGTTGCCCGTTTTTACATTTTGATTGTTTCAGCCAATACCAAGCAACTTCCCTATCTAATTTGATTTGTACACAACGTGTTAATTTTTTTCAGTCTCCTCTAAAGTTGCTATTTTTGACGTACTTGGTGTAAAACTTAAGCGAAGATATAAATTTGGTAACAAGACAATCATGTTAAATGAATATTTAGTGAAGCAGCCAGATGTCTTCCTCATACGAAAGAACCTCCTCAGTCCAACTCACTCTTTAAGGAGCGGCATGGTATCATCGCCCGAAATAATGTTATTCATTGGATCTTCATTTTTAAAATAGTGATGCAAACTAGGACCAGGGATCACAAAATTCCCCTTTTGCTTTACATTTGGCAGATAAATCGATTTGCAGTAAAACAAAAATACGCAAATGGAAATATTAAACGCCACTTTTGACTGGCTAAGTGCTAGCGTTCTTTGACGTGAGCGATAAAATCCCAAGGTTCAGGTTCCATGACATAGCTCTCGCTAACTCAGACTCGGAACAGGTTTTATCGTACTGAACGCACCGTAAAAGGATATTATTATAGTCACGAGTCACGGTCCTACGCAGTCTTGAGTTTGCAAAAACTGTAAGTAAGTACTAAGTTATTTGCCGCAATCGGGTCGAAGAATCTGAGCATAAGTCTCGACTATTGCTAGTCAAGGATTTCTGACGTGACATGTTATGGCTATTCAAAACATTTAAACTGGCCCCCGCAAGTTACCAACTACGGGCATATCCACCAGGGTACCAGTCCACTGAAGCCCTGGTGGATGCGATTCAATTGTCATTCCACGAGCCTAGGAAGAGGAAGGTACTCACATGCAAATATAGGAGATTCGATGAGCTGCACTAACTTATCCACTTCAGTCAGGAAATCCACTGTGATCTCTAAATCTCCGCTGTTTTTTTAACTTAAGGATTTATAAAATAAAATAAAAATTGAACTAAAAATAAAAAGGTTTTAGGATCAATCGGTATTTCCGCGTCCGGAGCTTCTTCTAACTGGTTACGGCAGGAACACGAACTGGGGACATCAAGGGCGAATTCAGATTAGCATTTAATCAGCGCGTGTTAGCTCGTTTTTAGGAGCGCGTATGGGCGTACGTTTGCCACACGCGCTACTCGTACATATATTGACGCGCTTAAAAGCACGTATAAAGCAATGCTTTTTCGTCGGGCTCCATATTGCTACTGACTGATTCCACCGGTTCGAGCGAACACGTCGGGATAAAAGCATGTTTGCACGTTCGGTTTCATAAGGGTAAAATGTGGTGCGCGTGTCAGCGCGTAAGTCAATAGGAGGTTTACGCGCTCTGAAACAGTTTTAAGAAAAACATGAAACTTTAGTCTTTAACTAGTAGTTGATTAATGATATAAAAGTACGAGTTCAGAAGATATAAACATCTCTTAGTAACATATATAGCAGTGATTGCAAAGGATACAAGGAGGCGATGAGCCGGTTGCAGTGCTGGTAGTTGTGCGTGAGCAGGCACAGCGACAGCAGCGACACGGGGCTGTGGCACCAGCACGGGTACAGCACGGCGAACAGCTGGTGCGTCGCCTGCACAACCAACCTACGGTTTTCTTTACCCGTAACCTCTTACCCTGGATAGAACTAGACTAGCTTATAGTACTTGTGAACTACGAGAATGACAACTTACTTCTATACGCCAACAATGAACTCAGGCCTTTGCAGTCGATAGCTGAACTTAGGCCTCTCCCAGGCAGCGATGTAAAGCCTGGTGGCTCTGACTTACGCATTCTAACAGTCCCAGTCGCTTTTAAAGGACATTTTTCTACAGAGTTTACTAAACATAAGCTGGCGAAACTTCACAGATCTATTGATATCAAAAACAGTTTATTAAAAAAAAACTTTTGCTACTCATGAATATGAGATCCACGACTGTATTTTAATATCACGACAGCAAGACTATGAAATTCTGCTAGCTTCTCTCTTATTCATATTAACTGAATAATGTTAGTGCAGTTATAATATGACAGTTATCGTACTTATGTGGTCCTGTTCCACAAACGCTGGAGCACTATATCGTGTCCAGTTGTTTTCTCATTACAAGCACACATGGACTCTACTGACGGCGCAAATCTTGTAGTCAAGTTCTGTGCTCACTCAGTGGAAGAAGAGTTATAAAGCTCACTGTTGATAGCGTGACCATAGCTAGGTCCCAATCTGACCAATGAGGTCATGCTATTTTAGAATATAAAAAAGTAATTGTTAAAACTATAAAAACCCGACGAATGTATACAAGGGGGTTTGGGTTTGTCTCATCCGAATCCCGAGATCGAATTGAATTGGAAACTGATCCCGCCGATTTGTCTCCACGTACCTCGGAATGCGTTTCAAACGAAAAATTTATTAATATTTGTATCCACCAATCCCGAAATCCGAGGCTACAATAAAAAAGTATATCATTTTTATAAACTGGTTTTTATTTATATCTGATCTCCCTAACGAAAAGAAGTTTAAGTTTAAAAATGATTACAATGTATATTAAAAAGCGAGATCTGTGGGTAAAAATATTTATTTTAATTTTTGTTTGGAAACGGATCCCGAGATCTGTCGAGACAAATCGGCGGGATCAATTTCCAATTAAATCCGATCTCGGGGTCGATAGAGAATTTTTTCAAAATTGCAATGATGCTGTTTTAGTTTTTATCAAAATCGAGCGCGAGACTCCTTTTATTTATTTATTTAAGGTCCTTTAGGTTAGGTTTTTTAGTTTCCTTTTGAGTATTTTTCACTATTCCTCATTGCTTCGGATTTGGTTATCCACGCCCACTTGAAAAATCAGCCTGTATAGCCCTGATAAAGGCATTAAGACCCTCCTCATTCGGGTAAAAATTACATTAAAATATCGATGCTTGGAACTAGCTATGGCAGCGCCATTAGGTTCACAGTTTCATCCCTATGTATAGTGCGTCATGGTTCCCGAGGAGCTTGGATGACATTGTTAGGAGAGCCCTGCGCTGTTTGTTAACAATTTGTCATGAAACAAGACGGTGACATTAGTTCCAAGTATGTACGCAGGAACCGTGGCTCGGGTGAGTACTGACGGGGTCGCGGAAGTTGCGCAGCTGCGTGCGCAGGTCGAAGAGCTCGGCGGCCGTGAGCAGCATGGTGTTGAGGACGTCCACCATGGTGCCCACGAAGCGCAGGTCGCGCTCGGCCAGCAGGATGGCGGCCAGCGCGCAGTACATGTGCTCCGCGTTCAGCAGCACGCACAGCTGTCTGCGAGGGCGGGATGTTACTCGCGACGATATTTACACGGATACAAATACCACTCAATATTGGTAAAAAAGAAATTGCAACAGAAACGAAACCTTATTGTATAGACATAAAGTTGTGATTATTACCGTAACTGTTATGTTCGCTCGTGTAGTGAACCCCCTGTTCACCTGTTTTCCCCGAAGGGTTAGGCAAAAGTTACATACGGAACACCCAGTTTGCTAGTTATGTTTCAGTCCCATGTGATATGGACGAGCCTATTACCATCAACCGGGCACAAATCCAGACTGCGCGCCTCAATTGTGAAATTTCTGATGGAAAAACCACTAGCACTTTGTTTGAAACGGGATTCGAACCACACACACATAAGAACAGGACTAGGTACATAAATTTTTTTTATATATTTTTTTTTTACCAATTAAGATTTAATCAACTGATTCTAAGGCGTTATTATCCAATCGTTTGGAAATGGCAGAAATAGACAGAACTGTTACATAATTTTAGCGTAAATTACCTTCAGTCATAGTGCAAGTGGGTCTTACTGTCGAGAGTTTGAGTTCTGCTGCCCGTATCACGTTTCAGTGTGGTGTGACGATACAAACTTACCTAATAATAAATGCGCCTCTATCTTCTAACAGATTATCGTCAGCCGCCAGCAGCCGCAGCAGTGCTCGCAGGAACTTGTAGTAATAAGGACTGGACTCCAGGTCACCTGCAATGGGAAAGGAAATTAGAACCCATTGAATTCGCATTTGATACCGTCATACTCGACGAGGAAACGCCACAGACATCTGATACTCTTCTACAACAATGCCAAGTTGAAGAAAGATAGGCCCATCTCACTTCTAAGCCATGTCTACAAGTTGTTTTCAAGAGTCATCACGAAGCGTATCGCGCGCAGGTTTGGCGATGTTCAGCCTCCCGAACAAGTGGATTCCGAAAAGGATTTAGCACTGTAGACCACAAACATACGCGGCGGCAGGTTATACAGAAGACCGAAGAGTACAACCTGCTTCTCTGTTTAGCGTTTGTGGACTACGAGAAAGCCTTCGATTCGATCGAGACTTGGGCTGAACTGCAATCTCTCCAACAGTGCCAAATTGACTATTGATGTTGAAGTGTTATATATATAACACTTCAACATCGAGATGTTGAAGTGTTTGTACAAAAACGCCACCATGTCTGACTTCAGGACCAGGCCTCGGAACCTCTCCTTCTGAAGCGAGGTGTGAGACAGGGAGACGTCATATCTCCGAAACTGTTCACCGCTGCACTGGAAGATGTCTTCAAGGTTCTGGACTGGAGAGGGCTAGGCATCAACGTCAATGGCGAGTACAGTCTGTTGTCAAAATTATCTGACTCACCCTAAAAACAAACGAATTTGGACCCTCTGTCTGTAACATTAAGGTTTATTCAATTTAATTGAGCTTATAAGACACGTTGCTCCAGGAATCAATGAACAAATACAATAATAATACAGACACGCAAATTTGATCTTTAACACGTAATCAAAACAGAAATGTCCTCATTTCTAATTTGATCACGCAACGAAAGCATCCGCAAAAGAACCAAGGTTACCGACGGACGTAGCCCGAAGAATTGCCAAACTAAAGTGGCGATGAGCAGGGGAGCAGGGCACATTGCTCGCAGAACGAATGGCCGATGGGGCCGAAAACTCCTGGAGTGGCGACCGCGAACCGGAAGACGTTGCGTTGGAAGGTCTCCCACTAGGTGGATCGATGACCTGGTGAAGGTTGCGGAAATCCGCTGGATGCGAGTCGCACGGGACCGTTTAATGTGGCGACACTTGGGGGAGGCCTATGTCCAGCAGTGAACGTTTTTCGGCTAAAATGATGATAATGATGAATTCGCATTATTATAACAGGGCTGTATTACAGTTATGGTGTACAATATCGCAACAATCGCTGATCTCGGCGAGCACGCCAGCAAGCGCCGCACCACGTCATCCGAGCCGTCCGTCAGGCTGCCCACGACGCTCACGACCAGCTGGTCTGTCGGCTGTCGCTATACACACCAGTGGCTGCCTCCCTGGCGGGCTCGCACTCGCAGATTTCGGCGAGCACGGCCAGCGAGCGCCGCACCACGTCGTCCGAGCCGTCCGTCAGGCTGCCCACGACGCTCACGACCAGCTGGTCTGTCGGCTGTCGCTATACACACCAGTGGCTGCCTCCCTGGCGGGCTCGCACTCGCAGATTTCGGCGAGCACGGCCAGCGAGCGCCGCACCACGTCGTCCGAGCCGTCCGTCAGGCTGCCCACGACGCTCACGACCAGCTGGTCTGTCGGCTGTCGCTATACACACCAGTGGCTGCCTCCCTGGCGGGCTCGCACTCGCAGATTTCGGCGAGCACGGCCAGCGAGCGCCGCACCACGTCGTCCGAGCCGTCCGTCAGGCTGCCCACGACGCTCACGAACAGCTTGTCTGTCTGCTTGAACATCTGACACAACAACAAGCATCGATTATACAAATTGTACAAACAATCAGCACGTCCTGAATTACGGCAGAAAGATAAAAGTCAATGCACACTTATGAAAGGGATCAGCATCGTCTCGTCGTCAACCAGACCTCCAACGTAAGCACGTTACAGTACGAGTACGAGAACCCGTATGTGGCCGGGTGAAGGAGGTGCCGACAAGCGAGAGGACACGAAGCCCCGCGGCCGTCAGGACGGCCAGGTTGAATGTCGTACGCTTGTCTCGCGCGTGGTTGGTCACTGGTCTTAGTCGAGATTTCGTGGTTGATTCGTCATAATCGAGTTGTCAGGCTGTAGTTGTCGGGGTCGAGTAGCCGGGGGCCAGGGTCGATTTTTGTTGGGTTTGTATTTTTACGGGGCCAAGCAAGTTGTCTCTGGGTCGAGATGTCATGTGACTGGTAATGACTTGTAAACTGCGATGCGGTTATGATGCTTGTAAGAATGCGCTACAGTATTTCAAAAAATAAAATAACCATATAGAGTGAACAAGGAACAGCTCAGGTATTGGCGATGCTGATCCCGTTCAGAGCTCACAGCTGTGCGTCAACTTTAAGGCGACACCACTTCCTAGAGTGATACTGGTACTGAAGTGGTACTGGATATGCTCACCTCATGAGGCAGTTTGTTGTAGAGGTGCAGGATCCAGTCGAGCGCGGCCACCTTTGTGTGCACGGAGCTGTGGTGCAGCATCTGCGTCAGGATCGCCACCACGGCGTCCAGGTCCAGCCTCCCCCCCTCCGCCTGCCCCTCGGGGCGCGGCGGGGAGGGGGAGGGGGATTGCTCTGACGTCACCAGCTTGGTGAGTTGGAAGTTCACGGTAGCAGCCGTCTCGCGTATACCTGAACAGCTGCTAAGGACTTCTAGGTAATACGTGGATATATTTTTTTTTTACTTCGGCGAATCGTTTAGTTAGGAAGAATTTTTATTTGAACTATTTGTTTATGAGTCGTACATTATGAAAGGCAAGAGACAATAATCAACATATTTATTTCATGGGCGACTCTTTTAAATTATGCAAAAGTCCACCCCATCGAGGTGATTGGTTCTGCTATGCGAGATGCGTGGACGTTGTTATGCATATGCATTAAGGTGGAAGCGACAAGGTGGCCTGCAAAATTCTAGTTTTTTTACGTTTTTTGGAATTTTCCGGTCAGTGTCACGTTTTTATTTATTATACTTTATTATATTAAATATACTTTTAATTTAATATTATATTATACTTTTTTTTTTTATTATATTTATTGTTGAAAAAAATATGAAACGCGGCCACCTTACCGCCATGTTAAGACGACTATTAGGACAAATGAGATAAGTTTTTAACAAAAAAGAAAATGATAGAAGCATAGATAAACTTTTCCTCTAAATTTTGATATAAGAATCATTTAGATCAGTTTAGCTTTGAAGAAGAAAACAGCGGAATACAAAACGTCTTTTGGTCACGATTTTTGTAGGTAAAATAAGCGTGAGTTGCAGTTGTCCGTTTTGTACTTTACGGGGGCTTGGTCGGTCGACGGCAATAGTTTCTTCAAATACCTATTCCTCAAATTCCTCGAGCTTAGAGTCCCCTCTTAAGTGTGAGAGGCAATATCTCAATAACAAGAAATGCGTTTTATTTGAATCGATTCTTACACTCAAAGATAAGAAATTTAAAAATATTATAATTCCTCTGGTAACTTTTTTAAAAGTTTTTTTAAAACATGTGCTGAGTGCGGCGCGACCTTTACGGAGAAGTCGTCCGATAGACGGCGATAGAGAACATTAGCTTCTAGGATACAGTGGCGGTACAGAGGCTCATCGTGAGAAAGGATACTCTTCCTTGGCTCGTCGGAGTAGGCCAGGCACGGCAGCACGGCACACAGCACGCCTGACGCGTACGGCAGCATGCTGACGCCTGCCAGCTCCACGAACTCCTTGATCCACGTTATTGCTGTCAGCTGTGAGGAATAACTACATGCATACAGAAAATCATACCAATTGCAGAAGCGAAAACCCCGTTCTAAACGCGTTCTTAATGTTAGCAGTAGTGATAAGAAATGGGTTCATAAGAGGAAGTCTGAAAGTGGCGCCGGTGACTGAAAAGTTTAATGTTGCATTTAATCCAGTCTCTAATGATGACTTATGATGATTTTGCTTCAATCAGTCAGTACCCAGTCGACCTGAGCAATTGTGTCAAACCACGATTGCTCAGTTGAAACGACCGCGTTGTGTCGACCGAGAGAATTCCAGGCGCTTGATCTCTCTCCAGTCGTGTGGAATTTCATATGCGCATGGCTACCTTCCTCTGAGATTGGGCACCATGACCGAAATTCCATCATCTACCTGATAAAGTCTATGATAACGATATGGCCACGTGACTAACCTGCAACATTTCCTCCGGTGACTGCGCGTGCGTGATCAGAATGTTGATCATGGCCTGAAAGTCTACCCGCGACGGATCCTTCTTTATACTCCTCAAGAACTCGTTCAGTTGAACGTCGCACCTAGAATTATTATCGATTAATTTTATAGCTTTTCAATGGAGCTGGAGTTCGTTAGATCATGGATAGTATGGGTCAGCACATTAACTATGGAAGAACTGAACTGAAATTGTTCGTTAGTTCAAGTCATACGAGTGTATTATACATTGTGCGACACACGACATGGCCAATTGACATAGATAGTGTGCCATGCTGCATAACAAATTCCAGACTGTATAATGTTAAGAACTTAACTATTTTCAGCGTGTCGTTATGAACCCTTGAAAAACAAATCTTTTCATTTAAAATCGAGATTTAAGAACAGCTGTCTTACATCCTTCTAATCTCGGAGTTGGCATCATCCAGCATCTTGAAGAGTCCGTCGAGCAGCTCGGGCAGGTGCACGGTGAGGTCGATGTCAGGCACGGCGTCCAGCACCGACACCCACGACACGATGAACTGCCGCGCGAACGCGTTGCGCGTGTAGATGCGCTCGCGCAGCATCGGGATGAACGCCGCCAGCTCGAATGTCTGGCTCTCCGTCACTATGTCCTAGCAAGAACAAGGGTACCTAGGTTAGTTGTATTCACAACCGGACAGCGGGCTGCAAACAACAGACGTTGGCTGGTTTGCTCGGTATGACCGCACTTTTCAATGTTTCGCAGAGCACTACTCAACAAATAAAGATTAGCAAGGCCCGCTCGTCAGTATGGCCGTGATAGCGCTGGCAAATAAAAACAGTACCACAGACTAAAACAAACGTCATATCAGCTGATGACGTAACGAAAACATGAACCATTGTATAAAATAAATAAGTGATTTTGCATTACATTATAAGTTTTGTTAATTTTAAGGTTTGATTTATTTTAAAACAGAAATTGGAACATTATTACTATTATTTCATTTAAATAAAATGATTGTTACCTAGCTAAATTTACGATTTAAGATAAAAAGTGTTAACAAGATGTCTGATCGTTATCATTTGAGATCCCCGAGTCCTCCCGCTCTTATGGGCAACCGGGATGAATGTTTTATTGAAATAACACAAATAACAAAATTAATTTAAATTCAACTGTATGGTTCAAATGATTTTGACGACGACAAAAAGTGGGTTGTAAACAAACAAGATATTAACTATAAGTGCCGCCAGAGAGTACCAAACGGCTTGCCGCGTTGCCGCACGATGCACCGAATTATTCGAAGACGCCACGTGCGCGTCGTTGTGGAACCAGAATTTATGATTGCGGTCGTCATCATTTTAGTACTTGAGTAAACGGCAAAGCAGCTCTCAGTTGTGTTGTGGGGTGTTCACTGGCTGGCTGTTCGCAAACATAAACAGCGCCCGTTTGCAACGTCCGCGAAGCTGTGAGCCTAAGCAACGATTTAAAAAAAAGTCAGCTATGGAACAGCTGATTCTGTGGTGAATTTGCAATTTTGAAGTTTGGATGCAACGCGACACCTAAAAGGTTGGCGTGGTCAGCGCGGCGCCCCAGGCCGCCATCGCCAGCGCGACTGCGCCGCTCTCCGTCGTCGCGTTGCTAGGCAACATCATAATTGAAATGTTTATTTGTAAATATTTGTTTTTTAAGTGTATTTTATAGTTAGGGTTTTTTAAAGTTACGTTTGTGTTAGTTGGTAAGTTAATTTTTATTCCCTTTTTTATTTTATGTTAAGCGCTGGCTGTAGCGACACCGGAATAATTAGTGCCAGTCAACCTGCCCCATCACTGGATGTACAGCTGGTAAGATGCCCTCATTGCTCCCAGGCACGTTTTTTTAAAGGCGAACGGGGGCTTAAGATACACTATGGCAAGGTCCACAAACCTCATAGTGTACATTTGTGCCCCCCAGCCACATTCCAGTCATCAACACCTTCAGAACAAACTTTGTGGAAAACATTATCCAAATTCAAAAATTCCACCCCGGTCCTAAAAAGAGTTCCGCGGGGCGCGAGACACTCTGTTGCACTGAGTTTAGCGCGATGTGTCCGTCTCGCGACCCAGGAGAACTCACAACATGCTTGGGAGCAATTACTCACCTTCCCTTACAGGATCCTGCATGTCCAAAAAAATTTGGCTACTCAAAAATCATTAACAACACAAATTAAAGAAAATTGCAACAATTCGGCCCTTATTTTAGATTCTAAATTACCTTTTTTCAATAACCATTCACAGAAAGGTATTTGTGCTCATGTGGAATCCAAGCTAAGTGAGGGTGACATTAGGGGGGCGGCCAGAATACTGTTCAGCAGTGATGTGGTGGCGCCTTACTCTCCAGAGACTCTTTCAGCCCTGGAGAGCAAACATCCAGCGCCTGCGGATGGTCTCACCTTTCCCGACACACCGGCCCACCCCAACCCCCTTCAGGATTCAACTTTTATCCAAATTAAAGCCCCGCAGTTGATCGCAGCCGTGGGCTCTTTCCGGAGTGGTTCTGCCGGCGGCCTCGACGGTCTGACTCCACAACATTTGAAAGATCTGTTGAGCTCAGGCGCCGGGGAAGCTGGTGAGTCGCTCTTGAAGGAGCTTACGGTTCTGATCAACTTAATGCTCTCCGGTGGTGTAAACGATGCCGTCGTCGATGTCTTGTATGGGGCTAACCTATGTGCCCTGCGCAAGAAGGACGGCGGCATTCGTCCCATTGCCGTGGGTTGCACCTACAGGCGTATGGCAGCCAAAATTTGTTGCAAGCTATACAGCGAATCGCTTGCAACTAAATTCCAGCCCCTTCAACTTGGTTTTGGTTCCAGAGGGGGCTGTGAGGCTGCCGTACATGCCTTATCATCTTTTATCAACGCAAAAAAAGGTGAGGTCATTCTCAAGGTTGACGTCAAAAATGCATTCAACTCCGTAAATAGGGACACTTTGTTGGCTGAAGTTAAAAAAAATCTACCCGAAATTTATGGTTTTATCTGGCAATGTTATAGGCATCCATCAAAATTATTATACAAGGAAAATGTTTTGGAATCTGCAGTTGGTTGCCAACAAGGTGACCCTCTCGGGCCTGTCATTTTCAGTTTGGCTATTCATCCCATAATCGAACAACTAAATTCAAAATTTAACGTATGGTATTTAGATGATGGAACCCTAGGAGGTGATGTTGACACCGTTTTGCATGACCTACAACTCCTCAAACAGAAATTTAAATCTATTGGCCTGGACCTTAACCCCTCAAAGTGCGAAATTTACCTCTCTGACGTGACTGACAGACAATCAACTATAGATAAATTTAATGCAATAGCCCCACACATCCAAATTTTAGAAAAAAGTTCCCTGCACCTCCTAGGTTCCCCTGTTTTAGAAGAAAGTTTTTCATCTTTCATCGAAGACAAAATCAAACATTTTATTGATATTTCGGATAGACTCTCCAAAATTAATTTACATTCGGCTTTCACCCTTATCAGATATTGTTGTTTTGGTCCAAATTTTATGTATGTTCTTCGTTCTTCTTCTCTTTGGACGAAACCAGAACTTTTGGACAAAATTGATCAAATTATACGCAACACATTAACATCTATTCTTAATGTGGCCTTGGACGACCGAGCGTGGCTGCAAGCCACCCTACCAATTCGTTTTGGTGGCCTCGGCGTCCGCAAAATTTCTAGTATAAGTTTACCGGCGTTCCTGTCTTCTGTCCACAGCACTGAAAAGCTAACCAGGAAGATTTTAACTCTCTCCCTGGTTGATTCGGAAGTGCCGTGCTTGACGGACGCAGAGGACGCCTGGAAAGTGGCTTGCCCGGACACGGATCGGCCCGAGAACCCATTCTCCCAGAGTCAGTGGGATGAGCCGCTCTGCAGGTTGGTACGGAATAACCTTATTAATACGTCTACCAATACTGCTGAGCGTGCCCGCCTGCTGGCTGTGGGTGAGTGGGAGTCGGGTCTCTGGCTTCAGGCACTACCGTCACCTAACATAGGCACTATGCTAGGTGACACAACATTCCGGCTCGCTACATGTCTGCGATTGGGCGCTCCTAGCGGGGCTCCACATCGCTGTCGATGTGGTGAAGCAGTCGACGGCCTCGGACACCATGGCCTTTCCTGCAGTAAGAGCGCAGGTCGGATAGCGCGGCACGCTAGCATTAATGATCTCATTCGTCGTGCTCTTGCCACCGCCGGGGTGCCAGCTGTCTTAGAACCCAATGGCTTGGCACGTGTCGATGGGAAGAGACCAGATGGTATGACCATAATGCCATGGAAGTTGGGTAGGCCTTTGGTGTGGGATGCGACTTGCGTCGACACCCTTGCGCCATCCCATCTTCCTAGCACAGTGAGCTGCGCTGGTGCGGCTGCTGCAGGTGCTGAAAACCTTAAACGGCGCAAATACAATAATTTAATTGGTAATTATGTATTT
Organism: Cerastis leucographa; assembly: GCA_963082945.1. Classification (NCBI taxonomy): domain Eukaryota; kingdom Metazoa; phylum Arthropoda; class Insecta; order Lepidoptera; family Noctuidae; genus Cerastis; species Cerastis leucographa. Next base: position 20,000,117 of record OY720362.1, on the reverse strand, counting down.
GAGCCGTTTGGGGTTGAAACACTAGGGCCATGGGGCCCGAGTGCCCATCTTGTGTTTCGGGATATCGCCAAGCGGTTGGTCGATGCTTCACGGGACCAGAGGGCTGGCCTCTTTTTTGGTCAAAGAATCAGCATTGCCATCCAACGTGGCAATGCGGCCAGCCTTCTGGGCACTTTTCCTGTCGACAGCGATGTCGACGAATTTTTTGACGCCCTGTAATTTTGATACTTGTACATATTTTATTTTTATTTTATATTTATTTGTAGTCTGTAAATAATGTACATATGTAATATTAAAAAACTAATACAATAAAAAAAAAACAAATAAATATTTTGTTGTTTCCTTTGAAAAAATTGACGCCTGTAAGTATCAGTACTTGAACGTTTCATTAAGTTTTTGGTCGAAAGTAAATTAGTTAAGTAACTTACTGTACTGTACTTACTTACTTTAGTAGATAGGTAGGTACTCCTGGAGAAATGCAAGCTAGATGTTTAGAAATATTGCTTTGCATTACATGAGAGAGAACTGTACGTTTAAAATTAAACAATAAAATTATAATAATTGTTAAGGAAATGCGCGTGCGTCGTTTGCTGCAGCTGTTTATGCAAATTTTTATCTTTGAACACGTCACGGTAAACACGATTAGGTACAGGTTTGTCTTGTGAAATAATAAAGTTAAGTTGATACATCGAATAAAAATACTAGTATTTCGTCACGTTGGGTTGGAAAATAAACGAGAAGTAAATGTAATCAGGCAAATTTCATCATTATCTTCCTGTTTGTACCACCGCAACTGTTGTGCTCGGCGTACCTAACATGTTTGTTTGTTGGCAACAGCCAACAGGAAAATATACTCTATAAATGTTGATGTTTTTTTTCAATACTCTATTGTGAGAAGCGAGGAGCCCGAGGAGGTTGTCGTTTGGTCTGGTGCTTAGACATTCGATGGAATTAGTCCGAACGTTATCCAATTCGAACATAGGTAATTAATGGTCTTATAAACTCAAGGGGAAGATTTATTAAACAATGGTAAGACCTGCTGTCTTGTATGGATCAGAATTACAAGATCACAATTTAGAAATTAACTGTAAAAAAAAACAAAATGATACAATTCAGGTCGTACAAAACCCCCCCCTCCCCTAAATAATAATGTAATTTTTAATGACACCCCTATCGAATTAGTAACTAAATTCAACCTACTCGGTATAAACATAGACACATCTCAATTGGAAAAAGCACATAGAAACAGTAAAATCAAAATTACCTAAATTTACTTACGCCTTGTTTCAACTTAAGCACAGTACAAATACAGAAATGGCACTATCGGCATACTACGCCTACGCTAACTCGTGGCTAAGATATGGAGTGATGTTATGGGGGAACAGCGTAAATGCAAGCGAAGTATTTATTATCCAAAAAAAATGTGCTAGAATCCTGGCGCACAATTACAATACCGAAAGCTGTAAGCCATATTTTGTTAAATTAAAACTCCTAACTTTACCTTCTATATACATTCATGACCTTTGCATATTCGTATTTAAAAATAGCAACATTTTCCCTAAAACAAAAGACATACATAATCTCAACACACGCCATAAAAATAGACTGTATCTTCCACCATCTCGGATCAAAATGCTTTACCATAGCCCATATTACATGGCAGTAAAAATCTTTAACAAATTACCGGAACAAATTAAAGAAGAACCCAAATTCAATACATTTAACAGGAAATTAAAAGAATATTTAACACAAAAATGCTTTTACTCGGTCGCAGAATACTTAGAATCAAAAATGTGAATATGATAGATAGATAGTACAAAAATAAAATAATACATAGAAATTAACAAAATATAAATATGTCGGAGACAGTCATTAGTACGGACATGAATCGAAAGCGCGCCAAAGGCGACTTACCAGTCTACCCACACCCAAGCGCGCTTACTACAGAGTCGTGATGTTTCGAGCTCGCGGCGAGGAGGACAGACAGTGTCTGATCGCGGCGGAGTCAAGACGTCCCGAAACTGTAACCCGATTCATTGTGCCTAGTGTTACTGTGTTGGATTGTAATTTCAAGTAATTTGTTAGTTCGATAAAAGCAGTGTACTTTGTGTATAGAATCTGGTTCTTCTAACCTAACAGACAGATGTGTTGCTGGGGAGTTTGTTCCGCCACTTCTTCTTCCCAGCTAAAACACTAGGAAGTGGCGAATGGCGGGCGTTTTGGGGGACTGTCTCTTGTAATTTTGACATTCAAAAGGTGCTGATTAGCAGCCTAGTTTGAATAAATGACTTTTGATTTTGTAGTGTGTTTTCATAGCACGAAACCCATGTTCTGCCCACATGAAGACCGTGTCTAACGAAATAAAATCACCTCACTACGACAAATAAAATAGAGAATATAAATTAATAAAATATAATACTTAATTCAGACAAATTAATGAAATTATAATAACGGATACAAATAAATAAAGTATAATAATTAATAAATACACGTTAACCGTTATGTTATTACCAATTTTTATAATGTTTATGTTGCCGTGCCCTAACCGGGTTTTATGTTGGAACTTACTCACGTATATGTAACAACTAAATGTATACACATGAATGGGTTGTGCGTTGTTTCATCGCTAATTGTTTAATCGAATTTTGTTTCACATAAATTTTTTCTCATATTATCATTTCATAGAATAATCAATACGTAGAATAATTACTTTGAAGAAATTTAAATCATCGATTTTTGTTTCTCTAGAAAGTTTAATGTTCGAATATTCATATCATGCAATAACAAATCAAATATTCTTTCCCCACATATTGTTTGTTTCACATAAAACTTAATAGGCAGAATAACATTTTATCGACTGACAGTTTCTAAAATTCAAACCTTTGAAAAATGCATACCCTCCTATAAAATTACAACACCGGGTTCAAAAAGATAATGCGGGTAAATTCTTGTCAAGCAGGAATCTTGTTATTCTCACTAATGGTGTCCATGCCTATTGCACGCCGCATGCAAGCAAGCATGCAACTTGCAGCATACAAGAAAGCATGCAACTTGCAGCATGCAAGCAAGTAGCATGCAACAGGCATGGTTTCTGTCACGGCTCCGGCGCTGCGGGGCTCCGGCGGCCCCACGCGAGTTTATCGTCGCAGATAGTATCAATGTAGCGACCACAAAAAGCAACATACTACAAAAAGTACTACAGCGCCATCTATGATGCGACGGAGGAACTAACATCAATTTCCTACAAGTCGCAAGTAAAGTTTACATCGACTTTAGTATATATAGAGAAACCCGATAACAACTATCGGGCAGTTGCCCGCCAGACATAACACCTGCCTGGTCGGAGGATCCTCCCTTTTCAATGGAGTATTGAGGAACTTTACACCCTGTTCCTCGTACTCCTAAATCAACGCTCACCACCGCAGCTTCGGCTTGCTGGCCGGCTAGCCGGCCAGCCTCAGCCGCGGCGGAGAGCGTTAGAAACCACCTGCTCCTCAGCCCGCGGGCCGCCTCGCCCCTCCGCGCCTACGCGGGCTTAAATTACACTCTAGGGGTAGGGCAAACAAGACTGCGTGGAGTCTGTTTTGCAGCCATTCGTTTTTGTCAATAACTTTTGTAGTACAACATATTGACTTTTAAAGACTATATTTTAGTTTAAGTTTAATCATTTCGTTGAAATAAAATACCATGGAAACATACATCGAACAAACAATATTCGTTGAAAAATAATTCTGCTGTTTGATAAGTTTGTCAAATAAAAAAATGTGAGTGTAAAATTATTTGAATTGTGTTTCTGTATGTTTCATTCAAGTAAATAGTAGCTGAAACATAAATATTCGAAATAAAATACAGGGACTAAATATTATGTGAAACATTTTCTGGGAAACGAAATTCTGTGAAATTTCTGTCTGCGAAACAAGGTGACACCACATGAATGCAATAAAGAATTTGAGTTTGAGTAATGTTGTGGTTGGCCCACAAAAAGGATGAATGGAAGGCATTTGCATGTGGCTGAGATGAGAATGTTAAGGAAGATGCGTGGTGTAAAGCGAATGGATGAAATATATAAGTAATCATTACTTTATGGATGAAATAAGTAATCATTACTTTTATATACAAGGTGTTGTTTTGCATCCTCGTCAAATTTTAGGAGGTGGTCACATAAGACATAAATAATCAATTAAAATTACGTTACCTAGTTAATTATTAATAAACGCAGACTTTTTTGGTTGTTTAAGTTTGTCAATATTTCAGAATAACCCCCGTGGTTTAGGGAATAAGAAATTATCAATTAAACGTTTGAGATTGTTTGTATGTGTGTAAGCGAGGTTATAGGGCAAGAACCAGACGGGCCGCGTTTAAAACACGGGTGGTTCACACTTACCGATTTCCGTAAATAAGAAAAAAAATAAAAATTACCTACCCATTTTATTATTGATTCAGGACGAGAATCATTAGCATAGTTACCTCCTTGAATTTGACGAGGATGCAAAACAACACCTTGTATATTAGGAAGTTGAAAGTAGCGCCGCGCGCCGGCAAACATAAGTTGTACGGTACCTAAACGATGCGCGGAGGCACTACGCCGGGGGTAAACTCCACTGCCGCGGCAAATCGCTGCTCAGCGGACAGACCTCCGGCGCGATCTCATCGCGACGCGCGCGATGTGGAGAGAGCGACTATCGATATCCCGTGCAGGGCACGCCACAATAGTGGCGATAAGTCCCCTTTTTGAGGAGTTGTTGGAGAGGCGCCACGGCACTCTCACCTTCCGCCTGACGCAGGTCCTCACCGCACACGGTTGTTTCGGGAGGTCCCTGCACTGAATTGGGCGGGAGGAAACGCCCGGGTGTCACCACTGCGAGGATCGCCCGGAGAACACGGTGGAGCACACCGTGGAGCTCAGCTCCGCTTGGTCTGAGCACCGCCGTGTCCTCGTAGCGGCGATTGGCAGCGGCTACTTCTCGCGTCCGGCCCTGGTTCAATCCATGGTCCGGAGCAAGAGGGAATGGGAAGCCGTCGCCTCCTTCTGCGACGCAGTCATGCTAGCGAAGGAGGTGACGGAACGTGAGAGGGAAAGAGCCTCATGTCCCAGCCGCCGCGTTAGACTCTCCGGTTGTCGGCCCCCGGCCAACGTAGGCGCGAGCCTGTGGACGGTGAGTAATGGGCTAGCTCACCGTCCATCCGTCTTATGACGACAGGCCGTGCCGACGGCGCGTTCGTGTTCCACGCGCGCCTCAAGGAGATCTCAGCAAATCAGAAGGGGTCCAAGAGGGCCGATGCTTGCCAAGGCTGCTGTTTGAAACGGATACCGTGGCCCTGGAACACTAATCGGTTGTCACGGTATGGGCACGTGATGCGGAGGAATGCGGAAGATAATATCGTGGGGAATGTTTTGAGTATGAATGTGGATGGCTTTAAGGCTAGCCGCACACACAAAATAATATTGTCAATGCTAGATTGTCGAAAATCTTCATCAATATATGGTCCCCGCACACTACGCAATATTATTGGCAATTTTTCATGGTACAATCTGACTCAGTCGCTCCGCAGCTAGATTAATGTGCGCACGTTTAACATAATGGATAGAAAGAAAAAATTCGTTGCATTGAGTATTGCATTAATTTTATCATCTAAAAAAAGCAATCAAGAAAGAAACGATGGATTAAGGACCGGATGAGAAAAAAAGCCGAGTTAAATCACTTTAATGTAACAAATCAAAAAAAAAAAAAAAGTTTTTCTTTTTATATAATTTTGTAAAAATATTTAAAATGTAAATTATATGTTAGAAAATGAATAAAGAAATAATAATTATAATAAAAATAATAATAGTACTTCTGGACACGGCACGTATTGTTAGGAGGTTCCTCTCTCAAGAGCCCTGACCACCGGTAGCCCGGACCCTGTTCCCGATGCCGGTGGGCTACTATTTTTTATATTTTGTATGTAATTTTGTAATAATATTTAAAAATGTAAAACGTATGCTTGTTAAATAAATAAAGGGAATAATAATAATAATTATGGATGAAGTTATGATGACGAATAACTACCGGAAATTTATTGTGAAGGATGGCACGGTTGACATATGTCGGGCATGCCACCGTCCGGGCGAATCGATCCGTCACATTATCTCCGGGTGTTCTCGTCTGGCCAACGGAGAATACTTGCATAGACCTGTTTTAATAAATACTGACAAATAGTGTTTTTCCGTGGGAGTGCTATCATCAACAGTATCAACACTATTTTCGCTTTGGATACTGTTTTCGTCCTCCATTTTGAACATAAAATACGAACGTCCGCCTGCCTTGAAATCTTTTTCTCAACTAAAATATTGCCGCGCGCCCGCACACGTCAATATTATTGACAATACCCCTGCCTCCCCCCGATATTGACGTGACAAAATCAGAATTTCTGGATAATCCACAATAATATTGAACAATACCGCAATACAGGCCGCACACACACAATATTATTGACAATACGTACTTTATTGTCAATATTATTTTGTGTGTGCGGCTAGCCTAAGAGAAGAGGAAGACCAAACAAACAATAGATGGACTCTGTGAAGGATAAGGATAGAAAGGAGGTGACTGCTGAGATGAATAGTGATAGAGAAGTTCTTTTGGAAGAAGACGATATGCTGCGCTTGAGCACAAATAAATAAATTGGGTGAGGGCACGAGATTGATGATGATGATGAATGGACATTACCAATTTAAAAGTTTACAAGTTCAATGCGATTGGCTTCAAATAAATATATATGTCCAGCAGTCCAAATATATAAAAAAAAAAAACAAAAATCTACATATTTTATTTAAATGTTATTTCATTTTGAATGTAGCTACATATTAGTGTATTATATTCCACGTAAAAAATACTACAGAAAGTGAAACAGTTTTTTTTTTTGAAGAAAATTTATTTATTTTATCACATATGTACATTATTTACAAACTACAAATAGATATAAAATATGTAAAAGTATAAAAATTACAAGGCGTCAAAAAATTTGTCGACATCGCTGTCACCAGGAAAAGTGCCCGAAGGCTGGCCGCATCAATATTTAAATAAAACAATGGTTCACTTCTTACAAGGAAGCAGCCTGCAAGGCTTCCTATAGGTAGGCGTCGGCATCGGTGGCGAGGCAAGAAGTTCTCTACCCCCATATATTTGTACTGCACTTTATTTTCGGTCAGTGGGTCTTCTTAGGGGCGGTGTTCTAGTTAACATTCCGTCAAAATTAAGCCCTCATCTCCCCGACAGCGATTTCACTGATGCACACCTTTTGTGCAATAAAACTATGCAGATTTGCTTACAACACCATCAAAGTAGCACAACATGATTCTTTAAAACACATACACTTAAATCTGAACTCTACACCAGTACAAATGAAGTGTTAAGTTGGTAGTGAAATATGCATGGAATGTTGGGGGCGCAATGTTACCTTGACGAGTCTGTCGAGGAGCTCGGCGCCCTGCTTGACCTGCTGCTCGGGGTCGGCGGCCAGGCGCGCGAGCGCGTCGAACACGAGCGGGAAGTGCGGCAGCGCGTCGCCTCTCGCTATCTTAAGCACGTTGAAGAGCGCCTCAGCCGCCTGGTAGCGCACGCGCGACTCGCCCTCGCTGAAGCACGCCACGATCGGGTGCACCAGCTCCGGCAGGTAGTCGATGCAGCCCTGCAACCCGTAATCAATCAGGAGTATGACTCAAGTGATGTACAATGTTGAGGTTTTTAGAAATTCTCTTCATTTTAAAAGAGAACCATAATTAAGTTCTTATAAAAATTGCCCATTTCTCAAATGGAACAGACAATTTATAGATGACTTTAATGTTTTCACCACTTAATCTCATGATAATGTTTAGAAGCACAGAAAACAGTTGAACACTAAGTGGACTATGATAGTAACTAGAAGTCAGTCCCAGGGGAGAAGTGACAAACCTGAAAATATATTCTAGTCATAATTCTGCCCCATATTATACAAGATGTTGTTTTGCATCCTCGTCAAATTTAAGGAGGCAACTATGCTAATGATACTCGTCCCGATATACATCAATAATAAAATGGGTGGGTAATTTTTATTTTTTTTCTTATTAACGAAAATCCGTAAGTGTGAACCACCCGTGTTTTAAACGCAGACCGTCTGATCCTCGCCCTATTTTTTTTTTTTCTGTTTAGTATCTGCGAGTATGATAACATTTTCCTTAAACACTAACCTTCCCCAAGCCCACGGCCACAGAGGACAGGCCCATGAGTGCTCCGTTCTTCACATTAGGGTTGGTGGAGGACATCAGATCCTGACCCAGCACGCGGATCAGCCTCTTGATTTGACTTGTGTTCTTTGCATCGCTGAAGTCTTTTACCATCCTGCCATTAAACATTTTTGTACAGTACTGGTAATGCAACCACATACAGAATTTGCGTTGGACTGCTGGCACTTTACTATGAATAGAATAGTAAGAAAATGGGTTACAATGTTTTGTCATTGTTATTTAATAAAACTGATGAGTGAGGTGCAGGCTGACACCGGTACACTACTACATCATTGTTTGACAACACCAAGGCATACCCCTCGCAAACAGCAGAGAATGTCTATCTAAAAACTTATAACACCCCTCTTTTTTGGTCGGGGGTTAAAAATGGGCGGTTTGATTGTAGGGAAATGGCACTCACTTCTCAATCTCGACGCCAGCAAACTTCCTCTTGTCATATATCTTATCGCACAGCCCGCGAACGCAGGCTATGCTCAGCGGTGCGTAGTCTCTTTCAGACATCTTTATATATCACCTTAGATTACAACTATAAAGACCGAAAAACATAAATACATCAATGGGATCAATGAAACTAAGTTGAATTGAACCAGAAACGAAAATCACCGACTTCTTCCAAGGAATGTTATCGAATATCCTTGTCTTACTCTAGACGAAAAATAAGGAAACAATATCAAGAATGCACCAAATACCACCAAATACCATTGTGATGTTCGTAATTTCGATCAGCTGTGTATGTCAGTTTGACGTACAGTTTAACGTGCGGAAATTACAATGTTTTTAAATAGTAGTGTTGTTTCCCAAAAAATAATGTTTCTGCAATAAAGAATTAGGTAATAACATGGTTAGGAAGTGATAAAAACCCTTAAAAAATCGTATCAGTCAACAAAATAAAATAAAATACTAATGGCCATCCCGCAAAATCCTCCCCATAAAGGTTTAACATCTACAAAGTTTCATTTCTGAACGGCTTTTTAAAGTCATACCGCCCGTCAAATAAAATTACCCGACTTCCTTTAAAAAAAAATCAATTTTCAAAAAACCAAAAACAAAAAAATATTAAATCCGTTGATATCTGCAATTCATCTAAAACATTATCTCATTTGCCTGGCCTTTTCCCAATTTTTATTCAGCGGCTTCCAGTCTAACCGGATACAGCAGAATACCTGTATTTTTAACCGACTTCCAAAAGGAAGAGCTTATCAATTCAACTGTTTGTATTTTTTCTTTGTAAGTTCACCGATTTCTCCGACAATTCAGAACCGATTTTCAAAATTATTTTTTTATTCGAAAGGTTGTACTCCTGAGGTGTTCCCGTTGCCACCAAGTCAAAGTCTGATGATGGGATCCCAGGGATATCGAGGGCGACCCTTAAATTTTAAAGGCACATACAATGTTTTTCATCTATTTTCTAAGACAATTCAGATATTTAGGCCTGGTTATCATCATCTCATGTTGCTAAGCTGATGATGGAAGGGAAGATATAAGTCAGAATGTGATGATGGTATCCCAGCAAAATTAAGGGCTTCCCTTCTCACGTCGTTCATGGTCATCAGGTCAGCTTCTGATGAAGGAATCCCGGAGAAAACAAGGGAAATCTCCAGATTGTATAGGCACACATAGGCATTATGCCTGGTAAGTGTACAGTACATAGACACTTCGAAAATTAGGTTATGTTCCATTTTATTGGGGATAAGCCTATTACCATGACATGTATTGTTAACAATGTAAAATAGATGCATAGCAAATATTTGTGTATTACTTACAACAAAAGAAAAAAAATGCAATTAAATAAAACCGACTTCATAAACACATAAAAGTGAAAAAAAAAAACACTTGTTTGAGAAGTTGCTGGCAAAATAACTGGATCCTAAAACCTGGAGCGACTGCCTATCTGACCTCCACAACCCACTTTAGTACTGGGTAATACGATAACCCTTGGTAGTTGTCAGACTATCGGGAGTTTCGGACTACTGAGTAGTGACAAATGACAGCCGGGACCGAGGTGGCTTAACCTGAAGATCGACCCGAGCGGCTGTTATTATTTAGCCATGAGCTACTTATTAAATCATAAAGACGTGGGTAAGTTAAAAAAAACCGCCAAGTGCGTGTTGGCAAACGCACAGTGAAGTGAAGGGTTACGCAGTCGAATAATTAATGGGTATGATTTTATCAATAACCTAATAAATGCAATTTCATTGACCTAATAAATAATATTTGTTCTTAACATAGTAGATCTGACACCAAAATTGAATCACCAAATAATATCAAAACGCTTACCTAAATGTTAGTTAAGAATTACTTGGAAATAATATCAATCATCAAGTAATTTTATTAGGTTTCAAAATAATAGAAGTGTTACGAAAATGGAATCACCAAACAATGTAAAAATGTATGAAAACAAACTCTAAAGAAACAAAAGTAACCCAACACGAAGGGGATAGCGGGTATTAGTTCGCTTGCTCCGCTCGCTTAATAGACCCCGCCATCCCCTTCGAACCTAACCTGTCCGAGTCGGTGTGCCCAATGTCTCGAGCTCGCTTCGCTCGCTCTTGCATCCTAACCTAACTACTCATTAATGTGTTTCATAGGGGTAAATTTTCACAGACCGCCAATTTGACTCTTCCCCTATAAGGCATTTCAACATAGAATTAAGGAACTGATCTATTTATTAGGTGACAGATCTATCATTTTGATGATTGAACGAATTAAATAACGCTTATAGATTGTTATCAAAAACAAGATAAAGGTTCTTTATACATTTAGGATAGGATTGTATTTAGCAATTTTCAATACAATTGTAATATTGCTGCCCGTGACTTACTTTTTTGAGGATAGACCTTATATCAGGGCTATAGAAAAAAGTAATCAAACTATAATTTAAGATACATATTTACATTAATTTGATGATTCATAGTTAGAGACCGTTTTGATTAATATGATGACTTATATCTTTCTTGGAAATAAATATTATAATGGTATTGTATTGTATTGTATAGTGCGCGTGTAGTCTAAAGCGCGTATTTTGCGTACGGGTGGCATAGACGGGTGGGAATACATTCAACATTCGATCCCTACCACTACCATCTAACCCTAGTTCCTCGAGAAAGGCCAACAGTTCCTTGGTGTTGCTGACGATCTCGCGGAGAGTACCTGGGTTACCGAAGTACTTTGCCCTGTATGTTGCAACCTCTGGGCAGTGTAGAAGCACGTGGTCTGCTGTCTCGTTTTCCTTCATGCAGGCTCTGCACAGTGGGCTATCTGTGACTCCTAGGACAAAGAGGTGTTTATTAAAAGAGCCGTGCCCAGTGATGGCGGCTGTGACTGTGCGTAGCTGTAGCTTTGTCAGCCGGAGCGCCCGTTTGGTAAAGCGGCCGTCTATTGTAGGAAGTGCTTCCTTGGCCTGCCTACACTCACCGTGGTGTTGCCACAGTTTGCGGTGTTGTTCCCTGGTGCGTTTCCTTACCAGAGTTTGTAGATACCCGAAGGGGAGTGGCACGATGGGTTCTGGACCCACTGCTGCCATCTTCGATAGATAATTAGGGTATTCCAGATTAGTGACAAATCTAAATTTTTGTGCCAGAAAATATTGTTCGCATAATTAATTATTTTATTCTAAGAACAAACATAGTGTATATTTGCAGTTCAAAAATAGGATCTACCATTTGGATCTTTAACATGGTTTTCGACTGGAGAAATGTAATTTTGAACGCACAATTTATAAAGATTAACCTTGTAATTTTAAAAATTATCTATTTTCGTATATTTTTCTCAATTTGTACTGCTAGGGAGTCTTGCCTAATGTCATGATTCCAGTTCAACGGGAAGTTACCTACTCCATTGGTTTTGATTTAGGTACTGTCAATATTTTTATCATCTACCTAGCCTTTTCTCAACCTCATTGGGGTCGGCTTCCATTCTTACCGGATGCAGCTGAATACCAGTATTTTACATGGAGCGACTGCCTATCTGACTCAACAACCCATTTAGTACTGGGTAATACGATACCCGTTGGTAAGACTGGTTGTCAAACTTTCGGGCCCACTGATTACCTGTAGTGACTGGCAAAGATCTACTAATGACAGCCGGGAGCAACGGCTTAACGTGATTTCCATGGCACTGAGGAAACTCTGTATGTAATGATGGTCTGGTCACCCGTCCACCCACAGACCGAGACCTTGGCAAGCACGGCATATCCTTGAAGATCGACCCGTGCAGCTGTTATTATTTAGCCATGAGCTTATGTGTGGATGTTAAGGCCTTATTGTCAATATATTCTCCATAGATGTTTTAGATATCATAATTCCAGTTCAACAGGAAGTTGCCTACTCCTACTCCATAGGTTTTGATTTAGGTTCTTTCAATATTTTCACCATAAATGTTATAGAAACCCTTACACCAACCTTCTAAGTCACCCCGATTTAGAAGGTTGATTTTTGCTCCAAGGAACGATAGACCTAACAATTGTTATAAACCACTCGTTAAGTTGATTCTCCGACAGGACTAATATATAGTTATTTGTGGTTGATACCTTCACGCGTTCCTGAGAAAAAGTAGCATGACACATAGGAGATCAACGGACAACAAAGCAAAGACTACAATATATACAACAAAGTTATTCTAAAAGGGTTCCATTGTTTCCTTTTCTGGTACGGAACTAAAAAAAAAAGAATATTTTCATACTAACTCAAAACAGTATTTTTAACTAAACTCGGGTAAACGACATTACACTAAATTGGCAACCCAGTTTATCTGCCGTAGTGCGCTTGACGAGTCGTGTCTACTGTCGTGTCTAACTATTTTGATAAAACTGCGCTATAAAACAATCCAATGTCATTAAGTTCTAAATTGTGGTATAGTATAGGTGTTTTTTTGCCGCGCTAGAGTACATTTGTGCTTCCGTCATGCCTGTGACTCTCGTAGACAGGTTGCCCTTGCCGAATCTCAAGGTTTACACCGCGGGAAGTGCTTCGCTGCTTTCGATCGCTGTTTATTACGCGTTGAGTGTGACTAGTGACCCGAACTGGCGCGGGAACACGACGCTGGCCAGGCAAGACGGCATGGAGCCAGGTGAGGGGGAGCGCCTGCTGCCGGCGCCGGTGAACGGCACCAGGAACGTGAGCGAGCAGTTCGTGGACGTCATGACGTTCATGATGCAGGAGCCGCTCTGCATGTGGGTGAGTACTGCCCTGCGGCCCACCACACACACACACCTGCCAGTGTATTTGCTACAATTAGCTGTTTGATGTCGATTTACACAGTGTTGTCAAACTCATAGGAAAATAATCTCTTATCAGTATTGTTTTGATAAACAACATAAAATCCCAGTTTTCGTCGCGATTCTTAGCATGTAATTGTTTTTGATAACATGTGAGCCCTAAGCAAGGAAGCAAATGTTGTTTAAACTGTAGTTTGTTTTCAAATAAATATGTAGAGCATGGCTGGCTAATCTACTCTGATCATATAAACAACAAACAGTAGATTATTTTTCTACATTAACGGGATTTGCTCAGTCAGGGATGTGATGCAGGCTACTCAGCCACTGGATTCCTCTGATTTTTATTTTTTTTTGTTATTTTTTAATAAGTATTTGTTTATCCGCCCCTAAGACGACCCACTGACGAAAAAAAAAGTTGTTTTGTATTATTATATACAAAACAACAGCCATTCAAATTATTGAGTCAGAGCTTCTCTGTTAACAATATTTGACATTGATTTATTTTGTGGCAACAAAATATTGTTTTGATTTTCAGGAGCTCTGATCCGCAATAGGCCAACATACAGTTCGCCTTGAGTGAAACATTCTTTTCGTAGGTCGATCCCTACTAATTTGAAGGTTTGGGGCTTATTAACAGTTAAGGTGAAAGATGTTTTTACTAGAAATTGAAGCCGTTTAAATGGGATTGGCAAATCAGTTGGGATCATCGGTATCCTCGGTACATGAGCCAGTTGACCAGTTGCTGGGTTGGTGATAATGTCAAAGTCAAAGTCAAAGCATTTATTTCAATTAGACCATTACAGGCACTTTTGAAAGTCAAAAAAACAAAATAAAACGCGAAGCTACAGTCCCAGTCACAAGGCATAATAACTTGTGAAAGTACTGTAGTTGCCCATTCCGTAGCGTAGATCTCTATGGAGAAGAATGGGCAAGAAACTCCATGGACACTCTTTTAAATCAAAATATGGGTTGTGCGTTGTTTCGTCGCTAATTGTTTCATCGAATTTTGTTTCACATAAATTGTTTCTCATATTATCATTTCATAGAATAATCAATGCGCAGAATACTTACTTTGAAGAAATTTAAATCATGGATTTTTGTTTCAAATAAAGTTTTGTGTTAGAATATTCATATCCTAGAATAACAAATCAAATATTATTTATCCACATATTGTTTGTTTCACATAAAACTTATTACGAAGAATAACATTTTAATCGACTGACAGTTTCTAAAATTCAAACCTTTGAAAAATGCTTATCCTCCTATAAAATTATAACACCGGGTTCACAAAAATGATGCGGGTAAATTATTGTCAAGCAGGAAAGCAATCTTGTTATTCTCACTAATGGTGTCCATGCCTGTTGCATGCAGCATGCAGCAAGCATGCACTTGCAGCATGCACGCAAGCATGTAACATGCAACAGGCAAGGTTTCTGTCACGGCTCCGGCGCTGCGGGGCTCCGGCGGCCCCACGCAAGTTTATCGTCGCAGAAGGTATTAACGCTCACCACCGCTTCGGCTTGCTGGCCGGCAAGCCGGCCAGCCTCAGCCGCGGCGGCGATCTTTAGAAACCACCTGCTCCTCAACTCGCGGGCCGCCTCATCCCTCCGCGCCTACGCGGGCTTAAATTACACTCTAGGGGTAGGGCATACAAGACTACGTGGAGTCTGTTTTGCAGCTATTCGTTTCTGTCACTAGCTTTTGTAGTACAACATATTGACTTTTAAAGACAATATTTTAATTTAAGGTTAATAATTTCGTTGAAATAAAATACCATAGAAGATACTTACATCGAACAAACAATATTCGTTGAAAAATAATTCTGCTGTTTGATAAGTTGGTAAAATAAAAAAATGTGATTGTAAAATTCTTTGAATTGTGTTTCTGTAAAATATTTTTCATTCAAGTAAATAGTAGTCGAAACAAAAATATTCGAAATAAAAATACGGGGACTAAATATTATGTGAAACATTTTCTGGGAAACGAAATTCTGTGAAACTTCTGTCTGCGAAACAAGGTGACACCCAAAATATGTTACAAAATCTTGGTTACATCATTCATGTTAAGAATTAAAAATATGTGAGAACAATGTAGAAATACGGGCAAGTTAAGAGCGTCCAGAGTAAAAGATTAAATCAGTAATTAAAAAAAATAAAGTAATTAAAATAAACCGTGGCAGCTAAGAGATGACCAGTCACAACTGACAGCGCCCGTTCACGAACATGACGCATGTATCAGCCATCATTCAACTCAACCATTTTGAAGGGAACTAAACGACCTGACACACCCGCCACCATCAGCGTGACATTTCAGTGAGCATGACATTCACTCAACCACCAGGGTAATTTCGCGTCAATGAAAGATTTAGGTACTCATTAAATGGTGGCTTTACAGTACATGGTACTCACACATGTGCTATGCAATTATATAATACTAAGAGATTGAATCTATACAATGCAAATATATTTTTACAATCTTCTGCAGCTTTCACAATAACTTCACTTTCTCATTCTGATGGTTCCGATTACCCCTATGGTTGTGGAGCAGGACCAGCTTTGAGCCAAGCATTTTTATCATCAATATAATCCCCCAACTTATAATATGCTTGCCTACATAGTGTGCGTTTTATGCAAGATTTAAATTTCGTTTCATTCAGTTGTAGAATGTGGGGAGGTATTTTATTGTAACATTTTAAACAGTACCTCATGAAAGATGAGTCTACTTTAGCTAACCTGAAACCTGGCTGAACTAGTTGGTCTCTGTTTCTAGTATTATAGTGGTGCCGGTCACCTCTTTTACTAAATAAATGCAGATTTTTCCTAACGTACATGATGTTTTCATAGATGTATTGACAAGGTACCGTCATGATGTTAATTTCCTTGAACAGTTCTCTTAGAGAATCGCGCCTACGTAGATTATATATGGCTCTGATAGCTCTTTTCTGCAGAATAAATATAGACTCGATGTCTGCAGCCCGTCCCCATAGTAAAATACCATATGACATAATACTATGAAAATAACTAAAATACACTATCCTCGCGGTATCTACATCAGTAAATTGACGGATTTTTCTGACAGCATATGCTGCTGAACTCAGCCGTCCTGCAAGAGATGTTAAATGAGGACCCCATTGTAGCCTTGAGTCGAGCGTGATCCCCAAGAAAACAGTTTCATCGACAAATTCAAGTTTCTCTTGATTATACTACTACTACTATGTCGAAGTCACTACTTTTGACATTTGGTAGAGAAAATCTTATGCACTTAGTTTTTTTCCCATTTAATGCTAAATTATTTGCGGTAAACCGTTTATGGACCTGCATTAGAGCGTTATTTACATCGTCAAGGTTTGTGGCACGTCTGTTTATCATAAGTATCGTCCGCAAACAACACTATTTGTGGTTGGTTTTTAAATAAATGGGGAAGGTCATTAATATATACTAAAAAGAGGAAAGAACCCAATATCGAACCTTGTGGTACACCCATTTTTACTTTCAAAGCCATTGAATTTACACCATTTACCTGTACTTGCTGCTGTCTTGGTCACTATACTTAAATTATTCTTCAATTCAGTAATAAGCAGCCTCATCCCATTGCACATGCTCGGAGGGCTTATATTTTTATGGACTGCGTCTTCGATATACTAATATCGAAGACAGTGTCAATTGATTTGTAATTTTTTAATTTAGCGGGGGACTTTTTGAATAATCAAATTGTTTATTTTGTTGACCTTTCAATTCCTAGGTGACACTATTGCCCTAGAACACAACTAACGAAAGTCCTTTTCGTGCAAATTTTCAATATCAGGGTGTACTGCATCACATCGCATCACTGCATGCATGCATGCATGGACTATTTGGCCTAGAGACTCCCCTCCCCCTCCTCGTACGGCCCATACCACAGTGACAGCTACATCGCATAAGGCGCTGCCTAGCTAGCAAGCAGAGGAGGATGAGTGGTGACCACGCAACGTTTTTCTAATACTTACCTTATTAAACCCAACGTTTTTCTAATACTTATCTTTCGAATGGAATGGCCAAATTGAATTATTCAAAAAGTTATATAAAGGTATTGAAGCATTTTTGTGTTCATCATATGAAGTAATTTATTTTAATAAGGATTAATAGCAAAATACAAATAAAGAGCATTTTCTAGCGGTGGCAATTCAATATTTTTTTTAAATAAAAGAAGACTTATTGTGGCATAACTATAACAGTTAAACATATATGCTGTCGACACTATTTGTAAATAATGATGTGTTCTGCAAAGTCGTAGTACATTATTTTAGTATATCATCAATAGTTTTCGCAGCGGACGCAATGTAAAGAATATTTAAGGTATTTTTTTTACAAGGGTTACATTGTTGTAGTTTTAGTAAGGATCCCTAATTTTTTGAAAATATTATATAGCCTATGTCACTCTGGAATAGTGTAGCTTACCAACAGTGAAAGAATTTTTGAAAACGGTTCTGTAGTTTCGGCGCCTATTCAATGCAAACAAACAATCAAATCTTTCCTCTTTATAATATTAGTTTAGATAACATTAAAAAAAAAAAAACACTTTATTGCCAGTACAAAAAAACAGAATTCAAAAAATAGATTACTGTAAATTACATTCTGTGAATTTGAAGAACAAGTTTATTGTGATAATTTTCATTCGATTTCATCTGACTCATTATTAAATATATACATGTTATTTATCTTCCATGTTCCATTCAGATAATATATGATATCAGTATATGATCACCAGTAGGCCAGTAGCTTAATTGAGCATTAATTAACTAAAACGTCAAGAATATTGCTAAGTTGGAGCATAATTAATAAACACTTAACTTATCGAATTGATTTATTAATTTTGGAATTAGGTATAGGGTTAGTCAGAATTAGTGTATGTGTACCTTATAGTGCAGCCACATTTCACCAGCTATGTTGAAGTGCACTGTCTAATGTAATAGGGTGCAACCCTCTTGGCATCAAGCAGGCACAAATCCAAACTTCGCACTGCTACTGAGATATTTCTGAGTGCCTGACCTGGGAATTATTCCCAGGCTCAGCAGTAGTAACAAATAATTTAAATAGACTTATTTCTACAATAATCAGCAGCTACTCAAAGGCATAACTTGAATTCTGAAAATGATTGCTGCATGTTTAAACACCATGAAATGTTATTATCTTTACTGCTAACCATTATATTATAATTATATCACTAGGACTAGGAGAAGGCTGTTGATTTTCTTTATGAAACTATATATCGAGTTATCAGGTCGCATACTCCATTAACTCATACTAAAAACTCTAACTTTCCGATCTGGTTTTCACCTTCTCTAATAAAAATATTTAAAACTAAAGAGCATGCTTGGATTAAGTGGAAGAAATATGGTAATCACTCTGATTATGTGCATTTTTCAAATTATCGCAAATTGTTTCACAGTGAAACTGCTAAATGTTATAAGAGATATATGACATCAGTTGAAGACAGTATTCCCAAATCTATTAAGTATTTTTGGTCGTATGTCTCTTCTAAAAATGGCAAAGCTAAGTATCCTGGTAATATGTCTTACAGAAATGTTTCTTCCGATGACCCCAAGGAAATATGCAATTTGTTCTCAACTTTCTTTTGTTCGGTATATGAACCCTCTACCTTTAACCCAGACACATGGCAACCGTCAAATTGCTATGAAGACAATTCGCCATGTATCTCTGACATCTACTTGGCAAAAGAGTCAATCCGTACAGCATTGAAGTCACTAGATTCATCTAAAGGAGCTGGACCAGATGGCATACCACCCTCCTTCTTCATAACTACAGCGGACCACTTGTCTTCCGCCTTACATATAATTTTTAATAAATGTTTGAAGGAAGGGGTTTTTCCTACAGTTTGGAAACGAGCCTCAATCACTCCTGTGTACAAGAGTGGTGATAAAAATAATATAGAGAATTATCGGCCCATTTCCATTCTCTCCACTTTGTCAAAGGTTTTTGAACGGCTTGTGCACAGTGCGCTATATCCTCATATCTGTCATCTTATCATACCCGAACAACATGGTTTTGTCAAACGTCGCTCTACCACCACTAACCTCATGACCTTTGTGAACTATCTCTTTGAGAATATGGACCGACGGGTACAAGTTGACGCTGTTTACACGGATTTTCAGAAGGCCTTTGACAAAGTGGATCACACTCTGCTCATGGAAAAAATTGCCTTTAATGGTATACGCGGCAATTTACTCAGATGGTTTGCTTCATATATTTTCAATAGGACTCAAAAGATCGTCATTAATGGGCATGAATCTGACTCTATTGTTGTTAAATCCGGGGTTCCTCAGGGGTCAGTATTAGGTCCTTTTCTTTTTGTATTGTTTATTAATGACATTAAACATTGCTTTGTGAACTCAAATTTCTTGATGTATGCAGACGATATGAAAATATATTTGACCTGTAAAAATATTCGCGACTGCCATTATTTACAACAGGACCTTGATAGATTTTATGAATACTGTCTCAAAAATAAACTCTTTCTTAGCCTTCCTAAATGTTACACAATTTCTTTTACTAAAAATAAAAATCAGGTCAAATTTAATTATTCAATAAATAATATAAGTCTTAATAAGGTTCAATCTGTCCGTGACTTGGGTGTTACGCTTGACTCCAGTCTGCATTTTGATACTCATATTGACAACATAGTAAAAAAAGCCTTTCAGGTGTATGGACTGGTGATGAGATTTTCAAGTAGCTTTGTGCGACCCTCTACATTCTTAATCTATATATATAAAAGAAAGTCGTGTTAGTTACTTCACTTATAACTCAAGAACGGCTGAACCGATTTAGCTGAAAATTGGCAGGGAGGTAGTTTAGAGCCAGGAGAAGGACATAGGATACGGTAGGGTAGGGTAGGTAGGTAGGGTAGGGTAGGGTAGGTAGGTAGGGTAGGGTAGGTAGGTAGGGTAGGTAGGTAGGGTAGGTAGGTAGGGTAGGGTAGGTAGGTAGGGTAGGGTAGGTAGGTAGGGTAGGGTAGGTAGGTAGGGTAGGGTAGGGTAGGGTAGGTAGGTAGGTAGGGTAGGGTAGGGTATTATATAAAACCCTAATTCGGTCGCAATTAGAATATGCCGTCCAAATTTGGGATCCTCTGTATGATAAGTACAAAGATAGGCTAGAAATTGTGCAGAAGAAGTATTTACGTACGGTGAATTTTAAGTGTTATCCCCTAAAGTCTCCTATGAGCAATTACTGAAACGTTATAATGTTCTTAGTTTGGCGTCTAGGCGATTTCTTCTGGGTGTAATGATGCTGCATGGTATATGCAATAATAGATTCGTCTGCATTCCATTATCAAATAGTCTACATTATATAGTACCTAGAACTGTCATGCTTCGTGGGGTACGTGTGCCTCGACTATTTCACACGAATGCGTGTAGGACTAACGCTGGGGAGCGCGTGCCTCTTCGTCGCATTGTTGATGCGTACAATGCTAACTTTATGGAGCTTGACATATTTACCCTTTCCAAGGATCGTTTCAAGGCAAGAGCAATAGAGTTACTAAATTCATAAGATTTTTTTTTTTTCTTTGCTTTCCTTTCTTTTTCTTACTAAGCTTTTACGATGTGCACTGTTTGTCTGTTTTCTTTTAACTTTTTTATTTGTGAATTCGTGGACAATGTTGTGGGTTACATGTGTGGTAATATAAATATGTAATAGACTGTATATAGATGTATTTCTAAGTATTGTGCTAATTTAAGAATCTCTAGTTAAGCTTGGCATGTAACTGTTTTTTGTCCCTAATAAACAAAATAAAAAATAAAATAAAAAATCACTAGCCTATGCCCGCGGCTTCGCTCACTTGGAGTTCGGTCACTGTCCCACGGGATTGTACTACCGGGATGAAAAGTATCCTATGTGTTAATCCAGGTTATAAACTACCCGTGTGCCAAATTTCATCCAAATCCATTCAGTAGTAGTAGTAGTTTTTGCGTGAAAGAGTAACAAACAGCCATACTTCCATCCATACTCACAAACTTTCTTATTTATAATATTAGTAGGATTCAATGATAAATGATAACACAATCAAATCAACTATTTAATGATTACCATAGGCTTTTCAAATAAATAGTAATAGTCCAACAGTATGTCACGTCTCAGCAAGAGCAGTGCGGGCACAATACATTTTCAGTGTTTTCAACATTCACTCAGGTCGTATCTTCAATACACTCCACACATTAGCATAAACAGTGTAAGACCTATAATATACATGCTACTTTGTGTGTTTTGCAATGTAGTGTTTCATTCACCTCAAGAGCAAGATTTGCAGCGCTTAGCTCGTAGGCATGAATTCATGAACTATTTGCTTTATTGCTGCTATCTAGAGCCAGACAAGTAACCTTTACCACATAACTTGTGTTTTGCTATTTGATTGTTATTTTTCTTGCCTTTGCGCATTGAATGTTTATTCAGCTACAAAAACATAGCTTACATATTTAGATAACTGTTATTATTTGTGTACTATTTGTTGGTGTTTTTTCATGAAATCACAGTATTCGCTGCGTTAAAATACACAAAAAGGTCAGAGCAATCCGCAGCCAATTAGTCCACAATAAACGGTAAGATTAAGATGTATTAAACCTCTGAGTAGAAGGCTCTCGGGATAAAGTGTTTATATCTAGTAACAGTAGTAACACAGAACATGTAACGTTTTTCATGTTGTATTGTAAATTTTCAATTAACATACTTGATTATTTCTAGAAACCTGCTAAATACAACTAGACAAATTATATTTTTTTCCTTTAGAATGCTCTTATTATGTTTTTTTTAAAACGGTGCGCCTCACTAGAAATTTCGTCTGTGTTGTGGGTGCGTTTATAAACATTTCAACTGACATACACAAACAGCCAGACCCGGAACATCTACGTGTAGTAGGTCATACAAAATAATTTGTTCCGTGCGGGGATCGAACCCGCGAAACGCAGCGCAGCAGCAAATCGCTCAACTCCACTGCGCTAACCGTGCCGTCAAGCGTGTTTGAAGCAACAACGTAATAATAAATTATATTATTAATAGATCATGTATAAATTATAATAATAAATTAGACCGAAGCCCTCAACTCGAAACGACATCATTTAATCAAATTGACTTTTGAGGATTGCAACGACATTGAAACACGACACATACAGATAGGCATCGGCCTCCTAAGACGGGTGTTGTGGGTGCGAGCACCACCAGGGGTACAAACACCATATGATTCCTTCCTCGTATGGTGCCAATGGTTATGAGTCTGGACTAGTCTGTACCCAACGTACCCAAGGCACTATTTAGCTGGGTCACATAAAGCACAATATTGTTAAGTTAAAAATTGGAAAGCGTCATATAACTTTCCCCTTAGTAGACTCTGCAATACTTTTTCAGAGTTCCTCCTATCCTATCATCACACCATAATCATAAATGTTCTAAGCGGCATGATATAGAAGTACCTAAAGTGTAATGGTGAGCCTGAAAGGTGTCGTAGAGTTCGTCACCTCGTACACATCGGTCGATCTCGCCGCGTCATAAGCTTGTGTTAATATTGTGGTGTAGTAAGACGGCAGCTCGTCGTTAACTAAACAATGTCTTTTGTCACTACCAGGGTTTCTCTCAGAGTCATTAGCCTCAGATGAAACATTTAGATTTTGTTTGGAACGTCTGCAGAAGCTGCAGATCTAATATGACTCCGGAAACAGCTGAATTATTCAGTCACCCTCTCGGGTCTATACCACTCTAGATTTCTTACAAGATTTATAAAAATCTCTTGGCTCTACACATTTTTACAACTTACTTATTACTGCTGCTGGGCTGGAACAAAGAAAGTTTTTCTTTTAAAAATGCGTAGTACATCCGCATCGATTTTATTGTAGAAAACACTAGTCTTCCGAGCTAACTTGCGTTTAACCGTGTTACGTAATGTTTATAGATTGTTGTTGTTTGTCTATACATAGATCGTACTAGTGGCCGAACCAAGCAGCGGAGACTGGCGATTGCCATAAAAAAGATAGACAAGACTTTCTCGAGATATTATTATATCTACCTGCTTCTCTCATGTTCCTCATGTGCCTTTCTTCCCAGATGTTAGTAGTTAAAACATCTGTATCAGACATCTGTATCAGATAAATTGACACTTCTGTGAGTCTGTCCAGCTGGTTCTCCGTTCTATTCTCTTGGGCAGGGCAGGATTAACCATGTCGGGGCCCCCTGGCAATGCAATTTTTGGGGCCCCTTTTCAGCCGTCATATGATGATACGATTATGGCGATAGCGTCGAAATATCGGTAGCTCACAATAATTGAAAATCACGGAAGATAAGTAACAGTGACAGTGTAAGTTTAGTTATAAACCGTGAAAGCTTCAAGGCCGTCGCCAGCTTTTGAGCCGGGAGGGGCGGGGGGGGGGGGGGCTGGGCAGAAGGGTGCGAATAAAAACGGATTTGAAGGGGTTTACTAATTACGGATGCAGCTAAAGTTCTTCTAAGAATCCTAACTAGTCATAACTAATATTATAAATAATAATAATTATTGACATTGATATGAACAGTCATGCAAGTTACACAATAAAATGCGAAAGTAAGTTGTTTGTTACCTCTTTACGCCTAAATCACAGAACGGATCATCCTGAAAATTTGCAGGTGTACAGAAACAGACATAGGGTACCTTTTATCCCGAAAAATAGTACTGTTCCTGAGGAAAACAACAATAACGTTCTTATGGTAACAAATGGCGCCACGTGTACAAGACGGTTATTGTCGAATTCTAAATTTACGCGAGCGAAGCCGCGGGCAAAAGCTAGTATAATATGCAATAGCCACTTTAAACTGTTTGCACCTCGGATTGGTTCGATTTTCCATACTCGTTTATATAGAAGTAGAAGTTCCTAATTTCGAAGAGTTATTTCAGAAGTCTAGGAACTAAAAGAAAATGTAATCTCTCCTGACAAGCTAACTTAACTTTTCTTCAGTTCTTATAATCAGAAAAACATGTTAATTAATCGCCTTATAAAGACAATTTTGAAAACAAAAGGACCTATGGCTCCAAGAGCGAGCGAAGCGAGGTCGAAAATTTTAACACTTTACCTTGGATAGGTTAGAATTGTTGCGACATACAGATGTTGTTTGGTCGATTTACAGTTAAAGTCAAGATTCATGAGGAAGCAGCAAGAGCGAGCGAAGCGAGGTCAAATTTTTTTTCACACCGTAGCTTTTTTATTGCTATCCCTCATACAGCACTACAGCAGTTACTTGGTTGATTTTTGGAAAATGTCAAAATTCACAAGAAAGTGGTTTGCAGTGCGAGCAAAGCGAGCTCGAAAATTTTAACACCCCGCCTTCATTGAACAGGTTAGAATTGTTTCGAACAACCGGAGTTACTTAGGCAACTTTTAGACAAAGTTAGATTCAAAGGAAAGTTGGCTGCATGAGCAAGCGAACTCGAAATTTTACATCTTGCCTCGCTTGCTTATATAATCAGATATATAATTTGAGATCAACATGACCACATGATCAATTTTTTGGCAACCTTGTGTACTGTCATAATAGCCTATTAAAGCCTCAGGCCTGAGGCTCCTAATTTATTTCCCCCTCTGTCTATACCGATCGATCATGTGAAAATCCAATGGAGTGCCAATCCAGAGGAAGAAAAAAGAAACCTTTGTGATAAAGGTTTTTTCACAGAGTTCAAAGTACGTACAATGCGCGTTGGTTTTAAGAAAATGTGTAAGTTTGTAGCGGTAGTACAAGTACTGAGGAGCCATTTTTGGCTTTAAAAATAATTTACTTTGAGAGTGATTCTCCTGTACTTACAGTTTATTACGTGGTATTTCTGCTACTACTAATTTGATAACACCTATTGTCATTGAGGATACAAATTTTCCGATTAAATTTTTATTATATGCAATAACTTTTGTGCGCGCGTTGGACACCTACGCGATCGCGCGGGGCCCCAAGCAGTTGCCTAATCTGCCAAAAATCTCTTGCCCAGAATCCGGGAAGTACCTTTAAGTCCATTGTGTAATAAATTCATAATTTATTGAAAAAAATATTGCAAGCATTTCTCAACAGTCGTTATTTCGCACGGCGGCGAAAGTCCGCGAGCGCGCTGAACTTTCAAAGCCTGAGACTTGTTTGTCAAGTCAAAAGTTCTCGGCTGTACGGTGAAAGTCAATATTCAGGTTCTGCACCAAAAAATCTTATACTGCTTCTTAAAGCACTAAAAATATTGAACCTTTCGCTATAAATAAACAAGTTTAAATATTAATACGTATTCTTAATTATGATGCATGCCATGTTCGGTGTCGTGATCGTGAGTCTTCGACACAAAAACAACTCAAGGATGAGGGAGCATTGTCTTCGCCTTGTTTGAACTTGAACGATACTAAGGGATTAAAATTAAACAAAAATAAACTCGTGTGACATTCAGGACAAATTATCGTTGCTGTGGCTCCCCAATGCTACGCAAATGTTTACCAATTATAAATCAAAACAGCAACGGCTCTGTGATAGTGACAGTATTGAGTATAATGATGTCAACCAACTTAGCGGGCTCAGAAGTTTTAGCACTATTTGTAGCATTTTAAAATCCATAATCTGTACTTACAATATTTGGAATACGATGAAGATGATTACACGATCACGAATATCTTTGTCATGAGTTTGGTCTTCACTCTGCACAGTTAACTGAGAAATAAGCCCACACGCACTATACTTATTAATACCTAATTAGTCATTCAATACGAATCATCATAACATACACATGTCTGAGTTAATTAAAAAACGTGGAACAGGAACAGGCTTAGACTTCTCCAACAGGCTTCTGACATTCAGAATGCAATAAAACTTGTGTGTAAATAGCAGAAATGATCGGTGTCTGCTAAAAACCAGAGCGTTCCTAAAGGTCACATCTTCGGGCCGTAGCTATTTATGTTCCTCGGTCATCGTCATTTGCGGACCCTTCCGGATCCGACCAGTCTTGTTAATACACACATTTTTATATTCTACTTATGTTGGGACGCCCAGTATATACGTATAAGGTTATCACTGCATCTCGCTTTGTATAGTTTATTTTCGTATGATATTTTGATGGTTGTTTTATATGTACCATAACAATCATAATATTGTTCTATTTCACAGTAAACTTGTAGCCTGTACAATATCTTTACAATACAAATTGTATTGTCAAACTATCGCTCAATAAAATTAAAAATTTAAAAAACCCCCGACACAAAAAACCTCTAAAAAACCATAAATAAAATAATCCAAGCGTCTTAGCGTCGGGGGTCCGCTTTGTTATGTGCTTGTACTAAGCGGTCTACTTAGCGGTCCCCCGACGCTAAGACGCTTGGATTATTTTATTTATGGTTTTTTAGAGGTTTTTTGTGTCGGGGGTTTTTTTAATTTTTAATTTAATTTTTATTTCATGCTTTTTAAACTTATATTGTTTTATCTTAGCCTTGACTGTCCCAATACTAGGCATAGGCCTCCCTATTGCTTCCACTTTTCTCGGTGTTGCGTGTCATCTCGCCAATTAAGGAAACAGCAAAAAATAAAAAATAAACTTTCTGGGGGGGAGGGGGGTGCTAGCACCCCACCCCCCCTGGCAATGACAAGTGACAAGATTTCAAATTTCGAATCGATCAGACTTGTGCAAATTGTTAATTTCTCTTCAACTAGAAAAGAGGTGATGGCCTTCAAACGGCTGATCAGATTTTATCTAAACATAGCTAAGAACTCTCTCGATTAAAACACCTTTCAAACGAAACCAATTTCATCAAAATCGGTTCTTCCGTTTAGGAGCTACGATACCACAGACAGACACACAGATACACACGTCAAACTTATAACACCCCTCTTTTTTGGTCGGGGGTTAAAAATACATGCTTCTATTCGATTATGTCAATAAAATATTTTTCATCCCATCTATTCGAAAAGGACGAATTGGTTCGCCTTCATGTGCACCCAAAGGTGGTGTTTTCTATAAGAAACTTTTAGCGGGCAGTAATGAGTTTTTAATCCTCTTTATTTCAAAAAGTGCGCCGCAATTAACTTTGCCGCGCACTTTTTGAATCTGGAATATCTTAGTGTTCAGCGCCAAAGCAATCGAATGCAAATATTGTTTGAATAAAGACTGGCTGGTACGACGACGGCCCATAGCCGCGCCGCTAGCTGAATAACAAAAAAAATCAGAATTGCGAAAATGTCTCAAATGTTAATATGAGTATTTAGTCGTTTTATTATTAGATACTATTTAATTTCAATTAAGTTGTTACTCTATGTTTTATTGAATAATAATATTTCAATAAAATATGAGGGGCCTTTTATTTTCTCATAGTGGGTGATGAAAAGTAGAGTGTATCACTCGGGCGCAAAACATATTTTTGGCTCGGGCGACGTACTTTGAATTGAATCCCTCGCTACGTTCAGGATTCTACTAAAGAATCCCTCGCTATGCTCGGGATTCTACTCTAGAATCCCTCACTTCGCTCTGGATTAAATCAAATCAATCAAATCAAATCATTTATTTGCAATGAATGTAGGTTACATTAAAATACAGGTGGAATTGGAAGGAGTGAGCCATGTACATTCTGCCTGAAAGTAGGCACGCAAAAATTATAAAAATTGGTAAGATTCTAAAAATACAGATTCTAGAAATACAAATTCAGATGTCACAGTTAGAATTATTATATATTATTACAATTATACATAATACACTAGTTAATATTGAAACATGACAAATTAAAATGTTACTAAAGAATAAAATTAAAAATTTATGTAATTATGTTAAAAAGCGCCCTCGCCGTAAAAATATTATTTTGCTCCCTTATGATACAATCTACTATTTCATCCCATCTATTCGAAAAGGACGACTTGGTTCGCCTTTAAGTGCACCCAAAGGTAGTGTTTTCTATAAGGAACTTTTAGCGGGCAGTAATGAGTTTTTATTCCTCTTTATTTCAAAAAGTGCATCGCATAGATAATTGCGGCGCACTTTTTGAATTTGGAACATCTTAGTGTTCAGCGCCAAAGAAATCGAACGCAAATATTGTTTAAATAAAGACTGGCTGGTACGACGGCCCATAGCCGCGCCGCTAGCTGAATAACAAAAAAAAATCAGAATTGCGAATATGTCTCAAATGTTAATATAAGTTTTTAGTTGTTTTACTATTAGATACCATTTAATTTCAATTTAGTTGTATCTATGTTTTATAAAATAATAATATTACAATAGAATACGAGGCGCCTGTTTTCTCATAGTGGGTGATGAAAAGCAGAGTGAATCACTCGGGCGAAAATATATTCTTGGCTCGGGCGACGTACTTTGAATCCCTCGCTACGTTCAGGATTCAAAAAAGCGCCCTCGCCGTAAAAATATTATTTTGCTCCCTTATGATACAATCTACTATAGTCGCCTTCGCCTCGTTCTACTTCCTGTATTGACAACTATTCACATGTGCGAGGGATCCTAACAGTAATATTGTACTGTGTCATGCTTTGACTTAAAGAGGTTTTCAATTAGAGCGGTGGATCGTCACAAGATGCAGAACTCCCGAGATTAATAGTCCTAAATATCGCAGGCGCCTAAATAGGGCAGCAAGCTGTCATTAGTTCTTAGATTTTCTTCAAATACGCCACGTGCGTAAATCCTCAATCAGCCCCTGGGTCCTTCCGGCCGCATTACTAATCAGATAGCGTTCTGTTTTTGTACCAGTAACCCACACTGATAGTGTTATAAAAACATGATTAAAAACAAACTAGTAAGAAATTACGATGTATGTTTATGCAAAAATATAGATACTGTGGGTAGATTAGCATTAATGAGCAAAACGAGTTGACTATTGTACTGTTAAAATAAAATCCGCAAAGATAAAAAAATAATAAAAAAAGAGCTGATAGTCCATCGCACCACAAAGGGAACTGTTATTAAAAAGCCATAAATCTTGTTATCGGCGACTTAATAATATAACGTTGATGCCGGAACCATTCAATAAACATTTCGATGTGACGCTTGTTAAGTGCTGCTAAGTCTTCCCTCAATGTTATCGATGTTGTTTACCTGAAATATAAAAATATGATGGTATCTCACTGTGATTGTTGTGATTAATCTTCTAAAATATAATAATCTTGTGTCACAGTGTTTGTAATCGAACCTCCTCCTCGAAATCCTCCGAAACAGCTTTACCGATTTTTATGTGTCTGAGAATAGGTCGTAGGCTATTTTCAGGGTTCCGTACCCAGAGGGTCAAACGGGACCCTATTACTGAGACTTCGCTGTCCGTCCGTCCGTCTGTCACCAGGCTGTATCTCATGAACCGTCATGGCATAGCCAGTTGAAATTTCTACAGATTATGTATTTCTGTTGCCGCTATGACAAAAAAGTGTTTTTATAAATAATGGTAAGGAACCCTTCGTGCGCGAGTCCGACTCGCACTTGGCCGGTTTTTTTTCTCACATTCACTTCAATATTTCCACGCGAACGAAGTCGCGGGCAACAGCTAGTAGTAATAGCTACTCAATAAAAATGCGCTTCCTGGGCGAACATAAAGTAAAAACCAAGCGTACTATGTCTCCTGTAACCCTGATTTTACATTTTTCAACCGAAGATAAAAGCTGGCCGTCCAACTGACGCCTTTATCGTCCGACTGCAGGGCAATCCTCCCCCTTCTCCACACAATTCTGTCTTGTGTCCGACGGTCCGAGTCCGACCAGACCTGTGTTGTGTTCACTAGTTACACTAGTTAAGGTTTAGAATAAAACCACCGAATTATCAGTAAGTAGATGAATGACTTCAAGCCTACGTGTTCTCGCTGCCCGAGTTCAGTATGGACTGGTTGACACGAACTCAAAACTCCACTACGTTTATTAGAATACCACATCTGGTAGGAATCAAGCTCGTCCCACTATTTCGGTTTGATGTAATGCGCTGCTGTCTAGCATTTAATGGGACGCACTCTGTGCTCCTTAGCACACTCATCTGAATAGGGGATGATCACATTTTTTTTTCTTTGTCCGTCGCCGCGTCGGGTAGGTTATTGAAAAGTATTAGACACGTATTTTTTCTTTTTTCACGTGGTCATAAAATTACGGAGATATATATTGAGTTGAAATGGCGCATGACGTCACATGTAGGTAATTTTTATACCTACTTGTGACGTAGTGAGTCCCCACTCTACAACTTTAATGAGTTTTAACTAAGTATTTTTTTGATATTTTGATAAAACAAAAAATACGTGTCTAATATTTTTGTATTACCTGTCTGACGGACAAAATATAATGTAGTTTTTTTACCCAGTCTTTACCCCTATTGCGGAAGGCATATCCGGCCCAATCCCGCAAAAGTTTAGCGGCTTTCTGGCCCGCAGTATTGTGTACCTTATACAGTCCGAAATACGACCCCAATGATAAAGTGCCAATTCTGCCAATTTACTAAGTCGATAACCAGTTTTATATTTTTTATAAAACACGCAGTTATTTTGTATTACTCATACCGGTACCACTTCTACGCATACTAATTGTTTATTTACTACAACATTCTTTCCCTTTTATGTAGAGTAATGATAACGTATATCTAGAGGATGTAGCGGCTAGTGGCAACATACTTGAACTAAGTGCTGTGGATTTTGATTCAGATGCAAATCAATAATATATGCTGATTCGTGATATACTGTTAGAAAAATGTGAGAGTAACGGCATAAGAGGAAAAGCGTTAAATTGGCTAAATGATTACCTAACTAATAGACAACAACAGGTTGAAATATTAGGCGTTAATAAAGACAAGGAAGTGATAAAGTATAAATCTCAATACAGGACCAATACGTATGGCATGCCTCAAGGTAGTATTTTGAGGCCTTTGCTTTTTCTTTACATAAATAATTTGCCAACAGTGACGAAGAATAAGTGCATGTTGTTTGCAGACGATATCTTATTCATAATAAATAAAGAACAATTTGAGGATAAAAATAGTGCTGCCGTATAAATAATTTGTTCAAGCCATTTGATTATGACTTCTAGTCATAATCAAATGGCTTGAACAAAATATTTATGTGTGAATGTTTCCAAAACAAAATATATTAATTTATCTAATTAAAAATGACAAATGAAGCAATAGAAATTATTGGAGGTGATTATGAAATTCAAAAAGTTGACCATATGAAATTTTTAGGCAAAGTAATTGATAAAAATTGTAATTGGAAAAATATACAATATTGGCATATTCGAAATAATCTAAACAGCTCTGAGAAATGTCAGGAAAACTGTTATTGGACGTAATGCCACGCTATTAGCTTATCATGGATATGTCTCATTTGTGCTAAGATACGGTTTAATTATATGGGGTAATTCCACTGACAGCAATAAGGCATTTATTGTGAAAAAAAGTGTTTACAAGTTGTGTTTGGTGCAGAACTGCAGACCCAATAGAATCGTGCAGACCTATTTTTAAGAAAAAAATATTACAATCTTTAGCTTGCTTAAACATACTGGAAATGCGAGTATTAATAGAAAAACATCCTCACCTATTCAGTAAAGCCAATATCGTCCATGTTTATAAGGTGGGCAAAATGTCAAGGGATCCAACAAAATTAGCAATGCCAAGATGTAGAACAGCGTACTGTCATAAAAAAAATACTAGTCGAATGGCAATACAGATATTTAATAGTATACCGAAGGTTATTAGAGGTTTGCGAACCAGCTTATTTCAAAAACATCTCAGAGCATGGCTTATCGAAAACTGTTTTTATAGTATTAAGGAATTTATGAATTATAGAGACAACTGGAAATGTTTGTATGACATGAAAATTAAATTTGACATTTTTATTTTAAGCCAATGACATCTGTAAACATTGTGATAGTTTTCCTTTAAAGTTCGTTATATATAGGTACTTCTGCCGTGACATTTGAATTTCTAAATACAACCGTTTAGTCGGTAATAGGGGGGACTCTAACGAAAATTGGTACTCGCAAACCCCTAATGTTTTTGAAAGACCTATCCAACGATATCCCACACTATGGCAAGGACGAAAAAATAAATTATTATCCCCACTTTACATGTAGGGGAGGTACCCTAAATAATATTTTTTTTTCACAATTTTATTTTACCACTTTTTCGGCGTCTTCAACGTGTATACTTATGCCGTTTTAAAACTTTCTAGTACCAATAGTTTTTGACCTAAACCGCGGACAGACAGACGGACATACCGAAACTATAAGGGCTCCTTGTTGACTACGGAACCCTAAAAAATGACATTTCTAATTTAATTTGCAGAGTCCACATCCCACATGTCGACAACCTCGTGAGCCAGGACCAGAGCTACTTGATTTGTTTATTTTTCTCGGCTATCACGAGGTTCTCGTCATGCGGAACTGTTATGTCAACAATCATTGCGCGCCGCTCTGATCGATCCACCACCACCATATCAGGCTTATTGGCTACAATAGTCCTGTCAGTGATGATGGATTGATGCCAATACAGTGTGATATTACCATTTTCGAAAACTGGGTCGCGCACATAGGTACCTATAGTGCGGCACTTCCGATTCCACAAGGCTGTATTTCAGAGCAAGTTGCTGATGGATAATCCTGGCTACAAGGTTGTGTCTATGCAAGTATTCTCCGTTAGCAAGACGAGAACACCCGGAGATAACGTGACGGATCGATTCGCCCGGACGGTGGCATGCCCGACATATGTCAACCGTGCCATCCTTCACAATAAATCTCCGGTAGTTATTCGTCATTATAACTTCCTTCATAATTGCACAAACAAAACCTTCGGTTTCTCCAAGCTACGGAGGCAGCTTGGTCTACATGGGTCCATGCAGGGCCCTGAAGAAGCATCCGTGAAGCTCCTTACTCTGCCATACTTCCCTGCGGTCATTATTGTCAAGCACTGTAGGCGCCAGTTCTATAGCCAAGGAGAGCAGGGTGTGGGCCTTGTACATCGCGACCACATCCTGATGCATCCCCACGTCGGCTTCTAGGAAATATTCCTTGAGTCTGCATATCTCGCGATTGTGGAGAGTCTTGGCGTTTAAAAAGCCTCGACCAACACAACTCCGCGGGACATAAGTAGTCTCATTACCGAAGAACGTGGGTGATGCATTCGATATGTCGTCAACAATGTACGGACCATCCTATCAAGGGCGTCTAGTTCTGTTTGACTCTATTTGAGTACGCCGAAAGAGAACATCAAAACCGGCATGACCCAACCGTTGAAGGCACACACCTTATTTCCGCCTGATAAAATACTCTTAAATATTTTTCTCAGGCGGCAAAAGAAGCGCTCCGCTCCGGTGGCAGGCGTGTGTCAGCCACACCTTGGTCCGGTCGCTCCCAACCGTGCGATTCAGAGTGTATCGTTCCACCCGCCGCGTATACCTATGAATACGGTTTGCCCATGCATATACTTTATGCTTCAGACAGTCGATACGCTCTGTGATACGGGAAATATAGTCTCGAGGACTAATATCAGTCCCCGAGAACGCCCGTCTTACAAAGCGCATCACTCTAGGACGCGTATTGCTGATGATTGTTCTGGCCCCACTAATATACGTCGCTCAATTCTGTACTGCCATGGCCGGTACGGCAGGTTTAGGTCGTGTAGCTCTGTCATCAGAAAATAGGTTTTATAGGTTTTTGTAGCAAAATTTGCCGAATTTAGTAGGTGGAATATGAAGAACTATTGTGTATGTTTTATAAAATCTGTAAAATACCATGTTTTAGGCAAATAAATGAATTTATCGATCTATCTTCTTCAGACATTCTCCGTACTAGACATGCGAAATGTAGCTCACTGAAAAGAAAAGAGAGATTCCGATATACGGATAGCTGTATCACTCTTTTAGTTCTTTAGCTCACCGAATAACTCTTTTGACTCTTGTGCTCAATTGATTAACTTGCGAGCTACAGATCAAATTGAGCCGCGCTACTTTACGCAAGTCAAACGAGACAACTAGCTCAGTGGCTCTATAAAATCTTTGAAGTTTTTTAGTTCATTTAACTTAGTTGCGAGCTATAGATAAAAAATTAGATTCATTCGGTTGTTTTGTTCTAATTACAAAATTCCCTAGTAACTCGCAAAGCCACAGAGTATAGAGCCAATGAGCCGTTGAGCTAAATGAACTAGTGAGCTATTCCGTGAACGA
This sequence comes from Cerastis leucographa, assembly GCA_963082945.1. NCBI lineage: Eukaryota > Metazoa > Arthropoda > Insecta > Lepidoptera > Noctuidae > Cerastis > Cerastis leucographa. The sequence goes on along the minus strand of OY720362.1, from coordinate 19,965,497 downwards.
CTGAGCGACTGAGAGCTAGATTGTAATTAAAGAACTAGTTCAATTTTATCTCTCATGAAATTCGCGAGCTAGCCATGTCTACTCCGTACCGCAGTGGTCACATTGTCTGGCGACTGACTGATTGCGTTGAGTCACGTTGACACCTAACGTGCATCTCTATCTCTCTGCTATCTACGAAAGCGAAAGCTTATGACAAACCACTTTCGTCTCACAAGTTTCATCTCGTCCAAATCGAATTAAAACCAATGCGACGACGAAAGTGGCTGAAAATGAAAACATACAGAGCCGCGTTTATCAACAGGTGTTCAAACAGCGAGGCTTGCACTGATTGTCTTCCAATGATGTGATGGCCGACCCCAAGGTTAGCCAAACGATCTTTTGGCAAAAAAAATAACACTAAACCGAGCTAAATCGATGCTTTTTAATTGTCTTGTTTACCCCGATATTCAAATTGGCAGAATTCAAGTTAAAATAAAGACATGGGCGATTGAGGTCGAGTGTTCAGTGATCCATGTTGTTGACGAAGAATATTTGCTTAACATTGATGTTTAAGGTTCACATAAATAATCTATTATTGTATGAGTATTTAATTAAAAAAAAAAACTAAAATAGGGTTTGAATCAAAATACTCTAATTCCGTGATATACCCGTCCACAACATTATTCACCATCATACACCGTAATAACATCGCACTACTGCACCGTCTACTAGAAAATCGTTTGATTTTCGGGGCACAGTTTATAAATGCGTTGTTTACAAAAATACGCCAGCAATGTTTCTGCGAGCTGTGCCAAAGCTATCGACTTGTTTGTTTAGAGGTCGGCAAACGTCACCACTACGTAACGCATTAATATGCTGTCTATTACTGTATAAACAATAACAATTATAATTTTCTAGACCTAAATAATAAGACGCCAGACAAACAAAAAGATAAGCGCAAGTCAGGGGATAATGATGTTAGTGAAATCGTTCTTTATCAGTCTGAAGAGATTACTATAAAGATGATGACTCCAACTGATGTCTTCAAGCTCAGCAGACTCCCGGCCTGCCGATCTGAGTCAGCGAACGCAGGATCCACCATGATAATATCGGTTCTTTTGAGCAGATAACAATAGAGCCAATACGGCAGGAACGCCAAAAATGTTCGAAACTTCGAATCAATAATTAAATTGCTTCAAGACTACGTCACGGCACCATGGCAAAGGTGCGCACTTGATAGTATCGTCTACTTTTAATGCAATTTCCCAACACTAGTGCATCAAAGAATATTTTACAGTTTAATGTGAAAACAACAAAGACAAAGTATAAGACTAGAAGTGCTTACTGTAAAGATACGCTGAGAATTTACAATTGAAATGATGTTTACTTAGAGTAAAAAATTGGAACAATGACCGCACACGACTTGAGATACATAAGAACTGTCTATTCAGTAAAATCCGTAAGCAATACATAACTGTTTAACATAATGTAGGTACGTTCTAAATTATGAGCATTACACAGGGTCAGGGTCCAAATATTATGAGGTTCTACGGCTTAATCTCAAGACAGATTTTACTCCGAGCCCATAAATAGTAATAGAAGATCGGGAATTGAACCCAGTTGATTGATTGCAAAACCTAGATCCCTTGACCCAACACTTGATAAAACTTAACATCAATGAATGGAGTAACTTAAGAAAGACCTGAATCACGAGTCACGAGACTTAATGGTAGAGAAACAATGTTAAATCGACTTTTATTTAGTGCAACAGGAAAACTATCTATTTCCTTACGTTTTGGATATTCCTTACGAGTCACAAGTGTGAACAGAAAAAATTAGGTGAATGTACTTTACTTGTAATTAAATGATAACCTGAAAGACAAAGACTGTAGAATACTCATCTTGTTGTACACAGAACAGGTAGGTAAATGCCAAGGATACCAATTGGCGATAAAAAAAAGTGTTATTTATGTAGTTGTTGAAAAACAAAAACATTATCCAAACGACCTAAGTATCTGAAACTTGATTAGTTATATCAGTAGGTAAGCATAGTAATAAAACGTTGAAGACTGCAAATGTATGTCACAGATCTCTTGGACAGCGTTACTTGCGGGGTTTAGCGTTACCTTGTCGATGACCTAGCGCCGCGCCGTACTGTTAACATAATCATAGTTTATCATTACGTTTCCTTACTTGTGTGTTAAACTTTGATCTCGGTAATCATCTTCATTGGAACAATGACTTGTGTGGAAGAGAAACTAACGTTGTTAAACTGTGACGTCATCGCTCTCTTCGCGGTGGCCTCGCGTTTCTATTATATGGAACAGAAGATACTTTCGTATAATATCCTCGGAAGTGAAAATAGTCGTTTCGCCGTCAGCCCTTCACTCACTGCCATTCGTTTCACAGCAAGACAGACAGAATAATTAGCTGCCTCTTATGACAACTGTGATAGATTTTTGACACAAGTCACGTTTTTAAAAATTCATGGTCCTTTTGTACGGACGTCGAGGTTACGGCTACTGGTGTGGTAGCTTTGTTATAAGATTGCTACTGCACTACGCTACCAGATACGTTCTAATACCATATTTCCATGCTTGAACAGCCGCTGTTTATTTAATGTGTGAATAAAACAGTAATTTTTACAAATATCAATTTTGCTTTTCAACTATTGATTGTAATAATGTTCATGTATTGCATAGTTATTTAATAATATTTGGAAGGTAAGACAGTATTAGGCACAATCGATAGACTTTTTAAACTATACTATTTAGCCTTTATGTATTTTACTTTTTATGTACACAGTAGACAATATAGGAAAAAAAAACATTAAATATGTTAGTATTTAGTACAAAGAACCTGCTTATTTCAAAAGAAATTTCTGCTAGCAGCGAAAGGAGAAATGTAGACAATAGTGTGAGATAGAAGGAAGAGCAAAATGTGTTTATGTGCCTTACCTAACTAACCTATAGTCTATGTTAGTGTTAGTGTCCTCTCCCTCCAATTCGTATAGAAAGCTTCATATATAATGGTGAAGGAGGCGGTAGGTATAATTACGATATAAATAAGAGGTTCTTAGCAACAGAACTTGCCAGTTCAACTACCGGTATAATGTGGTCTAGTTTTATCATAAATTATGTACCAGACTACACACCTTTCAAATTGGGGTGATCGACTTAGTAATCAAGAGAATTGGTTCTCTATTCATATACCACTATAGAAGAACACTACCTCATCAACATCAAGTAAAGCCTCTTTCTGACTCAAAACCCTAAATTTTATACTCATTCATTACTTTATTAGAGGCCTTGTCACGGTTATTTCTATTATCGTTCAGTCGTTATTAAAATATAACAAGAACCATAATAATATATCGTGAAGTCGTCGCCTTGTTTCAGACAGCAAGGCTGCCGTCTGCTGCAAATTACTGTAGTATTGCGAAATGAGTGCTGTGCCAGTGCTATACGTCCACGTATGTGCACCATTTAGGGAAATTGACTTGTATGAAGTTATTCGTCATGACCTCATCGCCAGATCTACAATTATGTTATCAGAGTGTTTATAAACTCTACTGGCTTTTTAAATGCCGCTTTTCTCAATTTTGTAAAGATTGGTAAATGAATGATGGACACTAACTAAAGACTAGCAAGAAAGGAAACACTACAAATGAAAGTAACAGCTGAATAGTCTGGGAAAATTCAATGGTTGGGAACAAAAACAAAATAGCGTAATTAATTAGAGCAGTTGTTACTATTCCCACGCAGCTGGACAACAGTAGAGAGCCACGTCAACCACACCATGGTGTGATGTGCACAAGTCATACCTACTGGTGAATGTCACCGAGCCTCGGTCTAACAGCTCCACACTGTTGACTCATTGTCCGCGTGGCTCGCTTCACGTCTATGTTTTGCACAGTTCGAGGTGTCGATGACCGCGCTCATTAGCAAGCTGCGGTTAGTTCATATAGCAACTTAACAATTACAATGTTAATTTAGACCTTAAAAAAACCTATAAATACATTGTAAGTACATAAATAAGTCCAATGATCCCAAATTAACGAAGTAGAAATGTACATATAAGTGTAAAAGAAAGTGGTTAGATAAGCAAGTGGGATTGTTAGTAATGCGCGAGATGTGTTTTCTAATAAATTCCGGTAGTTAAATATAATCTTCGAGCCGGTCTTCGTTGCAACTGCTATACCCTGAGAAATTACTTGAATTCGCGCTCTAAAAGGCGCTATGATGATTACGTTCACATATGAAAGCCACCCCTGTCCACAAATCCCATGTGGCAAAAGTAACCAGTAGGTGTTGCTTATGGTTGGAACACTATTGTGCTTGAGCGAGCTCTTTTGTAACGCATCAGTGTACAAAATATGACATGATAATTGGAGGACAAATTCATCTAAAACAAACCGGTCATCCATTAGTTGCTATTAAAAACAAAATTCAAACGATGAATGTTTAGGATCAATATTTGGAGCACACAATAACAACATGTTTATCAATGTGTGCATTTTTGTGGACGCAGAAGTTTGTTGCTATTGTTGCTACCAGAGTTACGGAAAACATTTACATCTTCTTGTTAATTCCAACCTGACCTTCTTTGTGATCTTCGCACTGTTTGAGTACTTATTATTTTCATCGAGCAAAGAGCGAGCAACGCTCTTGTCTAGACTGTTCCCGCTTAATAAATCAATACTAATTATAAAATAGTGCTATGAATGAATAGACAAGAACTGTTCATCGCAGAGAAGTGGTATATGCGTTCTAAGGCCAAGGATAGTTTAGTGTCAAATGTGATTTACAAGTTTTCTGGTGCGGAATGTCTCCCGAATTAGCCCTTTAAATCGTTGTTGAAATAGTCAACACTCTAAGGATATTTTAGTAATACCTACCTGTATTATGAACATGATTAGTAGATCATACTTTCCACACTCTTCGTCGGCAAAAATAGCCAACAAATAATACTAGAATGGACTCAGACTGACTCTGTGTTCGTAAACTGCTTAGAAAGTAGTTAAAAAAAAATGTGGAGTATCCGTCGACCAAGAAGAATAATTACCATCTGAGCTTTAAGTAATATCCTTTGGAAATCCGTCTGACTAAGTATTAACTGTCCTTGAAGCCACTGAAACTTGATCCTCGCCACAATTAATGCGTAAAGTAAACCAACTTATTAGTATAGTATTGTGGATTAATAAGACAACCAGGTAAAGGTGAGCCGCCACAAACTTGTTGCCGCCAACTTATTGATACATTAATCTTCCTATATATACCGGTCTTCTCGTATTTTTAGTACCTATCTATATACTCCATTCGATTAAAAGTATTTTTAAACACATTCTCATACTCACCCTTCTGACCCACCGCAACCGAATTGCAGAGGTTTGAATGTAAACAGAGCTCTCACTCAACACGATTTAGCACCATTATTAATTGGGTGTTGGTTTCTCGGCCACAGCATAGAGCAGTGTCCTACTTACTAAATCTTGACATTCATTCCAGTTAGCCTTTACCGAAGTTGTGACTCTCAGATGAGCAGATTAGGACCAATCCTATATCACGTTATATACATATAACTTTCATACAGTAAATTACAATTTGCAGAATGTGATGAAAAGACTGCTAACAAGCAACAATGCTTCTTTATGTTCTTTCGGATAAACATAATATTTTCATCGGATATGCTTCGAGACTACCATCCAGCAAAAGACCGTGTCTTTCACTATATGTAGAATAAAGAATGATTCTGTTATTTCTAATTAAATTTACCTTTTGTTCTTTCGAAAGCTTATTAAATAAATATTTAAAGCCATTGTTCAAAATAAAACGATTTTCTTGCCATTGTAAATAAAGCGCAATTACCCACTGAGTTTGTGGTTTACTTCCATAATGATAATATACAAACAATCTGGTTGGATTTTGTTTGTACACAGACTGGTGTGTTAATTACTGGAGCTATTATTTGCTAACGACCGCCATAGACGTACTAGAGACAGGAGGCCAGGGTCTCAAGCTCAACGGATGTCACCTGTATTAGTTGCAAGTTTCTAATTGGTTGTATGATTCCCGAACCGCTTTAACTCTCTAACCAGCTATGAATCAACAATTCAGAGCTCTTTTATTGAAAGTCTTAGTTCTCAGACGGGTGCACTACATAAATACGAAACACTTTATTCCGATAGTCACAAGGCCGAATTTCAAAATGCCGATTGTCATAATTCCGAATGGTTCAAAATTCCTAATATAACAACTCCGACTTATCTTTACTCCTATTTTTATAATTCCTAAATTTAAATATTCCTAACGTTTATAATTACTATTCTCAAAATACCGAGTTTCAATAGATCGAATAACAAAAAGTCCGACTTAATGATAATTCGAAACATCAAAAATACGAATTTCGATTATTAAATTACCGATTAATACAATTCCGAAATAAAAACGCCTTGTAAAACTGAATAACCTAACCTAACCGAAGTGATTCATTAATAATACAGGGAATTTGCAGCATGCAAGCAGGCATGCAACATGCAGCAAGCATTATTTCTGTCACGGCTGCTGCGGGGTTTGGGCGGCCCCACGCAAGCTTATCGTCGCAGATTGTTTTAACGCTCACCACCGCGGCTTCGGCTTTCGCCGGCCTCAGCCGGGGCGGCGGGCCTTCGAACCACCTGCTCCTCAGCTCGCGGGCCGCTCCACCCCTCCGCGCCTACGCGGGCTTAAATTACACTCTAGGGTAGGGCAGACAAGACTGCGTGAAGTCGGTTTTACAGCGATTCGTGTCTGTCACTTTTGTAGCACAACATGTTGACTTTTAGTTTATTCGGAGTATTGAAAATCGGACAATAACTAACAATAATAATCCATAACATTCAATGTAATTCGATGAAATTAAAAATAAATATAAATAGGTAATTATCGAATAGTAATCCTAATCCTTGAAAAAATGGTAAATATTTTGCCCAAATCTATGTTATTTTAAAGCAATTGTTTAAACTATGCTAATTATAATAAAGTTATTAAAAAAATATAGATTCTTTAATCAATACTTAACTTTAAGTTATTTCAATCTTACATCGTGGCTGCATAAAAAGTTGGAACATGGTTCAATAAAAATGTGAAACAGAACTAGTTTTTTTTTATTTATAATTTGGCATCTGTCAGTTGAAAGCGATTCTCCCTAGGGAGGAAAAGTATAGTATTATTTTCAACCCGCTCCTCATGCAACTTCAGACCTACTTTCAGAGTATGAGTAATGAAAAATAAATTTCGTGATTTTTAATAATAGACATTATAATTCTTAGGTATTATGAAATTCGGACTTTTGGCACTCGGGTCATTGAAATTCGAAGTATTTGGGTGTTCCCTTCTCAGACATAATATGTTACGATACCAATCTAACATCTGTGAATGGCAATAAATCGTTCGCATACCACCTTTATTAACGTTTGGTTATATTAACAAGTTGAGACGCACATTTTTTAATTTTAGATTACGTTGCGCCAATTTTACTTGCCTTTCCGAGCGATTATTTTAACAAAAAGCTCGAGTCCCCCTCATTTTCCTTAATGAATTTAACGCTGCTGCACAAATACTTCTCATAAATTACCGTAACTGTTTTTGATAACAGTTTGCATTCCATTTTTTATTCGTCTAATATGTGCCCGAGTAGAGAAAGAAAGTAAGCCAAAAGTAGGGAAGGAAACATTCTACGGTGCAGCTTCATTCCATATTTTGACCTACAGGCTTACAGCATGCACCCCTTTGTCCCTTGAGCATTCTCGGCTTCAAAGACCACTTTGTTCGGTTACAAAGAGGTCGACTTACCAAAGGGGCTGAAAGACTTTTTAGGTCGGCCTGCGCCACAGAACTATTTTATGAACCACAAGTCACAACCTTTGAATAGATAAATGCACTATTTCATGTTACTGTAGATTTTCAGCTAAGTGTACCTAGGAAGCTTTACGTTGCTAACGTGTTGTTATTTTATTTGTTGCAGACCCTGATCAACATAGCTTACTGCTCACTGGCGGTATTCGGCTTCGGCGTCCAACGCCTCGTATTCGGGCAACTCCGGGTCGCCGAGGCACAGCGCGTCAAGGACAAGTTCTGGAACTATGTGTTCTACAAGTTCATCTTCGTGTTCGGCGTGATCAACGTGCAGTACATGGATGAGGTGCTGCTGTGGTGCTCCTGGTTCACGCTCGTCGGCTTCCTGCACCTGCTGGGGCAGCTGTGCAAGGATAGATACGAATATGTGAGTACCATGTTCTTTATATCAAACAATAAGCATAGGGATATTTTTTGGTCCTGTGGTACGGTTTTTCCGTGTTTGTATCGGAGAAAATAAAGATGACTAATCGATTGTAATGGTGCTGTATTTAGTATGTTGATATCCTAGCAGTATCCTGTTGCATCTTTTTGGATTCGATATCCATTTAGCAGTTATGACGTAAAATAACGTGTGCAGTTGCACTTCTCACAATATAAAACACGTTTGTAAGATTTTGGGAATACCTCCGTTCGGCCGAACCACTATAAATAAATGAAACGTTAAAAATAATCAATAAGTAGGTACTACTACTCAACAAGTAAATTAAACCTATCGAAGTTTTTCGAACGTTCGGTAAAAATAGTGTGGATTCGTTATCGAAATGCGTGTTGCTACATTGTTTGTTAATTTGTAACGCACGACATCACCGGCCACTAAGTTTAATGTATTAATACACTGATGATGAAAATACTAGTGCCGATAGCCGGTCAACGCGATGCGGATCAGAGGACACGCACCTCATTATTTTATTATGTTCATTAGGTTACGTCGCGCGTCGTATACTATCTACCGTCAATAGAATACTGTAATACTAGACAAGCAATATCATAAATAAATAGGCCTCTCACATAATAGCATATTCCCATCAAGTGTTATTTTCTCATAAGCGTCCATTGTAGATTGTGGACCGTAACATAATACTTGAACCTTTGCTGCTGGTATTATAGTTTTGTCTATGTACTACCACTAGCTGGCATTCTTAAAACAATCACAACTCTATTGTAATGCAGTACGAGCGAGCTTAGCAATATATGATGATAGTCTAAGGTTTCCATGGTCTGGTTTCTTGCAAATACTTAAAAACGATTCGCAGTTTTGCTTAGTGATTTGATTAGGCTTTCAAAAAGCAGGCGGTGCGGCACTTTTAAATTCCATTGGCTATGTGAGTGTGTCCCTTTACATTTTGACGTACTTTTACTATGAAAGTAATATAATGCAGGCCGCGTTTAACAAATAGTTTTTAGGGGTCAGTACCCAAAGGGTCAAACGTGACCCTATTACTGAGACTTCGCTGTCCGTCCGTCCGTCTGTCACCAGGCTGTATCTCATGAACCGTGATAGGTAGCCAGTTGAAATTTCTACAGATTATGTATTTCTGTTGATACTATAACAACAAATACTAAAAAACAGAATAAAGTAAATATTTCAGGGGGGCTCCCGTACAAAAAAATGATTTTATTGCTCGTTTTTATAAATAATGGTACGGATCCCTTCGTGCGCGAGTCTAACTCGCACTTGGCCGGTTTTTTTTATTACTTGCCCATAATTGTGTATTAGCTAGTATAGTTTATTTTCCCAGTGATGAAGGTGTCACTGCAATATGAACAGCCAAAATAAACTGTGTTGTATAGTTAGCATAAAAAGTAGAATACTTACCTCTACTGTATACTTTGACATTTTTTTTTGTGTAGAATTAAATAACGTTAAATTATCGAAAGTTAACGTTAATTTAAAGAACCGTTACATCTGTTTAGGATTGTTGAGAATATCAGGTGTATGTACATATGGAAAAACTCATATTTAAGTGTAGGTATTTAAAGGGGTTAAGACAATAATTTGCCATTCACTCGTCGTTAGCTGGCACTCAAGATAAGAACTGTCGTAGAGCAAATAATGGCCTGCACCTATCTCAAAAAGGCGACGCATTGTCTGACCTGCGCTATACTAGAGAAACTCTTGTCGTGTCAGTCACACCGATTGTTTGGTTTAGCAGACTGTTGATTATTATAACGGAGGTTATCGTCAAGACAGAAGCTTCAACGGCAACGCCTTAGATACGTCACAGCTGTGGAAATGCGGCTGTGGAAACAGGTCAAGTTCAAAATTGGTCGCTGTTAAGTTCACACGTACGGTTAAAAGATCAGGGAAGGGTTTAATGTTTATAAATACGTGGAAGCTAGCTACGCGCTTAAAATTACGGTTGCATTGATTCAGTGTCATTGGTACAGTATCCTTTCCTGACCTGTAATGTATGTAAACCTTGTGCGATCCGACCCCGGTATGAAAATCACGCCAAGCAGGAAGTCCTGAATATTTTATTAATTTAACTAGCTGTGCCCGCGACTTCGTCCGCGTGGAATTAGAATTTTTATAAAAAGAAGTAGCCTAAGTTACTCTTTATTACATCAGATATCTGCCAGTGAAAGTCCCGTCAAAATCGGTCAAGCCGTCCAGAGATTTGCCGGAACAAAAAAACAGACAGAGAGACAAAAAATGTAAAAAAAACATATTTTGGTATATGTTCCGTATATACATTCATATGCACGTAGTAAAAACCGGTTATTTTAATATTACAGACACTTCAATTTTATTTATTTTTACGTGTATTGTATAGATATTTATATTATTGCAAAAATTAAGTACTTTAAAGGTGCAAGTAAGTAACTTTTGGATAATAATTCCGTGATAGTATGCCAAGGTATTATCGACATTGTTATTTACCTCCTTGAAGTTTAGGAAAATATTCTGTACCTATTCCGATCCCTGCTGATGAGTGTCTTAGTCTACAACATGCATAGCCCGAATTCAATCATCTGTATTTGTATATACAGATGACGATCAGCCGATCTCATAACATGATGCACATAAGGGTTCCATCTGTTTGACCGCAACAACGTTAATAAAGCACTCGTGATCACATGGATGGGTGCAGAGTGATCTTCTTGTATGATTGTATTGGTTACTTTTTCTTTTGCCTTTGTCCAATTCGACTTGAGGTCGGCGCAAGTTTTGTTTTGTAAGGGCCACCCTGTTTACCGTCTCGTTATCATTCGCTCCTACTTATTCTACATCATCCCTCACACAATCCGTTCCTTCTTTGGTTTCTCTTCTCCATTCATCATATTTATATGTAACCTCTGCTGATCCTTTAGTGGCTAAATAACAGCCGCTCGGGTCGATCTTCAGGAAAACCGCGCTTGCTTAGCTTGAAACGTGGATGGGTGACCACACATTACAAACCGGGTTCCTTCAGTGCCCCGGAAGCACGTTAAGCCGTTGGTTCCGGCTGTCATTTGTAGATCTTTGACAGTCGTAACCACAGAAATGTAAAAATCTTCTTCAGGTTGGTGGTGGAGGTTAAATGGGCAGTCGCTCCATGTTAAATTCTAGTATTCAGCTGCATCCGGTTAGACTAGAAGCAGACTCCAACTGGTTGGGGAAAAGGCTCGGCCGTTGATGATGATCTACTGATCCTTTGCCGTAGTGTTTGATCTTGTTGTTCTGTTCCTAAAAGAGTCCATGATTGTTTTTTTTAAGTCTTTTATTGTCAAACACAAATGAATGAATATGAAATCTATCATCATGGGTCGTGATGAAGGTCGCGATCGTGATTTGTTGATTATTATCAAACACAACTTGGTCCTTTGTGTACTATAGTTACGTGGAATTTAGCAATAGTCTGCTAAAGGCTTGTTTGTAGAATGAAACAGCAGGTGCAGGTTATACATATACGTATTTGTAAAAAAAAAAAAGTCCGTGGCTTTTCGTGTCCTTAAGGTCACAGTAAGCATTAGAATTTATTTTATTTAGAATTAATTTTTAAACCACTCTAAAAATCGTGTACCTAATAGCTGTGGTGCATTTGCTACACAAGCAACTAGCATTGAATTTATGAGGTTGCTACGCACTTATCTAGTTGAATTCGACCTCCAAATTATAAAACTTAATTTTAGTATCCCGTGTAAACAAAATGTTGTAAACCATGTATTTTTTTGCAAATTAACAATTTGTATATAAAAACTAAATGGGAAGTGATGAAAATTTATTATCTGTTCGGAGCAGTTAAGAGCATACGCATAGCATAAAATGGGCGAGCTGTGTTCGAATTCGCTCGATATAACAAACAACTGGCAAGATAATATCTTCATTGTCAATTGCCTTGAGCACGCCGGTAGGCGGTACTAAACTATTACTGACACTATTAAAACCCACGACAAATGAGACTAAGCATCCTTAGGTTCAATTATATATCTAGGACCTTTATTTAGACGAATTGTTCGTTGACTACACATCATCTGTTAAACACGTGCTTAGGGTTGATCTGCTAAAAACAAGTGTTTACAGATTCTACCGTACTCACGTCACATCATGTCTGTCACATTAATGTGTTAATTAATAAACCTTGAGATAAGGCCAGCTTAATTAGCAAGGGATTAACTTGTAAGTTGTAATAATTAATGTGTGTGTTTACCACATCATCTGATGATGAAAGGAACATAGACTACACATTCACACGACGCGGTTACATTAATTAATTAGGAAAGAATTGTCACCACAAGTGCCTAGAATTATAAAATGGTCTTTTTGAACTTTATTTTGCTCCCTTTCTACCAAATACAAAAAATACATTCGAGACGTGCGAGTTCGGTCGTTGCAGCTAAGTTCGTGACATATCAGTGCGTGCTGTTATCGCTGAATGCAACAGGTAGCGATACGAACATAGCTGCACCATGATAACTACGCGTTACCTAATAATAACCGACCACGCCACAATCACTCACTTGTTTATCGTTGCACACTATTATGCGAAAACATAATACACTATAACGAATGCGCTGATTTTCTTTTGTAATTAAGCAGCACAGAAAAATTCCAATTACAAGGTGTAAATCACCTCATCACGAAGCCGTCAACCAAGCATTCTGTACATGAAACTATGTAACTTTACGCAAAAATTATTGCTGGGAATCGACTTTGTTTTGGGGGGTGTAAAATCATGTTTTGTGATAGAACTCAATGTAACGCACTCAAAACATTGTGCTGATGGACGGGTTGAATAGTACGGGGGTCGTGGAGGTGTTTAAAGTAAAAATCTTACATTAAAAACTTGTATTTAAAAAAAGACTTGTCAAAATGTTGGAACTTTGGCCCCTAATATCTCCGTAACTAGAAGGTTCCCAGGTATGGTGTAGAACAAAAAAATTATCACAATTACAGGGAGAACCAGTGCCCTTCGGCTTCGTTAAGAGGTGTTTTACACCCTTTATAATAAACACGTTACCGCCGTACTTTCCATAGAGTCACAGGTGAATTTCTACTAATACGGAAAATCGTTCAGCCAAAATAAAAACGGTTTTTTTACGGTTTTTTTGCGGTTTTTCTGTTGAAAGATTAGTCGTTATATTTTAGTGCCCTTGCACCTGCCGATGTGACAAGCACGTATATCTTTACCGTGTTACACCTCTAAGTATCTCCCGAACGGTTAGGCAGATCGCAGCGGTGTACTACCAATAAAGTGTCATGTAGATAAAAGGGTGCAAGCATAAGCATCGGCTGTCTAGCCATTTTTCCAACTATGTTGGGTTCGCCGTCCTGTCTAGCCAGATGTAGCTGAGTACCAGAATTTTACGTGTAGTGACTGCCTTTACTTAAAATTGGTTGTCTGAGTTTAGGACTTCTGACTGGGAAGTTAGTGACTGAGTCTCTTCGTTACGATGTGAAGAATGTCAAAGATCTAGGAACGAAAGCAGGTATCGACGGCTTTATATCCTTTCCTCGATAAGCCATTGTGGAGCAAAACAGCCATAACATAATGAACAATCCTGACCTGATGCTGTGTGTCCTCAGTTGTCCTCGTCGCCGAACACGGGCGGCTGGGCGCACGTGCGGCTGGCGAGCTTGCTGGGCGGCATTCTCGCTGCTGCCACCGCTCTGCTGGGCGCCGCGGCGGCCTGGGGCCTGCCTGCTGGACGGGACACCTTCGCTTTCATGGCTGCTGAGGTAAGCCACCACTTTCCTAGCATATTTTTTTATTACCCTGGATTTTCCCACTTAGATTAAACCACAGAACAGATAAAGTCTCCCATCTTCTATCAAACTTTCCTTTTCTCTAACTAGGGCTATTTGGTACCCAGTTTTTATCACAGGAGTTCAGCACATCCCGCTATCTTAATGCTAAACAATATTAGCATTGATGTGTTGCATGCCTTCGAAGTTATTATTTTCTATTGTACAAAGACGTAAGCTCTAATATGTAGTACCTAGCAAACATACTTGATGAGTTGATGACCGTCATTCGTCAAAGTGCAAGGTTAATATATTTCTCGAATAAAGGAATAATTGAATTGAGTCCAGTTGTTGTTACGTCATGTGTTGAGAATGTGGCAACAGAATATGAGGTAACAGAACCTTGAATGAGTAACATAGGTCACCAGAGTTCGATATCACTGCAGAAGCTTCCGTATCGGTAGTATTCGGTAGGCTGCTACTCTGTGACTCGTGGCTAACGTGATGGGCCATGGTGGACCATTGTGTGAGCTATGGAGTGTAGAGCATACGTATCCATACTGCGATGCTTTACCGTTCATTTACCAACCCTGAGAGCAAACACGCGTAGGTAATGTTTGTAAATAAATACCAGTAAGTTATTCTTATCATCATACAATACAAAAAATGTGAATACAATTATCGAAATAATCTAGTCATTTGTGAGTTCCGCAATTATCATGCGATAATTGCGGAACTCTTAATGCATATTAAATAACCTTGCTTTTGAGTTACGTTTTAGGCTTATGTTACCTCGTGTTACCTGTGGATTGACTTCATTATTGGAATGAAACATATGGGGGGGGAGGTTATGGGCTGGGTCTATGACGACCAGTGGTCATGTTTCAGAACTTATTAACTCTTAAATCAGACATATTCGGGGAGTGGTGCAAACATTTTTAATTGAGCTCTACGCTCGCACTTGCACGCTGGATAATATAGTTTTTTTTTCTAAATGAATTGACATAGTAACTTCTACATACATATATCTGCATGAATGATGAAAAGAAATAGAACCGATACGAAATGGGTTGCTAAGCATTTCGATCTCGCTTCGCTCGCGGATTCTGTCTTTTTTTTTCTTGTTAGCCTGATCTGACCCACACCTGAGCAAGGTTGACCCTCATTCTTTCCAATTCTTTCGATGCTGGCCCAGTGTTTAAGTATGTGCTGTATAAATGTATGTTGTGTTGTTTGTTGCAGTGCA
The DNA here is from genome assembly GCA_963082945.1 of Cerastis leucographa. Taxonomy (NCBI): domain Eukaryota; kingdom Metazoa; phylum Arthropoda; class Insecta; order Lepidoptera; family Noctuidae; genus Cerastis; species Cerastis leucographa. The sequence continues at coordinate 19,950,208 of OY720362.1, read as the reverse complement.
TCCTAGTGCTGGTGTCGGTGCTGCACGTGGTGGCGCGCTACGTGCTGCAGCTGTACGAGGCCGACGTGGCCGGTCCCGTCGCCTACTACACGCATCTCGTCTTCGACGTGAGTCCACCAACTACCCACCATCACATACTCCATTACTACAAATATACACCGCCTTGTAAAGACAGCTAAGACTGACTAGGCCGGCCGAAGTCCGGCCAAATCGAGACGGATGATAACCTTAGTTATGCCTCTCCTTCTGAGAGTTTATGTCCAGTAGTGAAATGGCATACTGTGAGCTGAATGATCTAAGTCATCGACACACAGCTCACTCGCGCTGTGTTTTCGGAAGAAGTCGCATTGGATGATGAGATGTTTGTAATCCTGTCGCTGGCTGTCGATCAATTAAACAATGATAAAATCATATCACATCTAAGTTCATTACATCATTAGTATTATAGACAAGATTGCATTGTTACTAGGCGGTGGATGGATGGTTGTGTGATTTTTGTGTTGTATGCATGCACAAAGAGTCGACTTGCCGGCTTAGACATTGCCGCGGTATTCGTGTCCCGGGTCACCTTTGCTGACAGTTATCATCACTCATCAAAATCAAAAGTCATTTATTCAAACTAGGCTGATAATCAGCACTTTTTGAACGTCAAAATTACAAGAGACAGTCCCCCAAAACGCCCGCCCTTCGCCACTTCCTAGTGTTTTAGCTGGGAAGAAGAAGTGGCGGAACAAACTCTCCAGCAACACATCTGTCTGTTAGGTTAGAAGAACCAGATTCTATACAATAGTGTTTAACAAGTTTATATAAACAAGGAATCCATTACATCAAAGTAATGTCACATGTCAGCTAGCACCCACCAATAATAAAATAAAATATTAAATAGCACACATCAGAGTATGAAACTGAACTACACAAATTGTACTAAATAAAGTTTTGATTACTTTAAATTAACCTTTAACCCTCAGAAGTAGATGACAGTATAAGCACCTAGCGACTAAAATAATAGCCACTGAGGGCCATCGACCAACGAACTGAACAGTAGTTCCGAATGTTCCGATGTAACAAACTGACAAGTTATTGAACTTTTGTTCTTGCTCACTCAATTATATTGCCATGGCTAAGACCTCGTGGATTATTTATAGCTTACGATCCGCCACAAATAATAAAACACGCGAAATGTCTACTTTACGCCGACGATCTGAAAATATATGCTGTAAACTCCGTGTCTCACTTTGTAGCTCTCCAGTGTGATATACATGCCTTGAGTGAATGGGCCGCAACAAAATAGAATTAGGCATCTCTACATCCCAAATGATGAGCTTTGATCGCATGCGGACTCTTATACAGTACGACTACAGTGTAAATAACGAGTGTATAGCCAGAGTGTCGACGGTAACAGATCTCGGTGTACTATTTGATACCAAACTGACCTCTCATACACACATAAGGTTGGCTTCAGGTTTTGTTTTACCTAACTGTCAAGGTTTTAATACCCAGATAGTTATCAGGCTTTTGATTAACGCTTTTTTTAGGTGCTCGAAGCCAGCGCATGTGTATGGAATCCTCACGAGGTTACCTATACACTCAAGGTGGAAAAAGTGCAAACAGCTTTTCTCAGATACCTTTACAGACGTATGTTTCGATATCTTACTAATATTATAAACGCGAAAGTATGGATGGATGGATGGATCTTTGTTACTCTTTCACGCTAAAACTACTAAATGGATTTGGATGAAATTTGGCACACGGGTAGTTTATTACCTGGAATAACTTTTTATCCCGGTAGTACAATCCCGTGGGACAGTAATCGAGCTACACGCGTGCGAAGCCGCGGGCATAGTCTAGTTATCCATATAGGTATGTTTCCTACTGAGTTTCTTTTAGAATGTTTGGATTTTAATTCCCTTGAAAGTTAGACATTGACCAAATGACAACAGCGGTAATTAAACATGGTTCGGATTTACATGCGGAGCCGTGTCAATTAATTAATGCAAATAATTATAATCGCTCTAGACAGCATACATTGTCTCATGTCCCATTTTGTCGCACTGTAGCTCGATCCACTTGCCCTATACCGCATATGCTTACGATGCTCAACGCGCTCGTGGAGACCAATCCTAGATTGGGCTTGTTCGTTGATTAATGGGAGACGATACTGTTAGAAAGTTTGTGGTGTTGTGAAAAGACAGAGTTTAGGTGCAGCGCAGACGACAAACTTTTTGTGCGATCGAGTCTGTGACGCACAAAATGTCTGCATGGCATGCAAAAAGCCTGTCGCGGATTTTACGCAGAGTTAACGCACACGACGCACATCTTCGATCATTCTGTCGGCAGAACTGTAGGGACGTAGCCGCTATGGAAATGCAGAGATTGCGATGTATTATTTTATTCCATTAAACATTAAATTCTAAAATAATATCCGGACAAATTTTTCAATTCTATCGGCCTTTTTTGGGCGCCGGATTTTTTGCGCGACGTATGCGTTACTGCATATAATTGCTTAGGTTCTATTTTCACAGACTAAAAATAGAACCCAAGTCGTCGCGGATAGTCTGTCGTCTGCGCTGCACCTAAAAGGATTACTTAAATTAGTATTAATGGGTTATGCTGTACTAAATGTTGGTACATTTAGTACAGCATAAGCCTTAGCCCTAATATTTGGCACTTGGTAGTGCCAATGTGTTTTCGTAAACTGACGTTCGATAAAAAACCTGTGTCATTTTTCAAAAATAAACTTTCTCAACCAAAAAACAGCGCTTTTCATAAACACGATATAAAAAGGCATGCCATAAGGGGGCGTCCATGAATAACTTGAGGGAGTTTGGCGATTTTATCGAGCCCTCACCCTCTCTTAATCTCACGTGAGATTTATGCGTAAATAAGTGCTTGATTGCGTTGGATTGATTTAATAAACAATTTACTTTTCATTGAATATTACTGTATTGGATTGTATAACGGGCTGGTGTCCGCAACTCTACGTCCAAATCGCGTTAAGCCATATTTTTGTGGAGAAACATGTTACCTAGTTTTCACGCAATTTTACACATGTTCTGACTCCCTCTCTTCTTTGAGAGATTGGGTGAGATTCGGTTTGAATAGATTCGATTCCTGTCAAGGGTTATTGATTTAAAAAAAACATCCTGTATCCGTGTATACACCCGACTCCAACGACGTGCCTTAGGTAGGAAAGCGGAGGAATACATGCTAAGAAAAATATCATCATGTACAATTCAAAATATTTGATCGTTGTTCCAAACTGTACGCGTGTCATGTTTTGTTGTATTAAGTAAGGTGTGGTGTTGTTGCAGTCGGTGTCGCTGGTGGTGGAGCTGCTGCACGTGCTGCACATGGTGGTGTACAGCAACATGCTGGTGTCCATGGCGTCGCTGGTGCTGCTCATGCAGCTGCGCCACCTGCTGCACGAGCTGCAGGCGCGCGTGCGCCGCCACCGCCTCTACACGGAGCTCGCCACGCACATGAGCCGCAAGTACGTACGACACCCCAACACTGCACCCCAACACTGCACCCCAACGCTCCGCCAAAGCTTTAAGCGTCGGTTCATATCTGATGGAAAATGCGCCGCCCATCGTCAGTCGCATAACGCCATAACAGACAAGTAGATAGTAAAACCCCTAATACCTTACACACATAACCGATGATGCGTAAGTACAGACGCCAGCGTCGCCAGCACGTCAAGCTACAACAATCTGAGATTTTCAACTCTATCGGTAAAGAATACGGTTCAAGGTTGATTGGGAAAATTTGACAGTTTCGGGCAGCTTGACCTGCTGGCGTCTGTACGACGACCGTACTAACGACGATACGCGCAAAGTATTTTCCGTCAGATATGAACCGACCCTAAAGCATTCGCTACACAAACTTATCTAAGTGACACACCTCATGATCTGACTCAAAGGACCAACAAATTAGATTAATTGGAGCTTCAAGTCTGTTCTACACAAATCCAAATAATGGAAGTACTCAATGATTGGTAGAAACATATCACAGCAAACTTGTTAATGTCCTGAATATAGGTGGTAAGCACAGTGGTATGTCATGGATTTTAATTATATTTTTGTATAAATTAGTCAAAATATTAATATAGATTTAGGTGTCGATAATGATCGGTGGGTGTGTCACAATGTTTAGACATAATTATCATGAAACGATTTCCAAGTAAATGACTATGGTGTAATAGCATATAACAACGTATACTATTAAGTCGTCAGAGACCTGACCTACGTCACGGCAGGTTTATTACTAATAGCTTGCCATTTCTAGGAATTATTCGGTAATTAAAGGTTCGAAATCTTCTAACTTGTTTGCGCCATGTAATTTATGTATGACCCAGTTATTAATCATGATTTCCTTGTTATTTGAGCTCATTCATGAAAGTAATTTCAGCCTTGTATAAAAGACATTTGAAAAAAAAATACGCTTAGCCATGTCCGCATTGTGGCAATACTTATTGGTTATGTTTTTTATTTATTTTGTGTTACCCGCAGAAGCAACCAAAAAAAGGAAAAGGTTAGGCAGATGCTAACGGTTGCAAGTTTCAAATACCCCCCCCCCATATAGCCATTTTAATAACAAAAAAAATGAAATCTTAATGCAACTTGTACAATTGACGACGCATCTAAACTTTGGTGTCGTGGTCTGACGCGTCGTCGTCACAACACGTGACGTCACCGGTCACGCCACGTCTCGTTACTCACCGCGCACCGTAGGTACTGCGCTATCGGTCACTAATACGCCGCTAAACGTGAAGCATAAACAAGCCACCGATTGACGCATTACGCTAATTACATTAAGATTATTACAATAATCAACAAATCGTTAGGAAATTACTCCCAATGACCGTCTAGTGTCAGCAGGTATTAGACAAAATGTTCGTATACTTTATCAGCCAACAGCGTTCCCACTGCTGGGACCCAAGCTCTCGCTGAAAGGGAGTGGGTAGTGAGCCAAGTCTTCGAATTTTGATTTTAGGACTGGCCGCTTTCCACTCGTTATATTTAAATGTTAAAATGTTCTAATAAATGCATCTGTGTTAGGTAAAATGTATAGGATATAAATGATATAAAGTAACAAGAGGTATGTCCACAGCTACCCGATGGCTAGCAAGGAAGAGGTGGAGAAGAACCAGGACAACTGCGCCATCTGCTGGGAGCCCATGAAGGAAGCCAGGAAACTGCCCTGCTCTCATCTGTTTCACAAGTCAGTTTTCTACAACAAAACAAAATATTATTTATTTTGGGACTTACATAAATAATATGTCAAAATAAATAATATTTTGCTGTAAGCTTTCATCCATCATTATTTTGCCCTAATACCAATTTATTGGGATGAGGTGCGCACAGCATGTTTACTTTAGTCCGTCAGTCGTTATTTCAGTGTCCATGTTAGTCTTACAGACTGATAACGCTCATTGAGTGAAAATTCAATTCATTTATTTCAGATTCAATTATCCGTAATTTTGAGTAATTAAATAATCAGAGACAAAAACACGCCACATAATACTAAATAAACCGATCTCTACTAGTTGTGGCATTTTGAAACGACCACATAGCGAAGTTCGCATCGCGTGGCGGCTGTGGAAATTCTCAAAATGTTGTCTTGTCATGAATCGTTTTCATGGTTTTCGGGGGCGTTAATAACGAATATGTGGTCAAAATGAAAATTAAGGCGCTGTACTTAGTCAAAATAGGCTTCTTTAAACAGTTTTTTATCCAAATGTATACATCTTAGAACAGCAAAAAAATATAATGATGTTAATCTTGACCATATTTATGGGGGACCTTCGTATCCAAAACACGATTTAAAAAAAAAAACCGATAAGAAAAGATCGTAAACTGCTGAAATTCTAGCCATTGTAAATATGTGTTACTGATCAACAAATCTTGACTAAATTAATAACATTGATGTAATACAGAATAATAAGAGGAACTGTTGTTTTTATTTTTCGTTTGAAATAAGATATTTGTAAGGATTAATATATTTAATGATAAATAATCGAACGAGTCGAACTAAACGACGTAAGTATTCGTTCGATTTTAGTCATCTAGGTTGTGTCAGTGTATTTCAGTGGCGAAGAGTCAAAGTTGTGCATGGGGAACCTCAGTGGCGAAGGGTGAAAATTGTGCAAGAAGAACCAGAAGAAAAAAATATTGAAATTTTGTTTTTTCGTCATTTCCGTTTTCAACTTTTAGTTTTCAGCGATCCCCAAAACCATTAAATGACACCCATGAAAGAAAAAACTGAACTCATCATCAGCGCCTTCTTCTTTAAAATCTTCGTTATCAGCGACCCCGAAAACTACAAAAAAGGCACCCATGATAAATATATCGAAAAATTTCGTCAACGCCAACTTCATCTTTTTTTCATTATAAAGGGTGTAAATAGACCCTTAACGAAGCCGAAAGGTACTGTTCTCCCCGTCATTGCAATCATTTTTTTTGTCCTGGACCATACCTAGGAACCTTCTAGTTACTGAGATATTGTACGTCAAAGTTCCAACTTATTCACAAGTATTTTTTTAATACTAGTTTTTAATTTTATAACTGTACTTTAAATACCTCCATGACCCGTTTACTATTCAACGCATCCATCAGCACAATGTTTTGAGTGCGTTACATTGACTTATACTGTAAAACGTCATTTAATCCCCAAAAAAAAAAAACGTTTTCCAGCAGTAATTTTTGCACCCTACACGAAAATTTTTGCTTATTATTTATAAGTAGTTTGATTACACCTTGTATATTGTAAAGAATAAAAAGTAGGGGAACAAAATAAAAGTGATTTATCTTATGTAAATAGGTCAATAAAAAAGCGCGAGGGATGCCACTTCAAAAAAAGAATCGTCATTACTAATCACATCATTAGACTACAACAAAGAAAACGTCTCTTGTTGTAGTAGAAGACGAGTAATTTTTCTTTCCAGAATTTATATCTTAAGATTTTGCTACGTATTCATAAATGCGTCAAAAAAAAATCAGAGTTAGATTGTTTTAATTTTGTTCACCTGTTCATGCATATATCCATCCACCCCGTCCGTAGTCCACCGTTTCATTCATATATCCACGCATCCATCTGTTCAGAGGCCTAGCAAGGAGGGGGGGCAGAGGAGGGTCGCACAACTTCAAAAACGAAATACAAACATTAAGAAACATAATAATAGCTAGCATAGCTGTCTTTTTCGGGGATTCCCACAAGCAGCTCAGCTCTATGTATAATTCGGAAAAACTTTTGGAGATACCGAGACTGCGAAGACACTTAAAATGTTGTCCACAATGATGTCCTATTTGACCCAAAGGTTGACTGGTAGAGAATGCCTTGTTGCATGAAGTCCGTCCTTGTACCACCAATGAACCGTGAAGTTTAAATAAATAAATGTTACAGTTTCTGATTGGCTATCTCTAGACTTTTAAAGTTTATTGTAGAATGGGATTTTACAGAATCTCTTTCAAATCTTAGGATTGCACTAAAATTGTTGCGGTTTCCGTGTCCCTAGCTTCTTGTGAGAGGAGTTTCAGGAAACTAAAATTAATAAAAACAGAAGCAGTCATAAGGATTGCCGATAGAAGAAAAAACTCAAATAATTAGATTTACTAACACAGTAAAAATAAAATATGCGTGTATTGTAACCTAGTGGTCACCGCAGAGGCAATATGCGAAGTCGGTTAAGCGCGCTGGGCTATTCGTACACTTAACCAGAGTAGGGAAATTAATAAAGCCAAAAGTCTGCCATCCAGTCTTACCAAGGGGTATCGTATTACCCAGTTACTGGGTTATGGAGATGAGATAGGCAGTCTCTTCATGTAAAATACTGGTACTCATCTGCATCCGGTTAGACTGGAAGCCGACCCCCAGATAGTTTGGGAAAAGACTAGGTAGATGATGAACCAGATTAGGGAAATTACGCTTCTATAAATTTATTGACGTCGCACATCGGCGTGATTCAAGCGGGGCACCCCGCTGTAAGCGGGACTAAAAGGACTACTCGAGCCCCTTTTCATCTGTTTCACCCCCTCAAATGCATGGAAGTCGTCTATAAGAGCGCATTAAAGCGGCGGATTAAATTTTTTAAATTTCGGCATGGCTATCATTTTCGGGTTCGCTGATGACGATATTAACCTCACCAGCAGCATGAGCGGTCTCGAAAACCACGAAACGACTCCAATAGGGGGGAAGTTTGATTTAAAGCTTAGTCGCTCACGCCATCTTAGATTTTAATTTTCCTCAATATCGTCATCAGCACCCCTGAAAACCCAAAAAACGACACCCATGACGAAGTTTCAAGGATTTTCATCCTTGATATTTGGATTTTCATGTAGGCATCATCATCCTCGACTACATCCGTCGTCGTCGACAAGTTCCATAGTGTCGTATTTCTATGGTCACGTAATATGTGTGGTGTGTTCCTGTAGCTCGTGCCTGTGCCAGTGGGTGCAACAGGACGCGTCGTGTCCCACGTGCAGGCGCGCGCTGGCGGCGGCGGGCGCGGCCAGGCCGCACGCTGACGCCGCGGCTAGGCATCCCAACCATCTGTTCCACTTCGACGGTAAGTGCTGCTGCATGCAGGAGGACCAGGGTTCCGTCATCACGAACTATATCACAAATCGGATAACAATTAGGGAATCTTGAGCATATTATACAGGATGTAACGGAAAGGGTATATACATCCTTAAGGGTGTGCTACAGACCATCAAACTGAGCATGTTTCTCATCATAAAACATGTTTTTCAGCAAAAAAAATATCTGCTGCCCCATAGAAAATTACAATACCTATTCGACCCAAATGTATAGATAGGCACCTGATAAAGTCAAAGTCAAAGCATTTATTTCAATTAGACCATTACAGGCACTTTTGAAAGTCAACAAAACAAAATAAAACGCGAAGCTACAGTCCCAGTCACAAGGCATAATAACTTGTGAAAGTACTGTAGTTGCCCATTCCGTAGCGTAGATCTCTATGGAGAAGAACGGGCAAGAAACTCCATGGACACTCTTTTAAATCAAAATATGTTACAAAATCTTGGTTACATCATTCATGTTAAGAATTACTAATATGTGAGAACAATGTAGAAATACGGGCAAGTTAAGAGCGTCCAGAGTAAAAGATTAATTAAATCAGTAATAAAAAAAAAAAAGTAATTAACCTTTTGACCGCCACAGTCGTGTGTAGACGACAAACCAAAATGTGCCCAGCACGCCACGGTCGCGAATGGTTGACAGAATTTTACACATAAATAAATGTCATTAAACAGCATTGTTTTGTGTTTTTCCCTTGTTAATTATTTACCTTGACTCTTCTTCATTTATTTGAAGTGAACTGCTTTCATTAGATTTCATCTGTAGTAACATAAGATGACAAAAAAGAAAACCAATTAAAAAGTTCGTGCCCTCAAAGCCACAGTCACCTCAACATGACACGTAGTGATGTAGGCAGCAGTCAATATAACAAGAATATCGACCTCGACGGCAACCTACGTTATATTTGATTTACTCTGAATTCTGCATTATTAAACAAATAAAACATTTGATATTGAACTTTCATGTTTGAGAAATCAAGAAAATTTTATAATACTGAACTATGCGCTCTTTAAAAGTCGAGTGTTAATAGATTATCGATTGATTGTAATGACTGCAATGCCCATCCCTATCACCCAATGTATTGTCTGTGCCGGGAACGCCACAGTCGTCTATGATTGACAGTCCCATGACGTCAAACGAGGAAAATTTTTGAATAGAGTAGTTCTTTTGTTGTTATTATTATTGTTTACTGTATACATGATTAATAATGGATAACTATAATATGAGTAGTGAAGACTTATTAAGTATATTGCAAGGAGTCGATACTGAGACGTTTATAATGGTTTTTTTTTTAATACTATCCTACCTAAAAATACATACGTACATCACTATAAATCAATATACAATTGTTGAATTAAACTTATGTTGATTGTCTTATACATATTGAACGGTATATAATGTGTGAAGGTATTAAAAATGGTGTGATTGTTCTACCAATTTCTACCACCCAACTTTTTAATTAAAAAACTGATTTTTATAAAATGTTTTATTTTATCTTTTGTGAACTTCATGTTTGTGACGCTTAAGAAACTTTGTCCAGGTAGGTACCATTATTCCTCATTATTTCCTATTCATTACAGTGTTGTAAATTGTCTACATTCGAAAGTAAACAACACTAACACAGTAAACGGTATTTACTTCTGTACTGATGTCATCAGTGACTGGCGTTATACTAAAGCATTAATATTGCTTGTTCTTCCAAAGAAACTTAAATTTTATTAGTTGACAATGTTAAAAGTACAAAACGAACAAAATAAAATATTTCGATATTATTAATAAGTATCGGTGTCGCACCTCTAGAGAAGAAGCGAGCAATTTCAAGAAATACGTGCCAACAGCGCCACTGTCGTCTTAGGGTGACAAAAAATTACGTCATGATGGACAATAGTGCTGTAATACTATTGACTTGGTTTTATCGATTGTTGTTTCTATTTGTGGAATAAACGCCGTAACTGTGACACAGATTATTACATTTATGTCATAAAGTACAAAGCGCGATGAAATAAAACTCAACACAAGGATGGTATAATAATCTTTATTGAAATTAAAACCCATGTAAAAAAATGTTGTCAGGTTGCTATGAGCTTTATCGATATAATTTCGCCCTCACTATTATTTTGTAGGTATTAAATTATGAATTCGGAGCTTGGCGCTGAGGGCACGCTTTTTCTTTTTTGACGTGGCGGTCAAAAGGTTAAAATAAACCGTGGCAGCTAAGAGATGACCAGTCACAACTGACAGCGCCCGTTCACGAACATGACGCATGTATCAGCCATCATTCAACTCAACCATTTTGAAGGGAACTAAACGACCCGACACACCCGCCACCATCAGCGTGACATTTAAGAGAGCATGACATTCACTCAACCACCAGGGTAATTTCGCGTCAATGAAAGATTTAGGTACTCATTAAATAGTGGCTTTACAGTACATGGTACTCACACATGTGCTATGAAATTATATAATACTAAGAGATTGAATCTATACAATGCAAATATATTTTTACAATCTTCTGCGGCTTTCACAATAACTTCACTTTCTAATTCTGATGATTCCGATTGCCCCTATGGTTGTGGAGCAGGACCAGCATAAGAGCCAAGCATTTTTATCATCAATATAATCCCCCAACTTATAATATGCTTGCCTACATAGTGTGCGTTTTATGCAAGATTTAAATTTCGTTTCATTCAGTTGTAGAATGTGGGGAGGTATTTTATTGTAACATTTTAAACAGTACCCCATGAAAGATGAGTCTACTTTAGCTAACCTGAAACCTGGCTGAACTAGTTGGTCTCTGTTTCTAGTATTATAGTGGTGCCGGTCACCTCTTTTACTAAATAAATGCAGATTTTTTCTAACGTACATGATGTTTTCATAGATGTATTGACAAGGTACCGTCATGATGTTAATTTCCTTGAACAGTTCTCTTAGAGAATCGCGCCTACGTAGATTATATATGGCTCTGATAGCTCTTTTCTGCAGAATAAATATAGACTCGATGTCTGCAGCCCGTCCCCATAGTAAAATACCATATGACATAATACTATGAAAATAACTAAAATACACTATCCTCGCGGTATCTACATCAGTAAATTGACGGATTTTTCTGACAGCATATGCTGCTGAACTTAGCCGTCCTGCAAGAGATGTTAAATGAGGACCCCATTGTAGCTTTGAGTCGAGCGTGATCCCCAAGAAAACAGTTTCATCGACAAATTCAAGTTTCTCTTGATTCAATACTATGTCACAGTCACTGCTTTTGACATTTGGTAGAGAAAATCTTATGCACTTAGTTTTTTCCCATTTAATACTAAATTATATTATATATATATATATATTTTTTTTTAAATGATCAGTTTGATGGTCTGTAGCACACCCTTAAGGATGTATATACCCTTTCCGTTACACCCTGTATATCTTATATAAAATTCTCGTGTCACAATGGTACTCCTCCGAAACGGCTGAACCAATTTGTATGAAATTTTGTGTGCATATCGCGTAGCTCTGAGAATCGGCAATATCTAATTTCCATACCCAAAAAAAAACCCCGCGAACGAAGTCGCGGGCAGCAACTAGTATATATATACAGGGTGTAACGGAAAGGGTATATACATCTTTAAGGGTGTGCTACAGGCCATCAAACTGAACATGTTTCTCATCATAAAAAAAAAAATTGCAGCAAAAAAAATTATCAGCTGCCTATACATTTGGGTCGAATAGGTATTGCAATTTTCTATGGGGCAGCAGATATTTTTTTTGCTGAAAAACATGTTTTGTGATAAGAAACACGTTCAGTTTGATAGTCTGTAGCACACCCTTAAGTATGTATATACCCTTTCCGTTACACCCTGTATACATATAAAAGGGGAAAGGGGGGTGTCACATTATATAGTTCAAAATCTTTTTAGGATGTACTCACAAAATCTTTTGCTAATTGTAAGATTTTATTCTCAATCTGAAGTACTTATTTTAAGGTTACTTACGCACTGACAAGGCCTGCTTATCGCGCAGAGGATAGCGAGTAGCGAATTGAAACAAAAGTTCTGAAATCTTCCCAACCGGCCGCAATGCGCTTGGCGCCTCGCTAGTCGCCTAGCGTCTATCGAAGGAAGTAGCGATTCCTAACGATTCTAATGTGAAAATAACAGAAAGAAGAATTACTCAAAATTAACAAATCTCTCTGGCAATAAAAAACAGTGTCAGAGTTAAAAGAAACAAAAAGATTCAAACTTGTGACGTTTCAGTCACAGCAACAGGTGCCATCAATGAAAAAATCCCATCAAAACAATGCAGTGAACAGTGAAAAATTTCGTTACCAATCCTAAAAGCATAATATGCTTGCTCGGTACCGTGTGTATACTGTCCCCTCATCGTCGGTTTACCTCTGACATTGCAGTAGATTGACCTTTATTGTCGTTGTCGTAAGGTTTATGTAGAGGTTAAGTAGGAGTGGGGAGAGGTAGGGCTCCGGGGCTGGCTATGAGTTAAATGAGACAGCGGCTCGGCGTGTACGGAGTGGTTCTCAGTGCGGTGTGCTGTGCCCTCGTGTATCTGCTGTTGCGAGCGCGTGTGGAATGGAGCCCGACAGGTCAGCGATACCTGCGACAAGTTCGGCTGAGGAGACGTGCTGATCGACTCTCTTCGTCTGTATTGGTAAAATGTTGCAAGTCTCGAAACCGGGCCTCATTATCTCGGTCAGCCGGCAACTCGTCGCTCGTGATACTAGCACGCGCCTGTTTAACCTAGTTCATTATATCGTGCAACCACATCGCCGTATCACGTACACTGATCGAGTATGGATGGCTAGAAAGCTGTTCATTCAAAAGATCTTCTGGTAACAACTGGGGCAACAACTCCAAATCGCGCACACGCTATATTATAGAAAAAAGTTTGAAGCTAGAACAGCGCACTTCACCTAGACGCCTAGAGGATGATGATTTATGTATTAGAGATAATTATAATAGAGATCCGTACTTCCGTATATGGTGCAGCTAAGAATTCAGCCCATGAGTCTAGCAGTTGGCGCGTAACTCCAGCCTTTCTGGTCTGTTATTAGTTTTGACGAGTTAACTGCTGAACGGATTAGGATGGAACCCCTAATGCCTGCTAGGGCTGCGGGTTGTTCGAAAGAGATACTGCGGCCCTGGAACACAAAGGGCGAAGAAGGAACATGGATGGGTTTTAGTCAGTACAAGTCTGACACTCACTCCCGCTCCGCCCAGAGCGAAAAAAATGACATTGCCTAGCTTACGATGTTAGAATATTACATACGTTTTGCTCCTGGTAGCTGAGGACCCCGAGGATAGTAGTTTACATGGGGGCTAAAGCTACTAGCTAGTTAGTTTTGTAACGTAATGTTGAGGCAAGATTTGTGTCGACTCTGATTGCATTCTCATTCTTGGATAGCCAGCTTCTCGATCAATTCTACACTTAACTATTCGACAGCAACTTCTTACCAGATATTCCGAAAATATCCCACGCCCTTTATTCTGAACTTTCTTACTTAGGACCGTCTACGCCTTACGACATTTCATTCAAACTTTCAAGTCCATATTTTCCGAGATGACTGACCCGATTACAATAAAACTTCACAACAAGGATACATAGGTCTAAAAAATCACCAAAAAACATGCCGTAAGGAGTAAACGCTCTTAAACGTAACCCCAAAAATGTGTTAAGTATTCATAAGTAACTTTAGTTAGGGATGAACGACCGCTCGTAGTTAGGTACATACAATTGGAATTTTAATTTTATTAAATCATCTTTTAGTTCAATCATCATTAGATTAATAAAATTATCCAACACGTTTGTTTCATTCGATTTACTTCTTTTTCTTCAAGCCGTACCATTCCTTGCATTAATTCTAACCTGACCAAGTCATCACCGACCAGGTCACCTAATCCGTGGTCTGCGTACGCTCCGTCTACAATTTAGTCGGCAGCAATTTGGTTTACGATCCCCACAAATTCCGTGTGGGTGTGCCCGTGTAAGAAGAATGTATGGAATGCGCAGGGTCACGGTACGTGTCGTGGTTGCCGAGCTTCTCGGTGGAGGTGACACGCGTGCGGCCGGACGCGGCGCTGGCGGGCGCGCAGCTGGACGCGGCGGCGGCGCAGCTGCAGCTCATGTTCCCGCAGTACTCGCGCGCCGCGCTGGCCGCCGACCTGGCGCGCACGCGCTCCGCTGACCTCACGCTCGACAACATCCTCGAGGGCCGCCTGCCCTCGCCTGCAGGTACACCTACTACACGTACCACCATTCTGTACGAGACACTTTATAGAACTTTACTAATCCTTTTCCGCGATGCCTTCAGATATGCTACCACCGGAGCCCGCAGCCCCGCCAGTAGTCGCGGCCGAGCCGGAGCCGGCGCCCATGCTAGAGCCGGCGCCTCTGCCCGTGCTGGTGGACGCGGCCACGCTCACGGTGCCACGGTCGGGCTCGCGCTCGCGCTCGCCCAGCCCCGAGCACGACGACAGGCCGGGCGCGCGCTTCGGACGCGGCGCGGCGGCGCGCGAGGCCTGGCTGGCGCGCCGCAAGGAGGCGCTAGTGGCGGAGGCGCGACGGCGTTACCTGGCGCGGCGCCCGCTGTCGCCCAACGCGCCGCACTGAGCGCGCCGCAAGGAGGCGCTGGTGGCAGAGGCGCGGCGCCCACTGCTGCCCGACGCGCCGCACGCAGACGATGGTGGCGCAGGCGCGGCGACCGTACCTGGCGCGGCGCCCGTTGCCGCCCAACGCGCCGCACTGAGCGCGCCGCAAGGAGGCGCTGGTGGCAGAGGCGCGGCGCCCACTGCTGCCCGACGCGCCGCACGCAGACGATGGTGGCGCAGGCGCGGCGACCGTACCTGGCGCGGCGCCCGTTGCCGCCCAACGCGCCGCACTGAGCGCGCCGCAAGGAGGCGCTGGTGGCACTGGTGGCAGAGGCGCGGCGCCCACTGCTGCCCGACGCGCCGCACGCAGACGATGGTGGCGCAGGCGCGGCGACCGTACCTGGCGCGGCGCCCGTTGCCGCCCAACGCGCCGCACTGAGCGCGCCGCAAGGAGGCGCTGGTGGCACTGGTGGCAGAGGCGCGGCGCCCACTGCTGCCCGACGCGCCGCACGCAGACGATGGTGGCGCAGGCGCGGCGACCGTACCTGGCGCGGCGCCCGTTGCCGCCCAACGCGCCGCACTGAGCGCGCCGCAAGGAGGCGCTGGTGGCACTGGTGGCAGAGGCGCGGCGCCCACTGCTGCCCGACGCGCCGCACGCAGACGATGGTGGCGCAGGCGCGGCGACCGTACCTGGCGCGGCGCCCGTTGCCGCCCAACGCGCCGCACTGAGCGCGCCGCAAGGAGGCGCTGGTGGCACTGGTGGCAGAGGCGCGGCGCCCACTGCTGCCCGACGCGCCGCACGCAGACGATGGTGGCGCAGGCGCGGCGACCGTACCTGGCGCGGCGCCCGTTGCCGCCCAACGCGCCGCACTGAGCGCGCCGCAAGGAGGCGCTGGTGGCACTGGTGGCAGAGGCGCGGCGCCCACTGCTGCCCGACGCGCCGCACGCAGACGATGGTGGCGCAGGCGCGGCGACCGTACCTGGCGCGGCGCCCGTTGCCGCCCAACGCGCCGCACTGAGCGCGCCGCAAGGAGGCGCTGGTGGCACTGGTGGCAGAGGCGCGGCGCCCACTGCTGCCCGACGCGCCGCACGCAGACGATGGTGGCGCAGGCGCGGCGACCGTACCTGGCGCGGCGCCCGTTGCCGCCCAACGCGCCGCACTGAGCGCGCCGCAAGGAGGCGCTGGTGGCACTGGTGGCAGAGGCGCGGCGCCCACTGCTGCCCGACGCGCCGCACGCAGACGATGGTGGCGCAGGCGCGGCGACCGTACCTGGCGCGGCGCCCGTTGCCGCCCAACGCGCCGCACTTAGCGCGCCGGCTCCTCGGCTTACTGTGACGCGACCCGACTCTATTTCTAGCGAGTAGCCATACATGTTGATTTAATGTAAATACTTCATCCTTTGTGATATTTTAATTAGTGTAAAAATTTGTATGTCCTCTCACGTCGACGAGCCTGGCCGTACGTAAAACATTTCAGTGAACCGGCAGGCGATTCATCGAAGGGCCTTATTATTAGACGCTTGACGCGCCGATTTATTTTTCTATTTTACCTTTGAGAGTGTATTTTTCTATTTAATAAAAATATCATCGTCCATAGTTTGTAGTTAACCATTAAATGTACACGAACTTATACCAGTTTGATCTCCCTTTAATTTTATTGTAAATATGTTCTCAACACAATTATATGGTATATATTTTGTTGTTTCACTTGAGTTAGTGAAGGAAGCGTGTTCGTAGTCAGCAGTGACCAAAGCTCCGCATACTACACCAATACTACCTACCCCGCACGCTCACTATGAACATGTTTGTAAAACTAGTGTTATTAGATGTAATAATTTTTGTCTCGCAAATGTATTGTAATAATAGTTTTATAAGATTTTCCCATACTTATTTGCTATTTTGTAATTTGTAACACAATTTTCATAACTCTTATCATTGCCTAACAAAATATTGCTAGAACAAAAACACGTTTTGTTGTGAGTTTTTGTACTTATTTTATAAATGTGTGTGTGTGAGCGGCTCCCTGCCTACCGATAAACTAAAATCGATTATAAATGTGATATTGACAAAGTTTTCTTTAGCAAGTTAAGTGGCTGAGAAGCAGGCATATAACAAACGATGAAGCCACTGGAACACGGGGAGACAAGTACTTATTTAATGATAATTGTTTTTAGTTCTTGTTATAGCCACGTTAGGTTACTGCTGGTACATTTAAAATAATGATGAAAATTGATTCATGACTAGTCAAAATAAACATAAATTAATATTACATAAGATTGTGTATTATTTATTTCTCGGCACCTCACCTCGGTCGCTGTGATCCTGTGAAGCTCCCGAACAGCGCGTTCTATCGCTGAGGTAATAGTCTCGTATAGTACGCAATAGCCCGACAACTTGAACTTTACTCCTACCGAGCATCTTCCTATGTTGGGGTAGGCTTTCAGTTTAACCGTATGCAGCTGAATACCAGTTACCTGGAACTACTGTACCTACTTGTAGACTCCTATCTGGCTCAACCATCTGCGTGATGTTCGGTAATTGTCCCACAGGGTGGTACTGCCGGGATAAGAAGTATCCACATAGGATACTTCTTATCCCGGCAGCAGCTTAATCCAGGTTTTTAACTACCCGTATGTGGATCACTTCTCATTGTACTTTCAGAGTTATTTGGTCGCATCACAATGTTGTGTCCCCCGTTCCATGTATCCCTAGGTACTGACATATGCCCACTGGCTTTCCAATTTTAGCTACTGGTTGGGATATATGGAACTTTTAACTCCAAATATCCTACTGATCCGCACTAGTGGGGATAGTTGCATTCTTTTTACATTTATCGCTATCAGTCGGGATAAGTTTTCGAGGGTTTCTTTAAAATTAATAATGCAGTGGGTACCAAAAGGCCTTTGGTCACGTGGGCATACTACGGTATGGAAACCATGCCCACGATGTACAGAAATAAAATAATGTTTAGATTCCGATAGTATACATCTCATTCTTATCGAGTAAAATACGTAATGTCGACGCACAAAATATTGTGTGCATCAGGTTGGCGGGTGTATAACTACCAATGGCCATGCGATATGCGTGAGGGCAATGTGCTAGCAATGTTCCGAATGTACGCACAATCTGAAGCTATGTACTATTTTAATACCACAGTTATTAGAAAAAGTATAGGATTGATAAATATGCTAATACGATGCTACAAAATTGCGATGCACGTTACGGCGAAAGACTGTCTCTGCGAAGCCACTACACTTCGATGCACGTTACCGCGATAGATCTTCACTGCGATACTGGTGTCACCTTGTTTCGCAGACAGAAATTTGACAGAATATCGTTTCCCAGAAAATGTTTCACATAATATTTAGTCCCCGTATTTTTATTTCGAATATTTTTGTTTCGACTACTATTTACTTGAATGAAAAATATTTTACAGAAGAGAATTCAAAGAATTTTACAATCACATTTTATTATTTGACCAACTTATCAAACAGCAGAATTATTTTTCAACGAATATTGTTTGTTCGATGTATGTTTCCATGGTATTTTATTTCAACGAAATTAATAACCTTAAATTAAAATATTGTCTTTAAAAGTCAATATGTTGTACTACAAAAGTTAGTGACACAAACGAATGGCTGCAAAACAGACTCCACGTAGTCTTGCTTGCCCTACCCCTAGAGAGTAATTTAAGCCCGCGTAGGCGCGGAGGGATGAGGCGGCCCGCGAGTTGAGGAGCAGGTGGTTTCTAAAGATCGCCGCCGCGGCTGAGGCTGGCCGGCTTGCCGGCCAGCAAGCCGAAGCTGCGGTGGTGAGCGTTAATACCATCTGCGACGATAAACTTGCGTGGGGCCGCCGGAGCCCCGCAGCGCCGGAGCCGTGACAGAAACCTTGCCTGTTGCATGTTACATGCTTGCATGCATGCAGCAAGTTGCATGGTTGCTTGCATGCATGCTGCTAGTTGCATGGTTGCTTGCATGCATGCTGCAAGTTGCATGCTTGCTGCATGCTGCATGCAACAGGCATGGACACCATTAGTGAGAATAACAAGATTGTTTTCCTGCTTGACAATAATTTACCCGCATTATTTTTGTGAACCCGGTGTTGTAATTTTGTAGGAGGGTATGTATTTTTCAAAGGTTTGAATTTTAGAAACTGTCAGTCGATTAAAATGTTATTCTTCGTAATAAGTTTTATGTGAAACAAACAATATGTGGATAAATAATATTTGATTTGTTATTCTATGATATGAATATTCTAACATTAAATTTTATTTGAAACAAAAATCGGTGATTTAACTTTCTTCAAAGTAAGTATTCTGCGTATTGATTATTCTATGAAATGATAATATGAGAAACAATTTATGTGAAACAAAATTCGATTAAACAATTAGCGATGAAACAACGCACAACCTGCGATACTACTTGACTTCGATGCACATTACCGCGACAGATTTTCACTGCGATACTACTTAACTTCGATGCACATTACCGCGAAATTATTGGGGGAAAATTTGTTTTAGCAATTTATGACGCCTCCAGGTTTTTTGTGAGCAAAGTAGTATAGTTTCGATTCTCCGGGACAAATTATTCAAAAAGTAATCCAAGAAGTACCTAAAAAAGTTGCCCCGTGTATGCCCACTAAAAAGGCGATGCGAATGATAATACACCGCGAAAGAGTCAGAACTGAGCCAGCATTACCAAGATCATTAAACTCGTTTACCGTTCCTCATCAGTATACTGTAGTTGGTCCTGAACAATTTTTGATTGGTCATTATATGTATATAGGCAATGATAAAGAAAATAGAAATGATAGAAAGACGTAATTTACGTTTACTAAACAATTCAAAATTTTGGATCGTTGATGGCACTTTTAAATGCAGCACTAACCTGGTCTGTCAAATTTTTACACTACACGGGATGGTCGGGTCTGAGTATGGTGCTCAAAAAATTGTACCGCTTGCGTATGGGTTGCTGTCAAACAAATCAGAGAACACGAATTTTATATTTTTTTGAAATAATAAGAGTTTATTGCAAAAATGTATTGAACATAGATCTAAATCCCGAAATAATCATTTCTGATTTCGAACTCGCTATTATAAATGCCAGTCTGAGGGTGCTTCCCAACAGCAGTCGCAAGTGTTGCTTTTTCCATTTATCACAAAATATATGGAAGCACATACAAAAAGCTGACTTTTTTTAAGTAAAAAATACACCAATGACAGAAAATTCGCTCACAAAATGTGACATATTTTAGCATTGGCATATTTGAAACCTGAAGATATTCCAGCGGCCTTTGAGCTTATTCGGCAAGAAGTGATACCGAATGAGTCGAAACCAGTGGCAGACTGGTTTAGTAAGTACTACCTAAATGGAACATATATCAGTAAGAGATCATCGTCTTCTCCAAATAAAACAAAATTTACTTTAAAGAAGAAACCACCCCTATTCCCACCTAGTTTACGGTCTGTTTGGGATTGCTTTGTCACGGGTATACCCATCACGCAAAATGCAGTTGAAAGCTGGAATAACCGTTGGAATAGTCTACTTAACAGAAGGAAAATAAATATATATATATATATATATATAAAACAATGAGAGAACTTGTAAAAGAGCAGAAAAATACAGAGTATGAAATAAAGAGGTTAGCTGGTCTGATGGAAAAAAAAGGAAAAACAAAAACGCAGTACTACAAAAAACTCCAAACGCATATTAATAAGAAAGGTGATATGGATATGTTAACATATTTAGATGGTCTTGCATATATATATGCTACGTAAAGAAATAAAACAAATTTTCCTCTAAGAATTCTTTGATTCTTTTATATTTTTGTGTCAATCAGTAACATAATTATTAAAACTTTGTTTATATTTTGTTAACATTTTTGTTATTTCTAACTCTGTATTTATGTCAAGTTGATTAAATATACTTGTCGTAGTGAGGGGTGATTTATTCCGTTAGACTCGGTCACCATGTGGGCCGAACATGGTTTTCGTGCTATGAGAACACACACTACACACGGTACACTGCTATTATCGAACTAACAAATTACTTGAAATTACAATCCAACACCGTAACACTAGGCACCATGAATCGGGATACAGTTTCGGGACGTCTTGACTCCGCCGCGATCAGACTGACTGTCCTGCGACCTGCAGCGAGCAAGAAACATCAGTCATCACGACCGACTCTGTAAAAGTGCGCTTAGGTGGGGGTAGACTGGTAAGTAGGTCGCGTGAGCGTGACGACACCTTTGGCGCGCTTTCGATTCATTTTCTGTCCGTACTAATGACCGGATCCGACATACTTATAATTATAATTTTGTTTTTTGTTTATAATTGTCAGGCCCATTCAAAACATATAATTATTTATGCACACACAAAATACTTAAAAGAACAGTACATTAAGATAGTAGAGCACAAAGGTACTGCTTATTTCAAAAGAAATTTCTTCCAGCAGACCTGCGAGAGGAAAGTTGGATTAGAAATGCAGAGCACAGTGTGTAGAAAGGACGAAAATTAGAGCTTAAAACAAAAATATACCATAATTATAGAATAAACATACATACAAATATATACACATATAAAAAAAAGGTAAATATATACCTATAATATACAGGGTGTAACGGAAAGGGTATATACATCCTTAAGGGTGTGCTACAGACCATCAAAATGAACATGTTTCACATCATAAAAAAATTTTTGAAGCAAAAAAAAAAATATCAGCTGCATACATTTGGGTCGAATAGGTATTGCAATTTTCTATGGGGCAGCAAATATTTTTTTTGCTGCAAAGCATGTTTTATGATGAGAAACATGTTCAGTTTGCTAGTCTGTAGCACACCCTTAAGTATGCATATACCCTTTCCGTTACACCCTGTATATTAGAATATTACAGTATAGAGGAAAGGTAATGCTCTTTAACTTGCTTTTTGAAGAGAAATAAAGTTGAGTCTCGAATGTTAGTTGGAAGTGAGTTCCACAAACGTACTGCATGAACGGAGAAGGAGTAAGAGTAGAATTCAGTTTTATGGGATGGGAAATTAAGATGGTGCCTAAGGTGGGATCTATACAGAGCATCAGGAGAACGGGTAAAACAAAAACGGTCACGCAGGTAGCTGGAATAGGCTGGATTATAAAGGATGTTGTATAGGAGACATAATATTCGAGTGTTCCTGCGAAGACGGATAGGGGAGCCACTTGAGTTCCTTGCGAAAATGAGAAACATGGTCATATTTCCTAAGACCAAACACAAAACGAATACAAAGATTTTGCAATCGCTCAAGCTTGTTCAACAGCTCCTCGGTGGCATCCAAATAGCAGGCATCAGCGTAATCAATAATTGGCTGAATCAGAGTTTGAACCAAGTAACTTTGGTTTTAAAAGAAAAGTGCACCTTCCGACTAACCTTATTCACTTGAGCTCGCCAAGAAAGGTTGCTGTCGATTAAGACACCAAGGTCCTTAGCTGTTTCAGCATAGGCAATGGTCGAGCAACCCAGAGAAAGTGGAGTCAAAGATGACAAGTTAAGTGCAGTGCGATAGAATCTGCTGCCTATGATCATGGCCTGCGACTTACAAGGGTTAATCTGTAAGCCGTACGACTTAGCCCATTGATCAATGCTTTTCAGGTCCTGATTCATGGCATTGATTACTGATTCCGCATCAGCCAGCAAGAAATGTCGATACAGCTGCAAATCATCTGCGTAGAGGTGGAAGCTGGAAGTAATTACTTTGGTAACAGAATTTATGAAGATAGAGAAAAGAAGAGGAGAGAGAACGCCACCCTGAGGTACACCGGCAATGAGATCACACCAATCAGAGTAGATCTCTTCTTGGCGGACACACTGAGAGCGACCCCGAAGATACGAGTCAAACCAGGCTACCGCAGAGGCAGAAAAGTTTAAAGATTGAAGGATCCCAAGAAGAATATCGAAATCCACTGAGTTGAACGCGCAACTAAAATCAAGTAAAACTAAAACAGTCAGAGATTTATTTTCCATAGCCCAGCGGATATCGTCTGTAACTTTCAGGAGTGCAATAACAGTACTGTGGCCAGTACGGAAGCCAGATTGAAAAGGGGAAATAAGGATATTAGATGATAGATAACTGGAAATTTGAGCATGAACAATATATGTGTTCGAGAACTTTGGAAAGGAAAGGAAGAATAGAAATGGGTCTAAAGTCAGATAAGGCAGAAGGATTGCTATCTTTAGGAAGTGGTATTATGCGAGCCTGTTTCCAGGCTGATGGAAATACACCAGAGAATAAAGAAAAATTTACAATATGAGTAATGATGGGGAGCAGCTCTGAGATTATAGGTATTATCATTCTCGAACACAAATTGTCATGGCCCGCAGCAGAGGAGGAAATAGAGAGAAGGGATTTTTTGACAACGTCTTCAGAGACAGGACTGAAATTAAAAGGTGTACAATGAGGTAACGGCAAACTAGAGAGCTTAAACAAAGTTGAAGCTTTAACGCTAGGGTCCAGAGAAACAGGTGGAAAAGAAAAGTGCCTGTTAAGAGCGAATAAGTCGAAATTTTTACAAGTATTCGTGGGAGATTTGCCGATACCGACAGACTTTAAAAATCTCCAGATATCAGAGGAGTTGCGATCAACGACAGATTCGTGGAAATAGCGTCTCTTGGCATCTCGACACAGACGAGTTGACGAGTTGTTGCAGCGGTTACGCAGAGCTTTAAAGTGAGTGAGATTGAGTTCCGTGGGTCCTCGCCTATATCGACTTTTCGCCTTATCCTTACGAGCTATGGCATTTTTAATTTCAGTAGTCATCCACGGAGCAGGATTATGTTTAATTTTGATACGCCTACGTGGGGCATGTTTATCATAAAGACCTAAAGTAATGGCATTGAAGCTGTACACCTTTTCATCGATACTGGTGCTTTCGATAACATGAGTCCAATCGATATCACCAGCATCGCGTTTCAAACTTTCCAGGTCTATGCTATTAAAACTCCGAAGAAAACAGAATCGATACTTACGTTTCGGAGGTCGGATACGATAAGAAAGGTAAATGAGGTCATGATACGAGAAGGTTGCAGTGAATTGCCCAAAGTCAGCAACATTGTGAGGTAAAGACACAATCATTAAGTCAAGAAGAGAAGGCCTGCAATTTGGGAAGTTATGAGTTGCAGATAGAGATAGAATTTCAAGATTAAAAGAGGACAAAAGCGAACGGAGTTAAACAAATTAATAAAATAAACATAAAAATTAACATATTAATTAATTATGTAATATTTTCTCAGTAACGATTTTTCGCAATAGATTATCGAAGTCAAGTCGCTCCGTAGTTTTTCGCGGTAATGTGCATCGAAGTTAAGTAGTATCGCAGTGAAAATCTTTCGCGATAACGTGCATTGAAGTGTAGTGGCTTCGCAGAGATAGTCTTTCGCCGTAACGTGCATCGCAATATTGTAGCATCGTATTAGCATTTATCGATATTTTCTGCGTCGACATTACGTATTTTACTCATTCTTATCTCTGGTGGACATGAAAAGCAACATCTGCCCAGTGGAAATACTTAGTACGTAATAGAGAAGAATGGAAGAAGAAGACATGCTGCGCAAACCCCAAACAAATTTGGGTTAGGGCAGGAAAATGATGACGTCGAATATCTAATTTTGGTAGGCAAGAGAATGACTTGGAAACATTGATATAGGGCCATCCATAAATTACGTCACACGTGGGTGGGAGGGGTCCTAAATTTCGTGACGTCACGTTTCAAAATCTATTTTAATCTAAGTGTTAAAACACGAACTTTGTTTAAAGTTCCAAGTAAAAGTAATAGTTTTATTACTTTACGAAAACCTCATGGTACATTTACACGCTTGCCGAGGCTTGCCAAACGACCACAAACACAAGCGTGTGAACGGGGTGTTTGGCTTGGCTTGTGTGAGCTTGTCACCGATCCGGACTAGTGTCGGTTTTTGAACACAGATCAAAGGAAGCTTGCGGCAAGCTCCTGCGACGTATTTACACGTTGGCGCGTGGTAAGTTTAGGTCACAAGCTCGCATCAAACGGACGTTTTTAGTTTTACGCTACTATTTTTTTCTGATAACAGCCAATATATATATAACGAAAAGCAATAGCCGACACAACTTCAGCGTCTACGTCCGCCATGCTTGCCTGTCTAGAAAACACTAACGCACACGCAAGCGTGTAATTGGGATCCAAGCATTTGTAAAGGTTTGGAGCTTGTGGACTTTTGCCAAGCCTCGGCAAGCGTGTAAAGGTGGCATCAAAAACATATACAACTATATTATATTACAACTATACTATGTATATGCGTTTGGTGCATTTATCAAAGGGCGCCTAGGCGGTCGGCGCGTAACACTAGAGTAGAGCGAGTACTCGACACAGATATATAATTTTATTAAAAAATAATTTAAAAGGAAATAAAACTGATTTTGGAACCGCTGTTTTCATTCAATAATTTCTAAATGTAAATTTGCAAAATATGTGACGTCACACTAAGGAGGGCTCACAAATGTGACCAGCTGTGACAAGAACGGGGGAAGGGCAAAAGATCATGAAATTCGTGTGACGTAATTTATGGATGACCCTTATTTATACAAATAAATAAAAATTGAAGTGTCTGTAATTTCAAAATAATTTGAATTGAAAAAGTTTGCTTTAGTTTGGTATGTATGTCTGTTCCGGCTAATCTCCGAAACGGCTGGACCAATTTTGACAGGACTCTTACTGGCAGATAGCTGTTATAAGAAGTAAATTAAGTACTTATTTTACTGGGTAAAGAAAACGACATTCTATTTTGTTCGTCAGACAGGTAATACAAAAATTTTAGACACGTATTTTTTGATGTATCATAAATTACTTAATTAAAACTCGTTAAAGTTTGAGAGTGGGGGCTCACTACGTCACAGGTAGGTATAAAAATTACCTACATGTGACGTCATGCGCCATTTCAACTCAAAATATCTCCGTAATTTTATGACCACGTGAAAAAAGAAAAAATACGTGTCGAATACTTTTCAATAATCTATATACCCGACCGATCTATAGACCCGACGGACAAAGGAAAAAAAAAAGTGATCAACCCCTATTGCATTGTGAAGGAGCTCACAATTTGACTTCTAGGATAAGAAGGGTTACTCAATAAAAACTAGAGTTTAGTAAAACTAAAACAATTTCAAACTTAGTTCAAATGATTTGTTTCATTTTAGTTTAAAGCCGAAGAGATAATTCAACAAATTGTATAAAATTCTAATATAATCGAAATCGGAAATGAAACACTAGAAATAAAGAAAACCTACAAACATGCCATAACTGCTGTAATGCACTAGGCAGCTGAGTAACAGCAGTTAAAAGAATCAGAAAATTCTTGGCTGCCAAACTGAACCAGCTGCCAAAGCGGTCAACCCAGAGTGTGCTTACATCAGCCTCTATGATTCTTTATATGAAATAGAATGCATTCTGGCTGCTACAGTAATATTTTACAACCAATGTATTATCTGAACCTATTAGTAAATTAAATTCTTATCAGTAAGGGGCTCATATAACAAGTTTGTGAATTTGTTTAGTGGTTTTATTTGGAAATTTTCTTATACATTAATAATAAAAAAATACAAATGAATTATCCTATGAAGTTGATGACAACAATGTGCAACACAAGGTGAGCAAATATGAAGTCCGCAAAGCCTCGCTCTGCGCTAATACCCTGGAACTCACTCTTGTTTTCTGGATTAACTTGTAGACGCAGGCATACTGAAAACAAGATAGATACTCTTAGTCTGATAGTATTGTTATAGGTTATTTCATTTTGTTTGTGATTTCTATACAAATATCGGCCTAAACCACTCGCCAAGTCGAGTATCTTACCTCCAAGAACGAAAGAACTGACAGTAGAAATAAAGCCGCTCAAGAATGAATTGAAGGGAAAAGTGCCGACAAGGCAGCAATACACAAACTGAATTACAGCTGTGAGAAATATGTATAATAGATACGCATCGATGATCTTCAACTTTTTAGGTGTTTTGTTAGTGTATTCCTGGTACAATTTAGGAATTACAGACGTTAAGGAGGTCATTTTGTAGTTCTTTTTTAGATTTAATGCGGCTTTTACAATGTTCTATCCACTCCACCAATAAACGTCAGAACTTTGACGTTTGTTGAGTAACGTCTATAATTGACAAGAAAACTACACGTCACGTCATTCGATTGGCTGTTGAAATACAGATGTAACAAAAAATCTAAAAGCCCTCGGCACAATATCTATATATTATCCATTTACTTTTAATATGTGCTTAGTCTGAAATAAATATTTTCAATTCAATTACTAATTTCTCATATTATAATACTTCTTCTTAGCGTGTCGATGGCAATCTAAATTGTATCGGCCCAGAACTGAGCCACTAGTTTGGCGCTCTCTGCAGCGCTGTAATTATAATACTTACCTACATTTAAACTACTATCATAGGTTTAAACAGACAGTACCTTATGAGAACAAAAAAAAAGAGCAAAATTATTAAAACACATCAGTTGCGCAGCAATGCCGTAGTCACAGAATATAATATATACTATATTATAGTACTCTGTGATATATACCCTAGCGGGCCGTACTGGTCCAAAAAAAAAAACAACGTACCTATGTGTTTTTACTTTTTTAGCACTTGTGGCTTGAAACTGGCCTAGCGCGTAATCCCACACTCGCGTTAGATTTACATTTTACACGCTATTCGTGTTTTGCCGCACTGCCGTCTCGGAATTTTCGAAAACACATACCCTGCGTAATTACTGCACTGGATGGCGTTTCGGTACCTAGCAAAAACACAACAGGCTATGATGCCACAGACAGACACATCCATCACAACTTTTTTGGTCGGGGGTCAGAAACCGTACTTAGTTTTTTTACCGTTTTAATATACACCTCTATTTCTAAAAAGTTTCCGAACAAGGTATCCGATCGCAGTGAGGTGACATTTTATTTGAAGCAAATGCGTTGCAGGCTAATAAAATGTCATTCTTTAGCGCTTAAAAAGAGTTATCTCTCTCTTCTTATACAGTGCAGAAAAGGATAATATTTTTCTATGCTTGACATATATCACTTAAAATTTTAGCATAGTGTATTGTGATTGTGAATTTGTGCATGTCATTCGTGGTGCACTGAATTGTAAATTGTTCAAAAAATATTTGTATTGAAAGTATCATTGTTAGAAATTAAAATGCTGAGTGTTAATGTTAATGGAAACTTTCCTGAATATGCAGTGCCCGGCGCTAAGCAAGTTCGCTTCGAGCCGTATGCTGACAATGGAGGGAGCATCGTTGCTATTGCCGGTGATGATTACGCTGTAATTGGAGCAGATACCCGTCTCAGTACGGGCTTTTCGATCTACACAAGAGAACAGAAGAAACTGTTCAAGTTGGCAGACAAGACAGTCCTGGGTGCGACGGGCTGCTGGTGCGACACGCTTACTCTGACGCGGCTTCTGTCAGCGAGGATGCAGATGTACGAGCATGAACACAACAAGTCCATGTCTACACCCGCCGTCGCTCAGATGCTCTCCACCATGCTCTACTACAAGCGGTTCTTCCCTTACTACGTGTCTAATGTCCTGGCGGGGTTGGATGCTGATGGAAAGGGTTGTGTCTACAGTTACGACCCAATCGGTCATTGCGAGCGCTCCAATTACCGTGCCGGCGGTTCAGCTGGCGCACAGCTGCAGCCTCTGCTTGATAATCAAATAGGACTCAAGAACATGCAGAATGTGACAGAAGCCCCCTTACCTAGGGAGAAGGCTTTGGCACTTCTCAAGGATGTGTTCATCAGTGCCGCTGAGCGCGATATCTACACTGGAGACTGCATCTACATATTGATCATCACTGCAAGTGGTATCCAAGAGGAGAAATTTGAATTGCGTAAAGATTAATTTGAAATAAAAATGTATAATTTCTTAAATATTTGCATTTTATTTATTTTGTATCATGAGTATTATTATTTCTGATTTTATAGAAATGAGAAGTTCTACTCATCTGCCTATACTCTTACAACTTCATTATAGATGAGTCAATGTCCTTGTAATTAGGAATGGGGTGGGAATGCCCTACCTATGTTTACTGTCGAGCTCACTAAATGTAGCTACAGTAGCTCTATTGATCTGTGAGCTTAATTAACAAGCTATTAAAGATTTTAATCCCCAGGTTACAAAATGCTAATGATAGGCAATGGAAAAAAAAAACGATCAAAGTAACAAGTAACTGAATTTATTATTTAAAAATAATTACAAGGTAACTACAATATAACTTATACACTTTGTTCATAACTATTTACAATTATTGTTAAAACTGAGGAAATAACATTTTATACTTTTATTTATTGTACTTAGGCATAACAAATATATTCTGGGGGAAGATTTTATCAAACATTTCACTCACTACTTCTTGACTTGCTGCATCACCTACTATAGTGGCTTTTAACCTTGGAGGGGTGGTGTTGCCAGCGACGAGAGGATGTATATTGTAGCACAGCTCTACTTTTCCTTTGGGTGGGATAGTGACTGATAGTTTCTTGTATCCTGAGAACATGTAGGCATCAGTGCCCTCTACTGTCACACTAAGTCTGATGGGGGTACTACACTTGCCAAACAAAGTGCACTTCAATGGAACTGAAGTAAGCAGTTCCACCACCTGAGGATAATTGACTTCAATGGCTATAGGACAGTCATCAATGGGCAGGCCCAACAGTGCCGTGCTGCTCATCACACAGTGGCTGGTGCTGGTCTTCCGCCGCCATGTTATGTTATACAGACCAACTCTGGTTGGGTGATCCTTTGGTTTGTACTTAGCTTGTATACATACAGCATCAGAAGCAACATTCTTTTCAGCAACCTCCAGGTTACTGATACAAGATGGTGGCTTGACTGCATCACTATTCTTGAAGCACTCCACCACCTCCAACTCTGTGTCCACTATCAGCAAGTCCCATGGACTCAAAATTTTTATTTGGGGCATCACTATGAAGGGATCATCCACAAAACACTTTGCAATGGGTCTGAAGTTCATAGCCACAAAATTTGTAGAAACCTCAAATGGTTTAATTACAGTAATTTTTGTAGAGAACTCTTTAGTGCATTCTAATTTAGATATTTCAGGAAGATCAATAATATAAGTTACTTTTATTTGTACAGTTGAAGTGGCTGTTCTGTTTGTTTTTAAATAAAATGTATTTACATGGCTGCCCGATGTGCTAATATTGCCAATTTGAATGTTTAGTGGTTGTGTTTGTGGCTCTCCTTCTTTTAGACTCAATTCTGTTACAGAATCAGGATTAGGATTGTCAGGAGAACTTAACAGAGATAGTGCAATTTTAACATCATAAATAGAACTGTGTTCATTATTTGTAATAGTGAAGGTTGATGGGAACCATTCACCTTGAAGAGCTGGACTTGAGTTTGTGACCAGTAGTAGTACCTTACACTCTCGTGATGTGATTGATGCTACTGTCAAAGGCACAATGCAGTCAAATTCATAGTCCGCCCTAGGGCTCCTTATGAAGTGCAGAAGTTCTGGATGGATAGTTGACTCCAAAGCTTTGTTTCCCTCAATCTTGAAATTCAAAACTATCTTGCGTTTTCTGTCCGTGTCAAGCACAAAAGACACATTTTTAATATGGAGGTCTGATCCACTATCATGGGGATTTGGTTTAAATTGACATAAAAATCTCTTTACTTTCCCCCCTTGCAAGGAAATAGTTGTGTTGCCATCCTCTGTGATTGGAATTTCAATTGTTTCTGTGTGACTAGATATGGCTACAAAGGCATTTCTTGCTTCAAGAACAGTGTTGTACAAGAGTCTGACATACAGTTCTAAATCTATTATTTCATCCATCCTATATCTCTGTTGTTTAAACTTAGGCTTTACTTCTAAAAAGCTAGATATATTGGCCATGTCTACAGGAATTGTGAGGGGTTCTTTCTCAATGGCACCCTGCCACAACTCCAGAGCCTTGTGCTGAGAGGATGCTGGCAAGTCTGGCTCTGCTGCAGGGATGTTCAAGTTAAGAACAGACATTATATTCCTAAATATTCTATCCTTATCATTGTTTGGCACTTGAATATGCTTAGAAAGTGCCTCTATGGACAACTGAATATAATCTTGTATTTTTCCAGACAAGTATGCACATTGTAATGCTCGGTTAAGAACATGAGAAGCCAAGAACCACCATTTTTCTCTCCTGTAGTCCCACAGCATATGTGTCAATAATGTGAGAGCTTTGCCATAATCAGCTGAGTAGAAGTACTCATTAGCCATCTCCACCACTAGCTGCTTCCTCATCCGAGGAGAATGGAATGTCTTGAACTGTGAGATAGCACAGCCTAAGAAGCTGATGATCATTGCTGAATGGTTGAAGACCCTTTCATTATACTGTAGAGCTAGGACAGCTGCTTGCTCCTTTTGTGGGTCATGAGGGTCAGCACTGAGGCGGCCTGGCCTCCATGGTCTCTGGCCATAGAACTCCACAATGCCTTCCAGTGGATCAGGAGCTGGAGGGTATGCAGTGGCCTCAGTGCATACAGACCTCATAGCTTGCCTTCTCTTCACTGTGAACTGAGCTGCATGTTGGTAGTAGAAGCCAGGATGCTGAGACTGTATAGCTGGAAGTCCTGCACGGATTGCTTCATCAAACAACTCTCCAAAGGCACTATACTGTCTAGCAATCCAAGCATAATGTTCAAACAAAAGTTCTGTTGATCCAATACGATTCTTATATCTTTCAATGTGTGACTTGAGTTGCGCAATGGCATCTCTGGGCAAATTGAGAGCAAACAATAATTTACAAAGTTTATAATTGATGTAACCTGCTACAGTTCTTACTTCATGGATATTGGTATCAACAATCCTTGTCTCAAGTAAATTGTTGTAAGCATGCATGTAGTGCTTGTGTGCTGTACTCAAATCTTGTTTCAACTCGTTAAGATAACCCAGTTTGAATTGATGTCGCACAAATAAATACTGATGTGTTGTTTTATTGAGATGATCTCTATGCTGCTTAATGTTTTTAGTTTCATGGTGATAGTAGTTCTGGGCAATGTCATAAAACGCATTCTCCAGGCGAACTATGTACCCCATGAGATGATCACTGTGAGGCAGCACAAACAGAGACTTGGACTGTATCTCACAGGCGGCACACAGAGCCTGCGCGCGCTCGGCGCCCAGCATGTATTCAGAGGGCGGCGGGGACAGGCGGCTCTGGATGACGACGACGGCTACGCGCGTCGCGTGTCCCTCTACTGCAGCGCGGATTGATTGCACTTTGGACGCACACTCGATAATTTTTTCATTCCACTGTGGATCATTCCAGTCCATATCATAAAATATGACTACAACCGCAGGAATCAGGGATACTCGCTTGTGGATCCAGTTCTTCTTGAGGACTCCTTTCGGAATATACCACTCGTACGAGTTCCGCTTAGGCTTGACTACAGGAAACTCGAAGGTATTGTTCAACAACTTGAAGCGCACAGGCGTGCGGTCTGCACGGCGGTTGTTAGAGAATGCATCCCAGATCTCCTTATGTACGGCATTGTTCACTGCATCAAGCCCAGACAACCCGATCAGCGCGAGGGGCTTCAGAATTATCTCGGACGGAAACTCCGTATAGTCACTCGGCATCGTCGCCATTGTCGTCACTTCACTGCCTTTTGCGTCTCACACAATAGTAACCACGGGTTAGGAATTCATTTCATGTCACTATGTATTTTACATACGATCATTCATCATTTTTGCAATCTCCAACGCGACTCCCTCATCATTTGCTAAAATTGCCAATCGCTAATTAAATGTCAAATTCAATTGACACTTGACAGAAGGTGCTGCCCGTGCTGTGTATTATCTTATCTCCTTTATTCATTTATTTTATTACACAAAGTTACTTATTTAAATATTCCTTATATAATATCACTTAATCAACCATGTCTATTACTAACAATGTCTTAATCCGTAGCAAAGACTACAATATAAACAGGGCAAATCCGTAGTTTGTGATTACTTAAAATGGTCATGTGGGAAATCTCATTTACGGTTTAGGAATAAAACATCGGGTTGCTGAACGAAATTGTAAACTTCCAAAAAACGTGACAGTTATGGATTTGACAGATAGTCAGTCATTTACCTGTCATTCAGTGCTTATGGTATGGTAAAGTTTAGTTTGTGCTTTTATTCTAAAAATTCCATTTAACTCTTTTATTAATAAAGAAGTCTTTGCTCTAGTTATACTCCTTTTAAATCTGCTCTTTCAACGGGTAAGCAATGGCTTCTCAAGCTTTAGCGTCGTTAACTGCTACCTACACTGATTCCGAGGGCGAGGAAGATATGGAAGATCAGACACCAGAAAAGGAGGAACCTAGGGAAACTCATTCAGTTCCTACTAGCCCAAAGAAGATTGAAGAAAGTAATCAACCCGCCTCTGCACCCGTAACTCCAAAGAGAAGATTGGTTTCATATGTGGACGACACGGTGGTGTCCGATGAGGAGCCGCTATCGCCCGCTGCAGAGAATCAGGACGACATGCGGCGCCTGTCCATGGAGACGGACACCGACGAGGCCGTGCCGCGCTCTGAGCCCGACGAGAGTGAAGACGGCGTCACCATCCCGCCCGAACCGCCCGGCAAGTGCCCCAAGGAGCTCCAAGACAGCATAGCCAAGTTTTACAGCCGAATGTTAAATGAAGGACTTGACATGAACAGGATCATACAGGATAAAAAGATGTTTAGAAACCCTAGCATTTATGAAAAGCTAATACAGTTCTGTGATATTAATGAATTAGATACAAATTATCCTCCTGAAATCTATGACCCACTCAAGTGGGGCAAAGAATCATATTATGATGAATTATCCAGAGTACAGAAATCAGAGATGGATCGCAGGGAGAAAGAAAAGAAAGAGAAACTAGCCAAAATAGACTTTATAACAGGAGTAGCAAAGAAATCTGAAAGTGATGATGAAAAAAAGAGGAAGTCTAAGTGGGACCAGGCAGCACCCAACGTGTCCAACAAGCCAACCATCAAGCAGCCGGGGCTGGTTCAACAACCACTCACTAGCAATGTTACAGGAACTAAGGGCACCATTATCTCAGCATTTGGTTCTTTGCCCAAGAAACCAAAACTTTGACTAGAAACAAACTATTCATAAAGACAAATCAGCATCTATTTTGTGTAGCAGAGACTTTTGGTGTTTTGTGCTGATGTGGATTTAATAAAGTGAAATAAGTACTATGCTTCAAATTTTTACATACTTAGCATACGACTAATATTAATAATAGTTAATAAAGTTTTAATAAGAGTGTAATAAAAAAGAATAGCTTGTAAAATAAACAAATTATTTTATTTAAGGTTTTATTAATGCTTCCTGTTCTGAAAAAACCGGACAAGTGCAAGTCAGACTTGCCCTCCGAGGGTACCTTAATTTTGTAAAGATTATTTTTGAAGTGAAACTTCTTATGCAACTTCCAACAAGTATAACGCTACCATGGAGGGGGAATATTTTTTAAAACTCACTAAGAGATGGCAGTATTACAAGATTTGTGACTACGTAGTTCTACTAGGTATGCAAGATGGCTTCTCTCAATTTCCTTCGCTCAATTTCCATGAGTAGAATAACCTCGATAAACTTATGTAATAAAAATAATACAATAAGAAAACAACAAAATATTATTTAGAAGCTCGATAAAATAGCGAGTTTCTGTTTTTACGTGAATGCGTGGCACTCGAACGCATGCGTGTAGTATTACGAAGTTTCACTTCTTCCGCGCGGAGGGACCCCACACACAGATTTTTTTTATGATTTAATTATAAATGTATAGTTTACAGACTTTTCCCTATACTTGTAGTGTAAGACGATATTACATGCCAAATTGAATAGTTTTAGGTCAATGGGAAGTACCCTATTAATTTTGATTCCCTTGAGTGTCGAATATACGGTTTTTGCGGCATAAACGGCCGTTTCTTTTTTTACGTTAAATTAAAAGTTTGTTTTTTTTTCACAGCTCAAAGGACTGAGGACTTGACAGAGACTGAGACAGACGGACAACAAAGCGATCTTAGAAGGGTTCAATTTTTTCCTATTGAGGTACGGAACCCTACAAAGAAGTTTATAAGTTCACATGGGTTTTCTTTAGCCTCACTAGTGTCCTACAGCTATGCAAAGGCCTGCCCTTTTCCTTCTAAACCAGCTCACCACCTTGTTTTATTTGGTCTGAGCTCACCACATCTCTACCACCTCTTTGTGCTAGGTGGCGAACCCATTACTGCTTGGCTGTCCTTCTCAAACTTCTTACAATAAAATCACATTTTATTACAATTTCTTTATCGTTGGTTGCTCGAACTAAAATGGTAGTTTCCATAATGTTGTCCCCATTCAGAAAAAAAATACAACTTTCTATAGAATACTTCCCATAGGTACTATACAATATACCATCCGCGTAGGCACAGAATACATAATAATAGTACTAGTGTGTGTGTGTGTAGGTATGCAATTGACAACACACAAATAATCAAATGTCAAGTAAGTAACGTAGGTACCTATTATAGCACTGACTTAGCAAATGACAGTCTTGACAAATGACAGCGACAGGCGACAGCTACTTGTCATTGTTACTATCTATTGGGTTGTACGACAAAACCAAAACCGAATAGGTATGCAATAACGATTTTAACCCAGGTATGGTTAAAATGTGAAGGATTAACGTATGTTAGTTAGTTTGTGTTTGCGTATGTCAGTGACGTACTATCTAATACAAAACGAAAACATTTTTTTTTTGACTCAGGTCAGTTTCTAAAACCCAATACACAACAACGTTCCTGTGTCGCACAATATTAGGTTCCTGCCTGTTATGTCCTTGTATTTATCACGATCAGTTACATTCGTGGCATTATAAAATACTTAAATACACTCCAGAAACTAAATTGTGCAAAGAAATCGTTCCTTCACGTTTGTGTTGAGTGGTCACACATCAGTTTATTTACAAAATACTCTAAAATTGCAATTTTGACTATTACCGATTTTCATAACACTCAGTCATGTCATGATGTGTGATGAATCGGTAATCATGTCAACAGAACAACACTAAAACTAAAAAGTGTTGGGTCGCGGGTGCGGGAGGGTGGGTATCTATATAAACACAACAAACCTTTGTTTGTCGCGAAGTTCGTCAATACTCGTTTCGCGTCATTTCATTTTCCGTCCATCTGACGCAGTTGCGCGCAGTTTGTGTCGTAGTATTGTTGTTATTTACATTGTGGAATGGCCGAGGTGCCCGCGAGCGAGCCCATGCCATCGTCTAGCGAGGGTGCGGTCGGCCCTGACGTGAAAGATGCCGACGAGCCATTGACTAAAAAACGTAAAATTATTGACAAAGAGGGGAGCGACAAGCTCGAGCACAGGCTGGGGGGCATCCTGTGCTGCGCAGTTTGCCTGGACCTGCCTCAGGCGGCCGTGTATCAGGTATTTTAAAACAGCTGATAGTGTCGATGCTCGCATCAGCTGTTTTACCAATCTTTTTCTTGTTACGTAAGCAGCTGAGCCTTCAGCTCACAGCATACATTCGCGTCGTGGCGACGCCTACACGACGTCGCTTTATCACTCATCATTTTGAGAGTAGTAGATTGAATGGCGTCAATGTATTGTATCATTTGGTTGTCATTGTAAAGTTGGCACAGCTAATACCTGTGTTGGGTGTTGTTACCTAGTCTTATGAATTGTGTTCATTTATTTTATGATTCAATTAGCCAATGTAAGTGTGACCTATGACCTATTGTATTATTGTGTACCTACATAATCTGAGCAAACTGTGTTATATGTCAGTACTCCTAGGAGTTAAGTGTCTGTGATATTGTTATTGATAACTAGTGTGTATGGTCCATAGTGTAGCAAGTAAACTTAGCTGTATACACTCTTGTAACATTTCATTGTAATAAAGAAATGTTTGAGAGATTTACTTCTTTCTTTATTCAGACATCCCCTTTACAATCCCCATCCCAAATTCAAAAGTATCCTTTTTGATTTTTATTTAGAAAACATAAAAAAACATACCACATGAATATTTGTATGTTATGAAATAGTATTATTGCCAGTGCTCTCCCACCCATCATATTTATTTTGCAAAAAATATAAATCAGATTTTTTTATGTACTTAATGTCCATTTTTGTGCAAAATATTATTGATATCAAACATAATTTGGTAAATGAAAACACTAATTTGATGATGAAAGAAAAATTAATCATGAAGGCAAAATTAAAATCAGTTGTTCCGCATACTTAACATTTTTTTTTCTGTTACAGCAGTATTTACTATGTGTAGTTTGATTACAGGTGGCACACGCAATCACGGCCAGAGGTACACCATGTAGCACACACATACATGCATTTTAATTTCTCTGTTGTTGTATTTATCAAAATGAAGGGAAGGCCTTGTTTTTCCAAAAAAATATTTTAAGTTTATTTTAAAATCCTTTCCACCTCTATTGAAAGGTTTAATCAGTTTCAAACATTGAATGATCATTACACCTTTTACACACATTGTAGACTTAAGAGTATATGTAGACAAACAAATGACTGTTACACAAAACATGTTGTGCCATGCGCCATTGCCGCGTACTGACACGGCTGTAACATTGCAGTGTAGCAATGGGCACTTGATGTGCGCGCCGTGCTTCACGCACCTGCTGGCGGACGCGCGGCTGCGCGACGAGGCCGCCACGTGCCCCAACTGCCGCGTGGAGATCTCTAAGACGTCGGCGTCGCGCAACCTCGCCGTCGAGAAGACGGTGTCGGAGCTGCCGTCCGAGTGCAAGTTCTGCACTGGTGTGTTCCCGCGCCACTCGCTGCAGCATCATGAGGAGAACACGTGCGACGACAGGTGACGCACGCCTTCTCACACTTATCTGCACAGTTTCATTACGCACACATCTTCTGCCGTTATCGCGCTACAATGTTCTAGTAGCTTAGCCCGAACACGTTTGGGGACAGACGTTGATTACATTTCCACGCATAATTACTTTTCAAATTAAGGCAATTTTTGAGTTATGAAACGAAAATGGGACAATAGGTATTTGTATGGAACTCATACAATCTTTCATTATGATAGGTAGCCGCTCCCAAGCCCCAGTGGCGAGTTAATACTTAGCAGTACTTAGCGTAACGCCTACTTAACGAGGCCACATATTTCTTCCCCCAGGAAGTTCAAGTTCTCGCAAATCGTAGTCGATGGGTCCCCCGACAGGCGCTACCTCGATAGTTTGGTTCGCATTGTGTCCAGCGTGTACTGTGTGCTGGCGGGCGGGCTGGGCGGCGTGGGCGCGCTGCGCAGTGCGCCGCTCAAGCGCCGCCGGCCGCGCAGGTGTGTCTGCTTCATCGCGCCACTGCGCCACTCTTCACTCACTAACATAGCTGTATCGCTTGGTAACGCCTGGTGTAATGCGAACCGAACTCATCGCCTGCATTTAGCTTGATTCGTGTCCTGTGTAGCACATCAGATATAACCCGGTCCTTTCAGTTGGCTTTGCTATCCTAACGCATGATGGCATATTATGGAGTGGAGATATTAATTTTTCATAATTCTCGAATCTTGTGTCCTTGGGCCCCGACAACCATTAGGCTGCTGTCCTTATCCCAGAGCTCCCACGCCCGATGGTAGCACAGTGTACGCCTGTGGCATCACGCCGCGCCGGCTCGTGTGGTCGTGCGTGAGTCATGTTGGATTGTTGCGCAGGATCACGGGCTGCCGGTTCGCGGGCATCGGCTGCCCGTGGCGCGGGCCGGCGCACGAGAGCGGCGCGCACGAGGCGCAGTGCGTGCACCCGCATAAGTCGGCAGCGGAGGTGGTGGGCTTGCTGGCCGAGCGCGACAAGCGCAACCGGGAGGCCACCGTCGTCTACAACCAGGTGCTCGAGCTGCTCTCCTACGAAAAAATTACCTTTAATGGTGAGTTTATATCACTACGTATCAAACACCCTTATATCCCACATAATCCTTACCATTCCCAGATTAATTATATTAAACGTTTCTAAAAGTAAAAAGTACTATCTCAGCCACCATATCATAGATGTCAGCTACTGTAAATACATCTGTAATACATCTCAGCTTGGTATTTATTTTAAAGCATCTACATTTGTGATATGTATTCAAGCAGTAAGCTTCTAAAATATATGAAGTCCAAGTAGTTCTATCGACTTCTAATTTTATGACTTAGTACCTACGCCTACGTTTAAAACCTAGTTATGTACTAACACGAATTGGAAGGCGGGGTCTTAGTTCGCTCACTATGCTGAATAGGGGATGATCTCATTTTTTTTTTCCGTCGGTTAGATTATTGGACACGTATTTTTCTTTTTTCATGTGGTCATAAAATTACGGAGATATATTGAGTTGAAATGGCGCATGACGTCACATATAGGTAATTTTTATACCTACTTGTGACGTAGTGAGCCCCCACTCTCCAACTTTAATGAGTTTTAACTAAGTGATATTTTGATAAAACAAAAAATACGTGTCTAATATTTTTGTATTACCTGTCTGACGGACAAAATAGAATGTCGTTTTCTTTACCCAGTCTTCACCCCTATTGCGAATAGCGGTCTCTCTCTGGGGGTAGCGGCCAGTGGCAGTTGCTATTTTCATGTTAAAAGAATACGATGTATTATTTTACATGCTAAGTTATATTAATTAAGTTTTCGAGTTGATATCTGAAATACATGTTTTAATGGAACATATGTTGTAAAATCCGTGGCGGAAATAGTACTCGTAATACAGATGGTGATTTATAAAATCAAGGTGTAGCGACCTACAAAAAGCATCTTATATCAAAAAGTACTACCGCGCCATCTATGAAAAAAATTAAGAATTTATAGGGTCTGAATCTCGCAAGCCAGTTTACATCGACTTAAGACCATAATTATAGAAAAAATGATTGTGTGGTTCTATAAAACCACGGTTAAAGTGAAACTTTTTTAAACTGAAACTTTTTATACATCGTCTCAAA
Source organism: Cerastis leucographa (assembly GCA_963082945.1). NCBI lineage: Eukaryota > Metazoa > Arthropoda > Insecta > Lepidoptera > Noctuidae > Cerastis > Cerastis leucographa. The sequence continues at coordinate 19,910,010 of OY720362.1, read as the reverse complement.
CTAAAGTAGAGTGGAGTAGGGATAAAGTGAAAGGCGCTTCCAAATTTTTTTAGTTAAATGTCAATAGTGTGAAAAAAAGTTTCACTTTGACCGTGGTTTCATAAAACCACACAATCCTTTTTTTTTTTTATTTGACACTTTCTTTGAAATATTTAGTCGGCGTTGTAAAAAGAACGAATTAGTTTATTATAAGCCTTCTTATTTTCCCGCGGCTTACATATATAATAAGAGGTAGGGTTCTGAGCCAAATAAAATTTTTGCGGCTAGATTTATAATCTTTCATAATCATCTGGCTAGTATTTTCCCAAGTATGTTGTGGCTAACCGGATGCAGCTGAACACCCAGTATTTCACATGAGCAACCAACCCACTGAGGTACTGGATAGTGCATGATACCTACTGGAAAGACTGGTTGAGGATTTCGGGCTTCTAACTACCCGTAACGACCGTATGAATGACAGCCAGCCAGTAGTTCCGAAACACGGTGGATCACGGTATAGCAGGGATGCGCTCCGGTGCGGTTGCGCTATCACCCGCTAAAGGGAATTAGTAAAGTATTAATAAAGCACATTTTATTCATCTGTACATTTTCTATACTTAGAAGGTTTCAGCGTGATTATCTCACCACTTTTCAACAATGACTATTTGAATAACATTACTAAATACAGATTTGATTTCCGAATTAACAATTCGGCACACACACACATTTCGGGTTCGTGGAAGTCTATTAAAGTCTCAGATCAGTCATGTCCGTTCTTATGTCCGTCTTATGTGTTATTTGCTAACATACCATTAAATTTGACTTGAGATTTGACAGCATCTTAAAGAATCGAATATATTTCTAGAAGCGTCATGTTCGTGAACGGGCGCTGTCAGTTGTGACTGGTCATCTGATAGCTGCCACGGTTTATTTTAATTACTGATTTAATCTTTTACTCCAGACGCTCTTAACTTGCCCGTATTTCTACATTGTTCTCACATATTTGTAATTCTTAACATGAATGATGTAACCAAGATTTTGTAACATATTTTGATTTGAAAAAGTGTCCATGGAGTTTCTTGCCCGTTCTTCTCCATAGAGATCTACGCTACGGAATGGGCTACTACAGTACTTTCATAAGTTATTATGCCTTGTGACTGGGACTGTAGCTTCCCGTTTTATTTTGTTTTTTGACTTTCAAAAGTGCCTGTAATGGTCTAATTGAAATAAATGCTTTGACTTTTGACTTTTTTTGGAAAAGCCCATTGACTCCAAGTGAAGCCTGGTTTACATGGGCTAGTTTCTCAACCGTCGCTAGCCGAGGATAGAAAAACTGTTCTCATGCAAACGAGGCTTATTCTCTACAATAATATTATGTCGCATGTAATTTTGAGGCTTGAGAGCAGTGCGCACTAACAACCTTAACGAAGAATGTGTCGCAGACCTCCAGCTGAAGCCCTACCGTACGGAGGAGTTCCTCCATAAGTTGTACTACGAGACGTCCAGGTTCTCCGCCTTCGGCCACCAGTGGGTGGTAAAGGCCTTTGTCAACAAGAACCAGCGCGACCCCACGCAGAGCTCGCAGCGGGAGATCACTTACCAGGTATGAGCCTCACTCACCAGACTGTCACAACCCAGCACTACAACACGAGGAGGCCGGAGACTGCGCAGAGAGCACGACCTACCACTGTAATAGAGGTTTAGTAGTACTTGCATTAAGATGTTCACACGGGCAAGGCCACGTTTGCCTTCATGATCATGTGGTTGATAGACGTCACCTCGTGCGGTGCTTTGACCGCGACTGGTGGATGCAAAACTTGCAGCAAGAGTTAGCTACAGTAAATCATAGTCGAACACTAGATCTTCAATATTCGTATGCGTTTCATTGAATCGATGTTTTCTCATTATTTCACTTCTTGTTAGTTAGTGACAAGCACTCCTATGGCACTGAGTGCCAAATTGTATTTCGTCCTCTTTCGTACCAATGGTAGGTCTTAACAAATTACTTGGGCATAGTAATTGGCTAATGGCGTCCACTCAAATTTAAAATGACTATCTAAATTAGCCGCCGGTGAAGATTTGTATTCTGCACCGTATTGTCCAGGCCTTCCAGGAGTCGGGCGCAGAGCTGAGCACAGAGGCGACCTCCACGACGTAACGCATGCGTGTATAATACAGATACTCGAACATCATAATGCGGTCAGATTGCCCTGCAGTTGATCCTGAAGAGTAAGACGGTGTGCGGGCTGGCGCTGCAGTGGGTGGTGCTGCGCGGGCCGTACGGCGAGGCGCGCGTGGCCCCGCGCGTGTGCACGCACACGTTCCACGAGGACGCGCCCGACGCCGCGCCCATGCCGCTGCCGCTCGCCGACGTCAACGACACCAACCGCCTGCTCTCCAACAAGGCTATACACTTCAGGTACCACCGCTTACCGAACTATACTGCGCGGCCACACGAGGAACTAACGAGCCATCTTGTTATTTCAATACACTTTCTACTACTTTCACATTTAAAATGAATCATGGTCCTTCCGATGCTTGAATTAGTCGTCAGGGCGCTGTTGGTAAACTTTTTTGAAAGAGTTAGACCCAACTATGGCCACGCGACATTTCGTACTCCTCTTTTTTCTTCCCGGAAACTGGGCAGATTCAATTATTATTGACGTTGTGTGTGTGTTGTAGTGGGCCTTTCTCCATACAAACGTATTCCGATGTTTTCTTCTTGGATAATGCGTCTAAAGCAATGATTTTTCCAAAAAATCTAGGTCTTATTAATACATGCCCCTATCATTTCCTTTTTTTCAAAATAAACACCCAAAAACCGGAAAAAAAGCGCACCTTTTTACCGTCATGTTCAGACGACTATCAGACAAATAAGTTTTTGACAAAAAAATAAAATAATAGAAGCATAGAAGATATACTGTTCCTCTAAATATGATATAAGAATTATTTAGTTTAGTTTTGAAGAAGAAAACAGCGAAATACAAAACGTCTTTTGGTCAAGATTTTTGTAGGTAAAATCAGCCTGAGCTGCAGTTGTCCCTTTCGCACTTTACGGGGGCTTGGTCGGGCGCAGCGCGACGGCAATAGTTTCTTCAAATACCTTCTAATTCTTTCAAATACCGACTAGAGTCCCCTCTTAAGAACTGATGTAAATGTGGTGAGCCACTCGTGTCCCAGTTTGCGCAGTGCACGACGCGAGGTGTCGAGTGTTTTATTAATTTTATTATTGTAAAAAAATGAGTAACTGATAATATGTTATTATTACTATCTATTCATTATTAATCTTATTTTATAATTTATGACTTGTGTCTAAGCGTGTGTCTCGTTCGCAGGCTCATAATGTTCCTGTCGTCGAAGTGACGCGCCGGCCGCGCGCTCCAGTCGCGACCTTTTGTACCGCTTTACACTCACACTGTGCGTTTACCAAAGAACAATGCAATCATGCCACATACACATCTTATTCGCGTTTGAGATCAATCGAACATCAAAATAACTCGAATTATCGGATTTCTCAAATAGTAGATTCGAGGAATGCAAATGAAATTTGTAATATAATTATTTATTTATCGGATGTTTCAGAGTCGTTAATTAATGTTACGATTGATCTGTCAAATACTCATCGCATTCTTCTTACACATTTCGCTTTTTAGAATATTAATATTATTTCTATTCTTATTTCCTTTATTCAATAAATATTTATACATAATAATATAATATAAATTACATTTTTAAATATTTGAAAATGAAACATTTAAATTATAAGATTATAGCAATTATTTCTATATTAATTTGATATTTCCTAAATTAAATTGAAGCAAAATTCAAAAGGCAGGTGTTTGAGATTATAATTGAGTACAAATTTATATTAATTGGGGTTTTATTAGTTGACTCGTTAGTGATTTAAGTATTGACTTATAGATGTTAATGACTAGTGTAAGCTTTTCGCTTCTAAAGACGTTTGGTTCGGTTAATCTTGATCGTGTGAAATACGATGCGCGTGTCCGGAAAAATGTCATTACAATGATTAATTTATATTTTTATATATAAATTTATACGAGATATTAAATTCGGCAGCTGAACTGAACTGAAAACTATAGTGAGCGTATCGGATACGCACAATATTCCTTGGTATCTTTATACTCGGTAATATCTGCCTTTTCCCAAGTATGTTGTCGCCGACTTCCAGTCTCATCGGAGGCAGCTGACTCTCAATATTTTCCATGGAGCCACTGCTTGTCTAAATTCTATAAAATAAATATTTGGAAATAATGGCCATAAAATGTATATACGTATATAAAAAACTATTTTGAAGAGTTGTGTTTATCATAAATCTTATGTATTTTGCGTGCGTGATCTTTAGTTCGGCTCTTGACTGTATGTGTAATCACTAAATTATAATTTTTAAACGTAACCCCGGAGCCCGGTTACAGCTATAATTTTATATAAAGAATTACTTTTATTTACAAATAGCAGTAATTTTTGGTTTCGATTAAAGTGCTAAGTTATTGATGAAATGTGTTGTTTAAATTCACCGTTTACTGCTCCTTAAAAATCTGATGGCGCAGCTAATATGAACAATGAACCAAGGAGCGTATCAGGGCGCGCCTGCATTGTTGAGTAGGTTTAATGCCGCCTGCTTCCAACTCAGCCTAACCCCGCGTCATAACTAAAGCGAACGGTCGCACGAATACGCGATCGTCGCGTTTGAAATTCTTGTCTCTTGCATAAAAATGTTTTTATAAGTAAATACCTACTTAAAATCAAGCTTTTACTTTAACTTGACTATAGATACGGGTGTTAGACTGTGTTAGTAACATTTCTCATTCTAAATAACTAATCCATATATCTAAGTCCGCTTCCCGCTGCACCAGACGGCAACTGTGCGTACGGGTCTAGTGCCCCCGGAATAGACTATTTGGCTCATCAACAAAAACCTTTCAAATGCTGTTGGTGCTCCCCCGAATTCTTCGTATATAATTTTTGCATAATAGCTTGGAAAAGTATTCGTATCCAGCAAACATGCCCGAAGCGCTAGAGAACCGCGGTAGCCCCAACAGCACCCTGAAAGCGTAGTTGTACTGTACTTTACACGAAGTACGTTGTAGGCCTACTGCGTATGTCTAACCTGCAGGTAGCACTTGTAGAATGACTGCAGAACGCCTTGAAAATAGTGAGTTTCACTTCTTTGGTTCATCGTGCAAACCTGCGGGCCAGCATATTACAACGGATCGATAAATTTTGGTGAAATAATAGTGCTATAATGGACTTACTGAAAATGAAAGGATTTATTAGACAGCTGTACAACATGAGTGTATATCAGTAAGGCTTGTGCCTGTTGACGCGCAGCTTGTTCAGAGACTGCGAGATGTTGCGCGAGATCGGTCCGTCGGCGGCGTGTTCGCTTACGGTCCACACGCTGATGATGCCAGACTCGCCCGTCGTCACCAAGATGTCGCGCTGAACAACGAAAATAAAACAAATCAAATATAGGGTAAAATAATACTTTGTTAATGTTAGGTGTGTACACAGAGTAAGCACGTAGTTGTCTAGAACTCGACGAGCCTAAAGGCGAGCTTCACAAGCTGTAGTTTACACGACTTTCGTAAATAAAATGTGTATATTTCATACTAATATGAGTATTATCTGCTAAGTATAAGGTTCATATTCGTATGAAAAGTTTGGTTTAAATTACCTTAAGTGAGGTCTCTGAATCTCGCCCTTAGTGTGGCATTACCAATATGCCAGACTTACACAGGAGTTGCATACCTTATCAAAAACCACATCAAATTGATGCAAATCTCGTCATGACGTCATTTTGAATAGGCAATAAACTGTTTTACGATCCTATAACAGTAGGTACATTAAAACAGTTTAAATGAGTCAGTACTTACGTCCTTGTCGTACCAGCAGCAGCGCACAGTCTGCGCGTTGTGCGCGAAGTTCGTGCTCGGCTGCAGTTTCTTGTCCGCTATCGTCACTGAGCGTAGTACTTGCCTGGAACAGATTATTACATTATTATTTTATAATTCCGAAGGCGTTGGAACTTTATGAAAACGCTTCCGTAAACCATTGTCTCTTTTTTTAGCATTTTAGTTTTCTAGTTGGAATTTATATAAGTTAAAGAGGGCCCCCGGGCAACACACGTCTTGTTCCAATGAGGGGAGGCGAAACCACAGAATGCTACGATCCTTACATACTGCTTTCATATCCTGGTCATACACGCACACTGGTTGCGAGAACTACGCATAAGTACTTTTAAATGAAAAGTATCCGTTTTATGATTAGAACTTACCCATTGCCTCCATAGGAGCCGGCCAGTAGCACTGGTGTGTCGTCTATCGAAGTAAACGTGTCCACCAAGTAACAGTCGTCGGCTTTACTTCTCTGTGAATAATACGAACGTCCTGTTTAGCAGTACTTTAGTATTGCATATGGTGTACTCCAGTGGCGAAGGGTCATAATTATGTAAAGGGAAGCCGAAGAAAAAAAATCAAAATGAACTCGTAATCTCGTATGCAAAGTTTCGTGTCTGTGCTATTAAACGTTGAGGAGTACCCTCGTGAGAAGACGATCTAGGCTGCAGGATGAGTTCATGATACAAATCGTGATTATCCATCAAATATGAACTCGTAAGCAAAGTTTCGTGTCTGTGCTATTAAACGTTGAGGAGTTCCCTCGTGATAAGACGATCTAGGCTGCAGGATGAGTTCATGATACAAATCGTGATTATCCATCGAATATAAACTCGTATGCAAAGTTTCGTGTCTGTGCTATTAAACGTTGAGGAGTTCCCTCGTGAGAAGACGATCTTGGCTGCAGGATGAGATCGAGATACAAATCGTGATCATCCATCAAATATGAACTCTTATGCAAAGTTTCGTGTCTGTGCTATTAAACGTTGAGGAGTTCCCTCATGAGGAGACGATCCTGACTTCAAGATTAAGTTCTGTTTGTCATAAGAATGTATTGTTCTTAGAACCAAAGGTGTGTGCAAAATTTCAGCTCAATCGGACATCGGGAAGCGGTTCTAGATGCAAACATTGAAGTTAAATAAAAGCTTGTAATAATAGTTTAGAGTAGAATTTATCCTAAGTAGATAATTTTATTTTGTACCTACAAAGTGTCATATTCACAATGGCGAAAAAACAACTTAAATAAAGATTTAAAAAAACCAACTAATCTAGTATCCAAACACGTTATTGACAATTACTCATTCCATCTCGTTCTCCCCTACATACAATCTTTTTCTTTCCCTGTCGTAACTCCAAAATCTTCGGCTTACCTAGTCCCTACAAAACGTTGCTAATTCACGTGTCCGCGCTCATACGAATTTAGTTCTGAATTCTGACACCCGAGCACCGGCTTACTGGCGCCACATGTTGCTTTCTTTGTTGAGATGAAAAATTTTGGCATTTTTGTAATGTTTTCAATCCTATGATGTATTTAATGTCTGTTTAATGTGTACTGTGATGTGATAACCACAGATGTGTACATAATTTACTATTTAACTACAGAAGACACTAGACACTACGTATAGTGTCTTTTTCCCAAAGGGAAGCCGGCAGGAATCGGCTTCTTAGGAGCCTTCGGGCCTGGTGTACTCTTTGAGACAGTAAACTTGTTAATCAGAGTATCGCAGCCTCGACAAATTGGTTTGAGATTAGAAAGGCCTGTGTCCACAATAGACTGCTATAAGCTCATGATGATAATGTTAAAAACTGAATATATTTGGATCATTTTAAGTGTTAAGCAGCTGTGATAAAAATAAATGGACAGACAGGACAGGAACGTCATTTCTGTCCGGCGAACAAATAGTTCATCGTCTGCCGAGCACTTCAGTAGAAATAAAGCAAATTATAATAATGGCAGCCCACCTTAACACTCCTAGAAACTTTATCCCTAGTGAAGCTCCTGAGCATGTCCCCACTGTCCGCATCCCACAGCTGCAGGTCATTGGACTGCGTGATGCAGGCCACCTGCTTGTCGTCCAACCACGAAAGCTTCTCCACTGAGTTCTCTACATTGAGGGAGTAAATCAGTGCGTCGTCTTCTGTCTGCTCCATCACGTTGAATATGTTGAGGAGGCCATCCAGGGAACCTGTTGCTAGAATCTCTGTTTTTGTGTTGTGGAATTTCACCTGCAATTAATGTTTTATAATTTTAGTTGCATAATATAATATGGTGACTGATGATATTACTATTTGCCTGCCTCTGGATTGTTAGATGGCTTGGCAAGGGATCTACGGCAAATTGAGGCCACTGGTTCTTGGTTTGTCGGTTGATGACGAGGTACCAGGTGGTGAACCAGGTAATTTCGATATAAGGGATCAACAAGCGGCCAGCGCCGCCCGCCGTGCGAAGGCAAAGCGAGGCGCTTCTAGTATCTTCATTCTCGAGCATTCGCGATCATAAATAATACGAGGGGTAACATGCTGTCTCCTGGCTGTGTCAGGGGTCAGTGCGCCATGTAGCGTTGAATTTTGGCCCACAGCTCTGAGCCACGAAAAAAAAGTAGTTTTCCAGCAATAATTGATTTAAAAGAGTGACCTTCGAGTTTCTTGCCCATTCTTCTCCATAGAGATCTATGCTTTGGAATGGGCAACTACAGTACTTTCACAAGTTTTGTGACTGGGATTGTAGCTTCGCGTTTTTTTTTTGTTCTTTTGACTTTCAGAAGTGCCTGTAATGGTCTAATTGGAAAAATGCTTTGTGTTTGAGTTTTGAATTTATGTGAAAAGTTACTTAGTTTGATGTACGGAATGCTTCATAGACAGGTTCATTCTGGTTCTGTTTGCACCTTGAATACTTGTAGGGCATATGGCACACATGGCCAGCCAAATCCTCTTTAGTGTTAATCTACTGATGTCTGTGTGAAGATAACTGCCAGCACTGATACTTAATCAGACAAATTGAGAACCAGCTTCTTTTTGAAAATATAGTGCACTAGCTGCCCTGCGCAATTCGTCTGCGTCACATTTTCCCCGTTTTCGCAACATTTTTCATTGCTGCTCCGCTCCTATTGGTCGTAGCGTAATGATATATAGCCTATGTTTCCCCAGGTTGAAATCTATCTTTTTGCCAAATTTCATTAAGATCCGATCAGCCGTTTAGTCGTGAAAAGGTAACAAACAAACAAACAAACATACAAACAAACAAACAAACAAACAGAGTGACATTCGCACTTATAATATTAGTATGGATTAGTATGGTTTTATTACCTGTGTTATATCATCAGTATGCGAGTTCCAGTACCCTCCCAATGGCTTGGTGAGGCGGGTGTCCCAGAACACCAGGTAGGCATCATCCTCCACCAGCTGGCTGCCGGCGCACAGGACCCTGCCATTGGAGGAGATGTCCATGCACTCATATGGCCTGACTAGCTCTTCTTCTTCATCTGAACAAACATAATATATTATAATAAGTGTTGCTAAATAAAGAAGGTCTTTGCTCAGCAGCAGACTGATCAAATTTCATCATAAAAAAAAAACAGAAATGTAAGTTCTAAACAAATTACTTATGCAGATTAATGTTAGTTTCAAGTGTGAAAGTTTTAATTTTCTATTTAAACATAACTCAGCAAAACTTGGAGGATCTATGATTATGATTTTTTACAATGGGAAAATAAATCACCTTTGTACTCCTGCACGCAGCTCCCACTGGTCCGAGTGTCCCACAATTTGACCAGCCCATCCTGACCGGCCGAGTACACAAGGTGGTCTTCCTTGGGGTCACATACCACCTCCGTGAGAGCCTTCTGATGGCCGCTCAGACGACACACCTTGTGCAAGGATGTGTTGTTTAACTGATAGACTTCTATGCCATTGTCCGATAGACTTACTGCTAGTCTTAAAGATCTGCCGGTTTCAATTAAAATTAAATTAGAACTTATTGTCCTATAGATGTATTTTTTTTAAAGTAAGTATGATATAAGTAATAAAACTTTTTTTTAATACAGGACACACCAGGTATAAAAAGTAAACAGGTTTTAATTTTTAATCTTTTATTACGTTTAGGAATAAAATACCATGATACTCACTTTGTAGCGTGCAATTTATTAACGTAAGAATTTTTAAGTGATACCGCACTTTCTGTTAATAACTTGTATTTCTTATGGAACTGTTGTTCTAAAACTTCAGGATCCACAGTATCCCTATCAACTTCTTCATTATCAACTATATCAGCCATTATTATGTTCACTTTAAGTAAATATTATTGTTTTAAGAGATATATTACGTTCAGGCAATGTTGTAAACAAACATTTTGCTTTTAATTTTGAGGTTATGTCTCCCTAAATGGATATGACATGCGCGTTTGACGTTGACAGCTACCCCAATGAACGTTCGGAAACGCTGATATTCAAGTATTTAGAGAAAAACCGTAAGTTTACCAGCATGGAATTTTCTGTTCCGTTATTTCCAGTAATAAATTATGGATTTAGTAAAAAAATACGGTTTCACTTTGATTTAATTCAATAAAATATATTTATTCCACTGTTAATATATAAAGGCTTATGTTTAACATAACACCAGATAAAGTAAATATAACCTTAAAAAACATTTTTATACTGCCTAAAATAGTAAATGATCACCAGAATTAAAAACCTGAAAATCACAGCTCCGAACTAAGGCGTAGTCGACGGAGCCCCGCTACGCGGGGCTCCTATTTCTCTCTGCACTTGCAGGGTTTAAAGTAACCTAACACGAAGGGGATGTCGGGGTCTTAGTTCGCTCGCTCCACTCGCTCAATAGACCCCGCCATCCCATTCGAACCTAACCTGTCCGAGTCGGGGTGCCCAATATCCCGAGCTCGCTTTGCTCGCACTTGCTTCCTAAGTTCTTCTTGCCACAAAATTTGGTGATCATTTACTATATTTGGTCTTTGAATACAATTTTTTTGGTGTTTAGTATTTTTTTTTTTTGGTAACGTAGCTTAGGATCTCAAAGTATTTTTTGGTGCTCATTATATTTAATCCCATATATAAATAAAACATTCACTTACATTGATAAAACGTTAGAATACAATAACGGTGCAGGGATGTCGCTTCCAGGCATGGGAGTTTCTGCTAAACTTAATCAATATGTGCACCTGCCATTCGTGTTACTAATAAAAATATATTCGATTATTTGTAGGTCGTCCTGCGATATGCGCCCCGATATCTGGGTCCAGCACGTTCTATGTCTCCTGCGGCCAGCCTAGCAGTTAGAATCTTTAGTGGTATTGGAGGAATACTGTTCAGCTCAGTTGTTGAATCAGAGAACGCCCAACGGATGTAACGTTCCATGCGGATATGATCTAGAAACATCATAAAATATTATATTTTATACAATTTCGAAAGTAACACCTCTTCTTTAGTTTTAAAACACCTGATCATCATTTTACCTATGGCTGGGTCGACGATAGCGAAAGCCCGTTTGACGTTCTCGACGGTGACAGTCTTGTTGGCGGCATGCTTCCCGCCGAGCTCGGCGACCACCTCGCGGATGTACTTGTCCTGCGCCAGCTGTCGCTGTCGGAACAATTCGCGCGCGAACTCCACGCGGTCGAAGCCTTCTTCATTCTTGGGAGTAAGAAGAAATTGTGTGTATACAAGGTGTTATTTTGCAACCTCGTCAAATTCATGGAGGTAACTATGCTAATGATTCTCATCCCGAATCAATAATAAAATGGGTAGGTAATTTTTCTTTTTTACAGAAATCGGTAAGTGTGAACCACCCGTGTTTTAAATGCGGCCCGTCTGATTCTTGCCTTATAACCTCTCTTACACACATACAAACAATCTCAAACGTTTATTCGATAATTTCTTAATCCCTAAACCACGGTAAGGGGGTTATTCTGAAATACTGACAAACTTAAACAACAAAAAAAAATCAGCGTTTATTAATAATTAACTAGGTACCGAAATTTTAATTGATTATTTATGTGTTTCGTTACCACCTCCTGAAATTTGACGAGGTTGCAAAACAACACCCTGTATAATAATACTAGCTGTCCCGCACACATTCGTCTGCGTCACGTTTTCCCCGTTTTCGCTACATTTTTCATTGCTGCTCTGCTCCTTTTGGTCGTAGCGTGATGATATATAGCCTATGTCCTTCCCCAGGTTGAAATCTATCTTCTTGCCAAATTTCATTAAGATCTGATCAGCCGTTTAGTCGTGAAAAGGTAACAAACAAACAGAGTAACTTTCGCTATGGATTACGGATAATTTTGATGATTATTTATACTTATTTGGTCACCGTGATTCTTAGCTATAATCTGAACCAGTAGACAACTGTTGTGGACATACAGAAAGACTCTGTTGCGTTAGCTAGTTATTAGATAAAATCTTATTAGTACCTCTTGAAACAATTTATCGAGGTTGATATCGTTGTTATTGATCTTCAGTTTTAGTTGTTTGCGCACCACGTCCATCAAGTTCTTGATGTCCACTTCACTCTTTAGTGGAAACGTAGCTTTTGATATCTTCTCAAATTCTTCGATTGTTATTGTCTGAAAGAAAAATAATGTAAGTAGGGTTGTTCAGTGAAACACGCAATGCTGCTGCTTTCGGTTATTAGGTTTTACCGTTAGGAATTTCTCGGTTGATGACAATAGACTCGCCCGCTATGACATGAACTTTAACATAACTGCCAAACTGTGGGTGTAATATAGGTCACCTCTGCCCCCAATAGACGTGCAGCACATGTGTGTACCTCCTGATCCTTGCTGTGCTTGTACAAGTTGTCCCGCAGCGCCTGCCAGTGCCGGCGATGGCCCCAGTAGATGTGCTCGCTGAGGTGGCCGTGCAGCACTCCCCAGAACAGCTTCACTTGCGGCTCGTCCAGCATCTGCTCGGCGCCTGCGCACAGGTTGTACGCCCACTCCGCGCGGACTGACGGCTGACCGTATCTACGAAAAGAGTGATTAATGTTGGTTGAAACTTCGGAGATTTCATTTAGAATAATGCAAAAACATGCAAGGTCCATGCATGGTTCACATTAGGGCTGGACTGGAGGTGGTGCTGGAGGGGAGGCCTTTGACCTGCAGTGGGATAAATTAGGTTGCCAATGGCAGTTAGAGGCTGTTGGGGCTTGCACCAAGAGCTGCAAAAATGAATCTGCAAACATAATTTGGACAACAAAAGTTGCGGCTTGTTATAACTCATTACGATTACGACAAGTAGTAGGCACCTGTCTTCAAAGTACTGTGTGACATAGTCCTGCATGGAGACATCGGGGCTGTTCATCTTGCCGAGCCAGATGTCGGTGATGATGACGCTGATCTCGCGCCGTGACAGTCGTAGGTTGCGCACCTTACCGTCGTAGCGCAAGTACGGAGGTATCGCGGGATCCATGCCCTAAGAAAAGAAAGAATATCAGAAAAAAGTTATAATAAACAGAACGAAGGGTTTTTATGGAGAAGTGAGTAATGAAGCTTACAAGCCCATCAAAATGTTCCAGATTGTCGCTTTCAGCAGCTGGACCTAGTTCTTTCAGTAGCACCCTCAGGATATCTCGCGAAGATAAACCGCTGGCCAGCTGCCACCATCTGGAAAAAAAGAATTTTGATCTCAGTTGTTCTTCATTCCTATACTTCATGAGTTCTGTATGATGTCGGACGTAAAGAATAGCACCATCCCATATCTTCCCGTGGGTGTCGTAAGAGGCGACTAAGGGACTTGCTAGAGAATGGGCAGCAGCTTTGCAACAACCGCACTGCGATCGCCAACCCGCCTGCCAAGCGTGGCGATTATGGCAAAACCTCCCTTATGAGCGCAAAAAAGAAATGGCCCCTAGTACCCGGCAGCCCATCTACCCTCGACTATGGTAGCGGTCGAGGTTACGGCGTGGAAAGGGGTGCAAAGGAAGGGATCCGGCTGCCTATACCGACGATTTGACCTGGCAACATATAACACGCGAACATTCCGGACCGACTAGAAGATAACGGAACTCGAAGAGGAATTGAGCAGGTTGCCATGGAGTATTGTAGGACTATCTGAAGTCCGAAGAGACGGGGAGGACACGATGATCCTGAAATCCGGCAACCTGCTCTATTTCCAAGAGGGTGACCGGCAGTCCCAGGGTGGTGTTGGATTTATCGTCCACAAGTCCCTTGTGAATAACGTGGTGAAAATGTGAGAGTGTGTTGACCAGGGTGGCGTACCTTATACTCAGAATATCCTCAAGATATTCGCTGGTCATACAGGTTTACGCCCCAACCTTGGCACACCCCGCTGACGAAGTGGAGACCATGTATTAGGATATCTCTAAAGCCGTGCATGGTTTCAAAATTCACTTCACCATTGTCATGGGGGCTCACTTCAACGCGAAACTGGGCAAACAAGACGGGGATGAGCTGCAGGTGGGGCAATTTGGGGTTGGAGGTCGGAACCACAATTTTTGTGTAGTACACCACTGACTACCCCCTTTTTATTTTAATTCCATAATGTCCATCCAAAGGTTGTCAGGAAAATATCGCTATAAGACCGCCGTTGTAACTATAAAATTAGCAGTTTTGTAAACCCGTTATGTTTGATTACAATAAAGTTTTATTCTATTCTAACCACCGGGGACACCAACTGGCTAGTTTTATGGAGAAGGAGAGCCTCTTTATGATGAACTCCTCCTTCAAAAAGCGTGAGCAGAGGAAGTGGACCTGGCAGAGCCCCGATGGTGCAACTAAAAATGAGATTGAATTCATCATATCAACCAAATAGCAAATGTTCAATGATGTCTCTGTGATCAATTCAGTGAAAACCGGGAGCGATCACCGCATGGTAAGAGGCACATTAAATATTGATATTAAGCTTGAAAGGGCTCGATTGATAAAGTCTACGCTCCGGCCAGTACAGATCCAGATCTGAAACCCCGAGAACTTTCGAACGGCGTGAGATGATCCTGCAGTTTTCAGACGAGGCGTGGAAATACCGGCAGCTCAATAGACGTATCTCAAAAACCAAACCGGAGCTACTGAGGGAGATCGAGAGATTCTATGGGCAGTCGTACACGTCAACCAGTAATCCCGTTGTAAGTCTAGCGAATGACCCAAGAGCTAGACTGACCCGACACTACACCGAAGACATCCCGGACATCAGCCTGTACGAGATTAGGATGGCTCTGAAACAGCTTAAAAACAACAAGGCACCGGGTGATGATGGAATTACAGCCGAACATCTAAAGGCGGGTGGAAAACCGGTACGTAAGGCCCTCAAGACGCTGTTTGATTCCGTCATACTCGAGGGGAAAACGCCACAGGCATGGTGCAGGGGTGTGGTGGTATCCTTCTTCAAAAAGGGCGACAATGCCCGGTAAGGAACTAAAGGAGCAACAAGTTAACAGAGAACCTCTGAGTTTGTTTCGGCTGTTTCTTCTCAGAGTAGTCAGGTACGAAACACCGGCCCCATCTAGTTTTAAAAAAAAATGACATGTAAAAGTGTTTGTAAAAACCTATTTGCAAAATAAACATCATTTATCATTTAAAGGCTGATGTCACTTCTAAGCCATGTCTACAAGTTGTTTTCAAGAGTCACCACGAATCGTCTCGCGCGCAGGTTTGACGATTTTCAGCCTCTCGAACAAGCCGGATTCCGATAAGGCTTTAGCACCGTAGACCACATACATACGCTGCGACAGGTTATACAGAAGACCGAAGAGTACAACCTGCCTCTCTATCGTTTGTGGACTACGAGAAAGGCTTTGTTTCGATCGAGACTTGGGCTGTACTGGAGTCTCTCCAACGGTGCCAAATTGACTATCGGTAGATCGAGGTGTTGAAGTGTCTGTACAAAAACGCCACCATGTCAGTCCGACTTCAGGACCACAGCTCGGAACCTATCATTCTGCAGCGAGGTGTGAGACAGGGAAACGTCATATCTCCAAAACTGTTCACCGCTGCACTGGAAGATGTCTTTAAGGTTCTGGACTGGAGAGGGCTAGGCATCAACGTCAATGGCGAGTTATTACACCTTCGATTTGCCGACGATATAGTGGTCATGGCTGAGACCATGGAGGACCTCAGTACAATGCTCGATGACCTTAGTAGAGCTTCCGAGAAAGTGAGTCTTAAAATGAACATGGATAAAACCAAAGTCATGTTGAATGCCCATGTAACGGGATCCCTTCTTTTCGCATAATGTTCTTTGTCCTAATATACTTCGGCATAACGATTTTGGCACAATTTGTTTTGGCCTAATAATATTTCGGCATAATTTTTTTAGGCATACATTTTATGTTGGCATAATCATCTTAAAGAGAGCAGCGGTGGCCCAGTGGTAGCAGCCCCGGCTTACGAGCAGTAAGTCGCAGGTTCGAACCCAGGCAGGCGCATTACTTTGTGTAATTTATTTCATCACCGCTGCTCTCAAAACGGTGAAGGAAAACATCGTGAGGAAACCGGCATGTCCTAGAACTAAAAAATCGAAGACATGTGACATCTACCAACCCGCACTGGACCCGCGTGGTGGATTACAGCCCATTCCCTCTCATAGAGAGGAGGCCTGCGTCCCAGCAGTGGGAACAATATAGGCTGATGATGATGAATTTTTTTTGGCATAAATTTGATTCGCATAACTTTAGTAGGCCTAAAAATTAAACTAACTAGGTTAATAATTTAATATTCTGTGCAACAGAAGTTAGTGACAGAACCGAATTGCTGCAAAACCGACTCCACGTAGTCTTGTTTGTCCTACCCCTAGAGTGTAATTTAAAATCGCGTAGGCGCGTAGGGGTGAGGCTTGCTTATAAAAAAGTTATGCTTAATAAATTTATGCTTTAGAATATTATGCTTAATCATTATTATGGTTACAGAAATTATGCTTAAAAAAAATATGCGTAAGTAATATGTTATGCGTAATTATATTATGCGAAAATATAATTATGCCAAACGACATTATGCTAAGTTATATTAGGTCTTAAAATTATCCAAATGGATAGGGAACCCCATGTAACACCCACTTCTATCAAGAACGGAGACACTACAATCGAAGTAGTAGAAGAATATGTCTACCTGGGACAAACGGTCCAGTTGGATAGGTCTAACTTCGAGAAAGAGGTCAATCGTCGCTTCCAACTCGGCTGGGCAGCGTTCGGGAAGTTGCGTGGTATCTTCTCGTCCAACTTAAATACCGCAGTGTCTCAAGACGAAAGTCCAAGACCAGAGCGTGTTATACCAGTGATTACATACGGGAACGAAACGTGGTCGCTCACAATAGGCCGCATCAGAAGGCTCAAAGTCACCAAAAGGGCAATGGATAGGGCGTGATCAGATCAGAAAGGAGAACTTCCGCAAGAGAATCAAGGTTACCGACGTAGCCCGAAGAATTGCCAAACTGAAGTGTCAGTGGGCAGGGCACATTGCTCGCAGAACGGATGGCTGATGGGGCCGAAAAGTTCTGGAATGGCGACTGCGAACCGGGAGACGATGCGTTGGAAGGCCTCCCAATAGGTGGACCGATGACCTGGTGAAGGTTGCGGGAATCCGCTGGCTGAAATGAACTTCAAAGATAAGGGCCTTCCCCTAGAACTTATACTTTTTTTTAATATTTATTAAATATTACACTAAACTTTAAACACTTTTCCTAGGTATTATCTACCAGTTACTTTATACAGGGTTGAATTCAATTAGTTACCGGAACTCCATAAGCCTGAACTGGAACATAGCCCAATAGTAGATTTTAAAATTACCTATCCCGTCCTCCGCCAATGAAGTCGGCGCACAGGTCCCACTGCGGACGCGGCGTCCCCGCGCGCTCCAGCTCACTGCAGCGCTCCTTCGTCTCGAGCAACTCCTCCGCGATAGACGTCTTTGATGCTGTAAGTATAGGTTTACAAATGAGCGATTCTATGCAAACAACGAATGCTACAACATGGCGCCTTTATTCCCCAAAAGGTCTCTACTCTCGAGGAATACAGGAGGTATGTTGTCGCAGAAGAGGCAAAGTGATATCACTTCAAAAAATAATTTTATCCATTGTCGGAGTAGCTCCAGACTGCTGCTGAGAAACGGAAAACCTAATATGTAACACCTTACCTTCTCTATGAATCAAACCCGGTACCCCTGGCGGAGAAGTCGCGCTTCAGATCACTGGAGCAACAGTCAAAGACAGTTTAAGAAGGTTTAGCGTACCTAAAAGTCGTTTATTATTATTCCGCAGCACCTTGTACTCTTCCTCTAGCTTGTCCAGTGCCTTGGATAGGTGATGATACTTGGCCTCCAGCGTGTCGTACTCCCGCCGCGGCACCGTGTCCGCGTACTCGTCCGTCATCTTCTTCAGCTCCGTCTGGGTTATGGATAGCTGCTCCCTACAGCATAAACATAAATTGATTGCATGAGTTTGAGCTTCAATCATTCTAAGCATCCAGATTAAAAAAATAAATTTTAAAAAAACCGTGCGTCTACCTTCCGCAGTCCATTCGACTCAAACGGCCTGCGGGAGGACTACAACAGTTCCAGAGCCACCGAATTCTGCGCTTTTTGAATGGTAGAATAGGGTAATTGGAGAAACACGATGAGTTGTTACTCCCTGTCAAATTCGTTTTCCTCCAGAGCTCCTGTTTCTCGTGAAGGTTAAGGACCTTCACGAGAAACAGACATGAGTTTCAGTATTAATATTCGAGATCCTTTTGCTTTGTCCATGTTTCAAACAATTCTTTAAATACCTGCATCTGTCCAGCGCAATCCGCAGTACGACGGGGTCACCGTAGGCGTCATCCACAGGGTACGAGCTGCCGTCCAGTTCCTTGAGCTTTATCTGCAGCCCCAAGTTCTCAAAGTACAGCGTGTAGCGCGCGTCGCGCTCCCGCATCAGCGTCAGGTAGTCGGAGAACTTGTCGTCGTTGAGCTGGCAATGAGTTCTACTTTTAGACATAGGTATATTATATTGATGTATGGATATCGGCGTGACGGTTGGCAGGGGAGAATGAGAAGAAAACGTTTTGCCCGGATGCCAAATAAAAAAATAGGATAAGGGCAAGAAGATGAAGTTGACATTATCATCATCATCATCAGCCTATAATGTCTCAGCCTAGAATGCCGACTGCTGAGACACAGGCCTCCTCTCTAAGAGAGGGAGTGGGCTGTAATCCACCACGCGAGCCCAGTGCGGGTTGGTAGATATCACATGTCTTCGAATTTTTATTTCTAGGACATACCGGTTTCCTCACGATGTTTTCCTTCACCGTTATACTTGTTTTTTTTAGTAGTTACGTATTTTATGTGAGACAATCGTAATTACATTATATAGATTTCGCAAGTTTCGAATTAGGTTGGCGGAAAACAGTAACTAGGGGATGCTAAATGGGCACGATAGCGACCGAAAAATTCTGTCGTTGCAGCAAAAGATACAATATGCAAGGGTGAGTATTAAAAGAGTTTAAGGTAAGTAGACAATAAGTAAAACACGAAATAAGGTATATTAAAACTATATATTTATATAACAATAAGAAAAGCACACTGACGCCACATTTAAGCGATAGTTGAATGTGTTTTCCTTACGTATTGTGCGGAACGCACTTGCACACCACTGCAGAGCCGAACTTTGAATCGGAACAAAACAAGCAGCAAGTTAGGTATACGGTAACCAGTAGCGCGCAACTGCGTAAGAGAGAGCAGAGATTCTCCAACGTCATAATTTAGCAGAAAGATAAGGTTAACATAAGTATAAAGTCTATGTAGCGACATATATACGATCAAGTACATAACAATAATATTGCACAGACAGGATCACAGGAAACAATTATAAAGATATAAAAGTCTTGTGACATCACATCACCACATCCCCACAGTACGCACCTTCCCCATTTCTTTCTTCAGTTTGTTAGTCTCGAAAGTCAGTTTCAAGTTTTGTTCTCTTAAATCTTCATTGTCTTTTAACAACTTTTTGATTTTGTCATCCTTCTCATTTTTTCTTACAGATATTCCAAACACTCTCTGTAAGTTTAGTTCAGTCTTTTTTCAAGTTTCAAGATTACTTGCTTATATTAATAAAAGCTTGTAAATACTATACTACTACTTGTGATACAATAATACCAACAACTTCCATTGCCTTTGTAAGAACAATTTAATTCATGTTCATAGGTAGCTCTATATTCCTGCCTATTTTTTGGAGTATTCTCGTTTGAGCACCTATTTTTAGAGCACCTATTATTGAGTGCTATATATACGGTGCACAATTAATTGGTGCCACCAAAAAATAGGTGCTCTAGGTGCTCAAACGGGAATACTCCTATTTTTTCCTTAGAGAAAAAAAGAGGTCATACTATATTTAAGCAGTCATTACATTGCAGATGTCCAAACATGGTGTAATCATCATAGATCAGGTTTTAGGTTCAGTCGGCATAGGTAGAGCTAATTTACCTAAAGTTTGCAGAAGGAAGTAACACAGATTTGATAATACCTCGTCTAAAATCCTGAAATCATAAACTTGACAATTAAATCCCAGGATTTTAAAAACATAAACTGGTTTTAGAGTCTAGTTACTAATTATTCATTTGAACAATCATTCCATCAGACTTAAGTACTGTTTCTCAATAGCAGATCCATTAAAACCTGATAAGATGTCTATAATGTAAACAGTACTAAAATAGAAGCAAAGATAACATCATGTAACACTAGTTTCTAATATTGCAAGTGATTATTTCAACATATATGTATATCACATAAAATGTGTATAAATACTTCTAATACTACAACTTTACAATGTAGCTAGGACAATCCATGAGATCTAGTTTGCCTTAGAGTGCCTATCTAACCAGATCTGCACTTGGTTCTTGATGAGGGAGATGTCAGCTCCATATGTCCTGCAGCATCCCCCCACATACCTCACTCCAACGTCCAGCCACTCCGGTACAAAGTTAGCCAGAGCCTGGCACTTGTCCCGGTCAATCCAACCTATCTGAGGGTTATACTTCTCTCCAGAGTTGGGGTAGGTGATGAATGGTATAGGAGACTGTTGCCTGTCATCATTGATGCCCTTAAATAACTGGGCAACAATATTAGGTGAGCAGCAGTTCACACCAATAGCTACTAACTGGTTGGAGTTCAAGTCCCAGCACTTCTTTGCAGCTGTCTTGAAATCTTCTCCATGTGCTAATGAATGCTCATCTTTGCAACTAAAACTCAACCATCCCTTCATTTTAGGAAACTCTTTAAGTATCTTCACAAGCATTTCACCTTCCTTCAGACACGGTATTGTCTCAAAACCTAAGTAGTCAACTCCAGCTTCAACTAGGGCCCTGATCCTGGGCATGTGCCATTCTCTCATGGTGTCGAGAGATGTCACATCCGCGTAGCTGCCGCTGTACTCAGAGCCGTCATGCAGGTGCGCGCCGTAAGGGCCTATGGAGCCTGCGATCAGAGGAGGCAGAGTGTGGTGTCCTGTTTCACGACATTCTTCTAAGTATGTATCGCGGGCGCGCTTGGCAAGTTCCACCGCGTGTTTAATCAGAGCGTATCCACTCTCAGGAGTAAGGCCAAGATGTTTAACGAATCCCCCGACTGACGCTTGGTAAGTATTGGTCATGATAACCTCGGAGCCGGCCCGCAAGAAATCCAGATGTGTGTCGACTACATCTTCAGGGTGTGTCTGTAGGAATCGCGCGCTCCACAGTGGGTCTCCGTCCGCAGAGGTGCCCACATGGCACGACAGCTGTGTTGAAAAGCCGCCGTCCAGAACAAACACAGCCGGCGCTACGTCGCCGGTTGCTGACATTGGCACGACTAAAGAAAACTGATATGGAAATAAATACACTGCCAATTATTCACATATACTGACGTCGGTATAGTATCGATTATGGGAGAGATTTGTCACGAAGTATTTGATTTTTGTAAAAATAAGTTTCTACAAAGGAATTAGTTTGTAAATTGTTGTGATTTAAATATGTCAACATTGTCAATGTCACTGTCAGTCATCTAAGGGACTGTCAGAATAGGTAAAAAAAAACCGTGCATGGAACTCAGTATTTAGGATTAAAAATATCACATAAATTCTAATCCTATAAAAATATGTTTCGTTTGGGTTACATTAAAGCACAAATCATCTGAAAAATAGATCCATAACACCAACGACCAGTTGTCTACATTGGCCTTGGATCGAAACAATTGGAAGTCATGGGCAGAGGGCCAGAAGCCGTTGCCCAACCAGGCGATGACGCAGACTAAGAAGAGTATCAGTATCTGTAACAACATAAAAGGACGCCGACCCCAAATTAATTGATATATGGGCAAGAGAATGATGATGATGATGAATACCATAAAATCAAAATCATTGACATAAAATCAAGTCATTTATTCTAACTAGGCTGATAATCAGCACTTTTGGAACGTCAAAATTACAAGGGACAGTCGCCCGCCCTTTGCCATAAAATATTGTACTTACATCTTGTGTAATAAATTGACTAATTCGATCATCTCGGATTTGTATTGCATTATCGTAAGCTTGTTTTATAGCACTGAGGATTCCTGAATATGTAATAGTTCCATCAATTAAGGTTTTATAACTTTCCTGATAAATCTGAAAAGTTAAATAAAAGAAGAATCTACACTTATACGTCAAGCAAAACTGTTTTTTTAATGTTTGACCCTGACCTTGATTTTATCCCATTCTTGGGTCAGAAGATAGGATAAAAAATCTATGGTTTAATGCGACGACGACAAATCCAGATAATTGCAGACCAAACTTACCTCCAGAACTTCATCAAAGTGTAACTGCTGCACTTCTAATAGTTCGCTATCGGATTTCTTTAGTCTTTTAAGTTTTTCGGCTAACTGAGTTTCGATAACTCTAACGTGTTTTGGTACACTTATCATAATTTACAAAATATGTTCCAAAGTCTAGTTATTTTCGACAGATTCCAATTATCTTTGAAGTGGTTTGTTGTGGTGGTGATTATCTTGTTATTATAGACCTCTTTATATTTAGTTTCTGCCTCAAGTTTATAGGTTTTACTACGTCATAAACAAGATACTGAAAAACAAAGTAACATTATACAACTGAAAAAAAATATAACAGTGCTAAAATTATTTATAATTTGTAAATTTCCGATTCAGCCATAAACAAAACCGAAACTACTAACTAAATTCAAAACTTCAAAAGCAAGCCAAGTCTGACAAAAGTAAGACTTGAGCTGCCATCTTTCGAAAGCTTTGAAAAGTGTTTTCGTGACGTCACTGACAGACATGACATGAAATTACGGAAATTAGAAATGGCTGCGATGGGTAGTGGACGGGGAACGATGGATTCCCAAAATCAAGTGCAAAGTGATACTGTAGATCGTTTAAAATTGCTTTATCCCAATGTTAACGAAGAAGAAACCCCATTACCAAGATCATGGAGTACTAAGGATAAATTCAGCTACATCGGGTTGTCGCAAAATAATCTTCGAGTCCATTACAAAGGTAAGAACTTTCAAGGTTTGTTTATGGATTAGTTATTCGTAAAACTCTTCGTCAATGCACTTTAACGTAATTCTCATGTTATTGAGTAGAGTTTTGTATAGTTTAACGTTAGTAGTAAGTCGTCTGACGTGTCATAACAGCTTGTAGTGTGGTGACTATCGATGCAGTAGTCAAACAAAGAAATCAGCTGATCGTATATTTTGTAACAACACGTAGGAATAAATGATAGCTGTTTATTAGAATCTCGAAATAGATTTCAAACTGCGATAGGAGGTTATATTTGTCGATACCCGTCGGTTTAGACAGCAAAATCCATGTATTCATTTACTAGGTCTCCTCCTCTAAAATGGCAGACAGAAAAATGTTTTTTAAAAGTATACTTTCATTGATTGGCACTAACTGAACACTCCCAACACAATAATATATAACTTTATGTACATTTACTAATTATATGTTAATTACTGATACAGTACACAATAATTAATACTTTAGGATTGCTCATTTTATTACAAATAGTATTTGTGAATCTTCATAAATTAAATACCATATGTCACAAAGATAAAATCTTAATGTTGCCACTGTTGTTTCAGTGAAATACTTTGTGATTTATTTATAAGAAGCCTGTATTGTGTCCCGGAAAGATGAAAGTTAACTTCATCCACTATTACTATACAAATCGCTCTTGTTGATTGATCAATCCTAAACACTAATGGCGAGCAATTAATCTTCCTGGTTTGCCTCGTATTCATGATTCTATGCATACATGCATAATCAGCCTGTCATGCTTCCACTGCTGGGACAAAGACAAACTCTCTGCAAGAGTGACAGGGTACCATGAGGTGCCGTTTAGTATATGTCACAAACCTTCAGTTCTTGGACATGCTGGTTTTATCACTATACTTCATGGTTTTGAGAGCAGGTGGTATTAAATAATGTACACAAATTAAAGTGCTGTGCAATGGCCCAATTAAGAGTTGTAGGTACTCGCTCATACCAGATAGGCACTTATTCTTAAAAAAAAAAAAATGTTTCTTACTCTCTGGAAACCTAAAGTTAAAGTCGAAAAAAATAATTTTCACATGTTTGTTTCAAATTCATCATCTTCATGTTACTTGGGTTCGGTGTAACACGTTTTTGTTCTTAGACTTTCATTTGTAACCCAGTAAGCTATCAGTAACTCTTTTTATCAATCCATGTTTCAATTAAATTAAATTGTTAGTCCTGATTTTGGTGGACGCAGAAATGGACGATGTTGTTCCAAGATTGCATTATTCTCTGGACACATCAACATTAATTTATTCAATTGTCAGAGTGTTTCACAATACCTCAATGTCTAGGCTCCTTGGATTATCAGTGTTATCAAAACATTAAACAAGTGTCAAGTATTATTTCATGCTATTATAATTTCCTTCTATCTAAAAAAAAAAGGACAGCAGGAAATCAGTAATTTAATTTAATGTAGATGACATGATTTATCATATTTATGATCAATGAAATAAAACAAATTAATAGCATATTTATCATCTAATAAATATTAAGATTCACAACAACAATACTATACACCTGAGTGAGTCTTAACATTCATTCAATAACATTTAATTGCCTTTTAATCATTTTAGCTGACATTAATTTCAATGAGTCATCAAGATAATGAAACCTCCATGTTATTGCACACTGCTGTTATGGATAAATCAGAAGTCCAACATGTAATAACAAGGTATAAAAGTTCCTCTACTAAATAAACAAAGATCCCACTTCATTTGATCATCAACAATACAAATCCAGGTGGTTGTTGTCCATTAATGAGAATCATAATATTACTGTTTGTTTATTAATAAAGGTTTTCCAATAGCTTTTGTTTCCAATAAATCTTATGTTTAACTAACAATTAGTTTTGGGAACAAAATTGAGGTAAATTATAAAAAAAAAACATTGAAAGAGCGACACGACTTGACCAGCACAGAGTAGCCCACGCGCTTGGTTCGTCACGTTACACACGAATGTTTTTGACAAAACTTTCCCATCGGCAACAAATTCATACATAATAAACTACCTAGTTATCAAGGCGTATGAATCGCGACGGTGACCTGCGGCTACACCGCGATAAGTGTGTCGAACCCGCGCCTTATCTCAATTCACTAAATATTGCTATTCTTTGCGTCAACAATTAAAAATACAGTGCGAAGTAAACAACACTAACTATAACTAGGCTTTTATACACAATACAGATATCCGAGCCAGTATATGAATAGCAAGGTAGTGACGTCTTTATCTAACCCGTGCGAAAGCAAGGACCATTATTGGATCCTTTGGGGACCTTACTCTGTTTTAGGAGGTCCATTGTACTGGAGTTTGTTTTGCTGTGTTTAATTTCGTCACCGCTGAAATGGTATTTGGTATTTTCGTTTACTTACTATCTCCTACTCCTCCTCTACATGAGGAGTTCGTTTTCATCTTCATTGTAATTAGAGAAGCCTCAGTTCAGTATCTTAAAGGAATATATATAGACTTAAAATCATAAATCCGCGATTGCACTGTTCGTAGATCCAATTTATCGTTACTTACGGACCATGGGCGCCGGCAGCAGTATTTAAATGATTTTACTGTGTAAATCATCACCTAGTCAATAAAGTTAGTGTTCTTCTCTATTCTTTCCCTGCGAATACAGCATGTGAAGGCCACTAAGCCTCGCGTTTCCCATCGTCAGGGGCGTGGGCAGAGGAAGGGAGATACCCTCTCCATCCTCTCCATTGATTTCCCCATAGAGAAATCAATGTAACCGAAGCGAATGCAAAAAAAAACGGGCACTCTTCGCTCGCTCGTGGATTACGTTTTCTGGTTTCAGTAAGTATGAGCAAAAATAATCTAATTTATTATCTGAGAAAATCCTAATATATTCGAGAGCGCTCAGACATCTTGTGTCCTTTGCGTTCATAAGCTTTTCAACAAACTAAAGAAAACATTCAAATTCGAGGTAGGTGCTAAAATTTTCAAGCTTACTACGCTCGCTCTCGAACCCATTTTTTTTTTCGATTAATGGGCTTGTCTGTATATTTCGACAAAGTTAATCCTTGAAACTAACAAAACAAAACTTCGAGCTATTTTCATGGAACTGAAAAATCCTGAAAAATCTTGCCGGCGCCGATCAGATACTTTAGTCTCATTCTTCAAACGAAGTTAACAGGTATCATCTCATCATTATCTTCCAGCCCTTGTCCCATTATATTTGGGGTCGGCGCAACATGTTTCTTCTCCCATTCTCCCCTATCAGACTACAGCAAGTATCAAATATGTCACCAAAATAGGTTGTCTCTTTTAAGTCTTTTGTGACAAGTTAGAACCATGTGCTTCTTCTGTATATGATATGAAAGCATTTAAAAAGAAATGAATGAGAAGTGACTATAGATAGCAAACAGTTTGCGGTCAAAGATAGCCGGAATGCGTAGACACTTACGTAAAAAAGAATTGGTTTACATTTCATGGAGTTCAGAGTGGTGACGTACATAGTGTCGTTCAGTGATTTATGGAGTCGTGGCTGGTTGCAGTCAGGGTGACAGCTAGTAGTTCTTGTTAGTAAGTCTTCAGCTGGATATCCACCTTGATTTGTAGTTGACTTAAGATTTTGGACGACGGTCCTCTAGGTCCAAAGATTGTTTTTTTTTGTTTGCGCACCTGTAAGTCTCTTCTTAGTGAAAAGTTGACACTAATTTAGCGTGAGCTATGGAAATCTCATGAATATTGCCGATTTCCATGTTTTTTCCGACAACAGAAAAATTACAGTAAATTTTCGCTTCCTTCTATTCATATCAATATTTTATGCAGTAGGTACTGCATAAAATATTGCTAAGATTCAAAGTTCCTTCTATACTAGTTGAATGATCGGAGTAAATTATGTAAAAGATATTTATTTAACGCGGTTTTTTTTGTTTGTGTAGGTATTATTTTCTTTTTAAGATAATTGACGCGTACTTTGACCCCAAGAAAATATTATAAGTAAGTGCAAGTTATTCACGTTAGTGAATATCTTTGGTCGTGTCTGATATTTTTGTTTAGTTTAAATAGTCCAGTCAAATGAGACGAAAAATTATGACTGAAGGTACAAAAATTCGGGGTGCTGAGTCAGAAAACCTCCCCGTGCGCCTAGTGGCTGCTAGTCCCTCTCGATACGTCTGGAGGGAACAGCAGCTGCTAGGACGGTGCACCCCGGGCGCCGGCGGTGTCCTTCCCCGAGGAGTGGGAAGAGATTCCCATTCTCCGGGAAATGTCACTGCCGGTGGCAAATATTCTGACGTGGAGGGGTCCAACCCGGACCAACGCGGCGTTTCTCCGCGTGACCCTCTGAAAAGCAGAGGGCACAGCGGAGGAGCAAGGGCGGGCTCGGTGTGCACTCACCCTGCCTCCGAGCAGACAGTGAGGGACGTAGTCCTTCGCTGTCCCCGTCGTTCTCGTAATCCCATCATCGGAGTGTCGTGGATCACGTCTCGCGGCTTCGATCGGGACCGAGGGTCTTGGCTTAACCACCCGGACCGCGAGGTAGAAAACCTCTATAAAAAGTTACCCCGAATCTCAAGCGGCGGCGCACCGTGAGGGGATGTATGGCTGACGGGTGTTCCCATGGAACAATCAGTCTCTAGTGCGACCCCCGCCAGGGTACCAGCCGACCCCCTGGCGGGTTATAAATGTCAAAGGCTTATCCGGGTACAGGGGGCACTGCCCGGATGGACCTCGTATTTCCCCCACACTCGTGGGACCAATATGGTAAAACATTTAAAAAATAAAAATCATGCCGGTGACGGCAAAGAGAGGGAGAGGAGGGATGCGGGGTCGGAGTCCGACGCCGCGTCCAGAGAGGTGAGTGCGGGAAGCTCGGAGAGCTCCCGCTGCGCGAGGATCGGGGCTGCTGCGGAGGACCGCAAGCGGTCTAGACCGAAAGGCGACTACGAGTCGTCTTCCGAAGAGGAGTTGGCCTCGGCTCCTAAGATTTCAACCAGCAGGCGTGGTGGAATCAGGGGCAAGGGGAGGGGGCTCTCGGCTTCCGAGAGATCGGGAGCGGCCGGTCGCGGGCAGGCCCTTCCGGACTCCGGTGCAAAGGAGGTGGATGAAACTGGCAGCTCCGATGCGGAGCGTAAGGCCAGGTTTGTTAAGGAGGTGGAAGCTGCCATAAGGGTAGTGGCCTTAAAAAAGTTAACCTCGAAAAAACTCGGGGCCATACCTGCGGCTTCCGCCAACATCATGGCGGCAGTGGAGGCTATGTATCCTCCACCAGGGGAAGTGGCCAAACTGCGGGCGGAGGTCGCCCGCCTGACGGCCGCCACGGAGCTTCTCCATGAGGAGAATCTTAAGCTCCGGGCAGACCTGACCGGTCTGCGTGAGTCCGGCTCCCAAGAGGTGCCCCAACAGCGGCAGAACCAGTCCATGCCTGTGGAGGACCAGGTTCAGCAACTGGTTCGGCAGGAGCTGGCTGCCTTCCAGGCGCGGTTCTCCGTCCTGGAGGGCATTGTCTTGCGCCCTCCGCTGGCGGCAAACAAGGCGGCCGCTGGCCCGGGGGCGGGCTCGGGCCCGAATGCGACCCCGGGCCCGAGGGTTGTCCCGGGCCCGAATGCGAATGCGACCCCGGGCCCGAGGGTGGTCCCGGGCCCGAATGCGAATGCGACCCCGGGCCCGAGGGTGGTCCCGGGCCCGAAGGCGGCCTCATATGCGGCTGCTACGGCTGCCACTTCCGGACCAGGGCAGTCTGGCCAGTCCTCCGGCAGGACTAGGCCGGCCCCTGGAAAGGCAGCTCCGGCAAAACCGAAAGCGGCCCAGCAGAGGAAGGGCAAAGCGGCTCCTCAGGCGCTGAATGTGCCAGCGCCAGCAGCAAGGCAGCTGCAGCCACCGCCGCCCCCCCCGTCCGCTAATCCTCCCGTGGCCGAAGCCGAGTGGCAGGTGGTCGGGGAAAGGAGGAAGGGGAGAAAGGCGGCCAAAAAAGCCCACAATGAGGAGCGAAGGCGTCAGCGCAAGGCGCGAGGCGTCGCGGCTCGACTCCGCGCCCCGAAGACCGCAGCTGTAGTGATCACGCTACAGCCGGAAGCGGAAAAGAGGGGCGTGTCCTACCGCGACGTCCTCGCGAAGGCGAAGGCGACGGTGGATCTCGCAGAGCTCGGGATCACTGGGGGACTCCGGCTTAAAGTCACCGCGACAGGGGCTAGAGCGCTGGAGATCCCCGGTGGAAATAGTGGCCCGTCCGCTGACGCTCTGGCTGAAAAGCTCAGAGCGTCCCTAGATGCAGATGAGGCCCGAGTGTCCAGGCCCGTCAGATGCGCAGACCTGCGCATCCTGGGCCTGGACGACTCTGTGACCCAGGAGGAGGTGGTCGCCGCCGTCACCAGGTCTGGTGGGTGCCCTGCTGAGCAGGTCAGGGCAGGCACCCTACGTCCAGACCACTCGGGCATGCGAACCGTTATGGTAAGCTGCCCTGTGACGGCGGCGCGAACAATCGTGGAGGCTGGAAGGCTCCTGGTGGGCTGGGTGTCGGCGCAGGTGAAGCTGCTGGAGCCCCGACCTCTGAGGTGTTACCGGTGCTTTGTGGGGCACCACGTAAGTTGTCGATGCACCTCGGAGGTGGACCGCAGCGGAGACTGCTTCCGATGCGGTCAGCCCGGTCATATGGCCGCGGCTTGCTCCGCCACCCCGCACTGCACTGCATGTGCGGCAGCGGGCAAACCGGCCGATCACCGGGCAGGGGGCAGGGCCTGCGCACCACCCACCAAGTCTAGGGGCAAGGGAAGGCCTTTAGCCACCGCCTCCACCGTCGCTACCGCCGCAGCCGCCGCCACTGCTGCGCCCACCGCTGCCGTCAGCACCGCCGCCGCAACAACTGCTGCGGGGCCCTCACAGGGGGCCCGGGAGGGGGCTGAAATGGAGTGCCAATAATGGCCCCATTACGCCTCCTCCAGGCGAACATCAACCACTGTCGCTGTGCTCAGGATTTGTTGCTCCAGAGCATGGCGGAGTGGTTGATTAACGTCGCCGTGGTCGCTGAGCCGTACTTTGTCCCGCCCAGGGAAGACTGGGTGGAGGACCTGAGCGGCTCAGTGGCCATAATCTCGTCGGCCGCCGCCGGTACCCCGACCCTTGAGAGTGTCAGGAAGGGTCCGGGTTGCGTAGCAGCACGGTTCGGGGAGATCGTCGTAGCGGGAGTCTACTTCTCCCCGAGCCGAACTCTCGCCGAGTTCCACAACTCCCTCATGGAGTTGAGTGTCGTCATCCGAAACTATTCCCTCCCCGTGCTTGTGCTCGGGGACTTCAATGCCAAAAACTTGGCTTGGGGTTCTCGTTGCACAGATGTGCGGGGTAGGATGGTGGAGGACTGGGCTCTGGAGGTGGGCCTGGTCGTCCTAAATCGGGGTTCTGTCCCCACGTGTGTGCGGATGCGGGGCGAGTCGGTGGTGGACATCTCGTTCGCTAGCCCCGCTCTGTCACCGCGTGTCGTTGACTGGCGCGTTATGGAGGGGGTGGAGACCTATTCCGACCACCGGTACATCCGGTTCGATGTCTCCGCCCAGGACTCAAGCGCGCCGGTCTCACAGGCCCCGAGTGGTCCGCGTTGGGCGCTGAAGCAGCTGGACCGGGAGCTCCTCCTGGAAGCCTCGATAGTGCAGGCCTGGGTGACATCACCGAACAGGCCTGCCGACATCAACAACGAGGCAGGGTGGTTCCAGGAGGCCATGTCCGACATATGCGACGTGGCAATGCCCCGAGTTCGGCCAGGACGCGCCCGGCGTCAGGTGTACTGGTGGTCGCGAGAGCTGAAGTCTCTGCGCGAGGCGTGCGTCGCCGCGCGGCACCTGTACGCCAGGCATCGCAGGCTCCGCATCCGCCCTACGGATGCGGCAGCCATTGAGGCGGAGCTGTATGAGGGATACAGAGCAGCGAAGACCGCCCTCCAAGAGGCTGTCCAGCGGGCCAGGGACCTGGGCCGCGAGGAGATGCTGGAGACTCTCGACAGAGATCCGTGGGGGCGCCCGTACAAGATGGTGCGGGACAAACTCCGCACCTGGGCCCCCCCGCTGACGCAGAGTCTCCGCCCTCAGCTCGTGGAGGACGTGGTGAGCGCTCTGTTCCCTCTGCGAGGGGAACATCCTCCCCCGCCTATGGCTCCGCCGCTTGCGGTGCCAGAAGTGGACCACAACGAGGACGATGACGACATTCCCGAAGTGACCGGGGTAGACCTGAGAGTGGCGGTAGGCAGGCTTAAAGCCAAAAATACCGCCCCGGGACCCGATGGCTTGCCTGGCAAAGCCTGGGTCCTGGCCTCGGAGGCTCTCGGGCCCCGACTGGAAGGGCTCTTAAGCGCATGCCTGGAGAGAGGCCAGTTCCCGCTTCGTTGGAAGACGGGGAAGCTGGTCCTCATCCGGAAGCCGGGGCGCCCTGCGGACTCTCCGTCCGCATACCGGCCCATTGTGTTGCTCGACGAGGTGGGCAAGCTCTTTGAAAGAGTCATTGCGAACCGCCTCGCCGGGCACCTTGTGGGGATGGGGCCGGACCTAGCGGAACACCAATTTGGTTTCCGCAGGGGGCGCTCGACGGTGGACGCCATCATGCGCGTGAGGGCTCTCACGACGGGGGATGCAGTGTCTCGGGGTGGGGTCGTCTTGGCGGTGTCTCTTGACATCGCCAACGCCTTCAACACCATGCCCTGGAGCTGCATAAAGGAGGCACTCCGGTATCACCGGGTGCCGACCTACCTTCGTCGTGTGGTCGGGGACTACCTGACGGACAGGGCCGTCATCTACCCTGGTCGCAATGGAGAGTGGAACCGGCGAGAGATGTCGTGCGGTGTTCCACAGGGATCGGTTCTGGGGCCGCCCTTGTGGAACATCGGCTACGACTGGGTGCTGCGCGCCGACCTCCCTAGCGGTGTCAGCGTTGTTTGCTACGCTGACGACACGCTGGTGCTGGCACAGGGGAGGTCGCACGAGGCGGCGGCCGAACTAATGACACGCGGGGTTGCGATAGTCGTGGAGAGAATCCGGCAACTGGGTCTCGAGGTGGCATTGCACAAGTCCGAGGCCATGTGCTTTCATGGGCCTCGGAATGCGCCACCGTCGGGATCCACACTGACGGTAGGAGGGGTTCCCATCGGCGTCGAGTCGACACTAAAGTACCTAGGGCTTGTCCTCGACAGCCGGTGGAACTTCGTTGAGCACTTCCGACGTTTGGCCCCAAAACTGGAACGGGCAGGGGCTGCATTCAAGCGGCTCTTGCCCAACCTGGGGGGTCCAAACGCCTCCTGCCGGAGGCTCTACGCGGGAGTCGTGCGGTCCATGGCCCTTTATGGGGCCCCGGTGTGGGCGCGTTCGTTGAGGCGGCGAGCCGCCCATTACTTAAACGCGCCCCAGAAGGTTGTAGCCGTAAGGCTGATCCGGGGGTACCGCACGATCTCCGGCGAGGCGGCGAGCCTCTTGGCCGGATTGCCGCCATGGGATCTGGAGGCGATGGTCCTCGCGCGCCTGCATGAATGGCGCGCGGAGGCACTACGCCGGGGGGAAACTCCGCTACCGCGGCAAATTGTCGCTCAGCGGACAGACCTCCGGCACGATCTCATGGCGACATGGAGACAGCGACTGTCGCAACCACGTGCAGGGCACGCCACAATAGTGGCGATAAGTCCCCTCTTTGAGGAGTGGCTAGAGAGGCGGCACGGCGCCCTCACCTTCCGCCTGACGCAGGTCCTCACCGGACACGGTTGTTTCGGGAGGTTCCTGCACCGAATCGGGCGGGAGGAAACGCCCGGGTGTTACCATTGCGAGGATCGGCCGGAGGACACGGTGGAGCACACCGTGGAGCTCTGCCCCGCTTGGGCTGAGTACCGCCGTGTCCTCGTAGCGGCGATTGGCGGCGGCGACCTCTCGCGTCCGGCCCTGGTTCAATCCATGGTCCGGAGCGAGAGGGAATGGGATGCCGTCGCCTCCTTCTGCGAAGCAGTCATGCTAGCGAAGGAGGTGGCGGAACGTGAGAGGGAGAGAACCTCACGTCCCAGCCGCCGCGGGAGACGCCCCGGGCGTCGGGGGGCAACCAGTGGCCCCCGGCCACCGTAGGCGCGAGCCTGTGGACGGTGAGTAATGGGCTAGCTCACCGTCCGTCCGTCTCATGACGACAGGCCGTGTCGACGGCGCGTACGTGTTCCACGCGCGCCTCAAGGAGATGTCAGCAAACCGGATGGGGCCCGAGAGGGCCGATGCCTGCCAGGGCTGCGGGTTGTTCGAAAGAGATACCGCGGCCCTGGAACAAAAAGGGCGAAGAAGGAACATGGGTGGGTTTTAGTCAGTACAAGTCTGACACTCCCTCCCGCTCCGCCCAGAGCGGGAGAAGTCATTTGATGATTTCCCATCCCGAAAAAAAAAAAAAAAAAAAAAAGGTACAAAAATTCGCACCCAACTCAAAATTGGTAGAATTGTTCAAAACACCATCATTATTTCATTATAATAGTGTTTTTGTACCCTCGGATGTCTAAATTGAAAGGACCAAAAAATTTTTTTTAAGTGTCGCGTTTTTCTTTGTACATAAGCTTGGATGGTTAGATGCAGGCGAAGCACAAGTGGAATTGATTCCACATCATTTGAGAAGGTATTTGCATAGACATGAATATTGATTTATTGAAGTACACTTCGAGTGCGGAATTTGGTATTGTAACCGGGTTCGTGAGGTCGGGGACGCTCGGGGCCCTGTAATATCGACCAAGGGCTGGCGCGCCGGTTGTTGACCGGCGGCGCCGTGCGCCTGCAGTCTGCCCGGCTCCGGTTCATTCCGGTTCACGCCGGTGCACTCCGCCTAATTCCGCGTCTAGACTTGGGGCAAGGACCCTGGGGGTGCTGACAATGCAATTTGTACCACCTTTTGTTGTCTGCTGCCTTTAATATTCCCGCCTGGCTTCGCTAATGTGTCTCCACACCCACTCGATCACTCGATGTCGCTTACCTACTACCTATTAGTATACAAGTGGGCTCTGGCTTCTTTATTTTTGGCATCAATTTGGATTTTTTTCAGTTGGTGTTCAATTAAAAATTCATTACCAGCTCATTGCGACGTAATGCTCTGTGGAGCTCACTCTTATGTGTGTTGATGTTCCCAAAATGGTTGTTGAGTGCTCTCCACTTTTTGCTGGGTCCTATTCTGTATTATTAGCAATAATCATAACGCGGCGGAGTCGGCTACTAAAACAAACCTTATTTCACAACTGTGAAGCAGTAATGGCTGTAATGAGGTGACGATATCGGGCTTGTACACCACTAAACATTATTCGTAATTACTTAGCAGCAAGTGGGCGTTGTAAGTAGGTACCTTAACTTGGAAACTTAATAATTCTGCAACATCACTAGACGTATAAATCGCCTTTCTGAGTACACTTGAAGGGCACGTGAAGGTGTTTCGTCTGACATTTACAAATTCTGCGCATTCAGACATATTTTTCGGGAATATTGTAAAAAATAGGACTCGGGCTAAGGACATCTCGGTCAATAGGGCACCGGGTCGCTAGTGGCTCAATGAATTCATAAATTGAATAGCTGAAAGTGACGTAAGAAACTTTAATGCTCTGGAATCGTAGGCACTACATGGACTATGAGCTTGTATGTCACACAAGACAACGAATTTTAACACATGATTAGAAGGAGGACTGCCTCGTTGGTCGAGTGGCGCATCTATCGCGACTGCTGAGTATGAGGTCCTGGGAACGATTCCCGGGGCGTGCAAAGTGTTATTGGGTTTTTACACCAGGAATCTGTCAGTAGCAGCCACGGTCTCTGGATTTATGCCCGGTTGGTGGAAAAGAAGTAGTCCTGGCAGCAGGTCCTTGTTGCCGGCCACAACGTGCGAGGCTAACGACCCAAGAAACCAGTTAACCAACTAGTTGCTCTAGGTTGATCGCTCGTCGTGTCCCGACTGCTTTTGTGAGGCAAGATTCGCCTATCAACAAGTTGCGTAAGCTTTTGTCGAAAGCGTTTCAGGTGTTTTTATGGTACTGATTCTTAGTCGCAATTTCATTATCTCATCTTTACAGGTTTTCGTGATTTCCATCTATTGTTGCACTGTGTTTTACGATTACGTGTCTCGCAGCGTAATCATCAACTTTCATATCAAAACCTGTTACCACAATGTTAAGTCATAGGCGTCCAGCTATTAGTGCCATGGTACCAGCAACTGAATAAAGGGGTGAAAACAAACTGACAAATTGGTATAAAATTAGTGCGTTTAGTTTAGGTTTTGTTTGTACAAAGTTGCGTTCGTGAGCGTGTGGTGAGGAGTGTAGGGAATATTAATGAGGATTAAGTACGTTGCGTGCTCAGCTCATATGTTGAGCGTTACTTTATGAGGAAGTGTGTGCCGGGGTCGATTTGTGTTCTAAAGGATCCGATGAGTTTGCATTTACTTTATGTACAAAGTTTAGAACCCACGGACTACAACAACTGAAGTGAAGCCAAACTATGGTTACAGTTTCGACTTAGGAAATAACTGGAACCAAAAGTGTATCAGTTTTATTTGAATCCGATATACATAATGCAGGACGAAGATGAAACTTTGTGCCAAATATATTCAAAAGAAAGGAACTTGCGTTATTTTTTTATATTTATTTAAAATCACCGGAGCACTAGCCCCTTTTAATATTTTTCTAACAATGCCTTTTGTAACCGCACTTAAATAAAGAAAGACATTTATTTTATTCAATATTAAATTTGATCCACGCCACTTTTATAATAGCAGGTAGATAATAGCCAAATAATCGTCTGGGCCGAGTGCACTGCCCAGTGGTAGCCCTATTAAAATCACTTACTTGAGAGGGACATTGATAAAATCAATATGAATGCTTTGTTTAAACGTGCGCGCGAATAATTGCGAGCCACACCGAGATTGGCTTGATGGAGGGGTTTCACAGCTTTGACTTTGTGCGACTCAAATCACTCAATGGCGTGAATTTGTGTTTCAATCACCATTTCATCTTTCATTCACCGAGCTGCGTTAAGTTGCTAAAATCGTATCATCGGATCTTATAAGTAATCTTCATATTATCCTTGGAATAGTGTTTAGCTGAAGACTCTTTATGATGAAAGTTTAACAATAATGAAGTTTCATGAAAGATGTTATAATTAGAACTGTCAGAAATTGGTCATTTCTAATAGGTTGAAAGTCTTGTTTCAAGTTCAGAAGTTTTAAATACTTGTGGAGCGAATCAATACAGAAACAGGTTATTGAGTTAGAAATGGTAAACCCTGAATTCCATAACACAAACCTTAAAAGATGCAGCGTGATTACACAAAGCAGGAGAGATATTGACTTTTTTAGCTGCATAAAAGCTTATATTCAGTTGTTTTGCCTTCAAATGAGATCAAAAGTTAGTCAATACAGCGGTATTCCCAAATCTTGGCTGCAGTGACGCGGAGAGCAGTCGGATGGAGTGGTACCGTTTTATGACGCTACTATTGCTAACCGGTTCGACAAGAAAGATGATAACAGTACAGCTGTACTACCTACTATACAGATATCACGCGAAAAACAACTCTTGTTTTGATTTCACTGTAACTCGTGTAATTTCTAATTTCTGGAACATGAATCGATCAAAATTTTTGATTTCTGATAGTAAAAACAATAAGAATAACATTTGTAAAAGTAATTATGATAAAAAGTCACATTGATACTGACGATGTATTGCTGTTTAAAAATGTTTACAAACGTTAGTAAACATTTGTTAAGAAACATACTATCACAATGTTAGAAAATGTTTTCATGTTAGGTAATGTTAGTAGTAAACATTTCTGGACAAAATTGTCAGTCAAAATAAAAATCCTTGATATAATCTTTGGCACTATACTTTGGTCTAGCTCTTAGTGTTTGGCGCATCTAGATATTGCGCTTTTTCTTTTTTTTTTAAACAAAAAATTAAAGCTAATCCAACGAGCAAATCTTTTTCCATTTTCGTGTAGACACCTCGGAACGTAAATCCAAACCAAAGAGTATAGTAATATAGATGAAATAGAGAGCCCTCTCAAGCGAATTTTTGACACTTCTATTGAACGGTGTCGCCATCTGATACTAGATCCGTTGAACTAATCCCAATAACTATAGGTGCGTCATATATTTATATCTATATCTCTGTTATTGAATAGGTTTTCTATGGGTTTCTGTAACTGTTTTTATTTCTTTTTTTACACTCAACTCAACCGCACTTTCTGGAGCTAAAGCTCCAAAAAGTTGAGTTGAGTGTAAAAAAAGACAGAACCGAAAAACCACATAAATTACACAAAATGGGAGAGATCTACAAGCATGCGCACACGCCGATAGTAGTTGCCATTTTGTAAACAATTTGTGTGATATTTATTGTTACCAAACCTAAAAAAATATATTTGCAATTACAAAATGCTTTTAAAATAAATAAATGGTTTAGTCTTGTTTAGAATTTAAATTTATTATTTTTAACTCTATTTTCATTCAAATCCAAAAGGTATTTAATCACACTGGCGATAATTGGCGTAAGCACCATCTATGTCATTTTAACGTACTAAATCTCAAGTTTATGCGGATTTTGTAAAAGATGGTGCTGATCCAAAATGCGAGCGAGCCGATTTTTCAATTGTTATAAATGTTTGTAAACATTTTCTATCGGTGTAGGAGCACTTAAAACATTTAACAATTCCTAACAGAATGTAACAATTCCTAACACTTGTTAGTAAATGTATTAGTGTTCGAACATGTTTGTGAACATTTTTAAACGGCAGTGTGGCAGCACCTTAAGGGGACTGGTCTTACTTTTTTGTAATATTTACTCGTGCGACCAAAACGAACTAGATCCAAGGTTTCTGCTTATACAGCGATAGCAACCAACAAATTTTTCAATAAATTTTATATATTTTTTTTCAAATACCACGCGACACGTAAAACACATTGAATAATTCATCATTAAAATGCAAAACAACATCGGGTTTATTTAAATTTAAATAAGGTCGTTGGAAAATAGGTATGGATTTCTTTTCTGCTGTATTTTTTATCAATACGTACACTTCAGCTCAAACCTTGTAAAGCGAGCTGTAGTTGCTTGTCAGCTCCTGTGGGTGTTATAAAAACGATGGATCAGTTTAAATTGGAAGCAGCTCGGTATATCATGATAGAAACTGTCCGTAGTCCTTACGAGTAAAGGATGAAGGTGAGCATTATTTGCAAGATTCAAGTAAATAATGAAAATAGTTTCACTGCATTATTTTCTCTCCCCTTTTATGAGAGAGCGGGCGTTACATGCAACACAAAAGCTATAGTTGGTCGTTGCCCATTTTTCTGTGGGAGTCACTTGAGGTTGAGGAGTTAGAATGGGGCCGTGAGTGCAACATGTTCCAATCACTCCTGGTCAGGGCCGCGCCGCCCCTGTGTGCGAAGTGTGCGGCGCACACAGGCGCCAAGACAATAGGGGCGCCCGCGCCATCGAAATTATTTTTGTAATACTACACAAAATATTCTTTTTAGTGGAGTATCAATAAGTAAGTAGGTACAATAGGCGCAACATATGCCTTGTAAATAACAAAACTTATATTGCGCTTATTGTACAAGTTTCGCAAGATAATATTTACGTTTCCGTTATCAAAAGAACCGCCGCGCCCGCCGTGGGTTTGTTTGGATGTGTTTATGAACGCAACCCGATGCGATGCGTGCGACGCAAGCGGGGTAGGGTCACGGGGATTCCCTGACTTTGAGAGCCAAAACAATTAAACAATCATTCAATCGAAAGTGTGTGCAAGGTGCGAATTGATTTTTTATAATAAGAATAAGTTCTAACGCTAAAAAGAATTATATAGTTTGGGTCCTTTGGGTGTTAATGAAAAAGTAAAAGCCACTTGGAAGATAATAAACAATGAAACGGGTAAATCTGTTAATAAAGACAATCAACTTGAAATCATGGTTGATAACAAATTAGTTAATAATGCAGCCGACGTAGCTGAGGCATTCAATGAGTATTTTGCCAGCATACCGGTAACTACTACTCGCACTTTAAGTTCGTCGCCGTCTAAAGCTGAAAACCTTTTGCATAGCAGCGTGCCTAAATGTGGTCTCGTATTTAGTTTTGAACATGTAACACCTCGTGATATAGTTAACGTTTTTAATTCACTTAAGTCTAAAAACACAGGTGATTACTGGGGCATTTCCATTAAACTTCTGAGTAATATAATCGAAATCTTAGCCCCCTATCTTGCTGTTACTTTTAATAAATGCGTTGATTTAGGTACTTTCCCTGACCTTATGAAGAGCAGTAAAGTCATCCCTCTATTTAAATCAGGCAGTAAGAATGATATTGGCATCTTCAGACCAATTTCTATTTTACCTGCGTTTAGCAAAATTTTTGAAAAGTTAATACTTAAACAGTTGCTAAGACATTTTAATCTCAACAACCTTCTTCATAACGATCAATATGGCTTTACAAAAGGTCGTTCAACTACAGATGCGGGTGTTGCTTTGTTGAGACACATATTCAACGCATGGGAAAACGCGCAAAATGCAATTGGTGTTTTCTGCGATCTCTCAAAAGCTTTTGATTGCGTTCACCACGACACGCTTTTACGGAAACTACGTTATTACGGTGTTCAAAATGAAGCCCTAAATGTAATAGATTCGTATTTACAAAATAGATTCCAATGTGTAGATGTTAACGGCGCGAAATCGTCCGGGCTACCTGTTCAGCTAGGTGTACCTCAAGGCTCAATACTGGGACCGTTTTTATTCTTGGTTTATATTAATGACTTACCATATTATTTGAAGGGTATTTGTGACGTTGTACTATTTGCAGATGATACCTCTCTTATCTTTAAAGTAGATAGGAATAGACACGATTTTGAAGAAGTAAACAGCGCTCTATCAATGGTCACGGATTGGTTCACAACAAATAACCTTGTTCTTAATGCCAAGAAAACTAAAAGCATTAAATTCGCCTTACCTAATGTTAAAAATCTAGGTCCCAACATTATTCTCGGCAATGACGAGCTTAAAACGGTTGACTCAGCTGTGTTTCTGGGTATAACAATAGATTCAAAATTACAATGGGGTCCTCACATATCAAGCCTAGCGGGGAGACTTAGTTCGGCCGCATACGCCGTCAGAAAAGTTAGACAATATACTGACGTTGATACAGCACGGTTAGTCTATTTTAGTTACTTTCACAGTGTTATGACCTATGGTATTCTGCTGTGGGGCAAGGCCGCTGATATCCAAAATATATTCGTTCTTCAAAAACGAGCGGTTCGTGCAATTTACCAGCTGGGTGCACGAGTATCTCTGAGAGATTTTTTTAAAGAGATTGGTATTCTCACGGTGGCTTCACAATTTATTTTAGCTAACATTTTATATATTAGACAAAATATCCATTTGTACTGTAAAAACTGTGATATTCACAACGTAAACACTCGAAATAAGCATAAACTACGTGCTCCCTTTCACCGGCTTCATAAGGTTCATAATTCATTCGTAGGGCTTGGTATAACATTTTACAACAAGCTACCATCTTCCTTTTTAGACTTGCCATTTAATGTGTTTAAAGCTAAAGTGAAATCTAACCTTTGTTCAAAGGCCTACTATTCCATTAACGACTACTTAAACGATAAGAATAGTTGGTCGCTGGGTTGAACTCAAGACAATGTTTATGTTCTTTCTTTCTCTTATTAGCTTACTGGTATTATATAACCTCACGCGTAGTTTTTTTTTTTTTATTTTAACTTTATTTTTTATTCATTTTTTTATTTTTTATTTTACTTTATTTTTATTTTATTCGTCTGTATGCACGTGTAAGCGGGCACGCCCTTTATGTCTGGAGGCTTTATTTATTCTTGAGTATATTTTTTAATATTTTATTTTATTATTGGTGTGTGCTAGCAGACATGTGACATTAATTTGATATAATGGATTCCTTGTTTATATAAACTTGAACACTTTTGTATAGAATCTGGTTCTTCTAACCTAACAGACAGATGTGTTGCTGGGGAGTTTGTTCCGCCACTTCTTCTTCCCAGCTAAAACACTAGGAAGTGGCGAAGGGCGGGCGTTTTGGGGGACTGTCTCTTGTAATTTTGACGTTCAAAAAGTGCTGATTATCAGCCTAGTTTGAATAAATGACTTTTGATATATATAGTACTCAAGATAAAAAAAAGTAATTATCTGGTTACCAGAATTTAATAAGGAAAAATATGTGTGATAAAAATACAACTGGAATATACAAGGTGTTGCTTTGCAACCTCGTCAAATTTCAGGGGGTGGTCACGAAAGATAATCAATTAAAATTACGGTATCTAGTTAATTATTAATAAACGCTGATTTTTTTGGTTGTATCAGTTTGTCAGTATTTCAGAATAGCCCCCTTAACGTGGTTTAGGGACTAAAAAATTATGACATAAACGTTTGAGATTGTTTGTATGTGTGTAAGCGAGGTTATAAGGCAAGAACCAGACGGGCCGCGTTTAAAACACGGGTGGTTCACACTTACCGATTTCCGTAAAAAGAAAAATTACCTACCCATTTTATTATTGATTCGGCACGAGAATCACTAGCGTAGTTACCTTCTTGAATTTGACGAGGATGCAAAACAACACCTTGTATAAATATTTTACGATGAAGATGTTATAAAATCTGATTCAAAAAACCCTTCATATAGTGGTATGTCCTTTTTATTTAATTTTCTAGCAAGTAACTGTCATCGTTTGCAGGAAAAACTTTCAGCAAATGCATTCATTGGATATTAACGCCGATGATTTGTGTGAAGTAATTATGTCATGTCACTTTTTTCAAAAAAAAAAATAATCATGTGGTGAAAATTCTCGAATTTGTATAATTAAACAATTTGACAGCTGTATGCCCTAACATCACTAAAGCATTACGAATTTTGCTAACTATGCCTTTTACCGTAGCAAGCGCGGAAAGGTCCTTTTCTAAATTAAAACTTGTAAAAAATTACCTGCGCTCCACAATGAGCCAGGAAAGATTATAGCAACAATATCCATAGAGGAGCCCATATAACCATATTAGACTATATGTATAGACACACACGAAACTATTAAGGATTTCGCAAACTGAAAAGCGAGAAGACTGGAAATAATATAAATTAAGTACCTATGTTTACATTCTTACACACGTGTTTTTTTTTTTTAATAGCATACGTAATAGTTAAATTAGTATTATTAGAAAAAAAAACAGCGATTTTATTATTAATATCTAATTATACAATTGGAATAACATCATAATTGAAGTATGTAAAAATTTAATTCGTGTTTTATTTTTCGCAGTAATTGGCAAGGGGAAGCGAACTGGTTTTACCTATTTAGAAAATATTATCTAAGTATATAAAACCGGAGAACATTTATTTAGATCAAAATTAATAAATAATAATAATAAATAAGTTGAAACATGACGATTCGTGAAAAAAAGAGGCGCTTCATAGGTTTCGCACACAGGCGCTTAGGGGGGTCGGCGCGGCCCTGCTCCTGGTTCTTGTGTTAAGGGCTTGGCTTTGACGCGCCTGCAGGGATCAATGATTGCAGGAGCGCAGAATTTGTTTGAAATGTTATTCTTTAGTTATTTTTTTAGTTTACAAATTTAATGCTACACCGTTCATTGTCGAAAGGCCTCGCTTAATTTCCAAGAGTCGTGTTCATTACGATGTCAAAGTGACTGACTAGAATGAACATTTTCTAAGAAAAATCATTACTCCTGTGTAGGGAATTAGGGATCAGTGCCCTGTCCCCAATTCTACACATGCGCTGGCGACAGGTTCGCTTTGTGTTTGTGCGGCGCACCGCTCGGCTCTAGTTGAGGGACCCCAAGCCTATTAAATTGTTGGCAATGCGAACTATTATCATGTTCCCTGTTTTTCGTGGAAATGCACACGCGGTGTTTCAATGATAGTGTAAATATATTATGTTACGTTCACAAGCAGAGCTCGTTTGCCTGAAGGTCTGCAGGGAAATGATAAAGGTGCCTCAGAGATTAATTTATTGTTGGAAATAATTTCTCGCAAATTTGTCTTGAAAATTGAAAATTGATTTGTCTTGAAAATTGTCTTCGCCGACGAAGTCAAAGTCAAATTTTTATTGCGAAAGAGTGTGGTGAGGGTAGAAGCCGTGTGAATTGCCCGGAAGGGTAGAATGAATCAAATGCAACTTAAAAGCAGTATTGTTCTTTGTGGTGGAATTAAATGGTTTTAATGAACATGATTATATTATTGTCACATTTCGAATCGTCCAGACCAGTAGAAGTTGTTTATATCCCTTCATCAACTAGAACAGAGGTGATGAACTTCGAACGGCTGAGCAGATCTTCTTGAAAAATAGCTAAGAACACTCGATTAAGACATGGCACAACAAACAACACAAACCAACTTAATCGAAATCGGTTCATCCGTGCAGGGTCTACGATGCCACAGACAGATACACAGATACGCACGTCAAACTTATATCACCCCTCATTTTTGGTCGAGGGTTGAAACAGTATGATATAGTCCAAAGTTTGAAGTTAAAATGTATAGAATCACAAGTTTGTGGTTGAACCGGACAGCCTCGAGCTCGAAGAGTCTTCAGGGAAATCTCAAGTTCTCGAAAGCCACAACAATTTTGTTTAAGTAGTTACATGAGTAGCTAAAACTCAGACGAAACACTTTTCAAATACGGTCCCACAGTTCGCCTGCGAGATTAACTTGCAAGTCAGTGGCTGATTATAGTGAACGAAGAAAGAACTTAAAAAACGTTTGGCCAAAAAATTCCCTTACGAGAATATTCAGTTCCAGTTTGCATGATCTGAGATTTGAATAAGATGATGAAGAAGAAAACCGATAATGATGATGTTACAAGTTTAGAATAGTCGTCGTGTATGACTGTTGACGCTGACAACTCAACACAAACTCTGCCAAATTAATATTAAAATTCGAATCTGGCACTCGAGCGAAGATGATTTCAGCGATAGTATTCATGAGTAACTGTTTGACGTACAGCTAAAACATTAATAATATGTGTATGCAATTACAGAGTCAAAGATCACGTTGTTCTGGCAATTGTTCATTTGCAAGTTCTTCCGATGGCCCGACCCCTGACCCTTACACCTTTCACTTAATAATTTTAAATACTTTTATAAAAACCCCCTAGAAGTCTGTGTAAAACTTGAATGATCTGAGCAGCACTCACTTCGTATTACAGAAATTCACAAAACACGACCTATAATTTATGCATTATGTTCCTTGGAAGTCAGCTTCAAAATTAAAGCACAGCTGCGAATCTCTGTAGCTCAAGCATTACTTCACGGATTTAGAGCACCCAATTTATATTGAACAAGATGATGCTGTGGAATGAGTTGTCTAGACAAGATACCCAAACATTTGGCTAGATTTAAAGTTTGTAGTGGAATATTGAACGTCGGCAATAGTAGATCAGAATCGAATTACTATCGCTCCGCTTAATCTGCCTTTTACGATCCACTTTCACAGTGGCTGAACAAATTTATGTTGTCTCTCGGCTCCCTCAGAAATTGCAAGAAAGTTTTTCAGTTAGCCGTCGGA
Organism: Cerastis leucographa; assembly: GCA_963082945.1. Taxonomy (NCBI): domain Eukaryota; kingdom Metazoa; phylum Arthropoda; class Insecta; order Lepidoptera; family Noctuidae; genus Cerastis; species Cerastis leucographa. The sequence continues at coordinate 19,865,111 of OY720362.1, read as the reverse complement.
GCTGACTAACATAATTTATTTATTATAGTTAATTAAAACGGTATAACACCAATTATAATAATTAACATAGAAACAGAAAACAAAGTAATACATCCAGTTGACAACATTCAATGGTTTTAATTAAGTTTAATTAAAATTAAAACTAACGCGGAACAGTGGACACTCTTGCTGCATACTTTCTCACAGTACGCCAGACATATACGCATTAATTTACTCAATTCATCCGCAAACACATCACACTCAGGGTTGGCAGTCAGAAGGGCGTTGAGCGTTATAAGTGTACGACACACAGGAGATTAAGCTCTGGCGACAGTTTGGGACGAACGGTGAGGCAAAAAGATTGTGCGGGCTCCTACGGTGTCCAATGTATTTGTCGGGCACAAATAGCCGGCAGCAAAAGGCTGTGGAGTTCTGGGCAGTCGATTAGTCCCCTTAGGATATAACACGCTACTGTGAGCTGATCGGAGCCAGAAGGGAAAAAATTGTATAGCCTTTGTAAATAGCATCTCAGAAAGGTTTTCTGCACCATTTCGTCCATCAGTGTTTGGTTAGCGGTGTAGGGATGCCAGACACGGGCACTAGACTCGAGTTTGCTTCACACCAGGGTGGTGTACAGCAATCGAATGACATTGGGGTTGCACAAATCACGAGCTTTTCGCATGATAAAGCCTAGGCGCCTGAAAGATTCCTTCGCAAGGTTAACAATGTGGTCTATAAATGTCTACAGCGATCAAAAATCTCTACCAAATCCTTTACGTTGGTGACTCGAGAAATTACATCACCACCCAGTCGGTACTTCTAATAGATCGGTCGCAACCCTCTACCGAACGTCCTGACGTGGCACTTGCTAGTATTGAAAGGCAGCTTGTTCAGAATGCTCCACTCACAAATGGCATCGATATCCCGTTGAAGGAATTTGCAATCGTCACCCGTTCTGATCTGTGCAACCAGTTCTAGGTCGTCGGCGTATAGCAGGCATTTGGCGAACTTGACCCTTGCGACCAAGTCATTAATCATGATCAGGAACAAAGGCGGCCCCAACACGGATCCCTGACTTACGCCCGAGCGGTGTTGTAAGGCTTCCATTCAAAGCAACCGTGCTGACAAACTGCTTGCGTTCTCGCAGATAGTCGGAAAAGAAGCTGACAAATCCGATCGAGAAACCTATGGCCTCCAGCTTTGTTAAGAGTATATAGTTGTCAACTCTGTCGAAGGCTTTTCGAAAATTAAAATATTGAACGTTGACTTGTCTCCTGACGTCCAAGCTAGTGGATGTGTAGTCTACATGAATCAACAAATTTTAATTGACGGAGTGACCCGGTCAAAAACCGTGCTGGGCATCCGACAAAAACATACTTATGCGTTTGTATATGAAGGTGTGGAGTAAATGCTCGAAAACTTTGGCAATGGTTGAGATAATAGCAATTGGTCTGTGTTCCTCTATTGTTTTGTCGGAGGTTTTAGGAATGGGAGTCACTCGCGAAGTTTTCTATTGGGTATACGCCGGACTGAAGGGCTAGGTTAAAAATATGACACGGAGGAGCTGCCAGGGTGTCATTATATCCCTTAACCTTGAATGTCCGTTCCACACTCGTTTGAGTCAGAATGATTAGCACTTTTAGCCGATTCTCGTTTAAAGTTTGAATTTATTTTATAACACTATGAGAACGCTAAACGTTATATGGTTATTTAAGCACTGTAGTATTTCACATAGTACTTGCAGTTCAAAGACAAAACTAGTTGTAAAACTGGTAAAATAATTAAATAAACAACCCAAGCAACTTTAGAGACCGGTGCGTTGACAACATCACCCATCATGGTCTTGTTGAAATGTTATGCTTTGCATCTGTGCAGATAGCGTGAATATTTAGTGTATGTTCATGTACTTTATGCCCTATGTTCGTGCTTCAGTCATGGACTGATTGAAAACAGCTGGTTTGACTTCTTCAACGTGGTCTTCTGTATATGCTTAGTGTATAGCTTTATAAACAAAGGGCCAGGAACATTAGTTCCTTTCACTCGACCCACTTAATATTATCTCCTGTTAGTTCACCGCATGTGGGCTAGTTGCGACTGAAATAGAATTTTCTTTATGTTTTACTAGCTGTACGTGTGTTGCAGTGCACTTTTTCCTACCTACCTACCGTGGTGGGCTCTTGAACTGTGTTAATAAAATTAACAACAGTACAGAATGTATTAAAATGCCACACCAGTATGCCTGGTCTCGGATATTTTAAATCTATTTTGATCTTTAAATTACGGACCACAATAATTATGGTTTATTGTTGGAATATCGTTTCGTATTACAAGATACCGATCTCTGGGGACAAGGGGGTGTATTTGTAATGAGGTCGCGCTCGCACTGGCTGAAGGGCACCTAGCCGAACGCTGCGTACACGTTCACGCGGGTGACACAACCTACGATAATATGAATGAACGCTAGTTACGTGAAATGGTTTAATTAGTAGGGGTAACGATGACCTGCTGACGTCTCAGATAATACGCCACGATACTATTGAGATTGTTCTCTCTCTGTCTCAAAGAAATTGTCGCACAGGATTTCTCCTCCGAACCACAGCTTTCTTAGTATCGAACAGTATAGCTAATCGATAAATGGCTCTCGGTTAATAGTCCGGGGAATTTACGCCGAAAATTAGGCCAACTCTGCATTAATTAAAAACAGCGATTTTTTTCATTGAATGTGTAGGGTATGGACAGGAGAGTATGTTATGCTGTATCCCGCGAAAAGTTCACCTCCGCGTATGTGTTTTTTTTAAGAAAACGTCTAATATGTTGTAACTTGGTGGAAAAAAATATAAACAGGTATGTTTATTTGGAGTATTGTAAAACAGATTGAGTGCTACGAGTAGGTCAGCAAATTAAACATTTTTCGTCCACGGAACAATCAGTTTTTTTTAAAAATCATATAATTTGACTTCGTACTTAAGGCAAAAATATTAACAGGACAAAAATAGTGCTAAAGTGATTGTTATCAACATATCTAACTATTATTATGAAAATTAAACAAATTCTGCTCCGGACTTCACAGAAAATCAAGAAAATCCAAAAATCTTGAATACTACTTACGGCAAAAATGTAACAGGACTGAAATTCATTTAATAATGGGATATATATCAATCCAAACCTTAATCTCCCAAAATTAAACAGATTAGAGCGTTATTTAATAAAGTAAAAGTAAAAAATAAATTACGATGAACGTGACGTCAGCGCTAAGCAGCGAGCAGCGTACAGCGTGTGCTAGTGTGCGTATCCAAGATAAGCGCTGCGTTCATTGTATGCGTATGACTGTGTTCTTTTTTAAGAGTCGGTGTGTTTTTATTGATAAATGATGTTTATTTTGCAAGTAGGTTTTATTGTGTTACTCTGTAATTGTAAAAGCATAGGAATAAAAACGGCAAGCCATCAGTCGGTCAGTGGCGACATACCTACTGTTTACAAACATGATCGTCATTAACGTTAAATCTTCATTTAGAAAACCGGCCAAGTGCGAGTCATACTCGCACACACCGAGTTCCGTAGCACCAAACAATATAATAAAAATATTTTTAACGCTAATTAATTTGTAAACATACACTCAACAGTAAAACTAAATTTGTTAAAGTGAAAGTTTTATTACATCGTCTCAAACTTTTTCGTCTGTGTGTTGCATGTCGCGTGACGGTCGGTTTTATGTACTCCGCGTTTTATACCCTTAATGCAATATTATTCCAATTTTTTTTAGATAAATGTCAAAAGTATGAAAAAAAGTTTCACTTTTACCGTGGTTTCATAAAACCACACAATCCTTTTTCTTTTATAGTATGTTAATGATGAACAAAGTTACTGCTGCAGTTTTGATAAAAAAGTTCCATATCTCGAAACCTAAATGATTATTTCAAGAGTGGATTATTTTCAGGGTGGTTGAAAAAATGTAGCACCCACCTCGTTTTCTTTGGCTAAAAATACAGAAATAGTGTTATTTTATAAAGGACGATAACAACACAGTTTCCCAACATGTTAAATGCAGGTGAGGTAATTATATTACTTATTTCACCATTACAGTGCAGATAGCTACTACATACTTAAGGTGGAAGTGGAAGGGTAGCCTGCGAAATTCAAATTGTTCTTTTGCAATTAGAGGGTCAACAAATGGCTTTACAAAGTTATATATATCTATATTATATAAATAAAAATAGAAGTCCTGACTGACTGATTGACTGACTCATCAACGCCAAGCCCAAACCTATGACCCAGGAAAGCTGAAATATTGCACAGAGGTTTCCTTTATAATGTAGACAAGGAATAAGGAAGGATTCTTCGAAATTCAACCCCTAACGGACTTAAATAGGGGATGAAAGTTTGTATGGAAATTCGTCATTTTTTAAGTTAGAAGGCTGAAATTTCATATACAAGCTTCTGGTTAGAAATAAATAAATACGTATTTTAGAGTTTTTAAGAATTTACCCCCTAAGAGGGTGAGATAGGGGTTCAAAGTTTTTCACAGCTTGAAATTCACTATTTGTGTTTCTCGATTGAATTGACGTGAAACACGTATCTATTTTTTTGAAAATTCCACCCCTCAGACGAAAACAGGGATGGCATTTTTTTGTTATTGTTTTTTGTGTTAGCACGTTTGTGTGGACAAATACGCTAAAAAAAAACTTCATTTAAGTACACACTTCTAGGGAATCTGGGTCAATTGTGGGAAGGACACTTGCGGTAACCCATTTACGCGAAAAGATATTTGCGCGCATGGACACTTGCGTGACCGACACTCGAGGGCTGGACAATTGCGCGACTCAATGGCTTCACGGGTGTCGTTTTCGTGGTTTTAGCGGGTCGCTGGCAATAAAAAAAAATCGGAGATGGCCCCGAGGAAAATTTCCTGTTTTTCGTGCATGGGTGTCGTTTTCGTGGTTTTTGGGGTTGCTGACCAAATTGACGGCGAGGAAAACATTCGGTTTTTCTTTCACAAGTGTCGTTTTTGTGGACTTCAGGGTCGCCGATAACGAAAATGATGACCTCATTTTCTAGGTGCAAATAATAAAAATTAAAATACGCAATGTCTCAATATCCTCCCCTAGGCTATGGCTGGCATTGATTTAAGTGATAACTGTTTCTCACGTGTGCAGTTTTATGTTGCGTGCTCCGAAGTGAGCTCGGCGAATATCTTAGTAATTTTAGCCCCAAAAGGAAACACCGCAAACGTCATTTACACAGAAGAGCAAGGATAATTCATTAGTATAAAAGGGTGTAAAACACCTCTTAACGAAGCCGAAAGGCACTGGTTCTCCCTGTCATTGCGATCATTTTTTTGTTCTACACCATACCTGGGAACCTTCTAGTTACGGAGATATTAGGGGTCAAAGTTCCAACTTTTTGACAAGTATTTTTAAATACAAGTTTTTAATTTAAGATTTTTACTTTAAACACCTCCACGACCCCCGTACTATTCAATCCGTCCATCAGCACAATGTTTTGAGTGCGTTACATTGAGTTCTACCACAAAACATGATTTTACACCCCCCAAAAAAAAGTCGTTTCCCAGCAATAATTTTTGCGTAAAGTTACTTAGTTTCATGTACAGAATGCTTGGTTAACGGCTTCGTGATGAGGTGATTTACACGGTGTAGTTTTCCGGGAGTTAAAAAGATTGGTTTAATCTGAGTATTTTTTAATTTAAAATATTGAAAGTTAAGTAAGTTAGCTCATTTACACCATAACCTATATCGCTAGGTGGATGGATGACCGGGGCATTTGAGCTACAGCATCGTCACTCGGAAGACATGTATAAAATAAATTCTGGTTCAACCCATTTAGGTCCCTAACAACACAAAAAAAAAATTTAAAAAAAAAACGCCCTAATATACATTTTTCTAACCAGAATGAATTATGTGGCGTCTTACTTCGAAAAGCGCAGATTTTTACACAACTATTAAAATGTGTCCTATACTTACACTTACGCGCGCGCGAAGCCGTGGCCAACAACTATTATCTATAACATTTAAATGACTATTTTCGACATTATTTTGGGGTGGTTAACGCATACGTGGGCAATTGCCGAACTTCACGCGGGCGAAGCCGCGGGCAAAAGCTAGTCATTAACATTATGAATGAAAAAAAAAAAAATCGCGCGCGACGAAAAATTTCATTTGGCCTGTGATGTTCAAATTTTCTTACGCTTTTTGCAATTTGCACAGCAGTGTCAGGTTTTATATTCATTAAAAACTGATTTAAACGGATCGTAAATACGTCGATTTCAAAATGGAAAATACTTGTATTACGTACAATATTTCATAATTTATTTCGTATATATGGATGACTCTGACGAACAACGTAACGTGAACATCGACATTTTACGTTTACACCATGCGCTCGTGCTAGGGAACCAGATATTTACTTGAAAGTATGACAACCGGGAACACATCAAAACATTTGTAAGTCTTAATAGTGTTTTGTTACGTATACGCGATTTTACACCTTATCTCTATTACGGAAAGATCAAATTCCTATGAAAGCGCTGCACCAAATACAAGAATGAAGCTTGCAAACGTATTTTACGTAAACATTATTTTTATTTTTTTTCAGTATTTGCTTTAAAGTGTTTAATTTTCGTGTAAATTGGTTAGAAATAGCCTTTAGATGAAAGTTAAACAAAATTAAACCCTGTTACATTTTTGCCCCGACCGCTATTGTAAAAAAACTGATATTAATAACTTCCGTGAGTCAAATTTGTTTAATTTTTTTAACGGAGGTTTAATATATTAATTTAAGTTATTTTATGTAAAAAAACCGCTGTTTATATTTTTGCCTCAAGTACAATCCAAAAATTACGTAAATGTTTTTTTATCGAAATTTCCGTGGACGAAAATGTTTAATTCTGAAAAAATATATTACTGTCACCAGTTCTTTACCTAAAATAATTAAATTCGTCCTGTTAATAATTTTGCCCACGTTTTTATTCACAAAAACGCGTTTTCATCTTTTTGACCTTGATCCGGCCTTGGAAAATGTTTAATTTTTTTTTATTATTTGGAGAGCTAAGGTCAAGTACACGATTCAAGAAAAAAATCGCTGTTTATATTTAATGCAAGGTTCAAACCTAAAAGCCCCGTACTATAAAAACACCTTGAAGAAAACAACTTCTTATTTGTCACAACCGCTGAATTGATTCGTCCGGGTATAAAGATTTGGGATAGAGCGGTGGAGATTTTGTTTTGGAACGAGTTAACTTGAATTTAAATTATATTAGCTTCATTGACATCAAGTGGCTTTTATAGTCATTCCCGTTCGAAAAGTCTCTTCTAGTTTGGTTCAGTTGCTAATGATACTCTGTGGAGTACATGTATATTTCAGTATTTCCGGCTATGAAGATGATTGTTGTGTAATTAAATAAGCGCGAGATGAGTGCCGCGTGTCGTGTTGTGTCGCTGTCACGCGTGTCTCCGGGTCCATTCTCTGCACGTCAATGAACCATGCTTTGAATACAACTTAGGGTCAGCTCACACCGAAACGCGACGCCACGCGACGCTGCGCGCACACTTTTAAAAAGCGGTTCAAAATATAACTATATTTTCTACACGAAAAGATACACATTTCGTTGTGAGAATTCAGATTACATTGCGCAACGTATTCTGAATTCTGACAAGTGCGCGCAGCGTCGCGTCTGACTCTTACTTCCACCATTTTTACTGATCAGCTAACGTTGCGACGTATAGTTCTCTACTCTTTGTTCCGCGACGTCTTCAACTGCGCACTGTTTTACTTTTACATAATTAGGAATTATTTATTTCATTCAATTAATCTTTTACGGTACTAGATTGACCGGTAACTACGCTGTAGCTTTGACGAAACGAATGAGCCGACCTATAAAAATATATAAGATGTTTCGGATAATAAACAAAATATGATAAATATTTATGAGATTTGTGTAGTTTATCTGTGTAAACTCTACCGCGGAGGAGTGACACCGCGCTCGTGTCACGGCACCGTGCCAAATGTTACATGTTGAGATTCAAATCTATGGTTAATTTAATGCTGGTTTTATGGATATTTACAGTGACTACGCGTATTTCAACAAGCTCCTAGCGATTTCCGAACGTTTTTAATCCGCTTTCATGCACTCGAGTAGGCGTCATCGCTACGTCAAAATAAGACGTAGTTTGTCGGTCTTCACCGAACAAAGGAATAGGGAGCTCCCAAACATAGCAACGGCGGCAAAGGGCCGCCCTTGCTTTCAAAACGGGACCGAAATGGTGCATCTACTAACTGGGTTAAGCTCGCTTGCGTTGGGTCGCCAGCCACGTGCTCCCCCGCTGCCACTCCCCCTCCTGATACTCCTCATTCACAAATACACCCAAACTTGATGTGATACCGTCTATTTTTCCTTGTGTCTATTTCTAGTAACATCGGCCTTGTCGAAGCCCCGATATACGAATCTACCTAACTCAATTCCATTTGGAACTCTGGCCCTTTGTGTTAGAGTAAACTTTTGTTGGACACGTAACTTTTGTAATCATAACAATGAGTTGTTCATAATGACTGAATTATTTTTCAAGGAGGGCTAAATATTATATGCACATTGCATTTAAAATTTCTGCGGTCAGGAAAATGAGCATGGATCTGTTTTACTGATGCTTACGGTGCAAGTTTTGCAAGCAAAGTAGTTGATTTGTCGCTTGTGGGCTTGACGGTAGTCGGTAACCATCTTCAGTCGCAGCTTCGAGCGATTCCATTAGTATTAATAAAACCTTGTCTACAACGGCGTGAAAAAGCTTTAATTTACTTTGAAGCGCTCAACCCTTCTTAGGGATTTTTTCTTTCTTGCCCTTTGTTCGCTTGTCTATCGTCCAAGAATGTATTACCACCATACCCAAGTCTGCCGCCAAGCAGCTGATGTAATTACAGGAATGGTTCGGTGTAGATGTCTCAGGTTGGGTGCTGAGGTGCTCAGCTTATGATATTGCATAATATGTCAGAAGGCGGACTTCTTAACAGAGAACGGTAGATTTTTTGCCATTCATTAACCACATCAATTTTATGAGTATGATTACCAATACAATTGGTGCTATGTGCTATATGAATTATAATTGGATAAGTAGTAAGTCGGCTGAGCATAATTATGCAACCGAGCGCTAGGCTGTGATAGTGAAAGTGAGCCCGTTGCGTTCGTGACATACTTTTTGATTTACTACCGTTATTGAAACTCCCCACTTTGCTTGTAACAGACAGTTTAGTAGTCCAATGCGAACAGCTCCCTGAATGCGACCCTCGATAAATAAAGGGACGTTTGGAACTCCTCTCTTATCTATAGTTTCCGCTTCCGCGTTAAAATTGGTATGTTTGGCTTTATGAAGCGCTGACTGATCTTGTCTATCCATTCTTAGCACAAATACATTCCTTTTGATACCATGAATGTCCGCAATTTACTTTTGATATATTCACTACGAATGTCCGTGGCTGTATGTATCTCAATGATGTATTGTCAGTATTATGGTTCCTATTATTTGTGGTTTTAAGGTTTATTTTCTCGTTCAAATTGAAGCCTCACAAAAGTACAAAAATCCCGAAATACTATTGCAGGACGCAGGATAAATGTATGCTTTGCTATTCTTCTTGTTGTACCACTTGTTTTGTCATATTCTAGTTTGGGTATACCAACGGAATTATAATATTCATTTATTCTTTCAAGTCGCCTCGAAACGCATTGGATACGTATTAATATAAATGCAAACTGTTGCGAAACATTAGGTGGCAGTAGCTAGCCTCAACGAATAATTAATTGTTATACTACTACTACGAAATTGTCTGTGTGAAAGAGGTCAAAGAGTGCTTATCGCGTTGTTTTTATCGGTGCCAAATTAGTCTGTGAAGCGATGTAGGCCGAAGACAGCCAATGGTAGGTCAAGTTCTGTCTGCTTGCGTTGCCATACGTCTACTTTCTTTCTCATTGCTATTTGGTCGTATATCTCTTTCTGTAAGCCTTCCATGCCATAATGCCCGTTAGTCTCCCAAATCGCACTAAATATAGCCATGTTTTGTAAGGCACAGAACTTTTTGGCTTCTATTGTTTTTAGTCACGACACAAAATCAAAAACGCAATTTAATCGTAATGCCTTCGCCTGGCAACTATTTCTTTAGCTCAGTCGTTGATTTGTGTGTTATGTGGATATGCAAATATTGACAAATGTGCCGATTTAATGTAAAGCCAAGGAGTGAGTTGCAATTATTTTTCTCTGAGTCAGGTCAATTTATTTAGCCGAAACCCGAGACCATAGTCGTAAATAAAGTTTGATTCGTTTGGGAAAGTTCTTGTCATTCACAGAGCTCGTTACTGTTGTGACAAATAAGAACCTTTTTGTCCACGTCCTTTTCTGTATTGTAGTTTTTTAATACATGTGTGACATAGTAGACTTAGTGCCCACGTAGGCCTATATAAAATAAAATATTTTGATTTGATTTGAAAGTACATAAGTTTGATCTATAAACTGACGTTCGGGTTGTAGCTAGAAAATAATTTCCCTGAGTGTGCGAACCCGTATATTCCAAGAAGCCTTATTTTCAGTATTCATGCTGGCTTTACATAGTGAAGTTCTATTTTCTGGTTGCCTGGTGTATCTCTGACCTTACTTTTTCTATAATTGATTTATTTTATCCTAGTTGAGAGTGTCTATACTCTTTTTAGAGCATATTACGCGTAGTTTCATCTTTTCATAACTGTCTCAGAAACTCTGCGGCTTCTCATTTTCACGACTCTAACAATGCATAGACATTGACAAAAGCTAAGTTTGCACATTTCCGCGTCACTGCAGAAGCGGCTGTCGCTGTTGATTATGTGACAGTGTGCAATGTTGTTATGAAATACATGATAAATAAATACGATCGTATTGAAACCCTAGTCCTCTCCTTGAGTGAGGTTGCGTATTGCGACACCGACATTGATTCTAATATTATATCAGACCGTGTTACTACGCTAAATAATACAATTTTTATAACAGTGCATCGATTTGCTGCAGTTCTTAGAGTACATCAGAACCAGATTCAAACACGTTCGTTCGGAAACAAACGGAGAGCTTTTCATTTTCTCCATCAGAATATTCGGTTACAGCTGTGTACTCGTTGGCGAAATATTTCAACAGTTCCGAGAGGACGCTGCCTCGTTGCTCTGAGATAAATATTAATATAATACGTGTAGGGTGATACACATATTATTCAGATGTTGTTTTATTGTATTTTCTTCCTGGAAATTTTCATTCTCCGACTGTCTCAGTCGTGAACTAATGACAATATAAAACTTTTTACATTTTCCCGCGCGAATTTAGCTTCTGAAATGTTTTCAGAAGCCGTTCCCCTTCATCATCTAAAATATGCTTATTTTTGGTAAAGTGCGCGACGATTCTTTCTTGTACTAAAGGTTGAATTGTTCCTTTTGCATATTCAATAAGCGTGCCACTGCCACTAGCAACAAACTTATGATTAGCGAGGCAGTATAGTCGGAAAGCAATCAGTGATTGGCACGTGAGTCGGGGCATGGCCATAACATGTCTTCATATAAATTGACGTGGACAAGCTTGTCTCTGAGGACCGTTCCTCACACTAAATACACGCATCGCGGTTTGGTCCCAACTTTTGTTTGTTAACATTACTAGTATTTGGGTTCGTTAAGTACCCCATAAGCATCGATAGCTATCAACGTAGTACTCTCATAGCTCATTGGAACAAGACTGTTTTCTTTGTTCGATAACGATGCAATTATAGTTCTCATCAGCTTTTAGTAGTCGCAAGTTTTGTTTCCTGTTGGCTTCTTTGCCTTTAACGGTAATGACGTAATTCTGCCGAATGGTTAATAAGAAAGTATGATTACTAAACTTCCAATGCATAATTGTTAATAGGCAGTAATCATGCAACGAGTTTGTTTCAGTTTCATTGAAGTAACACTCAATTAGCCGTCATTAAGACTTAAAACCAAGGAAATGTAAAATGTTACGGTACAAAAACCAGTCAACAATAATGGAACGTCGTTAACTTGAACTGTAACGAAGCCGGTGAATGTAAGCGAAAGTTATGGATCAAAACTAAATGAATCCTAAGTAGCATTGAATAGATTTGACTTGGCAACGGAAAATGTACAAATGAGCACATAAATAAACGTGGGATACTGGCGTAACAGCCACGCTTGGCAGGCCAATAGGTGATTGCAATGTTATTAGTATACAGGTGAATGCTGCCCGGCGTCTTCTTTAATGCACATGTGTATATGATTTCTGAATTGCTTTTCACAGCCTAGATACTAATACAACGGGATCTTATGTTTACTTTCCATGGCATTGTTATCATTGAGCTATCGTTATCTAGTAAGGCTCTGAAGTTTTAAAGCGTATGGCTGGAATTGCCTCCGAAGTTATTTGTAACTTGTCGATAAAAACGTTTGGATCTGTAGTTTAAACCGCAGCTCTACAAATTTTGGCTACCGTCCCGCTGGGGATCCTAAACACGAAATATTAATGAGCATAGGTCTCTTTACTGAAACCGCAATGCGATTTTTCGCTCCGAATACTTTCCGGAAAACGTTTTCAGTTTTTTTGTAATAGTAGCAGCATGATAGAAGAACATGGGCATGAAGGGTATCTACCGCTTATCTGGTGCGCAGTTGTGAGACCAATTGAAGGAATTGGGTCACTGGGTCGCTATGGTGCTTGTGCACAGGCTTGGGACGGGCCTTGGAATAATAAATTATTTTATTTTACAGGCACATTCTGTTTAGAAATTCTTTAGCGTGTATAAAAATAAAAACTGGAGAATAGTGACACTGGATAAAAAAAAATGGCGTAAATGTTGCTGGTCTGTGACGGGTCTTTTGTTTCTCTTTGTAACCTCGTTGTATGCGAAGGCTTACCCCCTATTCATTCACTTGCTTACTGGAGTGGTATCGCAGCATTACATCACATAGATTCCTACGAGAACACTTTACTTCATTGTTAATTCAGCTTCGTCGGTCCGACATGATTGCTTTCGTTGCGGTTTCAAAACATGCTGCGCAAATATTTGATTCTCTTTTCCAGTTATATCGTAAATCGGTTAGCATCAACTTTGATAGCTCAAGGATTGTATTGCTTCTATTCATAACAAGTTTTGGTGATATTAAGTATTCTTGATTAACGCAGCAGAAACTAAAACCGGTTTCTCTGGTTTCATTATCAATCAATGTGCCATTATATTAAGCACTGCTTGTATCTATATCATTGACAGTTATTAAACAAAATTAAATGATAGAAACAAAATTAATTGATAGATTAATGTACAAATTCACCTAATCTTTCAAGTCTTTTGAAGTTTTTGTTCCGACGTTCAGTTTTCTGTAATTTACTGACTTCTTACTTTTATCTTAACTCAGTTTTGTAACACCCTTTTAGTTATGTACAAACATATTCAAGTCTCGGCAACTTATTAGCTTAACACGCTCAATTTTTACAAATGACTGTAAAGAATGATTACTACACAATCACTACCATGTTCTTTGTTAGACAGATTTTGGAATTAATGCGTCCTTCTTGATTGTCTTTATTGGCGTTGAATTGAAGCTGGTTTGAACTCCACCCTTTCCAATTTATATAAGTTAATACAGTCACGAAATTCCCGTTACCACCGACCGTTTAAGGTTCAGGTGAGCCAACCACACGTCCTTCTTAAATGGTAAACGTGAGATTAAGATATTGAAAACGCTAGCTTGTATGTTTGAGGCAGCGTGCAAAGGATTTGTGTCGAAACGTGTAGCGGAGTTAATTTAATATGAAGTAATCGCTCAGATGCGGCGGGCGGGAGCGAGGTCGCACCGCATGGCAACCGCTCCACGCGCTAATTGTTTCTACGCGCACGTCACACAGTGGAACGAATGTATGGGAGCGGTTGGACGTAGACATGTCCGAAAAAAAAGAGTAAAATTATGCCAAACTAATGATGCCATCTTATTCGATTACTTAATGCCTTCATAAATTGTGGTGATGAATTTCTTCATAACTCCCATATTTCGGGAGTAATTTGAGAAAATGTGAAATTTTACTATGAAAATGAGTGTATCGAGCTCTCTCCCTCCTGATTCCGGGCTTGTTTCAAGTAGCGGTCTCTAATATCATAATGCTATTACTAAGAGCTATATTTAATACTAAGACACATAGTGCGCCAAATGTGCACTTTCTGGGATAAAAGGAAATGAAAATTTAAAAAAAAAAAACGTTTTTTCCCCATTTGTATTTACTTTAAACCGCAGACAGACTTATTAAGAGGTCTATAAATATATTATATATATACAGAAATATATATTAACAAAAATATTCACAAGAACTGATGAGAGTATGACTTTTAAGTAAGTTGATAATAAATTACCTAGTTTCATTAAAAGTACAATAAATAATTAAGATGTAAGCTCTAATTTACTAAGTTACACATTTTAAAACAATAACATCATTTAATTATCTTCGTCATCATCATCATCATCAATTAATTCAAATTCAGAATCGATGTCCGCTAAATCATTTATGTTAACAAATTCGATATCACTTTTCTCAGAATCCGTAAGCTCATAAAATTCCTTAAAAGAAGATTTTTTTACAAACTTATTTCCTTTTGGACGGATACTTGTAACAAGTGGATCAGAAGACAGTAAAAGATTGTGCATAATATCTTCATTGCATGAGATACTGCTATGCTTTCGAGAATGCCCCTCTCTATATTTTCTAAAATCTTTATTTCTAGCCTCAGATGCCTCTTCGGATAGAAAACCAATGGGCACAATTGACATGTTCTGAACTATGTCTGGCCCATGCATTAAAATTTTATGAAGTGAAGAAGGCATATAATACCATGGGTATAACTCCACGTAAAGCTTAGCAGTATCAAAGCAGAACTCTCGGAATTTAGTTACGTTGATCTTCTCTCCTGATGAAATACACTGCAAGATCACACAGATTTTTCTTAAAAGCATAGCATCTATTCCGGTCAGTTCAGCAGATTTAGTGTAGTTTTCAAAAAATCTCCTTGCCGAGTTGCCATTGTTGGTGGATCCACTGCCTTGTTTCACAACATCGAGAAGTAAGCCCGTTTCTCTTCTTACAGCCTCTTGAACTCTTTTCTTCCTGTCATCAACTTGCCTTTTTGCTATATCACCCCTTACTTGCCATGATTTTATGTCTAATTTGTAGGAAATGTGTAATAAGCATTCCATTGAGCGAATCCAAGCGTGAAGGGTGCTTAAGCTATATTTATACATGTCCTCGTTTGCGTGTTTATCTTTGATTAACTCTAAATTATTCATTTCTTTAGGACAAGCCTTGCATATGTCACACACTGAAGCTGCTGTATTGGATATAATGGAATGAATTTTACCATCAATCATTGTCAACAGCAGTTGGTGTTTGACACTAATTCCATCAGTGATGGTGGATGGAGTTAAGGCTTCAATCTCTGCTTCGATTTCAGCCATCTCTCTCTGCACATTTTCTTTGGTTTCCTTTATAAACTTAAACAATATTGGCCGGCAAAATGAAGTGGAAGATGGTCGCTCGTTTTCCCAAATTGTTACACCTTTTGAGACGAGCCGCAGTGGTACAAGACTAATCATAAAATTACTAGCAAGATCGATTTGCTCATCTTCACTCGTCCTTTGATGATAAATGCTTTGGCTAGATGATCCGTCAAAACCCCATTTGCTGGTCAATACGAGCTGTTGATTGGGATCAACAGGGGTTTCTAACGACCTAATAAGTCTTCTTGAGGTTAAATCCATCAAGGCTTGTAATTTGATTTTTGCAGAGCTCTCTGTAACTGTGAGATCTTCTTTGGCCGGATAGCACTTAATTTTTTCTTTAACCAACATGTAGTAACTCGGGTATTGAAGAGCTCCTTCTTGAGTGTTGAAATCCCGAAGAGTGTTATAGCGCCATTTCGATAAGTTCATCGATACATAAAGAGCCAATGCCTTCAAAGGGGATATTTCCCGTACCTGAATTGATTTACCTTCAATGAAGGCTTTGATTTTTGAGGCCTCTTCTGGATTCTCCGTCAAGTATTTCATAACATAAGCTGTATCGCTTTGTCCTGCCTTTTGAAGCGCCCTTTCGGCCGAAAACATAATTTCAGCGCTGCTACTGCTGCATGAAAGACTATCTTCAGTGCGTCTTCTTTTTTGCCGGTTACTAAGGTCCTCAAAAGATTTACGAGGACTAGGATGTGTACAAGTTGAAGCATTAGATTTAGCAGGAGAAATTATGGGCTCGATGACGTCACTTATATTTTCTGTAGAAGGTTCCATATTTTCATTCTGTAATTCCGGCCATTGAATTGCAGCCTGTAGCCAAATCTCATGTTTCTTCCGAAACTTATCTGTGCTTCTTCCAGACTGTGTCCATTTTGCATAAATGCGGTAGCAAAATCGACGACACCAGTCTTTTAAACTTGTTTCAGCACTTTCACATAACTGAACACAACTGTTATCTTTTAAAACACTGAACAAATAGTTAAAGTCGCGTAAATCTTTATGTGCGCGTGCGCATAAAGCAACGTGAATATCAAGATTTGTATTAAAATTTGGAAAATACATTGCGAGATTAGCTTGGATACAACGAGGTGTAAATCAACACTGATTTTAAAGTTACTAATAGTGACCTATTTATATAAAATCCAGGTATCCCAGGTATCCTTTGTTAAATATTGCAAGGTAATTAGTTATTGTGATAATTAGTAAATGATGCATGCTAAATTAGTGTATTAAGAGCCATTTAGTAATTAAATAATAGCAATGTTCTTATCAGTAATCATTAGTGCATCAGTTTTATATGTAAACCTTAAGTCCCTAATTATATATCCTAATTAGCTTATATCTTCTCTAATTGGCTGCTCAGAAATGTTATTGTAATAAGGTAAACCTTTAGAAAAACGGTTTTAATCAACAAAATAAACAAAAAATAAAAAAATTGTGTTATAAAATAAACATCACTCTTTATCCCAGAAAGTGCACATTTGGCGCACTATGTGTCTTAGTATTAAATATAGCTCTTAGTATTAGCATTATGATATTAGAGACCGCTACTTGAAACAAGCCCGGAATCAGGAGGGAGAGAGCTCGATACACTCATTTTCATAGTAAAATTTCACATTTTCTCAAATTACTCCCGAAATATGGGAGTTATGAAGAAATTCATCACCACAAGTTATGAAGGCATTAAGTAATCGAATAAGATGGCATCATTAGTTTGGCATAATTTTACTCTTTTTTTTCGGACATGTCTACGTCCAACCGCTCCCATACATTCGTTCCACTGTGCGTCAGCCGATACGTTTGCCATATTCTAAGCACTTATAAGTTGCAGTTTTTTTTTCGTCTACAGGTATTGACGTTTATGGCTCTGTCCCTGTTCCACCCTTGCCTTTCACGAAGCTCAATTCATTTTCACAGTGCTTCTCTTTTATTTGGGTTTCGTTTGGATTTGACGTTTATGGCAACAAGATGTTTTCCCCTTTATTATAGCCAATTGTTTTAACAGGTTATAAGTTTATAACCTTGGCAGTTCATGAGGCTTTCTATTCGTTTAAATGGATCCTTAGATTGTTATTTTCCGTGTCTTTCTTTTTTTATGTTGACGTTTTTATGTTTTAATATGAAAAACCCAACGATTATTTCCCTCTATCTTAGTCATTTTTATTTCTTTGTTTGTAAAGGTTTTAATATCTTTGTTTAGCACGGTTGCGTGCAATATAAATAATACAAGTGAGGAAAATCTACACAATGCGTTGCTACACTTGATATATTGTGCTCCTTGATGGTAATCATACAATATGAGTTCCGTCAGAGAAAAAAGAACATATTTTCTTGAATTTGAAAACGAATCAGTAATTTACGTGGACCTTTTAACTAATCTACGTAATATGTATTACCCGGTTTCCATTTAACATCATTATTCATTATGCCCCCTTCCGCACCATTGCGGAGCTATTATTTCCATAATCAGTATCAAATCGTTATCTCATAGCGTAATAAGTTAACCTCTTTGTCACCGCGCAGGATGTTCTGTTTGAGGAGGGGGAGACCTTCACTGTGTGGAGAACAATTAATAACCCGCGGCTCAGCTCATTCACATTTTACAAGAAACAACACATTCTGCCATGTGCCCAGCATAAGTGTTTATCGCAGAGTTATTGTTGTTTTTAGTTTATATATTGAAAATAGTTTCCTCGTTGATAAGGCTTAGAATAATCATAGTATTAACTCTAGAAGTAATTAGTAGCTTAGATAATATTCGGCTCCATAGCACCACTATATGCTCTAAACGCTCGTGTGCCGGTAGTCAGGACATTGCATGATATGTTCACGCGAGCGTATGCATCCATTGCTGCCGCGGCTTTCCGCTCGAGGAAGCTTGACTGGCGTTTGCGCGCAATGTAATGTAGTTGACCGGGATCATCGTCGAGGGCGCGTTGTGGCTGCAGCTTGCACAGCGGCATCTCGTTGGTCGTCTCGCCGAGCAGCCAGAAGCGTAAGTGGTGTGTATGGGGTCCGACTGTGGATCGTTTTAATGGACATGGATGTTTTCTCTATTTTTTGTAAGGTGGGACGCAGGGCCCGGGCCGCCGACCCCACCTGCCCTACCTCCACTTACGCCTCTGGATGTATCGTACGTCAACATACATACAACTATATCTGTGCCCACGCATCTTGCTAATAAACAGTGCTAATTCGTTCTTTGTATTAAATAAATAAATAATTACGAGTAGGTACACATCGTGTACGTCGGTTAGGCGCACAAGTAGCCCGAGAGAGGTGTTGGTACCGCACAAAGTGGCGCGTGCCGTGTGGGACGCGCTCACACGGCTGGGCTCGGGACTGTTTGTTAGCAACTGCGTGTCACCGTCATTGTGTGTTCTGTAACTTTCTCGGGTAACGTCTCGAGTGCCTTAATCTCTGTGTGCTTTTCTTCTAGTCCCGTCGACATGTGCTTTGGCATTGTCAAACGTTCCAGATTAGCCAGACGGCTCGTTTATACGTCAGGCTCGAGCCCTCTGCATCAGTGACATATTGAGCGGAGCACATGTCGACTTATTTCTGTCACTCTGCTAGAAATCTTTGTAGTACGCGATCAATATTTCACGTTCGCACATTTACATTCATGCTGTATTTGTTTCATATTTAATTAATATTATTTCCTACCCCGATTACTGCTACTCATTAGTTTAACCTGTTTGCATATTTGTATTCTAGTTGAGTATTTGTTTAATCAACCAAACCGTTGATGCATGATTGTGATTTATTTGCAAATTACTGTTTAATTGACATCATACGTGGAACTCGTGTACTGGGAACTGACTGCTGTATAATAATATCAATGTTGTTATTGTTTCTACATAGTTTCATATGTCAGCGTTGTTCACTGTTTCCTGCTTCTGATATTTGCATGTTGACTA
Source organism: Cerastis leucographa (assembly GCA_963082945.1). Taxonomy (NCBI): domain Eukaryota; kingdom Metazoa; phylum Arthropoda; class Insecta; order Lepidoptera; family Noctuidae; genus Cerastis; species Cerastis leucographa. The sequence continues at coordinate 19,845,659 of OY720362.1, read as the reverse complement.
ACGCGTGTTTCATACGGTGCGGTGGCTCATTACAATCTTGGCTAGCATTTTTCTTGTGACTGTCTTTATAAACTTGGTAATTGATAACAAAAACTACGTCGTACTAAGTTAGCAAGTCACGTTACTCGTAAATCTTCGAGATAGTATTATTACCAGACAGTTCTGTAAGGTGCGCACTCCACCAACGCAGATACGTTATTGGCCCATTATAAACATTCAGATAAGGCAGTGGACGGTAAGCTCGGGCCGAGCATGCGAGCAAGCGAACACTCCAGGCGCTGTGATTCTGTGATGCGCATCGCTCCGGGAACGGAATGTCTTAATCGAAATGAGTGACTCACGCGGGTACTCTGGCTCACTATCGAGATGCTACACTTCCTGCTTTTGCTTTCCAGCGCACGCACACAAACGCAATGAAGTTTGCTTGAAATCCGGCATGCACGACACGGTCAGAATCCACTCATATCCCCGTTTAAATCAGTATACACCAGTACTGCGTTAGTCCGTGTGTCTCAGCTACCAGCGTAGGAAATGAATTTAGTAGCACGTAATCTGTGCTCGAGAACATTATCTCGCAGCTCAGGCGTGAGTCAGTGTTGCAGCGGTAGCCACCTGCAGCCGGGGGCAACGGTCCGCTAACGATTGTGGCTAATTTTGTCCATACTCATACGCGCTCACCGCGAGCCGCTGTTTTTCCCTAGTCTCCCATTGTTCTTGCCAAGTGACGAGCGACGCGTTGCCTTGCTCGTTTCGGATTTACAATTAGGTGTGGCCTACATTACTAAATAGTACGAAACGAAGGAAATCTGAGATTGTCACAATTGCTGGTTGCGTAAAAGTGGAGTAATACTCAACGTTTGGTTCAGTTCAGAGTCATACGTGTACCTGGTGATACAAGTGGTTTTAGAAGCAGCCATCGCAACCTTTTCCAATGTATAACACAAGAACTTTCTACATTTCATTTAATTGAAATATCGTAAAACAGAGAGGTTGCAGTAAATGCTTTGATGCGGCCAGCCTATCATTATCTCATTTATTATTGATACCCAAGGCCTGCGACGACGGTGGACACCGCATTATTATTGCAGAACACGTATCCTGAAATATTGCCAGCAATATCGATACATTTCCAGTATGTTGGAGCTCCACATAGTCGCGTAAATACGCATTGTTTGCTGTCTGACCCAATGGGCCGTTTGTTTTAAATACATTGCATTACAGTGAGCTTACTGAGCTCTGATTCTTTGTTTGTCGGAAACGCGAGTGTGTCGACCTCGCGTACGCCTTGACATTTGTCGAATGTTTGACAAGACCAGTTGGGCCGACGCCAACGCACCAAGCTTTGCCCACCATAGCTCAGTATTCGAGATACAAGCCCTTGAAGGCGCCCTTTCATGGTGTGCTGCCATTCGCAACCGACTCGAAAGTTATGTTCATAAAATGTTGCGCATGATGTACACATTAGCGATAGTGTTTGACTCAAGTGTTTCTAAGTTATCGAAGGTCAAGATTGCGAGTTGAGTGTGACGGGAGCCGGCCAGGCTGGCCGATGAACTAATGATATTCTCGTCAAGCACTGCCACCTTGAGATGGACAGGACATGTTTACTGGACTTTGAAATTATCTTTCTGTTTTTAGTTTTGGAGTATAAATACTGTTTTTGCCACATTTGGTTCATTTTCTTCGTAATTGACCTGCAGGTGTCCGCATAATCAAACTGGCCAAATTCAATAAATTTGTTAATTGCCTATATTCAAAATCGAGAACGTGATGCCGTCAATTTGTCGCGTCGCTGCGTAATACGCACTGCGTAGTTGTCAACTGGACTTTTGTTTCCGACGTCTTAAAATAAAAAATATCTGGGACACGAGTTAGATAGTGGTTATAGAATTATAGCGATTGGATGTGATTGTTCTTCGTGGCCGGAACCGAACCCTCTTTATAAATGGTTGCATGTAATGAGTTAGTCCTTTTGCCGTTTGATGTCATTGTAGCTTTGAAGGTAACGCTCTATTGATTCCTCGAAGGCTTTGTGCATTTGTTTGTCCGTTTACGTATGTAAATACTTTGACTTGTTTACTATTCTTTGTAGTCTTAAACAACTTGAGTATTTAGGCAAATACTCCGCCGTGCGGTTTCCTTAATACTTATAATTACCGTTAGATACTACCGTAATTTGCCGCTATATCCACATAGTGGTACGCATGGCTACAATACAGTCATTTAGCACATAATTATTCTTTTCGGTCAAACACCCTAATTAGCATATCAACGGTCGGAACTGCGAATCTCTTTGCCTCGAGGTGTCGAAATTCTTCAACAAAATACATTTTGCTTTTAACCCCGTTTTAGAAACTGCCATGTATCATGAGCAAGTGTTTCGTCCCACTCATATCCAGTGGTTTTATCTACGCGTTGTTGTGTAAACACGTGGCGGTTCGTTAACCTGTGTAGTTGTTTTCATGCGTACGCGCAGCTCAGTGTGCTTGCGCGTGCTGCCGGCCGCATCGCATCGCAAGGAAGCTCTGGATGGATGGAAGCGGTTCGTGGAAACAGGATGATACTACGTTCAATTGCTTTTGTTTAGTGTTTAGTCTATTATTCGTTAATGACTGGCATGAGCAGTCGTATCAACTGATTTTATGCTTCCGCGTCAGAATTGGACTTCTATTTCGAGAATAATTTGTTCCAATTGCCGTTTATTGTAGGTTCGTAATTATTTGACCTTTATGTTTCGATGGTGCCCAAGCATATTTAATCGTCTTTGGTTCTGCAATCATTACGTAGTCTACCCGTGTTGGTGCTGCGATCGCCATTTGTTTCGCTGATAGATAACAGACATCAGATAGTACAGCACAGATATATCGTTCAGGTCTGGTCACCGCATTAACATAATTTGTCTTATAATTCGATTCGTGCTCATTAAAACACGAATCAAAAGCGTGATGCAGAACAGCACAGTCATCCACATTAATTCGTCTGTTGGCCATTGTTCCACGTGTTTGTATCCAAACATTGGCGTGTTGGCGGTACATGTTATTGTATAGTGTTGTATAGTTTCAAGTGTTTAGCCTTGTGATAGACTAATCGTTTTTCACAATAACTATAAGAGTTATTCAAATGTGAGCCGTAGTTTTATCGTTCATGTTTTATTTACGTCTGTTAGTTCGAAATAGTTTGGTCTGCATTGTTGTTGCCGTGACCGCGGCACTCGCAGTTAGTACGTCCCATAATTTATGATATTGAATTTAAACCGTGTTTACTTTTTAGCTTGAGGTCATTAGCATTCTCCATTGGCCTTGTTTTAAAATTCGTCCAAATTTCGTATTTGGCTAACGTTTAGGATGTTTGTTCGTAGATTCCAACTGTTGATTTGAACAGATTATCAGTATGTTATGTATTTCTGTTTTCGTATATTAAAGATTTTGTTGAACCACAAAAAACAGTGATAAGTTTGGAACATTAATAACTGTACACAAATAGCTTGCGGTTTAAAGGCTTCTGACAAACTAACGTGTTACCACTTCTACGTGTGTTGGTTGAATCGATTAGCAGATCCTTAACAGTAGTTCCCAAAACTTTCATATTCGTTTAACTAAGTACTTACTTTAAAAACAAATTAATAAAGACTGTTATCAATTCACGAGTGGCTTCTCAAGATACTTGGCTCCGTAAATAACGGTATTTATATGTATGCAGTCGAGGCTTTTCACTGGTAACTGGAGTATTGGCTCTTAATGAATGCGCGAAAGTGCTCTATCCAGTTACTTTGCCTTCTCACGGCACTTAAACGTCCGTCGATCCGCGGTCTTGGAGTAAATTGTGTAAAACGACTAGTTTTCATACAATAGCTTAGCAGCTGCCAAGGGTCAATATGACACTATCTATTTCATCCTTTTAGTCCTCCGTGGGAATTTTGACACACTTTTGCAACAATTATAATCACCTTTCGCAACTGGTGCTATGAAGATACCCCCCACTGGGACGCTGAGTACACGATGTTGTACTTGAGAGCTTGAGTTACTGTTCTGGTGCACTTGACTACCTTCTGACCTTTTTAGTTACAATTATGCATCACACTAACAGCTTGCATATACTTTTATCATTAGACACAAAGTCACTTTCCAAGCTCTAAGTTTACAATTTTAACTGGTGTTTACTTGTTCCATAGACGATGTTATTACGGGAACCATGGTCGAAAGTGGCTTTGTTTATACTCATAGAACTAGCTTTACAATTTCAATTCCAGTATGTACTTGTATAGGCATTATTTCGCTTGAAGCCTTTCAAACTTACAGACAAAACCTATTCTAAGTCTACAGCAACACACACTATGAAGCTAACATAGACTTAATATAGATGTAACTCTCTAATAAAACGTAGACTGGACGATGAGGTACTACACTTTTCGACGCACAATCAGTTTTAGCTGGTCAGTAAGAGCTTCATGTCCATGTAAAAAAACGAATGGTCTGACCGGACCAACTCATTCTGACTGGCTCAAGCAAATGACGCGTCGTTAAATGTGGTTACTCCTTAAAGCTTGTTACTAACGACAGAAGCCTTGCTAGTCGTGGTGTGAACATGGGTCGGTGTGGTGTGCAGGTCACGGCAAGACACACAAGGACGCGGCCAGCGTGCGCGCCACGCACCCCATCCCCGCGGCATGCGGGCTGTACTACTTCGAGGTGCGCATCGTGTCCAAGGGCCGCGATGGGTACATGGGCATCGGCCTGTCCGCGCACGGAGTTAACATGAACAGATTACCTGGTAAGTCAACGACTCAACTGCCTGGAGGCTTTGAAAAAACGCCACTATAGTGGTTTTTGGTTCGATAGTAGTCTGTGCTTGTTTAATAATCCTTGCCAGATATTTTGCTCATTCATGCTGAAACAACGACTGAGATATTATGAGAGATCAATGATACTTCACATTGAAATATCACCAATCCAACGGTTCTAAATATTTAGTTATTATTATAAACGTGTATAGTTTACCTGCTTGGATTAGCCACATCCCACATAGTGTGGTGTGGTAAGCAGGTAGTGGAAGCACAAAAGAATCTGATTCATCTTAGTTTAATGTTTGACAAGACATTTATCAAATAAATTGACCATACCAAATGCGCTTGCTTTTTTTGCGTCGTTCATGATTAACCAATCTACTTGCAGTTCTGTTCTGAGAAGAGTACAATATAAGCCTTTTTATGCAATTTTTGTGACCACCCTTGTCTCAGTCGCGGAATAAAGGAATTTTTTATTCGTTTTACTATAACCCTTTTCCGTCGCCACCTTCCAGGCTGGGACAAGCACTCATACGGCTACCACGGCGACGACGGGCACTCGTTCTGCTCGTCGGGCACGGGCCAGCCCTACGGGCCCACCTTCACCACCGGTGACGTCATCGGCTGCGGCGTCAACCTCGTCGACAACACCTGCTTCTACACCAAGAACGGACATCATCTCGGCATCGCCTTCAGAGGACTACCGGTACGCTTGTTGATAAGGGTATAGAATTCTGGAGCTTAGTCAAGGAGAAGGGTTCGAATTCGGTCTCATGACAGAAATCGTATGACTAATATATGACTGTCAAAAATAAATTCCCCTAAACATAATGTACTGCAACAAACCAGTTTTGGGGGAGTAGTTCAAAGGGTGAACTGGCTTTAAATACCAAACCCTAGTCTTCTTCAGCTTACTTTTTTTTTCACGTTACATAAATGATTGTTTATGAAATCATTATTCATGAATCAATTAGTTTCTATTAAAAGGAATAGTAATTACATAATTATTTAAGGTGAAGTTGTTATTAGCGACACTCATAATGATATCTTGATGGCTAAGTTATGCTTCCTGATATCCTACAAGCCGATTCAGTTGATGTCCTTGTGACAATATCATCGCAGTGGTGACAGCTGCTCACCTCCTAAAGCGTATAATATCAGTGCCATCTCGCGTGGGTCGCCGACAACCGACAGACATGTGAATAAGCGTACTGATTTATGTCCTGACCACAGCTGGGAGTTTCCTACTACTATTGTGATAAGACATTGCCAACATGGTTTTTGCCTTTGAGATTCTGTTTGATAGCTATGAGACATGTAAATCGGATTTTGTCGTCGAGTTCTTGATCATGAAGAGTATATTTCTTGATACAGACTGCATAAAGTACTTGGAAAACTAGACCCAAACCACCGAGTTTGCTTCCTACCTGTCTGTCAGACTTTATGAAGGTCCACCTTTTTGCCGGGTCTACCTTTCTGTCTTCTGCGAAACTTACAGGAACGTGGACATATTGAAGTCGATATGACGCAAAGATACTGTCTTCATAGGTCTGAGTAAGAGAGACGAGGCTCTACAAAGAATTCATCCTATTCTACTTGCTGTGCCACGTATAGTAAATCTTCATTAAGACCAAATATTTTTAAAGGAAGAACCATGAAGTTTCTTTATTACCGGTTCTTCTCCATAGGAAACGACATGAAATTAGAACTATTGAGTGGTTTGATATATAAGTGAAATAAAATATGTTGCATTATAATGTTAATAATGTAATGTAATGTACTCTAATATTTTATGTTTTTTCCTATGTTGTCTATTGTGTGTACATAAATAGTAAAATAAATAAATAAATGTTTCAGCCGAACCTGTACCCGACGGTGGGTCTGCAGACGCCGGGCGAGGTGGTGGACGCCAACTTCGGGCAGCAGCCCTTCGTGTTCGACATCGAGGACATGCTGCGCGAGCTGCGCGCGCGCACTCGGCTCGCCATCGACGAGTTCCCGCTGCCCGACGACCAGGGGCAGTGGCAGCAAGTCTTGCACCGGTGAGATTAAACATTATGAACACAACAACGTTCAGCTATGTTTCTCACGAACATAATAACAATGTTATATTCGATCATTTCGACTTGCGAATCGGTGATTGCAACGCGGTCTCTGGAACAAAAAATATCGCCGCGACTAAATTAAACGCAAGTTAAATGATGTGATTTGTGGTATTATGTATACCACCAATCACATAGATAGTCCATTAGACCAATCACAAATCTCGACTGGTCTGAAAGAGCGAGTTTTACCAAAGAACGCCATTAGGTACATGTCAACATTGTTAATAATTGAATATTGAAATTGATAGCTCTTGACAACGTCTAGATCTGCTGATGCCCCCAGTTTCATTGGACTATTACTCGCACGCTACCTGGAAAGTGTTTCTGGCTTTGTACTCTATTTACACATAAATGTTAGGCGATTTGATGATGAGTATTGTGTTGTGTGGGCACAGGATGGTGTCGACGTACCTGGTGCATCACGGGTACTGCAGCACGGCGCAGGCCTTCTCGCGCGCCACCGGCCAGCCCATCGACGAGGATATCGCCTCCATTAAAAATAGACAAAGTACGTCTTACTTTTGGGATATTGCACTGGCCATTCTCAAAGGGAGAAATATATATTATTTTCATTACTCATACTCTGAAAGTAGATCTGAAGTTGCCTGAAGAGCGGGTTGAAAGTAATACTTTTCAGCCATAGGGAGAATCGCTTTCAACTGACAGATGTCAAATTATAAAAAAAAAACTAGTTCTATTTTCACATTTTTATTGAACCATGCTCCAACTTACTATGCAGCCACGATGTAAAATTGAAATAACTTAAGCTAAGTATTGATTAAAGGATATATATTTATAAAACACTTTATTATAATTTAATTTCAACAGTTTTTTTTTTAAACAACAAATTATTTGGGCAAAATATTTACCATTTTTTCAATGATGAAAATGAAAAAGTATGGCTGAATAGCTGGCTGGCCACAGAAAAAAAAGGCGGGAAAAGTTGTTGATTTATTTAAAATAAAATTTACTATTTTTTGTGTATTTTCCCATTTCCCTTCGAATATAAAGTTTCCTTCTTAATGTTCTGGTAGTGGAGCATTTAATAAATGAAAGAGTTTTCGTCATTAGTGATTTTAGCGATTATCTTTTACAAACATTCAATAAAATGTAATCTCTTAAAATATTAATTTCAGACTTCTAATGACTGGGTCTAGGTTTTCTCACGATGTTTTTCTTGAGCAAGCTTGGTGATGATGCCTTTTCTTCACGAGAAATGCGATAGTAATAAGGTGGCCAAAGGTTTAAGATTAAATCGTGTAATGTTCAAAAAGTATTTTTTTCTTGTTCTGAGTGTTTGTGTGATATTGAATGATATATCGGTGGTGCATGTTCCAGGAGTGTCGAAGCTGGTGGTGTCGGGCCGCATCGGCGAGGCCATCGAGCTGACGCGCGCGCTGTACCCGGGGCTGCTGGAGCGCGACGCCGACCTGCTGTTCCTGCTCAAGTACCGCCAGTTCGTCGAGATGGTCAACGGCTCTGACGCTGAGGTACCTTCACACCGCACATCGTTCTATCGTGATTCTGTGCCAGTTTCTCTTTACTTGATTTTAATGATCAAGTATCTGAAAAATTAGGAATTGGAGTCGTATATTTATTTGTTGGCACGTAGTAAAGGTGTAATGTGTTGTTTGCAGGCGACGGGCGAGAAGGGCGGCGCGGCCAACGGCGTGGCCACGTCCGTCATCTCGCACACCAGCCGCGCGCCCAGCGCCAACGGGCACGACAAGCGGAACGGTACGCTTCATGCCTTATTTTTGCTTGTGCGTTGTTTCGTCGCTAATTGTTTCATCGAATTTCGTTTCACATAAATTGTTTCTCATGTTATCGTTTCATAGAATAATCAATACGCAGAATACTTACTTTGAAGAAATTTAAATTATCGATTTTTATTTCAAATCACAGAATAACAAATCAAATATTCTTTATCCACGTATTGTTTGTTGCATATAAAACTTATTACGAATAATAACATTTTATCAAGTGAAATCTAAAATGACTCAAAAAAAACCAAGTGGCTCTGGCAGCCCCACGCTCGCTCATTGTCGCACGCGGTGACGTCACCAGCTGCTCGTCAGCTCACATAACGCTCTAGGTGTAGGTACACAGCACTACGTGGACTCGGTTTTGCTGCGACCCGTTTCTGTAACTAAATTATGTAGTACTAGCGGCCCGTCCCGGCTTCGCACGGGTGGTCATTTTTTTTTTAAACATGGGATAAATAATGATAATTTAACTTATAAATATGCTAATTAAAACGTACATGACTTAATTTTTCCAATTGTTCAAAATAAATAAAACGTATTTTTTTTGTAGTTTTACATATTTTATTTTTAGGGGGTGTAATTTTTTTGCTCATGTAATTTTTATTTCTTTATATATATTTAATTTTAAGTGTTTACGTTTTATTTTGTAATAGATTACCTTAAAGCTTCACTGTACACTATGTTGACAGTGGTATTTGTAGGTGATAACAAAACATTGATTTTCAGAAGATCCTACTCGAGCAAGAGCACCATGAGAAAAGCACTCTTTCCTTAGGTTGATGCCAACCATCGAGAAAGTTTGTCCCTGGGATTTATTTATTGTAAGGGCAAACGATATCTTTACGGAAAATTGTAACCTTTTATAAGTTATAGGCAAATCCGTCGGTATCATTGGGATCCGCGGAATGTGAGCGTGCTGACCGGCCGCGGGGCCCGTGATGATAGTTGCTACAATCACATTGTCTCTTAATTCCTTTATCAAAAGTCTTGTACCATTACACATACTGGGAGGGCTTAAATTTCTCAATAGCATAATGGAGTACCTACTACGCGAACACCCCTCTCCCACACTTCGGTGCCATCTCTCTCGCCGCGTTGCTCGCTGCGCTGCGTGGAGCCACAACGGCGCGTCAGCGTGTAATTTTTGTTTATATAGATATTTTTAATTTCGTAATATCTTTTGAATGGAATGTCCGATTTCAATAATTCAAAAAGTAATTAACAGGTATTGAAACTGTCTTGAATACGAAATAGTTTATTTGGATAAGAATTAATACTGAGGTATGGATAACATGGTCTGATCTCGAACAGCATTTCCATCAACTTTTAAAATGTAAAAAAGTAGTTATAGTGACATAACTACAATAGTTGGAGATATGGTCTCACGAAGTTTTTTTGTTGATTTTGATATGTTCTATAATATTGTAGACCATTTTTTTGTTCTTTCATCAATACTTTCCGCTGCGCATGCGATGAAAGATATTTTTCACCACTCCCGCACGAAAGAAGTGTCTTTCCTCTACGAAAACAGTGAGGAAAGTTGGTTTTTCCTTACTGTTTGAACAGTGAGGAAAGTAATGATCCCGTTCAGAAACTAACCTTGCCTGATTTTTTTATGTTAAGTTTTAAAGATATTTAAAAAAAGAATTATTATGATTTGCTTTGTGACTATTTAATTTATTTACCTATGATGACTGAATACTTTCTTCCTGGGAGTGGTGAAAACTTTTGTATGCAACATGTGAGCAAGTTCATTTGCTATTCGTTTTGTTGAGTCTTTCGCTTACTCAGGATTGAAATTTATAATCACTCGCTGCGCTCGTGATTCTATTTTTCAATCCTTCGTTCGCTCAAGACTCAAATTCAAAACTCATAGGAAAAACGAACTTTCCTCACATGTTGGATAAATACCTATTATGGCTCATTTTTTTACACCTGGGGTTGGTTTTATTAAGGATTTCTAAGGATCTCTAATTTTTTCTGGTAATAAATATAGCCTTTGTTACTCAGTGATATTGTAGCTTTCTAACAGCAAAAGAATTTTTGAAATCGGTCCAGTAATTTTTGAGTTTATTAGTTACATACAAAAATACAAATCTTTCCTCTTTATAATATTAGTGTAGATGTAGCTAATAAAATAAAACTCGTCGTGAAAACCATGCAAAATTAGGACGGGTCGCTAAGTACGTAAATAACATATGGCTATGTGATTATTGATTATTTTAAACCCAAATTTCTTTCGCAACCTTTGACTTAAAAATATTTCCGTGATATGTACTGTCGTATTTCATCAAGAAAAAATAGTGCGTGGAGTCCCTCCGCGCGTAAGAAGTGAAATTTCGTAATACTGCACGCATGCGTTCGAGTGCATTCACTCTCGCTCTGCCTCTTTCTATTCCTCCTCCATGGTAGCGTTAAACGTTTAACGCAAACTTGTTGGAAGTCGCATAAGAAGTTTCAGTTCAAAAATGGAATAAAGTCTGTTCGTTTTCCAGGTGTATCGGAGACGATAGAGGAGAGTGTTACGCAGGCGGGCGACGACGTGGACATGTCGCCGCCGCACAGCAACGGCGCGCACGCAGGTACTGCGTACAGCTTGCGGCGGCAACTGTTACTACGCCGAACAGGCGACTTGACTTGGAAATACTCTTACGCCGTCGACCCTACCGATTTGCTCGCGATTTAGTACGCGTTTCTTGACTGTTCGAGTTATGGTATGCACTATCGTGATCTTTACTGTAGTGCGTGACCAATATAGGTGTAAGACTATTTCCAGCTTCGAACTTCATACATTTGGTTGTAAATGCATGCACTCATTCAGAGAGCGGTTTAAACGCCCAGCGCGGCTAAGCAAAGGACTCAGTCGTGACGAACTGTGAACCACACGTCGATGGCGATCATTGATTTTTGGCTTTTTTTATAAGCAGTTAAAGGGGCTTTCGTAACTAAGTGAAAAACTTGGATTAGCGTGTGCGCAGGAAATGTATGAAGTGGTAAAGTCTCTGTTTGGTTGTTATCTATTATTACCACGTCCTAGTAACGCGCGTTAAGGATATCAATTGGAATAGCTGCTATGTGTAGGTAAATTTTAATACATTATATTTCTGTTCGATCGGTAGTAACTTTTATCGCACGTTTTATGATAGACTTGTCGTACGGATAGCAGGAAATATTTTTGACCAAAATTATTGTTCTGGATGTGTGATTATCCGTGTATTAATTTTTGCGAACACTTATTTTCCTGCAGTATTCACAATTTAAACTAGTAATAATTATAACAAAATGATTTAATAATAAGACGGCACGGTTGGCGCAGTTGTTGAGCGATCGACTGCTGCGCTGCGTCTCACGGGTTCGATCCCCGCACGGAACAAATATTTGTATGGCCTACAGATAGTTGTTCCGGGTCTGGCTGTTTGTGTATGTGACTTTAAATGTTTTTGAACGCACCGCAACGCATACAGGAGAAATTCCAAGTGTGGGGGCAACATTAAAAAAAAAAAATAATAATACGATATGTAGTGCAAAACCTTGGGTTCGATTCCCATTAAAGTAGTTCACACATAATCACGTAATAAACATGATCGTGTTGACGAGTTACATGTACAGTTGGATTCAAACTCAATAGCGGTTCGCAACAACCAACGTATGCGCAGGTACAGCGGCGCGGCTGCACTACACCACACCATCATTTGTCGTCTTTGTTAACGTCCTTGTCGTACACAACAAACAGCCGATCCACTACTTATAACTATTTTTTTTACAAACTAGAAAATGGCAGTCACAGGACCCTTGGCAGATGTGACACATCTATGTTTATATTAGAATTTTGAATGTAGAACTTTCAAAAACAAAAAAAAGATCAACAATCACAACTAACTTTATTTTAGAAGTAGCATTATTATCATGAGAAATTTGGGTATTTTTCTTTCTTCAGCTTACACTGTTATAATAAATTTAGTCAATCATTTTATTAATAAAAAAATTAACCTCGTTGTCTTGACTGTACTTCCGAGCTGCCATTAAGTTTGAATCGAATTGAACTGTACTTGAATTAACATTTATAAATAGCAACGAACAGTTATAAATTACTATTTTATCTGAAAATATGGCCCCAAAATACTTTTTGTTACAAATTGGCAACCCAAAACAAATATATTATACTAATATATATGAATAATAGTTAAGAAAATGTGAAATACAGTATTATTAATATTATGTACCTTATTTTTAAATGACATTTTTTTGTGTTATATTTGAATTTATATATTATTTGCACACCATACTCATTCATTATTGTATTTTTATTTAGTCACATTTATAATTTTTATTATTATTCGCTCTTTTGTTTTAGTTTTGCATGAATATGTACATAATAAGCTAGTTCAGATTAACATAGGAACTTATAATATAATATTTATTGCTATGAGTATAAGGTCGTTTTCACCCCTCGACTGTTACGCGTCGTGCGTTTGATCTCGTTAGCACGAGCTCGAGCAGTTACCATCCCACCCCGATAACAACTTTTTGATTTGACCTGATAATTTGTAATTAAATAACTTTTTAGTTTACTGCACCTAGTTCAAATTGTAGAGGAGTAATAGTAGTTACTAATATGAAAATAAGCGCTAGTATTAATATTAACCTGTAGTTTAGTTACGCTATTCTGGAGGTAAATAGAAACGTGTCGTTGACAAAGAGTATACAATCGATAGAAATCGGTTCTATTCAATCTTTCCATTTACCTCTCAACTATACTAATTCGGCAAGTGTTTTGGTAGAAATAAGGGTATAATTGGTTGAAAACTGTGCGTAAATTGTGGAAACATTTAGTTACAAGGACTTGGGTATGCAACCTGCTTGCTACTGAAGCATAATAAATTGCAAATGTGTCCATATACAATTTCCATGACCAGCTGCCATCATGAGTAAAGCATATTGGCGTTGAGATGGCAATAAAAAAATGATGTTTCAAAAGCAACCATTGACATCTTTACTTTTGTTAAAATTTTCGAGGGTTCTCAAAATTCACCTTGGGTAGAAACTAAGTGTGGATGCATTAGATAACTTACGAACACACATAGTATGTTGTTGCATGTGTTGAGTACAGTTTCAAGCTTCCTAACTAACAGCTCATGTAACATCTCATTAGATTCGAGATCACCCATCGGCACTTAAGGCAAATTTTGTTTTATTTTTTCCGTTAAGTTGGGTTTAGTTCGCGTGAGGCGTCGCTTACGCATGTCGAGTAACCTAGGAGGTGCAAGTTGTAACAAAAAACACAATATCTTGTTTGCGCGTGTTTGGGTACAATAGGTAAGGGGAATATTTTAGTTTGAGCCCTATTTACACGAAAATTAAATAATAAATATATTTTATTGCGTCTCAATCAAATTACGTCGAACGATAACTTGCATCTCAAGCACGCTACTGCTAAATTTAAGTTGCTGTCACAGCGACTGCAAACTCGAAATAACAATAAGTAAGATACGGGATAAGAGTCAATCATCTTCTGACCGAATTACGTTGTCCTGGTTGGGTACATTGCGTTGGGTATCAAACAATCGCGGCGGATGACGCGCGAAACTTAAAACACACGCGGTTTTTAAAACGCACAGTCGCATTGGTAACTGCTTCACCAAACTCAAGGTTGAAACCACCTGCATGTCATAAAACGTGTTTCAAGCAATTAATGTTACTGGAGTTTTCGTCAAAAATGGTCAAGTAGTTACTAAGTCGACTACAGTATGTGTGACACCGCAAAGCTCAGCTGGGACACGGGTTCAGTGCGTGGTGAGGCGAGTGACGCGAGTGACGCGGCGTGCTTGTAGGTATGGAGCTGCCGCTGGTCAAGGGGATGCCGGGAGTGACGGCCAGCATCGCGGCGCTCATGCCCGACTTCCACACGGGTGGGTAACCGATCACCTTATGTGTTCATCAGCATTGCGCTCTGGTTCCCGTACTCTCACTGATGTACATGTGATTTCAAGGATTTTAACATTATTTTCATTAGTTTAGGCAAGCTATTTTGTCTGATAATAAAACCAATATTTATCTTATGGTTTTTTTCTGCATATTTTGTAGAACTGATAATTGAGCAGTAGCTACCAAAGCTCAACTCATTACAACACTCCGGAGTTAGATGAGTTAAATTATTCGTTTAAATATGAAACTTGGGAAAGGAGGTAGAGAGGGAGTCAGTAATAAAAAGTTGGGCTTTAATCAAGTTAACGGAACCAGAGCAATCCTTGGTCTCATCGCTTCGACTGTAGACACCTTCATCGACAGTTCACGTTCCGTTCTCATACTGCAATGTTCCTCTGGATGCAGCATAGTCCCTGATCCACCCTGCGCTTGTCCAAAATGGCCTGTTCTTTGAACTATTTAAACCTTCTGATCTTCTAGTACCCCTAGAAGTGATGGCTGAAATGATCAGGTGTATAGCTGTGCATGTATATAGAAATAACCTCACCGTCTGAGCATCTGTTCACTTTGTACGGGCTATTAGGGTGACTAGTGCAGAAAACCATTTTCATTTATGGTTTTCTGTACTGGATTTAGGTTTTGTGCAATCTGACATTCATCGTTCTTATAGACCATAGATTACCTGCCAAAAAGAGTGTTCACGGCAGAAGTTTTTTGTTTTTGTCTTGTATTGTGTCCGTCTTCGGACTTTTTCTGACGTCAAACCAGGACGTTGAGTCTTTGCTATGTCGACATTATTAAACCTATTGACGCAAGTCGGTAATAGACGTGAATGTCGGTCATAGCGTACATTGCTCTTAAATAGCCCTGCAATCATTAACTATCACCCACATACAATGTTTGTCGTGGTAACGTGGGCAGTGTTGTTTGTATTATTCCGTGTTTAGAGGTAAAAACAGTAAGTACTGAATTTTAGTGGTTTATTTGGTTAATTATTTTCAGCTTAATTTACAAAATAAATCACGGTTTTCTTTTTGTCTTAATTTTGGCTGTCAGGAATAATATTTATAATGTTTAATAATATGGTTTGGCTGGGGGTTATTGGTTTGTAAGGGTTGGTGTTATTTCCATTGAAATTAACAAAAACTTTGTGAATTAAGTTGAAGTAATGACGCACATGTTACAAATGAGTTGCCCGTAACGTTGCAGCGTGTAGTGAATGTTGCATGCACGTAACTTTGTACCACGTCCGCGGGACGATACGACGGCATGACTGTAACGCTTCTTATTTTACACCCAGTATATTATTATATGTATTTAATATATTATACGTATAATATACCGACACAGGGGCTACACTAAACGCATGGACGATCGATTGTGTCACGACACGGTTTTACTTTGTCTCCTTAGCACTGAGTTTTGATTCATTTCTTTCGTTCCCCGATTTGATCAACGGATAAGAATCTTATAATAATTTTATTTTCTAGTCTTAGTTTAATATACTAATCTGTATAGATGTGTCGGTAGAGGGACCCGGATGAAGTGACGCTGATGCTAGTGGCGCTGAGTCTAACTAAAGGACTTTTGAAGTCCTTTTCAAATGTGTTAAAGTCTACATACATATTTTTTCGAAACAGATATTTTTTGCGCTGCTCAAATTAAAGAGTTTTAAGTATTTTTAACCGACTTCTAAAAAAGGAGGAGGTTCTCAATTCGGATGTTTGTATTTTTTTTTTTTTAATGCCTGTGATTCCAAATACATTCATAAAAGGCATGATCTATTACTGTAACAAATGCGTGCACTGGTTGGTCAGGGCCACTCAAATCTGTGTGGTTGTTACTTCAAATCACCATCTCAGACCGACAGGCAGTAATCAGTTCCTCTGGAGAGTAATGTGTAACCGTACGTGCGCAGGCGAGGCGGAGGGCTGCGCGCGCGCGTCCGTGGAGCGCATGCTGGCGTTCGGGCGCGAGCTGTACGCCATGAGCCAGGCGCTGCAGCAGGACCAGTTCGTCAAGTCCATGCTCGAGGTGAGCGTTACGTTTATCCGTATTGTCTTGTCTATGTTTCTCGGATTTAATTCTTTATAAAAAACTTATGCTTCCAAAAGATTTCCTAATTAATATTAAGTTGAGTTGAAGTGGCGCAATAAATTGTGCTTTTTGCAAAGTGGGAATAGTTGAAAATTATGATTCTAAATCCTTCAGTTCAATCATCTTAATGTCTATATTTAGATGATAAAACTAATCTTTGTTTTGATTTTCCAATTTTCGTCTATCTTGAAATATCATTGCATTATAAGAAGTCGGTTCTTAGAATATTCACCTTGTGTATTAGAGGTTCATGGTGTCAGTCGGTATTGAAGTCGTGTTGTGTACTTCCCAGGACGCGTTCAGTCTGCTGGCGTACAGCAACCCGTGGGACAGCCCGGTGGGCTGGCAGCTGGAGCCCGTGCGGCGCGAGGCCGTCTGCGAGGCGCTCAACTCCGCCATACTCGGTACGCTCACTACACTACCAGATCAGACGAGCTAACGTGACATTTTTTTTTTTTGGCAGTCGTGTAACTTGTACTGGAGTTCTGTTTTCATTTGTTCAATTATTTAGTATCTGTTTTCGTCCGAGCGGTAATGGGGTCTGGGTAAAACTGGCATGATTTTTTAAGTCTGCGGCCACTAATGAAATATATTTCATTAGTAAGAACACAATAAGACATTCATTTTCTTCTATGAACTTCTCAAGTGGGTGGAAGGCCAAATCCGAAACTATGAGGAATAGCGAAAAACACTCAAAGGAGTCACGAGCCTGATTTTGATAAAAACTAAAACTGCATCATTGGTTTTTTGAAAAATCAATATTCCAAGCCAGGAACCGAAGCTGTTAATTTCGAAAAAAAAACACCCTGTATTATTACATCATTCGATACTGTCGCTGCTGAATTCTGGGAAGCAATGACATACGGCAAACGATAGGAAAGAGTTATTTTTTGATAAAATACGTAACAGTATGCAAATTGTTAGTAGGAACAACACAACTTTGAAATCAGATATTTCAGCTCCGATATTATTTTCGGCAATAGTAGATTGTATCATAAGGGAGCAAAATTATATTTTCACACCACTTGCTCGATAATGTCAAATTATATGTCATGCAAACCTAACCTAAAGTAAGTCATTAAAGACCTGAGGTCTAGCAGGGCAATAATATTGTACTGAATTTCATTATGACCCGCTGGTCAATAATGTGATTTGAATTTGGAACATAAATCGCATACGAATATTCACGCATTCACCATTATTATCTGCACAAAAAAATTAATTGTTCAAAAATCGAACTGGCCACCACGAGATAGAATATAATTAAAAGAAAAACAAGAACACCAATTAAAAAGAGGCGCGAATACTGGAAATTGCTTTGCTTTGTTCATTGTTATACAACAAATTACTTTTCACACCACCTGCTCGATAATGTCAAATTATATGTCATGCAAACCTAACCTAAAGTAAGTCATTAAAGACCTGAGGTCTAGCAGGGCAATAATATTGTACTGAATTTCATTATGACCCGCTGGTCAATAATGTGATTTGAATTTGGAACATAAATCGCATACGAATATTCACGCATTCACCATCATTATCTGCACAAAAAAATTAATTGTTCAAAAATCGAACTGGCCACCACGAGATAGAATATAATTAAAAGAAAAATAGAACACAAATTAAAAAGAGGCGCGAATACTGGAAATTGCTTTGCTTTGTTCATTGTTATTTTTTGTTACAAATTACTTAAAATATTGCAAATTCTCACAAAAATGTTGAGTGACGATAGTGATTTGACTCCGGAATACTTGATTCTAGTACTACTGCTTTTATTCTCTCGTAGATGGTGTGAAAAGTACAGTATTCACCTCGGGGATAAAGGTGCCTTCGTCTTGGGCGACCTTGATTCCCACGCTGCACTCAGGATTCTTGTCTTAACTCCCTCGCTTTGCTCGGGAGTTAACTCTAAACTCCCTCGCTCCACTCGGGAGTTAACGCTAAAATCCTTCGTTTTGCTCGGGATTCAATACGGCGCCCGTTACATAAGACACTACTTTATCCCCTTGGTGCATAATCTACTATAAAATATTGCAAATTCTCACAAAAATGTTGAGTGACGATAGTGATTTGACTCCGGAATACTTGATTCTAGTACTACTGCTTTTATTCTCTCGTAGATGGTGTGAAATGTAGAGTATTCACCTCTGGGATAAAGGTGCCTTCGTCTTGGGCGACCTTGATTCCCACGCTGCACTCAGGATTCTTGTCTTAACTCCCTCGCTTTGCTCGGGAGTTTACTCTAAACTCCCTCGCTCCGCTCGGGAGTTAACGCTAGAATCCTTTGTTTTGCTCGGGATTCAATACGGCGCCCGCTACATAAGACACTACTTTATCCCCTTGGTGCATAATCTACTATTTTACGGCGAGGGCGTTTTTTTGAATCCAGAACGAAGTGAGGCATGCTAGAGTAGAATCCCGAGCGTAGCGAGGGATTCTTTTGTAGTATCCTGAACGTAGCGAGGGATTCAAAGTACGTCGCCCGAGCCAAAAATATATTTTGCGCCCGAGTGATACACTCTACTTTTCATCACCCTCTATGAGAAAATAAAAGGGGCCTCATATTTTATTGAAATATTATTATTTAATAAAACATAGAGTAACAACTAAATTGAAATTAACTAGTAACTAATAATAAAACGACTAAAAACTTATATTTACATTTGAGACATTTTCGCAACTATGAAAAATTATTATTTAGCTGGCGGTGCGACTATGGGTCGTCGTACCAGCCAGTCTTTATTCAAACAATATTTGCGTTCGATTTCTTTGGCTCTGAACACTAAGATGTTCCAGATTCAGTAAATTGCCGCGCTTTTTTTGAAATAATAGTATATTGTGTATTAAGGGCGGTAAGTAAGGAATTACGATCGAGGCTCTAGTAGAAGCCCGAAGTCGAAGACTGAGGGCTTTCTGAGTCGAGGTTCGTAATTCCCGTACCGCCCGTGAAACATACAATGTTTTTCATCACATTTGCGAGTTAATAATTATGAAAATACACAAGTCAGCACATATTATTACGAAATACGTGAACTGATTTGCGGATGGCGGGCTGTTTGCCCACACCACCGATTATACAAAAGTTTTGTTCAGAAACGTTACTTGTACAAAAACTTACCTAGGTATTCAGCCATGACGGAGTATAAAAAAAAAACGACGTTTTGATACAAAAAACTATCGATTATTTAGATTTTAGAACATTAGTTGAGTAATTAAATAACATGTAGCGAGATTGAATGAAATTCCTGTTTAAATAACATTTTAAGACAATTTTTCAATTGCGTGTAAACTACTTGCATGACCTGTGTGCTGTCATGCTGTGCTGTAAATTAAAAAAAAAAATTACTTACCGCCCTAGGGTTTTATATGGGGCATTACAGCCAAGTTAACCTGTATGTTATGACACTGTTTACGTGCAAGTGTGATGAAATAGTATATTGTGTATTAAGGGCGGTAAGTAAGGAATTACGATCGAGGCTCTAGTAGAAGCCCGAAGTCGAAGACTGAGGGCTTTCTGAGTCGAGGTTCGTAATTCCCGTACCGCCCGTGAAACATACAATGTTTTTCATCACACTTGCGAGTTAATAATTATGAATATACACAAGTCAGCACACATATTATTACGAAATACGTGAACTGATTTGCGGATGGCGGGCTGTTTGCCCACACCACAGATTATACAAATGTTTTGTTCAGAAACTTTAAAGGCAAAATATATACTTACCTAGGTATATACAGCCATGACGGAGTGTAAAAAAATAAAAATTTCGACGTTTGGATACAAAAAACTATCGATTATTTAGATTTTAGAACATTAGTTGAGTAGTTAAAAAACATGTAGCGAGATTGAATGAAATTCCTGTTTAGATAACATTTTAAGACAATTTTTCAATTGCGTGTAAACTCCTTGCTTGATGAACTTGCATGACCTGTGTGCTGTCAAGCGGTGCTGTAAATTAAAAAAAAATTACTTACCGCCCTAGGGTTTTATATGGGGCATTACAGCCAAGTTCACCTGTATGTTATGACACTGTTTACGTGCAAGTGTGATGAAAATTAAAAAAAAAAATACTTACCGCCCTAGGGTTTTATATGGGGCATTACAGTCAAGTTAACCTGTATGTAATGACACTGTTTACGTGCAAGTGTGATGAAAAACTCATTACTGCCCGCTAAAAGTTTCTTATAGAAAACACCACCTTTGGGTGCACTTAAAGGCAAACCAATTCGTCCTTTTCGAATAGATGGGATGAAAAATTCTTTTAGCAGTGATTAACATCATATATTCCACTGTACGTTAACAACAATTATCTTTTCTTCCAACTACGCAGTAATGGTATCATTAATCACTACAAAACCGATCACAAAGGATGTCTATTTTGCTTAGAACCAAAACAGTGCAGAAATTTTGTGATTACTGCACTGTTTTTTATGATTTATCTTCTATCTTCTATCTATATACAGGATCTTCTATCTTCTATCTATATACAGGGTGTAACGGAAACGGTATATACATCCTTAAGGGTGTGCTACAGACCATCAAACTGAACATGTTTCGCAAAATAAAAAAGAATTGCAGCAAATAAAAATATCAGGTGCCTATACATTTGGGTCGAATAGGTATTGTAATTTTCTATGGGGCAGCAGATATTTTTTTTGCTGAAAATTTTTTTTTATGATGAGAAACATGTTCAGTTTGATGGTCTGTAGCACACCCTTAAGGATGTATATACCCTTTCCGTTACACCCTGTATATAAAAATGAATCCCTATTTGCCTTGGTCACGGCATCACGCGTGTACGGCTGGACGGATTTCGCAATTTTTTTTTGTTTTGTTTGTAATTGTCAGGAGAAGGTTCTTAGGTAGTGGGTGGGTAGTAGGCAGGTCGTAGGCAGGCCTTAGGCAGGTCGTAGGCAGGTGGTGGTTGGTCGTAGGCAGGCCTTAGGCAGGTCGTAGGCAGGTGGTGGTTGGTCGTAGGCAGGCGATAGGTAGGTGGTAGGCAGGTGGCAGGCAGGTGGTAGGCAGGTGTTAAGCAGGTAAAATGCAGGTGGTAGGCAGGTTGTAGGCATGTCGTAGGCAGTTTGTAGGCAGATCATAGGCAGGTGGTAGGCAGGTGGTTGTAGGTCGCAGGCAGGTCGTAGGCAGGTGCTAGGCAGGTCTTACGCAGGTTGTAGGCAGGTCATAGGCAGGTCGTAGGCAGGTCATAGGCAGGTGGTGGTAGGCCGTAGGCAGGTGGTAGGCAGGTTGTAGTAGGTCGTTGGCAGGCGGTAGGCAAGCGGTAGGCAGGTGGTAGGTCGTAGGCAGGAGATAGGCAGGTGTTAGGCAGTGTGTGGTAGGTAAGGATAAAGTGGAAGGCGCTCTGATGAGCGCCTTTCACTTTATCTCTACTCCGCGGCCTACCGTCACGCGACATGCAACACAGACGAAAAAGTTTGAGACGATGTAATAAAAGTTTCACTTTAAAAAACAGTGCAGTAATGAAAACAGTGTAGTAATGACAACATTTCTGCACTGTTTTGGTTCTAAGCAAAAAAGACATCCTTTGTGATCGGTTTTGTAGTGATGTAGTGATTACTGCGTAGTTGGAAGAAAAGTAGATTACGCACCTCGCTAATGTGAGTTATTAATGCACTCGTGTTAATTTAGTGCCCTCGCGTACGCTCGGGCACCAACATAACACTCGTGCATCGATAACTCACTGCGCTCGATGCAACAATCTACTATTGTGGCCGCTGTGAAAAAAAATCATGCCAGTAGTCCATACAAAGTTACCCAATCCCCTTTGGAGTTACCGTTCGGCTCATCGATTTGGTACGTATGCTCATGTTTGAAAATGCAGTCGTCGTACGGAGAAGTGTCGGTAATGTCGCGTGTGGTGTTGCAGAGGCGCAGGGCATGAAGTGGATCTCGCCGGTGGAGGCGTGCGTGTCGCACTCGCGCGCGCTGCTGCGGCGCATGGCGGGCGCGGGGCTGGGCGCCTGCGCCTTCGCCGACCTGCCCGCGCTGCTGCGCCGCTGACCCGCGCCGCCGCGCCGCCGCTGACGCCGCCGCCCCGCCGTGCCGCGCCGCCCGGACGTCGACAGTGCAAACTCTATTATTTACTACTAAATATTACTCATAGCCTCTGTTTATTGTTCAAACTTGCCCCTTCTCACCCGAGCGGCTTCACGCAACATTGACAGAGATGTGCAAAATAAAACGCCGAGTGAATTCCACACAAATGAAATAATTAGAATTATTCATAATATTGAGACTTTGTTCTCGAAAATGTCTTAACTTTCGTTGAGAACTAACATGCGTCATAAAATTTTATCAAACAAAATTATTGTCTTCGTAATATGGCCTGGCTGACTGATTAAACGTAAATCTAAATTAGCGAGTGAAGAGCTATGGACTGATCGAGGTATACAGCGTCGACGACCCGGATATGCTCGCCGTGGACTGCGGAGGCGAGGGCACGAAGAGGCGGGAACCGAACCCGGCGTGAACGGAAGCAGATCGTGTTACAATTGTACATAAAGATCAATTTTCAACGCAACGTTTCTGCTGCCCGATATAAACGCACATTGATTGCCTTAGTGACGATTCATTTAGTTATGAGTATAACCACGAGGCGCGCGTGAGACGTGCAGACGCCAAATATTGTGTAATATAGACGTGTTTAACGCTTAGCAGGTGTTGCTTAAGCTTTACTTCGGGTGATATGATCCGCGGCTCGAGGCTCGCCGGGCCGGTCATCCGTAACGTACTGCACTCGGACTGCACTTGGCTCTGTCTGCTCAAGGTTGGCTCTGGCGATTGTTGCCATTCATTGCAATAATATTAGAACGAAGAACGTAACTGCTTTTAAAACTGCCAATCCACCGACAGTCGGGGTTTTTATATTAAGTAATAGTTGGTAAGGACCGGCCGCGGCACGGGCCCGGCCTCCCTCGAGCATTTTTATATTTATGAAGTGAGAAATATAAACGTGTAATAAAAAGTAAATATTTAACTGTGTGCTCCGCATGACCTCAACGATAATGGACGTTGTGAAATATGAGTTTAAATTCGAATGTAGCTGTATTATGTGTCGGAAATGCGCTGTATATTGTCTCTAGCGTATATTATAGATTATATCGTTATAGAAATTAAAGAAGGTAATTGTAACGCTCGCAGCGAGACACTGTTGTCGTATGTTACTTTTTTGATATTTTATTTTCCTGTATTCTTTATCGATACACAAACGGTGGAGCTCTCTAGTCAGACGAGTCTGAACATCTCGAGAGATCCCGATATGTTGCGTGTATACGAAAGTCGATTATTATCATCAATTAATTATTTTGATATCGATTTTTGTTTATAACACAGCGAATATCGTTTCGGTGCGGCACTGTACAGGTAGTTGTAGTAGCAGTTCATGTTTAGTCAACAATCGACCAAGAAGCGAATGTTTCTGAGAGACTCGACGATACTGCAACAGTGTTTCCGCTAAACTTTAATATAGAGATATATAACGAGAAGAGTGTAGAGATACTAAGATTTACTTGTTGCTATTGCATTTAAGTTATGTACCTGACTTCACCATATAAGCAAGTCAGGAGTTTGGACACATATGTAACTTTAAATGCAATAGTGATGATATCGGGCGGAGTCACGGCAAACGGCGATGCAGTGCAACATGCAAACTTATGCGATCATTTTATTTGAACTGAGCGTGGGATGGCACTCGCACCGCAATAATCAGTAAGTGCCATCTTTAGCTACTAGTTAACTTTTAGTTTCACGTCTTGAAGTACAGTTAAGAAATATCTGCATATTTAAAACTGGACACTTGTTTTAAACGTTAGTAAGTAACAATGATTTGGTTATCAACACGATCTTATGAAATATGCTAAGTAAAAGTTCCTGAATATTTTCATTCAAATCGCAAGTCTGATTTTAATAGCATACTAGTTTGAATGTGTGAGTTTGAAGAAATTTTAGGAGTCATCTTTTATCTAAAAACATAATTTTATTATTTGTGTAAGTTTGTATGTGACTGTGCTCAGATATTAACAAGACTACAGTATAACTGTATGCCGCTGGTCTCGTCAATATGTGAGTATAGCGAACTCGCTACATCGCATGACGACGCCTCGTGTAATTTGTTCTGTAAAGATCAGTCTACAATATTGTTCTTATATTGTATTGTTTTCTTTTTTAATAATATATTATGTTTAAACAGCTCACTTGACTTTAATTTTTCTCCTCACAAAATCAAATAGCATCATAATATACCTGCGATCACCGCATCAGAGGTACTAAAATACATGTAAACGATATAATAAAATTAATCAATAAAAAGCTTTTCTTAAAATGAAAAGAAGAAAATTAGGGTTACCTTTGAACTTGAAGGAGTATACAAAGTGTTGTGTTCGTGCTGTTAGCCGTTGAGGAGATCTCTTATGAGGAAACGACCCTGGCTGTAGGATCAAGTAAAGTCTGTCATTAAAATGTATTGTCACCAGAACCAAAGGTGTGCTTTCAGGTCATTCGCTTGGGGTGAACTGGTTTGAAAGTTAAAAAGTTCAGTTTCAAGATTAGACTAATACACATGAACTAACTAACAAAGCAAGTTAAATAAATGCTTATAAATTATAAATAAAAGCTTATAAATTATAAATAAAAGCTTATAAATTATAAATAAAAGCTTATAAATTATAAATAAAAGCTTATAAATTATAAATAAAAGCTTCAGTACTTACGAATAATGGCACCAGTCAGGTACCTACAGTCTGTTCAGTTACATATTTTGCATCAATACACTCAAGACGAAGTGTTCTATTATTTTTTGTTGCAATAAGGTAGGTGGATGGAATGCTTATAGAGGTAAAATAACGAATAAATGGTCTGTATTTATTTTCAAAAAATAATACTACCTACTGCGAACGTCCGGTCATTCGTTCTGTGTAAAAGAAGGTTACACACATACAGACTTCCTAATGTGGTTTTCTGTAGTTTCCATTTCAAACATATGTATAACTAAGAAAGTTTCATGGGTTCGATTCCCAGGCCTGGAAGTTTTTTTATAATACTGGGTTTTTCTATCAGGAAAATTCTTAGTAGTAGAAAAATAACAGTAAGTATTGTAAAAACGTTGTTATGTACAAAAAAAAATTGTGTGGTTTTACGAAACCACGGTAAAAGTGAAACTTATTTTAATTTTTTGGAATAATATTCCAATAAGGGTATAAAATGCGGAGTAGGGATAAAGTGACTTACTCCGCGGCCAAGCGTCACGCGACATGCAGCACACAGACGAACCATACTTTAATGAACCATATATATTCTATTCTAGTAGCTACCGAGTCTGGATTTGTGCCCGGTTGATGGCATTAGGCTCGTCCTCTATTCATCGTCTTCCTGCCCTTGTCCCCCTATTAGGTACATTGGACTTAAACATAACTTGCGGAATGTGGGCACCGTACTATAACATATTTCTCTGCCGAACCCTGTATTGCTGGCGTGATTTTATGTCCTCATCACCATTCTCCTTATCCCATTGTATTAGGGGTCGACGCAGGATGTCTTCTTCTTTTCCTTACTTCTCTATTACTCGTCATCTCAACAGTCAGACACCTCCTTTCTTGCCATATTATCGTTCACACAGTCTATCCATGGTCTCTTTTGTTTTCCTCAACTCTTATACCCATATTACCGATCCATATACATAAGCAAAACTTTCTTCACATTTTCCTCATTCCTCCGCATCATACCATACCAAGCCAACCGATTACCACACATCTTTTTAGTCACCGGCGGCGCAACTTTCAGACTTCCTCTTATATGTACTCCTTATTATATCCATTCGCGTAACACCACACATCCCTCTTAGCCTTCTCATCTTAGCCGGCGTTCAGTCATCCCTTTTGTGGGCTAACATTCTAATTCATACGAGATAGCAGGTCTTGTCGGAGCAGACAGGAAGAAACGCGCCATCTAGCGCCTCTGTTCCCATTTCTCCAACTTGACATCAAAGGTCGCCCTCAGTATACACCGTGTAAATCACCTCATCACGAAGCCGTCAACCAAGCATTCTATACATGAAACTAAGTAACTTTACGCTAAAATTATTGCTGGGAAACGACTTTTTTTTGGGGGGTGTAATAGGACATTGTTACACTAGGGGTGAAAGTAACTTATTTAGTCCCGAGACGGGCGCCAATAGTTCGAGGGACTAAATAAGTCTTTTTATTACTCATACGCTGAAAGTAGATCTGAAGTTGCCCGAAGGGCGGGTTGAAAGTAATGCTTTTCAGCCCTAGGGAGAATCGCTTTCAACTGTCAGATGTCAAATTATAAAAAAAAAAACTAGTTCTATTTTCACATTTTTATTGAACCATGTTCCAACTTTCTATGCAGCCACGATGTAAAATTGAAATAACTTAAGTCAAGTATTGATTAAAGGATATATAATTTTAAAACACTTTATTATAATTTAGTTTCAACAGTTTTTTTTAAACAACATTGATTTGGGCAAAATATTTACCATTTTTTCAATGATGAAAATGAAAAAATAAAGGCTGAATAGCTGGCTGGCCACAGAAAAAAAAACAAAACAGGCGGGAAAGCGGCAAACGGTTTTACTCATTTTTTCTTTAGCTAATTCATGTTTTTATTTTTACTTTCCTTGTACTATTCGTAATGAAAAGCAGTGTTTACCTCGGGTTAAAGACTTATTTAGTCCCTCGAACTATTGGCGGTCTCGGGCCTAAATAAGTTACTTTCACCCCTAGGGTAACAATGTACTATTAACCCGAGGTAAACACTGCTTTTCATTACGAATACAAGGAAAGTAAAAATAAATACGAATTAGCTAAAGCAAAAATGAGTAAATTTTATCCATACTTCCATACTAATATTATAAATGCGAAAGTCACTCTGTTTGTTTGTATGTTTTTTCGTTTGTTTGTTACCTTTTCACGACTAAACGGCTGAGCTGGCTTAATGAAATTTGGCAAGAAGATAGATTTCAACTGGGGAAGGACATAGGCTATATATCATTACGCTACGACCAATAGGAGCGGAGCAGCAATGAAAAATATTGCGAAAGCGCGGAAAATGTGACGCAGACGAAGTTGCGCGGGACAGCTAGTTTTACATAAATCAACAACTTTTCTCTCCTATTTTGTTTTATTTCTGTGGCCAGCCAGCTATTCAGCCATTATTTTCATTTTCATCATTGAAAAAATGCGAAATATTTTGCCTAAATCTATGTTATTTTAAAGAAATTGTTTAAACTAAATTATAATAAAATATAGATTCTTAACTTTTAAGTTATTACAATTTTACATCGTGGCTGCATAGACAGTTGGAACATGGTTCAATTTAAATGTGAAAATAGAACTAGTTTTTTTTTTTATAATTTGGCATCTGTCAGTTGAAAGCGATTCTCCGGGATGAAAAGTATTACTTTCAACCCGTTCCTTAGGCAACTTTAGACCTACTTTCAGAGTATGAGTAATGAAAATAGTAGATTATGCACCAAGGGGATAAAGTAGTGTCTTATGTAGCGGGCGCCGTATTGAATCCCAAGCAAAACGAAGGATTCTAGCGTTAACTCCCGAGCAAAGCGAGGGAGTTAAGACAAGAATCCTGAGTGCAGCGAGGGAATCAAGGTCGCCCAAGACGAAGGCACCTTTATCCTCGAGGTGAATACTCTACTTTTCACACCATCTACGAGAGAATAAAAGCAGTAGTACTGGAATCAAGTACTCAGGAGTCAAATCACTATCGTCACTCAACATTTTTGTGAGAATTTGCAATATTTTAAGTAATTTGTTGTCTAACAATGAACAAAGCAAAGCAATTTCCAGTATTCGCGCCCCTTTTTAATTTGTGTTCTATTTTTCTTTTAATTATATTCTATCTCGTGGTGGCCAGTTCGATTTTTGAACAATTTATTTTTTTGTGCAGATAATGGTGAATGCGTGAATATTCGTATGCGATTTATGTTCCAAATTCAAATCACATTATTGACCAGCGGGTCATAATGAAATTCAGTACAATATTATTGCCCTGCTAGACCTCAGGTCGTTAATGACTTACTTTAGGTTAGGTTTGCATTCATGACATAATTTGACATTATCGAGCAGGTGGTGTGAAAATCATGTTTTGTGGTAGAACTCAATGTAACGCACTCAAAACATTGTGCTGATGGACGGATTGAATAGTACGGGGGTCGTGGAGGTGTTTAAAAATTTTACATTAAAAACTTGTATTTAAAAAAATACTTGGCAAAAAGTTGAAACTTTGACCCTTCCCAGGTATGGCGTAGAACAAAAAAATGATCGCAATTACAGGGAGAGCCAGTGCCTTTCGGCTTCGTTAAGAGGTGTTTTACACCCTTACGTGGCATCAAAATTATAACTTTGGAGAGGTTTCGTATTACTTACTATATTTCTTATTTGCGTGTGGTCTGCTGGATATTCTCCACGCTGGGGTGGGCGAAGTGGTCCGTCAGACTAAGAAAGACCTCACGGTATTCTTCGACTACTTATCTCCTACTCCTTCACTTACCTCCTCGGGGTGCGGCAGTAGTTACTCTGTTCGTTTTACACGCCTTCATGAGTTACGCGCGAAAAAAAGATTCCTTTGAAATATTGCATCAATATGGAGATGGCTTAATAAAACACGAATTTACAATGACGCCAGCAGATAACGATTCATTGAATAATTATGTTAATTGTGCAAAAATTATTGAAGGACAGATTCAATAAATTAAGGAGGGAGGTGATCTTGGATCAACCCTCGACCCAGGCCGTTCTTTACAAAATCAATTGGTTTTGATAAAATCGGTACAATGGCGAGGGCGGAAATTGAAATGACGGTTTTTTTCATTTGGCTGGTATTGTTATTGAAAAATTTAGAATTCAGCTATCGATTTGGTGAGAATACCTGTGGTGAGTCTACTAGCTGGCTGTTAGCTCTGTTGTAAGAAGGGGCTTTTGCTAACACAATATTTTTACCACGCTTGGATTCTCCATGTTCCGCCTAGCGTTGTGAGTTGAAAATCGAACAGCGTTTTTTTCAGTAACACATTTTTTATTCCCCACACACTTTTCACCTGTAATTTCTCTTGTATCGTAGATGGATTAAAACTCACATACACAAACAGCCAGACCCGGAACAACTACGTGTAGGCCATACAAATAATTGTTCCGTGTGGAAAACGAAGCCGTGACGCGCAGCGCAGCACTCAATAGCTCAACCCAAGCGCCAACCATGCAGTCAGTTTTTAGTAGGTAGACTTCATAACGTTCTCACAAAAATAGTCATATTAATCGCGGTTTTTAAGAATTGTCTCTTAACACCGTTAAATGAAGTTCCTGGCTTAATGCCAGGAACTTCATTTCAAATGAAAAGAACTTGTTTTCAGCATGTTGCCTGTTTCGACTAACAATGGGCTAAACCTAAAATAATGCCTAAATAAACTTGCTTTCAACTCTCAGCACTTGAATCGATCGTTAAAATTGTAACAGCTAGTGCAATGATATCTCCACATAGTATAAAACATATTGGCCCGCCGTCTGTACGCTTACATCTTTTAAACTTTGCAACGGATTTTGATCAAATAGACAGAATTATGTAAGAGGAAGGTTTATTTGTATAATACATCCCTGAAAAACGCATCAAAATTTCCACGCGAACGAAGTCGTGGGCAGCAGCTAGTTAACCGCTTGTCTGACTCCCACAACCCAGTTACTGATATCCCGTGGTTACACTGCTTGTCTGACTTTCGAGCTTCTGACTGCTAGTAACAACTTTCAGATCCAGAAATGACAACTGGGACCAACTGGGATCAACCAGACAAGACACCTCCGTGCGTGTTAGCCAACATGCACGGAGGTGTCTTGGTATAATTATGTATAATGAAAAGCGCTGCTTAACCCGGTTCGGGCATATCAGCTCAGCCTACAACAATTTATTGGAGAGACCTCTTCCAAGTACCGCCAGCCCTCAGACTTCCAACTTTCCCAAACACTTCATGATGTTTGCTAGACTTGTGCTTGTGCTAGAGTGTGAGTAACTTTTTAGAGTGCCCTAATTTCCGACATACTTACGTAAGTCCTAAAACTTAGATAGGTAAATACAACACTCAACATAATTTGTAGTAATTTAGTCGTAACTACAGCAACTAACCAGCCACTTAAACTCAATTATCGAATCGCATGTCTCCTTGAAAAATTTGAGGCAAATCAAATAAATAAAAAGTCGAATGGCAAGCAATACGACCGTGGTAGTCAATTCATTGAATGTCACGTTATCTCTGTTCCAACAGCTCCGGGACCTGAGGTCCAGCGTGCGGGGGGGGGAGGAGGTCGCGAGAAATTGAATGAAAACATTGAATATTTATTCTGAGACGATGCCAGTGCACCGCTGCGGGCCCGGCCAAGTACTATGCAGAGGGGCAGATGGTGCAGACGGGTCTTGTCTTGTAAAAATATTGTAAATTCGGCATTTTCTCGCGTCTACAAGTACCTACTACAACTATTCCGCATAAATTAATATTCTGGTTTGACTTCTGACTATCACAGCTTAAATACATACATGAACATCATCAGCAACAAAGTGATAAAGACAAGACAGCAATAATGTGATTCATTTTAGATTCCGCTAGGCACAAGTACAGCAACTGCTCGTTGTAGGAGCAAACAGCTATTTATGTTCATTATTTTTGTAGCACTAATCGTAGGTATATCGATCTTCTGCAACGTGTTATGCTTCGATTTCATGTTTATCTGCGAGACTTGTCAAGTTATGAGTCGTGATCACAAGTTAACGAATCTGGTCATAGAAGTCGTTTCAGTGAAGATATAAAGACAGAGACGGCCGTCTTGTCTTGTCTGCGTGAGCACTTCTTTGTGGTTCCGGGATGATCTTGTGGCTCTCCTTTTAATATTTGATCTGCATATTTATAAATCGTGCTCGGACTGTTTGCGCCGCCCCTCGAGCGTGTTTGCAGATTTATAGTTTATTTCATTTCGTGCGAGGACCCCTTCAACTGACATCAACCCATTGTTTACCGTACATTCTCAGGAAGCGTATGGTCTGGAATATTTTATATCAATGCTTGTATTTGTCCGCAATCTTTAAATAATTGTGGATTTATGATGCAATAAAGCTATATGCAAGTGGACACTTGTATACCGCACTCCGGTTATGTTGTTTTGTGAAGCGCAGAAGTTATGTTCGCAAGATAACATGCAACTTCCGCGAATACACAAGGTGTTGTTTTGCATCATCGTCAAATTCAAGGAGGTCACTATGGTAATGATTCTCGTCCCGAATCAATAATAAAATGGGCAGGTCAATTTTATTTTTTTCTTCTTTACGGAAATCGGTAAGTGGGAAACACCCAGCCACGTTTTAAACGCGGCCTGTCGGATCCTCGCCCTATAACCGCGCTTTCACACATACAAACAATCTCAAACGTTTATTCGAAAATTTCTTAGTCCCTAAACCACGTTTTAAAGGGGGTTATTCTGAAATATTGACAACCTTAAACAACCACAAAAATCAGAGTTTATTATTAATTAACTAGGTACCGTAATTTAAATTGATTATTTATGTTTTTTGTGACATCCGTTTGAATTTTGACGAGGATGCAAAACAACACCTTGTATTATTGGTTAGATGCTAAAAATCCAAAATTAGCTCATGCACCTTTACTTGTTAATTATGTTGTTTAAAAAAGATGTTGGCATTTAACTAAGTCTCAGATAAAAATAAAAATACTCGTTTTTCTACGTAGTTACATATGCCTGCTACAGCCTTGACTTTTATCAGGACTTAAACTGCATACCTAAGATCCAATCAAATCCTAATCCTTGATCCTAATCAAATCAAATCAAAATCATTTATTTCAAGTAGGCCAGTGTCAGGCTCAGGCACTTTTGAATAGTCGAACTACAATAAAATTGAAGCTACAGTCCCCGTAACTGTGAAAGTACTGTAGTTGCCCATTCCAAAGCGTAGATCTCTATGGAGATGAATGGGCCAGAAACTCCATGGACACTCTTTTAAATCAGAATCTTGTTACAATAACCTTGGTTACATCATTCATGTTGAGATGGTACATTATGTGAAAACGATGTAGCAAGACGTGCACGTTAAAAGTGTACAAAGTAAAAACAGAAAAGACAATTAAAAAATAAAATAATTAGTTCGAAATAAAATTGTTTACTGCTATTTGTGGAGGCTTGTCGTTGTTACATCACTATAAGTTCTTTAGTGTTAGCTGTAAGCCACCCAAACACAATAAAATAAATAAAATAAGCCGTGACAACTAAGAGATGAACAGGCACAACTGATAGCGCCCGTTCACCAACATGACGAATGGATCAGCCATCATTCAACTCAACCATTTTGAAGGGAACGAAATGAAAAGTACTATCAACAAGCAGCAACTTTAACAAGTTTTAGTTAAAACCTACTTAGTCGAGGTTGTTCGAAATATTTTAAGCCTTAATTATAATACTTACAAGCAGTCCTTGTACTGTTTGAACACCAATTAGTTACCTAGGTTTGTTGTAGTCCAAACGATTAGGTTTTTGTAGTACGAACGACTCATAAGCCTGTGAGAGTGGCTCTCCAGTCAAAGGAAATTAACATCATTGCCCTCACTTGTGTATATCCTCTCTGAAGCAACGCACTTGTCCAACGATTGTCGAGATATGCACGCGGGATGAATTAATAATATGTAGAACGTGGAGTTAGAAGCTAGGTAATCTATCTGTACATCAAATACAAATGACTTGGGAAAATGTGAAGCATGGATGGCGAAAGTTGGATGATGTGGATAGATTTTACTGGTCAAAGAGTAGCCGCCAAGTAGAAGTTAACTTCTACCGCAATGCTGGGTGATACCCGGGTTAAGGTAAGGGTTTATGAAAAAGCTATCCAAAATATTCAAAGAATAAGAAATGTATCAACTCACTCATTTACTGGTTCATCAACGCCCTGCTTGAAGTTTTAGACTTAGAAACGTGCCTTTATGATGTAGACAACGAATACAACCTTTTAGTTATTCTACTTATATAAAAATGAATTTCCGAAATGTTTGTTCGCGAATAACTTTCGAACAACTGCACCAAATGGGATAATTCTTTTTATTGTGTTCGTCATTGCCGGGACAGGGTTTGCATATAAAAAATAAAGGGGAAGGTAGGTAGGGTAGGCAATAGTAGGGTAGGGTATGTAGGGTAGGGTAGATAGGGTAGGGTAGGTAGGGTAGGGTACGTAGGCCAGGGTAGGTAGGGTACATAGGGTAGGGTAGGTAGGTACGTAAGGTAGGGTTGGGTAGGGTAGGTAGGTAGGGTTGGGTAGGGTAGCGCAGGGCAGGAGGTAGGTAGGAATAAGTGCATTGCAACGCATGCCGGGTACAGCTAGTAACGTACAGTTCAAAAAGAAACCTAATACGAAAAACGCTTTAAAACAACACACCATGACTAGTAAAGTTCTTTATTGAAAATTCGCCCTGATATCTATCTTCACATTACAGTTCATGGCACTTTCACAGGGCACATAACCCTGCAGGCCGTGTTCACACATCAAGTCGAGCAGGAACCGACCCTGATGGCTGGAGGGCATGTCGGAGACAGACAGCTGCTGGTCGATATGCATCACCTGGGTTCTGTTGGCTGTTGTCGCTGGCCAGTGGACTGGTAGTAACTTGGTTAGTTCTGGGGTAGGGTCCCTGGAAATGTAAGTTCATCTTGAGGCGGTTAACATAACGATTTGTACGGCCTTACGAATCGTGATAGTATTGAGCATTCTTATATAGGATATTGCAGTTGATTCTTTCGACACTTCCTACTATTACATTCCGAAGTAACGATCCCGAATGAGTCCTATATTCAATTGCAAATCACACCTAAGAACCTTTGTAATTTGACACTTTTAAATGTTACAATTTATTTTGTACTTAAATTTGTTTCAAGTGAAATATAGCGTGGCTTAATCTTACAGCGTTAACATTTACGAAACGTGCAAATAAAATTAAAAGCTAATAAATAATAAAAGTTTCTGTTGTTGATTCAAAACCTACAGGGAGCACAAAATCCTGATATTTGGTACGAAGCAACGTCTTATAGCTCAGATAAAGGGAAAATTGCGAAAACCGTTATGATAAAAATATTTTTAATAATTACGGTTTTAAAAGGGGATTAAATATAATGAGCACCAAAAAATACTTTGAGATCCTAAGCTACGTTACCAAAAAAAAAAATACTAAACACCGAAAAAATTTTATTCAAAGACCAAATATAGTAAATGATCACCAAATATAGTAAATGATCACCAAATTTTGTGGCAAGAAGAACTTAGGAAGCAAGTGCGAGCAAAGCGAGCTCGGGATATTGGGCATCCCGACTCGGACAGGTTAGGTTCGAAGGGGATGGCGGGGTCTAGTCAGCGAGCGAACTAAGACCCCGACATCCCCTTCGTGTTAGGTTACTTTAAACCCTGCAGAGAGAAATAGGAGCCCCGCGTAGCGGGGCTCCGTCGTCTACGCCTTAGTTCGGAGCTGTGATTTTCAGATTTTTAATTCTGGTGATCATTTACTATTTCTGGTGATCATTTACTATTTTAGGCAGTATAAAAATGTTTTTTAAGGTTATATTTACTTTATCTGGTGTTATGTTAAAACATAAGCCTTTTAAAAGTACGGAACCCTCGGTGCGCGGGTCCGACTCGCACTTGGCCGGTTTTTTTTTTCAAATTGAGCGAATCTCTTGTTGAAACGAGTCCATCGATATTAATAATAAGTACCTACGGTACCCAATTAGTTCTACCAATAACATCATTACAAGCTTTTGCAATTATTACGATACTTAACACTATGGCTCACACAAAGTTAATACATATTTATGATGTAAAACATTAAACATACTGTAATGGTTCATAATCTCATAAAAATCGTAAATAAATAATACTATGTTCTCATTAAGTGCATGTTGAGTAATGTGCATTCGAGGGTGTAACCCCATGGCATGGATGGAATGTGCCATTTTACGTCATCTGCACAATGTATGGAAAGCGCGAGCTTGCATCATTGAGTAAAAAAACTTTTGTGACTACCAACATTTATGAGAATGCAGTTCAATAATGATCCAAAATACGTGCGGCTTATGTTAGAATTTTTAAGTAGGTAAGTACCTAAAAAAATAGTGATGAAGGTTGCAAAACTGACATCTGAAGTATTTCCCCTATGAATAAGTTGGTCACCTCTAGATTAACAGACCTAAGTCTAGGTTAAACTAAAATAAGGATAATGTTTATTAAACTCACCCGAACTTCATAAAGTTGGTCAACATTGTGGTTTGTCTCTCGATGACTAACTTGTCGGAGTTACTTAGCCGTAAGGTCAGACCTCCCGGCTTGAACATGTAGAAGATGTCATCCGAATGAGTGGCCCCCCGCACCCCGAGTGCGCGACCGAACACTGCGTTCCCGAAATTTCGTCCTCCGTTGTAAGAGAACATGTAATTATACACCGGCTTGTCTGAATACTTCGCTATCAGCTTCGAAAACGCGTCGACCGCTCCATACGTTATCCAATCCGAATAATAGTCTATGCCACCTTTGATCGAGGCTAGGCTACCGAGCCTTTGTTTCCCAAAGTAATGCGAACGAATTTTCTGGGCTATTTCTATTTTATCTTCGTCGGAACACCACTGAAATACCGATGGCAGTCTATCTACGAAGTTATTGTCCAAATATTCTAACGTTCTTTGGTTATTGAGGCCGTAGAAAAGAGTGCCTTCGCTGTCGGTGACGCCAACCATTATCGGGACTTTGTGAAAGTCTCCTGACGTGATGATGTTGTATGGCGTGTCATGGAAAAACGGGTCGGTGAAGTTCATGTCGGCACACGGCGCGTACTTGAAATACCGAGGATCTATTGAAGATCCGTGAGTTGCTGTCAGGACATCTTTCAAGGACGCCTTTAGGAAAGTATTGTAAACATCGCGTTCAGTTCGCACTGTCGCCATCTTAGCGGCGTCTTCGAAAGCAGGTGTGAGCGGCTCGGGGTTGTACGACCATGTCGTGAAAGCTACACCGCTCAACATGATCGCTTTGTGGAACAGTCCTCTGCTACGTTTGGATAAGAGATGCGTCGCTGTGGAGGTTGCTCCTGCACTATGTCCAGAAATTGTCACATTGTCTGGATCTCCACCAAAAGCAGCTATATTCTTTTTTATCCATTTTAAAGCTGCTAGTTGGTCCTTCAGTCCGAGGTTCGCAACATTATTTAAGCATAAGAAACCTAGAGCACCTAATCTATAGTTGACTGTCACGACTATAACATTCTTTTTGACTAGAAACTCGGGGTCGTAGTGCCACTTGCTACCGTAGTAGTAAGCTCCTCCGTGGAAGAACACCAGCACGGGTAGTCTGTGGCGTGGGGTGGCGTCCTCCGGGGTGTACACGTCGAGCTGGTGACAGTCTTCGACGCCCAGCTTGAAGATGGCGAAGGCTTGTGCGCAAGACTCGAACTGAGACACTGCATGGAACGTGCCGACCCATTTTCTCGGTATTTTCGGCGGCTGAAAAGAGTTTTTAATATTTTGAACTATGTCCAGATAGTCTTCTTCTTAGCGTGTTGATGACAATTTGAATTGAGTCAGCCCAAAATTTGGCGACGAGTTTGGCACTTTAAGTAGCGTTCATCAGGTCCTGTGACGTGCAAGCAGCAGGACAGGCAGGACACTACATCAAGTGTCCCATCGTTTGTGGGGGCAACACCAGATATTTGTATATGCGTTTATAGTTTAGTTAAAATAAGGTGCTTAATTTTCACACATCGCTCCGCTAACTTTTATATTGACTATATACGGGTACTAAATTGTAACTTAACTTTCAGTTAAATTGATGCAATACAACACTTCTCTAACCTCGTCGTGTTATGCTGTGAGCTATTTAATTATAAGTTCACTAAACATATCAGTATCGGTTTATCCTTCGTTAAATTGAGTCTGCCTTGGCATTCTCCAGGCATTTCCCAACCTCACCGGGGAATAAGACTAACATTTAAATATGTCTCATATTAATACGTGCCTGGCTCATACACTATGCAGATTACGTTCGCACTGATATTGCGAACCGTATACTCACTTGGAATCTCTCGCTGACGGCGTAAGGGATCCCGTAATACCGGTTCTGTCCGGAGAAGCCACGGAGCCCCCTTAATTTACCCTGGCTTACTTCCACGACCGGCGTGTACAAGAATAACCCCCACACGTAGTGCACATACGACAAACACACAATATACACCGACGCTCCGTATCTCATATTTACCAACACAAGTCTTCACTCATAATTCTTAACTATTAGTTTCTGTTCTCCTTTTATAGTAAGAGGACAATCTGCACGGGTACCGGTTTGGGATTAACACAGTTCCCAATTAATAATATCGTACAATGAACTGGTTGAGTTCAATGTCTCTGCATCCTTTGAATAACTTTGACTAGATTGTACATCATATTCATCAGTTTCTGATATAAACATGTGTTTGACAAGTCGTCAAGCCGGTTATTAGGGTTTTGTTAACGTTTCAAAGTTAAGTTAAGGTGCGATATCACTATGGTTTCATAAACATTGGACTAATATTTTCCCTCGTTTGTGTGCAACGGAATTCATAAGTCTGATTAATTTGTTTTACAATGTGATTAATTTTGTTTAACGCAGGATTAATGACGCTATAAATTACTGAGAATCATTTGTTTAAAATTTCTCTCTCGCCCTGCAGAATATTAGATATTTAGAATTTAAGTTTATTGCTAACTTTAGGTACCTACGTATAAAATAAGCAGATAGTATTAAGTTCACTGTTAAAACACTAGAACACTAGAACGATTCTTTCTTGAAGTTTAAAAGTCTTTGATAGAAACTTCGTCGTTAAACTTTCCGGTAGACTTCAAGTTCACAGATGAAGTTCATCTGAGAGGAAGCCGAGATGCTGTGTGCGAGGCGGTCTGGGGCCCACTGCTCGGGAAAGTACGCGGTCTGTGCCGGTGTGGTGGCCCCGTACGCTTGCGCAAGTTCACTGGTTCACTGCAATATTTGCGCACTGTCCGCGAACTGTTATAAGGCATTATTTGCTGATCTTTAGGGGACAGTGTGTCTATTTCAGTTTTTCCATTAATTTATTTTGTAACGATTCTTAATGTGTTTCTTAGAGTTGTGTCGTAAGTCGTGACAGTGTCTGAAGTTCTTAAACGTTGATTGCGGTGATTGTATGTTAAGGAAAAGGTAACTTTTGCTTTTTTCTTTTATCTAGTATAATATCGATTTTAACCTCGTTCTTTTCAGTGATGTTTTGCAAGTGCTTGTTGGCTGTATAGATAATAAGTCATTTTATCATGATTATAAATTAAAGTCGCACCTTTTACTGATCGACTGTTAGTCTGGTCCTTCGGCCCTCGTAAATCCTAAGGTATGCATTGGTGTGAACGGGTCCATCTGGCAGAAACTTGATGCTCCGAAATTAATTCGGCTTAACACACATGGGATTATCATCTTTAAACGAATATTTTTAAGGCACAAAAATTATTTAATGTCATTATTGTTTGGCGAATGTTGTATACTTGCTGCATGTTGCATTCTTGCTGCATGCATGGTGTATGCTTGTTTGCCAAAAAATTATTCTACCTGTAAACTTTTTGAGATATAATAAATAGTTCTGCCTTTAATGACTATCGATATGAAATTTCTGCGTAAAAATGATTCTGACTTACAAAATTATGAGTTTTGAACGTATGATAAATGAGTGCCAAACGATTTTCTGGGAAACAAAGTTTATGCTATTCGCTGTTATGCAAAATAATATTATGACATAAAAAGTTCAGCCATAAAGGGTAGACCCGCGTGAACAACAAATTAAATTTAATTTACAGAGCAATGTCATTTAAGGTCTAAAGTACAATGGGTACAACCATTAACTTTTAACATTCACCAGTGCAGTGCTTTAATTGCGGAGATGATGACGACCGATTAATTAAAGCTGCGAGCATGTGCATTTGTAAAAATGTCAGTAGAATTGTGCCTACAGATTTGTATGCACGTATAGCCTGATCCATCAGCATCTGCCTAGCCTTTTCCCAAATTATCTTTTAGTCTGCTTCCAGTCTAACCGGATGCAGCTGAGTATACGTACGTATAGCCTGTTCCATGGGACAGGAAAATTTTAAATATATTGCATGATGCAACGGATTTTTTGAGCAAATAAATAAAGCCCGTCGTAGGCAGAAGCGCGCGGAATAAGTGTGTCAAACGGGAAAACCAGTTGCAAGGCAACGAGGAACGCAGCATTGAATGACACTTGCCGTGCCGCAACTCTCATACCACTGCTAGCCATGACATGGTGTGGTGCCCCTTCCCCTTCTTTTTATCTTTATCTTTTATGATCTGCCTAGCCTTTTTCCAACTATGTTAGAGTCGGCTTCCAGTCTTACCGGATGCAGCTGAATATTAGTATTTTACATGGAACGATTGCCTATCTGACCTCCACAACCCAGTTGTACTTCGTAATACCATTGGTAAGACTGGGTGTCAGACTAACTGTTACGACTGTCAAAGATCTACAATTGACAGCCAGGACCTACAGCTTAACGTGCTATCCGAGGTGCGGAGGAGGAAACTCGATATGTAACGGGTGGTTGCCCATCCACGGACCAACCTAGGCAAGCACTGCTTAACTTAACTTCAAGATCGACCCGAGCGGCTGTTATTATGCAATAATACTCACCTGTTTAAATTTTGCCTCCACCTGACCATCTACTAAAACTATATACGTCAACATTACTTTAAATTTGAACGTACACAATTTACTTTGCATGAAAATATTTTGAAAACTTTTGAGACAGATTTCAAAGACACCATCGTTGAGTAAAGTTGCAACGAAAATAGGTTTTTAACGAATGAGAAGTCGCGAACAATAATAGTAAGTGCATTAAAAATAAATTGTGATATTATAAAGAGGATTCGTCTCGCCCGCTGGATGCTGTAAGGAGCTTTTCATACTGGAGCGGTTAAAATATTTAAAATGAGGAGACTCAATAAGTTAGTGAAATAAGACCAAGTTTAAGCACGTATGGACGGTGGGGAAATTAAAGGCACGTTATCTGATATGTGAGCTATCAGTAATCTTGAAAACAATGTAGTGATGATATTTCGAATATTTTTGAGAAAGGATGATATTAATTCGAAATAACAGATTAATATTAGGCTCTTCTGTTAAATACTTCAGAATGAGTAGTTAAATTCGTGTGCTATCAAATGATAAGTCCACCCCGTCACATAAAAATGAGTAGGGGCGCCTTCCATCATCTATCACTGCTCTACCCTTTTGGGGATTACAAACTTGATGGTCGAGTCGGGATGTTTCTCGTTACAGTTAGAGAAACTGCAGTGAAAAAGTTTTAATCACTTGATAAGTTTCAAGTGATACTTTCAGCGTTGGAATGATCTAGTTATGTTGGAATCGAGTGTACCTACGAACTTGTGAGAAGTGAAAACTTCATCAGACCAATAAAGAGCGAAATTCTTTGAACAATTACTTCCAAAGAATTCCTGTGCAAAGTTTAATATCATGAATACGGCCCAACTGAGGCCTCTTAACTAAATTGTTGTTTAATCAATCAAAACAAATTCACGCAGCGAGCGCTAAATTGATTCTTTGCTTAAAAAAGCGTTTTTCGGGCGGAGTTGATCGTTGGGACAGCGCCTCAGTGGAGCGCGGGGCAGGCAGGCTCCGCGCCGGTGTGGAGGCCGTCCAACGAGATAACTTTTGAATTAAAACGCCGAGGAAGTCCTTTCCTCGTCCAATTTGCATGTTTGCCCAGTTTATAACAATTAGCCGCCGCTTCCCGGGTATTTTTCTTTATTACCAGGATTAGCGCGGCCCGCTCGTCGCAAGGGTACCGACTTGCGCTTAATTATGCTTTATATATGAATGCTGTGCGATTTCCCGTTTATTGCGCAGTTAAATAGCTCTTATTGTGCTTAGTCCGCAGCTTTGCATAGTTTTATGTTGGGAAATGGCTTAATTAAGTTTTTTGTTTAGCTAGTGTTTAGTCTTGAGGCGGATTACGGAACAACATGCGAACATAATTTACTGAAAACATTTTCTTAAACACTGAATTTCTAAACAATACGACGGTTTACAAAAACCGAATCATATTGCAACCTGATGAAGACTTGACCTGTTAAAAATCAGCCGCTTGTTAAGAGATTGAGTAGATTAGAACAGTAATGAGTAACTTGCTTATCTATAGGACTGCTGTCTATTCCCTTGGTATACTTAATTTCCATCATATTAAATGGCTTTCCCACTTAAGAGTCTAGTTTCTATTAATCCAATTTCACGGAACTCAACACAACTAATCAACCGTACGATAACTTTGAAA
The DNA here is from genome assembly GCA_963082945.1 of Cerastis leucographa. Lineage (NCBI taxonomy): Eukaryota > Metazoa > Arthropoda > Insecta > Lepidoptera > Noctuidae > Cerastis > Cerastis leucographa. The sequence goes on along the minus strand of OY720362.1, from coordinate 19,803,552 downwards.
TTCCCACAATTAGCAACTTAACGCAAACGCGTGCGTTTCAGTAAGTGTAGTTATGTTAAAGTTGTCAGTAACAGTCAGCGCCGAACCTTCAGTCACAGCCCTTATAGGTGACACGAGTTGAAAAGTTACTACATAATCACCACCAACATAATCACCTAACTTCATCCCGGGAGGTACAGGCGGACGGAAAAGTGAGCTGTAGAGAGATACAATCATTTTTTTGTGTATAGAATATTGTGGGTACCTTTGACTATTATATTGTAGCGATAACCACAATGATAAAGATTTTTTAAGGGATTATTCTATCCTTCCGATTTTAAATTATGAATTAAATTAAATTCTTGAGAAGTACCGTTTTTGGCGATGTTAAATTATAGATATCGAACAAAATGACAGCATACATGCAGATTGACGAACTTACGAACATATTAAGCGTCTGCAATAGGTAGTATTATTTAGTATGTTTTAGTATTATTTTAGTTATTCAACTTGCTCATGAAGCTGACTGTATCAACTTGTTCTTGTAAATTTTTAATTTAAGTTAGAGAAGTATGGTGTTGCAACAATTTGTATTACGGGCTACAAGAGTACGCGAGGTACAGCGAGACAAGGAGGCAGGAGGCAGCTAACTGCTGCAAACTTTATCAGGACAAGTTGCTACCGACTATTGCCTCAGATATAATGTCAATTACATACCTACATACACATATACGTATTACGTACATATATGTACATGTTGGTAGTTAGCTCGGTTGCTAATTTTGTTCATCGCAAGTTGTAAACTATTACTCCGAAAGTTTGGGGACGTTAAAGATGTTTTGAAGTTAAGATTCCTGCGTGTCAATTAATTAGTGTGGCAATTAACTAATTATTATTGTATGTTTTGGAATTACTTAAGTTATATTTGTTTGATTGGAATCAGTAAAATATTCTGAAGTTACTGAGCAACGATTAAATCGTAACATTGCAACAGTAGGTACCTACCTATACTGCAGCATTAGCCAACGTGCACTTTGTATTATGTATTATTTTCATTGATATGATCTCTTATTTCTCCTAAATGCATTACATTGTTTGCAACAGCAACGTGCATTACGCTAAGAGCTCAGACTGGTACAGACAGGTTGAGGTAAACGTAGGCACACTGCACACTTGTCAAAGCGCCTTCTCATACTGTAACTCAATAAACTTATTCACATGTCTACCGTCGCAGACTAAATCAAATACATAAATAATGTCTTCTTATAAATATATATTCTGATTCGTATAATATCGCTTGAAGGCTCAGTTCAACGGCCCTAAATACTGTCTCAAGGCTTCAGAGAAAATTCTGAAAACTTTCTGAGAAACGTCTCTCACTGTGAATTTAGAAACTCGTCTCAATTCTCATTATACTTTGTAATGTTTGTTTGTAGCGGTTGTTTGCGGTGTCGTTTGTGTAGTATTTGAGTACTGGTTCTATTACATTGAGAAGATGACAATGAGCGATCCCGTGTTTAATTCAATTCTCTGATGAATGGTTCAGGCGGTCTCCGTGGAAAATTAAAGCGTTTTTCACAAGTATTTATTGAAGAACCCCGTTAAGTTAGTAAGGTTTACGTTTTATTTAGGTTTAGGTACGAGTCTAGCAGAATGATATTGTGATCTCTGAGATAATGCTTACTGCCACCCTGATCATCGGTTTTTCCAGTTGATGATGTAATACATACCTATTTAAATTTAAGAATTTATCTCGTTTACGTTATCTGACGTGTGAGATGCTCGTGGCTAAATAATAACAGCCGCACGGGTCTATCTTTAAGGTTAATCCGTGCTTGCCGAGGTTAGTCCGTGGATGGGTGACCATAATTACATACCGAGTTTCCTCCGTACCTCGGAAAGCACGTCAAGCCGCTGGTCCCGGCTGTCATTTGTAGATCTTTGACAGTGGTTACCAGTATTTAGAAGCCAAAAGTCTGACATCCAGTCTTACCAAGGGGTATCGTATTACCCAGTTACTGGGTTGTGGAGATCAGAAATGCAGTCGCTTCATGTAAAATACTAGTACTCAGCTGCATCTGGTTAGACTGGAAGCCGACCCCAAGATAGTTTGGGAAAAGCTAGGCAGATGATGACGTTATCTGACGTGTGTCTAGCAAATATCAAAATCAAAATATTTTTATTTCACATAGGCCTACGACTGTCGACGTTTTACAAGTGCCCATACTTGTAAAACGTCGACAAAAAGGGGCTCGGTTCGGGTTGGTCGTTTCCTATAAAGGGTGTAAAACACCTCTTAACGAAGCCGAAAGGCACTGGTTCTCCCTGTCATTGCGATCATTTTTTTGTTCTACATCATACCTGGGAACCTTCTAGTTATGGAGATATTAGAGGTCAAAGTTCCAACATTTTGACCAGTATTTTTTTAAATACAAGTTTTTAATGTAAGATTTTTACTTTTAACACCTCCACGACCCCCGTACTATTCAATCCGTCCATCAGCACAATGTTTTAAGAGCGTTACATTTAGTTCAACCAAAAAACATGATTTTAAACCCCCCGAAAAGAAGTCGTTTCCCAGCAATAATTTTTGCGTAAAGTTACTTAGTTTCATGTACAGAATGCTTGGTTGACAGCTTCGTGATGAGGTGATTTACACGGTGTTTCCCGGCAATATTTTTAAGTGATTTACACCGTGTATAATAAATAAATTACTTTAACTTGTATTCATACCAAACGTAAAGCATTATTTAGCCTATTTATCGTTTTTATGGCATCTCTGTACGATCTGTGAGGTTTAATGGCTATTCAAACATTTCATGCCATGATAATTCATAACCCATGGCCGTGCATGGCCCAACTTCCACCATTGCCTAGTGACGAAGAACACTACATTAATGCAACAAACTTACTCTTTATTTATGTTTATTGCTCATTTTAAATTGCTAGAAGAAGCCCGTGTTATCTTTATTAGTTCCCAAGGCGGCCATCCGGAGGATTTTGTTGGACTTGGAAAGTCTGTAGTTTGTCTTACAATGAGCTTGACTGTAGTTTTTATTGCACTTGAGTACAATTGATAGTTATCCGATTGTTTACTTGGTTACTATTTTTGTGACGGCTGATTCTTTGTCTGTCGGCAAACTTTGTAACTCGTTGCTACAATTAAAAGTTGAAACTGAAGAGTTACTCGATTAAGAAGAAGTTATTAAGAACTTTCCTTTCTTTCTATTTTGTTTATGGATTTAACTAATAATGAAGTTTGTAAGATGCAGAAGATTTTTGGCACTGGCCATTGGGCTATCCCTCTACCCATCCTTCGGGCTACAGTCGTGATGTATCAATACAATATAAGATCAAACAGTCTGGGGTAGGACATGGTAGGGCGGACTGCGGCTCAATTAGAGCTCAGGGGCCCTATTCAAACATCTGAGGGTCAGCCCCATTACGCTGCATCGGATCCGACCGACCTATTTGCTTTTCATTAAATCATGCTTGCAGAACAAAGATCCGGTAGAGGGACGAATTTGCGTATTTTTTGGCGGAAGGATTGTGGGCATATGGAATATTTGATGTTTTCTAGTTCCTCTTTTGTAGTGTAACATAGCTGAGGCGAAACATAATACTGTGCACATTGTACTACGCTACTTACTGCTACGCCGCTACGCGTACTGCTACGCTGCTACGCGTACTCTAGCTAGGAATACTGCTACGCTTTCCTGTAGACGCAGCTTCAAATAAAATGATTATTAATTATTATTTCATTTAACATGACTCTGTCCTAGAGTGTGAATGTGGTGTGGTTACACAAATGATGGGACTCTTGATAACGTGTCCTGCCTGTCCTAATTACAGGAGCTGATGGACGCTACTTACCTCGTCGCTAAATTTTGGTCTAAATCAATTTAGATTACCATCGAATCAAATCTTGCTAACAAGAAGAACATAATTACAGCTACAAGTTGAATATCGCCGTCTCTGTAATTCAAAAGCTTCACAGCCAGATATCAACAGAAAGGTTGCTGCTGTTCAGACAAACAGCAACTCCCCATTATATAGATCAGTGAATGAGATAAAATTTAGAAATCATAGCTGGTTGTGGGTCTTGCAGTGTGCCAATATGCTTAATAATTAATTTATTTGACGAAACGAAGACGCGTTTTACTTCAAAATTTAAAGGTTAAAAATATACACTAAATACTTTGCATATAAAATACATTATTTATTATGTTAATATCACACCCAAAATCACAATAATTCTTATCACTAACTTTAAATCCATAGAGAACTACAGATTGACCGACATACATTATTATTGCAATTATTTCTTACTAGTCAACTATTGACATATTATCGGACTAGATTTTATCACCAAACAAACAAACTAAATTACAACTAATACTAAGTAGGCTGCAAATCTATGATCTGGTGGTGATTAACTTTAATTACTTTACACACGTAATAAATATCATAGTTCTATAGCTGTACAACCATATTTTGGCGTGTGGCTAAAGTTGATTTTTTTCAACATACATGACACAGAACCATTTTCACAAATGTTTACTTACAGCGTCCCTGTTTTAACTTCATTGGACCGCCAATAGTTTGTACGCACGACGAGTCGACGACCAATCAAACTATACAAAACCATTTTAAGCGGATCTCTCATTGTACTGCAAATGTATCCAAAGCAAGGCCATGTCATATTGGAAATGCATGGCTTGATGTGTCGTTGCATACATAACATTTTTCATTACTAATGAGATATAATGAATGCAGGATCTCGTAACAATTTTACTTACAGTATAATTATAATTTATAGCTAAAAATTGAGCGTTCAGCTTCTTTCATGCCTGTGTCAGAGACGACCAAAGCCAATCATTTCAACGAGGAATTATATAATCACAAGGTAGGTTCTGCCTAGATTATCATACAATAAAATAATAATTTAACTTTTTATTAACTAATATTATGAAGTACGTATTAAAAGGTAAGTCGACGTATTAAAATACATAAATATGGTCGATGTCGGAAGGCTAAATATTCAATATTATGAAGAGCATAATATTAAATAGACAGCAACACATTTTAGATTTGTTAAAAAGAGAAAAGATTTCAGAAACTGCTAGCGCAAAGTAGTTAAGAGATCTAGAAATTATCGAAACTTAAAATTCAGAACAGATCACAATCCCTCGATGTCGGAATCATCATCTTCTGCCTAGCCTTTTCCCAACAATCTTGGGGTCGGCTTCCAGTCTAGTCCCAACTCAACGCCTGCTAGTCCTTCTACTAACAATTCCCCCAAAAATTCTAAGTACAAAGTTTAAATAATATATGTATTGACACTATGCACACACAACATTAAATTACGAGTAGCACATTGGTACACCCAGATTTCTTCAGTTGTTCATGCTGTTGTTTTGCACCCTCGTCAAATTCAAGGAGGTAACTATGCTAATGATTCTCGAACCGAGTCAATCATAAAATGGGTAAATAATGGTTTTAATTTTATTTATTTACGGATATCGGTATGTGTGACCAATCGTGTTTTGAACGCGGCCCGTCTGATCCTCGCTCTGTAACCGCGCTTTCACACATACAAACAATCTCAAACGTTACTTCGGTAATTTCTTCTATCCCCTAAACCATGTTAAGGGGGTTATTCTGAAATATTGACAAACTTAAACAACAAGAAAAAGTTGCGTTTATTAATAATTAACTAGGTATCGTAATTTAAATGGATCATTTACGTCTTTTGTGACAACCTCCTGAATTTTGACGAGGATTCAAGCAAAACAACACCTTGTTTATAAATCCTAAAGCTTTGAACTGCCACGTTGGTTTGCTGGTTGCAAGCGCGCCTGGGACTATTGAAACGTAACTGGCGAAATGTGTGTGTACTACCTATATTTTACACCTCTGCCTAACCCCTCGGGTATGACAAGCGCGATGTTATGTATTACGTCCCATGTGATATAAGTGGTTCAAGTTATACAGGCTGTAACGGAAAGGGTATATACATCCTTAAGGGTGTGCTACAGACCATCAAACTGAACATGTTTCTCATCATAAAACATGTTTTTCAGCAAAATATATACCCTTTATATACCCTTTCCGTTACACCCTGTATAGGTGCATGGTTTACAATTAGAAACATTTAGTTTAATATGCGCTCACTTGAATAATATATGATGTGGTCTACTATGACACTTCGAAATCAATAGTAGATCATGACAATATTGCGCAGGTGTCATCAAATTGAGAGCATTAGTATCACACTTACGCGTTGTAAATAGCGGGTACATATCTAATGATTTGTGCACGAGTTACGTGCGATTTACTCGCGAGGCACGTGGGGACATCACATATTGCACGTTGTACGTTAACTGTTACAAATACGAGGACATATGCGCTAGATTTCACGCGTTTTATGTAAAAGGAGGAATTTAATGTATATGTCTTATCTTGTTTCGAATTTGTTGTACGAAATCCACTTTGTATCCAGGACAGACATGATCACCTCTTTTACTCTATTGGAGCAAAATAATATACAGTATCACCCAACTTTGGTCACCAATTTGTCTTCGTAAAATGGTGAAATAAATTTCCTCTTTGGCCATTCACTGTCACTCCTTTTCTAGGATTGTATAACATCTAATCCGTGATACACGTCTTGTGCTGCAGGATCTAACAACACAACCAAAAGTAACAGTGTATGAGCTAACATCGATAATTCTGAGTAACAGTTTGTCCTTAATTGGAACACCTTATCAAATCAGTTTACCACACGCATGTGTTTCCCAGAAAGGTTCGGCAGAGGTGTGTACCATAGTATCACTTATGTTTTAGTCCGATGTAATGCGAGCCTATTTTTTTTTTTTAAAACGTTGCCCCACACTTGGAATTTCTCCTGTATCGTGGGTGCGTTTACAAACACTAAATCTCACATACACAAACAGCCAGACCCGGAACAACTATCTGTAGGCCATACAAATATTTGTTCCGTGTGGGGATCGAACCCGTGACACGCAGCGCAGCAGTCGATCGCTCAGCTAATGCGCCAACCGTGTCGAAATGTCGAATATCTATTGTCATCATCCGGGCGCAAACTCGTCAGGTAATCAATTTTTAACTAATTTTTAGTAAAGATCTGGCGACCCTAACCATTGGCACTCGATAGGCATCCCTGGATGGCGTTAATCGTCCACAGCAGCACAGTGGCTCCGAGAACAGCCTAATGGCATATTATCTAGTCTTTTTAAAGTCCAGCGTCAACTGTTCAGCTGTCGCCAGGTTAGCATAACTCTGGAACTGTTTCTCTCCGTAGTGTCTCCTGCGGTATTTGTTGTAGGTGTCGTTCCAGAGCCTCACGGAGGCCTCCTCCCACAGGGGTGCCGTAGACACCTGCGCGTCGATGATCAGCGCCGTGGGGTTCGGCCGCCGGGAGGGACGCCAGCGGAACGGCGTCAGGCGCGAGGGTTGAGGAGTGGGGTCACTGGAAGTATGAGAAATTAGGTGTTAGGTCTAGTAAGCACGAAGCGAGTGAAGAGAGTCAAAGGAATCTGGAGGAAGATTAATGATATTTGTGACTTATTAATTATTCTTATTACGTAATAATCACGTTATTTAAAAGTTATCTACAAAGGATTTTTGTACAAAGTTTATTGATTTGAAACGGGGCACAAAATTCTGACAAAATTTGTACCAAAGGACCAATTATTATGCTGTAATGAATTTTATCATTATTTTTGGAACATAAAGACGTAACGAATTTAATAGAGTTCAAACTAAATAATTATTTTCGTGATTATTTTCGTAATGAAAGGATTTAGCCCACACATAAAATTACACTAAAAACCTAATTTTAAATTCAATAAAGCAGTTTACAACAATCGCATTGCATTTTTACTGTAATTACAAGTTCGTGTGCCGCCATGCGCCATAGAGAATAGAGATGACTATTGCACTGTAAGCACGGCTTTGCATGCAAATTATATATTTACTGAACGGTTTATTACGAGCGATACGTGGCGTGAATGGTGACGGACGTAAATAAGGCTTTTCACAATAAAATTGTTCAAATCCAAGTATTATATGGGTGCTCCGCCTCGTCCTAAAGTCGGTTTAATAATAAAGATTGTGGTCAATGCAATAGAAGGAGTAATGTTAATTGATTGTTAACTTATTTGTATTCCAATCTGTCGGCCGACTGAAATAATAACGATAATTTAAATCGAGTCAGTATTTGAGCTATGGCGATGTCAACATTTAATATTTAATTAACACAATAATAATATATTATCGAGGAGCTCGTGGCTAAATAATAACAGCCGCCCGGGTCGATCTTTAAGGTTAAGCCGTGCTTGCCGAGGTCCGTGGATGGGTGACCATAATTACATACCGAGTTTCCTCCGTGCCTCGGAAAGCACGTTAAGCCGTTGGTCCCGGCTGTCATTTGTAGATCTTCGACAGTCGTTACGAGTAGTCAGAAGCCAAAAAGCCTGACATCCAGTCTTACCAAGGGGTATCGTATTACCCAGTTACTGGGTTGTGGAGGTCAGATAGGCAGTCGCTTCATGTAAAATACTGGTACTCAGCTGCATCAGGTTAGACTGGAAGCTGACTTGGGGTCGGCTTCCAGTCTAACCACTAGCTTCTAGCCTAAAAAGATAGTTTGGGAAAAGGTTAGGCAGATGATGAATAATAATATATTATCACGCCTGTTACCTTCTAATGGTTAAGCAAAGTGTAAGGTACACCCATATACCATATTTTACCAGTTGTTTGTCCTACGTAAAACAGGGCAAGCCTATCAATAAGTTAGTTATGTTATTTAAAATGAAAGCGATGTATTCATGTTGATCATTCTAAACTTTCATTGTAAACTAGGTAAAATAAAAAAATAAAAAGTTCGTATAACAAAGTACAAAATTAAAAGCTAGTTACAAAAGACAATGATCCTTAAACGCTAGATTTTACATATTCCCGGACTCCACACTAGGATACCCTGTGTCGTGGAGTCCAGTCTCTTCCCAAGTATGGGACCATGTTAGCTTTAACTGAACTGATTACAGAAGATAAAGAGAAAAATAATTAACTTAACAAACTAAAAAAAACTAAATAAAAAACGATTTACAACAATAATATTTTAAAATAAAGTGGAGACAAGTGGTTTGGTGTTTTTGAAAGTGTCTGTTAGTGTGTGTGGGTGAATAGTTGTATGTATGTTAGGGTGTGTACGGCGTATTTGGGGGGGTATGGTGTCTGTGCATCATGTTTTTTTTTTGTTACAGTCATATTATAAACTTAATTAAGTTTATAACTGAATTAATTAGCTGCCTCGCCAGTTAGTTATAATTGTTTACTGAAACGAATTGCATAACGTTTTTATTTGATTGAACATGCCTATAACGTTTATTTACCTTTGTAGGTTAATCGAATTGACCATTATTTACCCATTATACTGGTTCTATTAATTTTTATTCAAATGCAGTGTCTGTGTTTGAGGTAATTTTTAGATCAGACAGCGCAGTCTAAAATATTTAAAAGCGAATAACACGTAATTCGCCTTTTAGGATCGGACGTCGCGACTCGATATCGCGTCTTATTATTCGCTTTGAGTGCATGGACATAAAGGTCTTTCAGATCGGCTCAAGCCGAGTGCGTCGGTAAGTTAGTGTGGTCACTCTCAAAAATAACCAATAATACTTACGTATATTTAGCGAAGTTGGTCCACATGGTCACCATCCGGCTGATCATGTTCTTCTCCACAGAATGCAGCAGAGGGAACGCATGAGGCTTGAACAGGTAGAACAGTTCATCAGCATGCGAAGCGCCATCCACCAGCTCCCGAAACCCTGAAATTATCTTTGGCATGTTCCTCAACCCGTTATACCTGAACAGGTAGTAATATATTGGCTGGTCTGTAGTTTTGGTGAATAACTCTGACTCTAAAACCACAGGAAATTTGATATGTACGTCAGAGTACAAATCTACCATGTCTGCGATTAAATCCTCCTCGTAAGATGAGAAGTAATGTCGTTTAATCATCTCTGCTGTGCAGTTCTGTTCGAACTCACTCGGGAACTCTAAATCTTTTTGCAAAGTCTTCAGTGGGTCTATGACATCAGAATTATTTTTGATACTGGTTCCATAATCTGCTCCTACAAAGTATATTCCCTCCTTGTCTGTGTAACCGATAATCATTGGCACTTTAGTGTAGTTGCCTGATTTTATTATATCTGCTGGGTACTCTGTAACTACAGGATCTACTCCGTCTATTGGTTTTTCAACGCATGGAACGAAAATGTCTTTCTCAGCAAAGCAGAATTTGTCTTCAAAGTGACTGATAGCAGTCAAAATTTCGTTGGCTGTTTTATTTGATAGAATACTGTGGATTTCTTTTGGGTCTCTGGTGTTGTATCCAAGTTTTTTGACTAGATTACTTGCTGCACCTAGAGGGTCGTGCTGGAGCGCCCAAGGCGCCAACGACGAGCCACTCTGTAGGATAGCTTTATGGAACAGCCCCTTAGCAGCAGGAGACAGCATCATAAAAGATGTGGATACAGCACCAGCACTTTCGCCAAAAAGGGTCACATCGTTAGGATCTCCACCAAAAGCTCCGATATTCTCTTGAATCCATTTCAAAGCAGCTATTTGGTCTTTCAATCCAGCATTTCCTGGCGCTTCTTTTATGCCTAGGCACAGGAAACCTTCAACGCTAAGTCTATAATTAATACCGACAAATATCACATCGCTTTCTGCTAGGAAGTCACCTCCATACAGGAAGGGTGATCCAGTGCCGCTGAAGAAACACCCTCCGTGAATGTAGACCATGACAGGTAGAGGTTTTGTGATTCTAGTAGGAGTGTAGATGTTAAGTTTCAAACAGTTTGGTTTTCCGATGACGATGCCTCCCGAGTGCTGAGGGCACCACGTGTTCTCATCAACAGCCTCGAAGATCCCCGACCAAGTCGAAGGCGGCAGCGGCGCCTGGAAATATTGGAAAAGTATGTTAATTTTATCGTCGGAAAGTTTGAGACTATTGAAAATAATGTTCAGGAACTTTCCGAGGCTTTGATAAGTTAGAAGTTTGAGGCGCAAGACATTGATTTAGTACTTTTTCAATTTGCTCTGTAGGCACTGGGAAATTAACTGTTCCATATTGCGAAAGAAATTCGACCTCGAGACGGCATTGGCATACCGACATTGTTTACTACGGTGGCGATTGTTTGCTAACGTCATTTTGTGGGTAGAGAAAGCAAGGTACAATTTAATTATACCCACCGTTTGAATATTAGCTGTTGTATAAATTACCGAAAGAGGGTGTGATGTTGGAAACACCCAGTAATAGTAAAAAAAAACTGTAACAAGAAAAATTGTGTGCCGGCTTATAATATGTTATCGGGTCACATACAAAACGCGGCCTATCTTTTTTTTTATCTGGGATCGGAATCTATGATATCAATCTCGCTAATCGCACTTGTATTTACTTGGTCAATAAGTCAAGTAAAGCGAACTCATGCTAGTACAATAATATTTACCGCACCATAAACGTGTCACCTGCCAACATAATGACATAACTAATAACTACACGAACTCTTGTTTGAATTAAACTCAACGTCCGAATACAAGTTCTGAAGGTAATATTATTTTGTGCAGTGGGTGAAGGTCTCAGCAGCGGATGGCGGAACCAGCGCCCTTGGCTTTGATTGGACCGTGTGACGTCACACTTATGCCATAGAGGTCGGACGAAGATACCGGCGGGTATCGTATAATGTGATGCTTTTATTTTAATTCGTGAGTTTTCTGGTTTGTGAAACTTGAGTTATTTTTAAATAACCTTGAAGGTCAGGTGGCATTTCTTCCATAATGAGCTTACTGGTGTTTATATATTTCGTGTAAAAAAACACTGCACTCCATTTGAATTGTTCCTAAAATACTAGCTTCTTTGTCGAGTTCAATCGACCAGTTTCATGTCAAGAAGAGAACAAACCAAATTAATTTTAATATGGTTTGTCCTCTTCTTTTCTCCACAATCCAGGTACAATGTCAATCGTCTAGCTATTTGCTGTGGCACGGAGCTACATGTAAACCACAAGTTAACCTTGCCGTTAGATCGACGTGCAGATTTCTTAGAGAATGTGTCATCGCTGTTTAGCACTCAAACTTTTCGCAAGATCTTAAACCACAGTTTATTATCTGTGACTCAGTTAATATTTTTGAATTTCTTGGTATTATAAACAACCTTTGGGCTAAGCACTAGTAGAGCTTTTCTTGAGCATGGTCTTGGGTTCGATTGTTAGGTTCGACAGTATTATTGAGTTTTTCCATTAGGAATATTTTGGTAGCAATAAAGGGTCTAAATTGCTGTCCGTTGATGGTAATACATTTATATAGGCTCGCCCCCTATTAGGACATAATCCTTAATGGTGCAGAGATGTACCTACGCCTCTGTCTAGCCTTTCTTTGAAATACATGCATTATATTGTGGTATAGATATAATCATCGCCTGCATTACAAAATTGAGATATATTATAGACAAACATAGTTCTAATCGTAACTTTAATGTGTCTGTCTAGCAAGAAATAAAATCCTTTTCTCACCGGCCGCCTTGACCGACCGGTTCGCGAGGCGTTAACCTTGACTGCGTGATTACGGATCGCGCGTGGTTTTATACAAGGTGTTGTTTTGCATCCTCGACAAAATTCAGGAGATTGTAACAAATACACATATAAATAATCAATTCAAATTACTATACCTAGTTAATTATTAAGAAACGCTGATTTTTTTGGTCGTTCAAGATTGTCAGTATATTTGAATAACCTCCTTTACGTGGTTTAGGGAATAAGAAATTATCGAATAAACGTTTGATATTGTTTGTATGTGTGAAAGCGCGGTTATAGGGCGACAATCAGACGGGCTACGTTTAAAGCACGGGTGGTTCACACTTGCCGATTTCCGTATATAAAGGGTGTAAAACACCTCTTAACGAAGCCGAAAGGCACTGGTTCTCCCTGTCATTGCGATCATTTTTTTGTTCTACACCATACATGGGAACCTTCTAGTTACGGAGATATTAGGGGTCAAAGTTCCAACTTTTTGACAAGTATTTTTCTAAATACAAGTTTTTAATGTAAGATTTTTACTTTAAACACCTCCACAACCCCCCTACTATTCAATCCGTCCATCAGCACAATGTTTTGAGTGCGTTACATTGAGTTCAACCAAAAAACATGATTTTAAACCCCCCGAAAAGAAGTCGTTTCCCAGCAATAATTTTTGCGTAAAGTTACTTAGTTTCATGTACAGAATGCTTGGTTGACAGCTTCGTGATGAGGTGATTTACACGGTGTAGGAAAAAAATAGGAAAAATTACCTACCTTTTTTATTATTGATTCAGGTCGAGAACCATTAGTTACCTCCTTGAATTTGGCGGGAATGCAAAATAACACCTTGTATTATAACACACATGTAGGTAGGTAATTGCTTATAATGGGATCTAAAATTATTTTGTATATATCTTAGATCAAGTGTAGGTAATAAAACGAATGATGCAATTCCACCTATGGATAAAAGCAGTTACCTACAATATAGAATACTTATACCAATTGAAGACATTCTTAGGGCTATAGAGTAGACCAAAAAATTTTTTCGGCAACTTATTTAATACAACCGGAAAGATTTAGCATCAGTGATCACCAATTATTTGTGATTTAGCCTTTACAAAGAACGCCGTAACACAAGCAGCATAGGTGTAGTCACCAAAACTATGGTATGCTATCGCTCTTAATAAATTGATGAGGTTCTCAGTGAAATAAAGCTTTACGATCTACATGCAGTTGGGTATCTACCGAGCTTTATGCATGTACGTTAACTTGTAGTAAGCTTGGACCCCCAGGCCCGACAAGTGAAATTGAATTGGAAATTGTTAATAGGAGCAGTACAGTCGATCCCGGTGTTGGCAATAGGCACGGCCAACGTTACACGTGCCTCATATTGCGTGAATACCGAACTTTAGACACCTGTCTAGGGAGAGCGAACTCTTTTGTTCCTTCAGGGAATACAGCGAACAATATCTAACCAAAGAAAAGGGCACGAAAATGTATAAACAATGAAAATATTCATGAGTTAACTCTGTCAGTTCGTGAATTAGTTGTTGATCGACGTTTACGAACTGTTTGCGTTAACTTTCTGAATAACATATGAATGACAAATAACCCCCGTGTTCACGTGGAGATGAGCTCAGCATCTAATTAATTAATTATTCGGAAAATATTGTTTTCGCAATTCTTGGTAAAGGTCATGAAAATAAAAAGAGTTGATTCATAGACGATAATATCGCTTCTTGTTGGTCTAAGAATCAACTCATATAACTAACAATTAACATAAAATTAACGTACAATTACTGTTGCATTTTAATTGTAAGTACTATTGTATGGAGAGTCAGTTTCCGAGGTCAACTACGGTAGGCAGCCATATTTTATTTAAGTTTACATTGATATGCCCGATTAAATGAAATACTGCCCGTCCAATGTCTTAAGATACTTTATAGATACCTTTGTGTCATAAAAAAACGCAAAGCATACAAAAACATCGACATATTTCTATAAACTTCCCTACATCCACCCGTCAGTTGCAAGCTCAACATCTCTAAGCCTTCAAACTTGAACCCTTTGTTTTGCTTTGATTCCTGTACAGCAGTAACGCTGAGTACAGACGGGGGTAACCGGGTACCCGGGTACTCGGCTAATAAGTAGTTGTTGCCAAGTTCAGCCAACTATGGCCGGGTTCCGATCTATAACGATGCGAACTCTGAACTACCTCTTAAGTATCTTGTGGAGTAATGTAAGAGTTAATTTTATGTAGAATGGGATTTATTGGTTCAAGGAACTGCTTTTTGACGTGATTGACTTGTGTTAGTAAGCCTTCGCTTTTGATAGAAATGGAAAGCTTCCAGATGTAAGAACCACAGTCAGTAGACATTGCTAGTTTTTTCAATAAAACCTATGGCTACCTAGTTCCATAGTCACTTTTAAAACTCTTGCCTGTCGGTATTTGCAGGCCATTAACCTATGATTTCCAAGGTTTAAGAAACTTAAATAATCTTATCTCAATCAACAGGTGCCCGTGTTACTACCACAGTTGAAAGTAGTAGCACGAAAATTTCGACACGCCTTGTTGACGCTTCCCGTAACTTAAGGTTCTACGGAAATCGAATCCAGGGACTCGAACTCGAATCGATAGAACTTGCGCTCGTGATCAGAAAATATTTAGAGGAAGACAAAAGTACAGGGGTCCTTCCTCCTTTCCGGATTCTTCATCTTCTTCTCTGAATATATGTGTGTGTGCATGTGGTGAAATTATAAAAAAGAGAGTGATGGACAACGTGTAATCTGAAAGAGGAGCCAACCAATCAACTCAAATTATTCTAGTCCTCTAACGGACATAAACCTCTTCCAAGCTTAGCTACAACACCTCGTTCGCTGGTCCCCGCATTCAGTCTGGTCCAGCTATTAAAGGCTGTTGGGCCATTTATTCTTCCCAGGGCATCCCGCGAAACGCTTGCTAATATGTGATCTCTTCTTTGGCTATGAGTTCTTAGACAGATATTGCCAATCCATGGTCACATCAGCTTGTTAACTCAGTAATTCATTCGGAACGTGGACAGCGGAGAAAGGAAGATCAAGTTTGCACCGAGCGAGGTAGCATTAGTAAAGGTCAGACAAGAAGAGTCATCATATGCCTAGCCGTTTCCCAACTATGTTGGGGTCGGCTTTCAGGCTAGCCGGATGCAGCTGAATACTAGTATTTTACACGGAGCGACTGCCTAGCTGACCTCTACAACCCAGTTAGTACTCGGTAATACGATACCCCTTGGTAAGACTGGTTGTCAGACGTTCGAGCAACTGACTACCCGTAACGACTGTCAATGTCAAAGATCTACAAATGTCAGCCGGGACCAACGGCTTAACATGTACGGAGGAAACTCGGTATGTGATGGACGGATGGACACCCATCCACGGACCAACCTACGTGAGCGTGGCTTAACCTTGGAGATCCACCCGTGTGGCTGTTATTATTTAACTACAAGCTCTTCAAAAACAAAAGTCCTCAAGGGTAAAAGAACAAAGCCCTCACCTGGAACCGGTTGCTGTCATCAACAGTGGCGTAGGGTATGCCGAAGTACTGGAAGAACTTGCCGTTGCGGCTGACGGTGCCGCGCACGAGCCCACCTCGCGTGCGCACCGGCTGCGTCGGCTGCTGCACCATGCGCGCCAGCACCAGCGACAACAGCACCAACCATTTCATTGCACTGGAAAACCCATGAAGAGTCTTATTACATTTCCAAGTTTAGATCATCGGGTACCACAAGGGAATCCTTTCAATCATAATCATTTTCCCTGCTGGGACAGATTCTTCTGTTTGTGAGAAGGAGTGGTCTATCACCCATCATGTGGGTCCAGAGTGGGTTGGTAGTCGTATGTCTTCGAATTATAGTTTTGGTTTAGTATTAGGACATACGGTATCCTTAAGATTGATTTCAAAGGCAATTGGAATCACACAGTAGCCACTCCCACCACATAAGGAAAGGCTTTGGGATTTTCAGTGAAACTTCTCGGTTAACAAAATGCCTTATTCCGACCGTTCGTCCACAACATTTGTCCTAAAACAGCTTGTGGAACGTCTTTTAACATTTAAACTAATTGAAACTGCGTCAGATAGTTCGCTCGCGTGTAATTATCAGGCCCGCTTACACCACAAAACACTATAATATACGTTTTACCGATAAAGGTATTTCGAACATGGTTCTGATCTGTCAATCGTTTGAAGATGACAGAGAGACAGAGAATAAAGTTCAACCAAAAACGTGATCGATGATTAAATAAAACTCATCCAGTGAGTGGTGGTGGTGGTGCAAGCGGGCCGTATTGTTTATTTAGTTTGCAACAAACTTCATCACGTAATAGATGCTTTTATTCTTTACGCTCCTTATTGTTTTGGACAATTCTATTGTTTACGGTAATGTTCATTCATGCAGTTGTGACAATTATACACCGTGTAAATCACCTCATCACGAAGCCGTCAACCAAGCATTCCCCAAGTAGCAGAAGCTTCTTTAACCAAGGCGTTTTATCACCAAACAGTGATATAGTAGGCCTATAATGGTAACCACTATGACTGCTTGTACTATAAAGGTTTTTAACAGAGTGTTTTGGTTCTATAAGATTAAAGAGCAATTAGGTTCTATAATTTAGTTCTTAAAACGCTTATAGGTCCATACAAAAGAATGATTAAAGTGTTGCACTGTAATAGATATGAAAAAAGTGATTATGCTACTATTTAGTACTATAGGCGACGTTATTGACACTTTTATGTATCTATTTTGCACTATTAATGCGTCAAAATAACTTTTACAGTACTAGTATTGTATTAGTATCGAAAACACTATTACACGATCAATCTGCACTATAACTTGTACACTGTACCTTGCAAGACCATTAGGTAACCTAACGAATAACGGTAATAAAACGAATGAGTTGCCGGTTGAGAATAGACTATAATATGATTTTTTAATAGCTATGGTACACTTCTATCCTACTACATATTTTTACCACTAGATGGCGTTAGTATGAACTAAACTAGTATTATTTTGATATAGATAAACATATTTTAACAGCACCACTTATCAAAATAATCTAATATCAATTAAATAACAAAACCAAAAAAAAACAACAACTTGACCTTAACATTTTTAAACATTTTGAACACCTAATAATTTTACAAAATAGTTATGTTTGGCACCACTTAGGCTTTTCGTTAGTACATCGGCAGGCATCTCAGATGTTGATAGATAAACAATTTTCACAAGCTTATTAGAAACTGCTTCTCGTATAAAATGGTAGCGCACATCTATGTGCTTGGTTCGTTTGTGAAATAAAGGGTTTTCCGTCAACTTTTGAGCTCCCTGGTTATCGTTGTAAATTACTACAGTATAGTTACAATCAACGATATCTGATAAAAGACTTTTTAAATACATTGCCTCTTTACATGCCTCAGCAATGGCCATGTATTCGGCCTCAGTGCTTGATAATGCTACTGTTTGTTGCTTTCTACATTCATAGGATATTACACAGCCTGACAATTTAAAACAAAAACCTGTGTAGGATTTCCTATCTATAGAATTCGAAGCCCAATCAGCATCTACGAATCCTTCTAAATTACAAGTGTCTTTTGTAAACTTCAAACCATAAGACTTAGTTTTTTGCAAATATTTTAAAATTCTTTTTGCATGATGCCAATGAACTGAACTAAAACAATTATTAAATTGGCTAAGATAGCTCACACTATATGATATATCTGGTCGTGTTAATACTGACAAATACATCAGATTTCCTATAAGCTGTTGATAGGGAAACTGTTTGTCAACACATTCTGCCTTATCTAATTTCAAATTACATTCCATTGGAGTATCTTTAGTATTACAATCGTTCATATAAAACTTTTTAAGAATTTGTTTTACAAATTGTTCCTGATCAATAGAGATACAATTATTTTCATATTTCACTCGCATGCCTAAACACCTTTTTATTTGACCTAAGTCTTTAATTTTAAATTTTGACATAAGATTTTTCTTCAAATCATTAGTCATTGTCTTACTATTAGAAAAAATGAAAAAATCATCAACAAATATTGCAATGATAGTCTGCTCCTTTTGACATTTTTTACTATACAAACATGGTTCTGAAACTGACTGTATATAATCCATATTTATCAAACAATCATTTATTCTGGCATTCCATGCCCTAGCAGACTGCTTCAAACCATAAACTGCTTTTTTAAGTTTAAGAACACAATTACTTGGACAATTTAAACTAGGAGGTGGCTGCATGTATACATTTTCTGTTAAAAAACCATTTAAAAATGCTGTAACTACATCTAGATGAGTGATTTCAAAATGAAATTTTACACTTAGTGCAAATAAAAGTCTAAGTGTAGAATACCTGAGAACTGGTGAGTAAGTCTCATTAAAATCTACACCATGCCGCTGAGTGTAACCTTTCGCCACAAGCCTAGCTCTATACCTGACACTGTTATTGCTTTCTGGCTTCTTTTTGAACACCCATCTGCACTGTACCACTCTATCTGCCTTCTCTTGACTAACAAGCTCCCACGCTTGGTTGTCTTCAAACGCTTGAAGTTCATCAGACATAGCCTGCTGCCACTTGTCTTTCTCTGGACCGTTGGTAGCTTCATCATAAGTTATGTCTTCAGTCCAAGACTCTGGTTCATCTGAAACACAAAGATTTGTAAAACCATACCTTTCAGGAGGTTTCCTGATACGCTTTTCAACCAATTGAGGCTCTTCATTTTCAGATAGATCTTCTTCTTCTGATAATGTCTGATAAGATTCAGTTGAGGTTGAACTTTTTTCTGAATCACATATATAAGTAGCATCATCCTGATTTATCAATGTTTGATCACTGTCTTTCGTGGAACTTTCCTCTTGTACTAATTCGTTTATTTCTATCTGAGTAGTATTTTGCTCCATTACAATGACATCTCTGCTGGTACATATTTTTCTAGTTTCTGGGTTATACAATCTGTAACCTTTTACATTCTCTGAATATCCCACTAATATGTATTGAACTGCTTTCTTGTCCCATTTCAATCTTTTATTTTTTGGAACATGCGTCATTACTGGGCTCCCAAATATTCTGACATGACTGAGATCAGGCTTTCGTCCTGTCCATACTTCAATTGGTGTCTTTTGGTCCAAACCTGAAGCCGGCGATCTGTTTTTCAAATATACTGCCGTGTTAACTGCTTCTGCCCAAAAACTTTTATCCAGTTTGGCCTCGAACAATAAACATCTTGCACGTTCAACGATAGTCCTGTTGAAGCGCTCGCTGAGACCATTCTGCTCCGGAGTGTATGGGTTTGTTTTCTGATGGATAATTCCACTATCTTTAAGATGATTTTCCATCATATCTGAACAAAACTCCCCTCCATTGTCTGTTCTCAATGTTTTTATCTTTGTTCCTTTTTGATTCTCAACCATTCTTTGAAATTCCTTGAAATACTGTAGGGTCTGATTCTTCTCCTTTATAAAATATACAAATGCCATCCTGCTAGCATCGTCAACAAACAATAGAAAATATCTTGCTTGTCCAATCGATCGAACCTCCATAGGCCCACACAGATCTGAATGAACTAAATCTAGCACTTCTGTACTTCTATGGTTTCGTAGTTGGAACGGTAAACGACTCTGTTTTCCTTCACAACATACTTGACAGTTTGATTTTTGGATATCAGCCTTCATATCAAACGATATTCCGTCTACAGCACCATTTTTCATCTTCTTCAAATCATTACTATTAATGTGTCCTAATCTCCTGTGCCACTGTTTTGCATCTGTAGTTTGAGCTGCTGCAGCCAACACTTTCTCTGACTTCTTTGTATTCAACTTATACACACCATTCTGTAAGTTTGCTATTCCAATAAGTTCATTCCCTTGATTATGTATATAACACACATCACTTTTGAAAGTTACTTTGTTTCCTCTTGCTATCAGCTGGCTTACTGACAACAAGTTTGTTGTCAGATTCGGTATGTATAAAATGTTGTTTACTTTAATGTCAAACTGAGAATTATTCACTAGTGTAGTAATCTGTGTATCTCCGGCACACACAACTGGCACAGTCATATTGTTTGCAACAATAATTTCCTTCATATCGTGCACTTTTCTCACTTGCAATAAGTTTTCTTTGCTTGATGTCATATGAGCACTAGCCCCTGAGTCGATATACCAGTCTTCCTTATTAAATTCACTATTGAAAAATGCAGCACTAAATGCGTTTACTTGCTTTTCTTTCAGTTCGGGACACTGGCTTTTATAATGGCCAGATTTCTTGCACTTATAGCATTTTATAACCTTTTTGACATTGTCACTTGACGTATAATTTGACGTTTGTTTCGCGCCTTTTGTATTGACATTTTGACTAACCTTACTTTTTTGCTTCGACCATAATGCAACTGCCGAGTCATGGTCACCGATCTCAGAACTCATATCGAGCAATTTTGTTTTAATGACATCAGAATTAATGGCAATGCCGGAATGTTCTATTGCCATAATCATTGGGGCAAACTTTTCTGGCAGCCCCGCCAACAGCAATGACCCGATCCACTCCTCATTAATTTCAAAGCCCGTACCTTTTAGTCTTTGTGCAGTTTCCACTATCTGACTTACATAGCTTGTCATGGATTCACAATTATCTAGTCGAATGGATATTAATGTTCGAAGTAGATTGATTTTTCTTGTGAATCCGCTGTCATCAAATAACTTCTGGAGTTTCTGCCACAAATCCTTGACCTTTGTTTCATTCTTGATGTGCACATATAACTTGGGATCAATCGTCATGATGAGTTTTGCTTTCGCCTTTCTGTCTTCTGCCACACTTAAATCGACAGGAATGGCGTCGATGTCCATGCCTTCCAAGATGAGAAAATTTCTTGCTGCGAACGCCCAGTCATCATAATTCTCTCGTCCTTTTAACTTCGGCACATTTACTAAATAACTGCCTGACGACATTATAACTTATTTTGTGATACACGATACGAATTTAAAGTAGAAAATAATTAAAAGCTTTTTTACTGGGCCCATAACCTAATAAAACGAATGAGTTGCCGGTTGAGAATAGACTATAATATGATTTTTTAATAGCTATGGTACACTTCTATCCTACTACATATTTTTACCACTAGATGGCGTTAGTATGAACTAAACTAGTATTATTTTGATATAGATAAACATATTTTAACATTAAGGTTTTTAAAAACTCCCTTAACATCGCAATGGGAATAGTTCTGAAAAAATCATGAAAACTCATCTATAGTGCTAAATAGTACCATAGCGACTCCTGGCGCAGTTGCTAAATAACTTAAATTCTAAATAGCTCTATAAGTGAGTTTGTGTTACTGTTTCGAGACTAAAGCATTTTCGGTGAAAATATGGCTGCCGTTTTCTGCTGCTGATATCACATAAGCAGCACGTCTGAAGCCAATGTGCACTATAGCAGCCATAATCGGGACAAATCCTTATTTTATTTATTTAAATTTAATTAAAATTTGAAAATTATGAGGGCGCATTGTCAAATTTGAAATCAGCATACTGATTCTACCGATACAATAATTATCGCAAGCGCAAGTTATGGCAGAGTTACGGTGCTTGAATGTTTTGTAGTATTCCATTATTATAACATGTTACGTTAAGTAAAAATGGCGAATGACATAAAGCATAACTTATATTGATATATTTTGTTTTCTTGGGGAACTGGCGAACAAGTATGATAAAAAAGATCACTGGAATCATTTACGGTGCAAAATAGCAGAATAAACATGTTTTGGTTACTTTTATAGTGCAAATTTGTGACTTAAACGTTGCAAACAGCAGTTTTTTAGAGCTGATTTATCGCCGTGAGAGCCTTTATGTAATGATTATAGAATAAATCAGTGATAAACTCGGGCCTTTTTGGGGTTCTTAGAACGTTTACTACATCATTATAGTGCTACTCATGAACACTAGTTAGCACGTCCTAAAACGTTCTCAGGACTTTTATAGTGCAAAATTTGTTACTTGGGGATCTGTAGTTGAAATTAAGTAACTTTACGCAAAAATTATTGCTGGGAAACGACTTTTTTTTGGGGGGTGTAAAATCATGTTTTGTGGTAGCACTCAATGTTACGCACTCAAAACATTGTGCTGATGGACGGATTGAATAGTACGGGGGTCGTGGAGGTGTTTAAAGTAAAAATCTGACATTAAAAACTTGTTTTCGAAAAAATACTTGTCAAAAAGTTGGAACTTTGACCCCTAATATCTCCGTAACTAGAAGGTTCCCAGGTATGGTGTAGAACAAAAAAATGATCGCAATGACAGGGAGAACCAGTGCCTTTCGGCTTCGTTAAGAGGTGTTTTACACCCTTTATACTTGCTTGTTTGTGAGTCGAGCAAGCGGACGAGTGTTTTTATACCAGTTTCAGCGTAAAACTGCCACATTTAAAGATCAAGGGTAAACCAATCTTAAAAATAAATCACAGAACAGTGGGGCTCAACAAGTTTCTATCTGTTTTTCCACTAATATTACATATGTACATTATTTATGTACAGTTTGATTGTAGTGTTTTTTCTGTGTCTAGTATATTTAAGGATTTTCGACTGAGACAAACTACAATTTACATGTGTACCTACTTACATAACTCGGTACACATATAAATAAATTGTAGTAGTGTCACCTATATATGCAATATTTTATAAATAAAACATAATTTCGGCAGGCACGTCATACAAAATAACAAATTAACATTGATGAATATGGTAAATAGGAGTAAAAGTTAACCTTAAGCGTCGTTTAAATTAAATACGGTAATAGTTTCTATATTACATATGTACATTATTTACAGACTACAAATAAATATAAAATAAAAATAAAATATGTACAAGTATCAAAATTACAGGGCGTCAAAAAATTCGTCAGGAAAAGTGCCCAGAAGGCTGGCCGCATTGCCACGTTGGATGGCAATGCTGATTCTTTGACCAAAAAAGAGGCCAGCCCTCTGGTCCCGTGAAGCGTCGACCAACCGCTTGGCGATATCCCGAAACACAAGATGGGCACTCGGGCCCCATGGCCCTAGTGTTTCAACCCCAAACGGCTCAAATACATAATTACCAATTAAATTATTGTATTTGCGCCGTTTAAGGTTTTCAGCGCCTGCAGCAGCCGCACCAGCGCAGCTCACCGTGCTAAGAAGATGGAATGGCGCAAGGGTGTCGACGCAAGTCGCATCCCACACCAAAGGCCTACCCAACTTCCATGGCATTATGGTCATACCATCTGGTCTCTTCCCATCGACATGTGCCAAGCCATTGGGTTCTAAGACAGCTGGCACCCCGGCGGTGGCAAGAGCACGACGAATGAGATCATTAATGCTAGCGTGCCGCGCTATCCGACCTGCGCTCTTACTGCAGGAAAGGCCATGGTGTCCGAGGCCGTCGACTGCTTCACCACATCGACAGCGATGTGGAGCCCCGCTAGGAGCGCCCAATCGCAGACATGTAGCGAGCCGGAATGTTGTGTCACCTAGCATAGTGCCTATGTTAGGTGACGGTAGTGCCTGAAGCCAGAGACCAGACTCCCACTCACCCACAGCCAGCAGGCGGGCACGCTCAGCAGTATTGGTAGACGTATTAATAAGGTGATTCCGTACCAACCTGCAGAGCGGCTCATCCCACTGACTCTGGGAGAATGGGTTCTCGGGCCGATCCGTGTCCGGGCAAGCCACTTTCCAGGCGTCCTCTGCGTCCGTCAAGCACGGCACTTCCGAATCAACCAGGGAGAGAGTTAAAATCTTAACATATAAAATAAATAAATACGGTAACGTAAAGAAACGTTTAGTTTTGTCAAATTTGTTTGGTTGATCTTTCTAAAGATTGATAACCTCAACTCAGGAATGAATATGGCGATTAGCTTGTGTGGGTTCAGAAAATACGTCCAAACAATATTTAGTTTTCAGATAAAAGTTAGGCGACTGTTAAATAAAAAAATCAGTTTTCCAAAAAAAATAATAACAGTTTTCCAAAAGAACACTAAAAAGTAAAAAAAATACTTTGATTTTGGAAGTCGGTGACTTTGCTTGTTTCAATGACTTTATTGCCACCGACTACCGAAAGTAAAGTTATGCTTTACTTTTTTAGTGTCCTACACAAGTTCTTGTCATATACAGGGTGTAACGGAAAGGGTTTATACATCCTTAAGGGTGTGCTACAGACCATAAAACTGAACATGTTTCTCATCATAAAACATGTTTTTCAGCAAAAAAAATATCTGCTGCCCCATAGAAAATTACAATACCTATTCGACCCAAATGTATAGGCAGCTGATATTTTTTTTTTGCTGCAATTTTTTTTTATGTTGAGAAACATGTTCAGTTTGATGGTCTGTAGCACACCCTTAAGGATGTATATACCCTTTCCGTTACACCCTGTATAAATGGTACCTTGTAATGAGAAGTTATTATAATATAATCCTGTCATCAACAGAGATGAAAAAGAAAAAAAAATCGTATTACTGAAGATAACTACAACTACCCAAATAAAGTTAAAGTAACTTATATGGGACTACCGCGCAAGCTTCCTCTACCACATGAAACAATCACGAACAATGGACCAGTAAACACAGAGAAATCGGTGATCATACATAAAAAAAAGACGCTGGTGGAATACATAACCACCTCCTTTTTTTGAAGTCGGTTAATAATCAGCTATTGATGGTAAAAAAATAATAAGTTTTTCACTTTTTGTGTAGGTAAGTACCTCAAAAACATAGGTAACTTAAAAAATTAACCAAAAACCGCAAACGTAAAAAGTTTTGGGATTTATTGTAAAATTATTTTTTTTCGGCATATTTTATTTTTCAAAGATCTGAACACTAAACATAACCATTGACTCACCCAAAAATTTATTTTACATAAATAAATAAATTTTCCAGTTTTTAACTGAAGTCGCAATCCATGCGCGCGCACACTCCTGTTGTCCGTTGCCTACTATTGTGGACCTCGGGTAGTTAAAGCCGCAGGCACCTCCTAACTGACGTCACACAGAACTAGTTAACCGACAAAATGACTACGTATAAAATATATAAGCATAACATTAATTATGTATGTAGGAGATGCTTTTTGTATTTTTACAAATCTTATGCGTGACATAAAATAAATATTAACAACAATGAGTATGTAAATAGGAAATGGTTTTCGATTTATCAAAGAATTAAGAAAAAATTGTGATGACATTTTGTTATGAGTTTCTTTCCATAACAACTCTCCAAGTAGTTATTTGTATTTTGTATGCCGTTGCAAATAACCAGGCGACCTTACGTTCGGACATTTTATTGTTACGATATCGTTTTTTATCCAGTTTTGGGTTGTGAAGGTCAGTCGTTTCATGTAAAATATAATAATATAATACTCAGCTGCATCCGGTTAGACTGGAAGCCGACCCCAAAGGCAGATGATGATATCGTTTTTTATTCATAAAAACATGAATGAATTTAATCGGCATCTCAAGGTTTAACATGAATTCATGATGCTACTAATGAAGTAACAAAAACATATAATTTTAATGTATTTACTCCACGAGCAAGACCCATTTGGTCTAGGTACTGTATTAGCCGACCGAAGGTACAATAAAACAATAATGAAAAGGCGAACTCTGCTGGTACAGCTAATTAATTGGTCGAGGAAAAATACCAAGCTAGTACTGTACTACATCGAGCATTCGAGCCCGCAGCCCGGCTGGTAATAATTAATGCATTGTTTTAATTATCCAACTGAACGTCGTCTTTCTTCTTGTGAGTGGTGGGGGCTCTGATAGAACTATTTTAAGGTTAAAATGCTTCTAGGGTATGCTCATTCAATTAAGGTGGCCGGAATTTGACGTTATGCGGGGTAATTTTATGAGGAAATTTAAGAAATTTGACAGATCACTTATTTAGCCTGTATTGTTCATTTTTTATGTGCAAAATTTGTATTTGTGATCCTAAAAATGTGTTTTTCTGAAAATAAATTTATCATTAAAATTTCCTTAAATCATTTGTCACCAAATTTTATCATTAAATTTTAACCTGATGATAAATTATTCACATTTAATATTGTTATTCAAATAAATATTGATATTGCTTCAATAATCATTTATTTTCCTAACCATTGCCAATCAAATGTTTACTGAAAAATCGACTTCCAATCTTAACCGGACACGACTTTTTTAAAGAGTGAACTATCCGTGTATCATATTCTTACTTTCTTATTACTTAAAACGACGAGGGGGCCTGAAGTAAAACAGCCAACCGTTTGATTATTTGATACCATAGTCGACGATATAACGTGATCCGATGCACGGATTGTGGTCTCGTCGTATAAATAATCGTCACCCATCCACTTAATGACCGCAGAAGTCATTTACTTAGAAAATCGATTGATCAACATTATTACTTGGCTATGTATGTATGATGTATGTTATTTTAGGCTCTACAAACACGATAAAAAAAGAAGCTATGTGATATATAAATATCGTTGCTGACGGCGGCTTTGCCCACTTGGGGGCCGGAAAATTATCCAACAGGGAGTTATATACGTACTGCTGGCATAAAAAGAATCCCATGTTCTTAACCAAGCCAAGATCTAGCGCTCTTGGTGTCGTAATTGAAATCCGTTCTCAATCGATTCGACTCAAGTAGGCCGCTTCAAACACATTTTGGCGAAATAGGGGACTAAATATTCTATCGACTCTCAGTGTGAATGCTGTGCTCTCGACCATACCATGGCCTACTTGCTGGTATGGCAAATGTCTTCTTTCACCTATAATACACATAACATTCTGGGCTCAGACAAACAGATTTCATCTTCTTCTTTCGATACCTAAATGCGAAAGTATCTCCGTCTGTCTGTAGACAGACGAGATACTTTCGCATATTACTTAAATTATTAGTTGCTTACAAATTCAGTCCCTTTTGGTACCTTCTCAGGTTTATGTAACAGCTACTAATATGTTAATTTATTATTAAGTGCCCACGTGGTGGGGGTCTCGTAAATCATTGCTGTTATGGGCGGAACGACTGTTAATCATCATTGAAATATGAAATTGATGGAGTTGACAATTAGTCAATAAGAACTAGTTTAGTTAAGTATCCATTTTGTATGAAACCTTGTAGCTGATTTGTTTAACTGAGACAGAAAATAAGAACAGTAACTTGTTGAAGATTCCTTTACGAAGTTGCGTTATGAGGAAATTGTTTGATGGGTTAATATAATAAATAAAGAGATTACTATATAATTTTAGGAATAGATGCTTAGCTAGCCATTTATAGTATGTCTTTCTTCTTCGCGTCAATGGTACTGAGGGCACGGAGGGCAGGAGAGCAGGCAGTCTGCAGATGCAGTTCCACAGACGCATCTTTAGTAGAATGCTGTTCTAAATTGAAAACATTTAATGAACTCGAGACGGTTACCACTAAAATAGAATGAATTTATTCTCAATAACTACTTCCACAATCCACATCCATAGGACTGAGATATGTAGCTGACCCGCGAACCACTCGTTATCTCTTATCTCTTGTCAACATACCAAACAAAACAGTTGACACATTTACAGATCACAGCTCGGTCTATCTTGTCATTGTAACCGAGTAGCGATAAACTATGAACATTGCTGGATTTGTGCAACGTATGAGTGTAAGTAAGGTCATTTAACCACAGAATATATCTTGATAGTACATTTTTTTTTTTTTTTTTTTTTTTTTTTCACTTATCCTAGTGTTCATCAAAAAGATAAACCCTAATCATTATTACAATCTAGCCTTGTATATAGACTAATAAGTAATTTAATTAAAACCTAAACTGCTATATTGTCTTTACTAAGAATGTGTCCAATGGCACTTTTCTTATTGTCTCTATTAAGGCGAATACACTTCGTTCTTGTGTTTATTTGGTAACACTTATGCTACATTACACTATTCACTTTCACAAACACTAAACACTAACTCGAACGGTTTTGTTCTTTTTAGTCTTCTCACTATGTTTGTGTGGTCGAGAAGCTGGATCGCCTCGACGTTCACATGCTGATGAAGTCGCTGTTCGTGAGCTTCTGCAGATTTTTGTATCACCTTTTCGATGAACTCAACTTTTAGGTCCCGATGGAGGTCATCATTTCGTATATACCAGGGTGCATTTACAATTTCCCGTAGTACTTTGTTCTGGAATCGTTGGATTATTAATAAATTGGTCTGTTTGGTGCAGCCCCACAGCTGAATACCATAAGTCCAAACTGGCATCAGGACTTGTCTGTATAGCAACAATTTGTTTTGCACGGACAGATTGGAGTTTCTTCCAAGCAGCCAATACATTCTTTTGAACCGTAGTTCGAGTTCATCTTTTTTCTTCTTGACGTGGGCTTTCCAGCGTAGCTTTGCGTCAAGGGTCATACCAAGATATTTCGCTGTATTCTCGTAAGGGATTTCTTTGTGGTTAATATAAACTGGAAAATGTTGTTGCTTTTTGTTAGTAAAGTCTATGTGTACAGATTTGGATTCATTTAATTTTATCCTCCATTTTTTGGTCCAGTCATAAACTTGATTAACAGCCATTTGAACCTTTTCTACTGCTTCTTCGTGGCTGTTTCCAACGGCCATTATGGCGGTATCATCAGCAAAAGTCCCAATGGTATTGTGTTGTGATTCAGGAATATCGCAAGTGTATAGTAGGTACAGGACCGGACCTAACACACTTCCTTGCGGTACCCCAGCTTTTATTTGCTTAAGTTCTGAATAAGCGTCTTCTTGTCTTATTCTAAAGACCCTGTTTAGAATGTAGGATTCTAATATATCTGCAAACTGTTTCGGTAGCAAGCTTTTTAATTTATGTATAAGACCTTCATGCCATACTTTGTCAAACGCTTGAGCTACGTCTAGAAAAACAGTAGAACAAACTTTCTTGTTTTCTAACGCGTTTTCTATTTAGATTGATAGTACATGTATACGAAGATAGCACTTGTCGTGGTGGAAACATAGTAGTAGATAGAATACTCTTGCACTAGATTTGCCCGCGGTTTCGCTCGTGTTATTGACAGAATGTTTCCACGGTAACGTTTCAATATAGCATATTATGGTACTTAGGAATAATGTAGCTTCCCATTATAGAAATTTTATGAATCGGAGCAGTAATTTCGAAGATTACCCCCTACATCAAAGGATGCAAACTTAGCTTTACCTCTTTATAAATTAATATTAGTTACGACAACATTCAAATAGTTGTTCGTCGCTAGTGTTGTAGTGGTACTCGGCCGGCTTTGAACGCTAATTGTGTTGCCAGACGTGCTGTCTCGAAACTTCTATTATCGCTATAATCATAATGAAATCAAATGACCACTAAACGAGACGCTTCACTATGATCACACTCATTTGCCATATTATTCCCATGCGATGTTGCAGCAGATAGGAGGAAGCTATTGTCCAGTGCTCCTGCTTCCACAGTTTTTTTTTTGATGATGTCTTATCAATAAAGAAAATAAATGAATGAATTATAGCTTGACCAACATAATTGAGTTACGACCATTCTGCGTCCATCGCAGGAGGTCCTTGCGCTTATGAAACGCTTATTTTTTATTAAAACTTCCTGACTACGTGCTCTTTAATTAGTACATGCATATTTCATTACGTGTGTTTGCGATTAACGATAGTGTAGTCGAGTTAAATGTTTGCTTTTCATTGTACATGATTGCATTGAGTTATCTAATAAAGCATACCTTCAAACACTTATTACAACGTTTTCATAGGTACATTTAATCAATGAAAAAGTACATGACATACCAGATAATCACATCTAAGGCGATGTGATTATCTGGTATGTCATGTACTGTTTTATATGAGTCTGTGGGACTTTGAATCACTCAGCAGATTTCCCCCCGAGAATGTTTACAATCGCACGCTCCGAGTCTGTAGCACTTTCTGTTTCATAAGTGTGTGCTTTATTGTAATAAAAATTTCCAGCTGCATACGGTAGATCGATGCAATAAAACTAATCCATAACTTAATGTCATAATTTTGAATGTGACTATCAGTATTTTTAAACAGTATTTTTAAAACACTAAGCGCTGCACGGTATCGGTAAATAATTGAATCATTTTTAGATTCATCAGACTTTATTACATTCATTCATCAAGAGGCCAATATTTAACTTACATTAAAGTAAAAAAACGGCGAAGATAAAATATATCCAAGTCAGTCGATTTATGAGAAACCTTCATGATTGTGTACCACAGAAACAAAAGTTACTATTGTAGTATAACCGACTCCAGTTAAATTCCAAAAATCACCCTTACTGATATGACACAAAGGCGCTAGCAATGCGAAATTATTATGTAGGTACGTGTGTCTGTACATTGTACATACCGTCATTGAACTAATTGTAGTGCAATTGGCTCGCGTACACAATGCTAACGTTATCGCCTGTTGGCCAGACTCAGGATATTGAGAATCCATCCGTACGTCGAATCCAATGCGATGTGCATTGGATTCGACGTACGGATGGATTTCCTGTTAACTTGAACTAACACCTTGTCTGCACTATGCTGATTATGTAGTGAGCTTATTAACGAGTGTAAACGGAGGAGTTTAGTCGAGTGATTTTACTTATTTTATCACAAAAATGACCTGCTTCATCAACATTATCATTAGCAACCTTGTTTAACCTACTGCTGAGTATAGGGCTCCCCACTTTTTTGTCATGTTTCCCTAGTACTTATCTCTGGTCAGCCGGTTTAATTCCAAAATCTATAAAAAAATATTCTACTGCAAAGATGCTTCTTTTTGCTTAGGCTGCTGGCTAGCTTCTAGACGAGCATGCAGCATCTTCGAATTATTGTAGTTTACTATCACGTGAGGTAAGGGACAACCTCGAACTTAACAATATTAAAAAATATATCAACACAATCCGAATTATATGGTCGTAATAGAAAGTGTTAGTGAAAACTAAAAGTGTTGTGATGTGATCATAAAATGCCGCCAAATATGCATAATCATGTACCTTTAGGCTTAGCGGTATGTTGTGATGCTCAGTTTTACTATCAAGTTTGATGGGATAACTTAAAGGTTTATTATAGGCATTGATATTATTTTACTAGGTTTTTTCTGAAAACTCCTAATTTGTATTCTTCAATAGGCCTCACGCTAGGCGCATGCGTGTTCAGGTATCCACCGGTCAGCTGTAGTAGCGGTACCACAATACCGTAGCATCTAGGTTGCGACACGCTACTCGCAAATCGTTACATTTAACCACGCTCCATTGCAAATATTCGCAAAACAAAAACACACACCTTTTCTTTTCACACATCACTTGGAAAAAATATTTTCGGCTACATCACTAGTTATTTGGTAAAATTTTTCGCGCATCGTATTTCAAGATCACTACTATTAGTTTTAGATTCGCGTGTGTAAGCGCACGTTATCACTTGCGCGCGAGTCTCGCGACTTTGGCCATCGCTCGATATCGGGGCGAGACGAGCCTTTCACAACGAAGGTTGTTTGACAATAGGCGATAGAACAGGTGGCTGCTGGCTCTGGTGGTGGTGGTAGGGAGCGAGTTATCAATGGTTACGTAAAAACCACGTGTACTTGGCTCTGGAGTATATTTACGCGACACTGGCACTATTGCAATGTTGGTGCTCATTCGGAATTTATGAGCCACGAAGTACGACGTTGGGTAATTGATGTACTCGTGAGAATTTGGAAAGAATTAGTTGTTAAATAAGTTATTGTTTTGTGTTACGATCACACAATGTAGGATTGCTTAATAGTGCAGGTTATTACTGTTTAGCTAAAGAGCTGAGTATTCCGTCTGATGCAGCTCCGTGTCCGTTTTACATCTAGACATTTAACTCGCACCTACAAATGAATGATTGCAATGGGGCTTAACTATCAATTCCTAAACATACGAATTATCTTCAAGGTAATGACAATATCCTTCGAGAGATGCAAATATGCTATCTTATTGACCAAGCATCTAATTTTCATCTAAATTGATCTAAGTAAATTGCAAAATATCTAACATTGTCGATTAACATATTTGGCAACTTCCTCAGGAGAAGGATAATGTTTTAGTAGAAAGGTAGAGAAAAATCTCTGATGCATAGCAGCTTACGTACATCATGTAGCATAGCCTACATCCTGTGATAGGTAAAGGGTTGTAAGCCATACAGCTGTACTCAGTGTCTACGATTTTTTGTTTCTAGGACAGGCCGATATTGGTGATTAAATAGTTTACACAAAGTGCCTGACTGGGATAGAACTCACGATCCTTAGCTCACGGCGCGTTTATCTCAGATTTGTACCGCATTATCATTTAAGACTATGATGCGGTACAAATCTGAGATAGGTCTGCCTATGTTTGTAACTTTGTAAAACATACTGCAACCATGTCGTCAGCAAAACCATTAACTGACCACAGGGATAACTTAACTGTTACATTTATTTTTATCAGGCCAAGTAGGCCCATTTAGAATGAGGTAAATGTTTCCTAGCCGGCCATGTCAGATACGTGCAACCTGCTCTCAATGTGTCACACGTGATCGGTCAGCGTGTCACATACGTACTTATGATGCTCTGGTACTTCACTGATTGCTTCAGGCATAGGTACTTGAGTTCAGGGAAACGCAGTGAAGTATCTACGTGATTTGGCCAACTTCTTGTGCTCGGGCTACTTACCTTAATGTCTGGCATCTGCGTGTATCGAATCGTAAAGTGGTTCAGCTAAGTTATTGAAAGGGGTTTCAAAACTAAAGAAGTTACGTACAAGTTCTTTTTATGAGGTCATATTAAGGTAAGTGTAATGTACATTGTACATTACATAGGTCATAAACAGAACTTGTGATTATTAGTGCACCTCTACCTCTAGTGGTGGCTATTATTGCACCTATACCTCTAGTGGTGGCAATTATTGCACTTCTACCTCTGGTGGTGGCTATTAGGTACACCTCTGCTAACCCTTCAAGGATTACATTATTATACATTATTATTATTAATTATTATTTATTATGTTATGTAATGTATTTTTTAAACTAGTCTTCTTCATCTATCGTTATAATTTTGCGCAGTCTTTTTCTTTCTGCACTTATTTTGGTCTTTTTTGAAACCTATAGCTAAAGAAGTATATATCAGGGAGACTCCTTCAACTTTCACAAAGTGTATGTAGTTAACTCTTAATAACCTTCATTGATAACAGGCTGTACATAACTAGTTCCAGCATTTCTTATTGACGCGAATAAACGAGTCTGAGAAGCTGTTACTATTTCGTTGTTTCGAAATGTTTTTTGAGTAATGAGGGAAAATATGGGACTCGTTCCTTGAATATTAGGTGGGAGAAGGCAAAACGCCGAGAGGGTTGGAAAGGAATGGGGAAGGCATTTGCTCAGCAGTGGGACATATTAGGCTAAGTAAAAAAAAGGGAACATATTCTGTGGTGTATTTAACAATATTCTGTTTTTAAATGGTTTCATTCTTTCTTTCCTTGTTAATTTATTTTAGGCAGTCACAATTTTTTTTGTTCGTAATACAAATATCACATACATAAGTTAAGTTTGACAAAGGTATTTACCAACCAACGACATTTCAAAAAAATTGTAGAATACGAACAACAACAATTTAAAAAGATCTAATTAAGTACGATTTAGTACGAGCATTTAACAAATGATGCTCAGCTTTTTTCATTTAAAATTATTGAACCTAACCTTACAAATACACGTTTTTCCAAGTGTGATTTTGTTCACGACAATTCACTGTGGACGCACACTTTTGTTTTGTATTCTTCAAATAAACTTTGATTCTAAAATTAATATTTAAGGCAAGTAAAATAATTATTATAACATTAGATAGGTAATTGTGTAGATTTTCTTTAATGAGATTTTAATGGCATGTCGTTTCACTTTTGTCATTTAAATAACTTGGCACGATAACTATTGTACCTACTGATGCAACGCACCATGCATGCTATTGACATTCAACACAGAAAAATAGTATTTATCTTTTGAAAGTCTTTTGTTACCCAACCGTTTTGTTCGGGTTATGTTTTAATCTCAGCCAATTGCATTAAACCTATGAATACGAACATTATTCAGTCTTCCTCCTATACAAAGAATATGTCGTATTCCAAAACCGAAGCGCTTCTTCAGCATCGCCCCAAATTGGTTCCATCGAGCATTCCTTATCTATCAGCAGAAGTCGAGGGCCTTCCACTGCTGCTGGCTCCCATCTCGGTGAGATTGAAGATGATACTGGTGTAGGATCACTGGAAGAAACAAAAAAAAATATAATCGAAAAAAGGAGACGGAGAAAAATATTTTAGAACTACTTTAAACGTTTAAGTTTTATTCAACGTGTTATATTAAAACAAACGAGTGATTATAATGTCATAGATGTACTTAACATTAAAATAACTATTCCATTAAGGCAAGTGTTCGCCTGTGATTATAAAAATACTGTTTAAATAATTATAGCTAAGAAGATTGGCACAACAAAACCACATGTTTAAAAAATTAATAACTTAATGCGTTCTGATTTGAAAATTAAGTTATCTAGGTCTCGGCCACCCAATCATCTTAAAATATTCTTTCATCAAATGCTAGTAACCAACATTTTGTTGCAAAATATTGCGCGGCAGCGAGCCATTCAATCCACAGCTGCAAAGTAATTCATTCACTCCTTCATCTCGCTGCTACTATTTCAGAATAGTTTAATACATAACAAATGTTTTCTGTACATATGGAAACATTTCATCTTGCTCTTACTGAATTAAATCGTGTTTTGCAAAGCATTTGAGCAAATGAGGTTTAAAGTGTTTGTGTTCTGTTAACTTTTGCTTTTAATTCAAGGTTATGCGTTTAAAGTAATTAAGTAAACAGTTATGTCGAATCGTAAACTGCAATAAATGTGGGGGTCATTGATAGGGTCAAGTCCATAGAGAACTCAAGGTGAAAACAATAAACTATATAACACTGGGCTCTATAGGGATATAACCAATCATAAAACTTAAAGCAAACTGGCGCAACACTAAATAATTACAGAATTCAGCTTACTTGTATTTCGCAAAGTTTGTCCACAGAGTAGTAAACTTGTCAATGAATCTGACTTCAGTAAAAGCCGGTAAGGTCAAGGTGCTGAACAGGTAGAATAATTCATCAGCGTGCGTTGCTCCCGGGGACTTGCGGAACCCATACATTATCTTTGCGAAGTTTAGCAGCCCATCGTAACCGAACTTGTAAGCATACACGGGCTCATTCATCGTCTGTAGAAACAGATCCATAGTCGCTACTACAGGGTAAGTTATCGCCGCGTCACCTTCGAAACGAGCCAACTTTTCTAAAGAAGACTTTTCTTTAGTAATTTTCTCTCCAGCCATGTACAACTCATCTAATCTTTTCGCTGTTTTCACCTTTTCCTCATCAGAAGGGAAAGACAAATCTCTCGGTAACGCTTTATAGAAATCTATCTTAGGCAGTGTAGTATCGTTTTCTTTGCCAGTAAAATATAAACCTTCGGCACTATTAAACCCAATTATTACAGGGACCTTGTTATATTTGCCTTTTGTGATCAAGTTATAAGGACTGTCGGGCAGAAATGGTTTTACTCTGTGAATCTTCTTTTCAATGCAGGGCACGAAGACGTTTTCTGATATTACGATATCGCCTTCCTTTCTAGGAACACGATAAGTTAGCAAATCTTCAGCAGTCAAATTGTTGAATAAATTGTAGATTTCTTTGGGGTCAGTGGTTGTGTGTCCCATTTGTTGCGCCAGTACACTAGCAACCTGTAAAGGTTCAAATTGTAAGGCCCAATATCCTAAAGCCGACCCACTTTGCATGACAGCTCTGTTGAAGAGTCCTTTCGACATTGGAGATAGCAGATGGTATGAAACTGAAGCAGATCCTGCACTTTCTCCAAAAATGGTGACATTATCGGGATCACCCCCAAACGCTCTTATATTTCTCTTCACCCACTTGAGTGCTTGTACTTGGTCTTTCAGCCCGATATTGCCTGGTGCTTCTTTGATGCCTAGACAAAGGAAGCCAAGAATTTCAAGTCTGTAGTTGAAGGTGACTAAGATAACACCATGTTTGACTAAGTACTTGGGGCCGTAGATGAAGGGGGATCCCGAGCCGTCCCTAAAGCCTCCTCCGTGGATGAACACCATGACGGGCAGGGGGCTGTCGCTGGGCTCGACCGGGGTGTACACGTTGACCGTGAGGCAGTCTTCCTCGCCCAGGATGCGGGTGCCGGAGAATCGTTGCTTGCATCTGATGTGCTCATTGAGTGCCTTATACACTCCTTTCCATTTTGGATTCGGTTCGGCTTCCTGGAATTGAACATATTCGAACATTAATACGTTAGCTAATGAATTGGGGAAATACAGTATTTTATGATGGATATTAAATTGCTTTTCTCTTCACACCTGTAGTACTGCAATCAAACGACTGTGACATTTGATTAAAAATGTATCGCGACAAATTAGTCGACACTTCATATTACAGGAGGTGTGATTAGTCGGCAGGCGGCAATCACAAGTAGATTAGTGCTGTTACATGCGACGTTACGTTCATCATTATTAACTGCTGCTATTAGCGGTCCTTCACAGAAACTATTATACGTACTAAATTGTTTCTGCATACTTGTCGTCAATATTCAGATCAATATGGCTGGCACAATACTGGTAAGTTCCTTGTAGTAGAAGTGTAGGCTTTTCTTTTTAAATGATGTTATGATTTCGATACTACTTGTTCTATTTAACTCTATATGTCACTTTTTGGCTACTGTACGAAATTATTCAATGAAACTTTTTAAAGCGAGTTTTGGATCTGTCAGTACAATCATGTTATGGAGTATGGACACTGACAGCTCTTCAACGGCGGTTTAGATATGCTTTTCACGTTTATATTTATTGGTGTTTGTCCTAAAAGACCTCTTTAGCAGAAGTTCGTCTGATTTGTGTTTACCCTTGACAAGGAAAGGGTACTTACTTGGAACCTGTGCGTGACAGTAGCATAAGGTATACCGAAGTACTGCAGGTATGACCCGTCAGGGGACACTGAGCCCTGTGCTTGCCCACCACTCAGCTGCACCGGCGCTGTGGGCTGGGGCACTAGCGGAGCAACCCACAGAGAGAACAGCACTAACAGCTTTAAACTCGACAACGACTTCAAATAGTTCTTCATCTTGTTAGCTGCAGTCATGCAACTTGCCAATGTCAATGACACTAACACTGATTACATTCACATAAACACTGACACTATTCACAGCCACAGATTTCAACACATCATCTTAGAGTTCAATACCATCGCACCATTTTGTGTTCATATTAGTCCCGACTTTAAATGCGAAAGTAACGGTGACGTTGTGTATTTTATTTTATATAGCTTGATATAGAGATTCTACTGGTATTTTTCCACTCGTTCTACGGGTTTTTTGTCATCATTATAATCGGTAGACGTTCAAAGTACAGGTCGTTGCTCTGGTAGAACTCCAAATCCAATCGGGACCTGAAAAGAGAGGTCGGTCCATTATTTTAAAAGTCTTCATAAGGGAAAATATGAGCATAAGATTTTTTGACGGACTCTTCGGAAACAGATAACGATCATATTAACAGCCATGTCTAAGGATTCAGTGGCTTACTGAATGAGGTCCTGCAGCCTCCTTTCCTTCTACACCACTAAACCGCACCACTGGTTGTGTCGTGGGTATTTTTTTTTCCCTTCTACACTACTGGTCCAGAGGTACCGTGGGTATTTGTAAAATACATATATATATATGCGTTCCCTACTACACTACCAAATTTATTCCACACATCTATCTAACTATTTTACAACTATGTTAGGAACAGTTTTCAATTTATCCGGACGCATCCAAATACAAATACTTTGCATGGAGAGACTGTCTATCTGACCTATACTATACTACTACTACAGTTAATCATGCCATGCTATGCCATGTTTATAACATAAAAGTTATCTCTAACTTAGAATGACAAATTTCACCAATATGTTAATAGGCGCTTGAAAAAACATCCGCATTACTGTATGACTCAAGTACAGCTCCTTCAGAAACTACAAGCTACAAGTGCCCACTAGTAACATTACTTAAACAAACATCAGTGAAGACTTAGTGCATTACTTGTATCCACATTGCTAGGTAATTGTCTTCACTTATTTGTTGAACAGAGACATTGTTGGCTAACTACCGGTCAAGTCAACAGAACTAACTGGAACTATTGAACAGTGCGTGTCTTCGAATGCTTTACGATTGCTTGTGTTTTAGCAAACTAGTTTTATACACGTTATTTGCAATATTGTTGTGTTACACGTTACACGTGTGCTGCCAATTTTGTTTCTATGATGATCTTACTATGATCCTCAAGTGTACTAGAACATTGATTCCTCTGCGTGGTTTATGTTTCCACACTGAAATGCAAATATCTAAAATAAAAATATATAAAAATATCTTCAGTTTGTCATTCAGTCGTAACATTAAGATGCGGTGAAAATTTTGTTAAACTTTTATGGCTAGTATAAGATCATTTTAGACTTTTGCAGAAGGTCTACAGAGGTTCCCAAGATATTTACTAAATAAATTAATAACATTTTTTTAAACAAGCTTTTATTTCAATGTTCTGAAAAAAAGAAAATAAACTTAAACAACAGTATTAAATCCACAGGAACACAGAAACTGTTTTAATTTAAAATTCATTTGCAAGATTTTGACCTAAACAAACCTACATACAAACACTGCAAATGAAATAAATGCTTGTGAAAAAGAAATGCAATCTGGGCTGCGACAGTACTGTTGACTGAAACATTTAATGTTGTTCATTAAACAGAAATGCAGCCCGAGTTTTCTAAATACATTTAATATTTCCAGAATTCCCAATCAGAACTACGAGTACAAGTTATTATTAAATTGGATCTTGAATCAGATTAATGAAAATAGCTTCCAGCAAATAAATCTATGAGTACTTGAAATTTAAATCCAAGTACGACATTATAGTGAAGTAGATACCAAAAATAATCTTAATACGATAATATCGAGAAGTCTGAGTACTCAATAATGAGATGTTTGTGTTCGTTAAGGATCTTATTAGTCTTAACAAGCTCATTGAGACGATATCTTAAGAAATTTTGGAGATTATTCAGATAATTTAACCTAGTCATAAGCGACTTTTCGTTTATAAATCTATTTATTTATTGAGATAAAATGCTGAATAGACTGTGTGACGGTTGATGGACGATGTGGCTAGAAAAGGGTGCATACGACGAATTAAAATGATTAAAGAAGTATGAGAAAAAGACGATATGTTGTGCCGATCCAAAATAAATTCGGATGATTGCATTTTATGGATTCGGATATTATGGTGGCTTGAAGTTGTCGAGTTCTATGTCATTAAACTGGTAGGTACTGTTCCTTGTCGCTCGTGGCTCAATAGTAACAGCCGCTCTGGTCTTTAGTTCAAGCCGTGCTTGTACCCATTACATACAGAGTTTCATTCGTGCCTCAGTAAGCACTATAAGCCGTTGTTGGTCCCGGCTGTCATTTGTAGATCTCTGACAGTCCTTACAGGCAGTCAGTGGCCTGAAAGTCTGACAAACCAGTCTTTCGAAGGGGTTTCGTATTGTAAACTGGACGCCAACCCCAACATAGTTGGGTAAAGGCTAGGCAGATGATAATGTACTGACAATAACACTTGTAACGGGATATTTACCATATTTATTATTCGTTTTGAGTTCCCGATATTTCGGCGTGAGTGTGAGGTTGAGAGGCAGCCAGCATTTCTGCCGTGCGTGACCCCTCACGCACGGCAGAAATGCTGGCTGCCTGCTGGAGTGACATAAGGTTGCCAACATCTCTCAGGCTCTCGTCTTTACGCCTTTCAAGAATCTTTCTCAGATGCTGCGTTTGCAGAAGGACAACTTTCCAGTGGAAAAGCCCGGTGTTTATAAAGTAGATTGCAATTGCGGTAAGTATATATCGGTCAGACGAAACGTACGGTAGCTCGTCTAACCGCGACACATTAGGGCGGTGAAAAATAATGACACCCAAAAATCGGCCATAGCTTAACATATCCTTGAATCAGGATCGAACCACTGCATTGAGTTACATAACCCTCAGGTCATCTCGACAGAACGCCACTTTACCCAGACTGGTAAGAGAAGCTATTGAAATAACTAAATATAAGAAATTCAAACCGGGAAGATGGGTTTCAACTGTCAAGAGCTTGGAATTCAGTGGTTCAACTGTGTAAAAACCGAAAAAGTGCCGTAAAAAGTTCGCGACTTGGCACACTTAGTTTCGTGTGTCGGGAACAGAATCGAGTTGTGAGTGACAGTGGTAGTGGTACGGAGCGTAAAAAACGAACAAGAAAGAGGGTAGACCAATTTGTCTGCTCATAAACACCCACCCGCAATACCTCCAGTTTATCCGTGATCATGGCGTTTGTAACAGCGCCGAAATATCGGTAACTTGAAACAATAATAAACATCTAAAAAATCCCGTTACAAGTGATATTGATGGTGTTAGTAACCATGTCAGTTTTAAAACTGATGAGGTACTGTTCCTTATACACTGTCTAACTGTAATCTACTTCTGCAGAGTAATACATCGGGGAGATGAACTAGCACTGAAACTGTTAACACCCTAATGAATACCTGTCGAATCCATCTTATTCATGTTGGCAATGAATGATATGGACTTGATCATGTCACCTTACATTCATTTCGAACCGTAATAACATTTGATCAATAGGATTGTGTTTAGAGAGATGTCCGCTGGGTGAACTATAACCCTGTTAGGCATTAGGCATCTGCAAATAGTCTAAGTCTGGATTAATGACGGACGCCACATGCTCGTGTTTAGTTGTTGTTTCCAGCATTATCATCGTCAT
Organism: Cerastis leucographa; assembly: GCA_963082945.1. Lineage (NCBI taxonomy): Eukaryota > Metazoa > Arthropoda > Insecta > Lepidoptera > Noctuidae > Cerastis > Cerastis leucographa. The sequence continues at coordinate 19,762,053 of OY720362.1, read as the reverse complement.
TGCTCCTCCGGCCTCTTCAGCTCCAAGCACTTCAAGCACTTCAAGCGCTTCTCGCAACCCAGCGGTTTGCCCGCGGCCTTCATCTATCCGTTGTTTATTTAGTTAACCAGTTATAATTACCTAATTTATACACAAGGGATTGGAATAATGAGCCTGTTTTAATGTATTAGTAATGTAAATTGAGACTGCGACATTGGTCGAGTAGGACTGCTGAGTAGGAGGGCTTGGTTTTGGTTACCGGGTCGGGCAAATGGTATTGGGTTTTTCCATCAGGAATTTCTCATTAGCAGTCATTGTGGATTTGTGCCCGGTTGATGACAATAGGCTCGTTCCCTGTTACATGGGACTAAACATAACTGGCGAAATGTGGATGCAGGTACTATTAGGCACACCTCTGCCAACCCTTCGGGGATTACAGGCGTGATGTTATGTAGTTATGTTTGGTCACGTTATTATAGTCACGTATTTGTCATTGTGTGGTTTTATTAAAATACTAGCTGTCCAGCGCAACTTCTGTCTCGTCTGCGTCACATTTTCCCCGTTTTAGCAACATTTTTCATTGCTGCTCCGCTCCTATTGGTCCTAGCGTGATGATACACAGCCTAAATTCCTCGATAAATGGGCTAACTAACACTGAAATAATTTTTGAAATCGGATCTGTAGTTCCTGAGATTAGCGCGTTCAAGCAAACAAAGAAACTCTTCAGCTTTACAATATTAGTATAGATAACTTTTTCGTCTGGCATCTGGGTAGAAATGTAGGTAGTGCATCCACATTTCGCTAGCTCTGCTAAAGTTCCATGTAAGCCTGCCTTCCCCAGGGCCAGCCTTATTATCGTCAAATCAAGCTTTACAGCCGCAGGTGGGCCTTAGCCTGTTCGAGTATATTTACCTACCGGGCACTTTGACCAGGAATGAGCCCTTTTAGGCTTTTCTTAATTCAATTCTGTGTGTGAGTCAAAGCTGTTGGCAGTTAAACACTTGAGTCATTAGGCCTCGGGTTCGATGTAGGGTCATCAAATTCGTCATCATGCATATTCTGAGGTGCAATCATACCTTTAAGTAAGGCATCAGACGAAATTTCGAAAGAAATACAAAGTTAAGAGGGCGCTTTCTTAAAATTGGCAACGCCGCATATAACTGTCAAATATTGCTCTGTTTTCATCAATTTACTTAAATAATGTTACTGAACGTAATTATGAAATAATGTTGCACTAAAATATTGATTGCAAAATACAATTATTATCAATATCGTGACACTGAATATTTGGGTGTAAAAAGGCAACTTTAAAGTATCCTGATACCCTAAAACTATAACGACACTTACCTACGACACCCTCTTGAGTGGTTTAATTGTAATTGCGTAGTGCGATATAACATAATTTAATTCAGTAATATTGATTTATTAATCCAAATAGCAAAATATTTGACAGCTATTTGGTACAAAAGTCAGGCGACTGCTAACAATGTCAATCAAATCATTATAAACAAATACATTATTGCTTATTTACATTATTTACTATTCAGTTCAGTTTATACAAATTACACTATCATTGACCTCAGTTCATTCACATGCAAACACAATCGTAATCAACAAACAATCAACCTTGCACCTACGTAATAAGATGTAAATCAGATTGCTGGATAACGGCATCTTTGTCATTGTGATTCAAAGCACATGGCGTTACTATTTAGTCTACTTACAAATAGGTTTCCACTTGAATAACCACTAGAAAATTTCACATAAAATCGCTGGACTTTTTCACACTTCTTCTCACACTCCAAATTTACACTTGTTCTTAAAGCACTAAAGGATATTTTTGTATTAAGTTTTAAAGTAAAATGTGATAGCTTTCACAGTAACGGCGACGCGTATGCCCGTGCGTCTGATCGCTGGCTGAATGCGCCCGCGCAAGCAACCGGTCGGCTTTAATATATGTCAATACTTGGGAACCGCTTCTTGCTAATCAATGTATATCGATCCATAACCCGTTGTAATGTTCGCAATTGTTTTCTGATTATTATATTAATGGTGGGATAACCTCATTTAATAGTGATGTAAGTCTGTTATTTGTATCTCTGTAGGTCAAAAATCCACTTCTCGTTGTCAAATGGTCATTGATCTCCGCTCTGTCTCACTGCGGTAGGTAATTTCTGACCGTTAAGTTTCGGTTATGGTAGCAGTATTTGATAATTTATCAGAAAACTCCAGTATTTTTAGTACCAGCCTGGAGTTGGGCTTTATGGACCGGTTGATGGTAAATGGTTCTTTCACATCGGACTTTAACATTACTGGCGCAATGGGCATATGATGGACTATAAGTGCAGCTGTGCCCTACAGGGGTTACAGGCTTGATGTTGTGTATTGATGTGTAGCATTGGTAACACCCTTTATATGGCCCAGTCATATACAAGATGCCCAGTGAATAGTACGACATACTGCAGGGGGTGACAGTTTGAGTCAATATCTACCAAAACAACACATGAATATCTTCCGCATAATGTTATGGATTTACAGTCATACTAAATTTTCCAGCATTGCATCTTTCCAAAATCAAAATTAACAAGCAATTTTTTAAATTTGTCACATACATTGTTTTTCCCCTCTTCAGATTCAAGTTAAGCGATGAGAAAATCGTTCAGTGCAAAATAATTAAAAAAAAAGTCTACTGCACATTCTGTATACATTATACAAAGCTATCAGGATTAAGGAGGAGGGTGTTAGGACATTGAGATTTATTGTTAGCATCAATAGTTCTTTGACTGAACTAGCCATTCCCCTAATGTGAAGTGCTGCACTGCTAGTCACTATAGAAATACAATCAAAATAAAAATTCGTCCAGTAGGTCGTCTTAGGATTCATAAAAGTTTACTCCAGCCCTCCACTGGTGTCGTATTATATCTATCTTCTTTGTATTCAAATCTAATCGATGACCGTCATAAAGAAGTTTCCCAGTTTTTTTTTACATTTTTATTGTATATTTTTAACTGGTCTTTAATTATTTTTGAAACTAAATATTTACATAAACTAAATATAAACTAACTTAAAAACAACATGACCGTCAAAATACTCCTCCACATCGCTGTCATCTTGAAACCTGCCCAGAAGACTTGCAGCATTGCGACGTTGAATGGCAATGCTAATTCTTTGCCCAAAGAAATAGCCAGCCCTCTGGTCTCGCGAAGTGTCAACCAGTCACCGAGAAATGCGCACTTTAGCACCATGACCCGAGCGTTTCCACCCCAAACGGCTCAAAACTGTAACTGCCATTTAGGTTACAGTATTTACGCAAACGGCGTAAATGCCCAGTCTTCTGGGCTCTCAGCAGCCGCAGCAGCAGCTGCAGCACAGCCCGCCGTGCTTGCAACATGAGAAGGGTATCGACGCAAGTTGCGTCCCACAATATTGTTACTAACAAGGTAAGTTAAAATTAAAAGATTATAAAATACTGAGAAAAGATTTCAAAAAAAATTCGTGCTCATGGAAATGTCAGGGAATTAATAAAGTTTCTCAATTATTAATTGAATGTTTTTGTTCAAGTTCCAATATATCCACTTATAGCTTCTACCCTTAGGCAAGTGCTAAAATATTATCAAATGGGCACTAAACAATTATAAGCGGCACTAGTCCGGTATTCTAGTACCCCTTAGTGGCATCTAGTCGTTTCGCTACAGTTCATGTAGCGGTACGTCGTAAAATGCGATATTACTACAAATGTACGGTTTGTAAAATGTCACTTATAGACGTCCACATGGATGCACATTACATGTCACATTGGTTATCAAGTTTATTCCTTTAAAAACTAGGTAAGCTGAACTGTGCGTGCGCTTTGGCCTCGTACAAGACCAACTTTATTTGTCTTATTTTTTTTACTTTTTTATACTTTGTTATTTTTTTTGCTGTCCTGTGCGAGACCAATAAATACTTTTCCGTTTTTCTTTCTGTTGCAATGCTTTTAGGCTGCATCTAGGCTGAGCCACAACACTCTCTACTATCTTCTGGATCCAGTCTGTCCCAGCCAACTTTTGAAGGTCGCCGTTCCGTGTAGCCGGAGGTCCGACAGGACTCTACTCTGGCATGAACAGCTCGTCATCCCTGCACCGATGGTTATCTAAATAAAATTTACTTCTAGAAATAACGTGTTTTCTTGAACAAGTTTTACGTATCACCTGATCTTTGAAGTATGAAAAAATTCGGTAGGTTTGCGAAAATGTCGTTAGGTAACTTACCTAGGTATGCAATCGTTCTGTTGTTTTTTTGTCTTTTCCTCGTACAAGTATGTAAATGAATTATTTGTTGCTTAGGTCCAAAGGTAGCAATAATAACATATTCATCGTCAGACGGGTTTATTGACCTTGATTTATAAATCAGAGGCAGCCTAAAGTTCAAAAATAGACATCGCGATTATTTTAATTATATACATATATTTCACACATTTGAAAAAGAAAATGGTACCTCTAGCTGTTTTAAATACAGCCCAAAACCTTTGGCTTACTATAATTGATTTAATATCTAATATTTATGGTGTCACCTTGTTTCGCAGACAGAAGTTTGACAGAATTTCGTTTCCCAGAAAATGTTTCACATAGTATTTAGTCCCCGTATTTTTATTTCAAATATTTTTGTTTCGACTACTATTTACTTGAATGAAAAATATTTTACAGAAACACAATTCAAAGAATTTTACAATCACATTTTATTATTTGACCAACTTATCAAACAGCAGAATTATTTTTCAACGAATATTGTTTGTTCGATGTATGTTTCCATGGTATTTTATTTCAACGAAATTAATAACCTTAAATTAAAATATTGTCTTTAAAAGTCAATATGTTGTACTACAAAAGTTAGTGACACAAACGAATGGCTGCAAAACAGACTCCACGTAGTCTTGCTTGCCCTACCCCTAGAGTGTAATTTAAGCCCGCGTAGGCGCGGAGGGATGAGGCGGCCCGCGAGTTGAGGAGCAGGTGGTTTCTAAAGATCGCCGCCGCGGCTGAGGCTGGCCGGCTTGCCGGCCAGCAAGCCGAAGCTGCGGTGGTGAGCGATAATACCATCTGCGACGATAAACTTGCGTGGGGCCGCTGGAGCCCCGCAGCGCCGGAGCCGTGACAGAAACCTTGCCTGTTGCATGTTACATGCTTGAATGCATGCTGCAAGTTGCATGGTTGCTTGCATGCATGCTGCAAGTTGCATGGTTGCTTGCATGCATGCTGCAAGTTGCATGCTTGCTGCATGCTGCATGCAACAGGCATGGACACCATTAGTGAGAATAACAAGATTGTTTTCCTGCTTGGCAATAATTTACCCGCATTATTTTTGTGAACCCGGTGTTGTAATTTTGTAGGAGGGTATGTATTTTTCAAAGGTTTGAATTTTAGAATCTGTCAGTCGATTAAAATGTTATTCTTCGTAATAAATTTTATGTGAAACAAACAATATGTGGATAAATAATATTTGATTTGTTATTCTATGATATGAATATTCTAACATTAAATTTTATTTGAAACAAAAATCGATGATTTAAATTTCTTCAAAGTAAGTATTCTGCGTATTGATTATTCTATGAAATGATAATATGAGAAAAAATTTATGTGAAACAAAATTCGATAAAACAATTAGCGATGAAACAACGCACAACCAATATTTATGATCATATTTTTTACTTTTTACTGAAAACCATCTATCTTTCTTTACTTACTCTATTCATTAAATATAATATTGTGTGTCTACTATGTACAAGGTGTTGTTTTGTATACTCGTCAAAATACAACAGAGGGTTGTCACAAAAGACATAAATACAATAAAAATAAAAAAGCCTTTTATTTCTCATCTCAAGTAATCTACACACTGACACTTGGTTCTTATTAATAATTGGGTGTTAGTTTTGTTAGTCTATAACTTATCCTAGTTAGTTAGTGTTAGTTTTATTATTTGGAGATGTAGCCCCATCAAGGATTTAGCCAGTTTGAGCCAGCAGTCTTTGCAATATCATCAGCCCATCTTTAGGGTGGTCTCCTTCACCTTTCTTTTGTTTGGTGGTCCTGTCCATCTCGAGGCTTGAATAGATAGATAAAAGACATAAATAATCAATTAAAATTACGGTACCTAGTTAATTAGTAATAAACACTGTTTTTCTGGTTGCGTATGTTTGTCAGTCAGTTCAGAATAACCCCCTTAACGTGGTTTAGGGAATAAGAAATTATTAAATAAACGTTTGAGATTGTTTGTGTGTGGAAGCACGGTTATAGAGCCAGAATCAGAAGGCCCGCGTTAAAAACACGGGTGGTTCACACTTACCGATTTCCGTAAATAAGAAAAAAATAAAAATTACCTACCCATTTTATTATTGTTTAGGGACGAGAATCATTAGCATAGTTACCTTCTTGAATTTGACGAGGATGCAAAACAACAACTTGTATACTTAAACGAAACGCATGGTGTGAATTGGTGTTGGTCGTCTCATCATCATCATTAGCCTATTATGTTCCCACTGCTGGGACACAGGCCTCCTCTCTATGAGAGGGAGTGGGCTGTAATCCACCACGCGGGCCCAGTGCGGGTTGGTAGATGTCACATGTCTTCGAATTTTTAATTCTAGGACATGCCGGTTTCCTCACGATGTTTTCCTTCACCGTTTTTGAGGGCAGCGGTGATGAAATAAATTACACAAAGTAGTGCGCCTGCCTGGGTTCGAACCCACGGCTTACTGCTCGTAAGTCGGGGCTGCCACCACTGGGCCACCGCTGCTCTCATGAGTTGGTCGTCTGAATGAGTAAAAATAATATTTTTATTAATATTGAACTTATTATTTAAGACAGTAATATTATAACAATAATATTCGAATATGGGACACTGATAACAGAGATAAAATTTATCCAATCCTCTATGTATAAATATGGATAAATAACATTGGATGTGGCGGCTACATTGCAAATATAGTTGTCTGTAGAAACATCCAGCTCCATACGAGTACATTTGCAACTTTTCAGTTCAGTACAGTGAAGTTACATCTTCATCAATTACATACAATGTAATTGTCATGTAAAAAAAATATTGATTATGTCTCTTTTAGGCACTAGATAAGGCATATTTAGATGCAGTTTTTATACATGAATTAAATTATTATGTTTTTGTTCAGTTGGTATGTCTCAGTCGTCTTTCTAGCATAGTGGTTAGACATCGTATTAAGTGCCTTTATTTACAAATTAGCTGCGACATGCTCATAAAATATTTGTAACGGGTGCAAAGTTCAAAGTCGGTTGGCAAAAATGTAAAATAATAAACAAGCAAGAAGTTTTATAACTCGAAATTATGCATAGTCATTGTTATGTCATGGTATATGTATAATAGATAGGTTTGTTATGATGACGTCATGCGGAAATCTTGTTGCTGTACTACCGAACAATTGTTTATTTATTGGAACTTCGATTGAACTGTCTCATATTATATTTTTCTTTTTCTTTGCAAAATTGCAATATCTAAACGGTAAAAAATGTGGAATAGTCGGTTTTTTTCTTTAATTACCGATAAAAACCTTCTTTGTGGGTTACAATGACTGAATACGTGGTAACCTTTTGTGCGCCGCTGTCCCTTCAACCCTGTTCATAAATTTAATAAATATTAAAAACGTACGTAATAAAAATACTGTTCAGAAAACTTCTGATGCTATCAGTTTTCCGTTTTGACCGCAACACAATGACATTGATTTCGAGAATGAAGTGAGCACGCGGACATTGTGTCGTACAGACGTGTTCACTTCGTTTATATACCTAAATAATCTAAATAATGTGAGTTTGTGAGTGACCTTGATATGATACAAAAAAGTGTGTGTGAGCGTGCCACGGATCGTAATTATGCAGGATTTGTACCTAGTATCCTGATCGTAAATGTTTTGTTTACATAGAACCTACATTAAACTGTATTTTTTTTCTAGAATACAAAGAAAAATAAATTTAGATAAAAGTTTGATGTAGAACTAATAAGAAAATAATCAATAGTCCTCCACTTTTTTGCAACTAAGTGTCTGTTTGGCCACACTAGAACGCAAACGCGTAAGGACAACATAAAAAAAAACCGGACAAAGGCCGAGTCGGACTCGACCACCGAGGGTCCCGTACAAAATCAGTTTTGTTATGCGCGGTTTTTTTTTTTTTTTTACTAATTTTAGGGTTTCAGATGTTTCCCTGTACTTGTAGTATGAGACGATATTACTTGCCAAAGGGGTTTGGGTAACCTGTGGCATGATTTTTTTCATTTCGATCACAAAGATAACTGTTGCTAACGTATAGTGGATTTGAACTACGCGTTACGTAACATTGTTTTAACCCTTCAGTACGGTTTGAAAATATGACCACTTGAAAACCTTCACATAATTTCTTGCTTGCTTTAGAGGATAGTGAATAATACTTTTTTAAACTCTAAATGTAAAGCACTAAACTTTTTGGTACTTCACGCAACATAATCGTGACTTTCAGGTAAAAATTATCACTTGGTAGTGGTTACGTAAGGTTTTGTAGGGGGGGGGGGGGGTTAAAAAACGTTATGGGGCATTACGTGGGGAGAACGGGGGGTCAAAAATCCTCAAAAATTGCGTTACGTAATACTTGAACGCTCCCAAATTTGTGTTGTTCGTTGATAATTGCTAACTGTTTGCTACTGTTATGTACATATTTTATCAAAAATGAACTATTTCTTATCGTTTGCCGCATGTTATTACTTCCCAGAATAGTATGATCCTTAGCAGCGACACAATCAAATGGTGTTTTCAATATCAACAGGATCGATTCCCGGCTAGGAATATTGATTTTTCAAGAAACCAGTGATGCAGTTTTAGTTTTTATCAAAATCGGGCTCGAGAGTCGAGACTCCTTCGACTCTTTTTCGCTATTCCTCATTCGTAGTTGGCCTTCGCATATTATGCATTTTGGAAATAATTCTTCACAGAAGAAAATGAATGTCTTATTGTGTTCTTACTAATGTAAAATTTTTCATAAGTGGCCGCAGACTTAAACAAATCATGCCACTTTTACCCAAACCGCTTTCATAATTCTAGGTCAGCGAGAATACCCTATACATTTTGATTGCCTTAAGAGTGTCGAAATATACGTTTTTTTGCGGCAACAACGGCCTTATCTTTTTTTACGTTAGGGTAGAAGTGATAGAGTAGCCCGCGAAATTATAGTTTTCTTATGAATGATCCCAATGAATTATTATTTTATGAAAAAGTCATTTTATGGGGTTAAATGAATTTAAAGGGCTGTATTGATGATTTTAAAGATTATAACTCAGTAAAGCCATATTAGTTACGGTCGCGTATCATATTTTATCCAACATAAAAACTGACACTGACCGGCAAATTGCAAAAAACTTAAGAAAATTTGAATTTCGCGGGCCTGTCGCTGCCACCGCCACCTTAACATAGTAGTTTGATTTTTGTCACAGCTTGGGACTGCGGATCTACATACATGGTTTTAATTTCAACTATATACCACCACGCGTTCAAGAGATAAACGGTCTTGACAGGCAGACAGACAGACGGACAACAAAGTGATCTTATACGGGTTCCGATTTTCCCTTTTGAGGTACGGAACCCTAAAAAGTACAAATTACCTGTTAAGTATATCACCCAACCTTCGGTGAGTTCCATTCAAAGGTTATCGTTTACTTTTGGTGATAAGGCCGCATTACACATAAAAAAATGTTTTTAGTGTACCAAGCCGATAATGTTTTCTTGTACCTTTTCAGCAACAGTTTACGCCATATCCAGTGTAGGATTAGTCCGTGTTGTTTAGATCGCGTTACTTGTACGGTTTGCGAGCGTTCCCTTGGCATATCGATCCCCGGCGATTTATTATTGATGCGATTAGTACGTGGATGTAGATATGCCTTGTATAGTGACAGTCCCTGAAATATAAGAAGGATGGTACGTTGGGTCTTCTAGAAAGCTTCTTAGCTCTTGTTAGTGGTAGATTTTGAGGAGTAGTTTTGAAGATTTAGTCATGTTTTTCCTGTTTTTTTCATGAGATAGGACTTAAAGAAAATCTGTACGTTTAAGATGTTTAGTTTACTCTCTGAGTCTGTGTGTTGTCTATAGGGTCAGTAATCACAGTCTTCAATGTTGTATGAAACTCCTGCGGTTACTGCAATATTTATTGTTTCCAATTAAAAAGTTAGCGAATAGCAATACCTTAAAAATTTGTCGGATCTGGTCTAGTACGGACAGAAAATGAATCGAAAGCGCGCTGAAAGGTGTCGTCACGCAACCTACTTACCAGTCTACCCCCACCTAAGCGCGCTTTTACAGAGTCGTGATGTTTCTTGCTCGCTGCAGGACAGTGAGTGTTTGATCGCGGCGGAGTCAAGACGTCCCGAAACTGTACTCCGATTCATAGTGCTAGTGTTATTGTGTTGGATAATAATTTCAAGTAATTTGTTAGTTCGATAAAAGCAGTGTACCTTGTGTAGTGTGTGCTCTCATAGAACGAAACCCATGTTCTGCCCACATGGTGACCGAGTCTAACGGAATAAATCACCCCTAACTACGACAAATTTTACTACTGTTGTTTATTTAATGTCTTTTAACAATTTGATAATATAATGGGTATTTTTATCGATTCCTTGACGTGGTGCTCTTCTGTCTCATACACCCTTTTTGAACTAAGCCAACGGTTGTTGCCATGACAACAGTTAAAAACCATATCGTATTCGTAGAACTTCTTTGTCGCAATTGGCAGATCTCCGAATAAGGTGCATTCTGCTCTAATCAATGCTAAAGATGTCATACGTCACTTCATTCAATGTTAAAGATGTAAATACATAATAGTTTTCCGGCACTTCAAATTTGACAGATAAAAAGTAAGCCTTTATATTTCAATTTATAAACAAACTGGGCGGGATGTAGGCACGGTCCGACTTAGTTCAGTTCATGACTAAAAATACTAGTTTAAGTCTTCCTTGTAGGTATATCTCACTATCTTAATTGATAGTACTGTCTGAGTTGGATACTGACATATAACCCTCGATTCGTTATCATCACCTATCGCACAGCTGTTTAGACTGCGAAACATTCTTATCATTATCAACAGTGTGATTATTGATACATTGCATCCAAAGGGCGAAGGTCTTGCCATTCAGTGAACATGAACAATTGATTTCAGTTGTCAAATGGAATTTAAGAGGATAAGTTTGTAGTGTCAGCAACAATTTTAATAAACAGTGTTGCTAATGAGTTTTAAGCCAAAGTGATATATGATAAAGTGCATCATAGTCCTGTGAAGCAATGGCAATGTCAATCAGTTTGAAGTGGTTAGTGCTGTGGTCCCTGTGGGCTGCTCGGTTTGTTCGCCAGCCCACTGCCACTCTCTGGCTGAGCAACGGGCCTGTGAGAGGGACCATCTCTCCTGATGGCTTAACCAAGGGTTATAATGCCATACCTTATGCCAGCGTGCCACATCGGTTTCAGGTAAGCACATAGCAAATTAAATAAGACTTAAGCTGAGTTTACAGCATTTAGCTCGCCTTCAATTATAAATGTATCTGTATTTAATAATCGCGTAAATAAAAATAATGATGAGATGAGACGTAAAGTGGTTCAAAAAATTATTAGTTTCTGCGCTATCTCAAAACATAGAGCTGCTCTTATGTATAGGGAAACGAGATATATATTAAAATGTTGCAGAATCATGGACGTCTAACACTTTTTCCAGGCTCCAGGTCCAGAACCAACGTGGGATAGAACCTACGAGGCAGTCAACGAGAACGTGAGGTGTCTCCAGAGCGTGCTGGACACCTTCACGGTCGGCAGCACTGACTGCCTCACCTTGAATGTATTCACCCCCCTGGACGCTAGCCCCGGCTCCAAGCTACCAGTCATGTTCTACGTCCATGGAGGAGGATTCTTCAAAGGCTCTGGAAACCCGTTCTTCTACGGTCCTAATTATTTAGTACCTAAAGGAGTTATCCTGGTCAGCATTAACTATAGACTAAATATACAAGGATTCCTCTGCCTCGGTATCAAAGAAAACCCTGGCAACGCTGCCATGAAAGACCAGGTAGCCGCTCTGAGGTGGGTTCAAAGGAATATAAAAAAGTTTGGTGGAGATCCTGACAACGTCACGATATTTGGTGAGAGTGCTGGAGCATCCTCAGTCTCCTACCTCTGCATCTCCCCCATGTCGAAAGGACTTTTCCACAAAGCTATCACTCAAAGTGGATCGGCGCTCGCCCCGTGGGCATATCAGTACAAAACCACATATCTGGCAAGTTTGTTGGCCAAGACCATGTTGTTTGAGTCACAGGACCCTCGTGAACTGTACGAGTTTTTCATGTCAAAGTCTAACGACGAACTCATACTTACCAGGGTGCCAAGAGCGGAAGGGAATACGGTAATTTCTGAAATACTATACACGCCGTGTACTGAAAAGCCTATAGAAGGCGAAGAAGCTTTCTTAACAGAATCACCATACGATATTCTCACCAGAGGAGATTATAACAAAGTTCCTATGATTATAGGCACGAACAGTGAGGAAGGGTTATTATTATTAGGTATGGATAACGACACGATGATAAATCGGGTACAGTTTGAGAAATCATTGCCAAAAAATTTGAAAATTCCAGACGAAAAAACTAAATTACAGGTAGCTAAAGAGTTAGAAAGATTATACATGGAGGGGGAAGAAATATCCGCTGACTCAGTAGTAAAAATATCAAGATGGTATGGAGAACCGAACTTGAACTTCCCTTCGTTGGCTGAGACGGAGATCCGCCTAAAGACGTCGAACCAGCCTATTTACAGCTACTTGTTTCAGTATTGGGGCAGAAGGAATGTACCAAAGTTTTTCCTACCCAAGAAGTTCAAGGTAGTATCGGGACCTACGCATGCTGATGATATTTTCTACATATTCTCGCAGCCTATCTTCTTATCTAACTTTGAGAATGAAATGATAGACAAAGTGACGACTATGTGGACAAACTTCGCAAAATATGGGTAAGTTCTGTTCGTAACTTTACAGCATTCACACAGCATGTATCTTTATAATATAGAAGTGACTCAACCGTCTATATAAAGGACGATTATATCATGGGAAAATTGCTCATGTGTCCGTCAGGTTAAATGAGCAATTTTCCCAGCATAAAATCGTATAATAAAGTTGAGGTTCTGTTTTCATCATGAATAATCATGATCATTCTCAAGTTTTGTCGACCATGATTCTTCATTATAATTCTAGATTTTGAATGATAAGCAAAGGCGAAAAGCAATATCTTCTTCTACTTATTAGTAAGCTCCTATGTTCTTCGAAAATCCTCTAATTATTAAGTTATCGTCATACAGCGTTTTAAAGACACCATTATGCTAACGCGATAACGCAAATTGCGCATTGGTGCAATAGGAAGAACAAGGGGTTCCGTACAGTACAAACCAAAATTACTGAAGAGAATAAATAAAAATATGTGACGTAACAAACGTGTTTCCCCTTGAATATTTATTTTATTCTGTTTTTAGTATTTGCTGTTATAGCGGCAACAGAAATATATAATCTGTAGAAATTTCAACTTGCTAGCTATCACGGTTCATGAGATACAGCCTGGTGACAGACGGACGGACGGACGGACGGACAGCGAAGTCTCAGTAATAGGTTTGACCCTTTGGGTACGGAACCCTAAAAGACCACTAAACCGTCAAACCTTGTCGGTTTCATTGACTTCTTTCTAATTGAGTTATTTTTCACGTTTATTAGTGTTTTTTTTTGGAAGCCGGTTTTTTTAATTCCTACATAAAAATACATACACACGAACATAGAACGTCCTTCTTTTTGCAAGTCGGTTTAAAAGGCAAGGACGATATCTTGTCTAGATTGTTCGTGTTTTTTTTTTTGTATATCGAATGCTCAATTTAAAATGGCGTAACGATTATAATTGTTACCATACACATTGTGTTATTTGATCTGACAGCTTCATTGTAAGTTTATTGTGCTCTCTGCTCTTATTGTTCTCTCTCTCTTCCTGTTTTTCAGGGACCCAACACCAGAAGGCTCCAACTTGCCAGTGAAGTGGCTCAGAGCTAACAGCACTACACCCTCATCTCTGGTGATTGACGAGGAGTTCCATATAGGCCCGATGTGGTACAACGACAGACTCAAGTACCTCAGAGAAGTCTACTCCAAGTTCAGAAGGAAAGGATGACGAACAAATAGACAACTTTAGGACAATTTTACATCAGTAATAATTAACGTTAAGTTATTTTTAATAGGTTCTTTTTTTAACAGGAAGCGTTTGTTGCCTAGTCATTTCAAAACGTTGTTATTAGATGGTTTAAAACTGGTAATGGTATTTTGTATTTTAATGAGTTATTTGGTTGTGCGAATTATGGTGATTTAAGCTGAGAGGGCTATTAGGAAATCGAGGTGCTTATTTTTTATGTCTGTGTGTATGATATGGCAGGTTAGCAACATGAAAAGAACATTGACAAAATTATTGCGTATTGCAAAATTATTATATCTGTAGACAGGTTATAATGTAACAGGCCTGAACTTTGTTTGTTTCTACTTCATCAAAGTCTGACTGGTAGAAAATGTCAAAGGCTTCTAAGTCCGCCTTTATACAATAACAGTTAAAAATAAAAAGATATGCTAAACTCATATCATGCATGAACTATGTAGGATCGATATTGTTTTGGTGCATAGAAAATTCAAGTAAAATAAACAATAAAACTTATAATTTAGTCATATTAGTAGAGTGATGATGGGTCAGTGTTAACCCCATTTACAAGTTGTAGGGTGTGGGTTCGAATCCAGGCGAGCACTTTACTTTTCTTAATTTATTTCTTCACTACTACTCTCATTATGGTGAAGGTATCTTGAGGAAATCAAACGTCCTTAAACTATAAATTCGAGGCATGTGCCACCTTCCATCCCACACTGGGCCAGCATGGTAGATTATAGCTCACTCCTTTCTATAGAGGGCAGCCCTGTTTCCTAACTTTAAATTTACATCCTTATTTCTCTTCATCTAATAGGAAAAATTTGCAATTTTGGTGAAAATATTTGAAAGCGCTTAGTAAGCAAATAATGCTTATCCTTTAAAGTTCAACAATAGTATTCAATAACTTGACTATTAAGAAAGTGGCAAACATTGCGCTACCTTTGCTGTATTGCTTTACATCCCTTCCTATTTTTTATCATGCCTTTATTGAAAGCATCAGACAATCTCCAAATAGGGACCGAGGAGCGTCGATACAAACAGAAGAAATGCGAGAGATGATTAGTTGAAGTCGCAGTGTTGAATTAGCTCCCCAGCAACGATCCGAACTACCGTCATTTGGCACAACTACGCGCTTTATCTATTGACCTCTGCTCGTAAACCGAAGGGACACTCGAGTGCATTCCCTAATTAGGACAGGCAGGACCTTCCGAGGGTCGGCCGACTGGAACTTTGAACATTCCCCGACCAGGAATTATTTATTTTACTGCCGGAATGAAGACTCACCGATGCGTTGAGAATTTCTTGAGCCAACGTCTTGGGCTTCCATTAATTTTGGAACACCATTAAAGAACGTTCGTTGGCATTTAAAAACCAAGTTCAAATCAACATTTTCTGTCATTTCCATTGTTCAATAATCTGTCTCTAAAATTAAATGTTTTGCCTATAAACTGTGTTTTAATACTCTCTTTGTTTGTGCATGTAATCCCGACTGAAAGCGAATCGGGAGCTGCCTTTAAAAGCGAAACATAAAACGTGAGTTCGTAATCGACAATCTTAAAACCGTAGGTACCGTAGGAAACTAAATTTCCGGTATTTGAGAAAGTAAGCCGCTTACAGTGTCGGTCTCTTATTAAAGCTCGCTTGAATGGGGCTGGGCGGCTGGCCGAATGAATGAATGTTTGTGAAACTATCCGGCTTAATCTTGGACCCTTTCGCTCCCCCGCGGTAAGCTGCTCTGTAAATAGGCGAAAATCGTCCCGCAGACACATCGGCGTGTTTGCTATTGTTTGCTATTTAATGAGAAACCTTTTTAAAAAAGTTAATGGGAATTTTGTGGCTTTATGCCTGTCGTAATCTGGGATTGCCTGAGATCTGAGAGATTTCGTTCAGCGTTCAGTTCACACGCTGCCAACATTATGGAGTGTTTGGGCTTTGACAACTTGAAGAGACTCCTCGTTTAGTCTTTCAAAACGTCTAGTTAAGAAAATTTGTAAAGAAAATCCGAAAACTTATTTAGCAAGTTTATGAAACATTTCTAACTTGGTTTGCGTAAAATATTGTCGTGAAACGAGCTAACTAGTTGAAGAGATCTTTGGGATGAAAAATACTGAGCTGAAGCGACGACGTCTTAAATAACGTGGAAAAAAAATGGGAAAAGAAGACAAATAATGTCTTTCTAGAAATTCAAAGAAATATTTAGACCTTTGTAACATATTGTTATACTGTTTTAAGCAAATTGAATATTTATAAAGAAATTAGGATTTCAGGGTTTTTGACGAAACAGAAGGGAATATCAAGTTTTATTTTGTAGATAAGCTTCAAAGAGAAACAAACGCATCATTTTTTGATTTTATATTACACGAAAATCTCGAAAAAAAGTCAGACCTACAAACGCATCGCACGGTGCCAAAAAGTAAAAAAAAAATCCGTGACTCGCTGGAAAAATGCTCTAAAATACTGCGTATGACGAAAATGCCCGTAATCCTCACCACGGAGTAGTATTTACCATAATCCTGTGTTATCGGGCGGGCGCACACGGACATATTTCCCGGCCGCCGCCGGCAAACCGCCCATTAGTGGTCTATCGACGACCGGTGCAGTGTGCGCACGGTATTATTTTACTCTATGACAGGTGGAAACGTAGATCTATGGGTACCGTTTGTACTTGAACGTTATATGAACTAGACAAGCTTATTGTTAAGTTCTCAATCACATGACGATGAAAAAGTAAGAAATTTGAAGTTTTGTTTCATTATTTATCTTAGTTCATAAAGTTGCTGTTAAAGAACTTGATGTTTTGATTTTGTTCAATTGCAATAATAATCATATTCTCGGTCCACGGCACTGATAAATTGATCAGGAATATCCTGGCTTCCACACTGATTGATTTTGATGTGCCGTGCCTCCGAGGCTATCGATGTTTGGGAACTCGCTAACCCGAATACTGAAGAACCCGACAATCCATTTTCGCACTTTCCCAGAGACGGTGGGACGAGCCGCTCTACAGAGTAGTTCAGAACTATTTACTCAATAAGTCTGCTACTACTGCTGCTGATGCTGCAAAAAAAAATACAGCGCGAAATAACTTTTTCGGTGATTTTTTTTCAATGCAGTAATTAAAATTCAACATCGACCAGCTCTTGAAATTAATATTACTGGAAATCTTTCATATTTTTACGAAAAGCATGAAGCAAAATTTTGATCAAAATACAAAGTAAAACATAACGGCGCTGCATTGACAGAAATGCAAAAAAGAACTTCGCGATTTCCTTGACGGATCTCCCTTTCAAGCTCCATCAACTTCCTCTTCCATAATTTGGATAGAACTAAACCCAACGAGTTCTGATTCATAAGCAACTCTTCAACTTTTATTGTTTCGTCCCAAGAGCCACATTAAGAATATAAAACTATCCGCCCTTTGAAATATTTCCGGGTCCATCCGTGAACGTTTTGAACACGATTTACTCCTTTTGCATACAATAATAAGATATCAAATTCTCAATAGATCGTGCCTTTTGCCTGGAGGCGAGGAGCGGACAAACATGGAACAAAAACGGGATAAATGCGGGACTCCATGGTACTACGTGATGGTCGGGACGAAACAATGGGTCAACCGGGGTAAACCATGTGTTTTGTGTATTGGTTTGTGTTGACCGTAGGTAAAAACAATATATGTATATTAATCTAAGTACTACTTACTTATGAGTTATGTATGCGCATATAATGTATGCAATGCAAACATAAAACATCAAATTTCGATGACCATGCAAGCACAGGATTACAAGAGCATAGTCATATTTCACCTTCATAACTCTCTCCCATCTTTTATCAACATTCGATTCAGAAATCGAGCTGACACCCCACGGCCACGACTCGATACCGAAACATTTAAATCGATTTACGGACGTTTTTCCATGACACGGTGACAAACTGGCGACCTCTCCTATCCGATTCAATTCCCCACATTATCTACATAATAAATTTCACACGAGTATGCTCATAGGTCTAAACCGAAACGTTCGCAGTTATCGTTTCGTGTTCCTACCATTTATCTTGGCGTTAATTGTTGAACCCGAGATGGGACGTTAATGTGAGTACGGACTTAGCTGTTACGTTGGCCGAAATTTGCTAAAGATAAACTAAAAACGGTGGCACTGTCATACGACAATAACCTCGGCGGTCGACTACAAATCTGGTGAAATAACCGAAAGGAACCCGTGGACAAGCTATAGGCGACAGCGATTAGTTATTTTAATAATTGCGTTTCAGTAGAATGTATCATCATGATTGGAGGCAAATGGATGGATTTCCCTACGTCTAACTACTCATATCATAAAGTCGAAAGGAACTCAGTCAGTTCCTGACTAATCCACTGAACCGATGGTTATGAAACTTAACAGATAGTCTATGACCTGAAGAAGGCCATTGGCAAAGTTATCGTCCGGATATTCGTAATAAAAGTTTTAAAACATGATGGAATAAAAGATATAATTAAACGCAGACGAAATCGCGGGTAACGTAATAGTACATTGTTACCCTAGGGGTGAAAGTAACTTATTTAGTCCCGAGACGGTGTTTGGCGACCGAACGAAGTGAGGGCGCCAATAGTTCGAGGGACTAAATAAGTCTTTAACCCGAGGTAAACACTGTGCTTTTCATTACGAATAGTACCTACAAGGAAAGTAAAAATAAAAACATGAATTAGCTAAAGAAAAAAATAGTAAAACCGTTTGCCGCTTTCCCGCCTGTTTTGTTTTTTTTCTATGGCCAGCCAGCTGTTCAGCCTCAATTTTTCATTTTCATCATTGAAAAAATGGTAAATAGTTTGCCAAAATCAATGTTGATTAAAAAAAAACTGTTGAAACTAAATTATTATAAAGTGTTTTAAAAATATATATCCTTTAATCAATACTTAACTTAAGTTATTTCAATTTTACATCGTGGCTGCATAGAAAGTTGGAACATGGTTCAATAAAAATGTGAAAATAGAACTAGTTTTTTTTTTTATAATTTGACATCTGTCAGTTGAAAGCGATTCCTAGGGGTGAAAAGTATTACTTTCAACCCGCTCTTCAAGCAACTTTAGGTCTACTTTCAGAGTATGAGTAATAAAATAGTATATTGTGTATTAAGGGCGGTAAGTAAGGAATTACGATCGAGGCTCTAGTAGAAGCCCGAAGTCGAAGACTGAGGGCTTTCTGAGTCGAGGTTCGTAATTCCCGTACCGCCCGTGAAACATACAATGTTTTTCATCACACTTGCGAGTTAATAATTATGAATATACACAAGTCAGCACATATTATTACGAAATACGTGAACTAATTTGCGGATGGCGGGCTGTTTGTCCACACCACAGATTATACAAATGTTTTGTTCAGAAACGTTAAAGGCAAATACTTACCTAGGTATACAGCCATGACGGAGTATAAAAAAAAACGACGTTTTGATATAAAAAACTATCGATTATTTCGATTTTAGAACATTAGTTGAGTAATTAAATAACATGTAGCGAGATTGAATGAAATTCCTGTTTAAATAACATTTTAAGACAATTTTTCAATTGCGTGTAAACTCCTTGCTTGAACTTGCATGACCTGTGTGCTGTCATGCTGTGCTGTAAATTAAAAAAAAAATTACTTACCGCCCTAGGGTTTTATATGGGGCATTACGGCCAAGTTAACCTGTATGTAATGACACTGTTTACGTGCAAGTGTGATGAAAAGTAATTTTTCATCACACTTGCACGTAAACAGTGTCATAACATATAGGTGAACTTGGCTGTAATGCCCCATATAAAACCCTAGGGCGGTAAGTAATTTTTTTTTAATTTATAGCACAGCATAACAGCACACAGGTCATGCAAGTTCAAGCAAGGAGTTTACACGCAATTGAAAAATTGTCTTAAAATGTTATCTATACAGGAATTTCATTCAATCTCGCTACATGTTATTTAACTACTCAACTAATGTTCTAAAATCTAAATATTCGATAGTTTTTTGTATCCAAACGTCGAAATTTTTTAATTTTTTTTTACACTCCGTCATGGCTGTATGCCTAGGTAAGTTTTTGCCTTTAACGTTTCTGAACAAAACATTTGTATAATCTGTGGAGTGGGCAAACAGCCCGCCATCTGCTTAAAAATCAAGTTCACGTATTTCGTAATAATATGTGCTGACTTGTGTATATTCATAATTATTAACTCGCAAATGTGATGAAAAACATTGTATGTTTCACGGGCGGTACGGGAATTACGAACCTCGACTCAAAAAGTCTTCAGTCTTCGACTTCGGGCTTCTACTAGAGCCTCGATCGTAATTCGTTACTTACCGCCCTTAATACACAATATACTATTATAACACATTTGCTCGTAAAGGGTGTCTTATTTCACCAATTTCAGTATCGTAATGTATCTCATTACGCACTAGTGCGGTAATGTAACGTAAAACGCACGGTTTATCAAAATGCTCCGTCTAAAACGAACGGTACTTTTTTAAATCTTAGCAAAGAGTTTTTATGTCAGAAAAGTGGTCAACATTTAATTAACTAATAATTTTCAACTTACCGCACTTATATCATAATGTACTATTATGGGTGATTCTTTGACCACTTCATCATTTGTCTTTTATTTTGAATTTTTAGCTACAAGATGTTGATTTCCCTAACATAAACCATCTCTAGGTCCTCTCTCAATTTTCACCACGTAAATCTATTTTAAACAAACACCTCCACTTAGTTCAACCTTGCTCCTGTCTCAGGGGACTAGTGAACTCCTACGCTTTTGCGACAGACTAAATCATGAAAAATATTTAGAGAATCGCCCTCGTCCTTTCTCTCGCACCCTGTATTTACGGGCCGCGTGCAAAAATGTCCCCTATTCGACCGGCATTACTCACCCTATCTACCTGCTAATGCCCGCTATAAATATTGCATATGATAGCTACGAGTATACCGGCACCGGCTAAGTTGCCTCCGTGCCTATCTGAGGAGCGGTGAGAGGGTCAGACTCGTGTTAATCGTAATTGGGGCACTTGTTTATATTTTTGGGAGCTGAAAGTGGAGTGGGTTTGTGAAAATATATCTAGATATGCTTTGACAGATTTTGGCTTAGGTTTTCATAGGCCATTTAAGTGTAGTTATCTGCATGAGGCTGTTAAAAGTGGGTTATGGTTGTTAGTGTTGGTCCTAGAAGAGTGGGTGACTAAATTGGGTTGATTATTTATTTGCCTCGTACGTTGACTCTTGTCGATGGCTGTGGCATCACTTTTGCCTGCCATTTCGGGGAATACAAGAGTTACTTAAAAAGAATGTTGATACTTCACTAATCCGTATTTGTTATATTTACTTTGCGAATATAGGTACATTATTTACAAAATATCAATAAATTAAAAATAATAAAAATAAAAATATTTCAAGTATCAAAAGGGCAAAAGAATGACATGGTGGCAAAAAATTCGTTTGCGTCGCTGTCACAAGGAAAAGGCTCGCAGCATGCCATGTAATGCTAAGTTACGTTCAGAACCTTTGTGCATGCCGCCGCTGCTCTGTTTTATAGATACGAATATGTCTATTGTAACGAGGTATTACGGTGTCATAATCCCACCAACTATCGATGAATCTAATCCATGTTTAACAGTAATTGTATCTTGTCGGTAGACATCCAAATTAAGTGTCTGAACACGACAATCTATGTAGGCCTAAGAACACAACATGATTGCGTGATTCGATCCGTACAAAAAAAACATTGAATCGGTGAAATTTAATTCCTTCCTTCAATTCGTTAGTTGGTACTTTTATGTGTGGTGACACACACAAAAGTACCAACTAACGAGTACCTCCTAGAGCCTAATTATATAATTAGTTTGCACTTGGCATATATTGAATGAACACGTGTAAGTAAAGCGCCTGATGTATTTCTGTAGGCAATTAGTAACACGAGCGTGAGAAGCTAAACGCCTTCTAAAATAAAATAGCAAGAAGTTGTACCTACGCTTGTCGTCACCAAAATAATTAAGATTTCTGTTGCCATGCCATTATCGATATGCTTTAATGATACGAAATATTAAACAGGCTTGAACTGCTTGATTGGCCATTATGAACGAAATTGTATAATTAAGGAGAAATAATTTGCCGTCTGATTTGATCTGTCGCGTAGAACGATCATGATTATGTTTCTAATTATTTTCTATGATATATTTATTAAAGATATTGTTGTCATAAGGCCTTATTGAATATCTTTAGAAAATAACAGATAAAATAGTAACGCAAACTTATTAATTGTTAAATTACATAACATTTGTAAACTGATCAAAAACAACACTTTTACAAATCGATTTCATCTAGATAAGGTTGTTTAGTTACAATACATACGAGTAGGAAGGTATATTTATTTCAGGTAAAACAAAACAGAATTATGTTAGGATCAAGTATCTAATTAGTATTTATAATAACATAATAATGATTAGTTACTCATGTATGGAATTAGGGTCTGTTAATTGAGAGTTGATTGATTAGTCCTTATTAGTAATTACCAGTAACTCTAGATCAGGTGGCGAGATTAGCCAGTGCGTCTGATCTGTTTTGATTTACTGACTGTGTGTGTGTGTGTGTGTGTGTGTGATATTGTGTTAGTTAAAGGAGATAGACGCTTTAATTATACTGCCTGAGATTGAGTTCTGTTTGGAATATAATGTAACTTGTAGGTTTGTTTGTTTAAATTAATGTTGTGGAGTTTACTTTGGGTCCACATGATACAGACTAAATTATTGTGTTAAGATAAGAAACGGTACAATGAGCGTTTGTATTATTATAAGCAACTACAACAATTATTTGAAAGTTATAGTTACCAAAACTCCAATGAAAAAAAACTTTACAAATGAGTATTTTTTTATCAATATGCGATTGTAAACTGGAAGAAGTTGACAGCGAAGGCTCAGAAAAATAAGCGATTAAAAAATGCATGTAATTCAGGTACTAGTTTCCACCACTGCAATATTTTAGACACTGTTTTTGGAAAACTAGTGAGATACCTGTAGTCAGCCCTTGTCCGTTCAGACAAGGGTCCAATCATCACATTACCGCACAAGTGCGCCACTGACATTTATGTGCACTAGTCTGGACCACTAACACGGTCCTCGTTCAACATAATGATGATCGGAATCAGTTTCAATCGTCATTTGACACACAAAGGGCATTGGATGGCTCTCCGTCAAGTGCCAGTGAGGTAGTATGATGTTTGTGTGTACATGAGACAGTACATAATGTACATCATGCGATAGTAGGAAAGTTAAGGTGTCAAGTTCTCATGTATGACGATGCATTGACCTATGTTCGACAGGATAAGTCGCTTTACTTTAATTGTTAGGTAAATTCAATTGACTGGTAATTTGCACAGTGTGTTTATGTGTATCAATAATGATAACATGATTGGACTTCGGAAACCAGAGTTTCCGAAAAGCAGAGGCGGCTTGGTACCCGCATTTTGTGTACGTCTTATCTAATAGCCTAGTCCTTTTGCATGGGCACAAATCTATACTCAGGGCCATTTACTTCTTTAATAGAGAGATAAATCACTTCTTTAAAATCAATGATTTTGATTTTACAAACAGGCAACAGAGAAGCTTTAAATTCTGCTAAACCCATCAGCAATCACAGCATAACTCTGACTGTTTTGGTGATATATCTGCTGGAAATACATAATATTAATCCTCATACATTAGGGCAGCCCCAATGCTAAGGTCATCGCAGTGGTTAATACGCCGTGTCGTGATTTATCGTCCCGGCTTCGACGCCGGCCGGATATGATTATTGTACGTTACAAATCATTACTGCCTACCCATTTATGTTGCGTTATGGTATGTTTGCTTTATGTATTGCGAAATATGCGTTGTATATCAATTTGGTATTTTGTGATGATTGCGGAGAAAAGAAAATGTTTTGTTTATTCGAGCTTGTGTTGTTTTGATTTAGATCATTATTTCGTGAAACTGAAGATTGAGTTCCATATTTCATTTATTTTTGTCCTATTTAGTATGTGGATTCATAAAAAAAACGAACACCTACTATCCACTAATTTCCGCTCAAGTTTATTTGCTGGCACTTCAGCGGAGTCTATGTACTTCTTCTAAACTATAACTTTAACACTATCTAACCACCTATTAATTCAAAAGTTAAAAGAAAAATCACTTGGAGTTTTATCCATACTAATATTATAAATGCGAATGTCACTCTGTTTGTTTGTTTGTTTGTATGTTTGTTTGTTTGTTTGTTACCTTTTCACGACTAAACGGCTGATCGGATCTTAATGAAATTTGGGAAGAAGATAGATTTCAACCTGGGGAAGGACATAGGCTATATATCATCACGCTACGACCAATAGGAGCGGAACAGCAATGAAAAATGTTGCGAAAACGGGAAAAAAGTGACGCAGACGAAGTTGCGCGGGACAGCTAGTCCATACTAATATTATAAATGCGAATGTCACTCTGTTTGTTTGTTTGTTTGTTTGTTACCTTTTCACGACTAAACGGCTGATCGGATCTTAATGAAATTTGGGAAGAAGATAGATTTCAACCTGGGGAAGGACATAGGCTATATATCATCACGCTACGACCAATAGGAGCGGAGCAGCAATGAAAAATGTTGCGAAAACGGGAAAAAAGTGACGCAGACGAAGTTGCGCGGGACAGCTAGTCCATACTAATATTATAAATGCGAATGTCACTCTGTTTGTTTGTTTGTTTGTATGTTTGTTTGTTTGTTTGTTACCTTTTCACGACTAAACGGCTGATCGGATCTTAATGAAATTTGGGAAGAAGATAGATTTCAACCTGGGGAAGGACATAGGCTATATATCATCACGCTACGACCAATAGGAGCGGAACAGCAATGAAAAATGTTGCGAAAACGGGAAAAAAGTGACGCAGACGAAGTTGCGCGGGACAGCTAGTCCATACTTAATATTATAAATGCGAATGTCACTCTGTTTGTTTGTTTGTTTGTTTGTTTGTTACCTTTTCACGACTAAACGGCTGATCGGATCTTAATGAAATTTGGGAAGAAGATAGATTTCAACCTGGGGAAGGACATAGGCTATATATCATCACGCTACGACCAATAGGAGCGGAGCAGCAATGAAAAATGTTGCGAAAACGGGAAAAAAGTGACGCAGACGAAGTTGCGCGGGACAGCTAGTCCATACTAATATTATAAATGCGAATGTCACTCTGTTTGTTTGTTTGTTTGTATGTTTGTTTGTTTGTTTGTTACCTTTTCACGACTAAACGGCTGATCGGATCTTAATGAAATTTGGGAAGAAGATATATTTCAACCTGGGGAAGGACATAGGCTATATATCATCACGCTACGACCAATAGGAGCGGAGCAGCAATAAAAAATGTTGCGAAAACGGGAAAAAAGTGACGCAGACGAAGTTGCGCGGGACAGCTAGTTTTCTATAAAAAAAAACCTTAAAACCAGAGCTAGTATACAAACTATTCGCCTCAGAAATTCTCCTAATTAGCATTTAACAGCCGAAATTCACTCCGTAGCGTTTTTGCTCTTAAAATATTAGCAGGCGTTTCGGTTCTTTCGAATTTCCTTGCAAAAATTAAAGGGTTTGCGAAAGGCGTGGGGAACTTGGGATATTTCCATGTTTGTACGTGAGTGGGGGTGTGTAATTAAGTTAATTAGTGGGCATCATATACGCTTTAGTTAGGGCTAAACATCGTGCCTAAGGGTCGGGGCTCGGGAGTCGTGCAACTAGATACGAGGGTAAATACAGGGTGTGGGGTGTACTGTAAGAATACTGTGTAGGATTATTAGAAATTTGCTTGATAGAGTTACCCTTGTAACTATTAATTGCTGGGTATCGATGCGTGGAGAGTTATTTCCGTCGTTTTTCAACGCCAAACCTAAGATTGTGTAGATTCCGTTCTGAGAGTATGGTATAAACATTCTTAAATGTTTAGAGGTTTTATAGTTCCATTTTATGTTTAAGGGATTTGTCTTTTTGTAACAAATAACCTCCAGTTTAGAAGAGGAATCATCCCTACATCGAGTAAAGTGAAGTCATCTCTTGGAGCTTTCAGAATTCAGGGTATTCTGATTCTGAAAGCTCCAAGAGATAACATCAATATTTTTACTAATAAATCCCTTTCAAATTATTATCTCGCCTCGTTTGCACATTTAGCGGTTTTATTAATTCACTCTATATTAGTTCGGCTGAGCCGTCGATTAGCGGGTTCAGTTGTAAGTTATTTAATCAGGCCGCGGGCGGCGCCGACTCGCTACATTTGCGGAACCCTAATTAAACTTAATTACATAATAGGTTAACACGTATCACTATAAACATACATGTGTTAGGTAAATACGACGATTCATTAGATATTGTGGTGTGTTCATGTTTAAAAGTTAAATATATTATGGTATGGTATAGACTATACCTACATATTAGCGAATGAATAGCCTAAAATTAATGTAAAAAATATTGTATTTCAACATAATTATAGATGCAGTCTTCCAGTCGACCCAGATTCAGCTGGAGCGATATCTATCTGATCTCCACAACCCAGTTACTGGGTAACACGGTAACCCCTTTGTAAGACCGTCTTTGGGCTGATGATGGAATTGGTGCATGTAGTACGTACAAAAATTATCATCATCATCATCCATTTTCCTGCTCCCTATTTATTTGTGGTCGGCGCAGCATGTTTTCTTCTTCCATACTTCTCTATTATTAATCATCAGATCAGACACCACCATTCTTTCCATATCATTCTTCACACAGTCCATCCATCGTTTCTTTAGTCTTCCCCTACACCCTTAAAACCACCCACATTCATTCTCAAAATAATATCCTGGAAAATTCCGAGAATATATTTTTCGATTCTACAAAATCTTTGAGTAAGTACTAGTGTTAGTGTATCGGTGTCTAGTACTTCCAAAGCTCGAGATAAGTAAAACTTCTATGTAAATGATACCAGTATAGATGTGACTATACATTTGCTAATACAACAATAGCCATTACCTACATCCTATAAATTCATCTACATTCACACCAAACTGTATCATTAATCAAACTCAAAATCTTATGCAGACATAAGATTTTGACAATAAGCGTACACATTTTTTGTTACGGACACGGCTCATCGTCACAGGAAACCGTATTTGCTGTGTCCTGTAGCGGCGACCGGACACATTTTACGGCTGCGCACTTACTGATTTCATACTGTTTATATGTATAGAAATCAAATATTCATTGGTAGCTTCTATCCGACACAAGATACACATTTGCGCAGCCTAAAACAAACAATAGTGTTGCCAGACGACTTTTTGTTCCCAGGTCACAGACCCGAGGCACAAGTTTCTAAGAAATCTAGATTTATTTTAATGTCTTACCTTTTTGTGGGAAAGAAGAGTTATCCGAAGTATGCGCGGTCTAGAAAGTCCTTGATTGTTAAGATCTTCGTTCTTTTTTGTGTCACATGATATCGGTTTGAGATATGTGTCTGCATTTTTATGTGGGTATTGTTTTTGTCATTTGTCTTGTTTCTTTTGCTAAGTCTACAATTTTGTTTTTTGTACAAGGCGGAAATATAAAAACTCTAATGACAATGCTTTTCTTGTGACTAATTGACTAACAGTTTTTACCTGCCTTCTATTATTTTATTCGTAATGGAAATCACACCGAAATTTTACCTCAAAGCTAAACTAATCAGTCCTGTATGTGCGTCGTGCTAGAAACTTCCATAAATTCCCCTAAATCCTACATATTTCGAACACGACATCACGTAACCGTATCCTTTCCATTCATCGTATCAGCCAGATTGGAGCTGATCCTGAACCGATCCATCAAACTATGACATAACTAGGGTCTCCTCTGTAACCACATAAAGCGATAATTTTCTCACAGATTTCAACAGAAAAAGGCCTTATGAAATGTTGGTTATGTAACTTTTGGGCGTTTTCTAGAAGAAAAGGTATCAAATAAAAACTCAAAGTTGATATTATTGTGGAATGGTTAGGTTTCACCTATACCTATTTTTTCCATGCTATTTGTGTCACTCAAACTTGGTCCCTGGCTGAGTCACAAAAGCCCAAACTCAAGGTTTGCCAAATGGCGATGGAGCGTAGCGTTTTGGGTTTTAAGCTCAGCGACAAAATTCGCAATACCACAATACGCTCAAAAACTGAAATCGCTCATGTGCCCGGCAATAGGACTGCTGGGTTGAAGTGGAATTGAGCGGGCCATGTCTGTAGAATGCACCAAGATCGATAGACCACAGTTGTCACGCAGTGGGTGCCAGAAGACGGGCGTCGTCGCCGAGGAGAAGGGCGCTTGTGAGGGATTGGCCAGAGAAAACCGCACAGAAGCGTGGAAGGCTATGGGGACACCTTTGCCCAGCAGTGGGATAACATAGGAAGACAAAAAAAATGCGTCACTATGGGCATTATATTATAGTTTACTTTCTCATATTTTGAGTCATGGATTTCTGGCAAGCAAGGAAACGAAGTATGGCTGGAAGTCTTTCCTAGAAGTGTATTTACGCAGCGCCTTGACAACATAATATTCTTTCAGCAGTAACACTGATGGAACAAAAAAAAAATGTACTGCATTGACAAACGCAACCGAAAAGCCAATTCTGCTGAA
This sequence comes from Cerastis leucographa, assembly GCA_963082945.1. NCBI lineage: Eukaryota > Metazoa > Arthropoda > Insecta > Lepidoptera > Noctuidae > Cerastis > Cerastis leucographa. Next base: position 19,733,204 of record OY720362.1, on the reverse strand, counting down.
AGTTACGAAACATAGAATAACGAAATACTTGGAAAGCTTTTGCCATACATGTTTAGATTCTACGAAAAAAATGGTTGGGTTTAAAATTGCACATCGGCCATAGCCAAAGGCTTTGAGTAGGTGGTCCGTAGGCTTTGATTGATATACAACTGGATACAGAAACCAGGTATCAAAGCAAGTCCCTGTTCAAACATTTGTGTATTCAGACGGACTGTGTTCTAACTGCAAAATGCGTTTGGAATTGAGTAAGCTTTTAGCTGGCTCTGTGAGTTACGGTATTGTGTAAAGCCTTTAGGCTTTGTTGCTGGAGGGCTATCGTAAAGGTATTGGCCCTTTTGCTATACTTTACTGTTTGAGGTATGAAGATTATTACTTTGTCTGAGAAACACTCCTCAATTTTCGATCTACATAATTATGATATGCGGTATTAAACTTTAGCAAATGTGCTTTACTTTACATCTAGACACATACGTTGTCGGTATCAGCTACTTTAGCCAACCTTTTGTAAAACTGTTGACCGAAAAGTTCAAAGAAACTCTTAAGCACCAAGTGGCGAGTTCAAAACCTCCATTACGACTTTATCAACGTCAGTGTGACTTATAGTGGAGGAAAACATCGCGCGGAAATCTAGAATTATTGATGGTTTGAAATCGCTTACGCAGCGGTCTGAGCAAGCGTTGTGGTCAACCGTTCCCTGTTTTTATTTGGCTTAACTCTTTAAACTAGCAGGCTAATACTGTAATAACTAATTTACTAACTCATTAATACTTCAGCAAACTGTACTAAAATTGTCCAACTAAAAGTTAAAAACGGAAACTTTCAGTGTCAATTCTCGAGCACGTTCTAAAGAGTAGTTAAGGCCATAAGTGGCGTACTCTGCTGTCTCCATTAGTCTGTAGCTGGTGCAATTTTTCATAGAACGCTACTTTGTACCTGGACAAGAACGGGTATAAATTAATTAAGAGCCAACATGGACGTCGAACTGTGTGTACCGCGAGGTAGGGGGGAGCTAGAGGGTGCAGATGTGGCAATTTGGATAATGTTTGTACCAAGAAAAGTTGAATATTTCACAATGAAGTTTCATCTTTAGGTGATCATGACACTTTTTTTTTTTGCTTATTGAGTTTCCCACTGCTGGGCAAAGACCTCCCCTTCCAAACCTTTCTTGTGCGATCACTGGAGAAGTTTACCCCGCAAACAAAAACAGACTGTCGTCGTATTCCCCTATCAAGTGTCGAATAAGTGATCCTCTTTGCCCACCTCTCTGGGTGCATTCGTGCTACGTGGCGAACCCACTACCACTTCAGCTTGGAAGTTTTTCCTCCAACATCTGCCACTTGCGTCTTGATTACACTCTAGTTTTTAAAACAAGTTCTTATATGCTGCCTGAGCAACTAGCGCGATAGATAAGTTGACAGACGATGATGAGGTAGATCCAACAATATCTAAGTATCACAAATCTCTAAACAAACAAGAAGAACTTAACATGCAAACCTACTCACAATAAAGAGGATGAGGAAGTTTAAAAAGACCGAAGAGTGTCTGAAAACTCCTCAAAATCCTCCTAAAACAATTTCATCTGAAACTGAAAATTTCCATAAAAAGCACCATCCATTCCTTCTGACTCGTTGCGCGCAATCAACTAACAAAGTGAAGTAATTTGATTGGTTCGCAGTGGACGCTGCAAGAACAAGAATTTATTTATACAAATCATTGCATTTGTTTTATTTCGCGCCGTGCCGTACAGTTGGCATGCCGTGCCGGGCCGTGCCGTGCTGGACCCTAGGCTAGGGTAACTATCCGAATGAGTTTGGTCTGGAGATGTCAGGCTTTTTGGGCGTTCTTCTGAACTTTATCGAGCATCGTAATACATCTGGACTCTTCAACAAAGATAAGTTAAAAGATAACCGGAAAAAAAAAACAGATTAAAAAGTAGATGAAGTCCATGGAGTTTCTTGCCCGTTCTTCTCCATAGAGATCTACGCTACGGAATGGGCAACTACAGTACTTTCATAAGTTATTATGCCTTGTGACTGGGCTAGCTTGCTAGCTGAGCTTCGCGTTTAATTTTGTTTTTTTTTTTGACTTTCAAAAGTGCCTGTAATGGTCTAATTGAAATAAATGCTTTGACTTTTTTTGACTTTAAAATGTCCGGTTTTTTTTTTTGGAATTTTCCGGCGTTTTGTAAGGACTTTTCAAAATGCTAACCCTACCCTTGTTTCACACAATCGCATTACTAATTAGCTTGTGTGTGCACTTTTGACACTTCCCGTTTGTTTAGCGAGATCAGTCGAGGTAGTTCTTGCGGGATCGGCTAGTGGAGCAAATTGGTAAATTCGTTGGTTTTAAAAATCATATGTTGCTTTAATTTAGTAGTGTGTTGGAGTTCTAGCTATTTGATTTTGAAGTAAACATAGTGAAACTGAGTGCTAAAACCGACGGTTAAATTCTCTTACTCTCTTGGGTTGCTGTAACACGTTGTGGACTCCTACTGCTCATAGCAGCTAAGCAGATATCTGACAAAATAGTAGCTCAACAATAGATAAATTAAAAGGGTCTTTTTGGAACCTAAAAAAAATAAACCGGTCTTATCTTTTCGAATCTATTACCACACTCTTTATTCAACTGATCCCACTCATTTGGCACCCGCGGGATAAGCCACTCAAGCCCTGTTATGTATTCCCCAATATTCATTTGCAACTGACACAAAGACAAAATTGACCTTACGACCACAGTAGTTAAAACTTACATCTAAATAAAAACTCATTTCAACCCCGCATTCCCTTTCAAAGGCAACATGTAAAGAGATAAAAAGCTTCATAAATAGCCGCTTGTCCGTGATCAATATATCAAAGGAAAGGTTATCGGACGTCGTCGGTAAATTATGCCGTGCATCAATACTTGGGGTAGGCAGGGTACACGGTGGAGCCGCCATGCTGGCTAATTCTACATTACATCCCTCGCCCGGGGAGCTGGGGGTGTAGCACAATTGTATGAATAGTATTTTATTTTTTGTGGTGGGAATTTACAAAGTGGTTTGTGGTCTTAGATGCGTGTAATCTTGCGTAGGAAATCTAGTTTATGTGGATGGAATCTAATCCTAAGATTTAAACAATTTCAAGTAGTTTTATTTGGTACCATATGCTTACTATGGATAACATACGGCCATTGATATCATCCGTTCGTTGCCGAGTCCATACACGATTTTTGACCCATTCCATTCAATATTCAAACGTCTCTCATAATACGCACAGCAAAGGAGTGGAACTCTCTGCATGCGTCTTTGTTTCCGAACGCTTTCAACGCTTAAAGCTTCTTTCGGGTAAGTTCGTACCATTGTCGACTTTGTCTCTGTCATCTCTGCCTAGCCTAGGCTAGAGTCGAGAGTAAACCCATCGCAAATAAAACAAATAAAATATGTATTGCCAGTAAATAAGGGGTCACAAACTGCAGAACGAAGAAATTCGGCTAACTTCCATGAAACCCAACAGCCGTAACATTATGTGTATTTCAACTGCCTATCACCATATCCGTATGTTTATCGCAAACATAACAGAACTGTAATTCCCCCAAAACCGACATGAACTACCTCGATTACGCACAGTTCAAATACTTTTACTATTTGTGCGAGGGTGCGCTCGCGCGGCACTAATCTTCGGCAATGTTCGGCAATATTCGGTAGTGTCCGTGTAAAAAATGTTCCTTCTTTATGCGGTGGCTCGCGGTCGAGTGCGATAGTTCGCAACTACTGCCCCAGCTGGCCATAGATTAGGGGAGGAATGTGCAGAAGCGGCGGAGTAGTGTGCGAGGGGGGGGGGCTGCGTCATAGAAGAGCTGTTTCATTTGGGAATGCACTGGGGACTAAATAGCAAATCAATTGATGAAAACACTCCTTAATAATGAGGATACGCCAAATGTAATTTACGCTGTATTTCAAATATTAGTCAAAATTTAATCCAAATCGTCGTTTTGTATCAAACTATAAACAAATTGCATTGTGTGATAGTAGTCAATTTGTTAACAAGTCTGCTTGATATTTACTGCACTTGAGCACTGTCTCTAAGTAGTTCCCTAATTGTGTAACAAAGTTTTCTATCACAATCCGAAGAATTTTTAGGAAATGAAAAATAAATGTTGTTGAATTTATTAAAATATTAAAATTAATAGCGTTAGGATTGTTTGTTACACAATCACCTCGCTCAAGTCCACCTATTCTGTCTAAGTTAGGCACAATACATCACCACAACCGCAACCTGCCACCTCTGCCTTATTTGGCATCCTTAGCATATGGCCGTCCAAAACAAGCCGGGAGTAAATGAGCCGCGGCCCATTAGCTTCAAATTGTCCGTGGCAGACAACTGCCCGTCTATTTATGTAGCTGACCTCTCTGCTTACCCTGCTATTGGCCTTTACTTATGATGTACTGGACTGACTTGTGTTTACGCAGGACGATGTTTTTCCGGTAAAAAAGTTAGAAAGAAACTTCCTGTACTCATAAAAGGAGTTTTCTATGATGATTCGGTTAGGCTTACTGTTCTGGAAGTTGGCTAATATGTTTCATTTAATGAAGTAACTTCATATTGAAACAACTATTTGTGATATTTGTAGTTATTTTTCATTGGGCTTTTATGATACATAAATTAATATCTTCAGATGGATGTGCGGTGTGACAAGAATGGATAAAGTGAGGAATGAGTATATTAGAGGAACTTTAAAAGTTGCGCCTGCAGTTACAGAAAAGTTAAAAGGGAATCGTCTGTCATGGTATGGGCATGTGATGAGGGACGAATCGCAAGTGACAAAATAAGTGATGAATATAAATGTTATTGGATGGAGAGGAAATAATTGATTAATTGTGTGAGAAATCATATCAAAGATGAATGATAGATGACAGAGGCGAATAGAAGAAAAAAACGTGTTTCAACGATTCTTTGGGAGTGTGGGATCGATGGCTGGTTTCGTAAGTAAATTAAGTACTAATATTGAAGTAGCCCAACGGTTTAAGAACTGGCTTTTAAGCAAGGGGTAAACCAAGTATCTTAATACGAATTTTAGTAATAATAACTCTCTTGACTGACCGACCGACTCATCGCGGACTTACTATGAATGAGAAAAAATTCCAGTTTGAGATCGCCATAATACAAACGTGGTGATCATGCTCAATGCTTTTTCTTTTCCCTGATGAGTAGTTCTTAATAATTGACCCAGTTTGAGGCCTTTCACCTGCAGCAAGATAATTGCACAGCTTCCTATGTTATATTTCTTACAAGGCAAAAGCATTATTAATTAATTTCGAAACCATGTCCAATGATTAGCGACATCTTTCAGTAGGTACCAGCTTGCTTAGCTGCCCTCATCATAACTAATTATGAAATATAATTAACACAGACTCTTAATAAGCTGTTTATTAGTCCTGTAATCGGTTACATGAGCTACTTATTACCCGGACAAGCTATTTATAGCTCGTGCAAGTCATAAAGCTCACTGGAACATCTAACAGTAACTGTTGTAAACCACGTACTAGTAACCTGTCCAACGTTCGATATAACACGAGGCTTGCTTTGACGTTTTAACTGCCCTCCTAGCAAACTAAATGACGAGATAGTGGAGACCATCATGTCTGTTGCAAGTTTGCAACATTATCACCGACGTAATTAAACCGACTTCTATTTAATAGCATTTTCGTCGTGCAAAAAAATATTTTATCCTCTTAATTACCATCTCAGCCACCATCAATGTACATATTGTACATCTAAAAAGTACTATCTCAGCCACCATAATTATATCATCGACGTCAGCTACTGTAAATACATCTCAGGATGGTTTTTATTTTATAGCATTTATATTTGTGATATGTACTCAAGCAGTAAGCTTCTAAAATAACTTTATATGACGTGCATAAAGTCTTCCTACTTCTAATTTTATAACTTAGTGCGTTTAAAACCTAGTTAGTTGTATGTCTAATTCATAACTCGTCCTATAACTTATTGATTATAAAAGGTATCTAAAATAATCATCAAATAATTATCGTTAGCCACTAAATATTAGAAACAAGACAATAGTAGCATTTTTTTGGGTAAATAGTGTCCGATTGTCCGAACTGTCCGATTCGGGGTGTCGCAAGTCCCGAGCTCACTTCACTTGCTCTCGCATCTTATGTTCTCTTCCAATACCTTTTTTACGATGTTGAGAATTATTAGTGTTTATTTTAACTAAATAAAAGATCTACAGTCTAGTAGACTATTATTTTTCTGACACGAAACGACTCGTCTCCGCATGAATCGAATAGCGCTCTCTCATTGGTGGTTGCGGCCCGTGGCGCCCGTTACGCTCCATCGTTACAGTTGCTATTTTCATGTTACACATTACGATGTATTTGTGGTTTACATGATAAGTTCATCATCATCATCATCAGCCTATATTGTTCCCACTGCTGGGACGCAGGCCTCCTCTCTATGAGAGGGAATGGGCTGTAATCCACCACGCAGGCCCAGTGCGGGTTGGTAGATGTCACATGTCTTCGAATTTTTAGTTCTAGGACATGCCGGTTTCCTCACGATGTTTTCCTTCACCGTTTTGAGAGCAGCGGTGATGAAATAAATTACACAAAGTAATGCGCCTGCCTGGGTTCGAACCTACGACTTACTGCTCGTAAGTCGGGGCTGCTACCACTGGGCCACCGCTGCTCCCCATAAGTTATATTAATTAAATTCTCGAGTTAAATCCGTGGAGATGGTGATGTATACATCAAGGAGACAAGTAAAAATAATTGTTGATCTTTATTTGACGCTTTCTTTGAAATATGTAGTTGCCGTTGTAAACAATACGAATTAGTTTATTAAAAGCCATGTTATTTTCCCGTGGCTAACATATAAAAATTTTGCGGCTAGATTTTAATTTCCCTTTGAATATGCAAAGTAAAGTGTGTAGTACGTTGCTTTCAGTAACGTAAATATTGACCAAAACTGGCCCTCAGCGATTCAATTGCATATTATGTTACTTAACTAATGTCCGATTGTACAAATCAAGGAATGCGTTTACCGCTAAACAAGTTTAATAAAACCTCAATCTGTATCGGCCATCGACAGAAACAGAATGATGTTTTCAATAAGGTGATAAGAATGAAAAGAGAAAGAATGATATTTCCATTTAACGCTAATCGGATTGAGTGATTTGTGGCGCGAGTGGGCCTTACAGAAACAAAAGACTAACGACAAATCGTCCATCTAAAAAATCACACATCAACATTATTTTGTTAAATGTTAATGCAACCTTTCTAAAACCGTCACAAATAACAATTTAAAGATGTATAAAATACGAGCCACTAGCAGTCCATTGAGCACTACCGGTGACTACCGGCGCACGAGTTGCAACCGCAGCGCATGAATTAATAACCGCTGCAATTAATATAACAACGCTCGATGGCCGCACTCCACGTATTTATTAAGAAACCTATAAATCATTGCAATGCGTAGGGCTGGGAGACATTTTTGAGGCAGCATGCATAATTATTTGGAAGAAAAGTAAGTAAAGTAATTTTTGGGGATACAGATCAGCATTTTCAAAATACAACAATCCCATTTCTAATCCCAGAATTGGTAAATCTTCATCATCTTCCTGCCCCTGTTTCATGTTACTTGGGGTCGGAGCAACACGTTTGTTTCTTCCATTCTCTTCTGTTAATCGACACGCTGTCATTTACTCATTTTATCTTCTTCTTTTTAAAGTGAAACTTTTATTACATCGTCTCAAACTTTTTCGTCTGTGTGTTGCATGTCGCGTGACGCTCGGCCGCGGAGTAACACTCCGCTACTCCGCGTTTTATACCCTTAATGGAATATTATTCCGAAAATTTTTAGCTAAATGTTTATAGTGTGAAAAAAAGTTTCACTTTTACCGTGGTTTCATAAAACCACACAATCCTTTTTTTTTTAGTTTCAAGTTTTATTATTTAAGTTTTATTTGCTTTTATATTGTGTGTACTTGTGGCAGGTGCCAGTCAACGTTGTTCTTTCTTTTCTTTTTCTTTCTTATCATTCCTCACACAATCCATCCATCGTTTCCTTGGTGTTCCCCCCCCCTCTCCATCCATCAAAATTTTTGGTGAATGATTTGTATATTTACGGCCTAAACATTCAGTCGCTAGACCTTTATACAGTTACTAGCCTATGCCCGCGGCTTCACACGCGTGGAGTTCGATCACTGTCTCACGGGATTGTACTATCGGGATAAAAATTATCCTATGTGTTAATCCAGGTTATATACTACCCAAAGTGCCAAATTTCATTCAAATCCGTTCAGTAGTTTTTGCGTGAAAGAGTAACAAACATCCATCCATCCTTCCATACTTACAAAATTAGTAGGATATTTCGTTAGTTGTAGGTAAACATATTTCCCTATGTTGTCGGATGGGTGAATACCATAAAAAAATACATACGGCATGACCATGTTCTTATGCTGCTGTGGAGTCCGCAGGCTAAGGATAACCTTTTGTACAGAGATGCGTTGGAACGGAGAACTAAGAGATCGCGAAGCTAGGTAGTAGAATTAACCCTAATAGTGATAAGTAATATCAGTGTCTGAAAAAATGTTCTCATGGAGTTTGTGGAGGAAAGTATTCAGCAAGATCTAACAGTAGAAAATATAATTTGACAAGTTTTCTCTGTAAATATGCCCAAACATATTTTGTTATGTCTGTAGGTAACTTTGCAGATAACTAGAAACTTTAATTTCATCCTAGGACTTTCGTTAATTCGTCGATCGAAGGCCTTAATCTTTACGAATTACGACGTTCACCGCACTTACTGGACTTTTATTGTGCCATTCCCAATTTCAATAATATTCATAAAAATCTTTTACAAATAAACACTAAACCGTTTCCTCTGGTACCAGTACCACATTCGGCAGCCCTATCCCCGCCAGAGCCGGCGGGACGCACCCCCATTAAGGGGGTATTCCGCAGAAATTACTGGCAATACATCATCGAGATGTTTTTAATAAGCGCCAGTGTTGCCAGCCTCTTGACAGACTACCTTGTTCAATGGATTGTTTTCAGTCTTCTGTATGAAGTATTGGTGTAATGTATCGTCTGTCTGTTTTGTTGCTGCTAACAATGTGTGGATGTTTTTATTGGTATAATTTATGTTGAATGGCCGAGGCTGTTAAGTTCGTGGCTAAAATACGGTACTTTACCCTTTACGGTAGTGTTATAGTTCCAAAAAGACTTAGTTATATTTTTTTTTCAGGTAAATTCAATTAATTGTGGCTATAGGTACTTTCTTCTTTATTCATTTAAATCTTCTTGCAGACAATTATGTGTCTTTAACTGCAACGAATTGAAATGGAAAAAATGTGTTTTCCTGGAAACGGTTATTTTTCATAGAAAAGCAAAAATAAGTCAAACACTCCACTATTATCATTTTTCGAGGGCGAACAATCGTCCGTCCATCTATCTGTAGCGCATCAATACACGCGCTCAAAGCAACGTCACATAAAGGCCATCGTCCACCAGCGTCCGCCATCGTCCACCGCCCATCGTTGTTCAAAACGACCAGTATTCGCAAAAAGCGCCGATTTAATTGCGGACGCTTCTTTGTCCCATTGTATTCCGTTCTCACTTAAATATACCAGCACAACCTTATTTTTGCACTGCATTAATTGATCTTCGACTTTATTTTGTAAGCAACAAAGTTGGGGATTCTGAAGTTTGGGTGTGAGTCTAGGGTTGTCGCGCATTAAAATTACAATGAAACATGGTTGGACGAACCGATAGTCGCCGGCAGCGAAGTCGTCGATTATGTAAATGTAGTGAATTCGTAACGCATCGCCCCTGATTTATGTCGAACGATTCCTTTTCTAAAAAGCTTCGTATAATTTTAATTGACCGTTATTGGTTTCTTCCGTTATTTGGAAATCAATTGAGACATTATAAGAATGTTCAATAAAATATTCTCGAGTGATTTAAATGTGGCTTCAATTGGAATTTGAAAATACGGACTTTGATTTCAGTAGTGAAGTGATTTGTTGTGTTTTTAAAGTAATTTGGTAAGATTTATGTGAGTGCAAGCAAGTGTTATAAATTGCTTACTTCCTTTACTTTGTATGGTATGCTGTTATTAATGGTAACTGCTAGTTTCATTGCTATAATGGTCATCTACAAATTGATACATCGGTCATTGAGCCACCGAAATTATCTAGAAACTATAAATTGTAATCGAATTAAATTGATCGCATCACGATAATAAACGGTAGCTTTTTGACGGTAACCTAGAGAGTGGCATTTTATTTTAAAACAATGTAGAATTTTAATGAAATTCCCTTATATCTTCATTTATTTATCTCAAAGAACTCGTCTAGATTTAATCACATGCTTGAGAGTATTTACCACAGATACAAATAGCCCATTAATCACTGTTGGACACAAAATTGTCATCATCATTCCACTAAAGAGCTGAGGAGACAGAATTACGTTGATCCGATGATTATCTACAAAGGGAGCAAGTATGCCCGAAGCTATAGTTTCTGCGAACTCATTGATAAGTGATGAATGTGGCCGGTGCACGGTGCGCCCGCGCATCTTTTTTGATGAGCGCTTTGAACTTTATAGACGGGGAGACAGTGAACTAAAGATGGCCACGAAACTAAAGTAGAACTCGTGAGAAATGACGTGTTCAAAATCATAAGTAAAAAGGAGCTGCAGAGATGCTTTATCAGAGATGAGGTGTCAGTTTTGGGAGAGCGAACATAATGGCGATGATTGCTAAGACCATTGCAGAAGCGGTGCAGTAAAATATTAGAGAGGCTGAAATTGCCAGAAAGCCGCATGGAAACGTTGACAGTAGTTGTTCCCACGATCCCATCGTTTGTTCCCTGTATGTTTTTCGCTGCAATGCCTATAAGGTTTCCGGGAAAAATCAAAACAAGTCCTTCTAAAAGATGGCGGGACGAGCTGGACAGGGCCAGTGTGGACCACTGGTCGCTGGTCTTGTCCAGCTCGTCCCACCTAAGTTTTATGTCAGGATGATGCAGGCTAGCAGTATCAGTAAAAGAAAATTCTAGTTATTGTGTCATTCAACAATTATTGATTTTTTGTGACAAATATAACAGGAAAGTGGACTTAACATAAAGTGTCACACCCTAGCTCCTGACCAACAACAAAATTCGCGAGCATTGCATGCACATCCGTCGATTAACTAGCAGTAATTATAACAACGATTACCATTGCTCAACATCCACGCACATCCACAGACACACAGCTATATCCAGGTGTCCTGTAATTGCTCTGTAACGCGCTCGGCGTCCACAAAGCAAACTTTGTAATTTGCGCAAAATTTATTGCTTCCTGTGACACTAAAATCTACCTTTCTTATACAATTTGGCTTTGAAATGTTATGAACTAGAAGCTTTTGGTTTACGTTTTAGTTGCATGTGATGGTAGAAAGGTTTGCATATATTGTAGTTGGATGTTTAGTAAAGTGCATGAGTCAAGTAGATTTAAGTTTAAGATGGATCAGCAAATTGTAAAGGTTTTGTTCAGTAGATAAAACAGTTTAGTTATACCTTTGTACTGTAATAGCATGCAAGAGCACAGTAAAGGAGACACTTAAGTAGATCGTCATAAACAGGATAATGTAAACTGCATTAGTTGTTCGTTTAAACGTGAAAGCATAGTCAATTTAGATATAAAAAAAGACATAAAACTTAGGTGTTTATACATCTAAATCAAATATTTGTCGATTTCAGTTCATAGAAACAAACATACCGAGGTATGTATAGTATACTTTCCACAAAGTCAAAAAGAAACTGCCATGTTTCAGTATTACCAAATATGAAATAAGGTTTATCCCTATAATTATGTTATTAGTAACGTGACAAAGTTTCATAAGACGACATTGTTTTGTTTTGGGAATTTACAGGGTCGTTCGAAAGTTTTTGTGTTCATCAAACATTAATTTGTATTGGAATGTCGGACAGTTTCACTTTGGACTGTTAATTTGGCAGATGTTTTGGATTTCATGTTTAATTGGCTTTTAGTAGTGTTATAAGAATGTGGAGTGTTGTAATTGGTAGAAAGAATGATAATGATTGAAATGATATTTCATAATTGACGCTTTTTTCAGCCACCACCTTATATGTATGGCCAGACATTGTTGAAACTGTAGAACTTGCTCATACAACTCCTTAACAGCCAATAAGATATTGCTTGTAAAATACTTTGATCTATGCTATCTGTTGTGATCTTAGTTGGATATTGGTGCAACGCATTCTCCATTGCTATCGGATGCAGAACCGAAAGGCAATGTATTGTAAGTTATTACAAAGTTAGATTTCCCATCCAATTGCAAATAACTTAACTTTGACAGCCAACTCTAAAAGTCAAAGACAAGTTTTCTGGGTATTGTCTGTGTTCACAGTGTTGATGGACGAATTAATCAACTAATTTATTTTCGCTTAATTTTTGAAGAACATAGATCTATCGTCTGATCTCATCAGCTAGGTAAGCCTCTACCCAACTTTGTGAGATCGGTTTCCAGTTGAGACTGGAAATTAACAGATGCAGCTAAAACCAGTACACGTTTACATGGACCAACTGCTTATCTGACCTCCAGAGACAAGTTACTGGTTATTACGAGAGCCGAGAGCTGATGGAGATGATGACAAGGGTAGACGATGGGCCAATCCTATGTTGTGACGTTTAAACCCGTTAATCATAATTTGAAAAATCTTGCAAAGTGAACTTTAAAGTTCCTGGCTATCGCAACTGTCTGATAAAACGCTTTCTACTAACAAATCTATAAACTGTTAACTCCGAACTTAATCCCCGATGATATCCTAAACAAATACGTCAATTGCAACAGAACGCTTCAACAATAATCTGCGGTGTCCGACAATCAATCAGGATGGCTAAGACAGCGGGCTATCGGTTCGCTATTACTTGCCCCGGGTGCCTCGGTAGCCCCGGGCAAGCCTTAGGAAGTTCCAGGCAAGGAGGGGGAGATTCGGGCAATGTTGGGGCAGATGAGAGCTTTATTGCTTTATTGCTGGTTTGTTATGCGGTTACAAAGGAGTTTAAATATAAATATCTATACATCTATATCTATACAAATAAATAAAGTTGAAGTGTCTGTTTGTAATATTAAAATAACTGCTTTTTACTACATGCATATGAATGTATACAAGGTGTTGTTTTGCAACCTCGTCAAATTTCTGGGGATGGTCACGAAAGACAAAATAATCAAATAAAATTACGTTACCTAGTTAATTATTAATAAACGCTGATTTTTTTGGTTGTTTAAGTTTGTCAGTATTTCAGAATAACCCCCTTAATATGGTTTAGGGACTAAAAAATTATGAAATAAACGTTTGAGATTGTTTGTATGGCTGTAAGCGACGTTATAAGGCAAGAACCAGACGGCCGCGTTTAAATCACGGGTGGTTCACACTTACCGATTTCCGTAAAAAAGAAAAAAAAAATACCTACCCAATTTATTATTGATTCGGGACGAGAATCATTAGCATAGTTACCTCCTTGAATTTGACGAAGATGCAAAACAACACCTTGTATATACGGTACATATACCAAAATAATATTTTCTGCAATTTTTGTCTGTATGTCTGTTTGTTCCGGCTAAGCTCTGGAACGGTTGGACTGATTTTGACGGGACTTTCACTGGCAGATAGCTGATGTAATAAGGAGTAACTTAGGCTACTTCTATTTTAGAAAAAATCTAAATCCACGCGGACGAAGTCGCGGGCACAGCTAATTATAACATAACATCACGCCTGCTTTTTCCCAAAGGGTTAAGCAGGTGTATTCTTTAGTCTCTAAACCCTCATTGCGCCAGTTATGTTTAAATCCCAGCTAATAGGGTGAGCCTTTTTCCGTCAAACGGGCACAAAACCTAACCCCGTGCTGCTACTGGCATATTCTTTATGGAATACACATAAAACACTTTACCTGACCTGGTAATCGAACTCAGGTACACACACACACACACACACACACATACACAGCAGGACATATCCTGCTTACTGTATAACCACAAATACAAAACTTTCTGTTCCTACCTCATTGGTCTAGTGGATTCAAGCAGTACTGCTGTGTATACCTCATACACAAAACACAGGATGATCTAACATAATTAACTTTATATGCAGGCTGTTGTTTTGCATCCACGTCAAATTCAAGGAGGTAACTAAGCTAATGATTTTCGACCCGAATCAATAATAAAATGGGTAGGTTTTTTTTTGAATGGCATCTCGCAGTTCAACCTATGAGGTTGTCGTCTGCTTAACCGGACTATCCTGTGGGTGCCTTTAGAGTAAGGCCTCCAGCCAGGGCATAAAAACTTACAAACTAAGCGACTGCACGCTAAGGGTATGAACCCTGTGGGGTATGAACCTCGGCTTAGGGCGTCGCTGGGGGAAGACTGCATGGGGACAGGCTGGATCTGAATGGTATCATTATTTAGGGGCTGATTTAAAACTACTGGCGCAGCATCGCGGGCTGGCTCGAGCGAGGGTCGGGGAGGGCATGGACCGGGACGTCGCGACGGACCTCGACGGCGAGGTCGGAAAGACGGCGGTTTGAGTCGGAACTTTTTAAGAGTGCTAGTCTCTTTGCTACTCTCCTGGAGGAGGGTGATAGCATCATCTGGAGTGACAAGGGTATGCCTAGGACGGCGTACTGTACTAATGCGCGAGGGTTCGTAACGGGCGGCCGCTGCGATCAGGGGATTACGGTGTTTAATGGCGTTATCGAAGAAACGCTTCGAAAGACGTTTCATAAACTGAAGGACGGTGGGCATTCTAAGGTCTACGTGTAGACGGTCATTACGGACATAAAAAGGGGCTCCCGTGACTCTACGTAAGAACCGGTTCTGTAAAATTTGCATTCTATGGATGTACTTAGGCTTGGTGTGAGCGTACACGACGCAAGCGTACGTCATAATGGGGCGGATCACCGCGGTATAAAGGCGCAACTTGCACTTGAGTGACAACTTGCTTTTTGCCGAAATCATGAAATGAAGCCTACCCATAGCAAACGCAGCTCGGTCGCGAGCTGCTTTGATGTGCGCCGCGAAAGACAAGTGGTTGTCAAGTATGACTCCTAAGTACTTGGCTTGCTTCTCCCAAGGGATAGGCTTACCGTACATAGTGATCGGGCTGAGCGCGGGTGGCTTAATTTTACGCTGTTTAGAGTAAAGAACTGCCTGGCTCTTGTCGGGGTTCACCTCGATTCTCCATTTCCGGAACCAAGCGCCTAAGACGTTGGCTGAGGTTTGGAGGGTGCTATAGATAGCGTCGTGACTGCGGCCAGTGTAATAAATGGCCGTGTCGTCCGCGAACAGGGCTAACTGAGCCTTCTTGCTCTTGGGGATGTCACTGGTGAACAGAGTAAAGATAAGGGGAGAGACGACGGAGCCCTGAGGGACTCCGGCTCTAATGGGGTGGGGGGAAGACAGTGCCTTCCCGATGCGATAGCGGAAGGTGCGATCCGACAGAAAGTCTCGTAAGATGAGCACGAGACGGTCCGGCACTCCCAGTTTGTACAGCTTATATAATAACCCGTTGTGCCAGACTTTGTCGAAAGCCTTTGCTATGTCGAAGTACAACATACCCGTCATCGCTCCACGCTGGAAGCCAGCGCTCAAGTGTTCTACGATGCGATGGGCCTGTTGAATGCAGGAGTGTCCGGTCCTGAAGCCGAACTGCTCGTTGGGGATGAGACTCTTAGCCTCGGCGAAGTCTTTGAGTCGCTTATAAATAAGTCTCTCGTAGATTTTGCCGAGTGCGTTCAGGAGACTGATAGGTCTGTAGCTTGAGGGCTCAGACTTGGGTTTGCCTGGCTTGGCGAAACCGATGACAGTGGCCTCTTTCCATATTTGGGGAAAGGCGTTGTTGCTCAGGGCGCCATTGAAGATGGCCGCCATTAACACGACGAGCTGAGCGGGGAGGAGTTTTAACACCCTATTGGTGATTCCGTCGGAGCCGGGTGCTTTCCGCGGTTGAAGCTTATTAATGATGTCTTGCACTTCGTCAGCTGTGACCGAAGGCAGAGGATCATCAGGGTCTTCTACGGGAGGGAGGGCGGCTTTACGTTCGACGAATGCGTTCACCTCATCGAGATGTCGCTTGTCTACTGGTTGAGAGCTGGGGGAGCACTGGGACTCCAGGCTGTCGGCTAGGCATTCGGCCTTCTCAGAGTCGTCGAATGCGACGCTCTTATCGGGTCGGGTCAGGGGAGGCATCGAAGCCTCTTCGGTGGAGCGCAACTTGCGTTGGAGCTGCCAGAAGGCTAGGTGGGTAGGCTCGAGCTCGCTAAGCGTCTTGTCCCATTGATCTGAACGATGCTCACTAGTGCGCTTCTTTACAGCACGCTGTAAATAACGCATGTGAGCTTTGTTCGCGTCGCAGGGAAAGTTGCTGTAGGCACGGATGGCCGCGTTCTTCTCGGTTATCAGTTCACGTACGTCAGCGGGTAGAATCCAGCGTTGATCGCTCATTGCTGGAACTTCCCGTGAGCAATCCTTTAGTACGGATTGCACGTGTTCTGTAAACGAGTTGATGGCGGCCGTCGTGTCTGCAACTGAGACAATGTGGTCGGGGATGGCCTCCAGGTGAGGCGACGTGGTGGATTTCAGCTTTTCGCTGACTTTCCTCCAGTCGGTTATCACTTGGGTCGGCGGGGGCTGGCTGGGGTCAGAGGGACCCGAGCGGGGAACTAAGTGCATGAGCACTGGTCGATGGTCTGAGTTAAGCTCATGTAAAGTCTCGATGGAATGCAACTTAAGGTTGACATTCTTGAGTAGCGCTATGTCGAGAACGTCCGGACGTTGGTCGGGGTCGTGGGGATAGTGAGTGTGCTCCATAGGAGCGATGGGATCGAAGTTGAGGGACTCACCCAGGTTATACACGTGACGTCCTCTGGCAGAGGTCGTCGTGCTGTTCCAGGCGGGGTGTTTGGCGTTGAGGTCGCCCGCTATGATAACGGAGTCACTCAAGCCGAAGAGGACGGCAAGGTCTTTGGTGAACAGAGTGTGCTCCTCGGACGTGCCACCGGGAGGGATGTACGCGGAGGCGATAGTGATCGATTGATGACCGGTCATGCCTAGTCGACAAACTGAAGTCTCGAGCAGAGACTCCATGGGAGGGGGATCTAAGGGGATGCAGTGCAGTTCCTTTCTATAATAGATTAGAGTACCGCCCTTGTGGCAACGTGACCGATCGTTGCGAACTATGCGATAGTTGGCAATTCTCGGATCGCGGTGACTGGGCTTGAGGAAGGTCTCCTGTATGAGGAGGATATCAATTTGATGGTCACGGAGGAAGGTGGTGATTTCATCACGCTGGCCTCTAATGCCATTGGCATTAAAGTACCCTAATTTAAGGGATCGGGGTTTGGTACACGTTAATCTCGTATTATCCATTGAAATTAAAGATTAATGCCGCTGAAGGCTTCGCCTAACTTGATTAGGGACTTGAGGATAATTTTAAGCTTATCACCGTCAGTGTTAGCCTCCCTGAGATCTGCCGCCATGCGGTCTGCTTCGGGGGTGACTAACTTTGCTAACGTTTCTAAAGTTACGTTAGGAGAGGAGACCGCGGCCGCGGGGCCGGGAGGCGCGGGACGAGCGGGCGCCGGTGCGCTCGCTTGGGCCACGGGAGTGGGGACAGGGGTATCTAATAGCCCGGGAATGGGGCTGGACTTTGCTTTGCCGAGTGCCGGGAAGGCTCTCTGGTGGTTCAGCGAGGTCCAGGGAGAGGGCCTCTGAGGGCTGAGTCTCTCCGGCATCTGTGCAGTTGGTAGCCTCACCGATGGGCTTTCTCTCTGCTGGCGGGCGTTTGCACGCTTCGCCAGTTTAGAGGAGGAGCCTTTGGGGGCTTTCGGGCAGCCGCGGTAGTTAGCCGGGTGGCCCGACTGGCCGCAAAGCACACAGCTCGGTGGCTCCGTGCATAGCGATTTGTCTTTAGGACGGGGGCAGTCTGCCGTACCATGGTCGCCTAGACACTTTACGCATCTGTGCGGCGCATGGCAGTTGGCTTGGCTGTGTCCGTACAGCTGGCAGCGGTGGCACTGCCCTACTACGGTTGAGCGGTAAGGCTTCTCTATTGAGATGCCTGTGAGGGAGCATACCGACTTCACTTTGAAGATCGGGTGGTGTCCTTCTACTGGGTCACAGATGACCAGTACCATATCGTACTGGTCTCCACCTCTCGCCTTATGAAGGCGGTGGACGGCTGCGACCGGGATGTCCTGGCTTTGGAGGTCATTTAGGATGTCCTCCGTGGGGATTTCCTTCGGGATCCGCCTGATCACCACGCGGGTGGGCTTCTCCTCTGGAAGGGAGTAAGTATGGAAGGCTATGTGCCTTCCGATCAGTTGACGGGTTAGTTCCCTGAAGTCAGCGGTCGTAGGGACCACCACTTTGATGCCCTGTTGTGTGCTTTTTGCGCTTGTATATTGTATGCGGCGCTCAACACACATTTTGGACACGTCTGTCCATTTCCCTTTGTCCTGAATGAACAGCGGGGGAGGGGGCTTCAGCTTCATTGAAGAAGCGGCTGAAGGGTTAGCCTTAGGGCTGGCTGGCCTGCTAGTATGAGCAGCGGCGGACGTTGGTACGGGGACCGGGGAGGTGGGACGGGAGGCCGCGGGAGGGGGGACAGAAGGGAGCGCGACGATCTTTTTAGCCATGGCGGCCTGGGAGTTTTTTCCCTTCTTTCTCTTGCCCTTTCCGACGACTTGATAGTCGTCTTCAGATGACGAGGCGGCAGAACACGAGTCTAAGATTGATTCCGCATCGGAGACTGGCTCGGTTGTGTCCATGTTCTCCGAAATGAGAACAGCGGGCGCAGGTGCGGACTGATCCATTGTTTGCGAAACAATGAGCCTGGGTTTAGCCGGAATCGCGGCGGCGACGGCTGGCGGTAAGCCTTTGTCCATGTTATCAGAAACGGGAACAATGGACGCAGGTGCGGGCTGACCCTTTGTTTGTGAAACAAAGGGTTTCGCAACAATGGGTCTAGGTGTAGCCGGAATCGCGGCGGCGACGGCTGGCGGTAAGCCTTTGTCCATGTTCTCGGAAACGGGAACAATGGACGCAGGTTCGGGCTGGACCTTTGTTTGCGAAACAGTGGGTTTCACAACAATGGGTCTTGGTGTCGCTTTAATCGCGGCGGCGACGGCAGGTGGCAAGCCTCTGTCGGCAGGCGGCGGCGACAAAGGGCTGTCAAGTACGTCACTGAAGTCAGTGACGTTATCGCTGGTAAATGGGTAGGTAATATTTTATTCTTATTTACGGAAATCGGTAAGCGTGCCACCCGTGTTTGAAACGGGGCCCGACTATCCTTCGCCTCATAACCGCGCTTTCACACATACAAACAATCTCAAACGTTTATACGATATTTTTTTACTCCCTAAACCACGTTAAGGGGGTTATTCTCAAATACAGACAAATTTAAACAACAAAAAAAAGCAGAGTTTACTATATAATTAACTAGTTACCGTAAATTAAATTGATCATTTTTATTCTTTATGAAAACCTCCTGAATTTTGACGAGAATACAAAATAGCATCTTGTATGATCTAGGTACAGCTAGTAAGTATTGTTTATTTTTTATTATAAAACAATATAGATATTTTGATTAGGTCATGCAAACTGAAACAAGTTATCGTTTATCACATGATGTTTGTTTTTTAGGCACATAAAACGTATTTCTAGAATAAAGTAAAATGCCTGTGTAAACCTGATAGTTGCTGGTTTTGACTGTGGTTTTTGTTAACAATCGCTTTAAATTAAAATTAAACCAAAGCAATCCGAGCCACAGTTATTTTATTTTGCTAACTACTAATTTAGTAAACTGCGGTTGATATAATAACCAGTGTGATTTGGAATTCGTGTTTCACCCAATTATTTTATCATACCACATATTTATTCTTATTATATTTTGATTTACGCGTTCTGTGTTGACCGATCTTTACTAATGTTTGCTACTAACTGCTAATTGTTTATTGGTCCTAATCAGCAACACTATCGCTTCGTGCAATAGTAGAAACATATGGTCAGCAATGCGGTTGGCTAATCTCAGTACTGAAGGTCGTCGGCATCATCATGATTTGCCTTCATTTTCTTCGTATAACTGTAGTTCCAGTATGTCATGTCCCCCTTTTTTTTGTCCCAAAGAAATAATGGATTGTGTGAATGTTAAATGGGCTACCCATTTAACATTCACACAATCCATTATTTCTTTCGTCTTCCTGTCATAGTTTAATACAAATTTATAGAAATCCTACTAATATTAAAAATTCGAAAGTTTGTGCGGGTGTATGGATGTTTGTTACTCTATCCCGAAAAAACTACAGTACGTCTACCATGAGTTGTCATAGTTAGATCGCTTGACGTAACTGCAATAGTTCCGTCAATACGCAAATACTATAGTTAGCTTTTTCAATGGTACGATGAGCTGTGTTGGTGCTTACTACCAAATTCTAAGCAAATGAAGCCCAAACTTGCAGTCGCTGTAGTATAGTTTACTACACGGTGACGTAGGATAGATAACTATAGTGACTCATACTGCGCATTTTAGTACCCAACTATCCGCTAGAGGCGCTGTAAAAGTTTTCATACATTTTTTTAACTACAGACGCTATCGAGTATAGATTGTTAAAACTCATGGTAGACGTACTGATTGGATCTGGATGTTATTGGCACAGGGATAGATTTGTCTGGATCAGCACGATGTTTTTTATCTCGTTGGTACGATCTCGTGGGATACTTACCGAACAAAACGCGGGCGAAGCCCTAGACTAACCTAGTATCATATAAAACACATTTGCATGTTTCTTCGGTTTTGTCTACAACAGAACACACTATCGAATTCACAACAACTCGGAGAGTTCAGTCAACCGCACACAGTTGTAACTATTACTTACCCATTTACAGCGGCTTTATGTGGTAGCAATAAGGGTCATTTTCGTAGTGCAAGTTTTACCACCGACGTTGATTGTACCAGCGAACTGTCTCTTGCACCAATTCCCACGTTAACATTACGATCGGTCTCATAAGTCATGGCATCACAATTCACCATGAAATTGGTACATCGTACTTTTTGATACCGATACCGGTACCGCACTGCCTCAAGGGCTTGTGAATAATAATTTGGAAGACAATTTGAGAACAATAACAGCTGTCTGTACGTCCCCAAAGGCATTAAAACTCTGAATATTATCGTACTTTAGCCTGTATTAATAAATTGTCTACTCTAATTTGATTGCCGTTAAGTGTCAATTTGTGTTTCGAGATGGTTATTGAAAAACGAGCATAGAAAATTGAGCTCCAAAGAAATGTTCTCTATTTTGAGCACTGTACACAAATGATGAAACCCACTTCTTATTACAGTCTTGAGACGTTTTACAAGGCTTTTTAAAGTTGGCTTATTTTCATAACATTTCTATTCGCTGAAGAAGATTCAGCGCTTTTCTCCTGAAAAGTTAATCTTGCCTACGTTCATAAAAAATGCAATTACTGGCAACTTTGAAGTTATCAATGACGTTTTTATAAAAAAAAACATCAGGCTCAAACATTTTGAACTCTGCCGGCCTCATAGTAATTGATGATTGAAGCGTGATTTGTTTTGGTGACGTCATAAGCATGACGTAATACACGTAGAGAGGCTTCGCGAGATCTAACGACCTATTTCGCTTTATCACGTACGGACCGTGTGGCCTAATGGACAAGGCGTCGGACTTCGGATCCGAAGATTGCAGGTTCGAGTCCTGTCACGGTCGCAAAATTCTATTTTTGTTTCAACGTTTTTTTCCCTAATATTTTAGCCAATATATTGTGCGCTTTAAATTATTCGACGATGTTAGTAGCTCTATTTAGATTTCACCTTGTAATTTTTATTATGATGTTAAAGTAAGCACTTACAGTGTCAGAAGTAGGTCAGTAGTCATATATATGTAGGTACATACAAATAGGTAAGTACATCCGAACGGGGTAGGCAGAAATATACTTACTATGCATAGTATTTTATTTCCATGAATTTGGTAATGAGGAAAACCCGCAATCAGGTAGGAGTATTCGATTTTCTTCATTACCGGTTTTCGGGAATCAGAGTATCTACTGAAAATTGTCTCATAAATATGGCCGCCCGAAAAACTACAAAATGCTATGACAAGCCACGCAATCAAAGCCATCCGTCATAATTACCACACTTGGCAAACACAGAATCTATGTATAGATTGTGTTTGCAGTTTGTTACTACATAATTATTCAGTATTAAGAGGAGCTCGTGGCTAAACAATAACAGCCGCACGGGCGATCTTTAAGGTTAAGCCGTGTTTGCCGAAGTTAGTTCGTGGATGAGTGACCATAATTACATACCAAGTTTCCTCTGTGCCTCGGAAAGCACGTTAAGGTTTTGGTCCCGGCTGTCATTTGTAGATCTTTGACAGTCGTTACGATTAGTCAGAAGCCAAAAGTCTGACATCCAATCTTACCAAGGGGTATCGTATTACCCAGTTACTGGGTC
This sequence comes from Cerastis leucographa, assembly GCA_963082945.1. NCBI lineage: Eukaryota > Metazoa > Arthropoda > Insecta > Lepidoptera > Noctuidae > Cerastis > Cerastis leucographa. The sequence continues at coordinate 19,710,668 of OY720362.1, read as the reverse complement.
TTGGAGGTCAGATAGGCAGTCGCTTCATGTAAAATACTTGTACTCAGCTGCATCCAGTTAGACTGGAAGCCAACACCAACATAGTTTGGGAAAAGGCTTGGCCGATGATGACAATTATTCAGTATTCGAAAGCGCTAGGATTGTTCCGATAATTCGATCAAAACAACACCTAATCATCTCGCTAGAACTAGCAACAATTTCGGGTGGAAATCTATTATTTCGCAGAAAACCACTGGGCAATTCTGTATTATGGCTCAAAGATTTAACTCGACCTCAAAACTAGTGAATAGTTTCCTAGATTAGTATCTATTGCTATTCTCACAATCTACTAGGAATAGTGGCGACCTGGCGATGTAGCTTTCATTGTAGGCATCCGAGAGATATTGCTAGCATCCCAGAGATTTCTAAATTAGTCCTTTTGTCTACCTCCAGCGACCGACCAGTTTTTATGCAAATTCCTCGCACTGAGTTCATTTAACGTAGGTTTAAAGCCTGAAAAATAACCGCTAATTTTGCATAAAAATTATAAAGGAAATATCCTGTTTTGGTTTAATTATTTTTGAGGAAAATTAAAAGTGATGGTTATGGATTAGTTTGCGGTGTTGTGGTTTACGTTTTAATTATATTTTACGGTGTTTTTTTATGCTTTTGCACGTGGTTAGGTGATTATATTTCCGTTGATAAGGCCATGTGGTAATTTGTATTGTGTTGGAATTGAATGTAATGATTTAAATGTTTAGAATAAAAATGCTTTGTAGCATTATACTATTTATACTTCTTTGAGTTTTTGATTGTTTTGTAGAGTTATCTGTGCATTGAAATCGCCTAGTGCGTTAATCTAGACGGTTATTTGATACAGCTAGGGTTACCAGACCAGAGTAATAAAAAAGTCTAAACTTCAATCTTAATTTAGTCGGCCATTGGCCTAAAAGTTGGGCCGTCCACAAAACACACACACATACATACAAGTAGAAACTATTGTTTGTCTGCATGAATATTTAGCTTGACTTCGGTATATCGGAGGTAATGCATTAATCATAGACTAAAAAAAACACATAAAACCAGTCATTCTTTAAAAGTAATTATCGTGGTTCGCTCATTGTTGTTTGTTTCTTTGTACAGACATTACATAAAAATGTGCATTTAAAATCAGAGCTTAATGAGCTGGAGGTTTGAGAAGAGCTTATTGAGATACCTACGTACTCCAGCACCTTAGGGTACGAAAAAGGGCCATTCTCTATGTGATTAAGATGATGGAAAAGTAAGAAATGTATTGGAATTAGACAGGGTGATCCCCGACGCATAAACGGTTCTAGGTACCGTGTATTTAGTACATAATTCTGAAATTAAAATTTTAACATAGGTTATGTAAGCTACCGAAAGGTTTTTTCGTTTATGTTGGAAGTCGAAATACGAAATACTGGTCCTACTGTACTCTAGGCAAACTTGTCATTCCATGTTTCTAAGATACTGATGATGTTATGACTTCCGTAATAACTTTAGTATTTTGTTTCAACAATGATGCATAAAAGGACTTCACGCTGTTTTCCCCGAAGCCTTAGGCAGAGCTGAACATACATCCAAATTTTATCAGTGCCACTAAACCGACACAAATCCGCAAGGCAATCTTTTCGCGACAGTGATTTCACAAGATCTCTACAACAACTTTGTTACTTTTAATGCCTATCTTTTGTAAGGTAAATGGTGGCAAAGATCTGGCGACCCTAGACCTAAACAGTGGCACTCGATAGGCATCCCTGAATGGCGTTAATTGATCGTGGACAGCAGGTCCGTGGTTCCGGGAACGGGCCAAGGTAACGGCGCTCCAGGGTCACTTGAGGGGTCACTGACATCCAACCTGAGAGCTCTTTGCTCCTTTTTGGGACATTGTTTAGTCTAGACGGTTCGGACCACTTTTTAGAACCTTTCGTTAGCTTCGAGTTTGCTTTGTTGATGTTGTGCTTTCTTAGTTTTATTGTGTTTGCAGTAGTTGTCGCATACCATAGTCTATACGGGCTTACAGTTTATCTGGCAAGTAAAAGGTTTTACTCGCCAATTCGATCCCCGGCTCTTGTACTGTTGACGTGAAGCCTCTCATGTCGTTTGCATATTTGACTTTACTTACATTATCACTAACAAACTTATCTGTTTAAAAATTATGCATATTTTTTAACACTTATTACGTTATCTCCTACATTTGTATGTTTTAAGATAGTGAACAAGTTTCACTTTACTGGAAATCAATTAATGTTGTATAATGTTGTTTTATTTTGTCATATTTTATACCTAAATATTGAGTAGGTATCTCCTTTCGATATGTCAATAATCTCAAAACTCATAATACTCGTTTGCTCAAATCGAGTTCGAACCCAAAAAAATTAGATTTTTTCGATTCACGGCAAATTATTTCGTCTTCATCAACCTAGACCCTGATTACATTGCTTCCAACCGAACCATCTGCTTCAAACCCCACATTATCCCATCTAATACGAAACTAAGCACACACTCAGTAAGCAAAACATCTGGTCACCCTACGAGGGTGTCCCAACTTGTCCTGAGGTGGAATAAAACAGCGTGAGTGGCCGGAAGTAATCCGCGGAGTCGCGCTGACCCGCCGATAAATTAGCATGCATAATGTATGCGCAAGACCTTACCAGCCCTTAGGATTATACCGACGTGGGGAGAGAAGTGGATGAGGTAATTATTTCGTGTTTGCTTCAAGCCGTGCATTTTCTTTATGAGATCTTATTCTTCATCGTGTCGATTTGATTACAGTGAAATAAGCTTCGACCAGCCACACCTGCCACAACGACGGAAATGGTGGTGGCTTTGGACAGGTCCTAGGCAGGTGCAGGTGGAATTACACTTAGAGTAGGTCAGGAGGTGAGCCATAGTTTGCGTTGAGGTAACGCGTTTGCGCCCTGCTTCATCGGAATGTTTCCACCCGAACCAAGTTGTATCTGCAGCGGCCGAACCAAGTTGTATCTTCAGGTACTTCCTTGAATTTTATCAACTCAACCTTTTATCAACTCAACCTGTCGCAGTCCACCTTTTGGACATAGTTCTCTTCCAAGCACATCCACAACACCTTGTCCTCCGCTTTCGTCATCCAATCTGTCCCAGCTATCTTCTTAAGTCAAAAAAAAAAAAAAAAACAAAAACAAAAATCATTTATTTGCTTAAATAAGGTACAGAAGGTTCTTAAAGATAAGTATAAGTATCTCTTATTCTGCCATTTATTTCGGCGTACTTATGCCATCGATCCTTGCAGCTAGAGGTTTTCTTACGGATCTCCGGTCGTGGTCTCCAGTCCAGACTTTACTTACGGACCAAGTTCTTTAACAAACATCGCCAGCCCACTACTGCCACTTCTTCCAGTTCATGGCTTACCTTGAACAGCCGTGGAGTGCATGTTAGTGTGGTAGAAAATAAATAGTCTATTACATGAATATATATTTCTATAATATGTGTTGACATAGCAGAAAATCGGGAAAGTAATTCTACGATGGTAGAGTGAAATAACTTTGCTGTTTTCGGAAGAAGCTTTGACGCCGATTAGGTGAAAGTCTTATTTGTCAGTCTGATTAAGAGTAGTAGCATCAGCTGAAGTAAGTTCATAAAGTAAACATGAAAATACGAAGGAACTAAAATACCTTCTCCACTCGCTCATCACGCAGGGTGACCGTCATTAAATATTCGTATTCCGTGTGTCCAGGAACGCGGAAGAAACACTTGACGGTTTTTACAAAAAGGCGGCAACAGTAGACCCACTCTATAATGAGTGCAGACTGTATACATTCCTTTATTTTGTACGTAGTGTGTCTGAGTTGTGCACAAAAGTAGAACAAAACGAAACTATGGACTTGTTTTTAACCGAAGAGAAAAAGGAGGAGTTGTTTAAGTTAACGCGAATATTTTTTGGTATTCCTTTGAATTATAGAGATCACGTTGAGCTGATGAATGTGATCTGTTATTCCCAACATTGGTAAATGTATGAATATTCTTGAAAACATGCTTGTTGTGGGCGGGGTATTGCTGTTTACAATATAATTAATCTTGTTGCGCTAATTAATCTATCTTTCTAATCTTTATATTGTGTTACTTTTACAGCAAAGGTTGAATAAAATTCATGAAGCGTGGTTATTATGCCCACACTATCTTTTAATCGTGACCTCCCACTATTTGTGTGTTTTTCAGTCGTGGATTTTCTTCAAGCTGGTGCAAAAGGATACTGTGTGTGGCTAGAGCCTTTACCTTTTACCTTCAAATTAATAAAAAATATGTATTTTCTTGGTCTCTCCAATCTCTACTCTTCTATTTTTGAAATTTACAAGATAAAGCTTATAGCATAACATAACATCAAGCTTGTTAACCCCGAAGGGTTAGACAGAGCTGTACTTACCGTTTACTAGTGTTATGTCCCATGAGTTAAGTCCCATGCGATAAAGGGCGACCCTATTGCCATCAAACGGGCACAAATATAGACTCCCATCGCTGTTACTGAGAAATTCCTGATGTAATAAAAACCCAATAACACTTTGCCCTACTCGGGAATCGAACCCAGAACCTCATGCTCAGTAGTCACACTTGCGACCAACGAAGCAGACATAAAGCTATAGGTACCTATTATATGCAGTTTGAATGGCCCTTCTGTATATTCTTGTAATGTAATGTTTTTGTCCCCAACCCCAATTAATTTCGAGGGAAACTCCATTATAATTAATTTATTAATATGTATTTTTAAAACAATCTTGTGAACAAAAATATGAGCCTGTTAATATTTTAGTAGCTTTTCATACGTTATATTGTTAAGGTTTTAAGTGGTAGATGGAGGTTTTCGTATTTTGTGAAGGGATAGTTTAGATTGAGTGATAAATTGCAACGTTTTATAAGGCGCTTTTTAACCCCCGACCAAAAAAGAGGGGTGTTATAAGTTTGACCTGTGTATCTGTGTGTCTGTCTGTGGTATCGTAGCTCCTAAACGTATGAAACGATTTTGATGAAATTGGCTTCGTTTGAAAGGTGTTTTAATCGAAAGTGTGCTTAGCTATGTTTCGATAAAATCTGATCAGCCGTTTAAAGGCCATCACCTCTTTTCTAGTTGAAGGGAAATTAACAATTTCCACAGGTCTGATCGATTCGAAATTTGAAATCTTGTCACTTGTCACCATGGGCATTGCCAGGGGGGGTGGGTGCTACCCCCCCCCACTCCCCCCAGAAAGTTTTTTGTGTCGGGGTTTTTTTTTAATTTTTTCATATCATAATATCATGCCAGTAACCTCTCACGCTTAGGCAGAGCTGTACATAATAGTAGCTTAGGTACTACATCCACATTGTACCAGTAGACTCCCGATGTACTAATTATTATTATACAGTTTCAGGAAGTATCCTATGCGGTTGTAAATTCGTCATTTACGAGTTACTGAACTAGTAACTTATGACGGTAAACTACCACATGTTGTCTCATCTGACAGTCACACTCTAAAAGTAAACGCCATCTAAACTTTATTAACAATACCACTTGCTTCCTTTTATTTTAGTTACAGTACCACTAACTCAACTAAATCAAATTTAATAACGCACTAAAAATAAAAGTACGAACATTAAAGCGACCAAATTTTTTCAGCACCACTAAAAGGTAGCACTAACGGCTTTGTCTCTGTTAGTCGACACCTAATCAAAAAAAATACCAAAATACTACTAATAACACCATCATCATTACTTATGTGAAATCCATTGCTTGTTTAGTTCTAGACCAAAAGTCATCCTTTAAGGTCAACCCTGCAATGGATGCCGTCTAAAGCGAAAAGTTAGTGATTATTTGTTTTGTGGTGTTGGTAGTTTCCGTGTACAGTCGTCAACATAAATACGTGGGTATAATCGCGCCAATAACTCACTCGTGACAATGCTACTAGTGATTTCGAGATGTCACATATGGTGGTTAGGTTGGTGCCACACCGGGTGTGAAGCTGTGATGTTTGCTAGTTAACGCTAAAATATTTTATGTGGCAGATGATTTTATTACTTAGTTTTTTAAAACTTGAGAGCTGTTTCATAGTACCAACCATTGTTTTTATTGGAAGATTGCATAATTTACTAGAAGTGCAGTTTTATGGCAGGTCAGTTTAACTTCAAACCAGGGGGCTAAGTCTTCTAAAGCAATTGTGACGGAATGGGAACTGATTGACATCGTAATTGTATTATTTGACAGTTGAGGTAATCTCCTAATTGAAGGCATAATTCGGTTTAAAGAATTTATTCTCATAAGAACAATACATAGGTTCACTTATAATGAGATACAAAGTAATTGTTTATATCTAAATACATTTTGCCTCCAATGCGTGTTGGTGAAGTTATACAAAACAAATATAATATATAGGAAGTATGTAATTGCTAACATTTAATATGCGGTATGACTACATTTCATAAACATAATTTCTCAGTTTTAGTTTAAATCTGTTAATATTATCACAATCTTTTACGTCATTTGGTAGGTCGTTAAACAGCTGTGCTCCTTCGAACAATATGGTTTTTTTGCCGTAGTTTGTCCGAGCTTGTCTTCGTTGTAATATATTTTTATTTCTTAGGTTGTGTGATATTGATATTAATTTATATTTTCTGATGGCTTACCACGGACAAAAGAGCAGCCTTGGCCCCCTGAGAATGACCAGAACTTACGAAGGCAAATATGGCAAATATAGAATCAATAAAAAAAATGTTTTAATTGTTTCCTCTACTACTAACTCTATTCGTTTACTCTATAATATTATGTTTCCCCTGATACGGGAATGGGAATCCTATAAGGCTAAACTAACCTAACCTAACGTAGACATTTCTGTGTTCGGGAAACAGAATACCAAAACAGACAAGTCTCTCACTGTATCACTGTCAGGCCGTCATGTCTCCGCCACGTAATGTATCGCGACACGACAAACAAGTAATAACAGCGACTAATTGTCGCAGCGACGCGCGACTGCGACGGTGCGGAGATCCGGCGCTGCACGCTGGTGGTGACTGTACGTGCGGATTGATTGATGTATGGGATCTAGTTTAATAGAGAGGAATAGGGAGAAACTAATGGAATAAAGGAATAGGAGTAAAAAGGTTGTTGGAAAATGATTTCGCCATAGATCCCTTTGCGTTATGGAGGCACAATTATTGTTTATAAGGCAAATAATATTGAAATAATAGAAGAAATCAAATGGTTCTGCGTCCATCTTATGATTTAAGATATGTGGTCTATCGATCAATGTTAAACTCTATGTCTATAGATTGAGAGTTTCACTATATTGGCGAAAATATTTTGTCAGGGTTGGATTAACCAATAACAGTCGTTAGATGCAGAAATAATGCGGGTCCATATTGGCTCACCTAAAGTTCTTTACCCGAAATTGTTCTTCCTAATGATTTGTAATCCGAATGATCACTCTTCCTAAAATTTTTCATCCTAAAGTTTTCATTCATACTAATCGTAGTGCTACCGGCGATGTTCATAACACTCATGTTTCCGAAAATTGTAATTAATAAGATCATTATTGTAAATATATTTCAACTCCTACTGTTTTTTATCATAACGCTATTATCCCTAAACATAATTACCATAATATTTTCACCCATACTCAGAAAGAAACATTTACCAAGTGTCATAAATAATATAATGTGAGTAGAAGATGATATTTATAGTGCCCCCACCATGAAAAAAATACTTAGAAAAATTCGCGACCAATTTCGAGGTAGTTGGTCACAGTTCTAACCTAACCTATGGATATCTTTGCGGGTACACACCGCTTTAAATATAATTAAAAAAGACGCTTTAATTGATAAGAAAAAAATCTAAACAAAAAATATATGACTTTGAATAATAGTGTAAAAGATGGTTATGTTGAGAAAATATAGGAAAACAAATAAAAGTATGATAGCTGATTATTGCTACTGACATTATGAAGTTGAATGCTTCGGAATTATAACATTAGAGACAGAGTAGTTAAGAATTGCGATTGTTAGGATAAAAAATGTAAGGAAGAACATTTTCGGATTTCCAATTATCGGAGTTGATAATTTAGGTGAACTTTGGCGCACCCAAATAATGCAGATCCTATATACTTTCATGATCCATTGTGTGTATTCATCAGTTTTCTGTCCTTGTCCTATGTTACTTGGAGTCGGTGTACCTATTCATCACAATGAAAAGATATTTCATTTGCATACAACGCATATATTTTTGGTAAACTTATTGACTTGCCAGCTATGTTTCTGTCTACTCGAATTGAAAACTTTCATTAAAACCAGCTTGTATTGTTTTACAGGATTTAAAACCACTTTAGAAAAATAATGTATTTTTACGATTAAAAAATATGAATACCATAGAGCGTTGGAAGTTTAAATAATGCGAAGCTTATATTTTTATAGCATTCGTCTAGATGTGTTTCATTATGGGAATAAAAATTAAATACATAGCTCATATTTATTTACGTGATTTTAGTCATAATACTGCTAGTTTAAATAATAAAATATTGGTGTAGTTATGCTTTTAACCGACTTCAAAAAGCAGGAGGTTATTGGGAGATGAACAGCACTAACTGTTCTAAAATCGCTATCAAAATCTTTTGCACTTTCCGATTCAGCGGAAACTCAATGCCTAATATTAATGTCATACTTTAAAACTAAACTCAAACTCAAAGCATTTATTTCAATTAGACCATTACAGGCACTTTTGAAAGTCAAAATACAAAAAAAAACGCGAAGCTACAGTCCCAGTCACAAGGCATAATAACTTGTGAAAGTACTGTAGTTGCCCATTCCGTAGCGTAGATCTCTATGGAGAAGAACGGGCAAGAAACTCCATGGACACTCTTTTAAATCAAAATATGTTACAAAATCTTGGTTACATCATTCATGTTAAGAATTACAAATATGTGAAAACGATGTAGAAATACGGGTAAGTTAAGAGCGTCCAGAGTAAAAGATTAAATCAGTAATTAAAAAATAAAGTAATTAAAATAAACCGTGGCAGCTAAGAGATGACCAGTCACAACTGACAGCGCCCGTTCACGAACATGACGCATGTATCAGCCAACATTCAACTCAACCATTTTGAAGGGAACTAAACGACCCGACACACCCGCCACCATCAGCGTGACATTTAAGTGAGCATGACATTCACTCAACCACCAGGGTAATTTCGCGTCAATGAAATATGTAGGTACTCATTAAATGGTACTCACAGATGTGTTAAAATTTGTAAGCGACCCTAAGGTACATTTGACATCAAGGTTAGTAAGACCACTGACTTCATAGCTCCACTGGTCTTGAAATATGATGGCAAAATAATTAATTGATTGACGCTACTTTATATCTAAGTAAAGATCTATTTTTTCCAGGAAAGGTTGCGCTTCACGCCGAAAGCACTAGTATGGCAACATGATGTACTGAAACTAGGTTGTTCAAACTTGAAGTGTATGGAGAAAACGGCGAAATAAAGAGCGTTTTGGAAATATATTTCTATAATATAATTAACTCCACACTTCCAGTCGTCTTAACGTTACAAAACATTCACAACGACGAACAATAAATTGAATAACATGGACAATATACATGAAGGCGATACCGAGTCTATTAGCGGGATCTAGGCCTCCAAGCAAGTCTAGATTTCGTCAAGAGATTTAGCGTGTACTGGCCAGGAAGTAAAAACGAGTACTGGCTCGCAATGACTATGCTAATTGCTTTATAGTAAGTCGTATGCTCCGATGGAGCCCGAGCTTAGCCGAACGCGCCCGAAGAAGCGTTCGGAAAGGTAGTGACCAGTTACATTACAATGTATGCTTATATTTTGTACACCGTAGATATTTATTAATATTGTTAAATTTGTAAATAGATATTATGTGTGTTATAAATATGGCATTTAATTAAATGTGTACTGTTAATAAATGTTAGTTTTAATCCAAAGACAATGATCGTGTTTGATGTCTATGATTTGACATTTGTTCATCTAATTGACAGTTCTTTGTAACGGGAAAATAACGTGTACCTAATCGTGTTGTGGAGTGTTTACAATTTTGATTTAAGGTTTTTTAGATAATAATACAGTAGAAAATGCCGGTGTAGCGTTGACCGCTACAAACTCATTACATTACATTAAATAATAACGTTTTAATTTCCTCCCATGGGGGTAATCAGAAACTAAAGAGCGCCACCTGCTACGGTCCTTCCATACTCCTCTCGCTTCGTCCACGTTCATACAGCAGTTCCTTTTTCTTCCAAAACATGGCGTCTTATGAAAACAAACAGTATCTAAGCCATGTGCTATATTTTTATTCAGCTACACGCATGTGACGGGGCGATAAATCCCGCCGTTTAATTATTAATAACGCCTTGCTCTGCCATATGCGCCCGTTAATGGGGACTGCCGATGTTTGGAAGATGTGTAATCATATATCACTGAATTTGGGTTTCGGAATGGAGAAAAATAGTCAGCTTATAATGTTCCTCCCACTGATAAGCGTCCACTTTGAGAGAGAGGGCCACAACGTGGGCGTAGTCCTGGTTGCTGGTCTTCATATAAATGTCTTGAATTTTTTGATTTTAGGACACATTTGATCTATCATCTCATTTGCATTTTTCCATCTATGTTAGGGTCGGCTTTCTTAATACGATAAGTCGATACCCCTTGGTAAGACTGGTTGTCAGACTTTCGGGCCACTGGCCACTTGATAGAATGTTAAAGATTTACAAATGTCAGCCGGGACCAATGGCTTTATGTGCTTTCTGAGGCACAGATGATGCTCGGTATATGTATAATAGGTGTATAGCAACGAGCTCCTCGCTAGGACACATTTGCACCATTATAAAATCCTAGTCTATCGATCCATCACTATCTTCTCGTAAAAAAGATACATTAAAACGTGTGTTTAATGTCAATGATCTGACATGGTGGTTTGAATACTATCAGAATACCAAAATATAGGTCCTGAAAACTGTCCAAGTAGGTGGTACGCCCACATACACTGTAAAAGTTTTTTTTTTTTTTTATGTATTTTCTGCTCTATGGCAATATGTTTGTAAACAATAAGCCACTTGTTTGGCTGGAACTACATGTCCTGATTATTTTTATTGTAATCATCGAGAGCCAATCAATTGCTGAACTTTCCAGCAAACCCTCCTCTTTACTCAGTCTACAAATCTTTGGGCGAGACTGGGAACGCCTTGTCTCTTCAGTCGATTGTACTGTAGTCCACCTTCTCCACTTAAGGCCTGTGCAAGTTCGTTTGCATGAGTTGCTAGTTTTTCCTGGTATTTCAGGCTTGCCTGGACTATTTCCTCACGAACAGTGTTTATACCTAGGTCAAGATACATGTATTTGTTGCTAATACATTGGGGTATACTGAACATGGTTCTTAGTACTTTACTTTGGAATCTTTCCAGTATGTCGATGTTACTCTTGCTAGCTGTTCCCCATAATTGTATCCCATAGGTCCAGATAGGTTTCAAAGTTGCTTTATATACCAAGATTTTGCTGGTGTTATTTAGTTGTGAGCTTCGTCCGATTAACCAGTGAAGACCACGAAGTTTTCCATCTAATTGTTTTCTTTTAGCCCAGATGTGCTTCTGCCATGTGAGCCTTCTATCCAGGTGCATAGGTGGTAAAAGTTTAATAAATCCAGTAATTAATTAATTTTATTATTTCATATTAATCAACAATTTACACAGGAATCCGTAAGACGTGACCTCTTAAATAAGACAAACGTGGCCACCTACTAGGTGCAAACCGTGTAATATGGATTTATCATAGACACGAAAAGAAGAAGAATTAACACCCAAGCTAAACCATTACCCCATAAATTCTCAACAAGCAACTACCAAGCACAAACTAAGTACTCGTATAATTGCATCTTACTGGCAACACTGTTAGCATACTCCGACACGTCTTGCCATAACATCCACACTTAGCACGACACACTACACAAACTGTGCACAAATGTACACAAGCTGTGTATATTATGTGTTGTGTGTGATCTCCGACATCTGGACGACGAGTGGCCCTCGGGCGACGCTGTTGTAGTTGAGAGGTGAGCAGTGGAGCAAGTGTGACTAGTGTTTCTATAGTTGCTGGACAGTGGAGTATAAGATAGGACATCTTATCTTGAATCTAATAAAGGATCATAAGTTATTTCATCCGCTCAATAAGGTCATAGCGGGACTGAATATAGTATAACACCGTATATTTGACGACTAGAAATCGTAAATATTTACAAGGACATACAACAACTAAACTAAAAGTTCAATAAACCCCACACTCCAGACCAGCACCCCATTTGCGTATTTTCAATCACAATCTGAAGGCTTTTTAACAAAACTCTTAATTCATTGCTTCAAGGATTGCAAAATTCAAGGACGTAAATATCGCAATGAAAGTTGAAATGGATGGATGAAAGACATTGGAAGTGTATTTATTGCGCAATTACCCCACAGAACAAAACAAATTCAATAGGGGAGCGGACTGGGTAAAGAAAACGACATTCTATTTTGTCCGTCAGACAGGTAATACAAAAATATTAGACACGTATTTTTTGTTTTATCAAAATATCAAAAAAAATACTTAGTTAAAACTCATTAAAGTTGGAGAGTGGGGGCTTACTACGTCACAAGTAGGTATAAAACTTACCTACATGTGACGTCATGCGCCATTTCAACTCAATATATCTCCGTAATTTTATGACCACGTGAAAAAACGAAAAATACGTGTCCAATACTTTTCAATAAACTACCCGACGGACAAAGAAAAAAAAATTGGATTATCCCCTATTGTAGCTAATGAATGCCGTTGTCTCTCTGTCTGCTGTCCACTATGTCATTCGGAGTTGGTCAGCTCGCGTGACGATCTTCCACACCTCAGGCCTCTCATGTTAAGAGCAGATAGTTTTTCAATACATCGTGGTATCGGTAAGGGTTGGTACCGATACCATTACAAATAGATGCATTTAGTAGGAAATTATTTATTTTATTACCGTATCGTTTGTGGACTATGATGTTTCGTTTATGTTTATATGGAATATCTAGAATTTTGATAGAGTATACTTCTTTTGTTGGCCTCTCCAATTACAGTAGATTTCGAATTAAACATTGTCCGTGTCATTTGATAGATTAAATGCCACTATTGAATAAAATGTTATTTTGCAAATAGGTTTTACAAACACTTTTACACGTCTTGTTTTTTAAACAAGATGAGGCCGGTGTTTCGTACCTGACTACTCTGTGAAGAATCAGCCAAAACAAAACTACGAAATCGTTTACTTTACTCTACACCCGAACACGAATTTAATAACTCACTGAAATAAAATGATAGAAAAACACTTTTGTTTTGCTGGTACTCTAGGAATCTGCATTATATTATAACTTACTATTGAATAAAGTTATGAATGAGATCTTTTATCAGAAAATTAGACTTATAATAACCACACGTTTTTCTTACCAAACAAACATTCGTCGTATCCCTACTCAGTTATTACGGCAGTAAACTAAATACAAGGGTTGCTAATAGCTTCATAATTCGTCGGGGCACTTCTCGCGCCTTTATATCGCGTTGGCACGTCATGCGCGGTATTGGGAGGTTGCCCGTATTCGGTAATGATAATGAGTATTGATAAGTTTACTCATTAAGGAAGGCAGGTTTGGTTGTAGTGGACATGAAATGTGGCGGATACTTTTAGCCTGCGTCATTTCACTGCTGGGCGTGGGCCTCTCCCCATGAATTCTAGTCGTTTCGATCCAGGGCTACAGTGGACCACTGGTCGCTGGTTTTGTCTAGCTCGTGCCGCCATCTTCTACGAGGTCTACCGCCACGCTTTCTGGCAGGCTCAGGGCTCCTAGATGCGGTTATTTTGGCCCACTGCTCATTATTTGGCAGGCTTTTGATGTGGCTAGTCCAGTCCCACTTGAGCTTAGCGGATTTTTGAGCAACGTGAGTTATTTGTGTCGATTTTCAAATATAGGTTCTTCTAGTCAAGCCATCATCATCAAATGCCTAGCTTGTTCCCAACTGTGTTGGCGGAACTGGAAGGTTGCTTCCAGTCTATGACGGATGAAGCAGAATCCAGTTATCATTCTAAAAAGCTGAGGATCTAGTTGGCCTATGTCAAGCGACCGTTATGTTGCTGATCACGATGACTCAATTTCGACCGCTATACAGTGGTAAAAAGCTGCAGTCATTGTGTTTTAAATAACGTAAATAGAACAGTGATCAACATATACAAGGTGATGTTTTGCATACTCGTCAAGATTCAGGAGGTTGTCACAAAAAGACACAAAATAATCAACGTTAATTACGGTAACTAGTCAATTATTAAGCTAAGTTTGAAAGTATATCAGAATAACCCTCTTAACGTGGTTTAGGGAATAAGAAATTAGCGAATAAACGTTTGAGATTGTTTAGGTATATGTGTGGAAGCGCGGTTATAGGGCGAGAATTTCTATTAGACGGCATCGGCACCTTCTAAAAATAGATACATAATAATTAATTCTATTGGTTCTTGTTGTCTTGTGTTCGCAAACGTAATTTTATCAGCGAACAAATGTGTTATTGTCTGACACTGGGTATTTAATTTTAAGTCAAGTTTATATTTTTAATTTTTGTATGATAAACGAGCGCTTCTCGCCATCAAACTGTAAAGTTTGGCGAGTAAAAACTGTAAAAAATACTTGTATTTTAAATATTAAGATTAATAAAGAAAACAAAATCAGACGGGCCGCTTTTAAAACACGTGTGGTTTCCACACACTTACCGATTTCCATAAATAAAAAAAATAAAAATCACCTACCCATTTTATTACTGATTCATTAGCATTGTTACTTCATTGAATTTGACGAGGATGCAAAACAACAACTTGTATAATGGATATCATAACATAAACCAGCTTATTAATATAATGTTTTCATTACTAGGACCAAAGCTTTTAGAGGGAATGACCCTCATACTGCACGCGTTGGTAATTGTCTTTGTTTTCGGTTGTAAGTCATTCCCGTTTCCTCTGAATGTTTTCCTTTAACGTTTTGGAAGCAAATGATTCTTTTTTTCTGGTTCTTGGCCATCTCAAATTGATAAAATGGATGTATAGAATTCAGCTCATTCCCTCGGCTATACTTATGAAAGCTGGGTTGGCTATCATTTTCGACTCTACGTAAACGTAAAGTTTCACATCTCCTAATATTTTACTGTCCCGTTCACATTTTATAGCTCAGAGTTTTAGAAGGACGCTCCGTTAACACGACGTGTCAGCTAAACTAGACTTTATATGAATCCTTACCATCCAGGATCTAGGTCACAGTTACGTGTGTTTTACCTCAGTACAACGTGTGGTAGTTTCGAGGTGTTTATTCCAACTGGTCCGATGTACAGGGAATTTGAATAAAGGCTTTAGTTGCCACGTCCTAAGAATTCAACTGGAAGTTGAAACTGTGCCGTTACTGGGCATTTGAAGTTTATCCTAGTTTCGGAGAGTTTGGGTTTTATTTTGCTCTGTCTAGGTTTCCACAATATGTTTTGTGAAGCGACTGTTAAGTGAAAAGGTGTTGGATTTATTCCCATGTTGGACAAGCGTTATTAAAACTTGTCTTTGTTACATTTCAGAGTTGTATTCTGGAAAACCAGTCAACCGTAATCGCTATTGCTTTTTGCGGTAAGATTGCTTATTGTGTCGTAGTATATTTTGCTAACTTTTCCCTTTTTATTTTATTTGAGATTGGTTTGCTCTTGACTCTAGGTCAGAGATGACAGAGACAAAGTCGATGATTGTAACTTACCCAGAAAAAGCCTGTTCACTCTAAGAGATTAAGGTTGTTAGCGTTTGGAAACACAGACGCAGGCAGAGAGTTCCCCTCCTTTGTGTGCGCATTATGAAAAACATTTTAAAACGCTTAGTGCGAATTGGTGGAATAGCCACAAGTTAGGGATGGTAACTTGCAGTCCGTTTAGATTTCCAATGGTAGAAAGGGGCCGGTGGGGTGAGGTCGTGGAGTTCTTGGGCACGCTCACCGAAGTACAGGATGTAGAAGACCGACAAGCAGACAACCTTGCGGCAATGAGCCAAGCTGTGAAGCTTGCAGTCCAACAATTTTCGTCCACCAGCCTCTTTGCTCTGCGTAGCACCGGTACCTATTTATCTACCACAAGTACGATAGTTGGGAAGGAAGCGGTATTGAAATCAGTGGGGCGCGGTTAACCAACCTTCGCTTCGCTGACGACATTGTCGTATTCTCTTCTACGGCGGAAGAACTAGAGCTAATGTTAAACTAACTCAGTAATGCAAGCCTTGATGTTGGACTGGCGATGAACATGTCGAAGACCAAACTGATGTCAAACACCACTAAACATAGGATCAGAGTGAATGGTGAAGAATTAGAATATGTCCATGAATACATCTACTTGGGCCAGTTAGTCTCTTTCCAGTCCAGACAAGACAAGGAAGTCACAAGACGAACCGAAAATGCCTGGAAGAGCTACTGGTCCATGAAGGAGCTTATGAAGGGAAACCTTCCTTTGTCGCTAAAGCGCAAAATCATGGACATGTGCATTCTTCCCATTTTGACCTATGGATCCCAGACTTGGTCTTTGACAAATATTCAAAAGTCCAAACTCAAGGTCTGCCAACGTGCCATGGAGCGCAGCATTCTAGGCGTCAAACTAACCGACCGGGTACGCAATACGACACTGCGCTCCAAAACACAAATTACTGATGTTGCTCAAAAAGCCGCTAAGCTGAAGTGGGACTGGACAGGCCACGTCTACCGCATGCCCAATGATCTGTGGGCCAAAATAACCACTTTCTGGAGCCCTGACACAGCCAGAAGGCGTCGCGGTAGACCTCGTAAAAGATGGCGGGACGAGTTGGACAGGACCAGCAGCCAGTGGTCCACATTGGCCCTGGATCGAGATAATTGGAAGTCATGGGGAGAGGCCTTTGCCCAGCAGTGGGATGACGCAGGCTAGCAGTATCAGTATCAGTAAGTACGATATAATCTAATATAAATGATTCATATAAATATTGTCATCCGCACAAAAATATTGTAATAACCAACCCTGTAAGAACTATCTACCTGCCGAAAGAATTAAAATATTTTCCACCATCATTGAAATTCCTCATCTCTCAAAAACTCCGGGTAGGTAAACAGTTAGGTGCAGTTAAGCTATGTGAGAGATAACGAGCGGCTTCAGATGAGCTCAGTTACCCGCATGTGCAGAAGTGGTGTACTGTAGCTGCTGCCAATGTCTCTTCAGGGAGACATTATACACTCGCCTTGGGTGTGGTGCCGGTGAGAGCGGGGGCGGAGCGGGAGTGGGGGGCGATCTGTGAAACTAGGTTGGATGATTGCCTAGCTTGTAAAGTGATTCTAGTGCAGGCAAGTAACGGTCTACAATAATACCATCCTGTCAGACAGGATAGTAGTTGTCGAATTGTCTAAGTATAACTTATTTTACAAATGTCGGTTGATAAAAATGTCCACTTCAGTTCTCAACGCTGAAGATCTTTGGGATCCAAGTATAGCTATCAAGTTTTATTTATAATCAAAATCAAAATACTTTATTTTACATAGGCCTGCATGGGCACTTATAAACCGTCGACAAAAAGTGCACGGTTCGGGTTGGTCGTTTCCAAGAGAAGAATCGGCAAGAAACTCCATGGTTACTCTTTTAAAATCATTTGGTTTTACAATATTTGAAGTTACAGCTACTACTTAAGTATGGGAGGACAGCGTAGGCAATAATCAGAGTTTTCATACAATAGTCATGATACATTTATACTACCTACATGGACGCATGGAACAAGAAATCGTGTAATCTCCAGAGGGAGGTATTTTTATGAATAACCTCATCTTCATTCAGTCGAAAGCCGACCTCTGCTCGAAGTAGCCAATTACTTGAAAATTGTGAACTCGGCGCTAAACCGTCTCAGCTGTCATAAATCTTTGAAACTCGTTACGGGTAGTCAGAAGCCTGACATTCTTAGGTTCTCAGGAAGTTAGGTAGTCCCTCCAAACTTGCGCTACATTCAGTCACATCCGATCACACTGAAAGCCGCCCCAACATAGCTGGGGAAAGGGTACGCAGATGATGATATTGCCTGCTTGGTGATTCATGCACATTTCTGTGCATTCCGCTGCCACTGGGCCCACAGCCTGGCATCGAATACTTTACAACAAGCCCACTCGAGCGAGGATCAGCCGGAGACACCGCGCTATTGCCATTATTGGCATCAGCTGAATTAATTTTATCGACGCCACGCAGACTATACACTAACTAACTCCTGAGTTCAGAAATGCACTAGATATTATTTAAGTTAAAATTACATCTTTTATTTAATTATGTTGAATAAATTGTTTCAAAGATAGGTTTTTTTACAGTCTCTTCATCTTAAACAGGCTATTTGATCTATTTCTCTTCTATTTATTTGAAGGTAACAGCGTATTTGGTGTTAGATTTGGAAGTAATTTACTGGCTGACAAAAGGGCCAATTAATTTGTATCCCCAAGACATTCATGTAAAAGTTTCGTGGTCACAAGAAAAGAAAGTCAATTTGAGCGATGTCCCAACAACGATCCACATTGAAACGATTCAAACACACCGTCGCCTCGGGGTACACCAGTCAAAGTTAGATAACAAAATGGCTTCCACAAGTTAACATTTGTTCAATTTCCATCTTCATTACTAAAGTATCACGTATAAACTACGCTACTTTTGTGCTACGAAAAAGTGTCAAAACTCGATTCGTCAGGTCAAAGTTAATATCCCTCAGGGGACGGCAGAAATACAAGCCGAAAGCGTAATAAGTGAGCCAAGTTCTCGAGGAAAAATTGAAATTAATAATTCAGATAGAGATGGCGGCGCTTGCAGACTTAATATTGAGGTAATTGGTATATTAAAATATACATATTAAGTTGAGAGACGAAGTGCCCTTTATGAGCTTTGGGATGGTTATTTGAGAATGAATGTAAGTGGGGGTGGAGGTTTTTTTATGCGCATTGTTAAGTTTAGTATATGTTTTATTTATTAATTTGATAGTTTATAAATAAATGAAAAATAAGTACAAAGGTGGTGCTTATGCCTAAAGAAATCCCTTTCAGCACACCTGCGACAGGAGAGTAGATGGAAAAGATGTGTAGAGATAGTGTGTAAAGAAGGGGAGAAAATTGAAAGCAAGTGTAAAGCAGATAACGAATAACAAAATAACGAATTTAAATTTATCATACATTTATATACATAGACACATAACATCACGCCTGTGATCCCCGAGGGTGTAGCTACAAGTAAATTACTATGAATGTTTCAATATGATAATAATGCATGTGAAGGTAGGCAGGAGAAATATATGTAAACGAAGTACATTAAACCAGTATTTGCTCAACCACCGTGTTTAAATGCTGTGTCCCGGTCTCCCAACATAACAGAGGTTTATTATAGGCAAAGACATTTCATGAGTTGTTTAATTGCCATGTAATAGAGGGCGAGATTATCGCCTACAACGGGGTACATATCCAGACATTGTGGCTACTGCTGAGAAACTCGTGATGGAAACTCTCAATAACATTTTGTCCGACCCGGACCACATCGGCACTCGACCAACGAGGCAGTAACAATATAATATATACCTTTGTAACTATGATGAAAGCGCAAGATCATGTTCTTTCATTTACCATGGAGGCATACAGAAACTAGACGGAGTGCCACCTGCTGCGAACCTTATAGTATACTTTGGTCTCATTAAACTTCTATGTACCTAAATGAAGATCTCAGTTCAACCTGTACAGCCTCCTGTACCTAACAACACACCACACACTACTCGCCTTTAGAAATTCACAATACTATGTTTCGGCCTAATATTTCAGTTCCATTTTAGGAAATGATGGCATAGACAATATACCCAACGGCTAGGCGGTGTAGCTTGCATAGAAAACAATTCGTTACGGGGTCGGCTTCAGGTACCTTGTCCATCCCGTCAGATGGCGCTATACGAAGATGTACAGCTTTAACGTCTCGCTGTGGACGACTTGTGTTCAGATATCTGTATATCTGTTTCGTTCGTAAGGGTAAGCCTCTGTGTGAGATGTTGGGTTATTGGATACTGTTGATGGATTTGCATAAAATGTGCTGAAGAAACAGTTATTTTGAGAGATGTTAATGGACAATTGGTTAATATAGTTTATTAACATTAGGTTAAATGTAACTAAGGTATAATTTACTTGCTTGATCTAAAAGAAAATCATGTAAAATACTGAAATTCAGCTGCATCCGGTAAGATTGGAACCCTTTTAGATCAAGATGATCTAAAAGGGTCTCGTCTAGAAAGCTTTGTGGTTTATCTTTATACTTACCTCCTTTTTTTATACAACATTGAATTGTTCAAAATTTTCTACAAACAATATTATTAAAATCTCCTATTCACTTCCAAGACTCAGGCAAAGCCAAATCAATTACATTGTTACGTCTCTGGGCTCCAAATGTGGGCACATTGAGTCTCCTGTAACCTGGCAAACCCCTCCCTCGCATACATCACTGGAGATATCAGAGAGGCCGAGCTTGACGGCCAACGACGATATTTCGGGTCGAGTATAGCCCGCTTTACTAATGCCGACACGATGCTGATGTATCGATATAAGCTCAAAGCCTTGCAATTACTTAATGGGTTTTGCGCTAAATGTTTTCAAAGGTATTAATTACCATACTAACTTATTTCTCAATTATGTTTTTTCCATTATTATGTTAAATATTGTCAAGAAATCTTGCCCAAATAGTAGTTATTAGAATCAGCCGCGTGTGATACAGGTTTAACCTAGTACAGGCATCGAACTTGTTATACCTTCATTATTTCTAAGATTTAACTGTATTTAGTGTGCCAATATTATTTGGGATTAAATATAATGAGCACCAAAAAATACTTTGAGATCCTAATCTACGTTACCAAAAAAAAAATACTAAACACCAAAAAAATTGTATTCAAAGACCAAATATAGTAAATGATCACCAAATTTTGTGGCAAGAAGAACTTAGGAAGCAAGTGCGAGCAAAGCGAGCTCGGGATATTGGGCACCCCGACTCGGACAGGTTAGGTTTGAAGGGGATGGCGGGGTCTAGTGAGCGAGCGGAGCGAGCGAACTAAGACCCCGACATCCCCTTCGTGTTAGGTTACTTTAAACCCTGCAGAGAGAAATAGGAGCCCCGCGTAGCGGGGCTCCGTCGACTCCGCCTTAGTTCGGAGCTGTGTTTTTCAGGTTTTTAATTCTGGTGATCATTTACTATTTCTGGTGATCATTTACTATTTTAGGCAGTATAAAAATGTTGTTTAAGGTTATATTTACTTTATCTGGTGTTATGTTAAACATAAGCCATATTATTTTTGAATAAATATATTATTATTAAAAACAAGGTTCTCTTTCCGGAAATCGTTTGAAGGTAGCTGAGACAGACTTATGTTATAAATACGCTTAGTAAGTGCACTTCATGCCCGGAGAATAATAAAGTTATGGAATATAAATAGCAGGGTGTAAAGTTCTTTAACACACCATTGATAAGCTCCGACCAGACTGGCGTTTCCTCTGATGGGCTACTGCCGACAACAGTCCTGCCGACAGTGTCTGTCAAGTTTTCTATATATTCTTAATTCGCGAAGAACTTTAATATCGAGATTTAGTGTTTTTATGTTCTTAATTTGCGTCATAGATGGCGCTGTTGTACTTTTTGTACTATCATATGCCGCTACAAGCTTTGTACTGTCATATTCTAGTAAAAACATCCTTCAACTTCTAGTAGTTTTAGTGAGGTTATCAGTCTAGTCAACCTGTATGTAAACGCGTAAAATGATATCAGTGATAAAAGCAAGAATTCATGTTACAATCGTTTGGTCTCAATTAGGTCTGATATTTTAATAGTGACGATTTCAAGTTAAACCTAAAATAAAACATGTTGCGCCCACCCCAAGTAACAAGGGACAAGGGCAGGGTGATGATTTCAAGTTAAACCTATAGCTACTAAATTAAATAAATAATTCAATACATCCCTATTTTCTAACACCCTTTGATATAATATAGTTGTTAGTTTTAACTAGACCACTTTAATGAACCAGACTTTTACCAAAAACTTTTTAAAATATAATCGCCTCGCCAAACAAATTTACAAAAGATAGTAAAGGCACAAAAGATAAAGTTATTCATCAGCAATTTATTACACTTTCCACTAAACTTTGACAATTAAAAGGACTTAACAACGGAGTCGAAAGAAAAAAGGAAATAATTACGTTGCTTAACGAGCGCCTCTCAAAGCAACACGTCGCAAACTAACTTTGTAGAACTTGTTCAAGTGTTGCCCTGGACATCGAACAGGGTAGGCAAATTCTTTTACTAGGGAGTTTGTTCCGCCACTTCCTTCCAGCTAGAACATTAGGAAGTGGCGAAGGGTGGGTGGTTTGGGGGAATATCTCAAGTAATTTTTGACGGTCAAAAAGTACATGTTGATTTTAATTTTGTAATTCCTCAGTTCAGAATTTTTACCACTCTTTCGTCGGTCAAGGCGTATCATGCATCAATCTACACAGACCAGTACAGAAATTTGTAAAAAAAAAAAAACATTGAATTGCGGTCTCCCTTAATCGATCGCTTTAAAACAAGTCTTTAACTATTAGAACAAACAAATAAGTTATAAAACGTCCGACAGATAACGCTTGTAAATATTATTCCCTAAATCATTGTTATCTCCGAATATAAAGCACTTAGCGGACTTGCGGATAAAAACACGATTATTATCCGAAACTAGTCCAACACCCCATTTTACTTCATTATTTAGTGTGTCATCGTTTTCATTGTATTTCTTATTCTTTCACTGTTGGACCAATGAACATTGCTACAATCAAGATGGGATCGGACTAATTACCAAGCCTCTGGATCAGAATAAAGGCGTGGTGATTATTAACCTTTTGAACGCCAGAGCATAAACGCACACGCGTGCCTTCCACGCAAGTTCACCCCAAAAACTTACGAAGATCCCATTACATAATTATACAGGAGAAGCAGTGATTCAGTGGTGCCATCACAACAACTTAAAAGTAAAAACTTACTGTCATGAGAATAACATAAATTTCATAATTAAAAAAGCCATCGTTAGCAGCTATGTCTGCAAAAAAACCGTAAACAATTTATTAAAAAAAGCAAACAGACAAACAAAATTAGGGCTCTTCAATAAATATTGAAGCTCAATTAAGTTGATACTGATAGCGCATCAGTCATGAATCTGCGCCTAGGTCATTAGGCAAAGGAAAACAGGCATTAGGCGGTCGGCACAGAGTTGATTAATTGTCGAAGGCCAGAGGCCGGCGGGCTGGGCCATAAATAAAAATAAAATACGGCCTTAAGTCGATACCAGGGTTGTAGGTATCGGGACAAGCCGGTATCCGAGATAACCGCGGAGGATATTTCCGAAAAGGAAAATTGAAATACTATATTTTTCTTTTGTCCAAGTATAGGTGCGGTTTGAAAAGGGTTTTAATATGCTCCCTTGGTTTAATTTACCGCCATCACTTTATACAATTTGTTGTTGTACCTAGTAGTTTTTGTTTTAAAATCTTGATTAAATAACGTAGTTACGGATGTATGTTCTGATCACAGTATTAACTTGGTAACTTTAAGTTTGTCGCTAATCGACCGAAAGAGATACGAACTTAGAGGATTCTGCGAAGATTGTGCTCATAAAGTTTTGGGAAGTCATAGTCGTACCTATGTTTAATTGGGGTAGAACAGAGTGTTTTAGTCAAAGATGTATGTGCACTTTCGGCAGTAGCATGCACTTGCGTATAACTAAGCACGTTTTAATAATGAATTGGGTTAAAAGAGATATACATAATTTCATAATCAGGGGATTTTGTTTGGGAATCAAGACAAGGGTGTCGAATGAAATATAAAACATAATTTTGTGACATAACAATAGGATGAGTAGGTACTTACCTATATCGTCTGTGTCGGATATTTATAATCTCGCCGCCATCCCTGTTTGTTAGTGCGCGATCCTCCGAATCTTCTTCTTCGGTTAAATTCTTTGTGAAAATGTTTCATTCATTGGACTCTTTTCGAGGTAACTAAGGTAGAAAAAAATGTCTCATATTTCGCAGTACAGCCTCCTTTTATAAAACGTTCTTTATTTATATGAGTTTTATTTGTATTACGGTATTTGCTCTGAAAGTAACATAAAGGGCGAAAGTATTTGAACTTCATCTGGCTTATTAATAAATGGGGAGCCAGTTACAAACCAGTAGGTAACCATATTACGTTTTTTCGTGGTTTTGTTTAGTTTCTTCGGATAACTTTACGGCGTGTTTCTTAATGAGGAGGAAAAA
The DNA here is from genome assembly GCA_963082945.1 of Cerastis leucographa. Taxonomy (NCBI): domain Eukaryota; kingdom Metazoa; phylum Arthropoda; class Insecta; order Lepidoptera; family Noctuidae; genus Cerastis; species Cerastis leucographa. The sequence continues at coordinate 19,686,300 of OY720362.1, read as the reverse complement.
GTCTGTCATGTACAAAGTTATAATTATCCGTTCGGACATATCTAGTGTCTGATTATTATAAATTTAACAAGATGCCTAATCACTATAATTGTACTTTTATACGCATGAGCCAACAAGCCATGAAATATATTACAAGCTATATTAGGTGTAGAAAGAATGTCGCGGTCCATTTCGGTTTTGCAATTTATACAGGCTGTTATTTTGCATCCTCGTCAAATTCAAGGAGGTGACTATGCTAATGATTCTCGACCCGAATCAATAATAAAGTGAGTAGGTATTTTTTTCTTAAATACAGAAATCGATAAGTGTGTACCACCCGTGTTTTAAACGCGGCCCGTCTGATCCTCGTCCTATAACCGCGCTTTCACACATAGGTACAAACAATCTCAAACATTTGTTCGACAATTTTTTCCCTTTGGTTGGGGGGGAAGAATTAGAAGAAGAAGCAGCGTTCATTAATAATTAACTAGTTACCATAATTCAAATTGATTATTTATGTCTTTTGTGACAACCTTCTCAATTTTGACGAAGGTGCAAAACAACACCTCGTATTTTGAGATCTACGGCTTACTAATGGTTATGAAGGTTAGCCAATCCGCTGCCAATTGTATTTTCTTTCACTTTCCAGACTTCACACAGCCAAAGTTATTCACATATTATGTCTACATTTACATTATTTAAATTGGACTCTCTATTCAAGAACTTTCCCATTCCCTTCGACTTTGAAACTGGGCGCTCCCTAATCTTTGAAACTGTTGTCTGAAACAAACTTCAGCCTCTCGAAGATAACTGTAGAAGTCGCGTAGACCGTAACATATTGCTGCGAATTTACATTGAATACAGAAGTTACTATGTTTAAGTATTACTAAGTAATTCTGAGAATAACAGCGTTGTTAACAGCGAGAAATATTAGTATGAACGTTTACGAGGCGAGAGGAGTATATATGTAAGGATTGTAGTACGTGGCTATATAATAACAGCCGCACGGGTAGATCTTTAAGGTTATGTCGTGCTTGCCGAGGTTGGCCCGTGGATGGGTTACCATAATTACATACCGAGTTTCCTCCATGCCTTGGATAGCACGTTAAGCCGTTGGTCCCGGCTGTCGTTTGTAGATCTTTGACAGTCGTTACGAGTAGTCAGTATCCAAAAGTCTGACATCAAGTCTTACCAAAGGGTATCGTATTACCCAGTTACTGGGTTGTGGAGGTCAGATAGGCAGTCGCTACATGTAAAATACTGGTACTCAGCTGCTTCCGGTTAGACTGGAAGCCGACCCCAAGATAGTTTGAGAAAAGGCTAGGCAGATGATGATGACGTTGCGATCTGTAGTTTCTATAGTTTGTGCTTACCCCCGTGGGAAATAGTATTATAACATCACGCCAGTTATCTCCAAAGGGTTAGGCAGAGGTGTACCTAATAGTACACCGACACTTTGCCAGTTAAGTTTAAGTCCTATTTAATAGAGGGCTTGCCTATTGCCAACAACTAGGCACAAATCTAAACTCCGTGGCTGCTACTGAGAAACGTCTGATGGAAAACTCCAATAACTCTTTGCCCGACCAGGGAATCGAACCGAGGACGCCGTGCTCAACTGTCGCGCTTGCGACCGCTGGACCAACGAGGCAGTTCAGTTAAAAACATTGCAATGACTTATTAAGATCAATATAGTCTTCCAATCATAGTCATGATGGAGCCTACACCCTGGTCTCAAACCTTAGACAAAATAATGTTTCTATGTTTTGAGGCCTAAATACTATGAATACTAAATAACTTTCAATACATTACTATTACAATAAACAGAGGCAAACCGAAACCACTATCCACCAGAAAATATCCAAAAATTAATAACCGAACAGCTGAAATAACATCTGAAAATATAAACTTACGAAAATATTTACGCGAACAATTGTCGGTGTGTTTTCCCGAAACTGGAGGCCCAATAAATTATGTAAAAACTTTGTTTTACTGTGTCATGAAGGTAAACACTAATAAAAAGTGTACGGAACCAACTTGTCGTAAACTACGTTTATGTGTGTGTAGTCTCTGCGGGAAAACGGGAAAAGGAAGAAACATCAGAAGGCTTAAGTTGAGTTAGACCATCTTAAAACCTTCTTAATGGGATGTAAACATCCGGCTCGAAGGACCAATGTTTAATAACTCGTTGGTAGAAATGAAAGTGGACTTTATATGATAGGCTTGGTGTATTGCCGATATAAATTTACAACATTGAATAGTCCCGGACAAACATCAGGTAATTTAAAAGGAGTTTGAGAGGGTCATCCGTCGCGGTGGGGTCCGAGGAAGCGAGTGTCCGCAGGCCGGCCGGCGCCACCCGCAGCTCCCCTCGCTCGCCGATGACGTTGACGATGACGCGTAGGTTGTTCACGTCGCTTGCGCGTGTCGCCTGCGCGTGCCGACTGCGTGTTTGTTGGGTGCGATTCCCAACACAATCATCTTCCTGCCTTGGTCTTATTCTACTTGGGGTCGGTGCAACACATTTTCTTCTTCCATTCTCCCCTTTTAAACTTCACGGCATCATTTACTTCTTTCTCTTTCATATCACTCCTCACACAAACCATCCATCTTTTCTTCGGCCTTCCTCCCTTTACAGGGATATACTCGGGCATAACAGAAAAGAAACATAGCTCATGGTATCTGGTACCTTATGTTATACGAATACATTGAGGTTCAATACCTCAGTTGATGAATATGGCAGGATTTCTTTCTGGATAGTTATTTCTTGTTGTCTTTTAATAATTAATTATAATTTTCTGATTGGAATGAAATTGTAAATGTACAATAGCGTGTTTCTTTTTAATTAATTTAAATCTATCTCATCTGGATGACTTTAATTGTAGTGATTGGTTGTGAATTGGCTTTTTGAGTGGGGAAACGATATTAATGAAGAGTTGCTAGCAATTGACTTTCTGCGTTTCATTTTGAGATGACATTAACATTTTGGTGCCTACCAATTGTTGTCTTTGTTTTTTTGACTGCAATCGATCAGTAGTAACTGTAGGGTCCCTGCATAAAAAGTTTGTGTAAACATCACGGGACATTGCATTGGAATACGGTATTGTCATACTATTATTCAGCTATTGGTAATCCGTGGTTTCTTAACTATTTTGGTTACAATAAGCTGATTTATAACAAAGCTATTGTTGTAATACATAATTAAAAATAATAGGAAAGTACATAAAATCCGTTTCAGGTGCTAAATTAATTCTAAAGCTAATATCAGATTATTTTCTCAATTCTTCTCTTGATTGGAAGCTAAAAGCTATTTAAAGCTATTTTAAGGTCATCAAGGCTTTAGTAAGGTGTACTCTTGGAAAATAAATTGAAAATAAAATAACCATTAGTATGAAAGTCATTAAGGTAAGAGTTCTAAGACATCGTCAATTCGTTGTCTCATTTCTAAGTAAGTAAATAACTAGTAAGGTTGGTAGTAGTAAGTGCTAAATTTAAGTGGCAGAGGGCAGGCACAGGGCCGAAAAGTTCGGGAGTGGCAACCGTGAACCGGAAGACGTTACGTTGATAGGCCTCCCACTAGGTGGACCGGATGCCTTGGTGAAGGTGGCAGAGATCCGTGTGGCAACACTTGAGGGAGGACTATGTCCAGCAGTGGACGTCTTTAGGCTGAAATTATGATGATGATGAAGTAAGTAAATTGAGGCATACAATTCAGAGTTAGTAAGCAGAACCACATTCTCTGGATTTGACTTGTTAGAACGCCAAATATCAGTATCAGCAGAACGGAAACAGTCTATTCAATAAGTCGGAAAAATGCTAACATTAAAAAGAAAATACTCAGCCGTTAACAAGGTTTCCAACCAACCTCAAGTCAGCATGAGCTAGTTCTAGGTAGAAAGTGTCATAAACAGGCAATGCGAGGGTATCGGCCACAAAACTTTCAGCAAATATGTCAGAATACAAGTGGAAATAAGTAATAGTCCCAAAAAGTAGTGTGTTCAATTTAATAGCAATAAGTCAGTGAAAGCGCGTGGCGTTCGCTTGACGCAGCGATTTCACACTTAAGTGTGTAGCCTCCTTTACACTGTCCGATTTTATTTTATAACTCTCCCTCATAATATTCTTAATAGGGACTCTATTTTCATAGTTTCTAAGAAATTGAAATGAGTTTTTGTAACCAATTAAGCTTGCTTTTAAGTTCTTTTCTTCGAACTTTTAAATGTACATGACAAATGTTTTTTTTTCTTTTTTTAGTAATTAGTTTTAATATTTTGCTTACAAAAACATGAAATGTTAATTTATATTGGTATGTTTTTTTTGGAGCTCTATTTTAAAAGCATTGTGAAATCTTTTGTATTGTTAAGTTACTATTACTATAAACTTTTTATTATTGCTTTGCGTAAAGTGATGTCGTTGTGATCAGCGTTTGTTACAATGGCGAAGTTTGTGTTAAAAGGTGAAAAACTTAGAAAATGTGTAGATCTTCTAGAGCGTAAGACTGCATATATTATGCCGTAAAACACCCTCGATTATTTGAATAATTGGAATTAGATCAGATATTGACAGTCGGAAAATACACTTTTGATACGACCCCCAGCCCCGATACGATCCATTAAAACTAGATTAAAAATCGTGTGTTCTAAAAGCCCCTGGTCACGTACAGTCAGCGTTTCTTTAACAAGTGAGTGTTTATTTTTGCCACCCACTCGGCGACGGAGCCCACTGCTCACTGCCCACTGCCCAGTACTGGGAGTGGGATTTTCGGCGCTTTGTGAACGAAGAGAGGAAGCTATTTCATATCATTTTAGAGTTTAGAGCTAAAGGTTTTGGTAAGTGTGAAGTGTTTATTTGACATAGCAATCTGCTTTTATGTGTATTGTAGATATTATGCTTTAGAAATAACAGTTGACAGACCTGCTGTCGATGTCGAATAGTTACTTCTGTTGTTTAATTGGGAAGAAACGGATCCCATGTTTATTATCTGTAGATTATATTTGGTGAAGGCTTTATGGTTGTTAAGCGTTAATGAATGTTAATAAAATGATTAATTACCCTTTGGTACCAAAAATATGTAAGTTGACATTGTTAAAAGCTTATTAATGACTAGACATGCCCTATACTCATGGAAACGTATTCCCATGGTCAGCCTCTATGTCAAGTTTCATCGAAAACTGTTCCGCCAGTAAAGCGTGACTCTGACGAGGCAACAGACAGGCACATATAACATACACATAATACGTTTACACTTTAAAATATTAGTGTTGGTTTTCAGAAAACATTTTATGAGGACTGAACACTTTGCCATTGTCTTGAATATTGTGAAAAAATAGTTCAGCAGTGCTGCATAATAATAATAATAAGCAAAGTTTAAATGAATGCCCAGACAAGATAACAACCTGAAATCACGCAAAAACAATCGCAGCGACTTCAAAGTCGATTAACTCGCAAAAATATTGAAGCCGTCCAATTTTAATTAAGTTTTCAACTTCCAAAAATACTCGAAACATAATTTGGTCCATCTTTAAAGTCTGTTCGAAATGTTGAAAGTACCAGGAGTTGTACGAGTTTCGTCCGACCAAGATATGTTCGCAGTTAAGGAAATTGATAAAGTTTGTAACGGAAAGGTTGGAATTATTGAAAGTCGTGAGCACAACAAAATTCAATAAGTGACTGTCACTGATTGGGAAACTCTGGGAGGGTGTATCGGAGTGGCGGGGGGACATGCCACGGGAGGTAGCGGTGACAGCGTCAGCGAAGCTTGTGGGCTGTATTTAAATAAGAACTTTCCATTAAAAGATACTGCCGATAAACTGCGCTGTGAGTTGTTTAAATAAATTTTCTACCAAGTAGAAGAAAACGGAACAGAGTTTCACAGTTCTCTTGCTTATTCTGCTTTGTTAGAGAGTAACCTGAGTATCCTTGAGTAACTTTATTATGGGCATAGGATCTCTCGCCGTCATTTTCCGATCTATCGATCCAGTTTTTATGTCGAACGCTCGACGTTGATAAAGGCACTTGTTTAAATTTGAAAACATACTATTGTATGACAAAAAAAATAGTGCGTGGAGTTCCTCCGCGCGGAAGAAGTGAAACTTCGTAATACTACACGCATGCGTTGGAGTGCCACGCATTCACTCTCGCTCTGTCTCTTTCTCTTACGTTTCCCCCTCCAAGGTAGCGGGAAACGTTAAACTTGTTGGAAGTCACATAAAAGTTTCACTTCAAAAAATACAGGCGCTAAAGGCAATGAATGTTTGCCTTTAGCGCCTGTATTTTTTGAAAAAAAGGCAAACATAACGGTACACGCTAAAGGCAAACATTCAAACGGTAACCATTTCCACACACAATCGCGACCGCTCATGCGTCACACCAACCCTCATACTTCCTTGACTTGTAAACGTTTACGATGTTTTCTTTCAACTACAAGCCAGTGTGTTTATGTCCTGCGCTCAACGAGTTTTTTACTTTATCACCGACTTTATTGGTACTTTCTCTTACTGCCGCTACTGCTACAGATAAAAGTACAAGTTACTGCCCTGCGAGGTTTACACGACAATTAGCGATCTACATAAAAGTAAATAAGATAAATTGTAAATAACATGAAGTTGGTAAACAGGTTTATTGCTGATAAAACGTAATTTGCTAATGTTATGTGACGGGGGTAGGTTTCTTTCTTATGATGTACCTAGTGACTACTGTTATTACTATTGACATTACCATGTGTCATATGCTTATACAGGGTGTAACGGAAAGGGTATATACATCCTTAAGGGTGTGCTACAGACCATCAAACTGAACATGTTTCTCAACGTAAAACAATTTTTGCAGCTAAAAAAAAATTTGCTAGAAAAGTTGGTAGATGTCACATGTCTTCGAATTTTTAGTTCTAGGACATGCTGGTTTCCTCACGATGTTTTCCTTCACCGTTTTTGAGGGCAGCGGTGATGAAATAAAGTACACAAAGTAATGCGCCTGCCTGGGTTCGAACCCACGGCTTACTGCTCGTAAGTCGGGGCTGCCACCACTGGGCCAGCGCTGCTCTCGTTAGCAGGTTCAGCATTGGAAATTATCATATTAAATTTAGTCATCGTAATTATTACAAAAGGTATAAACATTACATTATTAACATTTTAAGCATTTCATTACATTACATTTATTTCATCACCTTACATTCATTTACTTACTTATTTTACCATTTAGTTTATATAGACGAGGCATTGATAATCAAAACCCGTCAATTCTAGACACGTTCAATACCTGCTCGTACAAGCCAGAAAAACAAAACAAACCAACACCTGCCCAACACAAGTATAACAAATGTGCGTTATCTACCGTATAACTTGCTATAATTCCATAAGGGATGTTTTTATCGCAGGCCTGCATTATGCGGGTGCACGTTTGTACCCCGCTCTACCCCGCGCCTCATAAACATACATAAATGCAGGATTAATGAAAGGTCGCCATTGCTGCCTTTTAGCGAGGCGCCTCGTTTTTTGTGCCCGTTCTTTATGTGGAGGCACGGATTACTCTTGAGGCAATGAGTGGATGACGGGATTGCGTTCAATGGGAGCTGATGGTGTGGACTGCGCGTACTTAATTAGTTTTTCGTTGTTAATTGGGGAAAGCGAACCTTTTTTTGGTATGTTTGCAAACAACTTGATAACTCAGACAACCTTTCGTAATGCGGTTGTCACTATGAAGCAACGCAAACAAATATGCATTGTTCGGGTTACAAGTTTTGAAATAAGTACGAAATAAATAATGTCATTGAATTATACTTGACTTTAGAAATAACATTCCTGTTCTCTTTAGTCTAAAGTTTTGTTATATAGAACAGTTTTGGTCCCAACTGTTATTTGACCAACTCACCTTCACTTAATTCTCCTGCCATTCACTCAATTATAGTTAGAATCGACGCAGTTAGTAGAGAGTTTCTTCCACTTGGTACCGTACTTTTCATTTCTGTCTAACAAGACCATCTTTCACATATCCCAATCATGTCAAATTTTGATCTGAAATCATTTAGTGGTAAGTGTTGGGAATCTTTTGAACAAAAACTACAATATTTACGTTAAATGAGGTTCCAGAATCAAAGAAAGTACCATAGTAGCTGACCATTAAAATTAATAGACCAGTTATTTTTATTTCCCAAGTACAGACTCTGGACTGGTAAAATAAAAAAAAAAAAACCCCTAAATAGCATATTAGTAAGTTAAGTGTGTGAATTAGCATAATATAAACGTGCTCATATCAAAAGAGCTAACTTAAAAACTAAGCTAAACACACTCAGAGTGAGTCCTTAAGGTGGCTGTAGTGTATTGGATAAGCGGAAGCGGGGTGGAGAGAGTTGGGTCTGATTTAGTAAAGATATGGTCAAACCAGGGTGGACAACTTGCGGACGCGGCTCAGGACACCTGACTCTGACCGATAATATGCTGAAGTATCTGTTAGTGTCCGGCGTGACCAAACCCAACTGCGCCAAAAAAGGAACCTATGTCATGGGGTTGACGAATAAGTTCGTCATTGTAGAGGATTGTCTCTGTCACTCATGCCTGGCTGTGTATGTCCAATATTTTTTAACCATGCTCGTGTTACTAATTAAATTATTTAGGTTTCAAATCAATTATCAATTCTCACCTCGTTATGAAACAATGTAAGGTAGCACATCAACACGAAAAAAAAAACAACGTTATGATTTATATCACACCAAATGAAAGACCGCATTATCCTCTTATATTTTTATTTCGTTTCATACCCGCCGCCATTCTATCCGCCCTATCCATCAACAAGCCACCAATAAAGAAGTCTATTCACGAATTTACGTAAAACTTCTAACACTTTTTATCACTTACATTTACAACGTAATAAATCACCGACAATCCCGTGTCTTACAACTTGGGCCAAGTTATTTAAGTGCCATTCTTAACAATGTTTGGCTTCGACGTCGTTACGACGTAAACGCTACGAAAACATGGCTCCCCTTTGAAATAACTTAAAAGAAACTGCCGGGAAATTTATACTGTCATTCATTAAAACGAGGAAGTAAGGGTCTCCGCTCATTTGGAATGACCGGCGCTGACGTGACGCGACGTGACGCGAGTTGACGTGACATGCTACGTGAGACTAATGGTGTTTGACACTTGTGTCTCTTTTGACTAGCAGCAATTTCGTTTGGAGAAATTCTAAGCGGCAAATCGGTAAATCTACGCTTGTTGTGGTCTTCTTTCACTAGATGAGTGGCTGATCTTTACATGTAAAGTCCATTCCAGTTGTTATAAAAGTAAATAGGTATGCACTGTCGTGTACGAAACAAAACGAGTATGCAAGGATCGCAGGTAACGTTCTTCAGTTTCTGGCTAACTCCATTTGGAAAAGGCATGACTGATCAAAAGGCAGTGCTTCCATGTAAACGACCTTTAGTTATATTAAGTAAAAGTGCTCCTATGACCTCACCACATAAAACAGGCTTCATAATAATTTCATAGCCGTCGCGGGCCGCTCCGATAAAGTGTACTGAGACTCTAAAGCTCTGCAAAGTGGGTTATACAGGGACTTAATTTTATTTTTTAATGACATCAATTTGACGAGACTCGTAAGATGTCGCCTTCACCTCCAGAACTCGCGTCTTTTAAATTTGGACGGTTTACGAGCTGGTTTTATGGCACGACCAATCTCAATTTGAATATATTGTCTACGTGTACCTATGGTTTAAGTTACGTTCTTCATTTTTATGATGCCTCTGTAATCAGAACAGTTTAATTTAAGCTAGAAATTAGAGTACGTTTAAAACAAAAATGAGCAGTATTTTCTATACAAATTTATTCGTATGTAGCATGTATCAGCTTTCGCTGAATACGTTTATAGCATTCATCAGACGATTCTAAGTTCTAATTCTGCCACAGCTTGAAAACACACCAAAAATAAATAACAGAAAGCAACTAAAAAATCGTAACTCGTATAAATGTATGAGGATTATTGTGCCAAATTAGATGGCAGGTGGTGAAAAAGTTATTCGATCGCAGCGCCCTCTAGGGACTTCGGCCAATAAAGGACGGATGAAAAAATGGCTGCCCTGACGTGATCGAACGGCCTTCCCTACTTTGTCCTGTCCCAAGGCCTGTTACGGCCTGTTGGAGCATTTGGAGGCCTTTTGAGGCCTATTTACTGTCGTTACGGTGCATTTTGAGTTTGAGAAAAGGGTACGTTTTTGTTGATGCATGGAAATAGCCGGTCTGTGGATGCCTCGTGTCCAGAATAGCACCACTTTTCGTACAATTAGAAGTCAATACAGTTAGTCAAGTCTGAAAATCATAATTTCCTCTTTAATGAATAGGAAATAAAATGATGAGGGCAGTAGTCTGATTCAAGATTATTTATTTGCATGAAATATGGTACATATGGTCTTATAAATAACAAGGTTTCACATATTGCGCCGTCTTATATCAGCATGCTTATGATGAAATATAATCAATATTAAATGATCATGATGATCACAGATTATATAACCACTGTAAAAAAGGCAATTACACCAGTAATAAACTGCAAAATAAATTAAAATATTATAAAATCTGTGAGAATCTCAATTAGTTCGCAAGAACCTTGTTAGCGGGAGTCGTAGCAATAATACAAGTTTAATTAATTTCATTCAGTTTCATTCGTGCAACGGATCTCGCTTGTTTTGTACAGCGGCAACGGAGAAATGCAGAGGTAAGTTTTATAATGTAGTTGGATGCTTTTAGTTAGTATGTATTTAAAATAAAAATAATCGTTCATAGATTATAAGATATCAGCTTATGCAAAACAACTATGGAATCTGGTTTGTACCATTTTGTTTTTTAATTTGATAGGTTTTTTTTTACATATCACATAAGATAACATTTAATAAAGGTGGTTTCGTTATTGATACTTTAAGTAATTAACTATACCAGCACCCCTATTGAGTAACACACAGCATACTTTTTTCTGGATTTTTAAAGATTTTGAACGCATTCGCCATTTTGTTGAAAAATACATGATCCCCACACCTCAAAAACGAACTGAAACCGAATGAATGACATCGGGAAGTGTGTTGCCCAATCAAAATATATAAAATTAGAAGTCCTAACTGACTGAGATATCATGGCGCAGCCTAAATTGCTGCTCCTAGAGACATGCAATTTGGAGAGTGTGTTGTTTGTGAAGAGTAGGTATCCACTAAGAAAGGGTTTTTCGAAATTTCACCCTTAAAGGGGTAAAAATAAGGGATGAACTGTGCAACGGCGTTGCTGTTTTGAATGACACTCCGTCATCCAAAACAGCAACGCCGCCAATCAATTATCATAACAAAATAACCGATAAATGATTGATTGATTACCAACTTTCCACCATCCCACATTCAATACAAAAAAAAAACAAATTCTACCAATTCCACAGATCGCGCCATTTTGTATGTGATTGGCAATTTGTATGTCGCGTCACGCGTTACATTGGTTAACTCGTTATTAAAACGAGCCTCGATATCACCATACCTGTTCTTAACCCCTGCCTTTGATCTTCACTCTTTGATGTCTTCTGATTGAGACCTACATTTACTTTGTGACCCCTGAAAAGGGCTTACCAACCTAGCAAAACATTCACTGCAATTCCAACCTTGAAGTGGGGGGTGTAAGGTTCTATTTTCAGTGTATGATGTGTCATCGGTTTCGCACGAGTAAGAAACCATGTTTTTTCCGTATATCAACAGATTTTGTAATGAGCAACGGGAGTTACGTTCCGTGGTACAAGTGCAAATAAGTGTGTTATCATTACAGCGACCTGGTGGGTAGCGTGTTTGATGTCGGAGCGAGGCAGTCTCTTGGGTGCCTGCGTGATCGAGGCAGATTGGTGACGTTTGAATTTTAAGTAGTTTTCTTAAGGTTGTAAGTGACACGTCTTGTGGAGGGTGAAATGTTGTTTTGTTGATATTGGCTCGTGCAGGTTTTCGTTTTATTAACATATACACATCCACGTGTATTCATTGATCTGATAGCTCTGATATATTTTTAAGGACATGTAAAGTTTTTTTGTAGTTCTCCTGTATCGGTTGTCCCCGACATTGTCGTAAGCTAAGGCTCTGTAGGTGATGATGATTGTTAGTCACATCTTTTTTAGGTTCGTACCCACCTACAACCACTTAAGGTGATAACCTTGTGCAGGTCTCAGGAATCCTCTGTATGCAAAAAGCACAAGACCGGTTGATGTGGCAACGGACAGAAACCTAAGGCAGAGTTGAAATGATGATGATGAGGTACCTAAAAGCAATTAAATAAAAAAAGACAAGAGATTCATTATTGTGGCAGAAACATTAAATTTGAATTTCATTATAAATGTCAACAAGACATAACACGTGACACATGGCTAAATTATAACAGCCGCATGGGTAGATCTTCAAAGTAAAGCCGTGCTTGCGGAGGCCGGTCCGTGGATGGGTGACCATAATTACATACCGAGTTTCCTCCGTGCCTCAAAAAGTCAAAGTCAAAGTCAGATAGGCAGTCACTTCATGTAAAATACTGATGATACTCAGCTGCATCCGGTCAGACTGGAAGCCGACACCAACAAAGTTTGGGAAAAAGGCCAGGCAGATGATGATGTCAACAAGACATAATGAAAGTATGGCAAAGTGTCCGGCCGGCCATATGTCGGTGGCAATGTCCCGCGTCGTTTGTGTTCGCGACAGTAACTTTATCTGCTCTGCGCCCTTCACCAACAACTCTACGAGTATACAGAATGATGTTATTTGAAGATTGCGAATCATATTTTGAACCATTTTTAACTTGATCTTAATTTTAGCTCTGAGCTTCACAGATCAGCTAATGTGAATTTACAGGTCACTAGCTTTCGCGCACAGCTTCACTCGTTGTGGTTGTTAACCACGGAAACTTTTAAAATGTGACTCTCCTTCAACCCATGACTCGGGGATAATATAGATTCCCATTAGTGAAGTAATTTTCAAAATCAGATCAATAGTTCCGAAGGTAACCACCGACATCGAAACTCAACAACATACAAACTTTATCTTTTTTCAAAATATTAGAATGATAAATAAGATTGAAAAAATAAAGACAAAATTCAATGTCCACCTTACTTTTAACCGGCTTCTAAAACAAGAAGGAGGTTCTCAATTTGAATGTATTTTTTTTAAATGACTTATAACTCAAAACCAAAACAAAAATCGGAAGTTCGAGACTTTTGTTAGTTTGATTGTTTTTTTGCCACCGACTCTTGAAATAAAAGTTGCACTTTCTAGTAAGTATTTTTTAAAGCTTTTTAAAGTTTTAAAAAGTTTAAATCTAAGAAACACTAGTAGATCTTATTTACTGAAATTCAGTAGCAAATTGATATTTTTACGGTGCCTCTGTGAATTTATTTGCTACTACTAAACGGTTCCCCCGTTTAGTAGTACAACACAAAATGTATTTTAGTTTCAATAACTGAACAAAAGTTACTAACTTTTATGTGCCTTTACTGTATGATCACTGGTTGTGTCTTGAAAAAGGCTTCAAATAAAAAAAAAAACTGTAATTAATTGAACTCTTCCTAAAAACACACAATACAAACAGGCAAAAAACCTCAGCGCCCATAATTCTTCATCCAGCCAGTCTTCATCAATTGCGGCTTGTTCTCGCCTAATCTTCCGCGCATCAAATATTTAACGCTTAGAGAACACCTTGTATAGCGGTGCATATTTAAGGCGCTACTCGTAAGGCTTTATAAGCCGCTGAGTAATGAGCTTGTCCGTGTATGCACTTGTTCGCAATAGTACCGATGTTCGGCTAATTGGACAGGCAGACAAGGTCAGGTGAGGTTATTTGATAAGTTTCTGGGTTTAAGACATGAGATTGAAGGTGAAACTTGAATGAGGTTGGAACAGCAGCGTAGAGGTTGGCATAAACAAATGAAAGGCATACCTACTGATGATGATGATTTAAAGACCGTACTCTTCAGACTGACATAAGAATGTGGATATTGGTACAAGTAAAGAGAAGGAATAGGGTTCAGCAATGTTTAAAGTCTGCCAGTAGATGATGATTGTAACAATGATTCTCTCAGTTGAACCTAGGCAGCTTAGATTGCAAGAGATAGAAAATAAGCTAGCAAGAATAAGTCTGTACCTTAAAAGACGTGTAAATGTGTTTGTAAAAACCTATGTCCAAAATAAAAATCATTTATCATTGCTAGAAAGTTGTCTCCAATAAAAAAAAAAAAATCTATCTTGAAAGTTGTTGTCCTTTGCAATCACACTGAAATGTACTGCAGAAACAATATTTATTTCACCCTTGTCTAGGCTTCAAGTAAGTAGTTGTCATATGATAACTGAGACTTCTCACAGTCGTAGGTAACAAGTATACAGTTCTCACGTATAAACGTACATAATTCTAAGGCGAGCAAGTAGTGCGGGGAGGCCCAGGAAGCGTGCAATGCCTACCTATGACTCTAGAAATCTAGAATCAGTAGTGTTGTCAGTCTGTAGAAGCATTTATAATTACTTTACTACCAACCTCTTGCCGCTCTTGTAATGTCGTTGTTATCATAATTGGATTTAACGACGTCAAGTATTACTAAACACAGATCTGCAAAATTTGGTAAAATTTCAAAAAACCAACCCTGTTTATCTTCGAGCTTAACCACAATATCACTAGGTTAAATATCGGTATTTTTTAAATGTCTAATTAGTTACCTATATAAGAAAGTTCCCAAAAACGCCTATCTTTGTAATAAATGAAACAGCACTTCTCTACCAGCTACTCCAGACTTCTCAGATCCTAGCCCTACTTGTAAACACGGGCAGCACCGGGGAGCGTGCTACGTGCGACATTGGAGCCGGAATCCGTGGCAGTGCGGCGGAGCGTGTAAGCCTGCGTGTCGGGTGTCGGGTCGGGCAGACGGCGCGGCGGCCGGACTGCGCTATGTGTGCATGTGCATGCAGCTGTATGTACTATGTGCACTAGTATGTAGGGAGGTGTTAGTCACATGCTTTTTTGCAATACCATAACATATTCAGGTTTAGGTATGAATAGAATGGCGTAATGCTGATTCAATGGTAGCTAAGGGCAAAGATTATCTTTCTCTTACCCTAATCCCAATTTATTTGAGGTCGGCGCAGCATGTTTTTTTCTTCCAGACTTCTCTATAACTAGTCATCTCAGCAAAAAACGTCTGTTTGCCTAATAAACTCAAATGAAATGACAAATAGTCAGTTTATATTTGTTTGCGGTTTAATTGGATGCAGTAAAAAGCAAGTATTCGTGTATTGGAGAAGCCGGGCGAGGCGAGGCCGACATATGTAGGTACCTACTATTTTTTTTTTTTTTTTCAGAATTTTAATCCGTGTCATTTACGAATAAAACACAAAACAAAACGACGTAAATCCGGGTCGGCCCGCCTTGAATTGTCGTCAAACCATGATTTTGGAGTCTAAAATAAAATAAATAAAGTACTTACCGCATCGCCGTTTCCAATTTTGTCTGTTCGAAATAAGCAATCAGTTTGTTAAAGTTTCTAACTAACTTTTACAAGACTGCAAAAATGTTGTTGTGTATGTTTTTGTATGTCTATCTTTGTGAAGTCATCAGTACGCCCTCTCCTTATAAGATCTCCACGATTTAACGATTATATTTATGGCAGAGGAGTACCTAATAAGTACCTAATAGTACACCAGTTATGTTTTAGTCCCATGTAATAGGGGTCGAGCCTATTGCCATCGGTTGATGACGGGCACAAATCTAGACTTCGTGTGCCTAACCCGGAAATCGAACCCAGGACCTCATGCTCAGCAGTCACACTTATAGCCCAACGAGGCACTAAAAGAGTTGAGGCTAGAACTTTACCAAAATGATTAAACTTCTCTTCAGTTATTAATAAGGGGAACTAATAGAAATGCATTCCATAATCCAACATCTATACAACTAATATCCCCCCCGCGTCTGGATGCTGTATACTGGATGTAATCCATCCAGTCCTCGCTCCATGAACTAGTCGTGAAGTGCCAATTAAACCCGCAGCCCGGTGTACCCTCGTCCTCAGTTTTAGCATAATGCTTACAAAGACCCATCTTATACCCCGCCCCATTTGCCCTACTTGCCCCGCTTGCCCTCAAAACTGGTGTTTACTGTTAAATATATAGATTGATCTCGGGTATTTCTAGAATAAATTATCATATGTTTCAGTAGTGTCAACCGTCTTGTGTGTAAGTTTTTAGTAATAACAACATTGAAATTGCTTTTTGGCGAGACGAAAACATTTGAGGCAATTCAAATATTTTGAATTAAAGCGTCAAAATCATAATTGTACCAACAGACAGACACAGACTAACTTTCTGATGGTAATTGACAGATTTCTCGAAATTCACAAGTGCCATAACTTTAAATCAACTTCGACTAATATTTCAAGGTAACTTAGCAAGTTGTTCACAATAAACAGCAAATTAAACAACACCTCAAAATACACAAGCAAGTAGGTATCTAAGAGCCGTTATCAACTCTGCGAGAAATGTCCACATATTTCACGAAAACAATACTATCTCGAGAAACCACCATATCTACGAGAGTATAAAACAAAACACTCGCGCAATTATTACTAAATCATTGCTCAACTGGTACAATTAAAAGTTGCATAATATCACCTCTGGGTAACACCTAAGTCCGTACGTTAGTTACGCACGACCGGCGACTCGCAAGCAACTCGCAAATTCACAAAATGGCCGATTTAAATCTGTTTTGTGGGTACGAGAGGCGAATACCAAAATTTATCTCTTCACTCCACTGGTTTGATTTGAAATTATCGTCGTTAAGGAGTTACGCACTTTCTGCGCCAACGAGTTGCCACTGTGATTTCAGATTTATTTTGCAAACTTTAAAATTGTACCCGCAAAAACTTTCTTCGACCTTTATCCTCTTCTTCATAAAACTCAATTTTATCTAGCAGATGGTCACCTGAATAGCAAATGTAAGTTGGTGTTTCCCACCCTAAAGGTAAGGGGTTCCTGAATAGGTGTTTTTCCTGTAGCTGGTGGATGTGATTTTCCTTAAGGCTGTCAGTGTTGTGCATGTTATGGTACTCGTAAATATTGTGGATTTTCCGCTGGATGCACCGTCTCTTTGTGGGAGCGCTCACGCGTTGCTTTCCGGGAGGAAGCCGGAGGTCTAACGGGTATGCCGCTAAACTACTCCGGATAATAATAGAAGGGTAGCTAGTAAATATTGGAGGGATGTTCAGTAGAAATATAAGATCTTTGTTGAGTTTTTTACGTTTACCTCAACAGAACATCAAGAATTTTTTGTATTGGGATAATTATTTTCATCAATCAGGTCATTTCAAATCTTCTTTAGTTTAATGCGCAGGTGGAACTTGACCAGAAAACCTTAAAACATTATATTCTTCTTAACATACTTTATGCAAATTACTATAGTGTTCTAATGATGCACGGTTAATAACCATCATAACCCACAAATTTTTTGTCTTACACTGTTGCTGTATGCTTACCCAATTTTTTATTATTACTTAGAGTTCTACTCACCCTATAAATTGGAGTCTCAGCGTTAAGTTAGCTCTTTTCCGTTCGCGTCGAGTATTTTTGAAAGATATTGTCACCCTTGTACTATAGAAGTTGGCAATGGGGTAATGGCAGACGTATTTTGAAACAAAATGTGAAAATTTTTATTTATTATTATTAATAATCATATGTCATAATACATGGTTGTTTGAACGGTGATCCCCAAACTAGACGTTAGTCTGTATCTTGGGGATCAGAGTTGTACATATTCTTCATATCCAAAAGGTCGTACATAGTGATTATTAACAAAATCTAACAAAAAGTAAAGTTAATGACTTAAATAAGAGCAACTAAAATAAATTAAAGAGTTAATGAGTTAATAAAAATTAAACAAACATTATAGAGAAAAAAATAAAAATAATTAAAAGTGGTAACAATAACAAAACTCATTCAAGAAAATTCAACTTTAAATGTGTGTGTATCTTTGTTTGTGTGTGTGGGTGTGTGTCTGTGTGTGTGTGTGTGTGTGTGAGTGAGATTAGGAGTGGTGTCGGTTGTGTAGTCTTACTTGTTTTGCAACTATCTGTAGATAATCCTTTCAGTTTCGTCGTAGGAGAGTGTAAGGAGCCAGTTCTTTATGACCTTTTTACACAGGGATATTTTGAGGTCTTTTATGTTGCAGTTCTTTACAGCTTCGTTATATATGCGTGGGAATAAATAGTTTGAGGAACGTCTTGCCATAAGAGAGTTTGCTTGGGGAACGGGTATCCTAAATATACGCTTTGAGATTATCTCTGTGTAGTCTGGTCTAGATTTTAATTTTTTGTGTGTTTGTAGGACTGCATTTAGGAGAAAAATCTGTCGGACACGGAGGACCGGGAAATCCTTATAAAGTTGGTCGGTTGAATACAATAAAGGTTTCTTGAGCATTACTTTAATGACGGCTCTTTGTGCTCTTTCGGCTTCAATAAATGCGGCCTTACCTGCGCCACCCCAGACAGAGATACCATATTGGAGGACGGACTGGCAGAGACCAAAGTACACAGTGCGCAATATAGGAGTGGGTGTGCAATCACGTAGTTTTTTCATGATGTAGATAAGTTTCCTGATTCTGCCGGATAGTGCGTGTATTTGCGGTTTAAAGGATAAGTTCTCATCTAAAGTAATTCCCAAATATTTCATGGATTGTATACGCTCAATCTTAGTGCACGAACAGCCCACAGGTCGAGGTTTAGGGTTTTGGGAGCAAGTATGAAGTGTGAGAGTGAGGTTTTGCGGGGGTCTTGATGTCTTGGTTTTGTAGAAAGTAATGATCTTAGTCTTTTTGACGTTTAAGGTTAGTAAATTCCTATCAAGAACTTTGGTAATTGTCAGTAGTCCCTCTGCAGCATTGCAGTACACCTGGTCCCAATTTGCACCATGAAATATGATCGCTGTATCATCTGCATAAGCTATTATTTCAGCGCTGGGAAGAGAAGTATTCAAGATATCATTCATATAAAGTAAGAAAAGCGTCGGACCAAGTGCACTACCTTGCGGGATTCCATAGTTGATAGGGAGTGTGCTGCTAGAGATATCACCGAGCTTGACAAATTGCCTTCTATTGGACAGGTAGCTTTTAAGCCAATCTAGGGGAGTACCGCGTATACCTGCTGCTTCCAGCTTCTTTAAAAGGAGATCTATTGAAACAGTGTCGAAAGCCTTGGCCAGATCTAGGAAAACGCACACAGCTAAATGCTGCGCAACTGTTGTGCAACAGCATTCTCAAGTTATAAAAGTATCACAAAAAGCCTCAGTCTGCCACAATGCCTCATTTCCCCGAAGGGTAGATGGTTAAGGTTGTGTGTGTAATAAAATAAATGTCTAAAATAAACCTAGTTCTCGGCAAATCTGAACAAAAACGTGGCTTCTTTGGCAGATATTATGGCAAAGTCCTATGCCATAAACATGATTGCTTTCGAAACTGAAAACGCATTCAATCTGTTTACTATTACATTAAAAAAATTATGGTACTTTAGGGGTATGAGGAACAGGGTGTAAAGTTCCTCAATACTCCTAAGAAGAGGGAGGATCTTCCGAACAGACAGGTGTTATGTCTGGTGGGCAACTGCCCAACAATTGTTGTCGGATTTCTCTATATACTCTTAAGTCGATGTAAACTTTGCTTGCAAGATGTAGGAAATTGATGTTAGTTCTTCCGTCGTGTCATAGATGGCGCTGTAGTATTTTTTGTAGTAAGTTGCTTTTTCAACGTCGCTACAGTACTATTATATTATATTTTCAGAGAATTTTGGGCAAAAAATGGAATAAATATTTAAAGTGGTACTCCCTTTCTTCTCCTAAAATTGTTTGTCCGAAAATCATTATCCATAACACGTTTACTATAAACTTCAGTAACCATAATGTTCAAAATCCCGAAATTTTGTGTAACATAATTATCTTTAGTTCTAAAAGGATATAAAAGGATAAAAAAGTTAGTTGACCCAATAGAGAACCATTTGAAGTAGAACTAATCAAACCCAAATGAACATAATATCGTACACTGTGACTACAAAGACCTCAGTACACAATCAGTTGCGCCACAATCACTCAACACACTTTTTGCCCATAATACCCCATCTCCCTGCCATCAGAGCGACAAGGGAACACAATATCCTATAGAAAGTCGGGTAGTATCTCGTGACAGGGGGCGAATCGCCAAATTTTCAATTAACCGCCAAATATAAGGTGACGGCCAAAACTCGCCCGTTCAATTAAATTGTGCTAAGGAACGCTATTGAGAAGGATGTACAAGTGACAGTCGGTACCATTGAATGGGAAATCATTATACTGGGTTGTGTGTTTTGATGAATTAGATTGTTATGTCTTAGACTTTTATACTATTTTTTTTTTTAAGGAAATTTTATCAACCCCAGAAATCACTCGCTCTATAATAACTATTAAATGGTAGTAGTGTTTAGTTTTCAGTGTAGCTGTCACATAAATTTCTAAGTTGAATTTTACATACATAAAATCATACATAAACACGCGCTTTTTTCCCATAGGCAGACACCACAGAACGCCACCTGCGATGATCCTTTCAAACATACTCATACTCACCATACTCGTTTTGCCTCATCCACGATCATACATCTGGTCATACATGATACACGCACGCCAGTGGCGAGTACTGACCTTTCTGAAGAACCTCACCATTAAGGTTAGTGTATGTCCTTCTAGGGCGTCCCCTCTTGGCGTAGTATGTTGTTACTTTCAGAAAAATTAAAAAATGACGTTAAAATAACGATTATTTATAATGTGCTTTAAGGTGCTTTGATTGAATGAAATAAAAACATGTTAGCGACGAATACCATTTGCCTAGCCTTTTCCAACTATGCTGAGGTCGGCTTCCAGTTTAACCGGAAGCTGCTGAATTCCAGTATTTTACATGGAGCGACTGTCTATCTGACCTCAACAACCTAGTTAGAACTGGGAAATACGAAACCACTTGGTCAGACTTTCGGGCCACTGACTACCTGTTACCATTACCAAACATCTACAAATGACAGCCGGGACCAACGTTGCGTTAACGTGCTATCCGAGGCACGGAGGAAACTCGGTTTGTAATGAGTGGTCGCCCATCCACGGACCAACCTAAGCAAGCGCGGCTTGACATAAAGATCCTTAGCCACGAGCTCCTTGATGTCTGTGACGAATACTAACACAATTATTGAGTTACGAATTTTCCACTTTCGGTGTTTAAACATCAGATTATTCTCTCCACTTACCACGTAGACCTGGAATTACATCTGGATCTCATCAAGCTAGACAAACAGTCACTATTGACTGACTCAACAGTTAACACCAGGTACCGCAGTTAATACTAATACTGCTAGATACACAGTTAACGCTAAATTAAGCCGTCAACCCATCGCCGCGTATTGACACTGCGTCTAGCCCGACTCTAGCCTAAACTTGGGTCTAAGATTATATCTCAGACTGAGCTAAGTTTCAGTCTGTGTTTGTACGTGTTAATGGTCGGAATTTGTTGGTTTCTGTGTTTAGGTTTATGTATTAAGTTAGTGTGCTTGTGTTGAGGAAAGTGATGTTTGGTGTGAAGCAAAATCAACATTGTTCTCGAAGAGATTATTGCGTTGATAGTTATTTATATGTTGTAAAAAAAAAAAAAATCGTACCTTCTGCAACAGAAAATAAACTAAGAATCGACAGTACTTATAAGTATTCACTAGGGTCGCGAAGTTGTTCGGGTCGCGCAATCACTTAGCTTGCAAAAGTATTTCTCATATTGTTTTTTTTACTTTTAATTTGATTTAGAAAATTAATATAACTGCTACTAATATTCTTCATTTTTCGTCTTTCGTTCTCATTCTGTCATCCTTCCTGCTACATTAGTTTTCTATCGCTGCTTTAATGGCTTTGCTATACTGGGTTCGAAACCCGTGTAGCTGTTGGATAGGTGACCATACCTACATACAACAACAACGGTCTATCCTTTTATGCCAACAATGAAAGACCGAGTTCATACTTTACCCTAAGTTACATTTTACGATTTTTCTTACATCGCATCTATCATCCCAAAGTTCCCTCCAAGACATAAAATAGCCTTACAGGCTCCTCAGCATAATAAACCAACTAACACACAAAACCCCTCCTTACGATTCAGGTAAAGGGACACTTAACCCAACGTAGCCAGGAGCCACGAGCCCCCCATCACGCCGACAGGAATCGTGGCAAGCAGTAAAAGCAAAGCTACTGCGATACTAACAAACATTCATATAAAAAGAATAAAAAGGGGACTAGTTTATTCACAAAAGCAAATGACATTTATATGGTAAGAGGCGATCGTAAAAGTTGATATTATACCGTAGGGATGTGCCTTGCTGTCGGTGGAACTATTACTTTCTATAAAAAGTGAATGTAGATTGTCTTGCCATTTTTTTTTTAACCAACACTATTTTTAATTGAAGATCACTAACTATACAGGGTGTAACGGAAAGGGTATATACATCCTTAAGGGTGTGCTACAGACCATCAAACTGAACATGTTTCTCATCATAAAACATGTTTTTTAGCAAAAAAAATATCTGCTGCCCCATAGAAAATTACAATACCTATTCGACCCAAATGTATAGGCAGCAGATATTTTTTTTCGATGCAAAAAAAAAATTATGTTGAGAAACATGTTCAGTTTGATGGTCTGTAGCACACCCTTAAGGATGTATATACCCTTTCCGTTACACCCTGTATACATATTTTTTTTGTCCCACTGCTGAGCAAAGGCCTCCCCTTTCTTCTTCCATACCTCTCTATCCTGAGCGATCTCTGGCCATGTTAGCCCCGCGAACAGGATCAGATCGTCACGCCACCTTCGCCGTGGTCGACCTCTACGGCGCTGTCCTTCCTCAGGCATCCAGTGTGTTACCATTTTTGCCCATCTCTTCAGATGCATCCGTGCTACGTGGCCTGTCCACTCCCACTTCAGCCTGGCTGTTTTTTCTCCGACATCAGCTACTTGAGTTATGGACCGCAGCGTGGTGTTTCTAACGCGAGCTATTCGCTTAACACCTATTATGCTGCGCTCCATTGCTCGTTGGCAAATCTTGAGTTTGGACTTCTGTTGTTCAGTAAGTGACCAACTTTGTGCACCGTAGGTTAGGACGGGCAAGATGCACATGTCGACGAGTTTCCTTTTCAAAGTAAGTGGAAGGCTTCCTTTCATATGTTCCTTCAGGGCCCAGAAGGTCTTCCAAGCATTTTGGACTCGTCTTTCGACTTCTTTGTCTTGCCTGTTTATGAACGACACTATCTGGCCCAAATAGGTATACTCGTCGACATATTGCAACGTGTGCCCGTCTACCTCGACCCTATGTTTCGTGCTGTATATACATTACAATACTTAAAACTAGATAATTAAATAACAATAAATTATTAAAGGGCATAAAAAATCTCCTCCTCAACGCTGTCAGCGTTACGCTCCCAAGAGACTGGCGGCGTTGCCACGTTGTATGGCAAAGCTTAGCCTCTGGCCAAGGTAAAACACAGACCCTGGGGTCACAGAAAACGTTAACTAGGAGTTTGGAAATTTCCTTAAAAAAGCACTCGGACGCTTTGGCCCTAGAGTCTCAATCTCAAACGGCTCGAAAATATAGTTACCATAAAGGTTGCTATATTTACGCCGCTTGAGGTTCTCCGCAGTTACAGCGGCAGCGCCAGCACAGCACGATGAGCTTGGAAGATATGATGGCGCAAGAGTATAGACGCAAGTTGCTTCCGACACTAAAGGCCTACCCATCCTCCAAGGAAACAAAGACATGCCGTCCGGTCTTTTGCCATCGACGCGTGCCAAGCCATTGGGCTCTAAGACAGCTGGAACGCCGACGGTAACAAGAGCTTGAAGGATGATTTCGTTTATATTTGCGTGCCGCGTAAAGCGGCCTGCACTTCAGCTGCATGACAGGTCGTGGTGTCCGAGACACACAGCTTCACAGTGACAGCGTTGAGGAGTGCACCAAGCGGCACCAAGACGTAAGGAAGCAGTGAGGTAGAAGGTCGTGTCATCGAACAAAGTGCCTATGCTCGACGACGGCAGTGCGTGAAGCCATAGACCCGACTCCCACTCACCCACAGCCAGCAGTCGTGCACGCTCAGCAGTAGTAGCAGACGTTACAAGTAAATTGTTCTGAACTAAAAAGCTCTCCAAAGAAGTAATAACTTTGTTGATTCTTGAAATTTTCAGTGAAAATCGATAACGCATTTGCCTAAAGGTTTTCCAGAATTAAATTTTACTATTTACACCATGCAAAATCACCATGTGAAATCAACGGCAAACTAGCAAAGAGACCCAAATACGTCACATCAACCTATTTCATAGCTGCAACTTGGTGCTAACAACATGTTACTGTAAGGCCTTGCTGAAAGCCATACATTCAGCTTTGATACCTCGTGTGACAGCCTAATGGGCAGCGAGAGTGAACTCGTTCAGCCAAGCCCAGTAATGAAGTAATCAGTCACATGTCCGACGAATTTTGAAGCAAAACACGTTGGGAAATTTGAGTTTGTGCCAATATGTACGTGGCGAAGGCTTTAGACGCCCACAGCAGGCTGTCGCTCGATTCATCAAAAGGTTTTGGCGAATATCGGAAAATGATTTGGTGGAAGACAAAGACTTCGTCGGCAAAGCTCGTGCAGTTGCTTTACGAGGGTAAATTTAGTCCTCTAGCTAGAACAGACATACGTTGTAATTTATTAAGGCCTTAAAGCCTTAAAGTATAATCGAAAACTCGATAGTAATTTTACGGATAAAACCGTTCTATCCCATCCCTATCCCACATATAAGGACACTAAAATTCGTGCACAAAATTCTAGTGGAATAAATAAATAGCACAATAAAGTTGGGCAGGTATTCGCGTAGAGATTATGTTAAAATAGCGATTCCCAGTATATTTAGTTTATGAACTTTTGTTTGGGATGCTGCTGAGATGCTAATGAGATGCGAGCTCCTTTTTTGTTTTGTTTTTAAACGGTCCGTTTTATTGTTTTTGTTTATAGATGGAGACATTGTATTAGGTAGAGTACTAAGCTATACATTTGTATCTTTGCCTTTAGTTGCTTTTTTGCATAGTTCATCTCAAAGGACTCTAGTGGAGTTACCTATTAAATTTTTAATGATATTCTTTTGCAAAGCTTTGTTGCGTGATTACGTTGCCAGGTTTCATAATAGCTTTCCAAGTTTCCCTTTAACACACGTTCTAATAAGAAAGAGGGGTCAAAAGATAACCACCAAATGTAATTCTTTACCTGAATTTACGAGATTAAATGCAAAGTAATCTCATACCTCTAAACAAAACACACCTAAGGGCCTACCTGCTATCACACAATCTCCAGCATAATTCGCTGCGAATTTACTGCAAATACGGTTTGCAATCAATTGGATCACATCGCCAAAACAAACGGCCACCAACAATATCGTTAGGGGATGAGCGGAAGTGACGTCAGAGACAGCCGCCATGCTAATGGCTAATGCGTGTCGCCGGAAGTCCTGGCCCGGAAACGGAGCGGACATCTCGCGAAATTATCATTTAACATTTTATTGCTGTACGGTGCATGCGCCTTAATAGGCTTGTTTTGTTTGCTGAGATATATGTGTGTAGGTGTGGCTGGCTTCCTTCGACTTGTGCCACATGGTTTTTGAAAGGGATTTTTTAGGCCTTGTGAAGAGAAAACAGGACCTAGACTTGAGTTTTATATTCCAAGATAAAAGTGTATCGTACACTAGATTAGTTTTTCAGATTCATGTGCTTATTGTATAATTATCACTTGCTTCGGTGGAGGAAAACATCTTGCTGAAACCTGCATGCTTGAGAGATATTTCTCGACGGTATGTTATGCCAAGTCAGAGGCCCATAGCCCATGTCCATAAAACTATGACAAGTTAAGAACTAACCACACGTTAAAAAAAGAAGTCCAATTAATTTCTGTGTGAAAATCTTAAGGATGAACTATTTCGATACTTAATAATTGATTGCATTCCACAATGTCTGCGGCGGTACCTTATAACTGAATCAGATCATTATGGGCCCATGGCACAGCAGAATTATTTAGTAGCATTTACCGTTTTAGTTAGTTTATATCTAAATAATAATTATGAAGAATGAAAGTGAACTCTTTTACAAGTGTTCTTTTAAAAAAGGCACTTTAACAGTATCCAATAAAAATACATTCATAACTTTCAGAGATCCACTCACCCACTGACAGCGAACGGGATTGCAGACACAGATATACTGGGATCGGATATTCACAAAGTGATTTACGGCATCACTTATTTGTAATCCTACATTTATCAAACAAATACTCAATTTCAATTCAACGATACTGCTCGCCGGTATTTATTTATTGGGGAAATTTTAAACAACAAATAAATGTGCTAAGGTCGAACTCGTTTTGTTAAAGCGCTAAATAGGGCCTCTAGTGGTGAATTTTGTGTTCCTTGTTGCAGTTGAGAATATCGAGAAAATATGCAAGTATGGTTCAGGATCAATTTTGTGCTTTGGTTTTCATATATCTGAGTATACTTCAGTAATTTGTATGTTTCAGTAATTTTATGTTTGATGTTTAAATTAAAAAAAAACTTGTTAATTTTAATTTTACTATTTCAATTCTTTTTTTATCTTTACTTATATTTTTGCTAACATTAAAATGTTTAATTCTAAGCCCGAGAGGTGATCGAGAGAGCGGTGGCCCAGTGGTGGCAACCCCGACTAACGAGCAGTAAGCCGTGGGTTCGAACCCAGGCAGGCGCATTACTTTGTGTAATTTATTTCATCATCGCTGCTCTCAAAAACGGTGAAGGAAAACATCGTGAGGAAACCGGCATGTCTTAGAACCAAAAATTCGGAGACATGTGACATCTACCAATCCGAACTGGGCCCGCGTGGTAGATTACAGCCCACTCCCAGCAGTGGGAACATTATAGGCTAATGATGAGGTGATCTGTACCTCAGGATCTTCCTATCTCAGACACCTTTCTCTATATAAGATGTACAAATGTGAACCAGCACCTTTAAGTTTTGATGTGGAGTTATATAAAGATTTATGATTGATTGATTGATACTTTGTGCTGTGGTTTCCTGCAAATATGTTCCGTCTTTTGTTTAAATAGTTGGTAAATCAATCCAAATTAACTTCGAAAAACTCTTGGACATATTAGCGGTTGACAGTGTTGAAAAGTTTTTTGATGCTATATTTTAGTTGTTTTTTTATAATTTTAGTTTGTTTTTATTTTTCATGTATATAGTTAGATAGAATGATGAATAAAGCACTTCTTTTTCCCTTCAGTGAAGCATCAATATTTCTTTACTATTCCCCTACATATGTATGTTAGTTTTGTTGTAAAGAACGCAGAAATATTTTGGAATAAATTCATTTCAAAAGTCAATTTTACTAAACGCTAGCCGAAATGTAGGACATTCCTTTTGAAGGTCGTGTTAACTCGTGCCTTAAAAAGCTAATAATAAAACAGGGACTCGTTATAATTTCAATATTGAGTGACGCGGGCGCGCGCCTGACATTGTATACAATTTAATAAGATGGCGAAATATTCCGTTACCGTTCTGTTCGCGATCAAATAACTTGATTGTTTTCCACCTTCAGAATAAAGTGTTTCAAGCTCTACTTTAAGATGTTTCGGCGTAAACAAAAGCTTGTTTAAGTATTTACTGATTTGGGTTATATGTCTTGCATTTTTTTAATAAAAAAATTGACATTCAATCCAGTCTTGGATAGTTTTCTGGTAGAAGAAACAAGATAGAGACGGATTTTAAAATGAATTGGAAACTAACACACAAAATACAAAGCTGTAGATCATGGAACAACTGACGATTGCGATTACGGGAAATAATAAACCGAGCGAATAAATAATACATGCACGACTGTTAATGATTACACACTGCGCGCGCTCTGCCCTCTAACTCGAAAATCGTTCAAGATATTAAAAACCACAAGGAAGAAAAATCACAATACAGCAGTGACAGTGACAATCCAATACAAGTAATCCTTACATCTAATAACACGTAAATAATACGCAACATTGATTAGCTCACTCTACACGAGCAGGCGTTGTCTCGAACACGTATTTTATACGTTAATTTTATTGTGAGTCTTTGGTTCATTGCTCAACATGATATTTGAAGCACCTCGATTAGGTTATAGCGCAGCACTCTTGGAATAAAATATATGCTAGATGTTGAGCAGTATAATGTGATCTGCAAAATTGTCACTCAAATAGAAATTTGTTCGCTTAAGAATTATTATGCCGATCGTTCTGAATAACTCGTGCCTCATATTCGTATTTTTAAGTCACCGTTTTCAATAATTATGTTCGCTCTCAGTCTTTTGCTCACTTAGTAATTCAGTACGCCATTATCAGTTTTTTAACAGCTGATTTTGAATTTATAGTCGATTGTTCAAATACTACACTTACATAACCGGCGATTATGGGGGTGAGACCCTAATATTACGTACATCTCTGTCCAACCCTCTGGGGAAAACCGGTGTGATGCTAGTTATGCCGTAAACCATGTTTAAAAATGAGCTTCCAACAGCTTTTCTATAAATCAACAAACTTAATCTCAAAACATTGCTATTTTTTTTTTGGATTAATACATAAAAAAATACCTACTAAACACATCTCAACATAACAAAACACGTTCTTCCCCAACACATCCCCCACACCACGCCAACACACACTTGGCACTTCAAAAGCCAGAATTTTTATTCAAAATAAAGCTAGCAAGGCTAACGCGTTACCCGTCCAGGGTCGCGTATACCGGAGCAGAACGCAGCGTTCAAAACGACCCACAAATCATATGGCGGAATTCCTAACTTACCGTTTCCTGCTGAGATATACGAGAGTACGAATGTATGACGATGTGTGAGAGACTTTTATAAGGGTGACTGTTTGTTTATTCGGATTTGAATAGGTTTCGAATATTTATGAAGAATATTCATACTTATTGCTGGTGAAACACAAGAAAACATGCGAAAAACTATGGTGCATCTATTGACGGGAAAGAAGTTAAACACATGTGCTATTATAATAAATACTTATAAATAAGATTATGGTTATTCATTACTATCTTCACATCAACTGCAAAAAACAGCCCGATTTTACATTAATGTGTCCTGATAAAAATATTTTATCTCCCAAGAAAATCCGCGCACCACACATAGCAAGACAATTTCACCTCGGCGACGCATTCGCTATAGCGAAGTGGCTTTATGTGGCTCGCCTTACTGCTTCCTTTTGTGTCGCAGATTTGATTCCCGGCCACTCCACCTTATTTAATATGAAAATGTTTAAGTACCTACTTAATATGCACGGAACACTGAGCACTTTAAAAAGGGATTTTGATCTAATAATAATGTTGTTTTGACATTTAAGTTGGTCCTAACCTTTAGGTACTGAGGTCACATGTTATTTTCCAAAGGTTTTAAACTAATATTTGTCTGTAAAATGTGTGGACTTTATACCCTTTGCTAGACTAAGTTCCAGACGGTCTGGGTAAGCCTGAATTCACATATTAGACGCAATGTCACTTCAATGTTGATGAACCTTTACGTTTATTTTGTGTTTAATATTTAACGAGAAAAGATTAAAGCCTCCACAATGTGTGACAGATTTATTGTTCACTAAACACAAACTAATATATGACCTGTAAAGGGCAAGTGCTTAAACAAGTAGCAAGTGTTTCGTACTCATAGTTCCACTACATCTTTTAATGTTTTTGAAGTTTCGTCATTGTTATTACTGATAAAATGTCAATACTTTTAGGCCTGTCACTATTTGCGATTTAAAAAAAAAAAAGGAAAAAACCTCATAATAAATTTATTTTTCCAAGGATGAGTTATTGGGGTTGAAGACAGAGCACCCCTCCATACGGCCTGTTCAATTTGGAAAACGTTGCACCAAATTCCCTGTATAATCATGTTTTTAAAATACTTTACCTTTGGCATATGAAACACAAGATAAAACATCACAATAAATCAAACTAAAATCCAAAACTGATAAAAACACCAATTCAAAGATTCTTACCCTTCCTTACAAAACGTTTGAAGCTTTTTAAAGACGACTCCTTAACGCCACGTGATCGGAATGAGGGGTGGGCTGTCAGCCAGGTTTGATGTAGGTAAATTGTGTTCGTATCGGCTCCGTATCGGACCCGCGGACGTGAGACGGATCCGATACGCCATC
Source organism: Cerastis leucographa (assembly GCA_963082945.1). NCBI lineage: Eukaryota > Metazoa > Arthropoda > Insecta > Lepidoptera > Noctuidae > Cerastis > Cerastis leucographa. The sequence continues at coordinate 19,656,064 of OY720362.1, read as the reverse complement.
GCCACTCCGGTCCGGTTACACAAATTATTGGGAGATGAATTTTAGTTTTTAGGATAAAGTTAGGATAAGTTGCGGTTGTCTTGCGTTATTTCGGATTTAAGTTGTGAACTTCTTTCGTTTTTTGTAGTGTAGTTAATATGAAGCATCAAGTATGTTACATAGCAGAACAAAACTTGACTTTTCTTAATCTGCATGCTTCAAATAACGGTCAGGGACTATAGTAAACCGACTGTACCCGGTGGTACATCCATGTACTCGGCGGTACATCAGTGTACTCTAGTGCACATCAGTGGTAACAATTCGAAAGTGGTTTTATGTCGTAACAGTAAGGGTGGTTTACGTAGTTACCCTACACAATAACGTTACTAAGGCATAAGCATAGCGTAATCAGCCTATAAGTTTGTCACAGCTGGGACACCTGTCTCCACTCTTTGAGAGAATAGGGTGAGTTTAAGGCATATAACTATTCTCAGCAGATATCAAAACACATTAAATTCATTAACTAATGCGATCCATAACACTTCTAAAATCCTCAATAATATTTATAACATGTTAAGACAGGTAGTGGCGTATAAGCCGCTGGGGACTTCGGGGGAATCCGCCTGAATGTGTTCCCTGATAGTGGGGGTCGGGGCGAGACCCCCGAGACGGCGCGTGCTTGTCAACTGCGAGACTGGGGTAATCAGGTTAAGGAGGAATGAGGATTATGACGTCTTTAGTTGGGTTTTTAGTTTTTGGTATTTTTAAGGTCCATTTTTGCCAATGAAACTGATCACGATCAGCCATCTAAAAGACGATCAAGAGCTGTCAGTGTCAATATTCCTTGTCAAATATCTGTCGGAATTTGCTCTCAGTAACAGTGAAAAAATTGTCACATATTGTCACGTATGGGTTATGGGGTTCCAGTGACTAATATGTCAGTCAAACAACAAGAAAAAGAAAAGAGCTTTTTATGTGACTTGTTTGTGTTCTTAGGTAAAATTTATAGAGGAAACGTGTCTAAATAGTAAAGTTAATATTTTAACTCAAACAACTTGTTAAAACCATCACCAAGAGTTCAGAGTTCAAATCTCATCTTAAATAGGAATTATTCAATGAATTAATGAGCTACTAATTAAGTATATGTTTTTAATATTTAAAGAGCACTCCCCACCTGCAGAATATATCCAAATCTCTCTCACATTTTCCCTGTTTTTTCTTTCAAAGGTTCTCGTTTTAAGCTAAAAGATATTAATGGACCAATCAAGAGGTCACGGGGTCGTCTGTGACGTCAGCAGTCCGGTAATTATGTGTAATGAGACTATCCGGTACATTCACCCGGGTAATACGGTATTCCGGGCAAATCACCCGGTTTCATTGGGCATATCCTCAAGTGAGATGGTATGGTTTTAAGTGCTTTTTTTCTGTGCTACGTTATATAAATAAGTTGTTATACAAGGTGTTGTTTTGCATCCTCGTCAAATTCAAGGAGGTTACTATAAGGGTATGCTAATGATTCTCGTTCCGAATCAATAATAAAATGAGTATGTATTTTTTTATTTTTTCTTATTTACGGAAATCGGTAAGTGTGAACCACCCTTGTTTTAAACACGCGCTTCTACAAATACAAACAATCTCAAACGTTTATTCGATAATTTCTTATTTCCTAAACCATGTTAATTGGGGTTATTCTGAAATACTGACAAACATAAACAACCAAAAAAATCAGGGTTTATTAATAATTAACTAGGTACCGTAATTTAAATTGATTGAATTGTGTGACACCCTCCTGAATTTTGACGAGGATGCAAAACAACACCTTGTTTAAATAACTGTAATAACAAAGACTATACGTATTTACCATTAATCATCTTTTTCCTGGCCTTGTGACCTTGTGCCTTGTGTACTTGGGGTCGGCGCAACACGTTATTTTCTAATATTATACGTGTACGTATTTATCATTAAACTATAGCCTAATTGGTATGGTGATAGCAAGCTCGTGTGCTGAGCATTAGGTCCTACTGTATTCGATACTCGGGTCGGGCAAAGTGTTATTTAATTTTTCTCTCAGCAACCACGGAGTCTGTAATTACGCCCGGTTTATTTAAATAGGCTTACCCATATTACATTGGACGAAAACATAACTCGCGAATTATGGGTGTACTATTAGGTACTCCTGCCTATCCCTTCGAGGATTACAAGCGTGTTGTTATGTTATAGAAAGTCATAGTAATCATACCTACTTTCGGTAAAAGATCACCGTCATAAAAAATATGAAATAGCAAGATTTCTCGTAGCTCTACTACGTGGCGTAGCGGCCTACGCAAGAGTAAGCGCTACGATTTCTGTCGTAGCAATTACCGTAGCAGTCTGCCATGCATGAATTTGCCAGAAATGTATTTAATTACGCTTTCAACTAGTCACGAAGTCTATTGCTAAGGTTTAATCTAACCTAAAATTGTTGTTTGTTGGGATACTTTTATCATAACTTTTAATAATTTATAGTATCAGAAAAAAAAACAACTACACCATAAAAGATATTGCTTCACACATACTTCTATAACAAAACTCGTAAACTTCCGGTATACAATGAAGCCAGAATAAGAAATAAACAAAAAAATCTTTATTTACCGAATCGATCCTAATACAACACACGCATCCGTCTGCGGAAATGTATCTTTTAAACCTCCGTACTACGAATACTCACCTTTGTAGAATACTCGTGACAATCGCTATAAGTCTATCCATCGCGCGTCGAACACGTGTCATCAAAGTATCCCTTAAAAAAATACAGTAATGTATAATAAACGTACAGATATGTTTGTAATATTATGATAAATATTCTGCGAATGTACCCACCGTGATTTTTACCACCGAATTTATTTACATGGGTAACTAAATTACCCCTATTGGGGTAAAGAGAGCCGGGTGAATCTTGCCTCGTATAATATGCAAGTATGTCGGATAGAAGCCAATATATGTTTATTGTATGTCTTTCTGTACATTGTGCCGGAGTAAGTTCATCGCAGGTTTTATAGATATGTTAGAATGGAATTGAAGTCAGGAGTGGTTTATCAAGATGTGTGGAGTTGCGGTTTCTTTACGAGAAGAGGTAAAATTAACAACGGACTGCGTTGCAGATATTTTATGTAGTAGCGTAGAAATTGGTAGGTCAGCTTTGCGAGTAATAAGACCGATATGTCTTTGGTTAACTAAGATGTTGTGGTCACAAGTGCTTAATTCAGATGGACATTCACTTATAAAAAATATATTTAGGTTAAGCCGTAAGCACGGCGGATGGGTGACCACCCATACATACCGAGTTTCCTCCGTGCCTCGGAAAGCACGTTACGCCTTTGGTCCCGGCTGTCATTTGTAGATCTTTGCCAGTCGTTACAGCTAGTCAGTGGCCCGAAAGTCTGACAACCAGTCTTCGGGGTATCGTATTACTCAGTCCTAACTGGTTTGTGGAGGTCAGATAGGCAGTCGCTCCATGTAAAATACTGGTATTGAGCTGAATCCGGTAGGACTGGAAGCTGACCCCAACTTTTTTGGGAAAAGGTTGATGATGATTTATTTTTTAAAGTTATTTGATTGAAATCGAAACCATCATCATCTTACTGTTCTTGTCTATGTGATTAGAATTTAGCATTTTATTTTTCCATTCTTATATCCTTACGCTAGCTACCGTTACTTCTTTTGACTCGAACCAATATAATTTTTGAAACTATATTTTATAATCCTCCACAAAAAACATTTAGCCTTTTAAACATTCGTAGACACATAAAAGTGCCTATTATAAAACCACTCAATGTAATGAAACAAAGAAGCCAAAAGTTATATTATTATTTCAAAAACCGTCTAAAATAGAGACCGTTTGAAATGGAAGTGGGCGCGTACGCAAAATTATTTATGATTATGTTCCCGATACTCGCAGTAAACAGAAGTGTTATCGTTCGTTAGTCTTACATTATCGGGACGCGGACTGTAATTGGTGGGCTGGATACACCCCTAGTGGGTTTAGAGCCCACGATATGTGACTGTTGATATAGGGGATGAAGTTTCGTTGGCGATCTCTGTGTTTTAAAAAATCATACAAATACGATGAAGTTTTGGTATCAAAAAATATTCTGATCTGATTTTGTAAATAAATATTTGTTGTTCATTCAAATGAAAATGTAAAACGAAAATTGACAGCCTAGCAAGCCAGGCTAAGCAGCTTGAAAATCAATGGCAAAAACAAAACAAAATTATTCTCTGGACCAATGACAACTAATTGAAATTACACAAATAAATTTAGTCCTGTCTTATAACCTTCGCCCTAGCATCAATGTTAAAATCGCAGTGATCCTTATACCCATATAAAAGGCTCTTGACTCTAACAAGGCTGTTAAAATGACAACGACCTTTATTCTCATTGAGTTATTATGGTTGTTGTTAGGTTTCTCTTGTAGGAGGCAAAACAACTGTCATAGGTCTGTAAGAATCGTATCGTAGTCGAATCGTCCCCTAAAAACGACCCTTTCCACACCACTCCCTCTTTTACAGAGCTCGTTAAGACACATTCATGTTTGCCATCGCAACGGATATTTTAGCCATCATCCAGTATCCACATCCACGGCTCCGTGATTGCTCGGCAATTGTTACGTCTATTTATAATAACTTTGTTTGTCGATCACTCCACGTTGAGAATTGCCCTTAATGCCAAATTGTTAAGGCATCTTACATACGAAGACACAGCTTACATTGATAAAATCAAATAAAACATTTTGGTGTAGGCATAGAAAACAAATGAACATCGCAGCTACAATTTTCATTGTTGCTTCGGGTGTAGTTTTGAATTTGTGCATGTGATGTGTGGCAATAAGAAAATGTCGTAAGGAATGTTTTGAGTGTGAATAGTTATAAAATAGAATAAAACTTTATTGTACACCAAAAATGAAACATAACGGGTTTACAAAAGTGCTAATTTTATGGTTACAACGGCGGTCTTATCGCTGATAGCAAAGAAACGAGTGATGGACTCTGGGAAATATAATTATAGCAGAAAGTGTGTGACTATTGAGATAACAGAGGCGTATGTAAAAAGACAGCTTCATCATCAGCCTATAATGTTCCCACTGCTGGGAAACAGGCCTCCTCTCTATGAGAGGGAGTGGGCTTTAATCCACCACGCGGGCCCAGTGCGGGTTGGTAGATGTCACATGTCTTCGAATGTTTAGTTCTAGGACATACCGGTTTCCTCACGATGTTTTCCTTCACCGTTTTTGAGAGCAGCGGTGAAATAAATTACACAAAGTAATGCGCCTGCCTGGGTTCGAACCCACGACTTACTGTTCGTAAGTCGGGGTTGCCACCACTGGGCCACCGCTGCTCTCAAAGACAGCTTGCTGCGACCTAAATAAATTGGCATGAGGGCAGAAGAATGAAGTGAAAGTTTTAAATGAAATATCCGAAAGGTGTGTACATTTTGACTTTTGCCATACGGTTTCATACAGTTGGTTACTTAGCATACGTATAAAATGGGTTAAAACAAGTAGTTGTTGTGTTTCAGTTTATCTATAGAATAAGCTTTTATTTATATGGAATAGGCGTAGCTACGTTATCCCAAGGGTGTCGTAAGAAGTGAATAAGGGTTAACATTAGGTGGTGGTCAGAAACATTAATAACATCACGGCCTTTTAAAATTCTGCGAGCATTGTACACATTTTTATTGTGTTACAAAGTAATGTTTCTCATTTAATTCTTTAGTTAAATTCAGAGATCATTATGTAAACTGTAAGTAATAAATCATCCTCGAAGAGGAGGCCGTGGCTCAAATAATAACAGCCGCACGGGTCGATCTTCAAGGTTAAGCCGTGCTTGCCGAGGTTGGTCTGTGGATAAGTGACCATAATTAGATACCGAGTTTCTTCCGTGCCTCGGAAAGCACGTTAAGCCGTTGGTCCCGGCTGTCGTTTGAAGAACTTTGATAGTCGTTACGAGTAGTCAGAAGCTAAAAGTCTGACATCCAGTCTTACCAAGGGGTATCGTATTACCCAGTTACTGGGTTGTGGAGGTCAGATAGGCAGTCGCTTCATGTAAGATTCAGGTACTCAGCTGCATCCGGTTAGACTGGAAGCCGACCCCAAGATAGTTTGGGAAAAGGCTAAGCAGATGATGAAGTAATACATCATCCTAATTTCAATATAAATTTATTTGGCAGCTTCTGAAGAGGTTTTTTTATGTTTACAATGACCTAGTCAATAAAATTGCGTCACATTTCATTGATAATAATTTCTCAGAGTGTAAAACGCCTTATTATAATCGCCTGGATAAATGACAAATAATATTCAGCTCTATGTTATTTTAGTCCCAGTTTTATTGATACCAAGATCTATATTTATGTTTATAGCGTCTGTGACTGGTTGTATAGTTCCTGGTATAAAAGTGGGGACCAGGGAGTTTGTCGAGGGCATTGGAAGTCGACTGAAGTTGATTTAGGGACGTGAGTGGATAGGGTTGAACAGCAGAGTGTGTTGTGTTGCTGTGTTTGTAAATAAACGATGTTTATTTATTTTATTGCATTTAATAGGTATTTGCTTTTCGAAGTACATAAATGTTAATGTGTGTTTATGTCATACAGTAGTGGGGTAGGAAATAACGACTTCAATCAGTTTTTATAAAAATAAATGTCTTTAAAACCAATTCATAGAATAAACAGAAAAGATATATCATTTATGCGTGGGGGGTAAATAAAAGCTTTGTGTACTTAACACTGCAATCGTCTTAAGAGAATAAAGCATACTGTTGGGCTTTCAAATTATAACTTTTGTCTCCGCAATATTCCAAAGCATATCACAACATTTCTCTATATCAATAGCTAAGTTTTTCAATCACACACACACAAACTATTAACGCACTTAAAAAACAATAGCATTACTAATCTAAAGCGACACAGTTTCCGCTCAATTTGACCGCTTACCCAACACCAACCTAGGCGGGTTTAAAACTCATTTCTTTACCACAAACCAGAATTTATGGACCGCAGGAACCTTTACCTTTCTTCTTGCACTTCACAGACTGGACAGGTCGGGTTATGCTGGTTCTTTGGATTAGGAAAGCGACTCACGTCCGGACATTCCGCTCTGATCTCACGTGCTTTCGAAATTGGCGAGTCGAACGGAAATGTTCACGTTCAAGTCTACCGTGTGTACGCTGCCTAAAAAAAAATATACAAATTCTTAGAAGAAAGGTTTATTTTTGGAGTTGGAATGTTGTTATTATTGTGTTTATTTGAACGTGTTTTGGAGGCTCTAATTGAGCTTGGAATTTTCCGTGCCGATTGTCAATTGTTATTTAAAACATAGTATGCGTACGTAAGTTGTGTAACGGTTTTGGCAAGAAAACTGTCGTTAACTTAAACTCTTTTACGAAGCACACCTATACAGGGTGTAGGGATCACTAACGCGCAAACGGTTACCAAATATTCAGTACGTCATTCTTAACCAACACATCATCGGTAATTTTAAACAAAATCTGCTTTTCCATACAATAATGCAATACCTGCACGGACAAAATGTATGGAACAGCTGATTTTTTCCCCTGATCCATTCTGTATTTTAATTGGAGTCTAAATAAGGATAATATTTTTTTTTACTATTTAGTGCAAAACCAACGCTCATGATAACTTGCATCAATTTGGTACTATAACAATAATATTGCTCGTCTGAAAGCCTGACCACTGCACTGTTGTAATTTTAATTTCAGTATCCTTTATGTTTCCGTATCCGCACTGACGTGCAGCCCGTTTATTTACCAGCACTCTCATCCAGCACTGTCGGGTAAAAAGTAAGCCTCTTTTTAAATCACGAGTAAGCCGACCGCGCTTCACAGCCGCTTTACAGATTTTTCAGCGGCTTAGGGTTCGCTGGAAAGCACTTTAAAACGCTTTAAAAACTTTTTTATTGAATTAAAATGTAAAGTTGACGTGATTTACATACGTAGGTATCTTTAATACTTATAAAAAGTGAGAGGTTTTAAAGTAATGTTCTTTTTGATAAATAGATGCTTTATTTGATCATCGTAGTTTCATACAGAAGCTACCGGAACGTTTAATATTTTGGTCGAGATTCATCAATCAAAATTTCAAGAAAAAGACATGAACCATTTTGATTCCTATAATATTAATAGAAAATATGGTATGTAACTGTCGTGTTCGTATCCAAAAACTGTATAAGCATACTAAGTTTTGTGTTTAAATAAAATATCGTTATTATCATGTAGATAGGTGCGCCGCGTATCTTTTGTTCTGTATTCGCCTTCCTGCCAGTTTACAGCCAAGCATACAAATTATTTCCCCATTCACGTCCTTAGCGTAGTATTTTAAATGCATAATTATTTATTTCCGTACGGAACCGGGAATTCAACTGCGGAAGTTACCTACATAAGTAAACTTGTGAAAATGTATTGTGGTTGGAGTTATTATGTTACTATTTATTTAAAGTTAGTGAACACTGTAAGGGAGGCAGTATTTATTAATTTACTGAATTGTTATTTAAGCTCTTCATCATCTGCCTAGCCTTTTCCCAACTAAATATGTTGTGGTCAGCTTCCAGTCTAACCGGAGGCAGATAAATACCAGTATTTTGAATGGAGCGAGCCTATCTGACCTCTACTACTACTTTCGGCTTCTGACTACTCGTAACGACTGTCAAAGATCTACAAATGACGGCCGGGTCCAACGGCTTAACGTGTTATTTAAGCTGCTCTAAATGGAGGAAATTTAGGGATAAGTTTCCAGTCCAATATGAGGGTTTTACACGGAGTGACATTACACCCATTCTATTTTACCTCACGACCTCATTACTGGGCGAGATTCCAAAACGATAGTTCAAACTGAACTCCGGACTTCGAGCCATAAATGGCGACTTTCGTAAATGAAGTACCAAAACACTTAATCAAAGACAAGCTTGGACATAAGTAGCTCAACTTTAAAAAAATCACACGATCTTTTTCAGCTTTCGCCCAAAAAATGCATCTCATTCAATCTTACTCCATGAATTTAAAACCCAAAATAAACGTTAGATTTACTAGCCTTTCGCACATCTCAATCAACAAGCAAGTAGAAACGTTCCCGAAAACCCCTGAAAAATGCTGAAACGCATATATTTTTTCTAAAAACTCCAACTAAACTAGACAGAGTGGGTGTGCTTTATGAAATATCGCAGTTTTCAGCTTATACAGTCGTTCGATATTTTCAGCGGCTAGTTTCAGCCGGGCATTTATCTACGAGTATAGATAGGCATTTTTATATCCCTCGTGAGTTATGATCATCCGGGGTAGAGAGATAGTTATAATGAATTTTGTGGGGATATAGTCGAGTGGATTTTTGTTAGGGTTGATTTAGATCTTTAAACAATGGTCGAGAATTGAGGGTTGTAATGGTGGGGTTGATACGGAATGTGGTTAAGCAACAGTTTGTTTTGAGTCTAAGTTATGATTATTGCTGCAGCAGATTTTCATATTCAAAAGGCATTGGCACGGGCGTCGAGTAAACATTCAAAAGCTTCATTATAACATACACAACTTAACAAAATAAAGACATTATTTTGACCATAACTTTACAACACTTGACGCCTTTAGCGTTTAAATGCGAACAGTACTCATTATCATGTCAACATACACCGATTCAATACTTCAATCAATGATATGTTACAAAATTACATCAATAAAGCTCATACGCCAACATTACAACATCAAACGACACAATCACACCGTATAATACGAAAATTAATATAAAATCAAAATCAATGCGACTACAAACCCAAATTAAAACCATATCCACGTTTAATTAATTCATTCTAAAGGCCAACAGAACAAAAAATAATTTTACACTATATTACGTTCAATATCTGGTGTACAATCGAACCAATAATTTCACTTTGGGACAAAACAAAACGTTGTATTTAACGGCTGCCACTGCGGGGAGGGTTGTTTTTACGCGCGTAATTAAATTTGAAAATCATCGGAAACGTATTAATTGTTAAGTTGGGGCCAGGAAAACTGCGGGCTTGCGGACGTGAGGAGCGTTAACAATAGTGAACTTATATCAAACGTTTAAATATAGCACTAATTGAAATAAGTTTTGACCAGTATAACTACTTGGATTAATAGTTTTATTCTTTCATGCATGAAAAAGCTATGTTCAATCTATGTGCCTATGTAACACTCGGAATGCTTAGTAATAAAATAAAGGAAGAACAAACCATTTAAAAGAAGATGTATGACTATCATCTCTCACCAACTCCCGCTTAATTCACGGCCCGCAGGAGTACCGATGTTTCTCATTAAGTCAATGAGCTACTTCGATATGACTGCCTGATAAATTGGCTCTTAGTTCTTTTTCCCCGTATTACGGTCCTACGATGCAAAATGCTTGGATCATTCTTGAAGAACATTACAGTATGATCAGGGTCTTGCACGTATTTCTACATCGTTCTCACATATTTATAATTCTTAACATGAATGATGTAACCAAGATTTTGTAAAAATGTTTTGATTTAAAAGAGTGTCCATGGAGTTTCTTGCCCATTCTTCTCCATAGAGCTTTGGAATGGGCAACTACAGTACTTTCACAAGTTATTATGCCCTGTGACTGGAACTGTACCTTTGCATTATTTTAGTTTTTTGACGTTCAAAAGTGGCTGTAATTTTCTAATTGAAATAAATGCTTAGAGTTTGAGTTTGATGGGCAAATTTTGGAGACCACGTTGGTATAATGATTCAGATATTAGTATGCTACAAAGGTTTTTTTTTCATAATTGGGACATGGGATTATCCATTACGTTTGCGGCACACAGTGATGGTGTTAACAAGTGGCAATGGTATTCAAACCATTCCATTTTTCTGACTCACGTGGTTGACATAAGCTTTCAGTAACTTATGTCAATTCAATACATTTCTGACTTATCCATCATCGTTATTAATTAATGGTAATTGTATAGGAGGGACTAGTATGATTTTTAAGTTAGTTTCCTTTGCTTTGTCGAGAGTAGAATGCATAATAAGCTTGTGTCACTCCAGCGCATGACAAAGAAGTCATCTCTTATCAAACCTCGCTGCTTTCATGGCCCGATACGTAGTCCCGATGACGCTCATTAAGGCAATGAGTTCAGTCTGATGTGACGACCAGATAAAATGGCTCTTACTTCACTTTCTACTGTTTATAGCTAAAAAGGACTTTTTATAAAGAAAATAATGTTCAAGTTTGTTAAATTTTAACGTAAATGAAGTAAAATTATTAATCTGCTGGTGGTTTTACTGTAAAGACTTAAAAATAGTTATTGGGAAAAATAAGTGACATACATAAAATCACGCCTTTTTCTCATGGGGGTAAGCAGAATCAGATCCTTACATACTCCATTCGTCTTGTTCAAGTCCATACATTTACGTACATTAATTAAAAAAACACACTTTGGGCATATTGTACTCTAAACAATTTGTTTCTATTCCATACAAATTAAATATTTTCCAGACCAGTGATCACCTGACCACGAACGTGTAAACTGCGCTGAAAATACAAGTATTTTCCCCTAGCAGTAACGTAGCAAAGCGTTCCACGTTCGGATAAAACAAAAAAAAATATCAATATCAGAACTCTTCCAAAAAAATATTGCGCTGCATCCGAAAATACTTTTATTACGTTCGTGTATTACATAACATCACGCTTGTACTCCCTGGAGGGGTAAACAGAGGTGTACGCGTCTGTTTATTCCTTGGTGTATCCGAATATATGGTGTTCTCAAATTTCACCAATTTCATTTTCGTGTCTCTATGTATGTACACGCGGATCTCCGAAACCGCCCAATCGATTTCAATGAAATTTTGTGAATGTGAAGATAATAGGTAGCGCCGATCGATGTCGCTTATAAATCAGGCAGGTAGGGGCAGAGTCACAATCATGTAATAGGGAGACTATTATTATTATTGCTGTCAGCGTTCGTTCAATTCAATTTAATCTACCACGTTTGACTAGTGGTAACCAGCGGTTCACTAAACCAACACGATCATGAGGTACGGGGTTCCATTCCCAAGTACGAGCTAAGTTTTATTGGGATCCTTCAATCAGGAATTTCTTAGTAGCAAGATTTGCACTCGGTTGATGGCAATAGGCTCGCCTCTATTACATGTGGGTGTACTATGTGATAGGTAATTTTGTTCATCGATACGAGAAGAAGCACTATGTACTTCTCCATACACTTCTGCCTAATCTTTTGAGGATTATAGCTATGATATTAGGTGTTAATTAATATCAAACCTTCACAACGATGTTCTGTAGTTATCCACAGATCTATATTCCATAAACAAATAGTAGATTACATAGTGCGTACCCACCTACCTCCTCCAGCACTATGGTATCGAGTCATTACCAAATAACAGCCATCAGTTCCGCCAGCCATAGTCGTTGATCTACAAAATAATGGCGTGCTGACATTTCAATAGGCCCCTTTAAATCGACCCGGGAATCGAATTAGCGACCGAGTGCAGCGACTCAGCGAGTGAAGCATTAATATTGTATTAATGGAATTAACTATAATTTATAGTGTGGTTGATGAACGTGTAACAAAGATGGGTTAAAATTTATTCATCATTTCAGCCCGATCCGTCCAGTGGTTTGGGCTGTGCGTTGATAGATCACTATGTCAGTCAGTCAGTCACCTTTGAGTTATATATATTTAGATTTAATGGTTATCCCCACAGAGTGGTGCTCAGTGGAAGAGAAGGAGGAGTAAGGCTGAACCCAAGTCATCATCACGAAGGGATAAGTTCTATGGAGTCTATGCATGGAGAATAAAAATAACGATTATCCGAATGTATTATTAATAATAATATCATGAACACTCGGGATAATGAGATCATGGTCAGCGCCGAAAAATGCGGAACTTACAATTAATAGTACTCATACGTAAATATCCCGTTTTTCTGTTATTGATAGTGCTAGTGACTGTGTCAGTTTTTAACTTGTATCATTCATAAACCATCGAATTTTAGACCTTTACCAAAAGTCATATAAGGGTGAATTTCCCAAATGACTTATTTTTTTGTCTTCGGTGAAATTAGTATTTGAAAAAAGGAATATCGTTCTGAATTATATTTTTTAGTATTTAATAGGTAGTTATTGGGTTGTGGCAAAAATATAATTTGCCTAGGACTATTTACAAAGGTTGAAATAAATTCATAAACCTCTATTTTTTTCAAATCGGTGCTGTCCCTCTACTTTTTTTACAAACAAAAAAGCTTATACACTAATAGAAATAAGTAAGATAAGTATATAAATTATTCTATTTTATAGAATATTAGTTTTTTTATGAATATATAGCATATTTTATTACATAAGTAACGATTATTATTACTGAGAGGCACAAACGTACCTGTCCTGCAAAATGTTCTCATATCGCTGGACAAAAGTAATTTAAACCTAACTTTACATCGACGAGTCCGACAGCGTCCCCACCCCAATTTTATTTTCCTCGTTAGTGTGTGCTACTGCGCAGTCAGGACAGATTTGTGTCAAATCGCTGCATATTCTCGCCAATAACATAAGTACGCCATTTCAGTTGCTCCCGGACAATTATTTTATATTTTCGGTGGTTGCATTTTTCTAGTGTAATGAGTAGTTTTATTTTTGTTGTTTGGTTCTAACAGAGGTAGTAAGTGAATTAGCTTCATTGACTGTTATTGAATTTATCCTAGATATTATGCATTTTTTCTAATTTTAGAAAAAGTGTGTGATTTCTCACGTCGCTGTTCTCATATCGCTGTAATCGGTGGTCTTTATTACCACCGATGTGATAATTTACACCGAAAAAATCAATCGGTGTCTTATATCTAATATCGGTGTTTTGATTCATGATCAACGCACAGTTTTGTCACATCGTTGGATTACTTTATCATATCGGTAGATCATTTTATCATCTCGGTGATTCGTTTTATCATAACGGTAGATCCCATGTCATTTCGTTAAGTAAAATATAATACTATTACAAAGACAATCATAATAAAAATAAACTTTTTTTAATTCATATTACCTATAGTAAATACTGGTACTCAGCTTCATATAAAATACTGGTACTCAGCTGCATCCGGTTAGACTGGAAGCCGACCCCAAGGTAGTTTGGGAAAAAAGGCTAGGCAGATGAGTACCTATAGTAAATATAATAAAATAGGTACTTACCTAATTTAAAAAAAAATATTTCAACTGAATTTCTAAGAACTCAGTTTTCTTTGGATGTGATCTACTTACATAAGATTTCAGTACAGGTCTTCAGTTCTAAGTCACCCTTGTAAAATACACACATCAAAAGTGTCTAGGGATCAAGCATTTTTATGCGGATTTCTTGAGATTGAGATGTGGCTTTGTAATAAATTTATGATTTTATAAATTTATATGGATCCTTTTTGGTGCATTTCATAATTTGAATCAGGAACTGTGAATCAAATTCGAGTAAAAGATGAAAATCAGCTGTCAATATTTTCCCTATAAAAACATACAACGTATTGAAGACATTATTAGTGCTACTGTTTCCCTACTACTGATTAAAACCAACGTTATTATGGAGCGGCGACGTCATTTAAGCAGGGAAGAAATGCTCAGAGCCGTGGGAATGATAGAAGCTGGTTCCCGGCAACGTACTGTGGCTTTAGCTCTGAATACAAGTCAGAGTGTTATCAGTCGACTTTGGACACGTTACCGAAGCACTGGTACCGTGGCTGAGCGCCATGGAGGACGGTATCGCTGCACCACACGGAGACAAGACCGATACATTCAAATCTTAACTCGAAGAGCTCCAACAATAACCGCCATGATGTTAGCCGTGAGGCTTCATCACTCTTCAGGGAACTTAATTAGCGACCAAACAGTCAGAAACCGCTTGCATGAAGTGAACCTTCATTCCCGAAGACCGCTATGGGTATGAAGGCCTATAGCAATGCACAATCGTAGGATTCGATATCAATGGGCTCTTGAACACAGAAATTGGGCAGAAGAACAATGGCGTTTCGTGTGCTTTTCTGATGAGTCTCGTTTTGGTATGAGACCGGATACAAGACGTATACGACACTGGAGAACCCCTGGACGCCAACAGCGATTAAAATCCTGCCAGGAAGTCCATCCTTATAGTGGTGGAACCATCATGGTATGGGCGGGTATTTGGATCGGCGGAAGAACTGAGTTGATTTGGATCAGAGGCAACCTCAACGCTCAAATTTATGCTGAGACGATTGTATCAGACGTCATCGTTCCTCTACAAGTGCAAATCGGTCCCTTATTTCAGTTAATGCATGATAATGCACGACCGCACACCGCAAGAGTTGTAAGACAGACTCTCGCCGCAGCTAACATCAATGTCCTGCCCTGGCCTGCTCAGTCGCCAGACTTGAACCCGATTGAGCATGCATGGGATATGCTACAGAGAAGAGCTCTGCCGAATATGGAGGGTATCCAGTCGCAAGAAGACCTTTTTTTGTTGTTGCAACGAACATGGGCGGCCATTCCACAGCGTGATTTGGATGAACTCATTTTGAGTATGCCAAACCGATGTTCTTGTGTTGTTAGTGTTCGCGGTAGAAACACGGATTATTAATTGTTTAAGTTACCCAATAAAATTTTAAAGAAAACTGTTATTTCAGTCTTTTTTTCGAACTTTAATGTTAGTGGTTCAAATGTCAAAAATCCCTTTATTTTAGAAAATGGCAAATTTCTTTATTAATGCAAAGGTGACTTGGTTTATCGTTACTGTGACAAACGAAAACACTTTATTTGATGAATCCTTAAAGAAAATTTTAATTAATATCAATCAGGAGAAAAGTTATTGCAAAAATATATGTTGATCCCTAGACACTTTTGATGTATGTATATAGGTACCTAACTAACTATTTCCTTTTTGATGTTCAAAGGTGGATAGATTTTCATATCGCTGGATATGTACATCATTTCGGTGGATAAACTTATCATACCGGTGTACAGAAAAAATAATCGGTGCCGGTTTGTCATATCGGTGAAAACCAGAATTCAAACTGAATTTTCTCCTTAGTCTTAAATGATACGTTGATGATATTAAATTTGGGGATATTTGATATCTTAAAGATTACATTAAACCTGAAAAATATACAAAAAAAATATAAATGAAAAAGTTCACCGATATGATAAAAAAAATGGCATTTGTTGAAATTCACCCATAAACACTGTAAATGTAACACGATCGGCCGTGGCCCATAGTGGCCCCCATGTTCAGACACACAATAGTTGAATCAAAAGTGCAAAGCAATTTCGGATTCGTAGACAGATCAACATTCACACATAAATTCTCATACACAACTCACAAAATCACACTGTTTTAATAACAAACCAGTTTCCGCACTAACATTAACCAAATTAGCTACAACGTAAGGCATAGCACACACAGTTAGCCGCTCCCGATGTATAAATTGAATTATATCAGACCCGGTTTAACCCGATTAAAATCTGCAAGCGCGCACGGATTGGATTGTGAGCGAACGTTACGTGTTGCCGCTCAACCATTTTTACAACTAGCGTAAATTGGTTTGTTGTAATGAATTGTTCGTTCGTGTGTGCACGGCTTTATGTGTAGGTTTCATTTAGAATGAAGGGTGTTAGAAAGATTGTTGAGAGGTGCTTGTGGAGGGTTTAAGATTTGAGGTAAAGTTTTCGATTGGTTGATTTTATTAAATTACTTTGGTTTATCAGGTTTTCTCTTTGTCTAGAAAAATTTAGTCTACGCTTTTCAGAGTATTGCTCATGTCATTTTAAAATTGAGTTTAATGGAGTCAGTTGAAATAGTGATAGAAATATTTGTAAACTTGTCAGTTTTCGGTACATTTTATTATGTTAAAGATAAAAAGTCACTGTAACGCATGCAGCAACGATTTACGTTCTAAGTACTCGCTCGCGTTAACTCTAATGTTGAATAGGCTTTGTTAGGGTAGTGAACTAGAAATTGCTAGGCTAGGGCGATAGTTTGCGGTTTAAAATAGGCCTTAATAACCAAAAAATACAACTTACAATTAAATATTGATTGTTCCTTTTTATTTACGCCAAAGACTAAAAGTGTTTCATCGTATTCCTGGCCTTATCCTGATTGATGGGTCAGCGCAGCATGTCTTCTTCTTCCATACTTCTCCATTACTTGTTATTTCATGAAATATATCATCCTTTCTTGCCATGTCATCCTTCACACCGTCCATCCATCGTTTCTTTGGTTTACCTCTACTATTATATCCATTCACATTAATTCTTAAAACTTTCTTCACGAAATTATCCTCATTCCTCTGCATCATATGTCCATACCAAGCTTGTCAAGTTCGTCGATGTCAAATAAAAACAGTGATATTGATAGGCTTAATCTAAGATGTAACTAGAGAAAAGCAAATAATTGAACCTCATAGAGACCTTCATGATTATTTTGCGAGAACACATCACGAGTGTCTCTTAACAAAATACACAACATGGCCAAAAATTATTTGAGTTTCTTCAACGCGGCGCGAGCGTAATGGTAATTGGGAGGGTGTGGCCAGGAAAACACAGTTTATATACATATACACAGTCCACATCGCATATATGAGGACAGAGTAGAGAACCACAGAGCACCCGAGGTCAATGTACTATGGGATTCCGGGTGACTTGTGATCCTGTAAAGGGAAAAACCTTTTGCCAGCCTGTTCTGACCTACTGTTGGGCAAAGGCCCTTCCCCAAGGCTTTCCAATTTTCTATATATTTTGCCTTCTCCGACTAATCTGTTAGGACTGGGTCCAGAGCAGTGTGAACTAAAAATTATCTAATAAATTTAAATAGTCTATGATACTTAGTCTTTGATACCGTTTTAGTGGACCCACCTAGTATTTACTTACTTAATATTACTTCCATGTGCATCAATACAAGGTGTTGTTTTGCATCCTCGTTTTTATTCAAAATTCAGGAGGTTGTCACAAAAGACATAAATAATCATACCAATACATACCAATTTTTTTGTTGTTTAAGTTTGTAAGTACATCAGAATAACCCCCCTTAACGTGGTTTAGGTTATAAAAAATTATCGAATAAACGTTTGAGATTGTTTGTATTTGTGAAAGCGCGGTTATTGGGCATGAATCAGACGGGCAACATTTAAAACACGGGTGGTTCACACTTACCGATATCCGTAAATAAGATAGAAAAATGAAAATTTACATAAAATTTTACTACTGATTCGGGCCGAGAATCATTAGCAAAGTTACCTCCTTGAATTTGACGAGGATACAAAACAACACCTTGTATATATAAAAAATGTGGGACCATATTCTTTAATTAAACCGAAAAAAATCGTATTAAACTCATCTGGCGAAGTTACGAATTACGTCATTGTTTACCCCTCGAGGTATAATAGCGTGATGTTGTGCTATTATCTACAAAAATAAAGACATAGGGATATTAATTTGGTTCAAGTGAAGTTATATTTAGAAAAATATTGTCTGATCTTATGTATCCTTGACAACAAGGGTTTTAGGAACTCATTAAAATTAAATGGGGTTACTTTTTCATGTGAACATTTTTCCGCTTCAGTTATGTACAGTTTCCTCAAAGAAAATTCTCGTATTCTTGATAAAATAACTCATTAGTTTTTATCCTTAGCAACTAATATTATAATGTAATTATTTTACTATATTAAGAGGATGATAATGTGACTCGATGTCCAATTAGAAAATAAGGCATTTTTTCCCTTAAGGAAGGATGAAGCAACTCCTCATTATGATGATGATTTTCAATTTTATGTATAAGCAATCTATCGCGTATCCATCATATGATCAATTTCCTCTATTTTTGGTAGATAGTGTTCTTTACCCAAAACAATAGCTCATTAAACGCATAACTGTTCTTCCGAGCCACGTCGGTCAAACTCTCTGCCCCAACATTACTCTGTGCAATATTTCACGCACCAATAAGACATAGTGTACAATTATCACTAATTCGGTAATGGGATGTCTGTCAATCCGTGTGTCAATGTCTCTATGCTGTGGTTAGGCTGTAACGTTACATGGCATGGGCGGAGCCTCATAATGTTCTCCTCAAAAAAATGTTAGAATTATGAAAGTTAAATTGCTGTTAGGACAGGTTAATGAGCTATGCTAGGCGGTTCCAGATGTTAACTTTACTTAATCTTTGAATAAATAGTTATTTACTGGTCTACCCATAATGGTCTGGCCCTAGTGTCGTGTCGAGTAGTATTTTTGGGTTTTTCTAGCAGGAATTTTCCAGTAGCAACCTAGACTCTGGATTTCCCGTTGATGGCAAAAATTCGTTCACTGATACTAAAATATAACTGGCGAAAAGTGGGTGTATTAGAAGGTACACCTCTGCCCAACCCTTCGGAGAATAAAGGCATGAGGGTATGCTATATTTGTGCTGGTGACTGATAAAACGAATATCAGAATAAACCAAGATCCATGGGTTAAAGGTGGTAAAAACTTCTGACTATAAGTGCCACAAAAGTATACTTTATAACGCCACTTTTTTTGAAAAATTTACACTTACATCAATTAAAGCAACTAATTGTTCCTAAACGACTTAACTAACAATTATTTAGCAATTTTTTTCAACTTAGGCCTCGGCCACATTACAACCAAAAATCATAGCTACAAAATTTAACATACGCTCGCTTATAATTAACTAATTCTTGTTAAGGTGCTGAAGTATCCGTTTATTAAAAGCGTATTAGTAATAAAATATGTTTTTCTGTTTGCCGAGCGGTGTAATTAAAGCCTTATTATATGAGTACATGTTTGCTTGGAGGGTGAATTCGAGTGAGTAATTATAAAGTAGATGGTGGATGTAATTTGTGGGTCGGCAGCGTTTCAAGTGTGTTCTGGGTCGAAATGAGATTATTTCCGCACGAGTGAGGAAAGATAATTTAAAATGATGATGGTGTTTTTCTATCTTATCAGATCAAGATATTTTGTCAAATTTAGGTAGTTAAGACGTAACATACTAGCCAGTAACTAGATTGTCGAGGTCAGACAGGCAGTCGCGCCATGTAACACTGGTATTCTGCGGCATCCGGCTAGGCTGGGCGCTGAGTAGTTATGCTCTAACCAGAATATGATCTAAGATGAGACATGTCTAAGGTGTGATCTGATTTTGATGTTCAGCACATTGAGATAATGACTTAATGTGCTGAACAAACAGTACATCATTACGAGACACACATCGTCATTATAATCTTTGTTATTGGATCGCATTGAGTTGAAACTCGAGTGCTCCAAATCATTAAATACTAAGATTTCGCATTAAAACACGACATTTCTGTGGAGAAAATCGCTAAAGAAACTCCGAGGTCAAAAGTCTTTTGTAGACACCAGGTCGACGGTTGCTGACGATATCCTGTTGACTTATCCAAAATGAATAAGAGAAGCAGTGGCTTTTTGGTGCTTTTCATCTTGTACCATCTTTCTGGCAAATAAATAACTTTGACCTTTGACTTATTATTGCCAGGACAGGAACAGAACATGGCAACATATTAAGGAGTCAGCAAGAATCTGTTCAAGCGCACACATCCTTCTCATTAGCAGCCTCTCATTAACCTACACTATCAATATAACGACGCGCCGTAAATCACTCGACACCACACTATAGATTGATTTACTACCCACTGCCGGTCGTCCATCAATCGCTCCCCCTAATTATTGAAGGAAATACGCATTGTAGCCAAAATGTGACTAATTGATCGGGATGTTGATGGGGAAAGAAATGCCATAAGGGACATTGAATTTAGTATTGAATTTTCAACTGTCAGTGCTGCGCTGAACGTTGCAAATCCAACATGGTACTTACGACATTTCTTATTTCCACCATCGATGTGTGAGCATGAGTTTGTTTTATTGTGATTTTGACTTGTATGCTATATAGTCTGAGAATTTTAAGGGGTCTTGAATTACTTGTAAAATTACTTAGAGATTGGTGTGATTGAGTTTCAAATGTAAATAACAGTGTTTACTTATTTAGGACCTGCAATTCAGCGAGCAAGTTAATATAAGTTGGAATCCTAATTGTTTAACATTGATTTGCCTTGGCAGAGAAATTGTTACGGAAGACTTCAGAAACTTTTCTTTTATTAAAGAAAACCATGCGAGTTACAACCAGGTACTTTGGTCCTCTCAAATATGAATACAATTATCGGTGATAGTGAGACCCAAAGTGCCGATAATTCGGTTATTGAACTGATAACCAGATCAGCAACAGAGGTGGTGAGATATTGTCGCATTTAAATTTTTAAGCAAAACATTTATAATTTGTTGTGTTTAATACATACATAAAACTATAGCGTAACTACTGAAAAAGATAAAAAGATCTTCATCCTTATTTTACAGCATGCTATTCTATACTCCAATTTTATGAAGTAGTAAAATTACTCAATCGAGTTTAACGATCGCCATAGACAAACATTGGCTATACAAACAGCGGCTATAAATTATTTTAGCGTTCATAGAGTATAGACATGTAGATTTCCTTAATCGCCGTCATGGCTAGCGGCTATCGGACGCACGTTTAGGAGACGTTGGCTTAGGGAGGATGAGACTGAATTTATTGTGTTAACGGTTGTATTTTAACAAAACTAAAAATTATAATCGTGATATCGTCTAACCTGAACTAAACTGTCAAATCTTGGAAAATGTTGACATTGTATAAGTTTCAATTTTTAAGTTGAATCAAAGATTTGTTTTTAGTAGCCTCTAATAAAACTGCTTGTAATTAAAGAAAGTTTAGGTTTTTTAGACAGCTGAACACTTACCCAAGCAGAAACTGAACTGCGGTTTCTGGCCAATGGATTGCTGACTCGGTTTGTCATGATTTTGGTGTAAAGGTATGAGGAACAGGGTAGAAACTTTGTTATTGTCCACATAAAAGGGCAGTTCATCTTCTGATCGGGTCTTATGTCTGGTGGGTACCATAGCTGCTGGGCTGTTAATCGCGTAAAAACTACATGTGCTGCAATCAAGGTATAAACAGTCCCTTCTCGAAGCCGTCAACCAAGGATTCTGTACATTAAACTAAGTAACCCTACGCAAAAATTTTTGCTGGGTAGCCGCTTTTTTTTTGTGTAAAAAAAACTCGTTTTACGGTAAAACTCAATGTAACACACTCAAAATATTGTGCTGGTGGATGCATTGATCAGTAAAAGGGTAAACTAGTATTTAAAAAACCGGCCAAGTGCGAGTCGGACTCGCGCACGAAGGGTTCCGTACCATTGTTTTTTAAAACAGACAAAAAAATCTCATTTTTGTAGAGGAGCCCCCTTAAATATTTATTTTATTCTGTTTTTGTTATAGCATCAACTGAAAAACATAATCTGTAGAAATTTCAACTGGCTAACTATCACGGTTCATGAGATACAGCCTGGTGACATACGGACAACGAAGTCTCAGTAATAGGGTCCCGTTTGACCCTTTAGGTACGGAACCCTAAAAAGTTATGGAAAAGTTGGAACTCTGACATCCAATATCTCCGTGTAGGCAGGTATGAACGTATTTCATATGTGGCGTTGTACATACTCCCACAGACCAATACTTAGTCAGTGGTTTCAAGTTCAGTTTCAAATGTTAAAGTCCCATCCACACTATCCGTAAACGCGACGTGCCCGGTCGTATGCGCGGCGTCTAAACGCGGTGTATTTGCGCGTCGCACGCAGCGTGACCCAATTAACTGGCGCGCACATCTGTGTGTCGCATCTACGTTGTTATGAATACTGCGGACAGATATATGGACGCTGCGATTCGTACACACTGTGTGTTTGAGGCCTTAAATTGAAATGGGAAGAGTTTTATTGTGGGATACATACTAACTAGCTGAGAAAAGGTATGACAAATTAATTTAAAAAGAAACAGCTAAACGATATACGAGTAACTTGATGTGTCGGGGGTTAACAAGACATTACTACACATACAGCTACAGCTTTAAAACGGTGGCGTGTTTTGGGACCAACAGTACGGCAAGCACATAAGTCGCGCCAACTTACTGTTCAGAACACCTAACATCATGAAGGCAGGTAGGTAGGGTATGAGGGCCAGCCAAACTTTTAGGATTGAATGAAAGTACCGCCACTAAAAAGTGTACCTATAGTACTCCCCATTAGCTACGTTTAAGTCCCATGTAGGTATTAGGGGACCAACTATTTGTCATCAGCCAGGCACACATCCACATTCGAGACTGCTACTAAGAAATTCCTCATAAAAAAATCCAATATCATTTTATTGGAACTTATATTCAACAGTAGCGTTTGTGACCATTAACACTAAATAGAAGCCAATCTGTAAGTATGGCGATTATTCAAACTACAACGTTAAGGACAATCATCATTGATAGCTGTTTTGGGAGTACTTTGTGGTTCAGGAAAAAACTTCTAGCACTTCGGTAACCTTGAGAAAGGGTTAATAGTGACCCTATTCGAGTGTAACAGAGCCAGAGAGCACAATTAAGCAAAAGGGGGGATTATAGACCAAATCGACACCCAGCGCAATGGCGGTGCTCCTGAACAAACCATGTCCATAACCATGTCCTGGAGTGTCCAAAGTGCACCTGCACTTTTGGGGACCTCAGAGACATCACTGATTGGGGCGTGGCCACCTACTGACCCCAACTCATTTGGAAGAGAAAGAAGAGAGGTACACATCTTTTTTTGTAACACAGTAACATCAACAATATTGCAACTTTCTCCTTTGTTTTCTTTAATGGCATAACATGAACAATCTACAAAAATTCTTATAAATCTCATAACAAAAAATAAAAACACACACAAAAATGTAATACGTTCAAATAATCACCAGCATTAACCACAGAATTGAGTTGGCAAACATTAAATTAATCTATATCGGTCGATCAGTTCCCGAGGTTGGCTCACACGTACGCACATTTAGATCAGCTGCGAGATATCTGGATATGCGTAGGGAGGCGCAGAAGGTTCAATCCACAACCTATATAATACTTAAAAGTAGGGAGATCTAGTCAACCTCATAATTGCTTTATTACCAAAAAGTTAAATGCCATGTTTCTTCTCAGATTAGTAAGTAATGAAACACCGACTCCATCTTTTAAAAAAATAACTCAATCTGTAAAAGTGTTTGTAAGAACCTATTTGCCATTTTTTATACCAGCCGACTCTGTCCCACTGCTGGGCAAAGGCCTCTCCCATGGCTTTCTAATTTTTCTTCAGATTTTCTTTCTCCAACCAATCCGTTAAGAATGAGTCCAAATCGTCACGGCAGCGTTTCTTCCTTGCTTGTTTTTCTGCCTCGGCTACGACGGCCGTGTTCAGACACCCACTGTGTTACTATCTTCGCCCATCTGTCAGGCTTCATCCTAGAAAGTTTGCTCCTGACCAAAAAAATAAAGTTTGCTCGCCCAGTCCCATTTTAACCTCGCAGTCTTATTGCTAGCATCGACGATGCCTGTCTTAGACCGTATTAAGGTGCTGCGCATTCGATCAGAGAGTCTGATATTGAGAATGCTACGTTCCATCGCTCTTTGGCAAACGTTGAGTTTTAACTTCTGAGCTTGTCAAAGACCAAGTCTGAGCGCCATAGGTTAGGATAGGCAGGATAAAAATGTCATCGAGCTTCAGTGAGATAGAAAGGCCGCCCTTCATATATGCCTTCATGGGCCAGTACTCCAGTAGCTCTTCCAGGCATTTTGGACTCAACGGTCGATCTCTATGTCTTGTCTGTTATTGAAGGAAACTAGCTGGCCCAAGTGATATACTCGTATTTGTTGACATAGTGTATGTCCTGCCCATCAACCTCGACCACATGTTTAGCGGAATTGCTCATGGCTTTAGTCTTTTTGCAAAATAAACATCATTAATCATTTATCCCAAGTTCTATTTGTCAACCTTAGTAATGTTTCAGTTAACTAGAAAGTGTTCTCAAAATTGTTTGTTGCTAATGTCAACTGCTTACTTGCTGGTTTTTTACCTCGCCATGAAATACTTCTACACTGTATTCGTTATTATGTTTCAATTAAAAAAAAAATATAAGTGTTATGACACTAACGTTACACCATGCTTCCGGTAAGTAAGTTCATCCACATTTCACAACTTGTGTTAAAATTGTGTAATAATATTGGTAATCAGAAGAAAAAAATAACATTTGAACCATGACGGTTCAGTATTTCCTACAGTTTACTCTAAAAGAAGATAAAAAGTATGGAATGTCATCCCACGGCTTATGAATGTGAACCAATATATTGTCAACACGTTTTATGCATGGTCATCTTGGAGAACTAAGATGGCGAGACACCTAGATAGTGCATTCTGTAAACTTTGCAGTTGTAGTAATATGGTATAATAATGGTAATTTGCAATCGATATTAAAACATGGTAAAATAAGCCGAAAAAACGCGCCCGCTGAGTTTCTTAAGGTAATTTATATTGACCTTCCGTATATGCTGTACAGTTGAATATTATACCACCACGTTTTTTAATAGGACATTTTTCGCAGGCCATACCTATTTCAAAGAAATTAAATCTTGTTACATAACGTTTGACTGCGACTTGTCTGCGATAACGACAAGTTTTAAAACCTAACGAAAAGAATACAAGTGTGTTGCCCTTGCTGCTTCTATTTAACTATAAAATATGCATGAACCTTTTGAACATCGTATTCGTTGTGTCCCAAGCGATTAGCAGCGTGTTCGACCTCGTTAGATGAAAGAAGCTATTCATTGGGACACATTAAAATTACGATTTATAGACCAATGCGATGTTTACTATGCATGCACTGATCACACGCAGATTGTATTTGCTTCGGCGGCAATTTCACAAATTAAGTTTTAAAAAAATGTGCAATTTTTCTTAATTGACTAGAGGGTTCCAAACCAAATAAGTGAAACTTTCACTCTGTCAGCAACGACTACGATAAAAAATCAAAAATGCATTGACAAAAACAAACGAAATCAACTAATTTCATCTTTTATCAATTATCCTGTTCTGTTTTAAGAAACTCAAAACTCTTTGAAAATGATTACGACTTGTCAAGGCCCAAAGATGCCGAGTGTGGATTTGCGCCGTTCATGGCAGTAGGCTAGCCCCTTATTTCATGAAACTAAGAGTCAGCTCACACCGAGACGCGACGCGACGACGCGACGCTGCGCGCACTTGTGACAATTCAGAATACGTTGCGCAACGTATTCTGAATTCTCACAACGAAATAAGTATCTTTTCGTGTAGAAAATAAAGTTATATTTTGAATCGCTCTTTAAAAGTGTGCGCGCAGCGTCGCGTCGCGTCGCGTCTCGGTGTGAGCTGACCCTTAAACAGAACTAGCACAGGCGTTATTTAATGCGCGCTGCCTAACACTACTGTGATGATTGCGGTAAACTTAGGATTGATTCAATAATACTCCGTTACTGTTTTCCCAACAATTCAACGTTATTATGGTAATAGTAAAGTAACTGCGAATCCCAAACTAAGTTCAGACGCTACCACTAGCAACAGTAATAGCAACAGCAACAGTAATAGCGCTTACAATTGCGTACAATAGTAACCGGATCGGTTCGTACGAGCGCCGATGTTCGCCGGAATAGTTACACAACTTCTAGGCTAGTTTCTGTGAGCACTGCCGGCCGAGGATACTGTGCCGGAACGGCGGTTTTTATTCCGCTTTTTTATGGGTCGATCATTAATTGGTTTGTGTGCGCACAACCTGTCTACCGAGTCGTCTTTATACGTAGGTATAGATGACTTGTGAATTTTGAGCAAACAAGTAATAAAAACCCCCGATTAAAGGGGAAAAAATTAGGGGGGATGATACAAATTTCAAATCGACTAGACCTGTGGAAGTTGTATTGATCCCTTCATCAACTAGAAAAGAGGTGATGATATTCAAACGGCTGACCAGATTTTCTCGAAACATAGCTAAGAACACTCTCGATTAAAACACCTTTCAAACGAAACCGCTTTTGATAAAATTGGTTTTGTTTGAAAGGTTTTTAGGATGCCACAGACACACACAGATACACACGTTAAACTATAACACCCCTCTTTTTTGGTCGGGGGTTAATGAATTATTTGAACTTAGCTGCGAAAGTGTTAATTGTGGATCATCAAGGTTCGATTTGGATTACAGAAGTTATGTCTCTCCGTAATGCCTACGATTTGCATTACAGAAGGTATGTCTCTCCGTAATGCCTACGATTTGCATTACAGAAGTTATGTCTCTCCGTAATGCCTACGATTTGCATTACAGAAGTTATGTCTCTCCGTAATGCCTACGATTTGCATTACAGAAGGTATGTCTCTCCGTAATGCCTACGATTTCTTCAAGATATGATTGTCTGACGTTTGCTGTGTTGGCTTTATATCGTGGTTTAGGCCAGTGTTACAGGTTTACATATTTGTTAGGAAATTGGCAGAAAAAGCTTGGGGTATGGATTAATTTTTCCCTCTGAAACCTGGAAGTGAAACTACGACAAAAAATCGGAATGGACTGGTAAAACTAATTACTAATTATTCGAACACCATTAGCTTACCCTTACTGAGAACCCAGGGGTAAGAAGTCCATTTAATTAATATCATGCTTTCTAAACCTTGGAGATCTTAATACTCAACGAGTATTATTTATTCTGTGACACAACAGGAACCCAAAAACGGTTTCACAAATGAGATGCTTGTTAGTTTTCAATGTCACACCTAAAACTTTAAACATAAAAACATGTCCCATAAAAGTGGGTCATTTATTTGTCCCCAACAGTACGCTAGTAACATAAGTGGCGACTGTCGGTACAGTGTAGTGCAATAGAGTTTCTTAACTATTTCCCTTTTGGACGGCTGCACACTTTACACTTTATTGTGCTTACCCGGGAGATTCCAATGAGATGATTTCTCGAGGGAAAGACTTGAGGCTGTGACGGGTTAACTAGTTTAATTGAAGCAAAATAGAAGTTTTGCTTTTAAAGTAATCTTCTTAGCTAAGTTTCCTTTATCTATTCATACGTTACCGAGGGAAGTATAGCAGCTCAACCATCTTTGCTAATCATGTCTCCCCATGTTCGACGTTCCGCAGAATTTCGACCACATGCAACGCATCTACAAGTTATACGGTCCAGGGCAGTGTGTACAACGGTAACTACATGAAAAATATTACACCCATGCATTGCCGGGAAGGTACGAAGGTACCAGGCAAACGATAAACCTTTTCAGGGGGATAAGGCCTAACTAGACGAAACATCGAACGGTAATGAAAAAAATATCCCGTTAATAATAGCTAATTAGATGCCCTAGTTCACCACTTCAATAAGCACGATAACAACGCTAAAAGAGCCCGCCGAACGAAACCAATTCAGCATCCAAGATCCAATAACTTACTTCAGAATACAACAATGAAGTTCTGCCATAAATCGTGGCTTCCATTTGGGCACAATGTCGCAGGTAAATGAGTATTTTCGTCGACTGGGCTGGGCAAACAATAATGGGCAATTCCGAGTAATGACCGCGGTATGAACGGTACACCCGCTGGCGAATTTGGCGAGAGATAAAAGTAAGAACTATGTTTATGTCGGTAGTTCTTGGTCTATTAACAACAAAGGCCTATTTAAACCTGATGCCATTGACCATCATTCTGTTCGGTATTGAACTAGTTAATAACCCGAATTTGTATACTTTTGTCTTGACTGCCAGTTCATCTATTGTTAATATGTATATTAATGTTTCTAAGCATAAAATACTAAAAAACGAACTTATACTATGTGTTTATTGTTATCATATCCAAAAATCGTAGTAGATTACGGCAAAACTTTCATAACTACATAATCTAATACCTATCTACGTCGTAAATAAAAGACACACGAGTATAAAATATCCTCAGTCCAATTTACTTTCCACGTGTACTCTCGACTAGTACCCCTGCCGAGCCCTTTAAATCACATAATCACGGCGTGTCGCAACGGCTCAGCGGTTAATAGAGCATGCTGCCCAACGCAAGGTACGTGAGTCATTGATTAAACTTCAATGTTACGCTTACGACGCACTGATAAACGATAAGGTAGGAAATGGTCATTATTACAATCATATTCAAATTGATGTAGGATACTAAGGTTTTATGGGTAGCAATGAATGAAAAACGCGCGAAGTAACTTAAGCTGATAAACGATTTTTGCACTATAATATTTAGGTAATTAGGTTTACTTTATTCATAAGTGTATAACTATTATAATTGTGTGTGCTGGTTGCAAAATAATTAACTAAAATCCTATTGGGTGGTTGTATTTTCAAGAAAAAAGTTACACGACTGTTTGACTGTAATCAATTTATCTCTGATTACAGGCTCACTAACCACACCATGTTTTTACCACCTAGTTGTAAGCGACATATTGCTAATCTCTTAGCATACAATATACACAGCAACACTGGTACCCCTGTTGTACCAATGTTTACTTGTGATACTAACACTTCTACTGATACTAACACTACTGTTTATACTAACACTACTATCGATACACCTTGTTCTTTAAACTGTTAGGTGCGACAACGGGTAGACTGCATATGTTGAATGTTGTGCATCAAAATATGCAGGGATTGTCCGGCAAAGATTTAGAATTAAGTTTATTTATGGAGAACTATGATGTTCAGGTATTATGTCTAACTGAACATTGGTTGAAAGAACATGAAGTAGCGTTTATCAATGATGATTTCTATACTGTACAGAGTGCATTTGTCAGAAAAAATGCTATTCGCGGTGGATCTTTAGTTCTTGTGTCAAACAAGTTAAAATGTAAACAACGTTTAGACTTAGTTAATCTTTCCGTTGAGCGCGCTATTGAGTTGTCTTGTGTTGAACTCGAGCGATACATTATAATTTGTGTTTATAGACCCCCTTCTGGTGACTTTACTTGTTTCGAATCTGTAATGGAGGATTCACTTAATAAGTTAAAATCAAGTAAAAAAAATATAATTGTATGTGGAGATTTTAATGTTAATATTTTAGATGTTACTCCACTAAGTATCAGACTTCTCAATCTGTTTAGATCTTTTAATTTAGTTAACTTGTTTTTTGAACCAACAAGGATCACGGCGTCTTCGTCGACTTGTCTTGATAACATGTTTAGTGATTGTGATGCCGAAAATAAATTAGTGTTAAGTGACTTATCTTCGGATCACTGTGGATTAATGGCTAGCTTCCCTATGCCATTAAGTAAAAAGCCGCGCAAAATAGAATGCAGGCCTTACACAACTAGTCGTTGCAATAAGTTTAAAAATAATATAGCTCTTAAGGTTACACCGTCAATAGTGGATCACGAAACTCCTAATGAAATTTATGAAGCCCTTTTCGATGTTGTTCAAAATGAGTACCAATCTGTTTTTAAGTCTAAAACTATTAACATTAGTGGGCCTTCCGCTGGGTTCAACCAATGGGCTACACCAGGTATTTATAAAAGTCGAGCTAGATTATACGAGTTGTATGGTTTGAAACAACACCGGTTTGATGCAACTTTTCTTGAGTATGTTAAAAATTATTCAAAATTATTTAAAAAGATCTGTGTTATTGCTAAATCAAAATTTTTAAGTCAGACTATCAAAAATTCTAATAATAAAGTAAAAGCCACTTGGAAGATAATAAACAATGAAACGGGTAAATCTGTTAATAAAGACAATCAACTTGAAATCATGGTTGATAACAAATTAGTTAATAATGCAGCCGACGTAGCTGAGGCATTCAATGAGTATTTTGCCAGCATACCGATAACTACGACTCGCACTTTAAGTTCGTCGCCGTCTAAAGCTGAAAACCTTTTGCATAGCAGCGTGCCTAAATGTGGTCTCGTATTTAGTTTTGAACATGTAACACCTCGTGATATAGTTAACGTTTTTAATTCACTTAAGTCTAAAAACACAGGTGATTACTGGGGCATTTCCATTAAACTTTTGAGTAATATAATCGAAATCTTAGCCCCCTATCTTGCTGTTACTTTTAATAAATGCGTTGATTTAGGTACTTTCCCTGACCTTATGAAGAGCAGTAAAGTCATCCCTCTATTTAAATCAGGCAGTAAGAATGATATTGGCAACTTCAGACCAATTTCTATTTTACCTGCGTTTAGCAAAATTTTTGAAAAGTTAATACTTAAACAGTTGCTAAGACATTTTAATCTCAACAACCTTCTTCATAACGATCAATATGGCTTTACAAAAGGTCGTTCAACTACAGATGCGGGTGTTGCTTTGTTGAGACACATATTCAACGCATGGGAAAACGCGCAAAATGCAATTGGTGTTTTCTGCGATCTCTCAAAAGCTTTTGATTGCGTTCACCACGATACGCTTTTACGGAAACTACGTTATTACGGTGTTCAAAATGAAGCCCTAAATGTAATAGATTCGTATTTACAAAATAGATTCCAATGTGTAGATGTTAACGGCGCGAAATCGTCCGGGCTACCTGTTCAGCTAGGTGTACCTCAAGGCTCAATACTGGGACCGTTTTTATTCTTGGTTTATATTAATGACTTACCATATTATTTGAAGGGTATTTGTGACGTTGTACTATTTGCAGATGATACCTCTCTTATCTTTAAAGTAGATAGGAATAGACACGATTTTGAAGAAGTAAACAGCGCTCTATCAAAAGTCACGGATTGGTTCACAACAAATAATCTTGTTCTTAATGCCAAGAAAACTAAAAGTATTAAATTCACCTTACCTAATGTTAAAAATCTAGGTCCCAACATTATTCTCGGCAATGACGAGCTTAAAACGGTTGACTCAGCTGTGTTTCTGGGTATAACAATAGATTCAAAATTACAATGGGGTCCTCACATATCAAGCCTAGCGGGGAGACTTAGTTCGGCCGCATACGCCGTCAGAAAAGTTAGACAATATACTGACGTTGATACAGCACGGTTAGTCTATTTTAGTTACTTTCACAGTGTTATGACCTATGGTATTCTGCTGTGGGGCAAAGCCGCTGATATCCAAAATATATTCGTTCTTCAAAAACGAGCGGTTCGTGCAATTTACCAGCTGGGTGCACGAGTATCTCTGAGAGATTTTTTTAAAGAGATTGGTATTCTCACGGTGGCTTCACAATTTATTTTAGCTAACATTTTATATATTAGACAAAATATCCATTTGTACTGTAAAAACAGTGATATTCACAACATAAACACTCGAAATAAGCATAAACTACGTGCTCCCTTTCACCGGCTTCATAAGGTTCATAATTCATTCGTAGGGCTTGGTATAACATTTTACAACAAGCTACCATCTTCCTTTTTAGACTTGCCATTTAATGTGTTTAAAGCTAAAGTGAAATCTAACCTTTGTTCAAAAGCCTACTATTCCATTAACGACTACTTAAACGATAAGAATAGTTGGTCGCTGGGTTGAACTCAAGACAATGTTTATGTTCTTTCTTTCTCTAATTAGCTTATGGTATTATATAACTTCACGCGTAGTTTTTTTTTTTTTTTTTTTACTTTATGTTTTATTTAATTTTTTTTATTTTATTTTACTTTATCTTTATTATTATTTATCTTTATTTTTATTTTATTCGTCTGTATGCACGTGTAAGCGGGCACGCCCTTTATGTCTGGAGGCTTTATTTATTCTTGAGTATATTTTTTAATATTTTATTTTATTATTGGTGTGTGCTAGCTGACATGTGACATTAATTTGATTGGATTCCTTGTTTATATAAACTTGAACACTTTTGTATAGAATCTGGTTCTTCTAACCTAACAGACAGATGTGTTGCTGGGGAGTTTGTTCCGCCACTTCTGCTTCCCAGCTAAAACACTAGGAAGTGGCGAAGGGCGGGCGTTTTGGGGGACTGTCTCTTGTAATTTTGACGTTCAAAAAGTGCTGATTATCAGCCTAGTTTGAATAAATGACTTTTGATTTTGATTTTGATTTTGACACGTATATATTCAGTAAAACTTTTACGTAGCTCGTTCGAGCTGAATGTGCTAAATGCCTCTGATATCGATAGCAATCACTTTACTTCAAATCTCTTTGACGAAATAATATAATAGAGGTCAATCTGACTTCTAAGTAACTGAATGTATTTGGTGCGATTTTCGGTAAATCTTTCTTTGACAGATGTATGTCATTAACACTACAAAACCACAATAGTTTCTTGCTTCTTTACAATTTGGTATTCTAGACCAAAAATTACTGGCAGTTGGCAGTTGAGGCAGTTGCAGCTTTGTGGAGGCACTTGCAGCTTTATTACACCTCCAAAACTAAACCTTAATCAGCAAACAAGACGCACTAACTCAAGACTAAAACCAAAATTGCCAACCGAACTAGCAACAAAGGTACTTATTCCCATGCTTTATGGGGACATTTTCTTAGCTCTAACCATCCCTGTTGACTTTTAAAGCAGGCCATAAACTAGTCCATAAGATAATTTAAAACACCCGGGCGGGCGATGCCGCGGGATAAAGCTAGCGGCGATATATCACCGGTCGGAACGCCTTTACAATGCACTCAGACGTACGTATAATTTTATATATATCCCCCAATGAAAATTCGGATTATTACGTAAGGGAACTGTGTATTTGTGTTTACGTGAATGAAGAATTGGTGAAAGTTACGAGTATTATGACATCTCGACTGCTTATTAAATATCAACTTTAATTAAACCCAGTATCTGTTATTAGGGATGTTAATTTCCTCCCTGGCGTGCTATTACGTAACTAATATCGCTGTGAAAAAGCGAGCAATTTTCCGAAAGCGACACGTAAAACTTTCGCTCGTATACGAACAAAATGTTAGTTGACGCACTGCGTGCTTTAAATGCGGCGGGAGCGTTTGTATAAGTAGCGTGTTCCTTGTTGTTGATGATGGCGTTTTAGGCTTAGGTATTATAACATTGTCACCAGTTTGTTGTGGTCGCTTTTTTTACAAGGTAACGGGGGTCTTAAAACTGACACATGCCATGTTATTTCTAAATGTAACTAAAGGAGTATTATCTATTATTCAATTAGCCGTTATTGAATAATAAATAATACAACACATCACATGTTTTGAGAAAATAATATATTTTAGGCTACCTGTGTTTCGGAAAAGATGGTTTTGTTGAAGCGATTAATTTAGCAATAATAAACTGCATAGCCTTCTCTTAGCTATTATGGAGACTGCTTGCAGTCTTACTGCATGCAGTTTTGGTATAATATTATACCATTACTGTTTTAAGGGTTCTGTACCTCAAAAGGAAAAAACGGAACCCTTATAGGATCACTTTGTTGTCCGTCTGTCTGTCTCTCAAGACCCTTTTTCTCAGGATCACGTCGAGGTATCAAGCTGGAACTTTTATCAAATACTCAAATCTACTGCCCCTTAGAGCTTCTAAGCCAACGCAATCGAAAGATACAGCGTTTATGCCGCAAATTTCCGCAAATTTTCGACACTCGCAAAGGAATCAAAACCTACAAGGTACTTCCCGTGAACTCAGAATTTTAAAATTTGGTACGAAGTAACTTCTTATAGCACAGATAAAGGAAAAATTGCGAAAACCGTAAATTTTTTGTTCCATCATATAATAAAAATATTTTTAATATTTTTAAATTTACTACCTCTTTCCTCATGAACGCATAAAGGTATTATTCGACTGGAAGTAACCTAAAGGGTACTTCCAGTCGACCTAGAAATTGAAATTTGACATGAAGCAATGTTTTACAGCACATATAGAGGAAAAATTCCGAAAACCTTAAATTTTTGTCACATACTTTCAATTATTCTTTTTGATTTTGGTTTGTACGGAACCCTCAGTGCGCGAGTCCGACTCGCACTTGCCCGGTTTTTTTTAATACCCAGCTTATTTATAACTATAATAATCATCATCAAAATTGGGCCTTAACACCGCAATATTTTGTACTAACCTAGCCGCTACTCGGGCTGCGCGGCCGCCGCGTTTTTTCTGCGTATTGCGTGTCGCCATCGCGTACTCTATGATAACCTGTCGGGATCGCATACTTACTCATCAGTCACCCACCATCGCGTGCCGTTAAACGTCACCCATGTTCGGGATTCACAATATTCACTAATTAAAAATGGTAGTTTTAAAGTTCGCGTGACTACGCGTATACTACGGCTGTTTCTATATTATTACTTTAATAGAATGTTTTAGTAGCCATTATGTAGGTGGGAATTAGTTTGAGTAAAAATATTTACTTGTTTTGAGGCTTTTATTTAAATAAAGGCGAGTTATATTCATGAACGTTGAAAGAAACTATCCATTTCGTAGATTTTAGGGGAAAATGTAACTATATTTTTTGGAAAACTTATGGTTTATTTGGCCAATATAATCGGGTCAAATAATTGTCATGGTCATCACATAAATGAGGAAAACGTCGTTAGGAAAGTTTTGAGTATGAGTGTGGATGGCTTAGAGTACAGAAAGGAAAGGAAGACCAAAGAAACGATAGAATGATTGTGTGAAGGATGATATAACTATAAAGGAGGTGGCTCTCTTGTTGATACGTATGAAAGAAAAAGACACGCTGGACCGACCCCAAATATTAAGGGATAAGAATGAAGATGACTAGAATCATGATGCAAAAAATGGCAAATTCCAAAATTTTATTGTTCGTTCACAAAATAAAATTAACAAGGTTACCAAAAATCAATTTCAATCAGGAAGGGCGTCACCGTGTTTGCTAACCCACGCCATTAAAAGTACACATGTATCAGAGTTTGAAATCCAATATCAGATTATATGAACGGGCTGACATGATTCAATTGGGGAATTAGGTCATAGGCAATGGGCTGTCCTCACACTACTTGTGACCAATTGCGACTAATCTAATTTGTTATTGCGCACTTAATTATGTAGGGCCGAATATTAATCTCGTAGTTTCTGTCTATTTATAGAACTACGTCTGCTGCTGCATCTTGTATTCTACTATGTATGGTGTTCCAATCCAACAATAACGCGTTTTCACTAAGTGACTTAAAGTGAATGCCTAATGATATTCACTTTTGTGTCATCTGGCATTATGCTTGTAATCCTTGAAGTGTTAGACAGAGGTGTACCCTATAGAACATCCACATTTCGACAGTCATAGGGGGGCCTATTGCCATTGACCTAGCGCAAGTCCAGACTCCGTGGCTACTACTGAGGAATTCATGATGAAAAAACCCCAATAAAATTTTGCTTGACCTGGGAATCGAACCCAGGACTTCATGGCCAGCACTTGCGCTTGCAACCACTACACCAAAGAGGCAGTCGTGTGATGTGGAATTAGTAACCATCATTTAAATGCTGCTAGTTGTTATGCCATTGTTTTTACAAGAAGCGATAGTTATCTGACTTGCACTATGCAGAAACTACTTAAAGATAAGAAAATATGTATAAGTATTGAGCGCTATATATTTCCAATAGTCCAATTTTTCATCGTTTATGTGGGTAAATAAAAGAACCAAAACATTATAAATTAAAAGCAAAATCATCTTGAAATGACCTAGGATCTTTCAGGTCACAAATTGTATTTTAACATACTGTTCTTAAAATCTAATTTTATAATTAAGATATGCGAAGATACACTCGAATAAGTTCGCAAATCTTCCTGATTCTCCATAAAACATCCCCAGAGAGTTATTCTCAACCGAACGGCTTAAATAACAAATGGCCCCCATTTTAATATAAAAAATGTACAGAAACATCGACTTTCAATTTCCCTTCCTACCGTTGCCAAACTTGCGAAATCCTTAAAAAAATACTCCCGCATTCCTTCCATTACGATTCATTCATTATATAGAGACGTCAATTTCCGGTGGCCATGTTGGATCGGTGCCCGTTCGCAATCTCCAGCGGATATGACGTTCTGATCATTTAAAAACACTCCCCAAGTACATGTTACTGCCAAGTTTTGGTAACAGCCTATTTAGAAAGTTCATTATAGAAATACTTTTTTGAGGACCTAGAATCTGGCCCTATAGTTTAGTATAATGAGACTTCTAATAATCTTGGAGTACATTTTTGTAAGTCTTTATTACGATTTTATTTTGAAACAGCACTGGGACAAACAACCGGACTTAATCTTAACTGGCGAGATGTAGAAAATAACCGTTTGGAGATTTCAGGCGTGATGTTTTGAAATACTCGTTATAGGTGCATTAAATGAAGATCAGGAGGTCTACTCTCCGCAAATTATACAGAGTAGGGTCACAATCGTAACTACGTCTAATTTTCGTTCGTTGCCGAAGTTACGTTTCGGAGAAAGAGAGTAGACCTCCTGGATCTGGATCATTTACGTAGAAGCTAGGGCAGATCACCATTGTTAACTTTCGTTATGGCTAGATAATGAGCCAAACCAAAGTTATTTTAAGTTGCTCCAGACACATAATATACTCAAAAACTTAATTACCAACCCAACAAAATCTTACTCCCCCCAACAGACCCCTAAAAATTGTTTGTTCAAAGTTTAAAATTAAATTACAACAGAAAGTTGTTAACAAGAAATGAAACAATTGGGCCGTCAAGTCCACTGCGAGCCTGTAGCGGTTGAGAGGGTAGCCAGAGTTCCCGCCATCAAATTAATATGAGCCTTAGGCCCCGCAGCCAGCGGAAACGCTGCTAATTAGCGACGGATCGGGGATGTGCAGGAAACACGGGTTAGAAATTGAGACGGACACGACAGAAAGAATTAGCATTTCAGAACGAGGTAGCGACTGTGATTAGAACTATACCTAGTTCTCAGTCCAAAGGAGAAGATTTTAGAATAAAAATTGGTTTTAATAAGGTTCAACTTGGTTGCAAAAATTCGAATTAAAATCACTACATCTGCATCACAATAATAATACGAAGTACCTTTCAGAAAATGACAGCATGTATTGTGGACTTGACTCTGAATATTCTGGTGTAACTTGGAATCTACCAAAGGACACAGCCCCTGCAATTAACTGGATGTAAGAACTTGTGATGCTCAGTCAATCGAACTTAATGTCGATTTCCCACTACGTCAATTCGCGAAACAAACACATCGGTTTTAAAAAGCTTACGCTTGACCTCGCGGTTTAAGTGAAACGCGTTTAATTACAAATAAAATAATGTTTATTTTACACAAATTACAAATTTATTATTATTAACAACCAGGCCATAATATTTCATCGTCATCATTTCAACCGAAAGACGTCCACTGCTGGACATAAGCCTACCCCAAGTGTCGCCACATTGACCGGTCCCGTGCGACTCGCATCCAGCGGATCCCCGCTATTTGACTTATTGATCCTCATGATATTTATAAATAATATAAGGCTAATAAGTGGAGTTGATTTGGTTTGCCGCGAGTGTTTTAAATAAAAAGACAAAAAACTAATAAAATAATATTGTAAAACTGTTAGAAGTTCTTCTTTTCTGTTCTTCTTTCAGGAGCCCTGACTACCGGTAGCACGAACCCTGTTCCCGATGATGGTGGGCTACTATTTTTATGTTTTTTAATTTTTTTTACATGAGGGGAAATCGGCATGGCGGAAGTAATTCCTTTAAACAGTGTGTTGATTTTTTTTAAAATAACCTAGTAATTATGTATTAGTATGTACAAACTTTTCCTGGGATGCCATTGCTGTTTAAAACTGTCTATTTTGCCTATATTATAATTCACTTCACTAAAAAAATTCTTGTACTTTACCGCCGAGCCCGGTCACAAAGTTCCCCCGTCGGTACATTCGCCATCGTTGCGGGCCGGTAGCAAGTGTAGAGTTTTTCATAATGGAGGATTGTTTTCGTCCGTATCGAGTGCACAATTTGTGGCTATTCACTCGGATCACGAAGTTGCCCGAACTCTGAACGTAGGTTCGTTGTACAGCTCATTTTGGTGGTTAGCGCATTTTGGTCGAGTTACCCTGTTGTTCTTGAGTTGAGGGGAGGCTAGCGTGGCCAATGTTGTTTTTAGGTATTTAGCTGAAAACATTTGCATGT
The DNA here is from genome assembly GCA_963082945.1 of Cerastis leucographa. Lineage (NCBI taxonomy): Eukaryota > Metazoa > Arthropoda > Insecta > Lepidoptera > Noctuidae > Cerastis > Cerastis leucographa. Next base: position 19,617,147 of record OY720362.1, on the reverse strand, counting down.
TTAACCGTTCTAGACTGGATTTAGTTTTGTTGTAATCCTGATTAATCTTTCAGTTTTAGGGCTAGTATTTTCCTCCCCAGGAATTTGCTTTTATTGTGTGTGCGACTAACAACTAATCAGACAGACAGACTAAATGACAGAGTTAGTGCCGGACTTGACGAAGCGAAGTCGTCATTCGTTATTTAAAAGTCCGTCTCCGCTTTGCTTTAGTGGAAACGGATGAGCAGAGAGGACAGGAGATGTCTCGCGATTGTTTAGGCCTGCGGAGACGAGAAGAGACGTGAGCAGCGTGGGTTGAGGGGCGTGCTGAGAGCGGCGTGCGGTGAGCTGTTTTGTATGCTGTGTGCGCTGAACTGTGTGCTGTGAGCGGCGTGCGGTGAGTTGTGTAAGCTATATGTTGTGAGCGGCGTGCTGCTTTGCACATCTCCAAGAGAGGAGATCCTCTTCACACCTCTCCACTCGTCTCCGCTTTGGTGGAGTCCGGGCCTAAAAGTTCTTTCAAGGCCCACGCCTTGAAAGAACTTTTAGGCCCCTGTTACATTTGAGATTATGTTCCTCTAAAGGTAACGGAACAAAGTCCCAGATGCAAGTTGGGATGGTATTGGTATATAAGGAAACAACAAACTGTCCTAAATAAAATAAGTTTATTGAAACTGAGTTAGTAATTTAATTGAAGGGTAATAACATACAAAAAAGGTAATGCCAGTCAGCGTATAGTTTAGTTAGTGGAACTAGGGTTGTGGGGGGTTGGAGATAACCTTAGTATTGTTTCTTTATCGCGGTATGCGTTTAAATTAAATTAATCAAGGTACAAACTTCCAGTTTTGGTCAATAGTGATAATTAATAAATGTCCGGTCAACACTGGCTGCAGACCGGTGTCTGCAACCAGCTACTTGCCCAGTGAACCCTGTCATTGAAGTAGCTACTTCAGTGTGATATCTAGCAGAAACCACTTGTCCGTAAGGTTACTTTTCTTATAATGGGAAAGTGATTTAAATCTTAGCAAGCTCTAAGTCCAGCCACTGCTCTGAAACTAGTTTTTATTTTGATTTTGGTGCTATATAATATTTCTTTGTAAAACTACTTTGTGGCATGCTATTTTCTGTTATGCATATTATTTATACAAGAGCTAGAATTCCCCTTATTTTATACTTCTCAGAATCGTTGAGTTTTTCATTTACTACGCTCACATATCGCTTCTGGTAACTTGCTATATATTTCTTCATGGGTTCTATATGGAAATACCCTCCCTTTTCATATTTGCAGGGTTATACTTCTTTTTACCTGAGTTATAGGAACTATTTTTATAAACGAATGGGAAGCTTTGAAAGTTTTCAAAGAAGTAGAATAATATATATGAGCATTTCTTTACTAACAAGAAATGTTTTTTGACACCATGCTTTTGAATTGTTAAATACGTGTAATACAACTGTTAATGATTATGTGCTCAGTAATTTACCTATCGTGGAAAATATACATCCCAAGGTACCTAGGAAAAAGTTTTGAAACATTTTGTCAACTTTCATCTCCTTTTGCGTGTATTAGGTACACACACAATCATAAATTGGTAGTCTCGTCATTAACAGGCAGTTTGGCTTTACCCATAATTATTCAAGAAAAGAAAATTAACCGTGGAACACCTAGGTGCACCAGGGGTACTGAAAGTTAAGTGAAGTGAGGTGAACCACCTTGGTGTTCCACGGGTCAGAAAGGAAAATATTGTGTTTCAAGTTAGACCGCTAGTTCATTTATAATAATTCCGAATGAAGATGCCTGTGACGATCAGTCAATACAGCTAGTATTGACTGATCGTCACTGGCTGGCATCTTCATTCTTAAGAGCGTTTACGCCTTACGACAGTTCATACAAACTTTCAAGTCCTTATTTTACAAAATGACTGAACCGATTTTAATGAAATTTCAAACGCATAAACATGATACATAGGTCTTAAAAAATAACTACAAACATTTTCGAAAAATAGTGTTACTGCTAAATTAAACCGATTATAAAGTATCTATAGAAACATAAATTACCAATTATCTTTTTTTTTTTAAAAGACATTTCGAAAATGTTTTTTAGTAACTTTTAGACCTATGAATGTATCCTGCTTATGCGTATTAAGTTTCATTGAAATCAGTTCAGTAATTTCAGAAAATAAACACTTGAATGCTTGTGTGAAATGCCGTAAGGTATAAACGCTGAAGTGACCAGTTTTTTTCAAACGTTCCGTTTAATGTCTTCATAACTTCATCAATTCATAATTCAATTACCTAAACACACATTTAAGAAATCGCCAGGCAATTTAGATTGCCCAAAGCTCCCATTTCGATTAAGATTAAGTAGAAACCAATTCAGAAGCAAACACGACAACAAATACTAAACCATATTTTATTCACCGACCCAAAATGGACCATCTTAAGTAGCTTAAAGAAATAGCCCCAACCGTTCCCATTACGCAGGCTGAATGAGAAAATTTGTATAGAAATTATTCATAAAGCGACTTACAGATGGACTTCAAATAATAGATTCCCTTTGGAGTCTACGGTTGCCAGTGACAGCTGATTATATGTAAATTATGCCAATTCGCGCCAATTGGCGTGGCCGGTAAAATGGAGGGGGTGGTAATTTGCTGGAGCCTCCGACCAACGTCTTCGGATTTTTAATGAGAACGTTCTGTGATTTGTTTTCAGTTAGAATAATGGAATTATTGACTGATTTTTTTGTTTGGGCTGGAATTGGTATAAAAAATAAAGACTTAGCTGACTTTAGACGAAATTTATTGAAGTCAAACTGCTAAGGTAGAATCTCATGCAAGTGCACCTGGAAATTCGGCATAATAATTGTTTATTTCGACGTAGATCAGAACGATACGGTCTAAAATTCAGACATTAGTCTGTTGCTTTGAGTATTAATGCATGTTCCTAAGCAATATAAACACCAAACTATTTTAAAGAACTGCTAGGGCAATGGCTAAATAATAACAGCCGCTCGTTTCGATGAGGTTAAGCCGTACTCGCATAGCTTGGCTCGTGTATGGGTGATAAACCGATTGCTTCGGAAAACATGTAAGGCCGTTGGCCCTGGCTGTCATTAGAAGATCTTTGACGAACACAGTTTTGAGAACAGTGGGTGAGGACATAATTTTTCTAAGGACTTAAGAATACCGTAAACCTTCATACTTATCTTATCCCATAATCTGTATTACAAAAGAATACACGCGCAATATTCACATAGTAATTTAGTCATGACATATGTTTTCATAAAGCTAAATCGATCACAAAGGAAAACTAAACTATTTCTACATCCAAGGATTCTGGCCAGTGACATCATTCGATTCTTTCGGGAGTGAGTAAGGGGTTCTATTTTCTATAGACTATAGAGGAATGGGGTCATGTGAGTCATTTACCTTTATGGTGTGGTTCTACACCATTGGTGGGGGATAATAGTGCAAGGATGAAAGCATAACATGACCTATATGGCGCCGTGGAGTGCCTCACATCTGGCGTTTTTGTTTGGCTTGTAGGAACTATTGAGATTAATCGCTATCAAAGACTTTGTGTTGATCTAAATTTAAAGTTTTTGTCGAGTTTTTTCTTTATTTGAATTTAAGATTCTTCACACGCAATACTTAGGTACACAATAATATGAAAGTCCATAACCCGTCTAATTAATGGATAGACAAATGGCGTTTGCTTTAAAAAAGAATCGTATTTCCACAAGTTGTTTTTTAACGGGTTTAAAAGGTAGCATAATAAAATCACATACATGTTTGCGTTTTCCATTGTGATTGCGGATATAATGTCATTTTGTAGGCTTCCCTTCGCTTTAGGATCCACAGTGATGATTGGTTGGTACAGTTGGTGAATCATAGGCTTTTATGCTATGAGTCACGGGTTTGATTACCACACGGAGCAAAAAGTGTGGCCTATGTATCGACGTTCCAAACTATTTTCTTTTTTACTTGTTATTTAGCAATGAAATAAATTGCTTTGCACTGTGTATGACAAACTAGCAGATCAATTTTAATATTTTCTGTTATTTACATAAAGATGAGTGCGGAACCCACCTGACATCACAAATACAAAAACCCTAACATTTTACAATGACTTATTTATCGTTCGCACTTTATTTCACCCACTGAGCCATTAGTTAGCATATTTCGCTTCCATTTTAATTTTATTAACGTCCAATCGAAATACCTTCATATACCGATATACATAAGGTAGGGTTTCGGTCGTTAATGTCACTAGGACAATTTCTTTTGATCAGCCAATAAATTCAGGCGATTTCAGACAGAAGTTTGCTCGTTAACGAGCCGGCTTTTGTTATAATTATTTGTTTAAACAACAATCGAGTGATATGCTTGTATAGGGAGTGTTTGTCAATATGTCATGTACTGAAGTTTGGAAGTTTCTGGTCCTTTCAGAGTTTGTTGTTAGATGTTGTTGTTGTTTTGGTTAAAGGAAGATGTGCTGCTTTAGAAGTTCCACGGACTTTCGGTTTTGTTTTTATACATGGCTACTTTTGCCCTTAGGTATGGCCCTCAGGCCTCAGGTATGGTTTTTTCTTCAGTAATTATAAAAGCAACTCGGTCTGTCTGTCAATCTATCTGTCTGCCTTTTACCACATAGACTAATAATAATATGGGCTAGGGCATAGTCTACGTTTTATCCCGGTACTTCATTTTTTTCCGACCTCTACGCGAACCGAGCCGTGAGAATAATCTAGTCGTTAATAAATAAAATTGTCACTAATTTATAGATGCCCAAAACATTTTTATAGCTCTATTTATAAAACGTTTTTGTTACTTTATCCATTCCTTTTTGTTCATAGTGCTATTATGTAAAATCTTTCAAAACAAAAACTATCGTCACCTCTTTTCGCTTCAAAGAAACACGATGATTAAAATACCTGAGGTGGAGCCAGTAAAACACGTCCAACGACGTGTGAGGCTCCGCACTAATTCCTCCATCTTTAGTTAGTTCGCGCCATCTCTCACCTCGAACATAATCACACACTTTCTAAACTGCGTAGATACCTATAAATACATTTATTTCCCTACAAATGACATAAGACCGTGACTCCAGACAGTATGTTACGTCACGACTGCTCCTAATTCCTATTTGAAGTTTAACATTTGGGGATCAGAGGACTGACTTCTTCATTCACTTGTATAGACCACTGTGTTACCCAAATAGGGTTGGTTTTTCAGTGTTTCGTAGTTCGTTAACTTTGTCATTTTGATGTATGAGGGTGACAAAGCAACAGTTTTAAGATTTGAGACAAGTATTAAGTGTAGTTGTTACACAGTCATTTATTAATAGTGTGGAATGACATAATGACGTGTTCTGGATTTTTGTTTTTAATTGGACACTGTTAGAAATGATGGACATATTTTGAGAATAACCTATTAGGAGGTGTCAATAATGTTTTGTTTGCCAATAGTAAGCAAATTGGTAGTGGTTTAGTAATACTTGTGATTTATTTATAGTAAAGTAGGGTGCAGTGTGCACTGTGCAATAATAGTTCTCAAGTAATACTCAAGTGCTTTATGTTGTCAATTAAGCCTGTTATTAATAGGTAGTACTTATATTGACAATATATAGATAACTTATTAAATATGAATTCATTGTACAGTCGAGAATATTGAGTACGTTGACTATAATGTATAACTAGTGTAAAGTTCCAAAATACTGTTAAAATATATTGTTTTCTTATATAATAAACATAAATTTAGGCGAAATTATATTGTTTTTTGTTTCATGATTTAATGATATCGTTTTTAATATTTTTTGTTAGTAGGGCGAAAAACGATAGTTAAATGTTTATTGTAAATTCTTCGCCACTTCAAAGTTACATCGTCCTTTCGCTCACGACTTGTCAGGAACGCATTCCCTAAGCGGCCAAACTGTAGTATTACAACTTTGTTAGTTTATTTGTGATTAATTCTTTTATGCATGCTCTAGTCACCTATAAGTGAAGAAGTGCAGCTACGTGATACTTTTGTCATTCACAAATTATTTCTCATGATCTGTGTACAGGTCCTTTGATAGAGATCATTAATAAATAAAGTAAAAAAGTAAGGGCCTATATAACTCAATTTACGAGCCACCTCTCATTAACCACTGCTTCTTCCTAATTACCATCCATACAATACTTGGACTACATCAATTACGCATCCAATTTTAAGTATGACACCATTAGCACGGTAATGTATGGTGTGCAAACGGTAACCTCTCTGTCCGAACTAAACCGTAGCAACATTAGTTATTATGATTGATAGCTCGCGTAGGGTTGCCAGCGTCGGTGTTGCTGGTGCTCTGTGTTGCCACGCTTCGGGTGCACTATTGACAAGAGATCCCGTAATTAGATATTGACACGCTATTGTGAAAATGAAAGCTGCATTTGTATTGGATAGTATTTATTGTACTACAGAACTTATCCTAGAAAATATTTCCTTGTTGGTTACAAGTGCCTCCAATTTTTTTTGTCGTTTTGGTTATGTTGTATAACTACACTACTAAAACTTATATATCACGTCGATAAATCATTATAAATATCGCTATAGAATATCACTTTGTAGGCCTTCAGTACCGTGATACACCGAAATGAAAATGAGTTATAAATAAAGTGTCAGTTATTTAGTAAAAACCTTAAAACATAACCATGAAAATACATCGTGAGTGAGTTATGTACACTAACTAGAAACAAACTTCGCCAAAGCACATGTAACCACATCTTGCATTTTACACTTTTATTGCCAATTTCATTGCTCATCAAAACTCCTTGCTGCATCATAGGGCTAGCATGCGTTACATTTGTCAAACTATTAAGAGGGTCCCCTCTTCCTAGTGGGCCTTTATCCATACAAAAATATTCCGCTGTTTTCTTCGTGGATAATGCGCCTAGGGCAATGTTTTTTTTCCAAAAAATCAAGGTCTTATTAATACATGCCCCTATCATTTCCTTTTTTTCAAAACATAATCACAAAAAGAATTATGACAATCCAAAAACCCCAAAAAAAACCATTTTACCGCCATGTTCAGACGACTATCAGACAAACTAGAAAAGTTTTTAACAAAAAAGAAAATAATAGAAGCATAGATATATTTTTCCTCTAAATTTTGATATAAGAATTATTTAAATCAGTTTAGTTTAGAATAAGAAAACAGCGGAATACAAAAATTCTTTTGGTCAAGATTTTTGTAGGTAAAATCGACCTGAGCTGCAGTTGTCCCTTTCGCACTTTACGGGGGCTTGGTCGGGCGCAGCGCGACGGCAATAGTTTTTTCAAATACCTATTCTTCAAATTCCTCGGGGCTAGAGTCCCCTCTTAAATTCTCCGATGTTTTTTGGTACCTACACCTCACACACACTACACACTCATTCATGTCCCTGTTTCAAGCAATATTTGGAGAAACATAAACTAAATAATTCCATAAATAAAAGAGCGCTATTATATTTTTAAAGCCCGGTTCATAGCCAAAACTGATAATCTTACATTTAGGCACTCATTAGTCTACAGTTAATGAAAACGGATACAAGGAAACAAAACAATTCTGTAACTAAAGGATCCTCCTTCGTACGGAAATGTGTACAACTTGCAATCAGAAACGGCAGCTTGTACTTATGTTAGTACAAATTGTCTGGTCTCACCAGGGGACCTGTGGTCTTCACACTCACCGAGTCCTATCCTCGAATATAGCTAGGGTACAAAGTAATTATTAGTTTTGATACCACTTACATTTTACAAGGGTATTTCTAGTTCAATCATGGTTTTGCCTGCGGCTTCGGCTGGTGGAAATGATCCCACGGAATCGTACTAATGGAATAAAAGGTATCCTATGTCATAAATTCATAATTCAAATTATAATTGCAAACTCAAATTAGTGTCGTAGCTCATAAAGCTGCCAAACTAAAATGAGACTGGGCAGGACATGTCTGCCGGATGGCCGGCAAAGCCCTGAGACAGCCAGTCATAGTCGTGGCAGACCGAGGAGAAGATGGCGGGATGCTTTGGATGGCTTTCTCGTTAATAGGAATTCTCGGTAGAAAGAAGCGCAACATCGAGCGAAGAGAAAGGAATGGGGGGAGCCGTTTCAGTCAAACAAAAAAAAAAGACAATGAATTATGTCTTTTTTTTATGGTAATGGTTACCTGTGAGCCAATTTTCGTCGAAATACGTTCACACTTTTCAGTGTGGGTTTATTATTTAAACTTTTAACAGTTCTACGTACAAAACCCTTGCGTTTTTTGGTAATACAAATCAGTTAGATTGGTTTCAGAATAGTTATAGATTTTGTAATGGTAGAAATGCTATCTCGTTGGACTGTCAAAGTTCTGTCTCTGGAGGGTTAAGTTCAGTCAGCTAATACTAGGCCAGACGACGTTACTAGAAACTGTCTGGACTACATGGTAGGGTTAACTAAGCATTACTAAAGAGTTTGGATGAAGTTCAAAATCCATTTCAGTTGTTTTTATTCCATATTATCATTGTTAGTAAGGCACTTGTTTTCGGGATAAATATTAATAGGTCTGAAGTTTTTACTAGTACGATTCTGAAGGTCTACAATATCATCAAATGGAAAAGGATATACGAGATAAAAAGATAAAATTACATCAACATCACACAAATAATATCGAGTTACCTCACTTGCCCCCCTTAGTAAACAATTTTATTATGAACTGGTATTCAGCTGCATCTGGACAAAATGGAAGCTAACCCCAATGGAGTTATGAAAAAAAGCTGATGAAGACTCCAAAATCTAATTATTTTTTTCCTGTTTTATCTTTTCTACACACTTTGTCTTCAATTCTAATCCAACTTTCCATTCGCAGATCTGCTGGAAGAAATTTCTTTTGAAATAAGCAGAACCTTTGTGCTCTTATATCTTAATGTATTGTCCTGTTAAGTGTTTAGTGGATACATAAATAAATTAAAAAAAGCCATGAGCCTCACAAACACGCCATTATCAGCACGGCTCATTATTATTTATTATTATCTCTTTTATTCATTTATAATCTTATCTTTTATATTTTTACATATTTCTTACAAAAAAATAACAAAAAACATTTAAAAATATAAAAAAACAGGTTTCCGCCGGTAACGAGAGCAGGGTCCAAGCTACCGGTGGTTAGGGCTGCAAAGACAGGAACCTCCTCACAATGCGGGCCGTATCGAGGAGTACTGCCTTCTGAATCCGACTCTTGATCCAACTGCCAAGTGAGAGCTTCGACAGATGTTCGTCGAGGCTCTTGGCCATAAGGCCATTGGCCGTTACGACAATCGGCACAATGATGAGCCGAGTCCACATTCCACATATCGACAACCTCGTGAGCCAAGTCGAGATATTTTATTTGTTTCTCTTTCTCAGCTTTCATGAGGTTTTCGTCATGCGGGATGGTAACATCGACTATCATTGCGCGGCGCGCTGATCGGTCTACCACCACTATGTCAGGCTTATTGGCAACAATAGTCCTGTCAGTAATGATAGACTGATCCCAATACAGCGTGACATGGCCTTTCTCGAGAACTGGGTCGGGCAAATACTTGTAGTACGGTACCTCAGATTCCACAAGTTTATATGTCAAGGCAAGTTGCTGGTGAATAATCCTGGCTACTTGGTTGTGCCTGTGCAAGTACTCGCCGTTAGCCAGACGAGAACAACCAGAAATAATATGTCTGATGGACTCACCCGGACAGTGGCATGCCCGACACACGTCCACCGTCCCGTCCCTCATAATATGTTTCCGGTAGTTGTTCATTATTATTATTACAGGGAGCGTTTTATTGTAGTTGCTTTCAAAAACCAAACTTTTAAGAAAAATCTCTTCTACAAAACATAAGGGGCAACCCTGGATAACAGAGGTTAGTACGTAGCTAGCTATTAAAGTTTTAGTTGAGACACTCGTTGTGTTAAATGTCACGCAACGGGCGCGCGGGGAGCGCGAGGCGGGGCGTGCATGCTCTAGAGATGATGATACCGCGCTGGAGATTGGGACACCTAAATGTGTAAGTAGGTAAGATTATATTATTATGTAAGTGTGATGTTGGGAGAGGAGCTCGTCGCTAAATAATAACAGCCGCACGGGTCGATCTTTAAGGTTAAGCCGTGCTTGCCGAGGTTGGTCCGTAGATGGGTGACCATAATTAAAATACCGAGTTTCTTCCGTGCCACGGAAAGCACGTTCCGTTGGTCCCGGCTGTCATTTGTAAATTTTTGACAGTCGTTACGAGTAGTCAGGAGCCAAAAGTCTGACATCCAGTCTTACTAAGGGGTATCGCATTACCCGGTTACTGGGTTGTGGAGGTCAGATAGGCAGTGGCTTCATGTAAAATACTGGTACTCAGCTGTATCCGGTTAGACTGGAAGCTGACCCCAAGATAGTTTGGGAAAACGCTAGGCAGATGATGGTGAAGTGTGATGTTGGATGTACCAAGGTTACATAATTATGTGTGTTTAACTGTACCTATCTGTTGTCGGGTTTTTCAGTTACCTGATATCGTAAATTCGTACCACTACAGGTTGGAGGGCAAAGTCATCTCTTTCGCCTTTATTAACCCCCGACCAAAAAAGAGGGGTGTTATAAGTTTGACGTGTGTTTTTCTTCTTAATTTTGAGCTAGTATGGACGTATCCAGTCTGTAGGTATCCAGCTTCTTGTAAATAGGTCTATGCAAACCAATTAAGCCTTTCATTTCGCGAAAATCATACTTTATCTACAAAATGTAACGTAATTATCACACACCCTCAAACACCCCAATTAGATTATTAAGTTATAATCATAATAATAATACATTCACTGGTTTTTTAGTTAAACATGTAGAGGGCATTGATTATTGATTAAATTAGTTATACTAATTTTGGAAGAACGTTGTGGTCACAGTAAAACCCACTAACGCACACAGTCGCACACGTAGGTATGAGGGTCTTGCTAGCATAATAGGTATTCCCTCGCGGCCGCTCAACAACACTGTATTAGTGCCGAAATAAACCGACAATGCACGATAAAAAAATATGAACATTAACGCAAGCATAGAGTTGTTTATTTAAGTCTAGTAAACATTTGATTGCATCTTTTTCATCACACTTTTCAGGCTTTGGACTGTCGACTATGATACATTGCTAATAGGCAATCTTTGTTACAAAATATTATTCTAATTTAAATAATAATGAACTGCTAAAAATAAGAGGTGATACGACATATAAAAATCCATATAGTGTTAGATTACTATAAGTAACTTACCCTAATGTTAGTAACAAATTATGTTGAGTTAAAAACAATAAAATAACTACTGAACTGTTCGTTCAATGGTTCATCAGTTACTCATTTCGATACCTACTCATAACGTCTGTTGAGTGTTGCTTGCTTGTTTTTTTTATAGTAAATGTAATAAATATATTTTTTCTGAATTTATGCACTTTTAATCAATATAATCGATGTCAGCTTAACCAGAACTCATCGAGACACTAATTTCAGCGTAAAAGACAGTTACAGACGTGATTAGTCTAATGCTAGGCCAGTCGGTTAAGTAAGTCGTTTCTATGGCAAAGTGGGTCCTTGGTTAATAGTTATTTAGTAAATGGTACAATATTTATTTTACTCTCATCAATGTATAAAATGATCTTCTGCAACGAATAGTATTTTATTCTTAATACAATTAAAAGCTCTAACAACTCTATAAATTCTCCAAACAAATTACAGTTGCGCAAACGCAGCTTCAGTGGCACATCGACGGTCGATTGGCCGCCATCTGGCTCCGTAATAGATCCTAACCCACCATACCATTACGCTACCATAACCCCGATAACATAAACCATTGCCTTCCTATAACTACGAGCCATCCACTTAAAAACTTAAAACTAGTAATGGATATCGATTTAGCCGGCTCAGTCGTATTATTTTCTGGTTTTAAAGTGGGATGGCCTTCTATTATCTCAATGACACAACTTTAAATCATGTTTCCATTTCGTGTAAGTAGTATATTAGTATCTGAAGTAATTGCTGTTTTGTTTACTGCTGTTATGGAGAAGTTTTGTATAACTTGGACTTATGTGCACTGTATATAAGGACCTTCAAGGCAGTAATTTCTCAAATTGACTGATGAAATCTGAATACCATGTCAAGCTTTATTGAGACAGCTATTCACCGTTTTCTTGATTTTAAGGAATACAGATTGTAAAAGGACCCATTACAAAGCCGTCAGCGAAGCATTCTTTACATCAGACTAACTAACACAGCTTAAAAACGATTGCTGGGAAACGATTTTATTTTAATTGAACAAAGTATACCTACTTTCAAAGCTAAAACATTAAAAACTTTTTTTTTGTTTTTTTTTTTTACTTTTACCTTCAATATCTCCGTAAGGCTAGAAGGTTCCCAGGATAAAAAAATATAGCAATGACGAGTGAAACAAGTGCCTCTCGACTTCGTTGAGGCTATTTTTATAGCCGTTATGATCCAAAACTGATTTCCTTAAAATAAACCAATCCTGCAACCGCCAATCCATCTGTCTATCATTGTTCGTTCCTCCATTTTTACTAGATCAAACAAGCGACACGGTTGGTAATTGCTCGGGGTTACAAGCAGGTAATTAAAGTAATAGCTAGATTCTATCTAGATTTTTATCAAGCTTCAAATCATGATTGTGTTAGTGATCACAATATTTTACTTCAAATTAATGGTTGCAAGGTGCATTTTTCCATGTCATTTCAAAAAGTTGTCTAGATCATTTAATTAGGGCAATTATCACACAGAAATGGACACAGATCATAGGGCTATTACTATCAAACTGGGCTAGAAATAGCTCACAGCTGATGTGTTCTTTCTTTAATTTATAGTCTTTATTATAGCGCCATCGTCAGTTAGCACTTTTAGAAATAGTGCCTTTTCATGATTTGCAAATTGGTTTGACAGGTGCGTGTCTATTTACAGCTGTTGGTATCGTAAAGGGATTTTGTTTAGATGTGATTACTAAGCCATCTGTCAGGCGTCCAATGCCCTTTTTCTTTAGCACTAGGCGGCAGCAAAACGAATGCCTAAATAAGCTCGCTGTTGGGATCAGAACTTTCAGCGGTGAACCGGGTTTTGAATCGAACAGACACAAGATTTTGCCGACAAAACTGGCATGACAATGGGCCTCCGATGATAGTGCATAATGAGTCTATTTAGTCGACTATAAAATGGTTAAAAAACGTTATCAAATCTCGTCAACTACAGTCCCATCTTTCAGTTTTTGAATGAAAATGACATTGAGGGTTGTTAATAATACAAGTAGTTTCATGAAATCGTCACGAAATTATTATATTGGCAAAACAAGATGATCTCCCTTTTGAATTTAGCCACGTGCCAAATGATACTCGTACACTTTTGAAAATGTGTTTGGTTCCTGTTGTTTGAGACAACATATAGGGTGACTGGTAATTAGTGACTGATCCCTAAACACGTGATTGTAGTCATGATAACAAAAAAAACCCTAAAAATCTTTTTTTTTTTATATACTCATTTACTTGTATCACAATAATAACACAACAGCTGTATGAAATTCCCGCACGCGCGCCATTCGCCTATCAGCTGTAAGCCGCGTGATGCCGTTCTGTCGTTTTCGGAGACAGCAATTTGCCTAAAACATTACCTGAGCGTACATGTCGCGTGCGCGCTAACACGCCCCCCTGCCACTTCTCATGATTTTTATATTTCTGTGGTTGGGTTATTTTGATAAAATCGGATGAAAAAAGTTTCTTAGGGAAAGTTGTTTGTTATCATAATATGTAGAATCACGTGTTTAGGTATCGGTCACTAAATAATATCACAGCAACTTAAAATCGTTAAGGTAGGTATACAGCAGTTTTACGTAAGTTAGTTCACAGGATATAAGAAATGTTGCCGTGTAAACTGTGTCCATGAATTATGTTCATACCCACTTCAACATGATGTTAGGGTACGTTACTTTGATACTCCTTATCAAAAGCCGGTACATTGTGTAGCCTGACCAACGTAACTTCCCAAGTACCGGTAGCACATGTTTGTGTACTAAGTTAGCTTGTGGTCGTGGTCGTACTCAGTCTGTGGGTATACTCGTACTTAGCCCGTGGCAGTTTGATCACAATAACCCCTTTGTGCCGTGGTGCCATATTGCTTGAGTCTACATTTGGTACTGCGGCCGTAGGCTCGTTGCAAGAGGCGCGATTATTGGTTCAATTAAATTTTAATGGTGACATTTTACTGCTTCGTTGGTCTAGTGGTAGCAAGAGCTACTATTGATGATGAGGTAATGGATTCGATTCCCAGGTCGAGTAGTGCTATTGGGTTTATTATTATTATTTTGCCTACAATAGTGGTTCACCGGCGGAATTAACGCCACAGGGCATTCTCTACCAGTCAACCTTTGATTAAATGGGAAAACATTGTAATAGGTATTTTCCGTCAAGAATTTCTGCGTATCCCGGAGTTTACAGTCGTGCCCGAATGATGGCAAAAGGCTAGCCCGCCACTTCATAGGACTTAAACATATTATGTCGTGAAATCAGGTATACATAGGTAGACCCAGCTCAGCATGTTATGGTATGGTAAAATTAAAATAGCGTGTTTACTGCTAAAGCATTTAATCTGATACCTGGTTACTATTTGAACGGTACGGTAACATAATTAAAATCTCTAATCTCTCCATCAATAGATCACAAGATTACCAAGAAAATTACTCTTATACATATTTATAAACAATATTCCTCATAGGATTTGCATAAAGACCCGAACAGATGGCGCCACCATCGACCTTAGTTGATGATAAATAAATTAATAGAAATCTGAGATTAATGCAACGACCTGTCGATTTCTTATGTTAATGATGTTATAACTTGTATCTGGGCTTATTTCTTATTATAATCGTATGGTTATGTTGAAGGTGTGATAAACATAGTGGGTTGGCTGGCAGTAGGTAGGTACAATACATTACTACTCAATTGAAGATGAAATCTTTGATGAATTCGGGTTAGTCACCAACTCGTCACGAAACATTGGACACACGTGTGTCCAGTTGGTGAAATTCAAAAATAGATTCATTTATCATTTCGTCATCTGGACATGCAAAGATTTTTACGCGGGTTCAGATAGTGAAACTTAAATTCAATCACTTTTATGTTTTCGCCAACTGGACACACCCAGTTTTTTTTGCAAAATATGGTACAGTCAGGTTAATAACCACCTCGTTCATTCAGCTATGAATTGTAAGACTTTGGTACAATAAGTGTCCTTTTATCGAAATCAGATTAAAAATGTAAATAATTGTAACTTATTTATTTCTTTGGTTTGATTCAAAATTACAAATCGATATTTCAGTGATCTCGATAGTCCATTTAATTGAAATAGGCACATAATTATTAGTTTTTATTTGCTTGTTGGAACGGACACCGACGCAGAAACACTGACCACGTACCTATTCAGTACATCATTCGCTCTACGTAGAAATTATTTATCATTCATTGCAAAACCTACGATCAAAATGTATGGAACTGCTGTTGTATTTTTTGCAAATGCCGATGTAAAATTTATATGTGTGTGGTTCAGAATTATTTACAGAATAAATGTTAAGCTTTTGTGCGCCGTTGTCCCTCCCAAGCATAGCGCAAAAAAAATGAAATAAAAACTAATAGGTGCCTACCTATTTAAATTAAACTAACTTAACTCACTTATATATATACTTATATACATATATACTTATATATATTAATATACTTCTCTTAACTTGTATTCTACTTGTATTGACTAAAATGGTATGTTATGAAATACCTGTTCCCAGTTTTAAAATAGTTTTATTTTTACCATTATTTTAGTTTATTTTCATAAAACACTACATAATATTATTATATCACAATATTTATTTATTTACTGTATTTACTGACATCCGTACACTCACCATTTAGGTTCAGTTGAAAACCAGCGTCGGGCACTAGTTGTCCGGCTATTTGCTGAACTGGGCCTATTTGGCGCTGCCGTGAGTCACACAGTATTTCTTGTTTAGTTTTTTATTTTTATATATTTTTTCTTTTTTTTTATATTGTGTGTACTTGTGGCAATTGCGCCAATAAACGTTTTTTCTTTCTTTCTTTCTTTCTTTATTCGAATATTTTGTAACGTAAGTTTTATTTGTGCTTTGCATTTTTCTTTTTGTTCATAGGTAGTGTGTCTTGCGAATGAAAATACCACCTGAAATATAGACCTTCATTTCCATAAAAAAAAAAAACAAAAAGAAAAACACTGACTGGGCAGCTGCAGGTCTGCAAACAGCCTTAGTGAACTCCTTTAACTGTTTAATACCAGCACGTGATAAATTTAATGACAGCGGTTAGTACAGATTAGAGATTACTAGTTTTATTATATAGTTTATTATCTACTTTAATGAATGGAATATACTTTATGGCCATATGTTTTAAATTGTCCCGCAGTACAAATGACAAAAAAAAATAGAATGTAAAATATGACACCAGGACATGTGTGACATGTGGACGTGTTTTTTTTTGTTATGTCAGTTTGTTTTGTTTATCTATTGTCCATTATATAATGCATGGAAACTGTTATAGGAGATTTGTGTATTTTTAGGCATATGTTGTTTGCAGAAATACACAAAAAAGCTGAAATTGTAGTATGTTTATCAACATTGTTACTACTCTTGACCGAGTACATACAAAGTCATCAAGTTGTGCTGGCCCCACAAATCACAGAATTCACATTCAGGCCATGTTCCAAATTCATAGCATCAAAAGGCTTAATTTATAGTTGGCAAACTTCTCAAAAATCGCTCAAACTCACCATAAATATAGTAAACCGAAACCTTAGTTGCGTAGGATCAATCAACTCTCTTCGATTGAAGTTCGCATGTGGGGTAAATCTATAGGAGGAGGTGCTGAGCTAAAGTCCGGGATTATAAGATGTTTCTTTTTTATTCCTGCATAAGTACATCGTATTTGGCAGAAATATTATTCTTATACCGAAACCAATAAGCAATTTGACAAACTATCACATCTAGGTCTGCTTGTAGAAATGTCAAAGTCCTACAAATGGCTCCGTGTCTATACATTATTGAAATATTATGCCTTTTTTGTATATACTCCGTGTAAATCACCTCATTACGAAGCCGTCAACCAAGCATTCTGTACATGAAACTAAGTAACTTTACGCAAAAATTATTGCCGGGAAACAACTTTTTTTGGGGGGTGTAAAATCATGTTTTGTGGTAGAACTCAATGCAACGCACTCAAAACATTGTGCTGATGGACGGATCAAATAGTACGGGGATCTTGGAGGCGTTTAAAGGAAAAAACTAAAAAAAAAAAAAAACTTGTCAAAAAGTTGGAACTTTGACCCCTAATATCTCCGTAACTAGAAGGTCCCCAGGTATGGTGTAGAACAAAAAAATGATCGCAATGACTGGGAGAACCAGTGCCTTTCGGCTTCGTTAAGAGGTATTTTTAACCAACTTCTAAAAAAGGAGGAGGTTCTCAATTCGGATGTTTGTATTTTTTTTTTTTTTTTTTTTTTTTTTTTATGTTTGTTCGGGCATAACTCCGTCGCTTGCCAACCGATTTGGAAAATTCTTCTTTTGTTGGAAAGGGTATACTTCCCAAATGGTCCCATAGTCACCAAGTCTGGATCTGATGATGGAATCTTGGCGAAATCGAGGGAACTCTTCAAATTTTATAGGAAAACGTACAGCGTTTTTTGTATTTTCTACAACAAATGAAGCATTTGCGTTCAATAAGAACCATTCTACCATCAGATCTGATGATGAATCCAAGAGACAGGCTTCGGAACTCCATAACAAGGCAATGTATCTGAGCCTTGTTTGGGCTTGTTGGAATTGTAACGGTATGCACTTTCCAGGTGTACCACAAATAAGTTAAAAAAATGTTTCATTTTTCTTTTTTAACCGACGTCCATAAGGAGGAGTTTGTCAATTCGATTAGTATTTTTTTTTATGAACCTATGTACACCGATTACGCTGAGATTTATGATCCGATTTGCGTGAATCTTCTTTAGTTTGATGCGGAATAGTTGCCATTTGGCCCCATAATAATTAAATATAGTTTGGCCATGTAGTTCTAATTTTAATAACATTTTCTTTTATATGTAAAATTTTCGCGTATGTACACCTATTTCTCCGTGATTACTGGACCGATTTAAATGATTTTTCATTCATTTGGTAGAGAAAGCTTGCCCGGTGGACCCATATGAATTTTATTATCTTTGCTTAGGTACTTTTTGAGTCTTCCTCTTTTTTATGCATTTTGTCCTTTGTCGTATGTATGGACGATGTGCTGGTGTCTAGTTACAATGTAAAAATTATACTTGACTAGGATTAAAGTGAGATACCACAACTGAAAAGGCTAAAATAAAAACTTTTTTACAAACCAGAAAAACACTAAAAAGTGGCAAATAATTTTAGTTTCGGAAGTCGGTGACTTGTTTGTTTCATTTACTTGTTTGCCACCGACTTCCGAAACTAAAATTATTTGCCACTTTTTAGTGTTTTTTTTGGAAGTCGGTTATTCTTTTTTGTAAAAAAGTTTTTTACACCCTTAATACGCTCATGATGTAGCTCTAACTGTCTCGTTTATCGTCGCAAGCGCAACTGCTGAGCTGTGATGTCCAGGGTTCGATTCCCGAGTCGGGCAAAGTGTTATTGGGTATTTCCATCAGGATTTTTTCAGTAGCAGCCACGGGGTTTGGATCTTTGCCCGGTTGACGGCAATTGGCTCGCCTCCTATTATATGGTGTTTTAACATAATTGTCGAAATGTGGGTGTTAAATAAGATACCTCTTCCTTACAAAATCAAAATCAAAATCAAAAGTCATTTATTCAAACTAGGCTGATAATCAGCACTTTTTGAACGTCAAAATTACAAGAGACAGTCCCCCAAAACGCAAAACAGAGGTGCTTTATGGGATTTCAGACGTAAGGTGATGTAGCTCTAAGTGCAAAAAACGTGTTATAAGTAGAAATCAGTGATGGTTCACGAACAAAAAAGTCTGTTTCTGTAAAAAGCTCGATAGTCATGAATAGACCTATTTCTGGCGACAATGTCTCACTAATCCGGCACAAGAATCTCCCAACAATATTTACTCCTAACTAACAAGAAATCGCAGCAGCAGCTTTCCGAACAATCAGTCGCGCATTACTACGTGTGTTCATCAAAACTCCTGGCGTTGACAGCCCACCCCCCAATCCCCCCACTTCGCCAGCCTGCCGACCAGATAATAGCTTTTCCCTGTAACAGTGCCGTATCAGAAATCTTTATTAGGTAATTATTTCTGGGCCGCCCCCCGTCGCTAACTATGACAAACATATTTGTGTTTTGTTCGCTCAAGTACGGAAGTGCTGGTAATCATTTAGGCTGCCATTTTTGCTAGGTAAGGTTTGGGTTTTGTGGTTTAGTCCCAGTTTCATCCCCTTCCCATCTCATTCCCCATGTCGACTCGCCAAACAAACGCCATCTGTTTTAAAAAAGTTTACGCTTGACCTGAAGGTTGGTCAAGTACACTTAAAACAAAACGGGAAACGCTTTTAGTTATTGATAAGTCGAGAGTTAGTTTCTTAGTTTATAAGAGATGGTTTAGTCCCATCTCCTTCCCTTCCCATCTCTTTAACCTAGCGTTAAACAAAAAAAAAAATTCATGACCGCAGTGGCCGCAGACTTAAAAAAACCGGCCAAGTGCGAGTTGGACTCGCGCATCGAGGCTTCCGTACAAACCAAAATTACTGAAGAGAACAAATAAAAATATATGATGTAACAAAAAATTTAAGGTTTTCGGAATTTTTCCTTTGTATGTGCTATAAAACATTGCTTCATGCCAAATTTCAAGATTCTAGGTCGACTGGAAGTACCTTTTAGGTTTTGATTCCCTTGCGAGTAGTTGCGAGTTTGAAAATATGCGGCTTAAATTGCTGTTTCTTTTGATTGCGTTGACATAGAAGTTTGATTTTGTTACAGCTTAAAAGTATTATAGATTTGAGTATTTGATATGAATTCCAACTTAATACCTCTACGCGTTCATGAGGAAAGGGGTAGTAAGTTTAAAATTATTAAAAATATTTTTATTATATGATGTAACTAAAAATTTACGGTTTTCGCAATTTTTCCTTTATCTGTGCTATAAGACGTTGCTTCGTACCAAATTTCAAGATTCTGAGTTTACGGAAAGTACCCCGTAGGTTTTGATTCTCTTGCGAGTGTCGAAAACTTGCGAAAATTTGCGGCATAAACGGCTGTATCTTTTGATTACGTTTGGCTTAGAAGATTAATTTTTTCACAGCTCGAAAGAGCAGTAGACTCGAGTATTCAATATAAATTCCAGCTTGATACCTCCACGCGTTCCTGAGAAAAAGGGTCTTGACAGACAGACAGACGGACAACAAAGTGATCCTATAAGGGTTCCGTTTTTTCCTTTCGAGGTACGGAACCCTAAAAATCATGCCACTTTTACCCAAACCCCCTTTTGGTGGGTCATATTTCATTTATTTATTAGTTCGTTTATAACGTTGTTGTGAGAAACAACAACGTTAGAATAATAAATTAATAATTTGTGTAAAATAAATATGATTTTATTTGGAACTAAAACCATTTTTTCACTTTCTGTTATAAGTGTAGTACTTGACGAAACTCGTAAACATTTTTTAAACAGATGTCATTTGTTTCTCGAATCAACATGGGGATGAGATGGGACAAAGCGGTTTTGCTGCTACGGACTTCTGGGCTTAATATGTTATTATGCTTAGTTATTCTTTACCTGATCATGCAGAGGGTCGGAGGGTCGTGGATGGTGATGATTTCAATTAAAATCACGTCTGAAGTCCCCTCTATCGGCATAACTATTGCTATAAGGAGAAAATAATTTGCTTTAAGTGGAAAACATAGTGTTCAGATGATCTAGCCTAAAATAGGCTGTAGTGCTTACATTACCTACAATTTTGGCCGACTACCTATTTATGTTATTTTATGATTATTATTATTATAGCTATTTTTCTAATTTAATATTTTATCTTAATTTAATTTATGAATGGAAATGATGACTAATTAATTGTTCTTACCCTATCTTATTATTATACCTACCTTATCTTCTAATTGTACTTGAAACAACTTGTAAACTACATGAATGCATTAAATGATGACTATGACTATGACATTACAGGCTTTCTAACATTACTACTTACTTACCGAACTCTAGAACCTTGACCACTCACCCACATGATACCAACGCGTCCACAAATCATAACAATCAATAACGTAGCATAACTGCAGGCATGACAAATGACCGGGGGGGTGAAGCTCGCGCAGGGAGGGGCAGAGAGGGTTGTCGAAGGTAAGACGACGATAACTCAGGCCAACGGCCGAGTTTGTGCGAAAAACAAAGAAAGGTGCCACAATATATTTGTTACTTATACGTAGGGTGAGCGTGACTGACTTTGGAATTTGGAGACAGTCCCGATCCATAGATTTGAAGTTGTTTTATTACACTTTTGGCACGGCTAATGTTGGAAAGTACTAGGAACCAAATATTATTTTAACGACTCGCCTCTATTCTACATTTTGAGCCTGTTCTGTGTTATAGTTTTTTTGATAAGTCATTTCTAATCAGTTCCTTGTGAAAGTTCTCTTCCAATAAGGGGCAGGCATTTTTAGCCTCTGATCATTGCCGATTAAACTACTGAGATAATAATTATGTACTTTTTTGTTCTGTACCATTATAAAATAAAAAAGCCTTTTAATGCCAGTAACTTTAGAGCTAACGATTACACTATCGATAAAATTCAATAATTTCTAGCAAGGAATAAATTAGAAAAAAATGTTTTTTTAAAGAATTGGTAATATTTTATCGATTATTATACTATAACTATTTGATTTTTGTGAACATGCAAAATAATCTCTTAACCTAATATTTAAGGGAACCAAATATATATAATAATTTAATCAATATTAGTAAAATTCCACATAACCTCGTCATTACAAATATAATTTATTACATTACAATATATTGTTCATTACTTTTATCATCATCATCATTTCAGCCGAAAGACGTCCACTGCTGGACATAGGCCTCCCCCAAGTGTTGCCACATTGACCGGTCCCGTGCGACGCGCATCCAGCGGATCCCCGCATTCTTCACCAGGTCATCGGTCCACCTAGTGGGAGGCCTTCCAACGCATCGTCTCCCGGTTCGCGGTCGCCATTCCAGAACTTTTCGGCCCCATCGGCCATCTGTTCTGGTAGCAATTTGCCCTGCCCACTGCCACTTAAGTTTGGCAATTCTTCGGGCTACGTCGCACGGTGGGTTGATTTATATACGTAGTGGACTTAGGACATTAAAAAAAAAGTCATCTTATTTTTACTGATTAATGATGCAAATTTGTTCTACTATCTAATACAGTAAATTATTGTTCTATGACTTTTTATTTTACGCATTATTTTTAGTACTACAATTTTTTAAATATTTTTTTGTATAGAAAAAATCATAAAATCTAAAGAATCTCAAAAATCTGAAAACATCTCCAACTGCGATGTATATATTAAAATAGTACTATTTATTAGCTTATTTTTACAACTAGTCAGCTACTGCGCTTTGCTGCGATTTAGGAGATTTTTTTTTTTAATTTTTTTTCTTATTAAAATCGCATTTAAGTCTACAAAATCTCAAATTTCTTCCAATTGTTGGATAAGTATTTTAATAGTACAATTTATTTGCATCTAATCGTCTACTGTAGTTTACTGTGACTTAGTAGGTAGTTAGACTTTTTTAGATTTTTTTGAACGAAAATATCTTAAAAGTCACCTAAATCTTAGAATACTTAGCAGTGATAATTATTGTATTCTCTATTCCACACCACCCCAGAGGTAGAGAACTAGGCGCGTTTTTTTTATCAGTGGTCTCCCCAATAGGCCTAATCCACGACTACAAATCTGTGTTCTGTATGTGTGAGACTTACAAAGACAAATTCAAAATTCAAATCATTTACCAATATTTTTAGGAGGGGCCTGCACCATGCTCAACACCATGCTCTGACAATAACGGGTCTTCAGTTAAAACCCCTAAATTTTCTTGATCATCATCGTCAACAAATGTATCCTTAACGATCAACAAAGCTGTTGCTTCTTCTGAAAAGGCTTTGTGTTTTCGCACCAGTTTGTGTCGTATCTTTGAAATATGTGGATCAGAGCTGATTAACAAATTGTTCAAAATATCTTCATTAGTAGCTTTTCTACAGAATTTCCTCGAATTATGAGCACGATATCTCCGAAAATCTTTGTTGCGTGCTTCAGCTGCTTCTTCGGATAATTTTCCAATGGGCACTATACCCAAGCTTTCAATAATAGTTGCTCCGTGAGCTAAAACTTTGTGAACACTTGCAGGCATGTAAAACCAATTATATAATTCAATGTATAGTTCCATGGTGGTTTCGGTATAATCTTTAAACTTCAATATATCAATACGGTGACCCGACGAAATTGCTTCTAATATAGTTTTAAATCTTTTTATTAATTCTTCATTTACTCCTGTGATCGAAGCTGCAATATCGGGGTTTTCGAAAAATCTCCTCGCAGTATTCCCATCATTTGTTGTACCATGACCCTGTTTCACAACATCAATTAAAAGTCCTGTTTCGGATTTAAATGCTTCCTGAATATTTCTCTTTTTGCTCTCCATAATAGCTTTACTGTCACCTTTCACCATCCATGTCTTCAAATCTAATCTGTACGCTATATGAAGAATGCATTCCATGAATCGTATCCAGATGTGTAACGACGATAAACCATATTTATATAAATCGACATCAATTTCTTTTGCCAAAACCAAGGACAAATCATTCATTTCCTTTGGAGTAGCTTTACATATGTCACATCTTTGTGTTGATGTATCGCAAAGAACTGCAGTCGCTTTACCATCTATCATGGTTAGTATTAGGTTGTGCGAGATGGTCAAATCATCAACCACTGTCTTAACTAAATTGTTAATCTCTGCCTCAATCGCATTTTTTTCTTGCAAAATGCTGAATTTGTTTTCCTTCATGAATTTAAAAAACAGCGGACGACACCATAATGAGGAATTTGGGGAATCATTTTCCCATATAACTCTGTCACCAGACACTAATTTGATAGGAATCAAACTACCCATAAATACGCTAGAATCGTCAAAGTCCTCATCTTCTTCATTTTCTCTTCCAACTTTCTGCTTATAATTGGCTTGATTCGAAACTCCGTCAAATCCCCATTTACTAATCAGTGTCAAATCTTTACAAGTTTCACTAATTTCGTTTGACATTATAATTCTCTTCACAGTAATATCCAATAGTGCCTGCAATTCTATCATAGCCGTTTTATCTGTTACTACAATAGCAGTTTTAGGTGGATAACATTTAATTTTTTCATTTTGCAGTGCGTAGTAAGAGGGATATACGTTGGTACCAGTTACTTCTGCGATACTTTTTCGTAGCGTATTATATTGCCATTTTGACAATTTCAAAGACAAAAACAAGCCTAAAGCTTCATCTGGAGAGAATACTGATTTCTTTTTATTTCCAAAAAGACAATCTTTTACTTTTTGCACGTCCTGTGGATGCTTGAGCAGATGCTGTAATATGTCAGCAACATCTTCCTTTCCTTCTGCTTTTAAGTTAAAAACATGGGCATGTGACAACTCCTCTGAAGCAATAGTTTGCGTAGTAAGTTCCGTACGTCTCTTTTTTTGTTTAGGACCTAATTCTGTAAATGGTTTTCTCGGACTTACTTGAGTTGATGTACCAACAGACACCTTTTCATGAGATGTAGTTGATGTGCTAGGAACTGGTTCGTCGTCGTTTTTTGCAAAATCTTTCATAAACTCAGGCCAAACTATCTCCGATGCCAACCAATCACTGTATTTACTTCTAAATGTATGTTCTTTTCGTTTAGCATTTTCCCATTTTTTATAAGTATTATAACAATACTTTGCGCAGAATTCCTTTAGCAAATTATCATTATCTTGATTTAAATCACACAATTTTGACTTGATAGCACTGTATAAAAAGTTATGATCCTTAATACTACCACTTGATTTCAATTTCACAAACATATCAACATTAGTAACTAAATCACTAAACATTTTCACAAAATTCTCGAAAATCAACTTTTAACAAAAATCAAGTAACGAGCGGGTAGTCCGTATGTAAAGGGTGGTTACAACGAACTGATATCATTGTTTTCAACTTGCTACCCCAAATATTTTTTACCTGCAAATTTACTGCCCTCTGATTGGCGCACGTCACTAATGACGACTCGTCTACTGATAAGAAAACCGGTTTTGGTGTTGTGGAAAGAGTGGTGTGGAATGCAGTTGCACAAAATATTTACAACAAACTAATAATAATAATCCTAATAATATGCACCATGCATCGAATTCTTTGTTTTATTCATACAAATTAAATCTCTGAAATTTTAGGGTAATAACCTACTTTAAAAAAAAGTTCCAAAACATAAAAGTATGGTATAAGTATATACAATGCAAATATATATTTAAAAATCCTTAAGTCCCAACTTCGCGATTTCAGCCCACCGTGCGTCGGTAACCTTGGTTCTCTTGCGGATGTCCTCATTTCTGATTTGATCACGCAAGGAAACTCCGAGCATAGCTCTCTCCATTGCCCTTTGGGTGACTTTGAGCCTTCTCAAAGTCATTACTTTTAAATATAATTAATTAAGGTGAGAAGACATAAAAGAATAATTAAATCACCATAGTTCTTAATAAATGTATCTGCATGATTACATGTAATCTATAATTACGAAATAAAATTTATGACAGTGATAAAGTAAGCTACATGGTCATTATGCAAATAATACAAAATTAATAAACGCTATCCCTCTTATTAATGTAGCGTGGTGTCTCCACTTAAAGACAACTAGATTTTCCCCGAGGATTTTCCCTTTAGTGTTGTGTTTCTGAAAATATCCCGGTGGGTGCCAACGCCCGAGGGTAGATACATCCCTTTTATTGAGTTCACTCCGTTTTTACAACTTTTATTACATTTTTTTTTTATAAAACTTGTTATGACCGCCTTTGTACTAATTTGGGGATGAACAAAAATAAGTTACTTAATCATTTTATTTTAGACTGGGGACATTTTTTTCTGTTAGGGGAGTAGGCTTCTTAAGCAATAGCTTTGTGGGTATTTTTGAGGAAGTTACCAGTCTTAATAAACCTGGAGACTATTGTTTTATTATTGCCTGTTTTTTCCTTCGGCTTTTTTTTGTAGAAACAAAATTGTTTTATTGCAATGTCAGTGGCTTTGGATATAAACCTCTTCATTATGCCATAACAAGTAAACGAGAAGAAGAAACAAAAATAGGAGCTGCTTATTAGGCTCATATAACACGATTTAGTAACGTTCAATTTAATTTGGTTACAATTTTCATCAAACGCTATCGATCTCACTCTAATCTCTCAATCCCCATCAATTTGTCAATGCCCATTCAATAACTCGTAAATAAAATCAACAATATTGGCTAAAAAAAATTAACGGCACAGAAGCCCGTTTACCCGCAAAATGGTTACCGTTCTCCAATACAAATCCGACAAATAAAACAATATTTTATCTTAATTACTTCCATCCCAAATGACCATTCAAATACGTGGCACGGGATTCGAACCCGTGACCGATCCGTAATTAATTTCGCCGTGAACATTGACAAACGGACCGGCCGGGATAAATCTACTGCGTATATCATTACGATTTGGGCCCTTTTCCCTTTATAAATACGCGTTATATAGGGTGGTGCCTAAACTCGGGGTGCTCTGTTGTTTACGCTTATTAGCGGGTGAGCTCGAGATTAATTAAATGAAGTTATTGCTTAAGCCATTTTTATTAGACTTTTACTTTTTTGCTGTATTTAATCTTTTGATCCAATTTGCTGTTAGGTACTCGTAATTTTGTGATTTTCAGAGGTATTCCTTCTATCACTGCACTATTCGCAGCTAGATGAGAATTGCCGAGAATCGAGCTGAGTGGCATTCTTTTGGAAAGGCCGAGATTGAGGATGAGAGGTTTACTACAGAAGAAAGATTAAGGAGTCAATTATTTATTAATCTCTTTTCAATGTCCATAAGTTAGTCCTAGCGAAATTAATTGTGTCTGTCTGGTCACGCCTAAACCACCGAACTAATCATTATGTTTGATACTCTTAGATAAGTAGCCAACGTATTGGAGATAAACATGAGCTTCTTTTCACTCTCGCACTCTTTTCATTTACACAGACGATGTGTTTGTAAATATTGTATATATGTGTGTCCAATCCAATCCAATCTAAATCAAATTGAACTTTTTTGTTTAATATGTAAATGTGTGTGGAGGAGGAGCTCGTGGCTAATTAATACTAACCGCACTGGTCGATCTTTAAGGTTAAGCCGTGCTTGCCGAGGTTGGTCCGTGGATGGGTAACCATAATTACAAACCGAGTCTCCTCCGTGCCTCGAAAAGCAGTAGTCAGAAGCCGAAACTCTGACATCCAGTCTTACCAAGGGGTGTCGTATTACCAAGTTACTGGGTTGTGGAGGTCAGATAGGCAGTCGTTTCATGTAAAATACTAGTACCCAGCTGCATCCGGATAGACTGGAAGCCGACCCCAAGAAAGTTGGGAAAAGGCTAGGCAGATGATGACATAAATGTGTGTAATCATCCAATCTAAATGAAATCGAACTAGTTAATTTTATTCCCAGAAGTTTCATTACTCTACTAAAACAGTTTCCTCCCTCCAATCCCCCACTCATTAGCGTGCACTACCCAAACTTCTTTCATTCCTAATAAGGTCATTCCCTCCCCACGTTGTACCATTATTTTTGTCAACGTGTGTCTGAGGATCACTATTGTCACTATTTTCCTCAATTAACTTCTATTGTTGCCAAACGCAGTGGAAATGTGTGGAAGATGGGCCGTCATGGGCCATAATGCCTGTAGCCGATAACAAGAGCCATGGGCCAAATCACTTGCATATTGATAGTGTGATTATGCTATTGTAATTACGGTATTGGCAGGTCGAGTGGATACATTTGTGGTGCTGCTGGGTTAGGGCTTGATTTCCAGGTCAGACAAAGCTAAATAGGATTTTCCGTCAGATATTTTCAGTAGCAGCGCGGAGTCTCAATTCTCGTACGCATTCGATTAATGATAATAGGCTGTCCTCTTTTAATAAACTTAAACATAATAGGCGAAATATGGGTGTACTATAGGTACACTTCTGCCTACCCCTTTGGGTATCAGGAATGATGTTATGTTATAACGAATAGATAAGGTATGAGTATTTTCTATTGTCATGGTCATATGATGAGGGTTTACTTCAGAATTGCGAGGTTGAAGTACCTCTGTTGCTTATCAATTTAAATAAAGATACTAAATGATTCTAGTTTATTTGTCAGTTGTTGAACCGATTACAACCTGATGATTGTTTACACGGCTTCAAAAGAGAAATCATGCAGTTTCTTGCCGGTCTTTCTCCATGGGAAACGACCAACCGATATCGTTTACCTTAAAGATATCTTTATACGTTTCATAATATATGCCTATGATGTAGAGTGCCTTTGTGTGAATAATGTAGCTGGGACACAGGCCTCCTCTCTGTGAGAGGGAGTCGGCTGTAATCCGCCACGCGGGCCCAGTGCGGGTAGATAGATGTCACATGTCTTCGTATTTTTAGTTCTAGGACATGCCGGTTTCCTCACGAGATGTTTTCCTTCACCGTTTTTTAGAGCACCGGTGATGAAATAAATTACACAAAGTAATGCACCTGCTTGGGTTCGAACCCACGGCTTACTGCTTGTAAGTCGGGGCTGCTACCACTGGACCACCGCTGCTTCCCGTGTGTTTATGTGAAATTTAATATTTTTATCACTTTATATACGTTTTTCTAGAACCCCTCTTTAAGGTGGACTAATGAGCTGAAGACGCTATATGATGAAGCACAGGATCGGTTGTTGTGCTAAGCTTAGGCCAGGCTTTGGATCAGCAGAAGACTTCTAAGCTGCTTAATTGCCTTGAAAGAGGTCAGCTGAAGAAGGTGATAAAACGGTAGAAATGTTTTTTTTTTTTTGTAAGTAGGTAAGTTCCTACGGTTCTTGATCATGAAGCGATCAATATGTTTTAGTGGTATTTCCTCTAACCTCTTGAATGTTCAGTTTGTACTAATATTTTACTATTCAGTCCTAACTTATACATGTTATACAAACATATAGGTACTTGGTTAATTTTACAGATAGTCTTAGTTTCTCTGCTGGGTGGTAACTAAAACAATCTTACACCGAAAAAGATTACACAGTTTTAATAACATTGTTTATTTTCCGATTGGTAAGGAATCTAAATATGATTTCGGTTGATAGGAAAAAACTCGTCCCTTATTGATTGGGAAATACAAGTGTCTCAATACCTGCACCTCTGCCCAAGCACCTTGAGGAATATAAGCGTGACATCATGAAATGTAGTCATTTCTAAACCCTTATCTACATAAGCTTAAGATAACTTAAAATGTTTCATTACATTACTATCTTAAGCCATATACAGTTTATTTAAGTCATTAACAGTAGTAGTATAGGAGACATCTTCTGATATTGCATACGAGCTGCTGTTGTATCACTGCTGTTGCTTGGATCAATCTTCAGATTAAACTGCGCTTTTCTAGGTTGGTCTGTGGATGGGTGACCACCCATTATATACCAAGTTGCCTCCATGCTTCCGAGTCTACCTTTCTGACATATCTATATTTTTGAAATTTAAAGTCCTGACAGACTGGCTGACTGAGATATCAAGGCACAGCCAACACCGCTGGTCCAAGAGAAATGGAATTTGGTAGGTGTGTTCTTTGTGAGGAGTAGATATCCACTAAGAAAGGGTTTATCGAAATTCCATAAAGTGGTAAAATAAGGGATGAACGACTGTAAGCAAACTGGTAATTTTTAAAGTTAGATGCCTGAAATTTCATGTACAAGCTTCTGGTTAGAAATAAATAAATACGTATATCAGCGTTTTTGAAAATCTACCCCTAAGAGGGTGCTATAGTAGTTGAAAGTTTATTTTGGGAATCCCGTCATTTTTACAGTAAGTAATAAATATTAAAACTTCTGAGCAGAAATAAATGCATACGTATTCCGTCGTTTTTCGACGAAATATTACCGGGAAAAAGGGTGGAAACATTTGTAAAGCAAAAACGGTCTGATTTGCTTATATATTTGTGTTTCTTGATTGAATTGATAAACACTTTTTTTTTGTTTTCTAGCATGCTTGTATGGAAAAAAACGCTAAAAATACTTCATATACATACTTCTAGGGGATCTGGGAAAATTGCGCAAAAGACATTTGTGCGAAGGACACTTGCGGCAAGCACCCATTTGCGCGACTTTTAGTTGCGCGATGGACACTGGCGAGACTGAATGGCTTCATGGGTGTTGTTTTTGTGGATTTTGGGGTAGCTTATAACAAAATGAGGTCAAAATGAAAACCCAAGATGGCGCCGAGGAAAACTTTTGGTTTTTCCTTCATGGGCGTCGTTTTCGTGGTTTTCCGGGTCGCTAGGAATTAAAATGAAAATCCAAAATGGCGGCAATTTTCAGATTAAGTTGCACTTGCCTAGGTTGGTCTGTAGGTGGGTGACCATCCATTACATATCGAGTTTCCTCTGAGCCTCGGAAAGCACGTTAAGCCATTGGAGCCGAAAGTCTGACAACCAGTCTTACCAAGGGGTGTCGTAGTGCCTGGGGTAGTGATGGTGAAATAGGTAGTAACTCTATGTAAAACACTGGTATTCAACTGCAACCGGTTATATTGGTAGCATTCCCTAACATAGTTGAGAAAAGGCTGGTTCCTACTCTGGAAGGGTAGGTTCATCCTAATGTATGTGCCGGCCCTACTAAACCCTACCTTTTATCGATGACAGCCAGTGCCAGTTTTGAAATATTTACATATCATGTACCTAGCATTGCTGGGCATAGTTATAATGGTTGGCGCTATCCCATAGATCCGCCCCACCGAGCTATGCTCGGAAAACTTCAAAATGCTTGCTGACCGTTGGTTGCTGAGATCGTTCTGGCCATTTTGCTCACAAAATCTTCTTTTATACTCCAGACAGGAACTTGGTCGCAAGGCCACAAAAATGACGTAATGGATAACGATTATATTTTACTTTGCCACAAATCGTATGATAAACTAACCACAGCAGCATGAGTGTTTCACTTACGTAACCGTCGTGTTTAGTCTATTGATTTGCACCAGTATCTGATAACACGGCCATGTCTACACGGCACGTACTTATTTCGGAGGTATTATTATTTGGTATATTGCATCAGTCTTTGACTGTTGATATGATTTTCACTTGGAAACAGCTAAACACAGGATATTGAATGATAAAGATGCAACGATTACTTTGGTAGGATATTAAAGGCATAGAATACGGCGTCCACTGCTGGACATAGTCCTCCCCCAAGTGTCAGCAGATTGACCGGTCCCATGCGACTCGGATCTCCGCAACCTTCACCAGGTCATCGGTCCACCTAGTGGGAGGCGTTTCAACGTAACGTCTTCCGGTTCGCGGTCGTCACTCCCCAACTTTTCGGCCTCATCGGCCATCCGTTCTGCGAGCAATGTGCCCTGCCCACTGTTGCCACTTAAGTTTGCCAATTCTTCGGGCTACGTCGGTAACCTTGGTTCTCTTGCGGATTTCCTCATTTCCCTCATTTTTGATCACGCAAGGAAACTCCGAGCATAGCCCTCTCCATTGCCCTTTTGGGTGACTTTAAGCCTTTTGATGAGGCCCATTGTGAGCGTTATGGAATAAACAAGTATGGAATAAAATAACTAAATACTAAAATAATAGTTTATTGATGGCATGGCTGTCAGAGAGCATCAACTCACTATGTTCTTAGAACAGCACTGAGTGTGGAGGATTCTTCTGTCTGTATTCAAGTGTCCGGGGAGATAAAAATATTTGCTTGTGTGTTATCTTGATCAATATTTCATGAAGAAGGCAATCGAATGCCTTGGACAAATCTCAAAAGATGCCCAAAGCATCGCATTTATCCTATAATGCATTATAAAAATGTGTCCTACAACTTCAAGTTCTACAATCAGAAAATGATTGACCCATGATAAAACCTAATTGTTTGTTATTCAATAGTTTATATTTATTGGAATATCTTTGCATTCGATCTAAAATAAATTTACCAAAATCGTAACTGAAACTAAGTAGCACTGTCTATTATTAGTATTTAAAGCCTGGGCTGGCGGAATGGGATTGATAGACCTTAGAATGCCCACCGTCCTTCAGTTTATGAAACGTTTTTCGAAGCGTTTCTTCGATAACGCCATTTAACACCGTAATCCCCTGATCGCAGCGGCCGCCCGTTACGAACCCTCGCGCATTAGTACAGTACGCCGTCCTAGGCATACCCTTGTCACTCCAGATGATGCTATCACCCTCCTCCAGGAGAGTAGCAAAGAGACTAGCACTCTTAAAAAGTTCCGACTCAAACCACCGTCTTTCCGACCTCGCCGTCGAGGTCCGTCGCGACGTCCCGGTCCATGCCCTCCCCGACCCTCGCTCGAGCCAGCCCGCGATGCTGTGCCAGTAGTTTTAAATCAGCCCCTAAATAATGATACCATTCAGATCCAGCCTGTCCCCATGCAGTCCTCCCCCAGCGACGTCCTAAGCCGAGGTTCGTACCCCACAGGGGGTGCCCTTAGCGTGCAGTCGCTTAGTTTGTAAGTTTTTATGCCCTGGCTGGAGGCCTTACTCTTAAGGCACCCACAGGATAGTCCGGTTAAGCAGACGACAACCTCATAGGTTGAACTGCGAGATGCCATTCATAAAAAAAAAGAATGGGATTGAATTTGTAAATTTTGATCAGCATGTGTACTGCCTCAATTTCCACACTGAATTAAAGGCTAATTATGAAATCAGCAGTTTATATACCTATGGTGCGAACCGACTGTTGTAATTTATTACATTTATTTGATGCAAAGATAGTGATAGTTCCATTGATTTTAGTCATAGTATCATGACTTATTTTCTATTCAATGTGTGTTACGTCATAAGTCATCAGAATTGAACTCAGACAGCAGTGTGTGCCATATCAATATAACGAAGCAATAATATCCTTAGTTAGGCGAGTTAAAAATATTATCTTTGCGAGTTGTTTTTACGTTTAGAAAATAGTTTTGCTTAACATATCCACACTGAGTGATAAAATGAAATGAAAGATGTTAAAAATTGTGAATTCTCGTTAATCTCATTTATTTCAATCTTGCTTTCATATTGCCTTCAAAAATAGTTAGTCCTGGTACATTCGCCTTCTTGTAGAAATCTTCCTCCTTTAGTAAATTCCACCATGCATGCACCTTACTATATTTGACATCCAAAGGCACCAACACATTTGCAGAACAGATGCTAGCAACTATTGACACGTCAGCTATCGTCAGATGATCGCCTGCCACGAATTTTGTCTTCTCCAAGTATTTTTCCAAAATGTCATACCCTTCAGTTACTTGTTGAGTTTGCTGCGGAGTAACTTCACTTAGTCCTGTGTCAAGGATTGCTCTCACAATTCCATAGAGTGCAGGGAAGAGGATTGAAGTGTCAAAAAACAGTCTCTGATTGATAATCGCTCTTGCTTGCAATTCTTCAGGGTACAATTTCTGTTGTTTGGCGCCACCATATTTGGAAACTAGGTACGTGATGATGGCGTGGCTGTCAGCTAGCAGGAAATCGTCATCTTCTAGGTAAGGGACGGAGTGTAGAGGGTTCTTCTCTCTGTATTCTGGCGTCAGATGTTCTCCTCCCTTATAATCGATGTCTATTGGTTCGAAGTTCAGCTTGAGTAGTTCTGCCGTCATCAGAACAGCCCGGGCTGGCGGACTGGTGTTGATTTTGTAGATTTTGATCGGCATGTTCACTGTCTCGAATGTTTTACTAAATTAAAGGCTGGTAATCAGAGTAGCGGCTTATATTACTTAATAATGACACGCATGATGTGCACACGGAGCTAATGAGGTAACTGATTCGAAGATAAAGTGATAAAAAAATAATTGTGTAATGACTTGACAGTTTTTTATTAACATAGGTAATATATTAATAATTTACATAGGTCATTAGAATTGAATTAGATCAGTAGCCTGTATAATGTAAATAATAATTTTCCGAAGTTTGGCGAAACAATAATATTCGAATTTGCTTTGCATGTTTGTTTTTTTTCATCTTAAGATTTTTGGCTTGGCTTGCGTTCATACTAAGGTTCAGACTAAATTCTACATTAAGTTCATTTATTAATACAGGGTAAAATCACAAATGTGGAAGTGCTTCCAAATTCCAAGTTTCCATCATCATCATCTGCCTAGCCTTTTCCCAAACTATCTTGGGGTTGGCTTCCAGACTAACCGGATGCAGCTGAGTACCATATTTAACCAGTAACTGGATAATACGATACCCCTTGGTAAGACTGGATGTCAGACTATTGGCTTCTGATTACTCATAACGACTGTCAAAGATCTACAAACGACAGCCGGGACAACGGCTTAACGTGCTTTCCAAGGCACGGAGGAAACTCGGTATGTAATTATGGTCACCCATCCACGGACCAACCTCGGCAAGCACGGCTTAACCTTAAAGATCGACCCGTGCGGCTGTTATTATTTAGCCACGAGCTCCATTCTCCATTTAACCTGAAAAATGAACTTTCAAACAACGAAACATTTAACTTTTACTTTAAACCAGCATTTTTTATGCTGCACAAAAGGATATCCATCCTGGGTTACTAAAATACGATGATACACCTACTATTTCTATTAATAACACAAGGCTAAGTTCCCACTAACTTCCAACCAATCACAAACGTGAGTTGACCTAAGTCGCGCCGTGTACAGACCGCTATTCAAATATTAAATACTAATGCCGTGATATGCTATGCTATGAACACTAGACACCTACGTTTTTGAAATGGTTAGTGCAACGGTTTATTTCAAAAATAGATTTTTGTTTTTATGTTGTGTAGGTGAACCAGGGGTACAGAAAATTAACCGTGGAACACCGTCGAACACCTAGGTGAACCAGGGGTACTGAAAGTTAACCGTGGAACACCTAGGTGAACCATCACTTTGGTGTTCCACGGGTCAGAAACGGTGTTGTTTACATACCACCAGGGAGTACTGAGAATGACTACTTGACTTTATTTAGATTAATAAAAAAACTATCTGATAGATATGGAGATATAATTGTTATTGGTGATTTTTATTTGTATTCGTGTCCTGTAAATGTTAAAAATTAATATGAATGTTTTGTTTCCTATCGCGAATTCACTCAGAGTAACACAGTACCAAACTATCTAGGTTAGGTCGTCAGTTGGATCTGATTCTGAGCACAGGTTTGAGCGAGGTGTCGGTGGTGGCAGCCGACGACGCACTCGTGCCCGTTGTCGCGCATCACCCGCCGCTCGCGGTCAGTTTGAACTGTGCGCGTGCACTCCCCGCACTCGCACTCGCTGCGTGCGCCCCGCCCGCGCCCTCTGCCGGCGGCAGTCCCGCAGGGCGTAGTGTTAGGCCACAGTGGAACTTCTTTCGAGCCGACTACGAGTTGTTATACTCTATGCTGACTTACACTGATTGGAGTATGATTTACGACATGCATGATTTGGAGGATATGTTGAATATTTTTTATGATAAACTGAGTGATATTTTAGATAGATGCGTACCCAGGAAAACGCCTAAAAGTGGAAATTCTCGATATGTTTATCCCGAATGGTACACCGCAGATATTATAAGAGATATAAAGAATAAAGCTATAGTTCATAAGACTTTCAAAAAAAAAAGCTGTATAGCGATTATTCAGAATTTTCAAAGTACAGAGCTCGTATCAAAAAATCAATCGAAATTGCACACAAAGAACACAAGTTTAAATTACAAAATCAATTTTCAAAAGATCCAAAATCATTCTGGCAGTATATTAGGTCCAAACGAAGTAGGTAAAACAGGCAAACTATCATAATGGATGGTCAACATCTTTCGGATGAGGAATGTGCTCGACAATTTGCGTCATTTTTTGAGTCGGTGTATAATAAAGAGCGGCCGCGGCTGGATGCGCGGGCGGCGGAGGCGGAGGCAGGAGCGAACAGTGCGCGAGTTCACATCGAGACCCTCAGTCTTCAAGACGGAAAGCGCTCATAAAACTCAAGCCGAAGCGCTCATCTGGCCCAGATGGCATTCCAGCTTTTCTGTTCCGAGACTGTGGCAGAGTGCTGGCTGAGCCTCTGCATCATATCTTTAATACTTGTTTAAAACAAGCAATGTTTCCGCCTAGATGGAAAATGACGCGAGTGATTCCGGTTCCCAAGGGTAAGTCAGGTCCGGATGTCAGTGGCTACAGACCGGTGGCAGTGTTGTCGACACCTGCGAAAGTGTTCGAGTCTGCCATCCAATGCTGCGTGCAGGCACAAGTGAGCGCACAGCTATCGGACGCGCAGCACGGGTTCCGGCCGGCGCGCAGCACTGCCACTAATTTGCTTAACTTCATGGCGAGGGTGGTGCCCGCCGTCGACGCTGGTGTGCAGGTAGACGCGGCATATTTTGATTTTAAAAAGGCATTTGATACCGTTGACAATGATGTACTACTAATGAAGCTGGCAAAAATTGGCTGTACTCCGCACCTACTACAGTTCTTCGCCAGCTACTTGAAAGATCGACAGCAGTACGTTGACTATAACGGGTTCGAATCCGAGCCATACTACACCAGGTCAGGCGTGAGCCAGGGCAGCAATGTGGGTCCACTCGAATTTATTTTAATGATAAATGACTTTCCAGACGTAGTCAAACATAGTTTATGTTTATTGTTTGCAGATGACCTCAAATTGCTGCTTGAGGTTAAGGGTGAGTCGGACTGTGAGAGATTGCAGGAAGACATAAATAGAGTGGTAGGAGGAGTCATAAAAATAAACTCTATTTTAACACAGCGAAATGCTCAGTGATGACATTTACGCGCGCGCGGTACACCTTTGCCTACGAATACAAAGTAGAGGAAACGCCGATGCAGCGAGTGTCTCAGGTACGAGATCTAGGAGTACTACTTACCCCGGATCTAACTTTCCGGGATCATATAGTTAAGATATGCAAAAAGGCGTACAGAAACCTGGGTTTCGTGCTGAGACAGTCGCAGGGATTCACAAACATTACCACGCTCAGGGTGTTGTATGATGGTTTGGTAAGGAGTCACTTGGAACACAGTGCGGTGATTTGGGCACCTCATGAAGCGAAATACAATGTCAAGCTGGAGCGTGTACAGAATAAATTTAAAAGAGATTTGTATTTTAAACTTTATGGGGTGTACCCATTTTACCCGCTGATGTATCCAACACCGTTTGGACTGGGTATGGTGGGATACAACGAACTCAGAGTGCGCCAGGAATTTACACTTGCGGCGTATGCGCTAAAGCTCCTGCGTGGAATAGCTAATAACCCGGGTGTGCTGCGTCAACTGAAGCTATGCGTGCCAGATCGGTACGTGAGGAGGCGGCGGCGACCGCCACTGCTGGCCGTGCCTGTGGCCAGAACCAACCTGCTGTCAAAAACACCCCTCACTCGCACAATATGTGTGCTACTAAACGAAGTGCATGAGAGACTTGACCTATTCTCTTGCAATCTGAGTGAATTCGCAAAAGTTTTGTTGAATTATGTTAGTTAAATTTAAATATTAATATTCTGTTTTGATTTTTAATTTTTAAGTATTAGTATTTTGTTTAGATTTTTAAGTATTAGCCGTAAGTTTATTTTATCAATTTATTTGGAGTGTGTTTGCAAACCGCTATTGTATTGGGGTTATCCTGTAATGATAGTGTGTAAGATAAATAAAAAAAAAAAAATGAATGTTCCCACTAATCGGTGATTTAAGTTTGTAACACGTTACATTTGGGTAGCGTCGTGGGGGATCAGCCTCACCGTTTTACATGAAATGAAACGAGGACTTGAGCTCGTAATTCTTAATGTGAAATAAAACAGTTTTTTTTTTAATATACACCGTTAGTTTAAACTACATTTTTATTAGCTTTAAATAGTCATAATGTTGCATCGAATACAAACAAACATAACTCACTAAAATAATTAAATTACGTACAAAAAGATAACATTTTTCTAAAACTAAGCACAATGAACCACTATTTTACTTTAGCACTGATTTGATAAACCCTTCAAACTGAGTTAGTCCATGTAGATTTCCCTTCTTGTAAAAATCTTGCTCCTTTAGTAAGTTCCACCACGCGTTCACCTTGGCGTATTTGTCATCTATTGGCACTATTGAAGCTAAAGTAGAAATGCTAGCTACCAATGACAAGTCAGCTACCGTCAAATGGTCGCCTGCCGCGTACTTGTTCTTCTGCAAGTATTTGTCCAAAATCTCATAACCGTCATTCACATCTTTGATCTGCTGCTCCGTCGGTGACGTTCTTTCTCCTCCAGTAATTGTCTTCACAATCGCTCTTATGGACGGGAAGAGAAGCGAAGTGTCGAAAAACAGCCTCTGATCGATAATCGCTCTTGCTTGCAATTCTTCAGGGTACAATTTCTCTTGTTTGTCACCACCGTATTTGGAAACTAGGTACGTGATGATGGCGTGGCTGTCAGCTAGCAGGAAATCGTCATCTTCTAGGTAAGGGACGGAGTGTAGAGGGTTCTTCTCTCTGTATTCTGGCGTCAGATGTTCTCCTGCCATGAAATCGACCGGTACTGGTTCGTAGTTCAGCTGGAGGAGTTCAACTGTCATCAGCACCCCCCGCACAGGTGGGCTGGCGTCGATTTTATGAATTTTGAGCGTCATGGTGCCTTGTACAATGTTAGCGCGGTACTGAGAGCCGGTAATCACTTCAACTGCTTTATAGTGATATGAGGCTTGCCGGGCGAGCGAGATAAGTGGACGGGTTTAAGTGATAAAAACCTAGTCGACATGACTAGACGAATTTTTGTGCGATGTTTATTAAATTCGTAGGTCAATAGATCTGAACCGTGAGCAACTATTTGCGAGTTGTTATTATCTGACCGGTACAAAGTTCCATATTTAATTCAGACTTGAAAAAAAAAATAAAAACAAAATATAAACATAATATTACATCACACCTGTTTTTCAGTAATAGGTGCGAGATACAAAAAAAGAATTAAATTATTAATACGCCGCTTTCCAAAAAAGAGCATTGACAGTTTTCTTCCTCTTTGAATCATGCATAATAATATTTCGTTTTCGCCACTGCTGAGCATGAGGTCCTAGTCCTAGGTTCGATTTGCAGGTCGGGTGCAAAGTCATTTTGGGTTTATCCATCAAGAAATTCTGAGTGGCAGCCAAGGTTTTTGGATTTGTGCCCGGTTGATGGCAAAAGACTTGCCCACTATTACATCTTTAGTCATACACAGTTACTCCAATTGACACATCGCATAGTTGCCTAATTCCCACTTAAGGAAATATTACTACGATATGTAGGAGCGCGCAAGTTCGAGCCAAGGTCACAATTTAAAGCCGGTTAGGTTCTAAAAGTAGCGCCAAGGTCAATGCCGCAAGTTTGGCGTTCAAGTGTAAGGCCAGTGGGTTAATTCATTTTGACAAAGCAGCATCGTTCATTGCTTTCGAAACGTTGTTGAACGGACGAATATTTCAAACATATGAAGCAATCTATTACAAATTTCTTTTAAAATCCGTTATACTGTGATAGACAATATTGTGTTACATAAATTGCGGTGTGGGTCATCATAGTAGAAATAAATGTTTGATTAAAGTTACCGAGACAATGCTGTCAATAGATAGAGCAAAGGCGAGAAGTGTCCATAATAATATTATGATGACTTCAGAAGTCAGTTATATAAACTTGTTTCTTGAACACTATTGTATAGAATCTGGTTCTTCTAACCTAACAGACAGATGTGTTGCTGGGGAGTTTGTTCCGCCACTTCTTCTTCCCAGCTAATACACTAGGAAGTGGCGAAGGGCGGGCGTTTTGGGGGACTGTCTCTTGTAATTTTGACGTTCAAAAAGTGCTGATTATCAGCCTAGTTTGAATAAACGACTTTTGATTTGATTTCAAGGAAGTTCGAAGTCTTCTGTCTCTCAGTTACCTTTTTACGTATTTGACATACAGATAGACCATGCCCTGCGTTAGAACATAGAAGACGTTTTATCCCGGTTTTTTTTTCCCAAGGGGTGATGTAAGTCAGCATAAAACCTGAAATTCCTTCCCAATCATCCAGATAAAGTCATGAGGCTTTGTTTTCATCAGTGAAAACAAAGACTCAACTTTATTTGCCCCGATGCTAGATTGTTTTTTGTTTGTTTGATTAAGATCAACTACCGGTGGTTAGGGCTCCAGAGACAGGAACCTCCTCACAATGCGGGTCGTATCGAGGAGTACTGCCTTTTGGATCAGGTCCTTAAGATGATCGTCGAGGTTCTTGGCCATGCGATCATTGGCAGTAATGACAATTACTACAAGCCGATGATAGCCGAGCTCACACTCTACATAACGATAAACCTCATGCGCTATGTCGAGATATTTTATTTGTTTCTTTTTGAGGGTAAGAGAAGCCAAGTGTCGAAAAACAGCCTCTGATCGATAATCGCTCTTGCTTGCAATTCTTCTGGGTACAATTTCTCGTGTTGGCTCCACCGTATTTGGAAACTAGGTACGTGATGATGGCGTGGCTGTCAGCTAGCAGGAAATCGTCATCTTCTAGATATGGGACGGAGTGTAGAGGGTTCTTCTCTCTGTATTATGGCGTCTGATGTTCTGCTTTCGTGAAATCGACCGGTACTGGTTCGTAGTTTAGCAACTCATCAAGAGTTCAGTCGTCATCAGCACAAACCGCACAGATAGGCTCATGTCAGCCTGGTATATTTTGATCGTCATATTGCTTGTTGCAATGTTAGCACAATACTGAAGGCTGGCAATGACTTCAACAGTTTTTTTTGGTACTAACAAAGTGATAACTGCCGAGCGAGGTAAGTGCGTCCACTTACCTCGTTTGCTTGGTTTAACTGAAAAGTCATAGTCATCATGAGTAGACAATTTTGTGTGTGATGTTTCTTAAATTCGAGGGTAAATAGAGTTGAAGTAGGAGCAACTTTGACGGCGCGGTTGGCATAGTAGCTGCGCAATTGGCTGCTGCGCTGCAGCAGACAGAAAATATTTTTAAGTCTTATGCATTGACACATCGCATTGTTGTCTAATTTCAGTTGAGGAAATAATACTGTATTACGTAGAAGCATGTAAAGTTTATTATTTAAAACCGGTTAGATGCT
Organism: Cerastis leucographa; assembly: GCA_963082945.1. NCBI lineage: Eukaryota > Metazoa > Arthropoda > Insecta > Lepidoptera > Noctuidae > Cerastis > Cerastis leucographa. The sequence continues at coordinate 19,575,832 of OY720362.1, read as the reverse complement.
TAAAGTAGCGCCAAGGCCGTAGCATATTTGGCGTTCAAGTGTAAGGCCGAATCGAGTACAAACAAACAAGCCAGTATTGACGTTCATTACCGAGACATTTTCAGATTTTTTTAAAGGCAGGTTAGGCAGATGTGTACCTATAATACATTCGTCCCTTGTAAAAGGGGGCGAGCTTTTTCCCATAAGCTGTGTACAAATCTAAGCACCCGGCTGTGCTAGAGCAATTACTGAAGAAAAACTAAATAGCACTACCCGATTTAGGAGCGAATCCAGTATTTCCGATTCCGAATCAACTATTATTTATTATATAACAAGATTATTTATTAAAACAAGAACTTATATCACAATTTATATAAGAAATCTATACTTCACTTTTTTTTCTATTATAAAGCAGAAGAGTTTGTTTGTTTGCTTGAACGCGCTTATCTCAGGAACTTCTAGGTCCGTTTTGAAAAATTCATTCAGTGTTAGATAGCCTATTTATCAAGGAAGGTTATAGACTATATATCATCACGCTATGACCAAAAGCAGCGGAGCAGCAATGAAAGATGTAGCGAAAACGGGGAAAGTCTGACATTGTTGTGGGCCCCGTATACATGATCAAATTGACCTACAGATCCGCCATACCAAACCGTGTGTGTGTGTGTGTGTGTATGTTTGTGTGTGTATCATGTCTCATGGCCTCATGTATCCTGTGACCGGAGAGACCGATACCTAGAAGTGAGTCGTTGTAGCTGATTAAACTATTTCTGTGATGTTTTGTGCATGACTCCGTCTAAACTGGAGCAGGTTGGAACCTGTTCGATTTGGTTACATTAGCCAAAGTACTGTGATATTTAGTCGGATGATTACTCAAATCATCCGACAAAACATTATGTTTACCTAGTATAATACAATTTTATGGGCATAAAATAATAAACAACAATAGAGTTAGGTATATATAATCATTTTAATTAAAATTAAAAACAAAACGAATTAGTTTCATCTTAAAACACAGTTTCACCTACTTCTTAATTGCTTTGATAAACCCTTCGTACTGGACCAGTCCAGGTACATTTACCTTCTTGTACCAATCTTCCTCTTTCAGCATATTCCACCATGCATGCACCTTGGAGTACTTGACATCCACAGGAACTATCGTATCTGCAGAGGAGACAGCGTTTATGTGAAATTCAATATTTTTATCACTTTATATACGTTTTTCTAGAACCCCTCTTTAAGGTGGACTAATGAGCTGAAGACGCTATATGATGAAGCACAGGATCGGTTGTTGTGCTAAGCTTAGGCCAGGCTTTGGATCAGCAGAAGACTTCTAAGCTGCTTAATTGCCTTGAAAGAGGTCAGCTGAAGAAGGTGATAAAACGGTAGAAATGTTTTTTTTTTTTTGTAAGTAGGTAAGTTCCTACGGTTCTTGATCATGAAGCGATCAATATGTTTTAGTGGTATTTCCTCTAACCTCTTGAATGTTCAGTTTGTACTAATATTTTACTATTCAGTCCTAACTTATACATGTTATACAAACATATAGGTACTTGGTTAATTTTACAGATAGTCTTAGTTTCTCTGCTGGGTGGTAACTAAAACAATCTTACACCGAAAAAGATTACACAGTTTTAATAACATTGTTTATTTTCCGATTGGTAAGGAATCTAAATATGATTTCGGTTGATAGGAAAAAACTCGTCCCTTATTGATTGGGAAATACAAGTGTCTCAATACCTGCACCTCTGCCCAAGCACCTTGAGGAATATAAGCGTGACATCATGAAATGTAGTCATTTCTAAACCCTTATCTACATAAGCTTAAGATAACTTAAAATGTTTCATTACATTACTATCTTAAGCCATATACAGTTTATTTAAGTCATTAACAGTAGTAGTATAGGAGACATCTTCTGATATTGCATACGAGCTGCTGTTGTATCACTGCTGTTGCTTGGATCAATCTTCAGATTAAACTGCGCTTTTCTAGGTTGGTCTGTGGATGGGTGACCACCCATTATATACCAAGTTGCCTCCATGCTTCCGAGTCTACCTTTCTGACATATCTATATTTTTGAAATTTAAAGTCCTGACAGACTGGCTGACTGAGATATCAAGGCACAGCCAACACCGCTGGTCCAAGAGAAATGGAATTTGGTAGGTGTGTTCTTTGTGAGGAGTAGATATCCACTAAGAAAGGGTTTATCGAAATTCCATAAAGTGGTAAAATAAGGGATGAACGACTGTAAGCAAACTGGTAATTTTTAAAGTTAGATGCCTGAAATTTCATGTACAAGCTTCTGGTTAGAAATAAATAAATACGTATATCAGCGTTTTTGAAAATCTACCCCTAAGAGGGTGCTATAGTAGTTGAAAGTTTATTTTGGGAATCCCGTCATTTTTACAGTAAGTAATAAATATTAAAACTTCTGAGCAGAAATAAATGCATACGTATTCCGTCGTTTTTCGACGAAATATTACCGGGAAAAAGGGTGGAAACATTTGTAAAGCAAAAACGGTCTGATTTGCTTATATATTTGTGTTTCTTGATTGAATTGATAAACACTTTTTTTTTGTTTTCTAGCATGCTTGTATGGAAAAAAACGCTAAAAATACTTCATATACATACTTCTAGGGGATCTGGGAAAATTGCGCAAAAGACATTTGTGCGAAGGACACTTGCGGCAAGCACCCATTTGCGCGACTTTTAGTTGCGCGATGGACACTGGCGAGACTGAATGGCTTCATGGGTGTTGTTTTTGTGGATTTTGGGGTAGCTTATAACAAAATGAGGTCAAAATGAAAACCCAAGATGGCGCCGAGGAAAACTTTTGGTTTTTCCTTCATGGGCGTCGTTTTCGTGGTTTTCCGGGTCGCTAGGAATTAAAATGAAAATCCAAAATGGCGGCAATTTTCAGATTAAGTTGCACTTGCCTAGGTTGGTCTGTAGGTGGGTGACCATCCATTACATATCGAGTTTCCTCTGAGCCTCGGAAAGCACGTTAAGCCATTGGAGCCGAAAGTCTGACAACCAGTCTTACCAAGGGGTGTCGTAGTGCCTGGGGTAGTGATGGTGAAATAGGTAGTAACTCTATGTAAAACACTGGTATTCAACTGCAACCGGTTATATTGGTAGCATTCCCTAACATAGTTGAGAAAAGGCTGGTTCCTACTCTGGAAGGGTAGGTTCATCCTAATGTATGTGCCGGCCCTACTAAACCCTACCTTTTATCGATGACAGCCAGTGCCAGTTTTGAAATATTTACATATCATGTACCTAGCATTGCTGGGCATAGTTATAATGGTTGGCGCTATCCCATAGATCCGCCCCACCGAGCTATGCTCGGAAAACTTCAAAATGCTTGCTGACCGTTGGTTGCTGAGATCGTTCTGGCCATTTTGCTCACAAAATCTTCTTTTATACTCCAGACAGGAACTTGGTCGCAAGGCCACAAAAATGACGTAATGGATAACGATTATATTTTACTTTGCCACAAATCGTATGATAAACTAACCACAGCAGCATGAGTGTTTCACTTACGTAACCGTCGTGTTTAGTCTATTGATTTGCACCAGTATCTGATAACACGGCCATGTCTACACGGCACGTACTTATTTCGGAGGTATTATTATTTGGTATATTGCATCAGTCTTTGACTGTTGATATGATTTTCACTTGGAAACAGCTAAACACAGGATATTGAATGATAAAGATGCAACGATTACTTTGGTAGGATATTAAAGGCATAGAATACGGCGTCCACTGCTGGACATAGTCCTCCCCCAAGTGTCAGCAGATTGACCGGTCCCATGCGACTCGGATCTCCGCAACCTTCACCAGGTCATCGGTCCACCTAGTGGGAGGCGTTTCAACGTAACGTCTTCCGGTTCGCGGTCGTCACTCCCCAACTTTTCGGCCTCATCGGCCATCCGTTCTGCGAGCAATGTGCCCTGCCCACTGTTGCCACTTAAGTTTGCCAATTCTTCGGGCTACGTCGGTAACCTTGGTTCTCTTGCGGATTTCCTCATTTCCCTCATTTTTGATCACGCAAGGAAACTCCGAGCATAGCCCTCTCCATTGCCCTTTTGGGTGACTTTAAGCCTTTTGATGAGGCCCATTGTGAGCGTTATGGAATAAACAAGTATGGAATAAAATAACTAAATACTAAAATAATAGTTTATTGATGGCATGGCTGTCAGAGAGCATCAACTCACTATGTTCTTAGAACAGCACTGAGTGTGGAGGATTCTTCTGTCTGTATTCAAGTGTCCGGGGAGATAAAAATATTTGCTTGTGTGTTATCTTGATCAATATTTCATGAAGAAGGCAATCGAATGCCTTGGACAAATCTCAAAAGATGCCCAAAGCATCGCATTTATCCTATAATGCATTATAAAAATGTGTCCTACAACTTCAAGTTCTACAATCAGAAAATGATTGACCCATGATAAAACCTAATTGTTTGTTATTCAATAGTTTATATTTATTGGAATATCTTTGCATTCGATCTAAAATAAATTTACCAAAATCGTAACTGAAACTAAGTAGCACTGTCTATTATTAGTATTTAAAGCCTGGGCTGGCGGAATGGGATTGATAGACCTTAGAATGCCCACCGTCCTTCAGTTTATGAAACGTTTTTCGAAGCGTTTCTTCGATAACGCCATTTAACACCGTAATCCCCTGATCGCAGCGGCCGCCCGTTACGAACCCTCGCGCATTAGTACAGTACGCCGTCCTAGGCATACCCTTGTCACTCCAGATGATGCTATCACCCTCCTCCAGGAGAGTAGCAAAGAGACTAGCACTCTTAAAAAGTTCCGACTCAAACCACCGTCTTTCCGACCTCGCCGTCGAGGTCCGTCGCGACGTCCCGGTCCATGCCCTCCCCGACCCTCGCTCGAGCCAGCCCGCGATGCTGTGCCAGTAGTTTTAAATCAGCCCCTAAATAATGATACCATTCAGATCCAGCCTGTCCCCATGCAGTCCTCCCCCAGCGACGCCCTAAGCCGAGGTTCGTACCCCACAGGGGGTGCCCTTAGCGTGCAGTCGCTTAGTTTGTAAGTTTTTATGCCCTGGCTGGAGGCCTTACTCTTAAGGCACCCACAGGATAGTCCGGTTAAGCAGACGACAACCTCATAGGTTGAACTGCGAGATGCCATTCATAAAAAAAAAGAATGGGATTGAATTTGTAAATTTTGATCAGCATGTGTACTGCCTCAATTTCCACACTGAATTAAAGGCTAATTATGAAATCAGCAGTTTATATACCTATGGTGCGAACCGACTGTTGTAATTTATTACATTTATTTGATGCAAAGATAGTGATAGTTCCATTGATTTTAGTCATAGTATCATGACTTATTTTCTATTCAATGTGTGTTACGTCATAAGTCATCAGAATTGAACTCAGACAGCAGTGTGTGCCATATCAATATAACGAAGCAATAATATCCTTAGTTAGGCGAGTTAAAAATATTATCTTTGCGAGTTGTTTTTACGTTTAGAAAATAGTTTTGCTTAACATATCCACACTGAGTGATAAAATGAAATGAAAGATGTTAAAAATTGTGAATTCTCGTTAATCTCATTTATTTCAATCTTGCTTTCATATTGCCTTCAAAAATAGTTAGTCCTGGTACATTCGCCTTCTTGTAGAAATCTTCCTCCTTTAGTAAATTCCACCATGCATGCACCTTACTATATTTGACATCCAAAGGCACCAACACATTTGCAGAACAGATGCTAGCAACTATTGACACGTCAGCTATCGTCAGATGATCGCCTGCCACGAATTTTGTCTTCTCCAAGTATTTTTCCAAAATGTCATACCCTTCAGTTACTTGTTGAGTTTGCTGCGGAGTAACTTCACTTAGTCCTGTGTCAAGGATTGCTCTCACAATTCCATAGAGTGCAGGGAAGAGGATTGAAGTGTCAAAAAACAGTCTCTGATTGATAATCGCTCTTGCTTGCAATTCTTCAGGGTACAATTTCTGTTGTTTGGCGCCACCATATTTGGAAACTAGGTACGTGATGATGGCGTGGCTGTCAGCTAGCAGGAAATCGTCATCTTCTAGGTAAGGGACGGAGTGTAGAGGGTTCTTCTCTCTGTATTCTGGCGTCAGATGTTCTCCTCCCTTATAATCGATGTCTATTGGTTCGAAGTTCAGCTTGAGTAGTTCTGCCGTCATCAGAACAGCCCGGGCTGGCGGACTGGTGTTGATTTTGTAGATTTTGATCGGCATGTTCACTGTCTCGAATGTTTTACTAAATTAAAGGCTGGTAATCAGAGTAGCGGCTTATATTACTTAATAATGACACGCATGATGTGCACACGGAGCTAATGAGGTAACTGATTCGAAGATAAAGTGATAAAACAATAATTGTGTAATGACTTGACAGTTTTTTATTAACATAGGTAATATATTAATAATTTACATAGGTCATTAGAATTGAATTAGATCAGTAGCCTGTATAATGTAAATAATAATTTTCCGAAGTTTGGCGAAACAATAATATTCGAATTTGCTTTGCATGTTTGTTTTTTTTCATCTTAAGATTTTTGGCTTGGCTTGCGTTCATACTAAGGTTCAGACTAAATTCTACATTAAGTTCATTTATTAATACAGGGTAAAATCACAAATGTGGAAGTGCTTCCAAATTCCAAGTTTCCATCATCATCATCTGCCTAGCCTTTTCCCAAACTATCTTGGGGTTGGCTTCCAGACTAACCGGATGCAGCTGAGTACCATATTTAACCAGTAACTGGATAATACGATACCCCTTGGTAAGACTGGATGTCAGACTATTGGCTTCTGATTACTCATAACGACTGTCAAAGATCTACAAACGACAGCCGGGACAACGGCTTAACGTGCTTTCCAAGGCACGGAGGAAACTCGGTATGTAATTATGGTCACCCATCCACGGACCAACCTCGGCAAGCACGGCTTAACCTTAAAGATCGACCCGTGCGGCTGTTATTATTTAGCCACGAGCTCCATTCTCCATTTAACCTGAAAAATGAACTTTCAAACAACGAAACATTTAACTTTTACTTTAAACCAGCATTTTTTATGCTGCACAAAAGGATATCCATCCTGGGTTACTAAAATACGATGATACACCTACTATTTCTATTAATAACACAAGGCTAAGTTCCCACTAACTTCCAACCAATCACAAACGTGAGTTGACCTAAGTCGCGCCGTGTACAGACCGCTATTCAAATATTAAATACTAATGCCGTGATATGCTATGCTATGAACACTAGACACCTACGTTTTTGAAATGGTTAGTGCAACGGTTTATTTCAAAAATAGATTTTTGTTTTTATGTTGTGTAGGTGAACCAGGGGTACAGAAAATTAACCGTGGAACACCGTCGAACACCTAGGTGAACCAGGGGTACTGAAAGTTAACCGTGGAACACCTAGGTGAACCATCACTTTGGTGTTCCACGGGTCAGAAACGGTGTTGTTTACATACCACCAGGGAGTACTGAGAATGACTACTTGACTTTATTTAGATTAATAAAAAAACTATCTGATAGATATGGAGATATAATTGTTATTGGTGATTTTTATTTGTATTCGTGTCCTGTAAATGTTAAAAATTAATATGAATGTTTTGTTTCCTATCGCGAATTCACTCAGAGTAACACAGTACCAAACTATCTAGGTTAGGTCGTCAGTTGGATCTGATTCTGAGCACAGGTTTGAGCGAGGTGTCGGTGGTGGCAGCCGACGACGCACTCGTGCCCGTTGTCGCGCATCACCCGCCGCTCGCGGTCAGTTTGAACTGTGCGCGTGCACTCCCCGCACTCGCACTCGCTGCGTGCGCCCCGCCCGCGCCCTCTGCCGGCGGCAGTCCCGCAGGGCGTAGTGTTAGGCCACAGTGGAACTTCTTTCGAGCCGACTACGAGTTGTTATACTCTATGCTGACTTACACTGATTGGAGTATGATTTACGACATGCATGATTTGGAGGATATGTTGAATATTTTTTATGATAAACTGAGTGATATTTTAGATAGATGCGTACCCAGGAAAACGCCTAAAAGTGGAAATTCTCGATATGTTTATCCCGAATGGTACACCGCAGATATTATAAGAGATATAAAGAATAAAGCTATAGTTCATAAGACTTTCAAAAAAAAAAGCTGTATAGCGATTATTCAGAATTTTCAAAGTACAGAGCTCGTATCAAAAAATCAATCGAAATTGCACACAAAGAACACAAGTTTAAATTACAAAATCAATTTTCAAAAGATCCAAAATCATTCTGGCAGTATATTAGGTCCAAACGAAGTAGGTAAAACAGGCAAACTATCATAATGGATGGTCAACATCTTTCGGATGAGGAATGTGCTCGACAATTTGCGTCATTTTTTGAGTCGGTGTATAATAAAGAGCGGCCGCGGCTGGATGCGCGGGCGGCGGAGGCGGAGGCAGGAGCGAACAGTGCGCGAGTTCACATCGAGACCCTCAGTCTTCAAGACGGAAAGCGCTCATAAAACTCAAGCCGAAGCGCTCATCTGGCCCAGATGGCATTCCAGCTTTTCTGTTCCGAGACTGTGGCAGAGTGCTGGCTGAGCCTCTGCATCATATCTTTAATACTTGTTTAAAACAAGCAATGTTTCCGCCTAGATGGAAAATGACGCGAGTGATTCCGGTTCCCAAGGGTAAGTCAGGTCCGGATGTCAGTGGCTACAGACCGGTGGCAGTGTTGTCGACACCTGCGAAAGTGTTCGAGTCTGCCATCCAATGCTGCGTGCAGGCACAAGTGAGCGCACAGCTATCGGACGCGCAGCACGGGTTCCGGCCGGCGCGCAGCACTGCCACTAATTTGCTTAACTTCATGGCGAGGGTGGTGCCCGCCGTCGACGCTGGTGTGCAGGTAGACGCGGCATATTTTGATTTTAAAAAGGCATTTGATACCGTTGACAATGATGTACTACTAATGAAGCTGGCAAAAATTGGCTGTACTCCGCACCTACTACAGTTCTTCGCCAGCTACTTGAAAGATCGACAGCAGTACGTTGACTATAACGGGTTCGAATCCGAGCCATACTACACCAGGTCAGGCGTGAGCCAGGGCAGCAATGTGGGTCCACTCGAATTTATTTTAATGATAAATGACTTTCCAGACGTAGTCAAACATAGTTTATGTTTATTGTTTGCAGATGACCTCAAATTGCTGCTTGAGGTTAAGGGTGAGTCGGACTGTGAGAGATTGCAGGAAGACATAAATAGAGTGGTAGGAGGAGTCATAAAAATAAACTCTATTTTAACACAGCGAAATGCTCAGTGATGACATTTACGCGCGCGCGGTACACCTTTGCCTACGAATACAAAGTAGAGGAAACGCCGATGCAGCGAGTGTCTCAGGTACGAGATCTAGGAGTACTACTTACCCCGGATCTAACTTTCCGGGATCATATAGTTAAGATATGCAAAAAGGCGTACAGAAACCTGGGTTTCGTGCTGAGACAGTCGCAGGGATTCACAAACATTACCACGCTCAGGGTGTTGTATGATGGTTTGGTAAGGAGTCACTTGGAACACAGTGCGGTGATTTGGGCACCTCATGAAGCGAAATACAATGTCAAGCTGGAGCGTGTACAGAATAAATTTAAAAGAGATTTGTATTTTAAACTTTATGGGGTGTACCCATTTTACCCGCTGATGTATCCAACACCGTTTGGACTGGGTATGGTGGGATACAACGAACTCAGAGTGCGCCAGGAATTTACACTTGCGGCGTATGCGCTAAAGCTCCTGCGTGGAATAGCTAATAACCCGGGTGTGCTGCGTCAACTGAAGCTATGCGTGCCAGATCGGTACGTGAGGAGGCGGCGGCGACCGCCACTGCTGGCCGTGCCTGTGGCCAGAACCAACCTGCTGTCAAAAACACCCCTCACTCGCACAATATGTGTGCTACTAAACGAAGTGCATGAGAGACTTGACCTATTCTCTTGCAATCTGAGTGAATTCGCAAAAGTTTTGTTGAATTATGTTAGTTAAATTTAAATATTAATATTCTGTTTTGATTTTTAATTTTTAAGTATTAGTATTTTGTTTAGATTTTTAAGTATTAGCCGTAAGTTTATTTTATCAATTTATTTGGAGTGTGTTTGCAAACCGCTATTGTATTGGGGTTATCCTGTAATGATAGTGTGTAAGATAAATAAAAAAAAAAAAATGAATGTTCCCACTAATCGGTGATTTAAGTTTGTAACACGTTACATTTGGGTAGCGTCGTGGGGGATCAGCCTCACCGTTTTACATGAAATGAAACGAGGACTTGAGCTCGTAATTCTTAATGTGAAATAAAACAGTTTTTTTTTTAATATACACCGTTAGTTTAAACTACATTTTTATTAGCTTTAAATAGTCATAATGTTGCATCGAATACAAACAAACATAACTCACTAAAATAATTAAATTACGTACAAAAAGATAACATTTTTCTAAAACTAAGCACAATGAACCACTATTTTACTTTAGCACTGATTTGATAAACCCTTCAAACTGAGTTAGTCCATGTAGATTTCCCTTCTTGTAAAAATCTTGCTCCTTTAGTAAGTTCCACCACGCGTTCACCTTGGCGTATTTGTCATCTATTGGCACTATTGAAGCTAAAGTAGAAATGCTAGCTACCAATGACAAGTCAGCTACCGTCAAATGGTCGCCTGCCGCGTACTTGTTCTTCTGCAAGTATTTGTCCAAAATCTCATAACCGTCATTCACATCTTTGATCTGCTGCTCCGTCGGTGACGTTCTTTCTCCTCCAGTAATTGTCTTCACAATCGCTCTTATGGACGGGAAGAGAAGCGAAGTGTCGAAAAACAGCCTCTGATCGATAATCGCTCTTGCTTGCAATTCTTCAGGGTACAATTTCTCTTGTTTGTCACCACCGTATTTGGAAACTAGGTACGTGATGATGGCGTGGCTGTCAGCTAGCAGGAAATCGTCATCTTCTAGGTAAGGGACGGAGTGTAGAGGGTTCTTCTCTCTGTATTCTGGCGTCAGATGTTCTCCTGCCATGAAATCGACCGGTACTGGTTCGTAGTTCAGCTGGAGGAGTTCAACTGTCATCAGCACCCCCCGCACAGGTGGGCTGGCGTCGATTTTATGAATTTTGAGCGTCATGGTGCCTTGTACAATGTTAGCGCGGTACTGAGAGCCGGTAATCACTTCAACTGCTTTATAGTGATATGAGGCTTGCCGGGCGAGCGAGATAAGTGGACGGGTTTAAGTGATAAAAACCTAGTCGACATGACTAGACGAATTTTTGTGCGATGTTTATTAAATTCGTAGGTCAATAGATCTGAACCGTGAGCAACTATTTGCGAGTTGTTATTATCTGACCGGTACAAAGTTCCATATTTAATTCAGACTTGAAAAAAAAAATAAAAACAAAATATAAACATAATATTACATCACACCTGTTTTTCAGTAATAGGTGCGAGATACAAAAAAAGAATTAAATTATTAATACGCCGCTTTCCAAAAAAGAGCATTGACAGTTTTCTTCCTCTTTGAATCATGCATAATAATATTTCGTTTTCGCCACTGCTGAGCATGAGGTCCTAGTCCTAGGTTCGATTTGCAGGTCGGGTGCAAAGTCATTTTGGGTTTATCCATCAAGAAATTCTGAGTGGCAGCCAAGGTTTTTGGATTTGTGCCCGGTTGATGGCAAAAGACTTGCCCACTATTACATCTTTAGTCATACACAGTTACTCCAATTGACACATCGCATAGTTGCCTAATTCCCACTTAAGGAAATATTACTACGATATGTAGGAGCGCGCAAGTTCGAGCCAAGGTCACAATTTAAAGCCGGTTAGGTTCTAAAAGTAGCGCCAAGGTCAATGCCGCAAGTTTGGCGTTCAAGTGTAAGGCCAGTGGGTTAATTCATTTTGACAAAGCAGCATCGTTCATTGCTTTCGAAACGTTGTTGAACGGACGAATATTTCAAACATATGAAGCAATCTATTACAAATTTCTTTTAAAATCCGTTATACTGTGATAGACAATATTGTGTTACATAAATTGCGGTGTGGGTCATCATAGTAGAAATAAATGTTTGATTAAAGTTACCGAGACAATGCTGTCAATAGATAGAGCAAAGGCGAGAAGTGTCCATAATAATATTATGATGACTTCAGAAGTCAGTTATATAAACTTGTTTCTTGAACACTATTGTATAGAATCTGGTTCTTCTAACCTAACAGACAGATGTGTTGCTGGGGAGTTTGTTCCGCCACTTCTTCTTCCCAGCTAATACACTAGGAAGTGGCGAAGGGCGGGCGTTTTGGGGGACTGTCTCTTGTAATTTTGACGTTCAAAAAGTGCTGATTATCAGCCTAGTTTGAATAAACGACTTTTGATTTGATTTCAAGGAAGTTCGAAGTCTTCTGTCTCTCAGTTACCTTTTTACGTATTTGACATACAGATAGACCATGCCCTGCGTTAGAACATAGAAGACGTTTTATCCCGGTTTTTTTTTCCCAAGGGGTGATGTAAGTCAGCATAAAACCTGAAATTCCTTCCCAATCATCCAGATAAAGTCATGAGGCTTTGTTTTCATCAGTGAAAACAAAGACTCAACTTTATTTGCCCCGATGCTAGATTGTTTTTTGTTTGTTTGATTAAGATCAACTACCGGTGGTTAGGGCTCCAGAGACAGGAACCTCCTCACAATGCGGGTCGTATCGAGGAGTACTGCCTTTTGGATCAGGTCCTTAAGATGATCGTCGAGGTTCTTGGCCATGCGATCATTGGCAGTAATGACAATTACTACAAGCCGATGATAGCCGAGCTCACACTCTACATAACGATAAACCTCATGCGCTATGTCGAGATATTTTATTTGTTTCTTTTTGAGGGTAAGAGAAGCCAAGTGTCGAAAAACAGCCTCTGATCGATAATCGCTCTTGCTTGCAATTCTTCTGGGTACAATTTCTCGTGTTGGCTCCACCGTATTTGGAAACTAGGTACGTGATGATGGCGTGGCTGTCAGCTAGCAGGAAATCGTCATCTTCTAGATATGGGACGGAGTGTAGAGGGTTCTTCTCTCTGTATTATGGCGTCTGATGTTCTGCTTTCGTGAAATCGACCGGTACTGGTTCGTAGTTTAGCAACTCATCAAGAGTTCAGTCGTCATCAGCACAAACCGCACAGATAGGCTCATGTCAGCCTGGTATATTTTGATCGTCATATTGCTTGTTGCAATGTTAGCACAATACTGAAGGCTGGCAATGACTTCAACAGTTTTTTTTGGTACTAACAAAGTGATAACTGCCGAGCGAGGTAAGTGCGTCCACTTACCTCGTTTGCTTGGTTTAACTGAAAAGTCATAGTCATCATGAGTAGACAATTTTGTGTGTGATGTTTCTTAAATTCGAGGGTAAATAGAGTTGAAGTAGGAGCAACTTTGACGGCGCGGTTGGCATAGTAGCTGCGCAATTGGCTGCTGCGCTGCAGCAGACAGAAAATATTTTTAAGTCTTATGCATTGACACATCGCATTGTTGTCTAATTTCAGTTGAGGAAATAATACTGTATTACGTAGAAGCATGTAAAGTTTATTATTTAAAACCGGTTAGATGCTTAAAGTAGCGCCAAGGCCGTAGCATATTTGGCGTTCAAGTGTAAGGCCGAATCGAGTACAAACAAACAAGCCAGTATTGACGTTCATTACCGAGACATTTTCAGATTTTTTTAAAGGCAGGTTAGGCAGATGTGTACCTATAATACATTCGTCCCTTGTAAAAGGGGGCGAGCTTTTTCCCATAAGCTGTGTACAAATCTAAGCACCCGGCTGTGCTAGAGCAATTACTGAAGAAAAACTAAATAGCACTACCCGATTTAGGAGCGAATCCAGTATTTCCGATTCCGAATCAACTATTATTTATTATATAACAAGATTATTTATTAAAACAAGAACTTATATCACAATTTATATAAGAAATCTATACTTCACTTTTTTTTCTATTATAAAGCAGAAGAGTTTGTTTGTTTGCTTGAACGCGCTTATCTCAGGAACTTCTAGGTCCGTTTTGAAAAATTCATTCAGTGTTAGATAGCCTATTTATCAAGGAAGGTTATAGACTATATATCATCACGCTATGACCAAAAGCAGCGGAGCAGCAATGAAAGATGTAGCGAAAACGGGGAAAGTCTGACATTGTTGTGGGCCCCGTATACATGATCAAATTGACCTACAGATCCGCCATACCAAACCGTGTGTGTGTGTGTGTGTGTATGTTTGTGTGTGTATCATGTCTCATGGCCTCATGTATCCTGTGACCGGAGAGACCGATACCTAGAAGTGAGTCGTTGTAGCTGATTAAACTATTTCTGTGATGTTTTGTGCATGACTCCGTCTAAACTGGAGCAGGTTGGAACCTGTTCGATTTGGTTACATTAGCCAAAGTACTGTGATATTTAGTCGGATGATTACTCAAATCATCCGACAAAACATTATGTTTACCTAGTATAATACAATTTTATGGGCATAAAATAATAAACAACAATAGAGTTAGGTATATATAATCATTTTAATTAAAATTAAAAACAAAACGAATTAGTTTCATCTTAAAACACAGTTTCACCTACTTCTTAATTGCTTTGATAAACCCTTCGTACTGGACCAGTCCAGGTACATTTACCTTCTTGTACCAATCTTCCTCTTTCAGCATATTCCACCATGCATGCACCTTGGAGTACTTGACATCCACAGGAACTATCGTATCTGCAGAGGAGACAGCAGCAACCAATGACACATCAGCTACGGTCAGATGATCGCCTGCCACAAACTTCGTCTTCTCCAAGTACTTATCCAAAATCGAGTAAGCATCGTTTACACTCTCGGTTTGTTTCGCAGAAATAGTTTTTTCTCCTGCCATTAAACTAATCACAATATCCCTGGCTGCGGCAGTAAGGTTGGCAGTCTCGAAATACAGTCTCTGATCGACTGTCGCACGTAATTTTAAGTCGCTAGGGTACAATTTCGCTTGATGTTCACCACCATATTTGGAAACCAGGTATGTGATAATTGCGTGACTATCAGCGAGCAGGAACTCATCTTCTTCTAACAAAGGAACGGTGTGTAGAGGATTTTTCTCTAAGTATTCTGGTTTCATGTGATCCCCGGCCATGAGATTTACGTCCTGGGCTTCATAGTTTAGTTTGATAATTTCTGCTACCATCTGCACGGCGCGGGCGCGGGGGCTTAGGTCAAGTTTGTATATTTTGAGAGTCATGGTGACGGGGCCGATGTTCGCGGGGAACTAAAGGCTGTTGCTTGCAACAGCAGTTTATATCGAGTAGTGATTATATCTGTAGCGATAACGTAGCAGGTGAGATAAGTTGGCCGGTTTGTGTGATAAACAAGACGACCAAGTGTGAGTCAGACCGTCACAACTACGATTCCGTCTTTTGGAAATATGTAAAAAGTCATAATATTGTATAGGGTTCCGTTGCTGAAAAAACAGAACCCTTATTGATTCCTGTCCCTCTGTCTGTCTGTCTATCTTTGTTGTTTACTCCAAGACCGTTGACACCACACAGTTGAAATTTGGAGAGTCAAGCTACCAAGGGGTTTCATATTTCCCGGTTAGTCAGATAGGCAGTCGCTTCATGTAAAATACTGGTGCTCAGCTGCATCAGGTTAGACTGGAAGCCGACCCCAAGATAGTTTGGGAAAAGGCTAGGCAGATTATTTAGTTTTTGAGATAAAGGACTTTTTAGTAAAACTACAGCACTAACTTTCGTTTTCATTTACATAATGTGAAAAAAAGCAGTAAATTGACACATGAATGATCGTCTAAATATTGTTATTATAGGTTAGTGCCAAGGAACCCTTAGAGTGAGAGTCCGACTTGCACTTGTCCGGTTTTTTCTTTTATTTAAAGGCTCTAGCACGAACGCGCTGTGTAAACGTAACGTAAATGTTTTACTTTACCATTTCAAGGGTACGGGGCTCTACGATTATATTATTGCAACCAGTAAAAATTAGTACACGCAATAAGGTATTTTAACAATCCTTTATTAATTAATTAATTTAGAACTAAACAATGTCACTGTTTTAATGCATCCCTCAATGTTTTTATAAACATTTGATACTTTGCTATTCCGGGTTCATTTATGTTTTTATACCAATCTTCCTCCCTGAATAAATTCCACCACGCGTGTATCTTGGTATATTTAGCATCTACAGGTACGTACAAGTTGAAGGATGACACAGCAACCACCAGTGACAAATCAGCTATCGTGAAATGGTCGCATGCCACGTACTTAGTCTTCTCCAAGTATTTTTCCAAAATTGCGTAAGCGTCATTCATGTTTTCGATTTGCTTCGCACTGGGAGCTTTCTTGCCAGCTATGAGGTCAAACGTTATTGGCCTGGCAGATCCAAAGAGGTTCGAAGTCTGGAAAAACAACCTTTGATTGATTGTCGCCCGTAGTTTCAGGTCACTAGGGTACAATTTCTCTTGTTGTTCAGCGGTGCCGTATTTGGTTATCAGATACGTAACGATTGCGTTGCTATCAGCGAGCACAAAATCTCCATCTTCTAAGACAGGGACGGTGTGCATTGGATTTTTCTCTAAGAATTCTGGAGTCAGGTGTTCCCCGGCCATTAGATTTACATCTATGGCGGTGTAGTCTAGTTTGAGAAGCTCAGCAGTGATAACGGCGGAGCGCGCCGGCGGACTCGCGTCGAGTTTGTATATCTTGATCGTCATGTTGACCGCGTCGTCGCTTGCGAGGCACTGATGCCAATGCTCACTGCGGTGGTTTATATCTAGTAGCAATAATACGATGACTGGCGGGATTCATGAAGTCCGCGAGATAAGTAGAGAACAACAGGTCTGTTAGTAGCTTTTTTAATTTGATATCAAAGTCCAATTGTTTTTGACGTGGACCGTTGCAGGTGGCGTTTTGTAGTTTCAGCTTATCAAGGACAATGAATTAAACTTCTAATAAATTATCAGATAATAGTATGTTGTAATTGCTGGTAGTTTGAAGGAGATATACAGAGTAATCCAGTTTTAATATGGCACGAGTTTTATGAAAGAAAATGGATTTAAATGGTTTTATCACCATGGACTTCAGATCTCGGTGGCCCAGTGGTGGCAGCCCCGACTTACGAGCAGTAAGTCGAAGGTTCGAACCCAGGCAGGCGCATTACTTTGTGTAATTTATTTCATCACCGCTGCTCTCAAAACGGTGCTCTCCAAACGGTGAAGGAAAACATCGTGAGGAAACCGGCATGTCCTAGAACTAAAAATTCGAAGACATGTGACATCTACCAACCCGCACTGGGCCCGCGTGGTGGATTAAAGCCCACTCCCTCTCATTGAGAGGAGGCCTGTGTCCCAGCAGTGGAAACATTATAGGCTGATGATGAAGGACAATGAATTTATGTGTTTATCAATATCCATTTCACAATTATTTGTTTCAAAAAATATGTGCTTGCAAAATACCCCAAATAACAGCTTTTGTAGTTTCTAAAAAGATATCGTAACACGGTTAAGACCACAAGAAGTAGTAGTTGGATTCTTATTATTGTTTTTAGGGTTATATTATTATGTAGCGTACCTAAAATGTAACACCGTCAAGAAACCGACAACAAAAAATCGCAAAAGTGTCACCTCTATCTACCCACCCAGGGACTGCGTGGTGGATCACAGCCCACTCTCACTCACAGAGAGGAAGCATGGGTCCCAGCAGTGGGACCGTTATATTTTGCTTAAACAATGCGAGTCTTTGTGTTTGAACTTACGATCATTCTTAGGTGTAGCAACTGAAACAGGTTTTATTTTCTCAACGTGTTCTTCGCTACTCACAAAGTACAAGTAGTTTCTCGAAGGTCTAAGCTAACACGAATTCGATTAAACGTAATTTAAGTAGTTGTATTTTCAAAATTTTGAGTAGTCTCACTATTTGATTTCTACAGATTCTTTAGTGCATCATTTCCTAGCAAATACATTTGCTGTCTCTTATCTTATCTTGTCTTAAACATATTTGACTTTTTTATTCTTGTTTGTATGTGAAAAAAATGAAGGAAAACAAAAATTTAAAATATTAAAAAAATGGAAGGAATGTTGGAGCCCTTTGCCCAGGAGTGGGACAGATCAGGCTAACACTAAAACTAGAAATAAAAAACCGGCCAAGTGCGTGTCGTACTCACACGCACACAGGGTTCCGTACCACCAAGCAATAAAATAAAAAATATTTTTAATATTATTAAATTATTTTTATATGTAACAGCAAAACTAAATTTGTTTTTCATAGTATGTTAATGAAAAACAAAGTTACTGCTTATCTAAAAAAAAAAAACATCGTATCTTATTCAAACCAATTTTCGTTGAAAGTTTTTTTTACGTTCTATAATCCTAAATATTTTCAGAATTTTCATCCTCTTACTTTAGAAATTAGAGGGTGGGGGGGGGCACACATTTTACCACTTTGGAAGTGTCTCTCGCGCAAACTATTCACTTTAGAAAAAAAATATATTAGAAACCTCAATATCATTTTTGAAGACCTATCCATAGCCCTAAACTCAAACGTGTGGGATACCCCACACGTATGGGTTAGATTTTTTTTTTTTTTGAGTTTCATTTCTAAGTATGGGGAACCCCCAAAAATTGTTTTTTTTTCTATTTTTGTGTGAAAATCTTAATGCGGTTTACAGAATACATCTACTTACCAAGTTTCAACAGTATAGTTCTTATACATAGTTTCGGAATAAAGTGGCTGTGACCTACGGACGGACAGACAGACAGACATGACGAATCTATAAGGGTTCCGTTTTTTGCCATTCGGCTACGGAACCCTAAAAAGGGCAGACAAGACAAATTAATATTACTTGGTATAAAAAATATTTATTTACAATTAATAAAACATAATAATATAATCTCAACACCTTAACACTGTCCCTATTTTGCTTCCATCAACAAAAATTTCTTAAACTCTTCCAATTGAGCTACTCCGGGTTCATTTATAGTTTTGTACCAATCTTCCTCCTTGAATAAATTCCACCACGCGTGTACCTTGGTATATTTAGCATCTACAGGTACGTACACGTTAAAGGAAGACAGAACAACCACCAGTGTCAAATCAGCTATCGTGAAATGGTCGCATGCTACGTACTTAGTTTTCTCCAAGTATTTTTCCAAAATTGCGTAAGCATCATTCATGTTTTCGATTTGTGTCGCATTGGGAGCTTTTCTCCCAGCCATGAGGTCAAGCGATATCGTCCTGCCTGCACCAAAGAAGTTTGCACTCTCGAAAAACATCCTCTGATTGATTGTCGCCCTTAATTTCAAGTCACTAGGATACCATTTTTCTCGTTGTTCAGCGGTACCGTATTTGTTTAGCAGATACATGATGATAGCATGGCTGTCAGCAAGCACAAAATCGCCATCTTCTAAGACAGGAACGGAGTGCATAGGATTTTTCTCTAAGTACTCAGGTGTCCGGTGTTCTCCGGCCATAAGGTCTACGTCTATGGCCGTGTAGTCTAATTTTAGAATCTCAGCAAAGATCACGGCCGAGCGCGCCGTCGCACGGTGGGCTGAAATCGCGAAGTTGGGACTTAAGGATTTTTAAATATATATTTGCATTGTATATACTTATACCATACTTTTATGTT
Organism: Cerastis leucographa; assembly: GCA_963082945.1. Taxonomy (NCBI): domain Eukaryota; kingdom Metazoa; phylum Arthropoda; class Insecta; order Lepidoptera; family Noctuidae; genus Cerastis; species Cerastis leucographa. The sequence continues at coordinate 19,556,188 of OY720362.1, read as the reverse complement.
TTGGAACTTTTTTTTAAAGTAGGTTATTACCCTAAAATTTCAGAGATTTAATTTGTATGAATAAAACAAAGAATTCGATGCATGGTGCATATTATTAGGATTATTATTATTAGTTTGTTGTAAATATTTTGTGCAACTGCATTCCACACCACTCTTTCCACAACACCAAAACCGGTTTTCTTATCAGTAGACGAGTCGTCATTAGTGACGTGCGCCAATCAGAGGGCAGTAAATTTGCAGGTAAAAAATATTTGGGGTAGCAAGTTGAAAACAATGATATCAGTTCGTTGTAACCACCCTTTACATACGGACTACCCGCTCGTTACTTGATTTTTGTTAAAAGTTGATTTTCGAGAATTTTGTGAAAATGTTTAGTGATTTAGTTACTAATGTTGATATGTTTGTGAAATTGAAATCAAGTGGTAGTATTAAGGATCATAACTTTTTATACAGTGCTATCAAGTCAAAATTGTGTGATTTAAATCAAGATAATGATAATTTGCTAAAGGAATTCTGCGCAAAGTATTGTTATAATACTTATAAAAAATGGGAAAATGCTAAACGAAAAGAACATACATTTAGAAGTAAATACAGTGATTGGTTGGCATCGGAGATAGTTTGGCCTGAGTTTATGAAAGATTTTGCAAAAAACGACGACGAACCAGTTCCTAGCACATCAACTACATCTCATGAAAAGGTGTCTGTTGGTACATCAACTCAAGTAAGTCCGAGAAAACCATTTACAGAATTAGGTCCTAAACAAAAAAAGAGACGTACGGAACTTACTACGCAAACTATTGCTTCAGAGGAGTTGTCACATGCCCATGTTTTTAACTTAAAAGCAGAAGGAAAGGAAGATGTTGCTGACATATTACAGCATCTGCTCAAGCATCCACAGGACGTGCAAAAAGTAAAAGATTGTCTTTTTGGAAATAAAAAGAAATCAGTATTCTCTCCAGATGAAGCTTTAGGCTTGTTTTTGTCTTTGAAATTGTCAAAATGGCAATATAATACGCTACGAAAAAGTATCGCAGAAGTAACTGGTACCAACGTATATCCCTCTTACTACGCACTGCAAAATGAAAAAATTAAATGTTATCCACCTAAAACTGCTATTGTAGTAACAGATAAAACGGCTATGATAGAATTGCAGGCACTATTGGATATTACTGTGAAGAGAATTATAATGTCAAACGAAATTAGTGAAACTTGTAAAGATTTGACACTGATTAGTAAATGGGGATTTGACGGAGTTTCGAATCAAGCCAATTATAAGCAGAAAGTTGGAAGAGAAAATGAAGAAGATGAGGACTTTGACGATTCTAGCGTATTTATGGGTAGTTTGATTCCTATCAAATTAGTGTCTGGTGACAGAGTTATATGGGAAAATGATTCCCCAAATTCCTCATTATGGTGTCGTCCGCTGTTTTTTAAATTCATGAAGGAAAACAAATTCAGCATTTTGCAAGAAAAAAATGCGATTGAGGCAGAGATTAACAATTTAGTTAAGACAGTGGTTGATGATTTGACCATCTCGCACAACCTAATACTAACCATGATAGATGGTAAAGCGACTGCAGTTCTTTGCGATACATCAACACAAAGATGTGACATATGTAAAGCTACTCCAAAGGAAATGAATGATTTGTCCTTGGTTTTGGCAAAAGAAATTGATGTCGATTTATATAAATATGGTTTATCGTCGTTACACATCTGGATACGATTCATGGAATGCATTCTTCATATAGCGTACAGATTAGATTTGAAGACATGGATGGTGAAAGGTGACAGTAAAGCTATTATGGAGAGCAAAAAGAGAAATATTCAGGAAGCATTTAAATCCGAAACAGGACTTTTAATTGATGTTGTGAAACAGGGTCATGGTACAACAAATGATGGGAATACTGCGAGGAGATTTTTCGAAAACCCCGATATTGCAGCTTCGATCACAGGAGTAAATGAAGAATTAATAAAAAGATTTAAAACTATATTAGAAGCAATTTCGTCGGGTCACCGTATTGATATATTGAAGTTTAAAGATTATACCGAAACCACCATGGAACTATACATTGAATTATATAATTGGTTTTACATGCCTGCAAGTGTTCACAAAGTTTTAGCTCACGGAGCAACTATTATTGAAAGCTTGGGTATAGTGCCCATTGGAAAATTATCCGAAGAAGCAGCTGAAGCACGCAACAAAGATTTTCGGAGATATCGTGCTCATAATTCGAGGAAATTCTGTAGAAAAGCTACTAATGAAGATATTTTGAACAATTTGTTAATCAGCTCTGATCCACATATTTCAAAGATACGACACAAACTGGTGCGAAAACACAAAGCCTTTTCAGAAGAAGCAACAGCTTTGTTGATCGTTAAGGATACATTTGTTGACGATGATGATCAAGAAAATTTAGGGGTTTTAACTGAAGACCCGTTATTGTCAGAGCATGGTGTTGAGCATGGTGCAGGCCCCTCCTAAAAATATTGGTAAATGATTTGAATTTTGAATTTGTCTTTGTAAGTCTCACACATACAGAACACAGATTTGTAGTCGTGGATTAGGCCTATTGGGGAGACCACTGATAAAAAAAACGCGCCTAGTTCTCTACCTCTGGGGTGGTGTGGAATAGAGAATACAATAATTATCACTGCTAAGTATTCTAAGATTTAGGTGACTTTTAAGATATTTTCGTTCAAAAAAATCTAAAAAAGTCTAACTACCTACTAAGTCACAGTAAACTACAGTAGACGATTAGATGCAAATAAATTGTACTATTAAAATACTTATCCAACAATTGGAAGAAATTTGAGATTTTGTAGACTTAAATGCGATTTTAATAAGAAAAAAAATTAAAAAAAAAAATCTCCTAAATCGCAGCAAAGCGCAGTAGCTGACTAGTTGTAAAAATAAGCTAATAAATAGTACTATTTTAATATATACATCGCAGTTGGAGATGTTTTCAGATTTTTGAGATTCTTTAGATTTTATGATTTTTTCTATACAAAAAAATATTTAAAAAATTGTAGTACTAAAAATAATGCGTAAAATAAAAAGTCATAGAACAATAATTTACTGTATTAGATAGTAGAACAAATTTGCATCATTAATCAGTAAAAATAAGATGACTTTTTTTTTAATGTCCTAAGTCCACTACGTATATAAATCAACCCACCGTGCGTCGGACTCGCGTCCAATTTGTATAACTTGATTGTCATGTTGACTGTGTCGGAGATTGCGAGGTACTAGTGCCAGTGATTACTGCCACGATTTATATATTCTAGTAGCGATGATACGATGACTGGGCACTTATGAAACGAGCGAGATAAGTATGGATATTGACCTGATATGAGCCGGTTGGATATCACTCGCGTGCCATTTGCAGTATGATGTAGTGAAATAAGAATTAACTTTACAGATTTAACATATGTCCCGTTAAGTCACGGATAGGTTATATTCGAAGGAGATAACGGGGGCTAGAAGTACGAAGCCTTCGCCATCCCTTTATGTTCGGTTCCTTTAAACCCTGAAGAATGAAATAGAGGCCAGGCGCATCGGAATCCGTCGATCGTGCATTAGCTAACGTTTAGTTTTCAGTGTTGTACAGAAGAACGGTTTGGATGGGATTTTAAGCCAAGTGTTCAGCTGACTTATGTTCTACAGCCATAAGATCGATAAATAAAGATGAGCAAAGAGACTTTAAGTTCTAGTCACTGCTGCTGAAAAGCAGCCATCACTGACAGACAAACCAAGTCGCAACTTTTTGTAGTGTGTTGTTACGTACTCGTTATCCTATAAAACTCCCAACACAAAAAAAAATATTTTGTTTCTTTGTTTATTGATTTGAAGGTCGATATTATTAATTTTGTGTAACTGTGAGCGTGCCTCTCTAAGTAGATAAAGTAATTTCTTGTGATTGTTATTGTATCTCTGGTGTAACATACCTAGTAACTGTAGTTTTGTTACACTACTGTTATGGAATCATTATAGGGTACACAATTTTGATTAGCATGTAATGTAGGTAATATTAGTTCAGAAGTGTGATTTTGGTATTGGTACGAATGATCGATATGATCGAATGATACTGATTAATCTTAATAGCTATTTATGCACCTGTTACGTTATGGACGGTCTTTTAATACGAGTGCCAATTTTCGGTACAAGCGTAGCGCGTACCGAAATAGGTGGGCACGAGTTATTAAAATACCAATAACGTACAGTTGTATACAAGATTTTATCTACGAAGGAAGGAATGAAACACAGATATAGACAAAAAAGTATTTTTAATAGAAACTTAACTACACACTGACTATTGTCTTCATAACATTTCTCATATACATGTCTTGATTTCTGGTAGTAAATTATTATAAGCCCCAACTGCTCTATTTGTTATATCTGGTGGAGTATTTTCCATATCACTTGATGTTGAAGACATTTTTAATAAAGTTTGGAATAAAATTTCACTCAGATTTTTTTTCCCGCGTCCACTTCTTTTTTATTTAGTCTTTAATAAGTATAAGGCAAAGATCTTGTAGCCGCAACAGCCAAATAGTATACGATACTTTTTGTTCTAAACTTGTTCCATTTTTAAAAACATCATTTACATGTCTCGATTTCGAAGTAATATTATAGGTACGAGGCTGTATGTTCAGAATGTCTTTGCTTGTGTTTTAGAATAATTTATGACGATTCACATAATGCAACTTGTGTCGTTATGAGTATCATAATGAAACCGCTGTCAATTTCGTAATTCGAATATAACGGAACCGAAGTAGATAAATATCTTTTCGATATCATTCGCAGTTTGGAACTTATTTAATAACAAGAATTAAGACAAAAAATCAAACTAACTACCAACTACTCAATTTTGCATTATCCCGTTTATTATGCAATTAATAGAGAATAATAGAAATAAACTTGTCTTTTCAATTGATTCTAACTCAGTTTGAAAGTCACTTTGGCAAATCTGAGGAATAGTAAGGGTCACTAACACTCCCTTGAGGCAGACCACAAGTTTTACACCCATCTCAAGCAGCATAATAGGCTACAACACACAACAGTAATACAAGTGCATAAAATGCAGTAAGGATTTAAGGTGACCTCTAATAGTCGTTTGAAGTATGTACAAGCTGAAGCTAAGTTTTTAGCTTCCATAGCATCATCACCTGCCTAGTTCAGTCATCAGCCACCATTTCAACTTAGTTCGAGTCGCTGAAAGCAGAAAACCAGTATTTTAAATGGAGAGACTGCCAATCTGACCTTGATAAACCAGTTACTGGGTGACACGTAGGTAGAATTTTGGACTACCCGTTACGACTGTCCAAGATCTATAAACGATAATGGGGATCAACGGCTCAGCGTGCTTTCCGGGGTACGAAGGTCTAGGCATGTTAGGTATGGCTGAATGGATTGCCTCGTCTAGCTCTACTTCCTAAAATTACTAATTTCTGGCAATAAATTGGCTCATATTTAGGCGAGTTGAAATCAGGCCAATATGTGTTGGGTTAGCAGAAAAAGTGGAAACGTTACAAGAAATACTATTACATAACGATAATAAAAAATATATTTTGTTCAAATAATGGTTTTTAATTTAAATTTTACACAGTTTGTATTCCAATCGATTTCAAAAACTCTACCATCTTATTAAGTCCAAATAGATTCCCCTTCTCGTACCAATCTTCTTGTTCCAGTGATTTTAACCATGCGTTCAACTTTGGATATGTCTCATCAACTGGCACCAACACATTTGCAGAGGAGACGCTCGCGACACATGACACATCAGCTACCGTCAAATGGTCGGCAGCTACGTACTTTGTTTTCTGCAAGTATTTTTCCATTATTTCGTAAACTTCATTCAATTCTTTAATTTGTTGTTCAGTAGGACTAGTTGTTCCATTATTTATCATTGCCCTTACAACGTTTTTGCTTGTGGGAAAGAGCACTGAAGTGTCAAAATACATCCTCGAATCAATTGTCGCTCTTACAGTCACTTCATTAGGGTATAATGTTGCTCGTTTTTCAGCGCCGTATTTGGAAACCAGGTATATAATGATTGCGTGGCTGTCAGACAGCATAAACTCACCATCTTCTAAGAAAGGGACGGAATGAAGCGGATTTTTCTCCAAGTATTCTGGTGTCATGTTTTCCCCGTTCTGAAGATCCAGTTCTTGTTGGACGTAATTTAGTTTGAGAAGCTCAGCCGTCATTAGAACGGCTCGGACGCCCGGACTAGCGTCCATTTTGTATATTTTAAGCGGCATGTTGACTGTGTCGGTGTTTACACTGAACTAAAAGCTAATCACAGCAACGATTGTTATGTGGTCGATATAATATAATATAATCGTTATTGATCAGCTAGATAAGAGGAGATAATGGTGAAATCAAAAACCTAAATTAAAAATAGATAGTATATGCAAATGATGTTTGACTGCTTCGGTGGTCCAGTGGTTGTTATCGCGACTGCTAAGCATGAGATCTTGGGTTCGAGTCTCAGGTGGAACAAAGTGTTATTGGGTTATTCCATCAGGAATTTCTCAGAGGCAGCCACGGATTCTGGATTTGTGCCCGCTTGATGGCAACTGGCTCGCCCATATTCATCATCAGTCTTTAATGTTTCCACTGCTGGGACACAGGCCTCCTCTCTGTGAGAGGGAGTAGGCTGTAATCCACCACGCGGGCCTAGAGCGGGTTGGAGATGATGATGATAGATGTCACATGTCTTCGAATTTTTAGTTCTAGGATATGCCGCTTTGCTCACGATCTTTTCCTTCACCGTTTTTGAAAGCAGCGGTGATGAACTAAATTACACAAAGTATTGCGCCTGCCTGGGTTCGAACCCACGGCTTAATGCTCGCAATTTGAGGCTGCCACCACTGGGCTACCGCTGCTCTTCGCCCCTATTACGCCCCTATTACATTGGCTTAAACGTAACTGGCTAAATGTGGGTTTTTCATTTAGCCGCATCTCTGTCTAACTATTCGGGGTTTAGAGGCGAGATGTTATGTTATACTACGCAAATGAATGATGAACAAGACATAGATGTAAACTGAGAAAGTCTTGAAAGGGAAAAGTGGTCCAAGGGGACATGGCATGGGCTCGAAGCCAATAGGAAGTATTCTGGTGTCGTATGTTCTCCGTCTTTGAGCTCTACATCTTGAGTCCTGTAGTCCTGTCTGAGAAGCTGTGCAGTGATGACGCAGGCACGGGCGCACGTACTGGCGTCTATTTTTAACTCCCGACCAAAAAAGAGGGGTGTTATAAGTTTGACGTGTGTATCTGTGTATCTGTGTGTCTGTCTGTGGCATCGTAGCTCCCAAACGGATGAAGCGATTTTGATAAAATTGGTGTCATTTGAAAGGTATTTTAATCGAGAGTGTTCTTAGCTATGTTTCGAAAAAATCTGCTCAGCCGTTTGAAGCTCATCACCTCTTTTCTAATTGATGAAGGGATTTAAACAACTTCTACGGGTCTAGTTGATTGGAAATTTAAATTCTTGTCACTTTCTCACCATGGGCATCGCTATCGTAGGCTGCACACCCCCCCTCTCCCCTATAAGCTCAAGTTTTTTTTTTAAATTCATATCTTTCCTTGTTTTCGTTAATAAGCGAGAAGAGGCGCAACACCAAGAAAAGTGGAAGGAATGGGAGTAGACCTATGCCCAGGAGTGGGACAGTCAAGGCTAAGAAAAAATAATTTAAGTTTAAAAAGCATGAAATAAAAATTAAATTAAAAATTTAAAAAAACCCCCGACGGACAAAACCTCTAAAAAACCAAAAATAAAATTAATCCAAGCGTCGTAGCGTCGGGGGACCGCTAAGTAGACCGCTTAGTGCATAAAAATATATATACAAACAAAGCGGACCCCCGACGCTACGACGCTTGGATTAATTTTATTTTTCATTTTTTAGAGGTTTTGTTCGTCGGGGGTTTTTTAAATTTTATATACTTTGACCTGCGTGTTGACTATATCGATGATTTCACTGAACTACAAGGCGAGTATCATAAATTCATAACAAAATTTGATATCTATGAGATACGAGTGTGATAATGCAATCACAATAGAACGAGATAAGAAGAGATAACAAGGTAGAATTAAAGTGGTGTTTCTGCTGCTTTGTGTCGCCGGCTAATGGCTAAATATTGTTTGTCAGTACATAGCCTATAAGATAAGACGGCGTAAATGTGGTGCGTGCATGTCATACTGTGGATGCCTTTGAAATCGCTTTTAATTTTCATAATTTTTCTTTTTAGCTTGTCGATGGCAAAGAGTTCAAAAATATTTGGCCTAAAATTCTGCAACGCAGATTTCGCTCACTGATGTTGTATTTAGGTAATCAAGTCATCATCATCATTTCAGCCGAAAGACGTCCACTGCTGGACATAGGCCTCCCACAAGTGACGCCACATTGACTGGTCCCGTACGACTCGCATCCAGCGGATCCCCGCAACCTTCTCCGGGTCATCGTCTTCCGGTTCGCGGTCGCCATTCCAGAACTTTTCGGCCCCATCGCCCAGCCGTTCTGCGAGCAATGTGCCCTGCCCACTGCCACTTAAGTTTGGCAATTCTTCGGGCTAAGTCGGTAACCTTGGTTCTCTTGCGGATGTCCTCATTTCTGATTCAATCACGCAAGGAAACTCCGAGCATAGCCCTCTCCATTGCCCTTTGAGTGACTTTGAGCCTTCTGATGAGGCCCATTGTGCCCACGTGGTCGCTCACAATGGGCCTCATCAGGTAATCAAGTGCGTAGGCCAAATTGGAAGGTCTAGCTGAGAACACGCACCTAAAACAGCTTTCACTGCTTTTCAGCTTCTAGGGCACTGACACGTAGCTGTGCATTGGGTGATTCGACATCCCGATGTGGCTGGCTTTTTATCGTCGTCAAGATTAGTGGCACGTCTGTTTATCTTAAATATTACAGAAGTATCGTCAGCTAAAAAAACGCCTAACCTAAGTCATTAATATGTAAAAAAGAGGAAAGGACCCAATATCTTTTGACTTCTAAACCCATTTAATTGTAAATCACTAATTATGACTTTATGTCTCGTAACTTATTTTATGATTCATTTTCTGGATGTAATGGGACCAACCGTACATACGAATAATATATTAAAAACATTGCCTTGACTACGGACATTCTTGTTAAATGTTTAGGTTGTTACGATCGTTGAAAATACTTAACATATTCATGTAAACCGTGCAGAGTGTACAAATACTCTGTTGTTTTGTAAATACGACCAGTTGTGACCAACAGATTTTTATTAAGAATATTTATTTATTTATATACAAATAAAATACTTAAAAGGACATGGATACATAGCATAAAGATACTGCTTATTTCATAAATCTTATTTCCGTTTAATGTCCAAATGATCTTAAATTATCGATAAAATGAACCATCATTGAGTAAGTAAGTAACTGATACTTGTATTAGGAAGTAACCGTTTTTCACCTATCTGTGGAGGCTTGTAATTTACAATTTAGTTACATATTTTTGTTATTATATTTTTGTTATTGTAAGTCTGTAAAATGTAAAAAATAAAATAAATTTAATAAGAAATTTCTTCTGCGAGAGGAAAGTTAGAACTTCTGTATCCTTATGCGTATTGTCACTCCTGAAACCCTCGATAGGTCTACTAATCCCATCCAGGATTTAAGTCCCATGTAATAAAAATCTAACGTAAAAATATACTTATTAGAATAACGTAAATAAGTTTTCATTTATTTAACAAAATAAACTTTTATACAATCAATTCAATCTAAGCACTGCCACTATTTTACTTCAACCTTGATTTCATTAACTTTTCATACTGCGCCAGTCCAGGTGAATTTGCGTTTTTGTACCAATTTTCCTTCTTCAGCAAATTCCACCATGCGTGCACCTTGGTGTATTTTTGGTCCAAAGGCACCAACACATCGATTGAAGAGATACCAGCTACTAATGACACATCAGCTATAGTCAAATGCTCGGCGGCCACGTACTTTGTCTTCTGCAAGTATTTTTCCAGAATTCCATAAGCGTCGTTCACAAGCTCGATTTGTTTCGCAGTAGGTGAATTTTGACCAGACATGAGTCCGTTCAGTACCTCCCTGGCAGCACCAGCGACGTTCGAAGTCTCGAAGAACAGTCTCTGGTGGACTATGGCACGTAATTTCACGCAGCTAGGATACAATTTTGATTGTTGTCCACCACCATATTTGGAGACCAGGTATAAAATGATTGCATGGCTGTCTGCGAGAAGAAAATCGCCATCTTCTAGTAGAGGAACAGTGTGCATGGGATTTTTCGCCACATACTCAGGTGATTTGTGTTCTCCGGCCATAAGGTCCACGTTTTGAGTCACATAGTTTAGTTTGAGTAGTTCAGCCATCATCATAGCGGCCCGAGATGGTGGACTGAGGTCGATTTTATATAGTTTGATCGGCGATGGCATGTTGGCTGTTTGAATCTTTGGACGGAACTAGAGGATAGCGATGAAAGTAACGGTTTATATTTTGTATAGTAGTGATAAATTAGATGACTTAGCACTTAGTATAGCGAGATAAGCAAAGATAACCGCTTCATGGTCCTGATTTACCATTAGATAGGTAACCTGTAGCTTATTTGCGGAAGTCCGTATTTTCACACGAGTGTGGTTAACATTTATGAATTATCTACACTGATTTATAAAGAGGTATTATTTTTGTAAGTTTGTATGTAGGTGTGATCCCCGGAACTTCTGATCCGATTTCGAAACTTCTTTCACTAATGAAAGCTATATTATCCCCGAGTGTCTTAAGCTATTTTTAAAACTAACCAAAAATTAAACTAAAATTACCCCACGGGGAACCGTGGGGTAATTTCCGACCATAACGCAAGCGAAGCTGTAGGCAAAAGCTAGTATATTATGTTTTTCTTCATAATAGACAAATATTAATAGCCCAAAGTTTAAAACCAGACTCATGATGACCGAGACATTATGAGGTCGTCAGTTCACAATGCAGAAACGACAGTTACTACATCATCTATGGCCCAAATATCTATCATAAAACGGTTAATATTTATTTTATTTACGGAGTAAATTATAATTTATAAATTTTCTTTCCCATACCACAATTTGAATGAGTGTTTGTCTTTCAAATATCTTGAAACGTCGTCATCGCAATTTTCATTTCCTCTAAGCAGTTATCGTTTTTCACACAGTTCGTCTTTTTCATTGGAATCCCCCTTACTCGGAAAGTCAAAGTCAAAGTCAAAGTCAAAGTCAAAGCATTTATTTCAATTAGACCATTACAGGCACTTTTGAAAGTCAAAAAAAAACAAAATAAAACGCGAAGCTACAGTCCCAGTCACAAGGCATAATAACTTATGAAAGTACTGTAGTTGCCCATTCCGTAGCGTAGATCTCTATGGAGAAGAACGGGCAAGAAACTCCATGGACACTCTTTTAAATCAAAATATGTTACAAAATCTTGGTTACATCATTCATGTTAAGAATTACAAATATGTGAGAACAATGTAGAAATACGGGCAAGTTAAGAGCGTCCAGAGTAAAAGATTAAATCAGTAATTAAAATTAAAGTAGTTAAAATAAACCGTGGCAGCTAAGAGATGACCAGTCACAACTGACAGCGCCCGTTCACGAACATGACGCATGTATCAGCCATCATTCAACTCAACCATTTTGAAGGGAACTAAACGACCCGACACACCCGCCACCATCAGCGTGACATTTAAGTGAGCATGACATTCACTCAACCACCAGGGTAATTTCGCGTCAATGAAAGATGTAGGTACTCATTAAGTGGTGGCTTTACAGTACATAGTACTCACACATGTGCTATGCAATTATATAATACTAAGAGATTGAATCTATACAATGCAAATATATTTTTACAATCTTCTGCAGCTTTCACAATAACTTCACTTTGTAATTCAGATGATTCCGATTGCCCCTATGGTTGTGGAGCAGGACCAGCATTGAGCCAAGCATTTTTATCATCAATATAATCCCCCAACTTATAATATGCTTGCCTACATAGTGTGCGTTTTATGCAAGATTTAAATTTCGTTTCATTCAGTTGCAGAATGGGGGGAGGTATTTTATTGTAACATTTTAAACAATACCCCATGAAAGATGAGTCTACTTTAGCTAACCTGAAACCTGGCTGAACTAGTTGGTCCCTGTTTCTAGTATTATAGTGGTGCCGGTCACCTCTTCTACTAAATAAATGCAGATTTTTCCTAACGTACATGATGTTTTCATAGATGTATTGACAAGGTACCGTCATGATGTTAATTTCCTTAAACAGTTCTCTTAGAGAATCGCGCCTACGTAGATTATATATGGCTCTGATAGCTCTTTTCTGCAGAATAAATATAGACTCGATGTCTGCAGCCCGTCCCCATAGTAAAATACCGTATGACATAATACTATGAAAATAACTAAAATACACTATCCTCGCGGTATCTACATCAGTAAATTGACGGATTTTTCTGACAGCATATGCTGCTGAACTCAGCCGTCCTGCAAGAGATGTTAAATGAGGACCCCATTGTAGCCTTGAGTCGAGCGTGATCCCCAAGAAAACAGTTTCATCGACAAATTCAAGTTTCTCTTGATTCAATACTATGTCACAGTCACTACATTTGACATTTGGTAGAGAAAATCTTATGCACTTAGTTTTTTTCCCATTTAATACTAAATTATTAGCGGTAAACCATTTATGAATCTGCATAAGAGCTTTATTTACGTCGTCAAGATTTGTGGCACGTCTGCTTATCCTAAATATTAAAGAAGTATCGTCAGCAAACAACACCATTTGTGGTTGGTTTTTAAATAAATGGGGTAGGTCATTAATATATACTAAAAAGAGGAAAGGACCCAATATCGAACCTTGTGGTACACCCATTTTTACTTTTAAACCCATCGAATTTACACCATTTACTTGTACTTGCTGCTGTCTATCATTCAAATACGATCTTACTAAACTGAGCGCAAGTTTACCTAAACCGTAATGCTCAAGTTTCAAGAGCAATGTTTGGTGATTTACGCAATCAAATGCTTTCGAGAGGTCACAGAAGATTCCTATGGCATCTTGTGCCTCTTCCCACGCGGTATATATGTGTTTTAATAAAGTGACACCGGCGTCAGTCGTACAACGTCCTTTGGTGAAACCGTACTGTTTCTCATGTAAGATTTTATTGGTGTTAAAGTGGGTGAGCATTTGATTAAGCATCACCTTTTCAAACACCTTGCTGAAAACCGGCAACACGGATACGGGTCTATAGTTATTGGTATCTTTACTGTCCCCAGATTTGAAAAGTGGTATTACCTTGCTGTATTTCATAAGGTCCGGGAAGACTCCTTGGTCCACACACAAATTAAATATTAAGGCTAAGTACGGTGCTATAGTGTCAATAATAGCTTGACACACTTTAATAGACATTCCCCATAAATCTTCGGTTAATTTGACTTTGATTTCCTTAAAAGCTTTAATAACTGCTATGGGGTTTATATGCTTAAATTGAAACTCAACCGGACAGGCTGAAACGTTCGCTTTTAATAAATCAATAGAAAGCAAGGGTGAGGAATTTAAGGTTTCGGTAGTTTTCTGCGGGATATTGGTAAAGAAATCTACAAATTCTTGAGCTACTTCGTTTTTAGAGCTTAGAAGACCACGTGAAGTCTCTAGTCTGATATCATTATTACATTTTTTATTTCTATTAGTTTCATTGTTGATAATTTTCCAAACCGTCTTTATTTTGTTATCGGCGAACTTAATCTTGTTGCTAATGAATAAAGCTTTAGCTACCTTGCAAGTGTTTTTAAAGATTTTTGAATAAGTTGCAACATATTTATTAAAAGTCTCCGAGTTGATGTAAGGCTTAAGGCCGTACAACTCAAACAATCGCTCCCTACTTATCCTAATACCCTTAGTTGCCCAGTCACTGAACATAAACTTAGGGTAAATAGAAAAGAAAGTCAGACGAAACTTTCACATCATTATTATCAAGCCAGTAATGTAGTTACATGCGAATGTACTATCAGGCTCATTATCTGGATGTTATTAAGCAATCCGTATTAGTATGATAAAAAACATAGTGGCATGAATAGACGATTTACAAAAACCAATGTTTATAGGTGGGTGTATGATGATCATGCAAGATACACCAGCTTTTAATTATGGTAAAAAGGTAGTTAGGAGCTTGAAAGTGAAACGAACAGTCTTGCCAAAGAATGACGTGTCACCCAATAACTGGGTTGTCCAGCGACTGCCTACCTCCGACTTCAGCAGATAGGTAGTCGCTGCTTATAGAATACTGGTATTCAGCTGTACAGACAGCGTAATTAAGTAGTTACCCCCCTGGCGTACTCGGCTGGACTGTAGAGGGGTTAGCACATACTGACGCTGTCTGTACCTGGTTAGACTGAAAGCCAACCCCAACATGGTTGATGATGCATAAAAATTAAAGGTTTGCGAAAATGAAAAATGTGTCTATTTTATTTAGTATTATTTTTGTTAGTCTCTTCAGCAATGAAAGCACTCCCTCTTACTGAATAATTAGTCTTTTCAATAAGCCTCTACACATTCTGACAATTATGATGACTGTGCATAAAAATTTGAAAAATAATTTGTGGCATGACGAAGACCATTTTTTATCTTCTTTGACTTTAAACCGATGTACGATTTGCGATTTTTGCTAAACAGGTTAACATTGGTCGTAGGTACTTTTAATAATTACACACGTTGTCGTCGAAATATTTTTATCTAGAGATCCACTATAACTGGTGTTTCTTTTCTGTAATTAGGATAAACAAACATACATCTCATAACATCACCCCTATTTCCCCGAAGGGTTAGGTCAACATAAACGAATAATATTATAAGGCCTGTCACCCATAACACTCGTCTGGACGGAGGATCCTCTTTTTTCAAAGGTGGAAGTAACTAAGCGGTCCCTAAATTCTCCAAGAAATCATCTCATACGCCTGTGGTTAACTTACACATGAATGGTCAGAGTCGAAGAATCGCTTTCTGAACAGGCAATTTTTTTCATGATTTAAAACGAGCAAAGAATTTTTATCTTGGATAATGGATTGTGCTCTAAAACTGCATCAATATTATATTAACAATAAGACAAATTTTCACCAATCTGCAAAACAGAAACGACACCCTCTCACATAACCCCATCCAATTACCAGTAACATTCAAATATCGAACCAATTAATTTCGTTTCAGCGCCGGCGTTTTGACGGCGAAAAAACAAAGCCAAAGGGAGGCAAGCACGTAATCTGAGCATGAAATATAGCAAGATAAAATCACGGGTAGTTATCTGAATAAAGTCGTTCCCATTCAAATGTGCGCTGAAAACTGTGAGAGCCCATTTCGGCTGGACCTTTGTTGGGCTAGAATACATAAGAGGTTAGCGGGTTTGAGATTTGGGGGTGGAAATGACTGGGTCTGTTTTGTGAGTGAAGTATTGACCTAAAAGCTGTGCTGAAAGTACACCCTTATTTCGTCAGTTATGTTTGAGTCTAATGATATACAAGGTGTTGTTTTGCAACCTCGTCAAATTTCAGGAGGTGGTCACGAAAGACATAAATAGTCTATTAAAATTACGGTACCTAGTTAATTAATAATAAACGCTGATTTTTTTGGTTGTTTAAGTTTGACAGTATTTCAGAATAACCCCCTTAACGTGGTTTAGGGACTAAGAAATTATCGAATAAACGTTTGAGATTGTTTGTATGTGTGTAAGCGAGGTTATAAGGCAAGAACCAGACGGGCCGCGTTTAAAACAAGGGTGGTTCACACTTAAACATTTCCGTAAAAAAGAAAAAAAACCTACCCATTTTATTATTGATACGGGACGAGAATCATTAGCATAGTTACCTCCTTGAATTTGACGAGGATGCAAAACAACACCTTGTAGAGGGTTCGAACCTTTTGCCATGAACTGGGAACAAATACAAACTCCGAGCTCGAAACTAAATATTAATAAATTCACTCATGCATTCTTGGAACAAAAGTGTACAAAAAAAATGGTGCAATAAACTCAAACTCAAAGTATTTATTTTAATTTGATCATTACAAGCACTTTTGAAAGTGATAAAAACAAAAACGCTAACCTACAGTGCCCAGACAAGGCATAATAACTTGTGAAAGTGCTGTAGTTGCAAAGCGTAGATCTCTATGGAGAAGAATGGACAAGAATCTCCATAGACACTCTTTTAAATCACACACATTTATTCGGTTACATCATTCATGTTAAGATTATACAAGATATTATATAAGAGCGTCCAGAGTAAAAGATTTAATCAATAATTCAAAAATAAAGTAATTAATAAACTGTGGCAGCTAAGAGATGACCAGTCACAACTGACAGCGCCCGCTCACGAATCAAAATCAAAAAATCAAAATCAAAAGTCATTTATTCAAACTAGGCTGATAATCAGCACTTTTTGAACGTCAAAATTACAAGAGACAGTCCCCCAAAACGCCCGCCCTTCGCCACTTCCTAGTGTTTTAGCTGGGAAGAAGAAGTGGCGGAACAAACTCCCCAGCAACACATCTGTCTGTTAGGTTAGAAGAACCAGATTCTATACAAAAGTGTTCAAGTTTATATAAACAAGGAATCCATTATATCAAATTAATGTCACATGTCAGCTAGCACACACCAATAATAAAAATATAGAATAGAATATGACGCATGTATCAGCCATCATTCAACTCAACCATATTGAAGGGAACTAAATGACCCGACCAACCCGCCACCATCAGCAAGACATTTGAGTGAGCATGGCATGCACTCATCCGCCAGGGAAAATTTGCGTCAATGAAAGATGTACTCAGTAAATGGTTGCTTTACAGTACATAGTACTCACACACGTATACAACAAAATACGCATTCATAATGTCAATTCATGACTTGTTAGCTAATTGATAATGAACAAAGATAAACCATTTTTTAAAGGCCATAAACATTCTAAAAATAAAAATAGGTAAAAAAACTTTTTAAGTTAAACGGTTTTATGTTAAACATACATTGCAATGTTTAAGATAAATGTACTAAAAACCAAAAAATAATAAAATAGATACAGTCGTGGGAATTATAAACATATGCATAGACTAGACTAAAATAAAACCGTGGGGCACGTCAATTGTCACACGTCCATCGTTGTCGGTTGAACAACTGCCTAATTGTAGTGTAACATTACAAAACAAACATTTTAATCAACGATTGTAGACAATTCGTCGATAAAGTATTGACGTGCCCCACGGTTTTATTTTAGTCTAGTCTATGCATATGTTTATAATTCCCACGACTGTATCTATTTTATTATTTTTTGGTTTTTAGTACATTTATCTTAAACATTGCAATGTATGTTTAACATAAAACCGTTTAACTTAAAAAGTTTTTTTACCTATTTTTATTTTATAGTTTTTAGTTTTTATTTCGCATTCTGTTTAATTCATTTAGTGCTTCATTATTGCAAGGTTTCTTGCCCGTTAGTTTATTGCAGTCCAACTCCTCTATACGTAGTCCCTGCAAAGATCTTACTCTACTAAGAGCCACGTAGGCTTGACCTTCTTCAAACAGTTTCGCACCTAAGTATACGACTGCGTGATCCACAATGCTGCCCTGCATTTTATGTATTGTAGATGCCCATGATAGTATTAAAGGCAACATTCTTCTTTCAGCCGTCCCGTAATTGTACTTAGCTGGAAACTGTATGGCTTTCGGGTGTATAAGATGTACTCCGTCTCTTGCGAAATCAATTCGGACGGAAGGTACATCTGTTGCATACATCTGAGTTCGACGAAATTGAGGCCAAACGATTTCGTTGATGTAGCCTATAGCGCCATTTACTAATCCCTTTGAAACGTCAATATTGGACCGTAGCATGACTTTTGCCCCCACAAATATTTGCAGTTCCGCTGGTAAACCCCCAGTTTTGTTTATATCAGCTGGTATTATAGTAGCTATATCCACATTGTCTGCATTTCGTGTGGCGTGTACTAGCTGATCCTGCGCTTTTATTTTGTAAATGCGAGCACCATTATTTCTGTACAAATTCAATACAGCAGAGTTGTGGTCGTTAACTTGATTGTTATCAGCCATTTGGTAGCGGCGGCCATCTTAGATTTCAATTTTGCATAATAAATTGTATTCTACTTGTTGAGACCTTTCATTTGATACCCATTTTGATGGGATTGATAAAACCTAAGTTATCCGCCATTTTGTAGAGGCCGCCATCTTGGATTTTAATTTTATATAGTACATTGTATTATACTGGTTGAGCACTTTCATTTGATACCCATATTGATGGGATCGATAAAACCTACGTTATCCGCCATTTTGTAGCGGCCGCCATCTTGTATTTCAATTTTTTATAGTATATTGTATTCTGCTTGTTGAGCCCTTTCATTTGATACCCATATTGATGGGATTGATAAAACCTACGTTATCCGCCATTTTGTAGCGGCCGCCATCTTGTATTTCAATTTTTTATAGTATATTGTATTCTGCTTGTTGAGCCCTTTTATTTGATACCCATATTGATGGGATTGATAAAACATAAATTATCCGCCATTTTGTAGCGGCGGCCATCTTGAATTTATAATGATAATGAATAAACATAATTGTATTGTCACCAAAATCCAAAGTGTATACAAAATTTCAGATTAATCGGTTGACAGGAAGAGGGTGAAATTTGAATTACTAAACTTGACCCAAGAATAAATAAAAAAACAAACGGGGTGAGCTAAATAAAACCGTTTAACAAACACAACTAGAGATATAGCCGCAAAAATAACAACAGATGACATAATTT
Source organism: Cerastis leucographa (assembly GCA_963082945.1). Classification (NCBI taxonomy): domain Eukaryota; kingdom Metazoa; phylum Arthropoda; class Insecta; order Lepidoptera; family Noctuidae; genus Cerastis; species Cerastis leucographa. The sequence goes on along the minus strand of OY720362.1, from coordinate 19,537,371 downwards.
CAATTAAGTATGATAATCAAATAAAACAGCAAGTCACCATGATAGTATCACAAACAACAGACGTTTAGTTGATGGAGATTCAAAATAAAGCCGTATTGTAATCTTCTTTAAGACTATAGTAGCATTCATTCAAGGCTAGTGATATAACATGACTAGTGAGAATCATGTTACAACTTGTTCCTTCAAGCAATAGGTATATTGCACAATATTACTGAAATTATTCAAAACATGAGATATTCTCGGTCTTATCCCATATTCGGTATGACGATCTAAATGGACACACGTATGTTCAGTCTCTCGTGGCGAGTTGGTGAACAACCATTCTAGACAACTGGAGAGGTTTTAGTTGGTTGCTATGGCAACATCGAACGTTACGTCAACGTATCTAAATGCTTGTGATCTGTTGGTCTACCATGACGTCTTTAAGCAGTATTGTTTTACTTTTATTCCTGTGTGGGAAAGAGACGGAGCTATACATGATGTCTAGCGCCATCTCTTTCCCACACTGGAAAAGGAGTAAAACAATAACGTTTTAAGACGTTATGGTAGGCCAGCTGAGCTGCCTTGAGTCTTTGGCTTGGCAGAATTTTTCTTTTTGGAATACCTCGGCAAAAGTCTGAATCTATATAGAGTTGAACCTTGTTTTTATGAGTACTTTAGGATTTAACAAAATACATATCCAGACTCGAGGCTGGTATTGCTACGCGATAGACTCCTCTCTTACTATGTTGGAATTTACATTATCAGAGCAAAGTGAATTTGGGGTAAAATAAACATCTCTACGTACAATTTCGTGTAAAACAATCGTCATTTTATGTTAAACCCTTACGCTATTCGTGCTTCGGGAGAGCTGAACGTGCATTGATGCAACTCGCTTTTCCCTTTATTTTAAACCAAACCCCGTCACCCGATTACGACCAGGTACACACTCAAAGCTGGATTTCGATATAGCTGTTAAGGCCGTTTACCATGTATCACGCTTTTTAGCTACGGGATAACGGCAGAGACCGAAATAAAAGTGTTTTTGTATGACTATCAAGCGGTGGGTTGTTGGGCTGTAAAAGTGTATGGGGTAGCTCTCGGGGCATAGGTGTTCGCTATGTTTGTTTTGGATAAAAGGGTTGATTAAAATAATTGTGGGAAGTCTCTATCTAGGCTGAGCTTGTTCTATGTAGGTATTATCTTTAGGGCGGACTGTTCTACACAAAATATAATCATAACGTCACACCTGTGTATGGTGCCTCAATGCCTGATAAATCGAAGTTAATCAAATCAAATCAAATCAAAATCATTAATTTCAAGTAGGCCAGTTACAGGCACTTTTGAATAGTCGAAAAACAATAAAAACGAAGCTACAGTGCCAGTCACAAAACATAATAACTGTGAAAGTACTGTAGTTGCCCAGATCTCTATGGAGAAGAATGGGCAAGAAACTCCATGGACACTCTTTTAAATCAGAATCTTGTTACAAAATCTTGGTTACATCATTCATTTAGAGATGGTACATTATGTGAGAGCGATGTAGCAAGACGTGCACGTTAAAAGTGTCCATAGTAAAAACGAAAAGAACAATTAAAATATGAAATCATTAGTTCGAAATGAGCCGTTAAGATGTTAAAAACCCGGTTCGGAAACTTCTAAGGTCTTTTTGTCCGAACTAGGAATCGATCGATCTTATCGAACGCAGAAGCCCAAGCTCTGTCCCATCCAATGGCTGGACGCTGTCATCATCATCATCTGCCTAGCCTTTTCCAAAACTATTTTGGGTTCGGCTTCCAGCTAACCGGATGCAGCTGAGTACAAGTATTTTATATGAAGCGACTGCCTATATGACCTCCACAACCCAGTAACTGAGTAATACGATACCCTTTGGTAAGACTGGATGTCAGACTAACCTTTGGTAACGACTGTCAAAGATCTACAAACGACAGCCGGGACCAGCGTCTTAACGTGCTTTCCGAGGTACGGAGGAAACTCGGTATGTAATTATGGTCACCCATCCACGGACCAACTTTGGCAAGCATGGCTTAACCTTAAAGTACGCTCCGTGCGGCTGTTATTATTTTAAAAAAAGATGATAAAAATAAATTAATTAAAAAGTTTATTTCATATCATTTTGGTTTACATTGCATATCAAGGAGTCTCCATTTAGGATGATGATATACATAAAAAGTGGGTGACTCATGAGATGACTCTAAATGTAGAAGTATGGGAGAAGAGAACTATAAATAAATTAGATAAGGCCAGGAAATTGGATAAGTATGATGATGTAAGATGATGTTTTATTTTCTATCCTATCTTTATAAATCTGCTACTATCTACTTATATTTACGTCAATTTTTCCTATCACTACATCAGACACCTACATGCGTGTGGCATTGACCCTTATCGAAACGTGATGGTAATAAAGCAAATAATAATGACTTCGGATATTCTAATCAGTAGGTAGACTAGCCAGGAGGTTTGGTGCGAGCTCGTCTTATCAATGAGATCACTGGCGCTGATGATCTCATTGAGACTTTTTTTTTTAAATATTTTTATGCTAGTAGTCCCAGTTCCCATTTTCAATTTAAAAAAAAATGTAATTCTATAAATTGTAGTAGGTATTTTAATTTAAGTTTGCATGCTGAACAGAGTAAGCGAAATGTGTCAAACCAGCTTTAATATCTAGTTACATCATATTTCTTGCAAATAAAGATTAGTTGTTTACTTACTGTTGGTGTTAAGAAAAACGCAGGTATGTGGTCCGAATAGATGGATCGAAAGAACTGGACTTGTCAAAATAATCATGACTTTAAAAAACACTAACAGTACAGGTTGGGACGGAATTTCCACAAAAATAATAAAACGTGTAGTGTACGAAATTGCTCCAATCATCACATACATAATAAATCAGTGTCTTGAAGAAGGAATTTTCCCGACGTATTTGAAAACTACTAAAGTGACGCCAATATTCAAAAAAGACAACACGGAAGATGTACGATGCTACAGACCTATTGCTCTCATTCCAATAATGGCTAAAATATTTGAAAGAGTTCTTTATAATAATCTTATTGATTATTTAGAAAAAAACAAAATAATAGTAGATAACCAAGTTGGGTTCAGAAAAGAAAAATCGGTAAATACAGCAATGCATCAGTTTATACAAAAAATTGTAACGGAACTAGATAAAAAAAATCAAGTCACAGCCTTGTACATGGACATGACAAAGGCTTTCGATTGTGTCGACCATGAACTACTACTACATAAACTAGAAATATACGGAGTTCGAGGGAAAGCATTAGAAATATTTAAATCCTATCTCAGTCACAGAAAACAGTTCACTGAAATAACTCAATTATGTCCATTCACAAAAACAGAAATTAAATATACATCGAGCCCTAGGTGTATAAAATATGGTGTACCTCAAGGGTCTATACTGGGACCACCACTATTTCTCATTTATATAAATGATTTACCTAACGCTATTCAACACCCTATGGTTTTATTTGCAGACGACAGTACGGCGATTTTCACAAATAACAAAAATATAAACATTGAACTAGAAATAAATGATTCCCTATCTAAATTAATACATTGGCTAACAATAAACAATCTTAAAATAAATCTCACAAAAACCTATTACATGAATTTCAAGAATAAGAACGCTAAATCAATTCCATTATCTATTAAATACAATAATTCAACTGTATCTGAGGTTACAAGTACAAAATTTCTAGGTATATATATAGATTCTAATATGTCATGGAAAACACACGTAAATAGTGTATGTAGCAAACTAAGTCAATTCTCTTATGCCCTCTACATGCTCAAAAAAGTATCTAACCAAACCACACTACTTAGTGCTTATCATGCCTATGTGGGATCCACTCTATCTTATGGGATACTTTATTGGGGATACTCCACTCATAAAGAAATTGCGTTCAGGGCACAAAAAAAGTGTATTAGAGCAATATGTGGGATATACCAAACGGATTCATGTAAACCTCATTTCATAAACCTCAAAATATTAACCCTCCCTTCTCTATATATCTACGAGGCCTCAATATTAGTTAAATCAGACATCAGTAGCTATGAAACATTAAAAACAAGTAGACTTAAAGACACATTAAGAAATAAAACATCCCACACTGCAGTACATAGTAATAGTATTTTTTGTATGGGCATAAAAATTTATAATAAGTTACCCATAGACATTAAAAGCATTAATTTAATTGGTATTTTTAAAAAGAAGCTAAAAGACTTCCTGATTAAAAAGGCATATTACTCAATTAAGGAATTTCTTGAAGAAAAATAATTACGTTATATTGGAATGATTGCGATACTTAATAAAATGACATATAAATTATAAGAATATGAAAAATATGACATAATATCAAATTTATAAATAGTGATAACTTAATATAAGATAATTTAAACTGTAATAGTAAGTGTGTATTTTTTATTTTATATAATTAAGAACCATTTAATTAAATTGCAATGCCTTAATAGGCAACTAAGTTATAAGAACCTACCTATTGTCAACATCTTCAAGACTACACTTAGTTCGCAATAAAGAATTTGAATTTGAATTTGAATTTGGAAATTATGGGATGAGTCCTTTGCCCAGCAGTGGGATTATGTAGGCTAACAGTGACGAATATCAACGACGGAGATCAAAACCTATTTGTTACAAGATTATCGAAATACGTCAGATTTACCAAAATAATACACAGTGGCTCCTAAACTATCAATATAAATGCGCCGAGCTACACTATTTTTGGCGGCTTTTTATAACATTTATACATATAGTGAGCGCTGTTGGTAAACATTTTTGAAGTTGTTAAAGACACACGCCAAAAGTTCCCTGTACAAAACACTTTATTATTGCCATCAGTATCATCATCATACTTTTACTTTTATCCCAATTCATTTGGGGTTGTCGCAGCATGTCTTCTTCATCCATACTTCTCTATTACCTACTCCGATTACTCGGTATCTCATCAAACACCTCAAACTCTTAATTACTTTTTCTAAAAGTATATCGTCGCATTTTATTTGTAAAATTATTGGGTCGCAAACAAGCGTTCGGCCATCGTGAACATTGCTGTTTCAGATACAAACTTTCTGAAATGTCTTTAGAGCCTGAAATTGATCCTGCACCCATCAGCTCTGCAAAACACAAAAAGTTTTCCGAAAACAAATCAGCAACATATAAACAGAAAATAAACCAATTTAAACATCCTAAAATGCAAACATTTTCTTTTCCCGATTAACGTGTATACAGGGAGATAATAAAAACATCGTATACAGGGTGTAACATACTAATAACAGCATAACGACGTATTGTGGAAGTCGATGGAAGCCGCTCGAAGTCGCGCGCTATGTCTAATGGATCCCGCTTTGTACACTTTCAACGTGAAATCATAAAAATTGTTGGCAAGCGCGAAATGGAAGCCGTAGCGGGAATCCCTGTTATATTTTTAAAGAATAATAGAAATGTGTGAAGAATATTATTTGTGTTTGTTTTGACTTCGAATGAAATAAACATGCTTGTTGGAATAAAGTAAAATATTATTTTTAAATTTTTGTTTTTATCGTTTCAACCGGCGTGCGTGTATCACCAGATGTATGAACTTGGACGAGGCATAAGGAATATGTAAGGATTGTCGTAGGTGGCGTTCTGTGGTTTCTGCCTAAGGCCATGGGAAAAGGCGTGAGTACCTGCATGTATGTTTTTTTTAAGTACTTTTAAGTGTAGTTATGTTATATTTTGTAATTCTTTCCGAGTTGTTGTAATTTAACAATATTTTATATACAAAACAAGTCATTATTTAATGATAAATGGTAGGTATATAGTCAAATCAGCTGTTCCATTCATGTTGACCGTGCAGGACACTTTTGTTTTAAACATGCTAGTAACATTTATTGTGTAGATATCCCTCTAAACCTTCGAGACAAACATAATAATGACGAACAATGGCAAATATTGGAAAACCTGTACAAATTGCAACATCAATCTGTAATCGTTTGACTCACCGTTATTTTAAACTGAACCCTAAAACATACAGAATGTATGTTTTATAGCATCCAAACAAAATTATGTTCGCGAGTAAGCTAGCTAAAATCAACTTATTGGTATCTCGCCGAGTTTCGTTTAATACGGGGTATATACGCACACACAAGGCTTCCGTTTTACGAGATAATATAAAGAAATATTTAACGACCCTTGTACCATCACCCTATGTTGGCTAAAAAGGTTTTTATCTTTCGTAATTTTATTTTTATTCTTACGTTGGATATTTTCCGTTTTGCGTCGAATTTCTTACAGGCTGTTTGATTTTCCGGGACGATGAAGTCTTTATTAGTTTGCTAATTAATTTTAGAGGTAGTTCTAAATTAGTTTATTCTTCTTTCGGGGAGGAGTATTTTTAGCTGTTTGTAATGGCTTTGCTCGACTAAAAATAGGTCGGTGAATAGCCTGTTATATTATCTATCTAGCCCTTAAATAATTATCAAAATTAATGTTCTCAATGTAACAATATGGTTTTACCGACTTTGAGTTAACATAATTATCCTGAAAAGCTTAAAAACTACAAAAGTCTGGTTTACAATAATTTTATAATCTATCTTGAGCCTAAAATCTTCGCAAATGTAAACAACATAGAAATATAAAGCACCACTTTACTACAGATAAAAAAACATGACCTCACAATGTTCCCTTAAAAAATAGGTACCGTACATAATTGTTGATAAAAAGTCAGGGTTGTTTTGTAAGAGCAAGGGATGCTGAGGGATCTGTTGTAGAAAAACAAGCTGAGTTGGGGCCAGATACGACGATACAATCTTTATTAGATTTACATTAACAGCCTTGTGGCTCGGGACAGGGAAATGGCTACGGTGGAAAATTAAATATAAAAAGTGAGATTAACTTTTGGCGGTTATTTAATGACTGTTGGTAGATAGATCATAGACGAAAATAAGAAAAAGAAAGCCAGTCGGGTTTCGCGGCAGTCGGGTAAAAATGCAGTTGAAAGGTTTAAACTTTAAACTTGAAAGGTTTCAAGTTACTGTAGTTCTTTGTAACACTTAATATTTTTACCTAAGCCTCCTGGATGCCATATATTTTTTTGTAAAAAGTCAGCAATTTAAAATAAAAAAGGAACCTTTCACGCTCCACAACTCTATGATTAAATCAGTTCCTCAACTTGTTAACTCTAAACTGTACACTTTCTCTTCTCGCAATTGTACAGTCAAATTGTATCAAGCGGCCTCGTTAGAGCCATTATATTGTGCCTGCGTCATTACTCAAATTTGGTGAATTTTTCCTTATCAACCGTTATTGTAGCCACGTACCCTCGACGTAGCCTGGAGTAACCCTGCGTTACCCTGGCTACAGTGGGCCCTGTATGTATGGGATACATAGAGTAGTTAGCACATAGAGTGATGAACGAGTAAGCAGCGCGTGACAGCTGTCTAAACTCTTTGGGTAATCAATGGTATAAGAATCTTTTGGCATGTGACTAGAATCGGTGCAATTGCAAAATCAGTATGTGTGTAAACTCAGTATATTCATTAAAATTAAAACAGTTAAACAACTCACATAAAACGGCTATGAATTATCGAGTAATCTGCTGCTTTTCAGATCTATACTATAATGTTATTATATTATATTAATATTATAAAGCTGAAGAATTTATTTGTTTGTTTGTTTGCTTGAAAGTGCTAATCTTAGGAAATACTGATCCGATTTGAAAAATTCTTTCAGCGTTACATAGCCGATTCATCGAGGAAGGCTAAAGGCTATACATTTTCACGCTACGACCAATAGGAGCGGAGTAGCAATGAAAAATGTTGCGAAAACGGGGAAAATGTGACGCAGACGAAGTTCGCTGGACAGCTACTTATTATCTATCTATTTATTATTATTATTTATATATATATAAATAAAAAGAGAAGTTCTGAATGACTGATTGACTGAATCATCAACGCCCAGCCCAAACCTTTGAACCTAGAAAGCTGAAATTTTGCACAGAGGTTCCCTTTATAATGTTAACAAGGAATAAGGAAGGATTTTTCGAAATTCAACCCCTAAGGGATCTAAATAGGGTATCAGTTTGTATGGAAAATCGTCATTTTTAAAGGCTGAAACTTCATATACAAGCTTCTGGTTAGAAATAAATAAACAGATATTTTAAGCTAGTAAATTATATAAGAAAAAATGTTGATTTTTCAGGGTTTCTTGTGAACATTAATTTCACTATTAACTTTAAATATAATAGTGAATGAAATATCACAGTAAAATAGTTATAAGGTAATAGGATAAACATAACTGACAAATATACCTCTGCTGCTAAACCCTTCGAGGATTACAGCAGTGACGTTATCTTATGTCAAACAATATTAATGATTTGCATCTTATAACTCCATTTGCTACCCATTCCGAAATAGAAACAGATGGAAAAATACACTCGTAATGATGATTTTATTGGTCTCCTCTTTCTTTGAAGTTGTCATTTTTTTGCTCGAAGAGATGGCTGTTATAAAAGAGTGCACGTGTTCAATGATAATGTGGCGTTATGTCCTTTTTATGGGCTCTTTGATATGTGTACATTATTAATGTTCACATTCTACTGAGTTTGTTTTCACTGGGTTGTGAATGAAAATAAAAATGACTTCGTGCTGAATTGGGTGAAAGATCATAGGAATGTTTTGAAGTATGAGTAGATGATGTAATTATGATAATATTTTTGTTTGATTTGCCAGTCGTAATATATTTTTTATAAACAGGTTGGAACCCACACATAGTAGTTAGCAGTGTCTACACCCATGAGAAAAAGGCCCTTTTCCCATAAAGGTAGAAACTATAGAACGCCACCTCCCATATCTATCTACATATATATCTATTTTGATCATAGATATTGTATCTGAATCATTGAAACAATAGCCATAGACATCTGCTAACCCCCGAAAAGGATTCACGTCGCGACAATAAATACTTAAATAAGAATAAACCTTTAAGTTCCCAAGTTGTGAGTAAGGTTTAACGTCGCGAACTTGGTAAATTAGTAACATAATATTTTGGATGGTATTAGGGACACGCCATCTACTTCCGTGATAGGTACTGATAACAAAGGGATGTTTGTTTTTGTGTTCATAGATGCTTTAATAAAAACAACAAAAGGAACGGGAATCAATTTAGAAATCTGGGTCTAGATACAGTGAATTAAAGAAGCATGAAGAGTCTGAACTTTAACGTCTAGTTCAATCATCGATATGAAGTCGATATACAAGTGAAACACCGTTTGTTACAAGTAGTCAGTGGTAAGTCTGACAACCAGTCTTCATACCGAGGTTTATTATTACCCAGTACTAACTGGACCGTGAATAGAAGAAAAGAGAGGTCTATACCCAGCAGGGGGTGAATTCAGTATGTGGATGATGAGGTGTGGAGGTTGTGGGGGTCCCAGCAGTCGCTCCATGTAAAATTCTGGTATTTAGCTGCATCCGGTTAGACTAGAAGCAGACTATGATAGAAGGGTAAAACTTACGACACATGTTTATCTGCACTGCCGGGATCGGCATCAGGCTTCTGGTAACATCATATTATCACCATCAAGTTAATAATTGTCTTCTTCTTCTTCCATACTTCTGTTTTAGTCCCCATCTCAGCAGTTACTAACTTCCTAGCCACATCCCTCACACAACCCATCAATCGTTTCTTTAGGCTTCCCCTACCCTTATAACCACATTCATTCTCAAAACTTTCTTCACCATACCTAATATAAAGGATGGTGGTCACTCGATTTGGGGCAACGCTGCAGGTGCAGTACTTAGTTTTTGAACCGTAGGCATTGAGTTTTAAGCGTGGTGATTATTGCCAGATCTTTCCTTTTTGGTAAGAGATTAATAGGCCTGTAGATTAAATTACAAGCTGTTTGGAAGGTACCGTACCTTTTAATGTCAAGCTCACATATTGTATCGATATCCTTGGCGACCCATCACTAGTATACCTACAGGTAGGGCACAGTTACACAAAATTTGTTAAGTTTTAATGGTGTGACGTCGACGTTGACGTGGAAATGCGTCAAGGTAGGAGTATCCTTGACGCGATACGACTTTGTACAAGTTTTGTTTGTTAGACTACTGTTATTGGAGACAATTCGTTGTTTCAAGTATGAAGCTACAGCTTGAAAGTTGGTGAGTTTGTGTTGTAAAAGCAGGGAAAGTTAGTGGATCAAATATTTTCCGCCTGAGCTCGCAGTTGGTCACCATCTTCGCTAGAACTGCGGTGTGCCTCAGTGACGGTAAACCCCAGGCTGATTGTGGTGAGGAATCAAGGGTAAGGAAACTTCTCAGCTGCGATCTAGAATACGAGGTACTTTTAGACGATGAACGTTTATTCGGCGTTTGATAAAGCCGTTTGTTGATAGCTACTTAGGGCGCTTTCAAAGTCGCATCTTTTCAAAACTCTTCGCCACATCAAATCTTCTTTGACGATTATTATCACATTATTGTTGTATAATCAGCTTATACAAGGAAGGAGTGAGATGTTATCGACCAGTTTTGGCTGGTAGACGTCAAAGTTTTTGGATGGTTTGAGTTCAATGACATGCTGGTTTCTTTACTTGGTTCACCTACATCGTTTTGCGCCTGTCTCGGTTCGAACCCACGCCTCGTCACCGCTGCTCTTCGCAATATCTTCACAGATCGTCACAACATTTGCTGTCTCAAATTCTACCTTTGCAATTAGTAATAGTAAACCTAATTAAACGCCTAATTACAATTTGCTCAGTGCGAGCAAATATGCATGGAAGTCCATTACGCTACGATGGCTATTAATTATTAATTAAGATATCGCTATACAGGCGCAGGTTGGAGGCTATGGTAATACGTGTGGTCACTTAACACAGCTTAGATGTGCACATTATGTACAAGATGTTTTGTTATTGGATTTTCACAATGTCAGATGATTTAGTTTCCGAGAAAGTTTTACATCTGTAACTTTTTTTGCCAAACATCCTTCTCTTCGGGAATATTTGCAAGAACATCTGTTTTTTTTTTTTCTAAAAACGTAACAAAATTGAATTATTAAAATAAATATACTCAAGTAAAGGATCGGTCAGACTGTTCCGAAAAATGTACGACACCTACTACGGACTTCACTATAATTATCCGTCAGTGTTCACATCTGGAGCCGTCTCCGCATTGACCGTAACGTCTGCACCGATGCTTACTAGTTTCCTTAAAGATAATGAAAACTCAGAAGTGGAAATCAGGTACGTACTTCCAAAATCGATAAGCATTTCCACCATTCCAAATTAAAATTCAAATACCATCATCCTCATCCCTTAATCACCTCACGGCACTAACAGCAAAGAAACTCTTTACTCCCCTTACTTCAGAACTCACGTAAAACCAATTCCGAACTCCAAAATAAAGCCGTTTACAAACTAAGAATGGTATTAGAATCGCGTCGCAATCGCTGTAAAACATTCGGCGTCTCGTTTGTAAGTTTAATTAGGGATCCGTGGGACGGACGGACGGATCCACACGTGAGAGGCCTGTGATATTAGTTCGCCAATTTTCATATTAGCTTAAATAATATGTTAGGTTAATTTATGGCGTAAATAGGAAGAGAAAGCGATTTGAATTACGTACTGTGTTATCTTTTAGATAAAAATACTAGTACTAGAAATTCTAATTGTGTACGGTTTTACCAATAACTTACTATTCCGATTTTAACTAAAATGTTGTTTCAAGAACGAGCTCAAAGAACATTCAAGTTGGCACGAGTGCTCCACCCTAGACCGCATTATCGCTTCGTATCAGCCAAGTTGCGGCCAAAAGCAAGACTTTTTTTTTAAGTCAGCCTACTTTGTCCCACTGCTGGACAAAGGCCTCCCAATTTATTTTTCTTAACATTTGCCTTTTCCGACCAATCTGTTAAGAATGAATCCATCGTCGCGTCAACGTCAAGACTATTTAGTGTAAATTAAAGTAATAGGAGTCTGTTTTATTTATTGTAATAAGTATCAAATGAGCCAGCTATATGTCTTACCATAAAAGCAAAAAACAGCGATATGTCTTACCTCACTTAAATCTTATTAGTTTATTATCTGCTGAACTATGAATATGTATACTACACCTTGTACACGATAACTGACACACACTTATGTGCACTGTCTGGAACAACCTCAGGCTACCAACAGTGATCCTTTCGTTTCACTGTTTTTTAACAAAGTCCTTGTAAGGATATGTCGTACTCTTCTAGCCTAAACTAAAGTGTATATCAAATAAAGACCATTCCCATTTATGAAATAAACTAGCTGCCCCGCTAACAGAATCTGTGCGAAATTTTCACTGTTTTTGCAGCATTTTTCATTGGTTCTCCGCACCTGTTAATCGTAGCGTGTTCATAATCATCAGCCTATAATATTCCCACTGCTGGGACAAAGGCCTCCTCTCTATGAGAGGGAGTGGGCTATAATCCACCAGGTGGGCCCAGTGGTTTCCTCACGATGTTTTCCTTCACTGTTTTAGCATAGCATTTATAGTAATAATAATATTTATATTTAGCGATAAATGAGCTATCCAGGGCTAAAATATTTTTTCAATTCAAAACAGTAGTTCACGAGATTAGCGCGTTACCATTTCAAAAACAAACAAGATACTCATTTACCTCATCTTAACGCCTACCCCTTTCTTCCTCACTCGCCACCTCTCATCACTTACACCCCACCCAAAACCCTTGCGATCCAAACTTCTGTGGGAGCAAGTTGGAGGCGCGTGTGCTCTTTACCGGGTGTTCTGATGCTGCCACCTGTATTATAATTAGTTTAACTATACACCCTACAGCTACGTGTACGAGTCGCACTCAATATTGGGGGACTGATTTGGATGTGTTTGGGTATCTTTAAGTTTGTTGTAGTGATTTATAGATAAGTTAATTGATGAACTGGGTCGTTAATAATCTGTATGGACCTTTAGAGCCCGCTCTAGGTCGCTCCAATGTAATTTTTTTTTAATGTTGTTCTCCTTAAACAGTTAAGGCATCGAACCTATTCTGGTTAGTAGTCATTATCTATTATATATTATTATTAGCTGACCCCAACTTAGTTGGGGAAAATTAGTTGGAAATGCCTATCGGACCACCACAATCTCATTAGTACTGGGTAATACGGTACCGCTAGGTAAGACTGGTTATCAGATTTTCGGGCCAGTGACTACATATTACGACTATCAAATATATAAAAATGACAACCAGCACCTGACTGACGGCTTTACGTGCTTTCCGAGGCACGGAAGAATCTCGGTATGTTATAGGTGGTCACCCAACCACAGACCAAGTGTGGCTTAACCAAAACTCCACTAATAAATAGATTTAATCAGAATCTGCAGTAATTGCTAGCTAGTCATTACCAACTTGGTTTTAGGTGGAAATATGAATTTAATGCATACAATTTAAAACCACTTTACTACCATCTATGTTTCCAGCATTTCTGCAGTACAAAAATTCCTTCCTCTACCGCCCGATTGACACCAAACATGATTTACACGGTAATGTTCCTGGTATTTACAATCACACGTGACACGCTTATTTGCACGTTACATTCAGTATAGAGGGTAAACATAACACACAGTAATATGTTCGTTGAATCAGACTTTGAAATGATATTCCTATCTCACAGAATGATCACATTGGACTGGGACTAATATTTGTTTTACCAGTGTAGATTGGACTGTACCTAACATTTGTAGTTGGATGTTGTTAATTAAGATAGATTCAAAGACTTGCTGAATCAGCTGCTTCACTGAGTTTATTGCAGTCAGCAAGCGTAGTGATCAATGTACTTTGCTTGTTTGAGCAGAAACCTTTGTCTACATTGGGACTAAGTAGCTTGCTAAGTTAGTGTTAGCGATAAAGGCACAACATGTGATCGTGAAGCTGTTACGACGAGTAATCTAAACACCTGACGACAGACGGTGTTCTAATGTATTTTTCATAGAATATAAGGCAACAGTCATGGACATGCAGGACATTCAATTAGTAGGACGCGATTCTTCGTTACCAACCCTCTAAATCTACTGTACCCACTGGCAAGGATAACTACCAGAAGTTCGCAGAAAAGTGGCAAGAGTGAAAGAGCCAAAATGGCTTCAGACACACACCACCCTCTACACGCATAGGCTAAAAAGCCGAAACAGTTTTTTGAAGTGTGACACCCCCCCACTCACTCTGGCGAGCGGTCTATGGAAAAACCAAGGCTGTGTTGAGGTAGTTCTTCTGTATCTAACCCATTCGTTCCACCTTCTGAAAGTCTCCTACCTGGACATGAGTTGCCATGGCTGACCTGAAAATCTTCAAATAGACTTCGGACCTAGGTTGGTCGCAGCAAGGAAAACCTGCTCAGGTGAAGATTCAGTAATGACTCTGCCCTGGAGTGTAAATGTGGTGCATGTGGTACCACAAACGATAAGGAACTTAATATCGTGTCCTGCTGTTTGTGGATTACGGGAACTGATGGACGCTACAGAGGGTGCCAAACTACTGGCTCAGTTCTGGGCTAAAACAATTTAGATTGCCACTGACACGCTAAGAAAAAGTAGAGACCCTCTTAATAACAAAACTTCAGGCCTGTAGTCCCTAAGGGTTTGGCTGAGGTGAACTTTTTTTATTATTTTTTTGCGGATGGGAAATCATCAAATGACTTCTCTTGATGACTTCTTCACATACACAAACAGCCAGAACCGGAACAACTATCTGTAGGCCATAAAAATAACCCGCGACACGCAGCGAAGCAGTCGATTGCTCAACCTCTGCGCCAACGGTGCCGTCTATCTGGCCAAATGTGGGTGTTCTTTTAGGTACACCTCAGCTGCGGGTTGTTCGAAAGAGATACCGCGGCCCTGGAACACAAAGGGCTAAGAAGGAACATGGGTGGGTTTTAGTCAGTCAAGTCTGACACTCCCTCCCGCTCCGCCCAGAGCGGGGGAAGTCATTTGATGATTTCCCATCCGTAAAACCTCCTTCTCCAGAACCTCGTGCTTGCGACCACTATAGCAAACTCTCTAAATACCCACCCTAAAGAGGTAATGATTACTTTCCTACAAATTCTACAATAAATAACCCACAATTTACAGCACAAAAACACTTATCTTATATAAGAGAAGAAAAAAAAAACAAAAGACGCAACTAAAACGTAGTCGTCACGCGGCCCTTGTGCAAAGTTGAGAGGAACGAGGGTCTGTCTTAGCATCGTCAGACGTAGCCGCGGGGCGGTCGCTAACGACTGCACTTCTGGCCCACCTTAATACGAGCCCGTCGACAATTTGTTATTTGTACAGTTTTTACAGAATCGTGTAAAGGTGGGTGATGATACGTATAAATGTTTTGTGATTGTCTCAGTGAGTAGAGGGAAATACAGTTATTTCCAATGAGCAAGTAGTCATATAAACTGATATGCTTACTTGCTAACCAATCTAGTTCTAGGTTCGACAACGCAAAGAGCAGTAAACACTCGGTTTTGTAGTTTCAATATCAATATTGTATGGCTCAGAGGTAGCCAGTTGAGTTGTTGGATGTGAGTTGATGAAAACCACAGACTTCACGATAATTTAGTTTAACAGTTATAATAATATAATATATAATATTATAATAATATATTTATTCAAAAATTAGAATCGGCACAATTAATACAATATAAATCTTAGAAATAATAAAGGTATAACAAAGTTCAATGCATGTACTAGGTTAAACCTGTATCACAGGCGACATGTCTGCAATAATTACTACTTGGACAAAAAATTTCCTTAACAATATTTAATACTAAAGTTATGAAATAGGTTAGTAAAATTTAATATATTATGATAAACCTAATGTACTTAACACGCTAATAAAACATACGAACAAAAATAATGTAGGTCAATAAATTCTAAGGAAAACTATTTGTTGCACATAGTTGCTAATATAAATATGATAGTCAGTCAGCATTACGAAACAAGTAAATATTTCGTATAATAATAATAAACAAGTAAACAAGTAAGTTTAACAGTAAGAGTTACATGAAAGTTCCGTTCGATGCTAATCCGCAGTTATAGCGCTACGGCAGCTATTGGTCAACTAAATAATTATAAGTATGAAAGTAAATAAAACGAGTAGCGAAAAGTAGTTGCGGCGTTAGCAATTTGCCAGTACGTGTACCTTACAAATATCAATCAATCAATCACTTTATTTTCAGGCAACTGAGGCTCATAGATGCAATATACAGGGTGTAACGGAAAGGGTATATACATCCTTAAGGGTGTGCTACAGACCATCAAACTGAACATGTTTCTCATCATAAATTTTTTTTTGCAGCAAAAAAAAATATCAGCTGCCTATACATTTGGGTCGAATAGGTATTGCAATTTTCTATGGGGCAACAGATATTTTTTTTGCTGCAAAAAAATTTTTATGATGAGAAACATGTTCAGTTTGATGGTCTGTAGCACACCCTTAAGGATGTATATACCCTTTCCGTTACACCCTGTATAAAATCTATACAATAATAATATATATTACATATATTATACTAATGATCATGTTACAATTTTGTGATGAATGATTTCACACAGAGCATAAAGAGGAGTTTATTAATAGCTAGTCGAGATTTTTCAACCCTATTTATGAAGAACGTGACTTAGTACTACTGAAAACGTTGAAAAAAAGTGCTTAAAAATATTTGAATCTATTAGTATGCCAATCAGCTGATTCTCAAACAAAACACCCTTATATACATATAACATATACCTACATATAAGTCTAGTACATACAAATGTGACAAGATAACATTTTACGGCAGTTTGCCACGGTAAACCGAGAGGCAGCTTTTAAGGAGACATGTAAGGAATAACAATGTTTATTGTGAGACTATCGGGAATATTTACTGAGTGTTCTATGTTGTAGTGTTTGTGTAAGGGATTGATTCCTACTTCAGCTGATTATTGAGATAAACAAATAGAAAAAATAGTGATAACAGATTGTCCAGTAGCTGAGTTGACAGATAGATAGTCAGACCATGTTAATTAATGGTTAATTAATTACTGGTCATTAATTGCTGGTTAATTAATTACTGGTTAGTTAAATACTGGTTAATTAATTTCTGGTTAGTTAAATACTGGTTAATTAATTTCTGGTTAGTTAAATACTGTTTAATTAATTGCTGGAAGCTGACCCCAAGATAGTTGGGTGAAAGCTAGGCAGATGATGATGTTTACATGATGATCACTGGAAAATTGTAGTGTGATAGCATAACCTGATTCCTGTAGGTACACAACATAACATAACATCACGCCAGTTATCCCTGACGGGTTAGGCAGAGGTATACCCGATAGTTCACCGACCTTGCGCCAGTTTTGTTTATATTCCATGAAAGCGACCCTATTACTAAAACAAGCGCAAATGGTTGACACAAACTTGTAGAAAAAGCTGATTCGTTTGTGACTCAAGCATATTTTCGTTTAAGCACAGAAGCAATTCTGATCACGCCTATAAATGAGAGTCTGTTTTGTGAATTAAATATCTAAATGTCATCAAATATTGTCTCGATAGAGGTATTTCCTCAAGCTTTCAAATCAAACTTCAACAAAGGGTTTTCCGATTAGAATGAGATCATCACTCCAGTTTCTCCCCCACTGAACGCAAAACCGGTTCGCCGGGGGACACATACACTATACAAATCTGAATAAAATCCCAAAGAATAGTGTCCATACAACACAATACATTATTATATCTTCAAGTGCTACCACCGCATTTCACACCGCTTTGTTGGCACCCTTAAGTTCTGCTCACCCCACTACGAACCGGTTGGGTGTCACGCTTGTAGAACGTTTTGCGTCGAGTAGCGTGCCTAATGAGTAGGGTTGGCGAATGTTCTGGACACTGCTGGGAAATGTTTGAGTATGTCTGGTTGTGTGTTGCCATCTCAATAATATGTCAAGTCGAAAATGACGTTGAGAATTATATTGTAACGTGATTTTCAGTGAGCTTTAAATTGGCCTATCTATTTCAGATGTCATACTTCTTTTCAAACAATATTCTAAAACCAAACAAATGACGGATGTAATAGCTTTTTAATATTTATTGTAACTGTTATCTGCTGAAGCCAAAATATTCTTCTTAGCGTGTCGATGGTAAATTTTCATTAAAAATGTTTGGCCCAAAACTCAGCTCTGCGAACTTTGCTCGCTGATGCAGTCTTAAGAACTATAAGTTACCGAAGTATTGTTTTATAGATTCAAGTGCTATGATTGTACAGAAGTTCACACAGTGGTGACTCTTCCGTCATGAGCTGGTCTGTTCTGGATGGAGTTTCAAAAGGCTAAGAGGCTTCTTCTTCTACTTTCGTTCTATCTCATAATGGTTTTATTACCACTCACTGTCAGCCAGCCTCATCCATAAAGATCTTTTTGGATCTTTTAAACTCTTTTAATAATTTCTACCTCCGAGCCTAGTATCATTTGCTATGATATTTTAAATCCAAGGCCACAACAACAAAACGCCTAATCCACAAAGTTCCCGGGGCAACCCTACCAACAATAAGTGTGTGGCCCCTAAACGTGACAGAATGATAAGCGTGTCGAATGAACGAGTTGATTGAAACGAAGCCGCCATGTTTCTATAGAGATGGCCGATGAATAGGCGAATTATCATAACTTGTAGTATGCACTTTAATAAATAGATTGTTGTGAGAGAAATAGACTGTCCGTTGTATTGTTGTTGAATTGAACCCTTTGATTTGAGTCACAATGTAATGTCATTGGGATGTTAGAAGAAGTTTTGAAATTGATATTTTACTAATTCAGTATTAGGAAAGTTCACTGCGTTGTTGGCCCAATGGCTGGCCTGATCAACGCGAGGTCCTGCATTTGATTCCTAGGCCGCACAAAAAAAAACTGTCCCTTATGAACTTTTTAGTAGGTAAGAGTTTGCAAGATTAAGGATTTAGGTAAAAAAGGGAACAGACCTCCTTAATAGAGTACCTAAAGTTTAAACATAAATGCCTGTGTGTTAGAAGTACCTAAAATAGCACCTTATTCAGACTTTATTAGTTTGTAAAGATTATTAATAAATAAATCATTTCATCATCATCATTTCAGCCGAAAGACGTCCACTGCTGGACATAGGCCTCCCCCAAGTGTCGCCACATTGACCGGTCCCGTGCGATGCGCATCCAGCGGATCCCCGTAACCTTCACCAGGTCATCGGTCCACCTAGTGGGAGGCCTTCCAACGCATCGTCTCCCGGTTCGCGGTCGCCATTCCAGAACTTTTCGGCCCCATCGGCCATCTGTTCTGCGAGCAATGTGCCCTGCCCACTGCCACTTAAGTTTGGCAATTCTTCGGGCTACGTCGGTAACCTTGGTTCTCTTGCGGATGTCCTCATTTCTGATTTGATCACGCAAGGAAACTCCGAGCATAGCTCTCTCCATTGCCCTTTGGGTGACTTTGAGCCTTCTGATGAGGCCCATTGTGAGCGACCACGTTTCGGTCCCGTATGTAATCACTGGCAGCACACACTGGTCATAGACTTCGTCTTGAGGCACTGCGGTAAGTTGGACGAGAAGATACCACGCAGCTTTCCGAACGCTGCCCAGCCGAGTCGGATTCGACGATTGACCTCTTTCTCGAAGTTAGACCTACCCAACTGGACCGTTTGTCCCAGGTAGACATAATTCATAATAATAAATTCATAAATCATTTATTCCGGACCAAACAATTTGTAAATTTCTTAAACCTACCAAACTGCGTAACAATTTGTCGGCGGTATTAAAACAAGGAATATTGGTAATTATAAAATTAAAGAGCTCTGATAATGTTTTCCCCACCCTAGAATCAAACCTTGAACCTCAGCTACACAGCTGCGTTTTCAACTACTAACTCAATAAGCAATCCATTAAAATGAACTAAAGAAAATGGTTTGTAATGACGCTTGTAAAACGAAGCAATTAATGCTAGAGAATATTATGACTTCCTGTATGACCAATGAAAAATAATTATGCTTAAAAGGTGACTCCAAACCTAACATAGTTAAAAATAAACATTTTTTTTTATTTTTTTATAATATAATAAATAATAATAATAATAAATTTATTTTCAGAAAAAAGACATTTTTAGGTTCACATATACAAATTTTGCGATCAAAAATGAGCATAACAGACATAAGTGTATCGTTGGTGCCTGTAATAATGAATAAAAATCATTGTATCAAAATTATGCCATTTCAAGTTTCGGGATGTCCTCTTGAAATGGGCATTAGTTAATCCTGTGGACAGTACAATACGTTCAGCTTTGTACTTTTACATGCTTTTATTTAACTCGCCTGTATTTGATGTTAAGGAGCATTTGGCTAAAATTAACAGCTGTTTGGGTAGATCTTCAGGTTAAGTAGCGGTTGCTTAGGTTGGTCCGAGGATGGGTGACCCGTACTGAGTTTCCTCCGTGCCTCAGACCGAAAGCACGTTTAGCCATTGGTCCCGGCTGTCATTTGTAGATCTTTGACAGTCGTTACAGGTACCTCTAACGACTACCTATAGTACCTAACCTAGGTCTGCGGCCCGAAAGTGTGACAACCAATCTTCAAGGGGTATCATATAGCCCACTACTAACTGCATTGTGGAGGTCAGATAGGCAGCCGCGCCGTGTAAAATACTGGTATTCCGCTGCATCTGACTGAAAGCCGACCCCAACATAGTTGTGTTATAATTCAACAGATGGCGCTGCCCGACGATCGATGGCAATAAAACGAAATGTGAAACTTAATTTTATTTCACAAAATACATTTCAAATCTCTTGAATATATTAAAATAACGTAAAGTATTTCATCTTTATACGATTTGGCCGAATGTACCGGTTAAAATCGATTTAAATAATCTTTGTTTACATTTTTAGTTCCAGAAGTATGTAATAGATGGCAGCAGTAATCGTAAAAATAAATGTAATTTAAAGTTCACAGCATTCTTAGAATTTAATTAATATAACAACCTAATTTAATGAGTAACTTGAGTATATACCCCACATTTTTATTCTTGTGATGTTGCTTAAGTGACTTTTTGTTAAAGAATTAAAAGTACTTATAATCTAGGGTACTTACCTGGGTACTAATAATAGATTCCACTGTGTTTTTGACCAGCAATCTTCCTGTTTGTTGATGTGACTAGCTACAGTAATTAACTTCAATTATTGTAATTTATGTACTTATTGGTTTATGGTGTTAAGTAGTCAGTGGCCCGAAAGTCTGACAACCAGTCTTACCAAGGAGTATTGTACTAGCCCATTACTAACTGGGTTGTAGAGGTCAGATACTAAGGCAGTCGTTCCTTGTAAAATACTGGTATTCAGCTGCATTCAGTTAGGCTGGAAGCTGACCCCAACTTAACAGAGTAAAGGCTAGGCAGATGATGATTGGATTATGGTTGATCAAAAAACAATTATAAAAAAACTAAGAAAGCTATGAAAAACCACAACTATTAATAGTAGATTATACAAGTGAAAGAAAATGGAATTAATTCGAGAGACTAAATCCCGAGAGCAGCGAAGGATTCTAGAGAAGAATCCTGAGCTTTTTTGAATCCAGAGTGAAGTGAGGGATTCTAGAGTAGAATCTAGAATCCCGAGCGTAGCGAGGGATTCTTTAGTAGAAGCCTGAACGTAGCGAGGGATTCAAAGTACGTTGCCCGAGCCAAAAATATATTTTGCGCCAGAGTCACTCTACTTTTCATCAATAAAAGGCCTCTCATATTTTATTGAAATATTATTATTTAATAAAACATAGTGTAACAACTAAATTGTAATTAAATAGTATCTAATAATAAAACGACTAAAAACTTATATTTACATTTGAGACATTTTCGCAATTATGAAAATGTATTATTAAGCTGGCGGCGCGACTATGGGCCGTCGTACCAGCCAGTCTTTATTCAAACAATATTTGCGTCCGATTTCTTTGGCGCGGAACACTAAGGTGTTCCAGATTCAAAAAGTGCGCGGAAAAGATAATTGCGGCGCACTTTTTGAAATAAAGGGGATTAAAAACTCATTACTGCCCGCTAAAAGTTTCCTATAGAAACCACCACTTTTGGGTGCACTTAAAGGCGAACCAATTCGTCCTTTTCGAATAGATGGGATGAAAAATATATACTTTTGGCTCGGGCGACGTACTTTGAATCCCTCGCTACGTTCAGGATTCTACTCTAGAATCTCCCACTTCGCTCTGGATTCAAAAAAGCGCCCTCGCCGTAAAAATATTATTTTGCTCCCTTATGATACAATCTACTATTTATTCACTAGAGAGGTAAAAGAGCGTTTTATTCACTGTTATCGATTTGTAACAATAATGTCCTTTTTTGAGCGGCAATGGTACTCGTAAAAAGCTTATGATTCAAATAGGCTTTTACATCCAATATTCATTTATATCGAGTAGAAAACACAACAGAAAACACTCGAGTGAGTGTTTATAAAAAATCTAAGAAATTAATACGACGAAGAGAAAAATGAAGCAAACAGAATGAGAAGAGGCTCTCCGATGGTACTTGAGAGTAAGTGGTAATCTCGATGAAATAATTTCCGGAGCGAATCTTTAGTAAGGCCACGAAAACGGCGGAGTTGCGAACTGATATCTAAACGGCAATTGTACTGAGGCGATTTGTACGTTGTCTGATACATTATTGGATTACTATGTTAGCATGGGTACCTAGGTTTCTTCTCAATCGTTCTTGAAAAGTTTTGTCACGTTTTTCTTTTAGGAATTTGCCAGTAGCAGCATGAAGGCTAGATTTATGCATGTTTGCTGGCAATAAACTCAACCCCTTTTACATGGAAATTTAACTAATGATAACTGATTGGAAACACCCCTGCCTTTTTCTTTGGGACAGTCGTGATTATTACCTATGTTATGAACATTAACAGTGCTTTGCACTCTGGTAAAAAATTGGATAAATGCTGCTGCTGGAACAATTCAAAACCTATGTTCCTAAAAAATGGACGAAATAGTATGGTTATATAAAATTAATGTTGAAGATTTCATGGCCCATTGTTTTTTTTCCCTTGGTCTGTTTGCACTAATTGCCTCCATATTTTGTTTGTATTGATTTCTTTATTAAACGTAAGCTCATAAGTGTGTTCCGATTTTTATTAATACCTATTTTATGATCATACTGTTTGGAATTATTTTTAAAATAAATCTTCCCTGTTTTATTCATCATACCTATCCTCTCACTCAAACTCTAATCATTATTAGGCTTTTTCTCAAACTCGTGGTATTTATTTCTAATAAATTTCCGGCTAGCCCGTTTCATCATCGGACTACCAGACGTACGGCGATGCACCATCGGTACATGGTGGACATCCCACCTATACGTACTAAGCGCTTTGGGAATACTTTTATTATGCGTACCGCTAATAATTCCCTGCCGGAGTCTGTGTTTCCCGATAGCTACAATCTGGGGGTCTTTAAGTCAAGAGTGAATAGGTTTCTTCTAGGCAAGCGTGGTTCACCGTCGACCACATCATCGCTTACCATCAAGTGAGATAGTGGTCAAGCACGAGCCTACTGACAATAAAAAAAAATATACAAGCACTCTTGAAATTTTCAAAAGGCCTATTTCAAAATGTAGATTTCTATGGAGAAGAACGGGCATCAAACTCCAACAGCAGTGTTATAGAAAAACTTAGAAAAACATGTAGACTTTATGTATTATCTACTATAAGCAAAAAACCGGCCAAGTGCGAGTCGGACTCGCGCACGAAGGGTTCCGTACCATTATTTATAAAAACGAGCATAAAAATCATTTTTTTGTATGGGAGCCCTTAAATACATATTTATTTTATTCTGTTTTAGTATTAGTTGTTATAGCATCAACAGAAATACATAATCTGTAGAAATTTCAACTGGCTACCTATCACGGTTCATGAGATACAGCCTGGTGACAGGCGAACGGACGGACGGACAGCGAAGTCTCAGTAATAGGACCCCGTTTGACCCTTTGGGTACGGAACCCTAAAAATATGCGTACCTACATAACTGCTTATTAGACTGCCTCGTTCGACTTGTGATCGCAAGTGCAACTGCTGAGCATGTGGTTCTAGGTTGGATTCCCAAGTCTGGCTAAGTGTTATTGGGCTTTTCCATCAGGAATTTTTCAGTAGCAGCCACGGTGTCTAAATTTGTGCCCGGTTGACGGCATTACGCCCTATTACATGGGACTCAAACATAAATGACGAAAAATGGGTGTACTATTAGGTACATCTCTGCTAAACCCTTCGACAATAGGGGATAATCCATTTTTTTTTCTTTGTCCGTCGGTTAGTTTATTGAAAAGTATTGGACACGTATTTTTTCTTTTTTCACGTGGTCATAAAATTACGGAGATATATTGAGTTGAAATAGCGCATGACGTCACATGTAGGTAAGTTTTATACCTACATGTGACGTAGTAAACCCCCACTCTCCAACTTTAATGAGTTTTAACTAAGTATTTTTTTGATATTTTGATAAAACAAAAAATACTGTATTACCTGTCTGACGGACAAAATAGAATGTCGTTTTCTTTACCCAGTCCGCACCCCTATTACAGGCGTGATGTTTTAGAACCATTAAAACGTTCTATAGCCTATCAACATTTAAATAAACCTCATTAGTTTAAAACTTAACTATCTGTTAAGAATATTAAGTAAACTAATTAAAGAAGCAAGATTAAGATCACTGTTAACTCGTGATGCATTACTAATATCGCTTAACCCTCAAGTTAAATGTGCTAAAGGGTTCAATAGGGTCGGGATCGAAATTGTAACCTTTCGATCAAGTTCGTAGGTTGAACGGTTTGAACTATTGCGCTTCCACGAGAGTCGTTTATCATTTTGACGTCGATTTTGGGCTGAGATAAGAGTTTCATTAATTTAAAACTTGTAAATATATTATTTACATGGTTCATTTTAAAACCCGTTCTTAAGTAGCTGCACTGGATCTCATCTAAATGAATTCTTAAGTATAAGTACTCTGTTAAACCATAGTTAAGCTGTTAAAATTCTAACACTTCAAAATGTTGAGTTGCCGCTCGGTGGAAACTAAAACGGGCATAAATCTATTAAATTCTATTCAAATATACAAGGTGTTGTTTTGCATCCTCGTCAAAATCCAAGAGGATGTCACAGAAGACATAAATAATCAATTAAAATTACGGTACCTAGTTAATTATTAATAAACGCTGATTTTTTTGGTTGTTTAAGTTTGTCAGTATTTCAGAATAACCCCCATAACGTGGTTTAGGGAATAAAAACTTATCGAATAAACGTTTTAGATTGTTTGTATGTATGCAAGCGCTGTTATAGGGCGAGGATCAGACAGGCCGCGTTTAAAACACGGCTGGTTCACACTTTACACTTACCGATTTTCGTAAATTACCTACTCTTTTTATTATTGATTCGGGACGAGAATCATTAGCATAGTTACCTCCTTGAATTTGACGAGGATGCAAAACAACACCTTGTATCTCTAAGTAAATAATTGGTTAGGTGGTATCTTTTTAAAGATAACAGGTGGATGCAAAAAAAGGTCTAGCAAGGTAAAGTTTGAGTCTTTTGAGCCTATGATGTCAACAATGTTGGCAGCAAAATTCATAATGACCTTTTTTCATACCTTCTGTAATTTACTATTCAAACCGTATCGAATTTGTTGATAAGTGCATTTTATACACCATGGTCGGGTCTTATTTGTGTCAAGCCAGTTTATATTGCTGACCATGCGACGAACATTTTGCCACAACTTTTAATAAATAAAACCCTAGTGTCATACAAATATTAACAAAGTATTAGGCCTCCTTCCCTTCTACACCACTAAACCGCACCACTGATTGTGTCGTGGGTAATTTTTTTTCCCTTCTACACAACTGGTCCAGTGGTACTGTGGGTAATTTGTAAAATACGCGTTCCCCGTTACACTACTAGTTGTGGTATTGAGAAATACGATACCCCCTGCCGGCCTAGCATGACCGCCGTAGAAACGGGCTATGTCTACGGAAGAATCGACAATTTGACTGATATTTCTACCGTCCCAAGCATGGAGATATTAAGAATGTAGAAAATAAATGTTTCTTTTCTTCAGTCGACACAAGTCTACAACGTCGAGCATGACGACCATATTTTCTCTTCTTTTGACATTTGGGGGTAGAAACATTACTTCTAACAAATGTCAAACTAGTCTTATTAAAAACTAAATACGAGAAAATACGTTTCGTGGTTGCGTTGAGTTACGTTCAAAAGGTTGAAATGTTATGTAAAATATTTAGGTTTAATTTCGCGAAAAAGATCCAGGCCTGGATACAGGATGCAGCAACACCATCCCGCCCACGAAAAATGAAAAACTCGTACAATTGGCAACTTTTTTTTGTTAACTAAACGTAATAATATACAGGGAATATAAACATCACGTGATACGTCCCCGTTGCTATGGAAAGAGTTTCTGTCTGTCTTCGTAGAAACGCGAGTCGACGGGGCGCGCCATGCTCGGCCAGAACAAATGTCAAGTTGTATAGAAAAGATTTCTTGTCGTTTCTTGGTAGAATAGAGATAGAACGGTCATGCTAGGGGGGCTGGTTGTCGGACTTTTGGGCCACTAACTACCTGTAACGACTGTCAAAAATCTACAAATGACAGACAGAACCAACGGCTTAACGTGCTTTCCGGGACACGGAGGATGCGGTTTAGTAGTGTAGAAGGGAAGGACTATTAGTATGACGAGCAGACGCATCTAATAACTAACTAGAAACATGCCATAAAAAAATCTAATCTAAAGTAACAAATTAAACGCGACATCTGCTGGTCCTAGGTTCGATTCCCGGCGGCAAATTACATAGGCCTAGCAACAAGCCAGCTGCTCGAAAAAAGGATAATTGTTTTAATTTATTGCCCGCACTTTCTCTGCGTTTTATAATAATGTTAAACACAATTTTTCGTTCTGAAACAGCATTTTATATGCGAGTCTGGAATTTGGGTTTTAACTTATAAATTGTGGGACAGATACACAGGTATTTCTACTACTTTGATAATTGCCTTAAAAAAATGTACTCAATACAAAATGTAACACATTTGTTGAGCGTTCATTCTAACATTTTAACAACGTCGTAAATACTTGTCAAATATTTCGCTGTTTTCTTTATTTTATCATCAAATAGCTATTTATGCAACTGTTACGTTATGGACGGTCTTTTAATACGAGTGCCATTTTTCGGTACAAGCGTAGCGCGTACCGAAATAGGTGGGCACGAGTTATAAAAATACCAATAACGTACAGTTGCATACAAGATTTTATCTACGAAGGAAGGAATGAAACACAGATATAGACAGAAAAGTATTTTTAATAGAAACTTAACTACACACTGACTATTGTCTTCATAACATTTCTCATATACATGTCTTGATTTCTAGTAGTAAATTATTTGAAGCCCCAACTGCTCTATTTGTTATATCTGGTGGAGTATTTTCCATATCACTTGATGTTGAAGACATTTTTAATAAAATTTGGAATAAAATTTCACTCAGATTTTTTTTCCCGCGTCCACTTCTTTTTTATTTAGTCTTTAATAAGTATAAGGCAAAGATCTTGTAGCCGCAACAGCCAAATAGTATACGATACTTTTGTTCTAAACTTGTTCCATTTTTAAAAACATCATTTACATTGTCTCATTCATATTATAGGTACGAGGCTGTATGTTCAGAATGTCTTTGCTTGTGTTTTAGAATAATTTATGACGATTCGCATAATGCAACTTGTGTCGTTATGGGTATCATAATGAAACCTCTGTCAATTTCGTAATTCGAATATAACGAAACCGAAGTAGATAAACTACTTAATGAAATTGCGCAAAATTGCATTGTAATGCACTAAGATATTAATTAAGAAATTGCATTATCCAAAACACTAGTAACGGGATATTTACCTATGTATTATTTGTTTCGAGTTCCCGATATTTCGGCGCTGCTGCAAACGTCATGATCACGGATAAACTGAAGTTGTAAATAATATTCCGTTGCTAGTATTTTGGATAGGGTACTAACACTATCCATAATATTAGCAATGGAGTATCATGTCAGTTTAAAAGAAATTGCATGTTTGCTGAAGTACTTCTTGATAATTTTAGTAAATAATTTCGAAATATATTTTTCGTTGTTTCTTTTTCCAATACAATAGCGTGTTAAAAAAAGCTTTAAAAAGTCCCACCAATCCCACCACACGACAACACAGTGGTAAACAGTGGCTAAATGACAGGTTAATAGTAGTGAGTAGATGATTGCCACGCCGCGTGGCACATCGCGTGACGACTGGCAATAATGGCAATGATGGCAATAGTGTCACAACCACCACGATTACCGAATTAATTGCCCTGTAGGTACGTGTGAAAGGTGTGGAGAGCTATTATTTTAAGTGTTTTTATAAAACCTTATATCTAATTAGTCTCAATGGTCTCACAGGATTCCATCTGTATGTACAGGACCTGCTGGATACGTTCTGAGAGCTAGAGAGTTCTTAACAGAGACATCAACTTAGAACAAATTAGAAGTCAAAATAATATGCTACATTAGCTGCAGATTGGATGGCGTCCACTGAGACCATTTGACGAATGGATTATTGTTTTGATACTGCAAAAACTACTACTAAAAATATGCTGCTTTAGCCAGTAAGAAAACTAAAAGTAAAAAAGGATTTATTAGACTTGCACCAGAAAAATAGTTAAAATAACAAAAAAAAACAAAAGTCCAACTACCAATCTATAAATCAGGAAATGAAATACTCTTTGTTTTCTTTACATAAATAGGAAGGGAACTATTCCACGGGAACGTTTTAAATATTAGTAGCCTGTGACACTCTGGAATAAACTAGATTCCCATGTCATGTGCGAAAACATCGGAATCATATCAGCAGGTTCGAAGATTGCCCCTTAACCCAAACCCGCTTTATCTAATAATAAAATATTTCCAGACCGTGTTTGGCCAGGGAGGTCTATCTCAGCAGAGATTAGCCATCGGCGCGGAAGATATATTACCTAGGGCACGCGTGTGTGCGCAGGCACAGGTGCACTCTCTGTTCCTTCACTCTCATAGTCCGATGGGACGGCAATCCGACACGACCGGAGAGAGATCAGCCGCAGGACCAACGGCTTAACGTGCGCACCGAGGGACGGGGGTATCATACCGCCGACTTCCAATCTCCGAGCTACTACTGAGAATTTCTTAATATTCTTTTTACCCGAACCGGGAATCGAATCCCACGCGCTAACGACCGCGAAACTAACGGAGCAATTATAATATTATCTCGTTATAAAATTGAGTAAACATCATCATCTGCATAGCCTTTTCCCAAACTCTCTTGGGGTCGGCTTCCAGTCTAACCGGATGCAGCTGAGTAACAGTATTTTACATGAAGCGACTGCCTATCTGACCTCCACAACCCAGTAACTGGGTAATACGATACCCCTTGATAAGACTGGATGTCAGACTTTTGGCTTCTGACTACTCATAACAACTGTCAAGGATCTACAAATGACAGCCGGGACCAACGGTTTAACGTGCTTTCCGAGGCACGGAGGAAACTCGGTATGTAATTCTCCCCATCCACGGACCAACCTCGGCAAACACGGCTTAACCTTAAAGATCGACCCGTGCGGCTGTTATTATTTAGCCACGAGCTCCTTCTTATTATAGATATCAATAATCCACCAAATAAAAAACTAGGTCATTTAACCGACTTACCGCACAAATATGCGGTATTTCAGTTTGGCACAAGCCGGTCCCACAGCTGATCTGGCCAACACCTGCCCCAGGTGCGCGTCGATTGACAAGTGCAATTTATATGTGTGTGAGTAGAGATGAGGAGGCGCGCCGTAGTAGGCAACCTTCGCCATTTCTTTTTTAAGTTTATAATTAAATATATAATTAATTAAGTTTATAATATTGGTGCTGCCTTAAAAATACAATCGTGATTGTTAATTTAATCAGAGTTTTGTATTACGAGTTGGTTATTTTGTTCAGGTTTTTATTTTATATTCTAGCTTAAGCCCACGGTTTCGCCCGCGTTTTGTTCTGTAATTGTTCCACGGGATCGTACTACCGGGATAAAGTGTTCTATGTGCTTTTCCAGACTATTATCTATCCCTGTGCCAAATTTCATCCCGATCCAATCAATAATTTTGCGTGCCAGAGTAACAAACATTTTTACAAAATTTCACATTTATAATATAAGTAGGAAGTAGAATAGTTAGGGCCATCTATGTTAAGTTCTTCAGTACGTGTATATAATTTACTAGAACATTTACTTTGTAGCCTGAGAATGTGAGATTATAGGTGTATTTCAAATTATTTTATGAGCGATAAGCTCTATACACTTTATGACCATTCCTAACAATGAATACCTGAAGTAATTTGTTACGAGAGACCTCTCATAAAAAGCTGACTCACTGTCTTGTTATTTTAACATCCCATGACTAACACGATTATTTTCACATAAATTACTTAAAAGAAAACAATACCTTAACTTAGCGTAATAAATGCAGTCCCTTAACGTTAACTTTTTGTTTTTAAACCCTTCGTTTTGAAATTTTGAATACCTGCTCTGAATAGGTGGTTCTATTTTTTGGTGATAGTGGAAATATATTTGTGGAAAATTAGATATGCTATAAGTCTTAATGTTTTGAAATATCAAGCCACGTACCTTCATCCACACACTAATTAAATAATTTTATTAAAATTAAATCTGGATTATTTCATAAGTACTATAAATAATAAAAACATTTTAACTCTTTTCACATTTAATATAATAATTTCCAGTTGAACCCATTCTACTCTCTACCCTTACCTACGATGCGTAATCGCCCGCGCACGCGCACGCAGCCGCCAACCAACGGCAGCGCATTCACCAAATTTTAAAATTCGAATTTTGTGAATGAGCAAGATGCTAGTGTAGTAATGTAACGGTTCTTGCATCTGGCTGTAAACAGCTGATTTTGACGTATGTATGACATTGTGAATTTGACAGTTGAATGATCCCCGTTTAAAAATATGAATGGATAATGGAAATTTCAAATCAGTACTTCGTAGAGAAAGGTGAGGGTTGCAAATTTACAAATGGTTTGCTTTAGACTCTAGATAAATGACGGTTATAAAAAAATATATTAAGTAGTACCAGTTGTGAGATAGTTTTGATGTTTCGAGTAGTTTATTGCACACCTTTGACATGTGTTCATTTAGTGTCTATTTCCTAGATATTAAGCTTTTTAGGGACCAGCTGCTTTACTACTCAGGGTTGGCTAAACTGATTAAAGGTCTAAAGATAGGAGTAATTACGTACATAGTTTTATTGCCTTAGACTCACTTGGGTACTATTTGATTTCCTAGTGATTAAAACCTTTCCCTTTTATAAAATTTTGAGACCCGTTTTTATACACTAATTATTATTTGATTTTCATCTAAGAAACTAGTTTTATTTTTTGGTATTTTTTTTTTAACTAGTTTGTAATTTTAGCAGCATTGGTCATGTTACTTATTTGATTTTGACATTTTGCTTCATTGTCTTTTAAAGTTAAGATAGCAACATTTTTTTTCAACAACAGGGTTGAAAATTTGACAAGACAATTAAATTAACAAAGATATTTTTTAAGTACACACGGCGACAGAATTCTATACATATCCAGTATAACATGGCCTCGCTCTGTCTACATTTCCCCTACAATGAGAGATCCGTATAAACTGGTTTGGTATTGTTTATTATTGCTTGTTTGTACGTCGTGCGCACTTCGAACCCTGGTTTCACTATGTAACTCTTTTATGATATGCATATTAAACTTCCTCAGGGCACTCAATATGATAAAATCTACTAAATATTCTAAGTTCTGTTAAAGTTGTAATAACTTTCAGGTAAGCGATAGATTAAATTACCGCAATAAAGTTTTAATAGTGCCTATAGGCAAAACCGCAGGCTTTAGCATCTGTTTTATGTACTTAAACTCTTTACTAAATACGAAAAGGAAATTTCATATTAGCATTTATAACTAACCAACTTCTGTCAGCTGCAGTGGCAAAATATTACAATTTTAAATAATAGATCGATAGGTAGGTTCACAGACTATTGGCAAAATAATGTTATTCGTATTAAAACCAGTAAAAGTTTTGAAATGTGCTGTCCAAAGCACTGACAGTTTTCGATGGGCAAGTTATTCTTGCAAATGTAGATAATGTGACTTGCTTTTTCGTTTGCTTTTTGCACCTATGCTGCACCCCATATGAGACAGTCAAATCTTCTAAAAGTTTTGTTTTTATTTGTTATGATGCACAATAAAGTTTTTCTATCTAATAATTCCTCCGATGCCCATATACCAACCCATACTCACACTCAATAGGGCAGCGTGGTGGATTACGGCTGACTCCCTCTCAAAGGGATGCCACACGTCCCGCATTCCCGATAAAACGCGGCATGTCCCGCTTTGAAACCTTGTGTCCCGGTCAATTAGTCAGTTCTCCCGGTTCTGTTGGTTGGCCAATAGAACTGAATCGTAAAATTCTCGCAAATTTTGTTCTCGCTGCGCTCTTGTTAGTGTCAAAGTGCTTCCGTGTGTGTACCGAGACCGAAATTGACAAAGAGGCTTTTTTGCTGACTTACTAGCTCCAGACAGGCACAGTTCATTCCTCCCTTCCCCAAATAAACTCCTGGCTACGTTACTGTTAATTAGATAAAAAATATCTTCCTGACATCATCATCCATGGTTTATCCTGCTTATATTACAAATGACCCGTTTCGTTTAAGCATTTAAAACAGCCCAACAGTAGGGGCACATTATAGGATGATTATGCCGCACGCCTGACGACAGACTGCAATTGAAGTCACACATACTTCCCCAAATTAACAGTTACTAAGTACTATGAAAGTTCGGTATCGCCTTGAAAAATTGCCAATTAACTATAGCAAAAAGTGTTAACGGTTACATTTCGCACTTTCACCAAAGCAGTTATCTACTCGCATCGAATCGTAATTTCCTTTTAATAAACTCCTAAAGGGCGGCCTCGAATTAACAGGCAGTTACGTACAAAATACCAAATATTTTGTAATACCAAATAGAGGATATTTTATGGTGGTTATAAGACAATGGGGGCATTCTTGAAGAAGTTGTTAATTTTATCGAAGAAAACAATGGTCGTTATTAAATGTATTATTATTAGATTAATTGAATACTAAATCATGAGGGCAGCTGAAAATGGGTGCTTTTTTTTTTTTTTTTGCGGATGGAAATCATCAAATGACTTCTCCCGCTCTGGGCGGAGCGGGAGGGAGTGTCAGACTTGTACTGACTAAAACCCATCCATGTTCCTTCTTCGCCCTTTGTGTTCCAGGGCCGCGGTATCTCTTTCGAACAACCCGCAGCAAAATGGGTGCTTCAGATCTGTATCTTATGTCCTTGTTGATTGACATACAAAAAAACGTAAACTACCTTTTTATTATGATCTGGTGGCGTACCATGACGTCTTTAAACATAATTGTTCCATTCTCATTCCAGAGTGAAAAAGAGACGGAGCTATACAGGAATCCCACTCTGGAATATGAATGGAACAATAATGTTTTAAGCGCCATAGTACCCCCCCTGAATGTAGAAGATAATGAAACCTCTACATTCTCTTTTACATAAATATCTTACTTCATTGCATTCATTCGCATAAAACGCACAGGACGTACGTCTTTGAAGTTCTTTTCACACCGAAGGCAAGTAGGAAGAAAGGAAGAATTAACAAAAAATCGTCTGTCAAATGGATTGTTCTGAAAGTCCTACTGATGTGACGGCGCACAACGGCTTATGAATAAATGTAACATGACAAGTGAAAGATAGGTTCCTTTGATTCCCAATGTACGTAATGCCTAGCCCTAGGCGCCCTAAGGAATGATCGGTGGCAACCCCTAAGTACGTTGAGCCGTACCTAAAGCTCCCACCCCTCCTGGTATAACCCTGAAAAATAACACGTTTCTTTTTGAACAGTCTACGGTAAAGCCAAAAGAAAGGGTTATGATTTTAGTAGTTTTAGCAGTTCATAATAATATGTATGTCTGTTTATATAATGTTTATGTTTGTCGGTGAGCCTAAATTACCGAGCTGATTTGGATGAATGAGTTGTCAATCGATTTCTTATTATGGTCCGGATAAAACAGGCTGCATTTTATGTGAACAAAATAATTATGGCGCATGCTGCATCAAAAAAAGTGGGGGTCGCTGCTATTTTTTTATGGCTAACCAATAGGATATCAAATGAATTAGGATAACTTTCTGACCTTCAATAATTTCGAACAACATAATAATAAAAAAAAAAAACACAAAATAAAACAATAACAACAGTTATTATTATTTAGTAAGATTGTGTGATTCCGGTTATACGAAAACCGTTTGTTGTAGTTAGGTTTTTAATGAAAAATAATACCTTTAATGACAGACTAAATCAACTTAAAATTTAAAAGTTCCTTAACTAGCTTCCATCAGTATTTATGATCAACATTCTGTTCACTTACCCCACACTCATCCCTATTATTGCACATCCGATGTTGATGAGCAGTTTCTGATCACGTATCTACAAACTATTTCCTCTTTGCTGCATCTGTATGTGCGAAGAGATTGTTATTAAGTTATAGATAGCTAACTGTGGCGAAACGTGGGTGTCTCTGTCTAACTGCCGAGGGACGTGGCGTGAAGTTATGTTCTAGCTAATTGTAAAGCTTGTTCTTGTGTAGCGCGTGTTGGTTGTGAGTTATCTGTAGGTAATACTGATCGTAAATTAGTCGACATGAAATAGCATCATCCATGTATTACCCCGAGGGTTTAGACTGAGGTGTACCATAGTACAACCTTTTTTTTCCGGATGGGAAATCACCAAATAACCCCTCCCGCTCTGGGCGGAGCGGAAGGGAGTCAGACTTGTACTGACTAAAACCCATCTATGTTCCTTCTTAACCCTTTATGTTCCAGGGCCACGGTATCTCTTTCCAACAGTCCCGCAGCCCTGGCAGGCATCAGCCTTCTCGGACCCCTTCCGATTTGCTGACATCTCCTTGAGGCGCGCGTCAAACACGAACGCGCGATCGACACGGCCCGTCGTCATAAGACGGACGGACGGTGAGCTAGCCCATTACCCACCGTCCACAGGCCCGCGCCTACGGTGGCTGGGGGCCCCAACGCCCAGGCCGTCTTCCGCGGTGGCTGAGACCATAGTGCACCCTCATTTTGCCAATTATGCCCAAGTCCCATATAATCAGGCGCAAAGCCCGAACCCCCGACCACAAAGTCCTACAACCTAACACAAATTATTAATTTATCTTACTATTTATGTACACACAAAAGAAAAAATATAAAATATTAGAGTAAAAAGGAACTGCTTATTTCATATGAAATTTCTGCCAGCAGACCTGCGAAAGGAGAAATGAAAAAGAAATGTAGACGAGCTTATCTTCCGGAGTACTACTAAAATATCTTATGGAAAAACGCAAGATAATCCTACTAAATGAAATGAATTCAATAAATGAATACGCTCAATTTACACTGTCAGTTACTGAATATCTTCTGTGATTAAGAATTATTGTGAGCTGGGTGGAAAAATCCCCTGTGACAGTTAAGTTTAGCTAGAAACTGAGAAAGCTTGAAACAGTGTATGAATAATATCTAAGGATCGAACCTAAACTCATTCTCAACAGTTACGTTTACGACCACTAGCTAAACAGACTTAATAGTCTGGCTTTTAATGATTATATTTCTTTGCCTCCCATCCTAAAAATAGCCTCACCACTTGACCACGGGGTCAGTTGGCAGACAGATGTAGCCCGGTGACCGAGCAGCAATGATAATAGCCCGCCACGAAATTGGCGTTACTTGGAGTTAACTTTAGATGTCAACTTAATTACATCAGCCGAGGTGAGATGTTTCTGGTTTAGGTTTTGTTAGGACTTGGGACGGCTAGCAGATGGTGCAACTTTAATTCTTTTGTAGATAGTGTGTTCCATCCACAGATCGTTATTAGGGTTCCGTACCCAAAGGGTCAAACGGGACCCTATTACTGAGACTTCGCTGTCCGTCTGTCACCAGGCTGTATCTCATGAACCGTGAAAGTTAGCCAGTTGAAATTTCTACAGATTATGTATTTCTATTGCCGCTATAACAAAAAATACTAAAAACAGAATAAATTCAATATTTAAGGGGGGCCTCCATAGAAAAAAAAAGTGTTCTTTTTTGCTCGTTTTTATATTTATATACAATGGTACGGAACCCTTCGTGCAACAGCCTCGTATAGTAAGCATTACAGAGTAAAAATGCAAACCGATAGTAGGATATTGTACTAAATTAGCACATACAAGTACATATAGTTACTAGTATTAGTACCAATTAAGTTCAAGTTCATACAGTTCGTTGGTGTATGAATTTGGATGGATAGAAAAGTATTTAATGTATAAATTGTGGTGTAGCGAAATACTCAGTAAGTTTAAAAAGCTTAATAATTCCCTCATTAACACATGACAACAAACCTGTAATTTTTCTACTTACTTATATGCTTAATAATTATTCAAACTAATCGCTAACTCCAGCTTATGCTTCAAGGAAATTACATGCTGCTCTTTGAAAAGGCCCCCAATCAAATCAGTACACATTATACAATTAAGTCCACACAAATTAAGTAGCTCACGTGTGCTCAACCTAACGTCCACCTAATTACCAGCTTTGTTGAACAATTATCACGTTATCAGTGTTATCACTAACCGTTGATGACTTTAACAGAGTTATTATAAGTTTTAACGTAAATTAGAACACTGGTATATTATCAAGTTATTATGATTGCTTACATCTTGTTAATTAAGATTTTGAGGTGTATAATGTACTAATTATGAGATAATTATGAACATAACTTCGCGTTGAAGGTATTGGGGTAAGCAGAGATAGGAGATAGGAAGAATTTATTGAACAACAACATTTTCTTAGACAGGTGATTTTTCTTTTGGGATTTCTTCCGCATGTCTTCTTTATGGGAGAAACTTTTGTTCCGCATATTTTCTTGGTAATGATGGCAATATTTTCTGGTTACTGTTAGTTTTAGCGGTTTTTTGGAAGCCTCTTATTCAGCAGTGGAACTATCAATCGTTCTATCAAAGTAGTACAGTTTACATATTTTTTTATTAATTCAGACCGATGAGAAAGATTACGCTATGGGAATAATCTTGGAATAAGTATGTTCTAATTACCATAAAACAAGCTTTTACTAGAAGTCAACATCTCTATTTGAATCCATATATGTATCTACCTAACTATCTGAAATGTAACAACTTCATTTAAATCCAAAGGGGTTTGGGTAAAAACGGCATGATTTTTTAAGTCTGCGGCCACTATTAAAAATAGGTCATTAGTAAGAACACAATAAGATATTAATTTTCTTCTATGAACAATTATTCCCCAAATGCATCGGAGCTGAGATATACAGGGTGAATTTTATTAGGTGTCATTATTATTATCTAATCGTTAGCAATAATTATCTTTTCATCACACTTGCACGTAAACAGTGTCATAACATACAGGCTAATGTCCCATATAAAACCCTAGGGCGGTAAGTAATTTTTTTTTAATTTACAGTACAGCATGATAGCACACAGGTCATGCAAGTTCAAGCAAGGAGTTTACACGCAATTGAAAAATTGTCTTAAAATGTTATCTAAACAGGAATTTCATTCAATCTCGCAACATGTTATTTAATTACTCAACTAATGTTCTAAAATCTAAATAATCGATAGTTTTTTGTATCAAAACGTCGTTTTTTTTTTATACTCCGTCATGGCTGTATAGCTAGGTAAGTATTTGCCTTTAACGTTTCTGAACAAAACATTTTTATAATCTGTGGTGTGTGGTGCAAACAGCCCACCATCCGCAAATCAGTTCACGTATTTCGTAATAATATGTGCTGAATTGTGTATATTCATGATTATTAACTCGCAAGTGTGATGAAAAACATTGTATGTTTCACGGGCGGTACGGGAATTACGAACCTCGACTCAGAAAGCCCTAAGTCTTCGACTTCGGGCTTCTACTAGAGCCTCGATCGTTATTCCTTACTTACCGCCCTTAATACACAATATACTATTGTGGCCGCTGTGAAAAAAAACGGGCCAAGTGCGAGTCTTAAGTCCCATATCTCAAAAACTACATATCAAATCTTATTCAAACCAATTTTCGTTGAAAGTTTTTTTTACGTTCTACATCCCCATATTTTTTTCAGAATTTTCATCCTCTTACTTTAGAAATTAGAGGGGGGGGACACACTTTTTACTACTTTGGAAGTGTCTATCTTTCAAAAGAGATTGACTTTGAATAAAAATGGTTTTAGGAACCTCAATGTCTCATGTATGGGAGGATATCCTTAACTATGTATATATTTTTTTAAATTTTGTACAAAAAAAATCATAATGCGGTTCACAGAATACATCTACCTACCAAGTTTCAGCTGTGTAGTCCTAATAGTTTCGGAATAAAGTGGCTGTGATACGGACGGACAGACAGACATGACGAATCTATAAGGGTTCCGTTTTTTGCCATTCGGCTACGGAACCCTAAAAATCATGCCACTGGTCCATACAAACTTACCCGATGCCCTTTGCATAAACAATCTCTTAATTCAGCAAAAAAAGCAAAACCATGAACCAGATTGCAATCACTGGGATGACAAATACAAAACCGAACTTAATCAACAAATTAACATAATCCCGCCATTAAATCATTAAGCCATTAACTAATAAATACTAACATTACAATACTGAGGTCATAGATTCGGAGGTCACTAACCCTGCGCGCACGCACGCTTGTCGACGCGTGTCAAATGATCTACATAAATATAAGAACCAACTTTATTTACCATCCCTGAAACCATGGACAGGGAAAATTGAACTTTGTGGTGGAGCTGATAAGAGAGGTATTGAAATTGATAGTGTGTACGAAGTGAGAAATAGGGTTGGCATTTTTTCAAAATGAGATGCCCACATCCGATTGTTTTTATTCAAAATGCTGGAAACATTTAATTGTGTATACGTAATGTTAGGAAATAGTTGAAATGCAGATTACACTGTTTTGTTCGTGTATCGTTTGGTTGCTACGCGGTTCGTGGTTCCGTGTCAGCAACCACGTTTTGGTCGATAACGAGATCAGATTTGATGTTAATAATGTTTTTTCGAGCGTTTCATTCGAGTTTTGTTGGTTTTTAAGTGGTTCCTCAACCGTAATGGCCTAAAAGTGATATTGACCGACAATTTGTTCAAACATTCTTTTTGTACGCAAGGTTTATTTCTGAATAATTTGGATACACGTATGTTGATAAGACGTGACAGCCCTGCTATTAGGGATGGGCATGACCTTAACTGTCATAACTTTGAGACGAGGTGCGAACGGCTGTCTACGTATTATTATAATACATATACCGCCTTCATATTCTGTTTAAATATTATTTCGCATTCTCTTTATAAAATGAGCAAAAGATTTTTCAGCTTAAACTATTATTTTTAAATCTTCAAAGAGCTCTCGTGTTATTAAAGCCTTCAAAGCCATTATCTGCCCTATTAACGTCAGGTGCATCCAAACTAGACTTTTATTTGATGAAGCTACTCGTTGTTACAGTCTATTATTTTAATAATACTACAATAAGCAATTTTGTTTCGCAATTCGCTTGAAAATTTTATGATCTCTCAGTCTCTATTTTTCTATCTTAACTTTTGAATATCGTATCGATTGACAATTAGATGTCACCACTGTCTATATAAAGCGCAGCATTCCAAAACAGTTCTTCTCTCCCTTGAAATCTATACAAAAATGTATGACCGTCATACAAAAGAATAAAAGCATTGCGTCACACTACAATATATCACGTGTGGATTATAAAAAGAAATGTATTACTCTTTCAATTTAAAATGTCCTATTCAGAGCTGACAACCCAAGATCGATGCATCACTATAAAATATGTGGCCTAATAACTTATGAGTGGCAAACTTTATGTTACTGACCGAAAAATTCAAAATCTTAACGGTTTAAAAGTAAAATTGTTTATGGCAACCGCATTTTGAAGTTTGTATTCTGAACGTTGAGTATTGCATAGATGTTCTCTGCAGTTAATACCGACTTTATGTAGAAGGGTTAAAGGTGGATTTTCGTTGTGTGTGTTTATGAAGTTTGTCCAAGTGTAGAGGTGACGAGGTAGGAAAATATTCGGCTTCAGAACATAGATGTCGAGTGATAGTGCGTGACAGATTTCAGGGTTGCCAGTTCGAAGAAGTTGTTTTTTATGAAAAACAACTTTTTTGCTATTTTAATGAATTAACATGACACAAGTTTTGACACTTTGATAAGGAAATAAAACTTGACTTTGTTTTTGTTGACAAGGTTTTTCTAATGCACGTTTTAAAATTTTGGATGATTGGATTTATTCTATAGGTAAGTCACTGACTTGTTTTGTATTCTTTGTTGTTGTTATATGAATATTTTATGATAGGTAGGTACACTAAAAGTACAGAAGTGAACCTATTGTGTACGATCGGGGGCAAATCCAAACTCCTCGGCTGATACTGAGTAATTCCTGATAGAAACCCTATAAATAACACTTTGGCAGTCTTGGAAATCGTACCCAGGACCATACGCTCAGCAGTAGCGTTTACAAACACTTGATCAACGAGGCAATGAAAATAAAAAGATATACAAAATTGAAATACTTACTAGAAATAATATAGAAATAAGTGACATCAATGATGCATAATAATTAAGAGGCGACCCTAGACGATACATGGTGTTTATTTCGCTGCGCTGACGCATCTGTGAGTCACGACCTGTTTAGGTAAACCGGGCGAATGCGCGTATTACTCTACTACGCCGTTCGGTACGCGGGCGTAGTACTACGAGTACGACTAATTAGTTAGGTTATATTTTTGGATATGAAGATGAGATTTGATGCGTGAGTCATGCTTGAGAATGGGTGTCATCGGTTGAGAATGCTCTTAAACGTTGTGTGGCTACGTACTATTTAAACTCTCGTGTATGTTCAATATGGAAACAAAGGCCACGCAAAATCCTGTCTTAAATTTATAAAATAGTACTTTACAGTACCTAATTAAATCAACGACAAAATTAATTTCGTTTCAAGTGTTTCAGCGATATAAAGTATCAAAAATTACAAAATGAAACAGTATAATAATTATAAATATTTTGATTTCTTATCTTTATTAGATACTAGCCGTCCCCCTAACTTCGTCTGCGTCAAATTTTCCCCGTTTTCGCAACATTTTTCATTGCTGCTCCGCTCCTATAGGTCGTAGCGTGATGATATATAGCCTATGTCCTTCCCCAGGTTGAAAGATCCGATCAGCCGTTTAGTCGTGAAAAGGTAACAAACAAACAAACATAC
The DNA here is from genome assembly GCA_963082945.1 of Cerastis leucographa. Lineage (NCBI taxonomy): Eukaryota > Metazoa > Arthropoda > Insecta > Lepidoptera > Noctuidae > Cerastis > Cerastis leucographa. The sequence goes on along the minus strand of OY720362.1, from coordinate 19,495,917 downwards.
AAACTAACAAACAGAGTGACATTCGCATTTATAATATTAGTATGGATCTTTTACATATCTTTTTCTTTTCCTAGTGTGTTTCTTGTAGTAGCCAGATACTTTTTAAAACATAATAAATTTAAAAAAATCTTATGTTCCTCTACTCGTGTGCCCGGTCACATCTCGCTTGCAAGCCGTCCGCATCAGTTGTGTAATAGTGACAGATCTGCTCCTCAACTACAGCCAACACGTGGACTCGGTTTCTATGTACTTACACTGTGTACGCTAATAAGTTCATATTGTTTTATTAATATTATAACGTCTACGTAAACAGAAGTTGTTGAAACATCAAGTTGAAGGTTGTCACTGACTTCGTAAGATTCGTGTACATTTAAGTGAGGTCTTTAAAGTGTCATTGTCATCTTCTTCTTTATCTTGTGATTAGTAGGTACCTAACCTGATGTTAGAGTTTTTATGCCGCCCATTGGCCTCTGACTTGACTTTACATGCCGTCGAGAATTATCTCTCAGGCATGCAAGTTTCCTCATGATGTTTATCATGATAGCGAGGACCGCGTGGCTAAATAATAACAGCCGCACGGGTCGATCTTTAAGGTTAAGCCGTACTTGCCAAGGTTGGCCCTTGAATGGGTGACCATAATTACACACCGAGTTTCCTCCGTGCCTCGGAAAGCACATTAAGCCGTTGGTCCCGGCTGTCATTTGTAGATCTTTGACAGTCGTTACGAGTAGTCAGGAGCCAAAAGTCTGACACCAGTCTCACTAAGGGGTATCATATTACCAAGTTACTAGGGTTGTGGAGGTCAGATAGGCAGTCGCTCCATATAAAATGCTGGTACTCGGCTGCATCCGTTTAGACTGGAAGCCGACCCCAAGATAGTTTGGGAAAAAGGCTAGGCAGACGATGTTTATCATGATAGCATAATGTTCCCAGTGCTGGGACGCAGGCCTTACTCTATGTGGGATAGGCTGTAAGGGCCTAAGTACTCGTTGGTAGATTTCACTTAAAGCTGTTTTTTCTTATAATACAGTGGAAACACATTTCAAAATGTCCTGTCTCTACCGATTTAATTATATTATAATTGCACGACTATAGACGAGTATTGTACTTAGGAGCCCACGCTCGGAGGTCGCGCTGTAACGATCACTGAACCAAAAAGACCAACACGAAAGCTCTCAGTCTCAATGTCGCTGTAGTAATTAGAAATACTGACAGTTCCCGCTATGGTGATATTGCAGGCGGCGGTATATGTTAGGGAACATTTAAACGAATATAGGAAACGTGGCGATAGGCATGACTACTGTACTCGTGGTAGAAATAAATTAGCTGGTTTCCCACACACCCTATCTAAGTCTGGAAAGTTGATACATATAATGGGTCCAGCGGTATACAACCGTCTACCAGATGATATTTTGAGTTCGACGTCTGACAATGGTTTCAAACGTAAACTAAAAGGCTGGCTAACCGAACACGCATTATATGACCTAAAAGAATGGTTTTAGGTATTTGAATTGATAATGTTTATTTTTTGTTGACAACGATTGGTCTATATTGTTATTATATTTCTCGAGTAGTTATTAATTTATTATAATTTGTATTTTCATTCTAATTTGTATTTTAATTATTATATTTGTATTGTATGCTCCTTTAATGATTTGTGCTGTTATTGTATTTTTATTGCTAAACTTGACATGTAATTTTGATAATTATTAATAAATAAACTAAACTAAACTAATTCAGTTCATCTGTAACAATTTTATGATTTTTAGTACTCACTAATACCATCATCTGCCTAGCCTTTTCCCAAACTATCTTGGGGTCGGCTTCCAGTCTAAACGGATGCAGCCGAGTACCAGCATTTTATATGGAGCGACTGCCTATCTGACCTCCACAACCCTAGTAACTTGGTAATATGATACCCCTTAGTGAGACTGGTGTCAGACTTTTGGCTCCTGACTACTCGTAACGACTGTCAAAGATCTACAAATGACAGCCGGGACCAACGGCTTAACGTGCTTTCCGAGGCACGAAGGAAACTCGTTATGTAATTATGGTCACCCATCCATGGCCCAACCTCGGCAAGCACGGCTTAACCTTAAAAATCGACCCGCGCGGCTGTTAATATTTAGCCACGAGCTCCTCAACTCACTAATACCACGGCCCTAAAATTAGTGAATGCTGTCGCTAAGTATTGGGAAACCACAAAAAAATAAACGAAGTGTTTATTCACACTACCTAAGATACGCTAAAACAGATGCAGTTATAATTTTAGCCCTGCATAGCTTTTATTTATTACTCTAGTTATTTACCCTGAAAGCTTGCCTGTGTTTGAACCTATCTACATAGTCTACAAGTATCTAGCTAGCTTTACGATGATTGGGTAAGCAGATAAGTACTTCTCTGTCAGATGTGACTAGATAATATCACATTTTATGCGGGCCATTAAAATGCTATAAAAAGTATCCAAGTGTAAAATGTACCAAGTTTTTTCTTTGCTAATTTATGTAAGTGTAAATAAAACCGAGAACACCTTTTTTCCGTACATTTTTATGTAGTTATCCTTCTAACTCTAAATCATTCCTTAATTCACATTTTCATTAACAAGTGCGAAGTTTTAAACTGTGGTTACATTATCGTTTGACGTAAAAACTTAACTAGAACTAGAAGATTCCTTAGTAACTATTAATTTTAGTCGCAACTGTCTTTTGACCGCGGCTTCGCTCGCGATATGTTCGGAAATTATCCCACGGGAACATTTTAAATATAGCCTATGACACTCGGGTATGATATAGCTTTCCATTAGAGAAATAGTTTTTGGGAATCGGATCAGTAGGTCCAAAGATACAAGCTTTTATCCCATACTTTATAACATTATTAGTATGACTAGCTGTGCCCACGAATTCGTCCGCGAGGAGTTTAAGAAGTAGTCTTAATTACCCATTGTGAAATCAGCTATCTGCCAGTGAAAGCCTCGTCAAAATCAGTCCAGCAGTTTCAGAGATTAGCCGGGACAAACAGACTTACAGACAGACAAAAAATGTAATTTTAAAACTTTATCTTCGATAGCAATTTTCTTGCTAATAAGTATCGAAGGGTCAAAAAGTCAAATGTAGGTACTGCGTTAGCTGCCTACCGATTCCTTGAAAATATTTTGATTTTAGCTGTATACCTTAATTCTACAGTGTTACTACTACACTCCTGTGGACCTCTACATGCTACTCGTAAATATATTTCTAACGCCCACCTGCCCGTTGTTAGAGATTAACTATTGTAATAACGCATGTTACTTATATATAAATCATTACGTTATAATACTTTACGGGGTAGGCACACATCTAAGTGTCGAAATTTCTACTTGTCTAAGGTGATTGGTTAAGGCTTCAAGGGGTTCATAAGGCTCTAAGCGGTATAAAATATATATTCAGTGAAACTACAGCTGCAAATAAATAATGATCAAGATCTATAAGTATCTGCAACCACTATCTGCCAAAGCCCTCAGCTGATCATGTGAGATTCGCATCAAAGTGGATTACCAGATAGTTACATAGATACTGGTTGACGGACAGATGCAGGAAGGTCATATTTTATTCAAACTTAGATTTAAAATACTTTAACTTGTTTAGTATTATTTATAAGTGGCCCAAGAGTCTGACAACCAGTCTTACCAAGGCGTATCGTATTACTCAGTAGCTAACTGACTGGGTTGTGGAGGTCAAATAGGCAGTCGCTCCATGTTAGGAGGGGACTCTAGCCCGGAGGAATTTGAAGAAACTATTGCCGTCGCGCTGCTCCCGACCAAGTTCCCGTAAAGTGCGGAAGGGAACATCTGCAGCTCAGGCTGATTTTACCTACAAAAATCTTGACCAAAAGACGTTTTGTATTCCGCTGTTTTCTTCTTCAAAACTAAACTGATCTAAAAAAAATCTTATATCGAAATTAAGAGAAAAAGTATATCTATGCTTCTATTTTTATTTTTGTTAAAAACTTATCTGATTTGTCTGATAGTCGTCTGAACATGACGGTAAAAACGGCCTTTTTTGGGGTTTTTGGATTGTCACAATTCTTTGAGTGATTATTATTTGAAAAAAGGAAATGATAGGGGCATGTATTAATACGACATAGATTTTTTGGAAAAAAAATCATTGCTCTAGACGCATCTTCCACAAAGAAAACAGCGGAATACGTTTGTATGGAGAAAAGCCCACTAGAGTCCCCTCTTAAATACTGTCAGCTGCATCCGGTTAGACTGGAAGCCAACCCCAACATTATAGTTGGGAAAAGACTAGGCAGATGATGATAATGACTATTATTCTGGGCATTAATGCATAAAAAAATTCATCGAGTCCATAGATTTATATCTTCAAAATACCATAAATAGCAACCAAATCTGTCTATTCGTTCATCTAAACTTTTATTTATATTAAACAACTATCGATTTGCCTACAACACTGTTTCTTAACGGACAGGTGGTCACTATTTCTAGTGCATCTATTATCTACCTAGACTTCAAGCCATCGTTCCATGGTAATAAGCAGGTATTAGACACCGCCAGGTATAGTTAAGGATCTGTTTAGGACGAAAAAGTTCTAGAAAAGGCTGGGAGTATGTTTACGTTTATGATTTTATCCTTATTTAGTAAGTATTAGTTAGGTAGACTGCATGTTTTTAGTAACGTTTGCAAGGTGTGAGGAGTCAGGTTTTATTTTTAACTGTTTATAAAAAATATATGATGGAAACTGTACAAGATGCTATGTTCTGGAAAGTATCTATTTAAAAACTGCACAATATTTAATCTTTGTCGTAGATCTAACCTAGAAGATATTATGACAAATCACAGCTTTTAGTTTGATAAGACATGCTTAGCTATTTCTGACTTCACCGCTGTCCAAAAGTGCCTGTTAATTTTCCAAACATTTGGATTTTCCTAAAATTACTTTGTCATACCTATAGTATATGAATCTTTTCACCCAAATTCTACCCGGTGGGTGTGCAGACGTTGTCCTGCCACAGACCTCTGTAGTAAATTTACTCATTGCTTCGAATTTCTAGCTGTAACTGCCTCACACCTACCTACGTATAGTCACAGATAGGCCCACAACTCTGCTGACCCCAGTAACACGCAAGCGGGGCGGTCCTGAGAGACGCAAGAGCGATGGACTCATCGATCACAAATTGAAGGGCTCGCGCCTCCGTTCGCTTTCACACTCGGATTTGTAACGTGACTTTGGTTTGATGTGTTCAGATTGTGGGACTTAAATATTCATGTTGGAGTATATAGGGTGAATGGTAATTAGTGACCGATACCCCAAAGAAACATTTTTCCATACGAAATTCGGGGTTGCGAGCTGTGCGGGTGCTCTGCCTATCCCCACATTGGTACGATAGTAATGAGACAGAACGGCATCACTCAGCTTACAGCTGATAGGTCACAGGCGCACGCGCGCGCTTATTTCATATGGCTGTTGTGTTATTATATAAAAAAATGTTTCTTTGGTAAAGTTGTTTGTTATCATGAGTACAGCCACGTGTTTAAGTATCGGTCACTAATTACCAGTTATAGGGTGACTATATGATTTAGATGGGTTGCAGTGACCAATGAGTTTAAGACCTTCTTATTTTTTTCTTACATTGTCATCAAAATTATCATCCACAGCCCGACTTCACACAACTACTGGGTCTAGATCAAAATTTGCTTTTGCCAAACTCCACGATCCAGTGCCAGCTTCTTTCAGGTTTTAACCTACACTGTACCTATAATAAATGGGGAAAAAAATGTTTATCCTTGGTCTAGTGGTCGTAAGAGTTAAACCAAAGGATGAGACCCTAGGTTCAGATCCCAAATCTCGCTAAGTGTAATTGGATATTCCCGCCAAGAGCTTTTCAGTAGTACCTAGCCCATAATCTAGATTTTTTTGAACTTAAAAACACATCTGACATCTGGCTCACTTCTGCCTAAAGTTTCACCGATTAAAGACCTCATTTTATAATTATGTATACTCTAAAAGATCTCAGCATCAGTATTTTTTTTACGATCAATACCACAGAGTTTTTGTGATTCATCTCAAACATTTTAATGCCACGCTGATTTAATTATAATAATTAAAGACCAGCTGCTGATCAGATGGCGTGAAACTTGCTTCATTTACTGCAAGATGTACAATATGTTTGTGTAATTGTAATCCGAGGATCAAAGAGAAACACTGGCTCGTTCCCAACATGTGCGGGTTGTTATTGTAATAGAAAACTGATAGCATTATGGAGATTAATATTTTATAGTTTAATACAGAATTTGCTGGAAGAGTCCACATAATTATACTTTTTAGTCCAAGAACCTTCATTATCTTACTACCTTTGTCCCTATGTTACTCGAGGTCGGCGCAACTGGTATTTGTCTTTCATCCTCCTCTGTTATCTGTCAGCTATCATTTTCTCTGTTTTATTTCAAATAAATTCTCACACAATCCATTAATTGTTACCTTTGGTCTTTCTCTTAAAGTTTAGTTAAAGAAACTTATTCAGTAGAACGTAAATCTTGGCAAATCTTGGTTGACCGATCAAAAAATATGCACACGATTTATTCCTATTCTATCTATACATAAGTACGTACATTATATATACGTACGTATATATACAGGGTGTAACGGAAAGGGTATATACATCCTTAAGGGTGTGCTACAGACCATCAAACTGAACATGTTTCTCAACATAATTTTTTTTTGCAGCAAAAAAAAATATCAGCTGCCTATACATTTGGGTCGAATAAGTATTGTAATTTGCAATTGAAATTGGGCAATGGAGAGAGCTATGCTCGGAGTTTCCTTGCGTGATCAAATCAGAAATGAGGACATCCGCAAGAGAACCAAGGTTACCGACGTAGCCCGAAGAATTGCCAAACTTAAGTGGCAGTGGGCAGGGCACATTGCTCGCAGAACAGATGGCCGATGGGGCCGAAAAGTTCTGGAATGGCGACCGCGAACCGGGAGACGATGCGTTGGAAGGCCTCCCACTAGGTGGACCGATGACCTGGTGAAGGTTGCGGGGATCCGCTGGATGCGTGTCGCACGGGACCGGTCAATCTGGCGACACTTGGGGGAGGCCTATGTCCAGCAGTGGACGTCTTTCGGCTGAAATGATGATGATGATGAGGTATTGTAATTTTCTATGGGGGAGCAGATTTTTTTTTGCTGAAAAACATGTTTTATGATGCGAAACATGTTCAGTTTGATGGTCTGTAGCACACCCTTAAGGATGTATATACCCTTTCCGTTACACCCTGTATAAAAATCAATTGCTGTTCGTTAGTCTCGCTAAAACTCGAGAACGGCTGGGCCCATTTAGCTGATCTTGGTTTTAAAATATTTGTCGTAGTCCAGGGAAGGTTTAAAAGGTAGGGTAGGGTATGGTAGGTAGGCAGGAAAAAGTGCATTGCAACGCATGCACATACATGGGTATAGCTAGTTTACAATAAATAAATAATGTCAACTGCAGTTGTGCTCCGGCTCAATTAATCTAGAAAAAAATGACAGGATCACAATGCATTGTGCCTGCTTTTAACCAAAGAGTTAGGCAGAGGTGTTCCTATACTGTGGAGTAGACCTACACCATCATTTCGCCAGTTAGTTTATGTTCCATCCAATAGGGAATTCCCTAAAATCTGGGGCCAATGAAAATTCCTAATGGCAAAACCCAAAAACACTCTGCCAGAATTGTAAATCAAACCCAGGAGCTCATACCTAGCAGAAGCACGATCCAAGTTTCTAAAATATATAAAACTGCAAAACTTAACCCCCCAATCTGAACAACCAAACACGATGCCCAGTACGCAACCCTCAATAATGATCCCGACATTTCTATTCAAGGGAGGCGATATTAATAAGCTGGTCCTTCGTACCCCCGCCGGCGTATCGCACAATACTTAACATGTAATGCTCCATCCCTTCGAACCAAGATTAAGGCCTATTTTATTTTAAATCGCTTTTTGAAGAAGGTCTATTACATGTGAAATTGAAAGAATATCGATTTGTTTGAAGCTTTTGTGATTATAAATATTGTTTGGGACTTGGTGAATAAGCTCTTGGTTGTGTTAAGAACTGAAGATAATTGGATGCTTAGTGGATAGTCATTTGTTATTTTTCATATTCTACTTGCAACCTGCCCCTGCTTTACATGGCTGCAAATGTGCTATGGTCAGTTTTGGTGACATGTAAAATCATGGAGATTTTTGTGCTACACGTTAAATATCTATAGATACACACATAAGCCTACTGGAATACATTTCTAATTGATTGTGAAGACTGCATCAAAATCCGTTGAGTATTTTAGAAGAACAACGCAGTGACAGACAAGACAGAAACAAAAATCTATTCAACAGATACCAACAAAGCTACCATATAGAAATATTGATGCTTATAGATTATATCGTCACCTAAAACTACCACGGAGTATTATCTAATGCCCTCAGTTGACAGAAACAGTGTTATTGTTTAATAACAACATCGTATATATGATATACGCTTTACAAACAGCGAAAATGGCGGCACAGGCGTAACATAAACACCCTGTATATGCCCCATCAATGTTATGCCAAAATATCCCATCTCCATAAATGGTATTTGGGTAGGTAATGTCATAATAACCTTGAATGACAATATTTAGATATTGCTATAAGTTTAGAAATATGCCTTTCCTTAGCTAAACAAGCATGTTTGCTTACTGCCGATATCATAGTACTACCAATGTGCATTTGCATTTATAATAGGTATGTAAATATGTGTTTCGAACTATATTTTGGTTCAGAAAGAAATTTCTTACCGATTCAATTAGGCAGAAACTTCTAAAGGATAAACTGCAGTGGTATAAAACTGGTCTTAGGTGAATAACTTGCACCAAAACATTGGTTTTCATTATGGTCGCTACCACCTTCCAACAAAGGTGATTTAAAAATACATCTTCAACCCTCTCGAACACAAAATTCCAAAACACCTACAATTTTCAACTCTTTACAACAGCGAACAACCTAATTCAAAGCATGATTAATTTTTCGGGGTGTATCTTAAAAATTTAGGGGTAGTTAAATCATAACTCAGGTTTAATTGCCCCATATTTCACGGGGCACAATAGTGGGTCTGACGGCAAATGACTGTAGGCCTGAAGCCCCAGCCACACAATACTGTCTCAGAAACAATTAGAAGATTTAGGTAGATGATTTTACAACGGAATTTATGAATGTATTGGATTTGGTTTACGTGGAGTTTTGTTTTGAACTCGGTTTGCATTGATGGGGTTTTTGAAACTTGAATTTTCAGCCGAATTTTTGGGTCGAAATAAAGATTTTGTCCGAAAAAAATAAATTTCATATAACCTGTAACTTCTATCAAGTACTGTAATCAAATAATGATAGCAGGCCGTTTTATCAAGCTATAGACATAGGTAATATAATTTTTCACTGTAAGGGGTGGGTCGAGTTCTATAGAATTGTGCCCATGGTCCTTATCAGAGCTTCCAAAAACACAAGGCAGTAACTACACTTACCCACCCCGTCCTCGGATATTTTGGCAAAATCTCGAAATTCCTGAAACGACCTATTATTGTGTAAGATATTTTAGGTCAAATCTTGAAAGACGAAAATGTAAGGATCGAAGGTCGAAGGGAATCAGGGCCGATCTATCACGATCAAATTGGCGCGCACTGTGAGAGGCTTGGACCTTTACAAATAACGTGCTTATTCATGTAAGCACCTAGTTACTGAAAAAAGTAAAAGGAAAGGTCCTAGAAACCTAACGTATTACCTTTTGAGGTCACAGAGACCTTAGCCGCGTTCACGATTAGGTTTTGTTTGAGACCCTGCAGATTTGAATAAAAATGTTGTTAAGATGACATACTAAATTGGTTTTCTGTTGGCCGAATTGAAACTTATTTGGTAATTGTTTTAAAAACTGTCGATTTACCAAATAATATTTTTAATATCCAACGCTTTGATATTGACTGGCGTGCAGATTTAATATTCCAATACTAGGAACCGCAAATGAAAAACTGCTACCAAATCTAAAATCAAAACCTAATTACGCGAAAAATCAATTAATCCAACAGGAAATTATCTAATCTCTCTAATGTTGATCATATTGCGGGGTAGTACGATAATTAATTATTAATTTAACGCGTTTAAACTGTTTTATACACAGTTCGACATCAAAATAAACAGAGATATAGGGATAGCGGATTAATCGATACGCCCCGGTATTATTGGTAGCGGAAAAGCGGAAATCAGTGATTGCCGACCCGTGGCAATATCCGCTTAGTACAGCTTTTATCCGCCGCGCCTCTGTAGGCATTGGGCCTACAACTGGGTGTTCTACCCTACTATTTTATTTATAGATATCGCTCAGTAATTAGGATGAAGCTTTGCTGCCGGCTTTATTTGCGCTCGTGTTTGAAATGGCGCTGATATGAAAATATATTGGAGTTCAGTGCTTTATGTGCGATTTGCTGAATGCTTTATTAATTCATTTCGATTGGCAGTTATTTATTTATTTATACAGATTTTTGCTGCTCTTACAGTTTGCACCAAAACGTGCATTAAGCCAACAACATAACATTAACCAAATAATTTTGTTCAATAATTAAACTTTAATGCTAGGCATAAACATTTGTAAACCAGTTGTAGTGAACTGTATCTTTACTAATATTATAAAGCTGAAGAGTATGTTTGTTTGTTTGCTTGAACGCACTAATCTCAGGAACTGCAGATCCGATTTCAAAAATCTTTCGATCTTTCAGTGTTATAGGCTATATATCATCACGCTACGACTAATAGAAGCGGAGCAGCAATGAAAAATGTTGCCAAAACGGGGAAAATCTGACGCAGACGAGTTGCGCTGGACAGCTAGTGAAAGATGACGTCTAATAGAAAAGCATGGAAAAGAAGACATGCTGCGCGGTGTCGACCTTAAACAAATTAGGATAGCAGTAATAAAGAGTTATAGAATCAGGTACTTTAAGTGTGCCATTTCCTGTCCGAGTTTTTATAAAATAATAATAACCTATGTTTTCTTTTAAAGACTGATTCCGATTCCTACTCGACGTTACCCCAGTTCTTATAAACCCGGTTCTATCAAAACTGTAGCGTTAGCCAATCACCATATTTTAACACAATGTCGAACAGGTTACTATTTATTATTCGACGATAACTAAGCAATAATATGTATTAAACGTTAGAGCCTTTAAGCAACCGTTATCACTTGAGTTATTAAGTTCAGAGATCAACTGCAGTAGCCGATTCAGACTCGTTTCTAAATCTCCAGTCTGACACAGAGTAGCAAGTGAATGGAGTGACAAGGTACAGAAGAATAAATTTAGCGGAATAACGAAGCGATGCCACATCTACTGTACTGTTCTTGTGTAACTCCACCTGCATTTTAAAGGATCTGAATGAAGCCTCAGCTAACGCCGATGACGTCGATGAACGCTGATCGTGGACATGGCAAAAGGAGTATGTAAGGAGCAGGTGGCGTTCTGTGGTTTCTACCTGCCCCATGGGAAAAGGCGTCAGTTTATTTTAGCATTTAATAAAAATTACAGGTATACAGAAGACGGCTTGTTTAAAAATACGTGATGTGTTTTCTTAAACGTTTTTCAAATGGAAAAAAAAACGTTTAAGAAAACGTTTTTGGCTTTTACTTTGGCCAGAGGCTAAGTATTGCCATACAACGTTGCAATACCGCCAGTCTGTTGGGGAAATGTGTCCAACAGAGAGCTGGCAGCGTTGAGGGAGAGTTTTTTGATGCCCTTTTATAGTTTATTGTTATTTAATTTATTAGCTTTTAATCGTTGTTAGTAGTAGTTAGTTCCCTTTTTAAAAGCAGTGTCCCTAAAACCTCCATGAATTCACTACTCCACCCAACCTTAAAGCATAAATAGTATCAAAAGGTTCTCGCTATCGACACAGAGGTACAGACAGACGTGTAACTATTGAGTTATTTATTATAAGCGAGCTAGATCGTCTAGATAGCCGCCACCTGCCCTAGGCTGAAGTTACGCCTTGTTGAGGCGCAATTACACATGGTGTCGAATAGTCATTACGTTTAAAATAAACTGAAGGAAATTAAACAAGATATAAAACGCTTTTTAAATTTAATATTTTTCGCGTTAACTTGTTTATCGATTTAATAATATATTATTAATACATTGCAGATTGTTAACTCACTAAATGAAGATTGTTGACTTATTAAATTAGAGAGTTATTAAAATAAATAGTGCTTTGGAATTTAATAAGGCGGTTGTTAATTTTTAAGATAGCTGAATTAAATCTTTATAATTAACATTAAACTCTCACCACTGTGATTCTAAGGGAGTGCGCCAACATTTCGCTCGATACGTCCCATGTAATAGAATCCGAGCCTATTGCCATCAACCGGGCAGGAATCTAAACTTTATTAAGTTACTGAAATCTGTAGACTTTTAAGCCATAAAACTATTAGATAACTATTATTCCACAATCTGTTACATCATTCCGATATTTTAAGTACTCGTTACATCAAGGACGAACCATGCCATATGTCATTTGAAACAGAACACCCAGTGACAAGGCCAGATTATACTGAGATTGGACGCCATTACATCATAAGTTAAAAAAATAAACATTACATCACGCCTGTAATTCTCGAAGGGTAAGCAGAGATGAATGAGAGCAGCGGTGACCCAGTGGTGGCAGCCCCGACTTACGAGCAGTAAGCCATGGGTTCGAACCCAGGCAGGCGCATTACTTTGTGTTATTTATTTCATCACCGCTGCTCTCAATAACGGTGAAGGAAAACATCGTGAGGAAACCGGCATGTCGTAGAACTAAAAATTTGAATACATGTGACATCTACCAACCCGCACTGGGCCCGCGTGGTGCTTTACAGCCCACTCCCTCTCATAGAGAGGAGGCCTGTGTCCCAGCAGTGGGAACATTATAGGCTTAAGATGATGAAGCAGAGATGTATTTAAATAGTACACCCACATTTCGCCAGTTGTGTTGTTATCGACGAACCTATTGCCAAGAATCGGGTACAAATCCAGACTCAGCGACTGCTACTGACTGGGAATCAAACCCAAGACATCATGCTCAGCAGTCGCGTTCATAACCGCTAAACCAACATGACACACACAAACATTTGTTCCAATTTTTTTACTCAAATGTAATGGAACCTTTATATCCATTGGAATAACTTCACAGGCTGCAGCATCAACTCTATGCCCACGCATTAAGGTAAACATTTACTTGATTATATAATTTTATACATACATAGTTGAGTTATTAAACAATTTCTCTTTAAACTAGTAAACATGATGTTGAGTACACAAATACATTATGGCTTTTACATTTCATTTTATTTATTTTTTGAATAAAATATGTACGTTTAATATTCAAATGTAACGGATAGTTTGTTTCCATAGATAAGGTATTTAGACATCATGTTTTATATGTTGGTCTATTTTACTACCTAAAAAGAAAAGGGGGCCTGCGTTAATTAAATTAGAATGGCAATAGTTTTATCTTTATCACAAATGTTAAGATGTATAAAAATAAATGCGAATTGCATTTTGTCTCCAGGGCAGGTGGCGTATTAAGTATAAGGTACTTGTTAAAGTTTCTTTTTGTTATTTATTGTGTGTTTTAGTCAATTATAATAACATGGATTACGGAGTACCTACTAACAAATGTATGAGTAATCAACCTGAATTAAAGATAGATAAATAAACTAAACTTTTTTTATTGTCATGAACACATAACTGGTGAAATAGTAAGTACACCTCAGATAATAAGAAGCAAGCCACAGAGAAACTCGTTTACGAAGTTCTACAATTTTTCACTTTTATTTTTATTGTAAGCTATTTTTTTGTTAATCGGAAAGTTCCCTCTCACAATCGACAGATTTCTAAAGAAATAGTATCTATATCCTTATCTCACAACAACTGCCTTATCACACCTCAGCTTCCCCCAAGTTCCCCTTAAAGGGGCCACTATCCCCATCCCCCATACGATACAATACCTTCAAACAGGGGACATTTGTGGGCCACTGTGTGGACGTGACCGGCCCACCGTCAACGTATCCCAAGAAGCCTTCCCTGTCCTTTAAAACGACTAAAATGGAACTACCTGGGTAGACAGGGAAAGTGGAGGACGTTTTTCAGGTGTGATTCTTTTGTTTTTTTTTTTTTAAATATTGTAGAAAAAGACACTGAGAAAGAATTTTTAAAAAGTAATCAATCGTTACAACACGGTTTTTTTTTTCATAAAAACCGTAGCTTTAAAAGTTTTTAAACTGACAAGGTCAATAACACAATCAATAACACTTGAAACCGATGCTTTGTTTTGATGTTCTTACCTTTCTCACCATATAAATTAACTTATTTTGAAGATCGAATCATGTGAGTTTATGTTGTCATTCTATTAATTGACTGCACTAGATCATTGTAAGAACCCAATTTTACAAATGTAGGTACAAACTTTGTATCAATAGTTTTCTTTCTTTAACACTTTCAATTAAGCTGATCACCTGTCACCGTTATCATGTAACAGTTCTTTAACTTTCAATCCAATTTTATCTATATTTATGAACCGTATAACAACTTTTATCAATGACATTTATAGACCCAATTCCATAATCTGGCATACAATAACAATTAAAACATCGTAAACTTAAGTAAGTTCCTGTGATTGACATTCTCACTTAATTCCAAAATTAACATAGAAATGATGAAGCCCTAAACTATCGCTATCATCAAACGTAGCTAACCAAACTACTACAGTCACCGTTAAACAGTTGTTAAACTAACTATCGCGTAACCTCGTTACAGTAAACAGTATAAAAAATAACCTAATCTGGTTAACTCTGACAAAACAGCTAAGGGCTTTGACCCTAAGCGAAGAGATGTGGGGTAAGCGGGACAGTTGTCGGCCGTGATTTGTTTTTAATTAAGTTTCGCTTTGAAGTTAGTTTGGGTTTCATTTGTGATTAAATATGGTGAGTGATTTATGATTGCGTTCACAGATTAGATTTGTGTACGAGTATGCGAGATAGGGTTTGATAATGAAGGGTCATGAGATCTCAATATCTGGCAAAGTAATTTGTAATTACGAGATGATTTTGCAAGTAACAATATTACAAGTGTTATTTTTTTGTAAAAAATTATCTTTCTAAAAGTACTTATAATTGTTTTTTGGTATCGTACAACCATATATTTCTACTCTATTCCCTGGATCGAGATAATTGGAAGTCATGGGAAGAGGCCTTTGCCCAGCAGTGGAATGACGCAGGATAGCAGTATCAGTATCCTTCGGTTAAATACAAAATAAAACCGATATACTTCAATCTCAATTTTAATAACAAGCACACTCATTCCTTCACTTATCTTGGAATTACCATAAAAAAATAGTATCTCATAATAGGTGTCGTCACCCTCCGAACATATTCGACCTATTTTCGGTAAGCCACATGTCTCAGATTACTGAACGAGTATAAAAGAGAAAAAAATGAGATTGTTAGTAACAGCGACACGTAACTACTACTAACATATTGTTAGTAGTTAATTTGTTTGTCTGTATGTAAACACGTAAACAGAGTATCGTGTTTATGGGGAAGGTTCGTGTTAGCGCGAAAGTAAATATGCTAAGGACGGTAGTTGGTACTCCCACCCTATAAGCTTTTATGTCTTTTTACACGAGATTTTCTTCGATATAGTAGACGGTTAATTTTTAAGTTCTTCAAGTTTTGTTAATGAACGCTGTTAAAAACTAGTTTTAGAACCGATAGTGATCGTTTAACTTTGCTAGGAATAGAAATTATGATTTTAAGATTTTGTGCTGGTTCTTTTCGTTGACATTTTCCTGGTTAAAGTTCTTACGGCTATAACAATGAACTTTCTTCAAGAATGGATCCTGAGAAGGAAGCCAGTTGCCTGAAAACATAAAGTTTAAAAAATCGACGTTGTATGAAAGTTTCAGAACATAATTTTCTTAAACAACTTGATGACAGGTTTGTTGTAGACATCTTTATAATTAAATCTCTTGTTCACTGGCCAGATAATCATAAAGTAAAAGATACAAGAGACTTTTAAAAGTTGTAAAAGAAAAAAGATAACATGATACACACAACAAGCACACCCATTTTGCCGCTAAGCAGTATTGCCGCTTTATAGTTCGAAAGACTACAGGCATAATTACCAAAGTTTAAACTTGATGTAACGTAACTTAATATCATCACGCCTCTATACAGTGGTGATTACTCCTTGAGGGGTTCAGCAGAGGTGCATTTAATAGAAGACCCACATTTCAACAGTTATGTTTTGTTAAGTCCCATGTAATCGTGGGCGAGCCTATTGCCATCAACCTGGCACAAATGAAGATAACGGAATCTTCATTTGTGCCAGGTTGATGGCTGCTACTGAGCTTTGAAAAGACCCAATAACACTTTTCCTGGAATCGAACTCAGGACCTCATGCTGGGCAACTTAAACATGATCTCAAAGGTCAAAAATGCATTGGAATTGCAACGTCCTTGGTGTTTCAGGTGCGTATGGGAAGAAGGATCTCTCTTCTAAAAACATATAACAAAGCCTTGGTAGGCCATAATCAATAAGTAATTTCATGTGTTTTAGACCGAAATCTATAAATTATTACTAAACACTTTGGTCGAGCGTTATTTTCATCATTGTCACAATTATGTCGTACTTTTTTTTACGGATGGGAAATCATCAAATGACTTCTCCCGCTCTGGGCGGAGCGGAAGGGAGTGTTAGACTTGTACTGACTAAAACCCATCCATGTTCCTTCTTAGCCCTTTGTATTCCAGGGCCACAGTATCTCTTTCCAACAGTTCCGCAGCCCTGGTAGGGTATAAAATGGCCTTGCTTTGTATTGATTTGCAATACAATAAGAGCTCCGCATAAACTGGTTTGTTTGGTCGCCGTGTGTAAAAGATAGAAATGGAACATCAACGTACAAGTTAAGTTACGTTTATAGATTTCGGTTATAGGGCGTTCATACGAAACTAGGTATAGGTTATATATTTTTACCTGTAAAATATACAAATCGGAGGCAGGTAACGACTGACCGTTCAAGGTATAAAGTAAATGACTCAATATTACGGAAAGTGTTGAGTTGTACGGTCAGCAAAACTGTAGGTTTCCGATTTAATAAGTTCCTAAGCTTTTTTTCTGAGATCTGAAAATTTGTGGCCCATAGGCCAGATTTTTAACTTAGCTTTGTGACCATTTTGAAATAAAATAAAAGCCCATATTAAATCAAAGCTGCTGGATTTTCAACACGCGGCTCAGTGGAAAATTCGAAGATTTTATTTACAGCAAGTAAAGACGCCATTTACTGTCAAATTCAAATTCTTTATTGCGAAGTAAGTAGGTAGGTTCGTATAACATATGTAGTTGCCTGTTAAGGCATTGCAATTTAAATGGTTTTTAAGTATATAAAACAAAAATTAAAAAAAAAAATACATTACTACATATTTACCTACTACAAAGGCGTAATTGTAAGGTATACTTTTACCATGGATTATTATATAAAGAAGTGATAGCCTAGTCGTATGACTCTCAGGCTACTAAGTCATAGGTCTCCAGTTCGAACCCAAGACACGCACCTCTGTTTTTACACATGCATGTGCATATTATTATTGTATAATTATTACTTGCTTCGGTGAAGTAAAACATCGTGTGGAAACCAGCCTTCCTGACATATATTTCTCGATGGCATATAAACCCAAGTCAGAGGGCCATGGGCGGCATAAGAACAAAAACAAAGACCATGGATTTAGTACATAATTTTGGTTATCTTTCATACCGTACACAATCTGTTTGAAGTAATGTTTATATTCTTCTTTCTTACGTATAAGGAATCAGAAAACCGTTTCTTCTATCGCTCCTAGCTTGTACGTAAGTAGGGTCATTAATAAGTTGATAAATGTGGTATAATTCCGCGGGTCGAGCTCGTCCCAGTCATCGCGCGCTATCGCACACCTCATCTTAACTGATTTTTAGCTTTGTCGACTTCAGGCCATGGAAATAACGGGTTGAGATTTTTCCCAGAGAAATAAGAAAGCCTGTGCTTTTGTGACATGATCAGCCGTTTGCGCTGATGAAAGCAAGGAAAAGAACGAAAAAGTATTTATTAGACACAACATCACAATTTTTAGGATTCGGTACCCAAAGAGTCAAACGGGACCCTATTACTGAGACTTCGCTGTCCGTCCGTCCGTCCGTCCGTCCGTCATATTGTGTGTAGTGATATTAGCCAGTTGAAATTTCTACTGATTATGTATTTCTGTTGCCGCTATACAACAAATACTAAAAACAGAATAAAATAAATATTTAAGGGGGCTCCCATACAAAAAAGTGTTTTATAAATAATGGTACGGAGCCCTTCGTGTGCGAGTCCGACTCGCACTTAGCCAATTTTTTCTGTTCTAATGGGATACAGGCCAAGTAAAAGAGCTAAGCCCTACATCTATCGTTGAGGAGTTCATGGATTAAAATCCAAATACCTATCGAAAAATCTCAAGTCTTTGTTTTTTTATTCTGGCGCAAACTGGTTTCAGGTATTAATTATAAATATCACGAATTTACACTTTCATTGAATTGAAAAGCGCATCAAAATTACCAAAGATGGCCTTCATCAAAATTGAAGGGCAATAATTATCAATGCCGATATTTTGCAAATAGTCAATATTACAAACGTACTCCCCAACAGTTTTATTATTTTACCTGTTTTAAAACAAATGCAACCGCTTTTTTATGAAAATTTGCGATATTCACATCTTTATAAAGAATACTGGCTGTAAAGATCTTACATAGTTCGGTTACTAGAGGTACATACTCTTATCATCAGATTCACAATGTTAGAAGCATTACTTTCAATAATTTAATTGTTTAAATGAACCCACATACGCACGTTTAACGCAATGTAATTAAAATTAAGCAAGAACGCCTGACAATTAAAATTAGCAATTCGCGTCAATGAGCGGATTCGCAGTTATTGTTGACACCTATTTTATTCTCGTTTGTTACACATATCTACATTCAAACCAGAATATTAATAATACTAATCACTATCAACAAGAAAAAAACATAATAAATTTACAAATCGCTATCTTCTTGGCCACACCGCTAAAGCCACAGGATTAATGACATCGCCTTCAAGCGTTCATTAATAATTTACGTTTTTATGCACATTGCGTGACGACTGGGACGTTTACCTTACTTTTAATTACACTAGCTGCTGCACGCGGCTCCGCCTGTGTTTTGCTTTAGATTGCTGTTGTGTTCTGTGCAATATAGTGGCATTATACCTACATTACCTACCTATTAGTAAGTAAAGTAAGGCGTATTAGTGTGTAACTCTGGTTTCCGATAAGCCATGTAATTTGTTAGAGTGTTTTAATATCCAAATTTTAAATACATTGCTTTATCACGGCAGATAGTTACTAATATAAGCAGAAACTTGACTGATGAGAAAGAAGATGAAAATTTGCTAATAGCTACAGGAGTTACATTTTTGTAATCGCCGAGTTTGACGAAGATGGACGATTTTTTTTGAGTTCTTTAATACAATGGCATGTCGTCTGACAGAGGAGAATGGAAGATGAAAACATGTTGCGCCGACCCCAAATAGAATGAGACAAGAGCTGGAAGATGATGGTGATGAATAGAACCTACAGACAACATTCTAGCAAAAACCTGATGCAGAGCATTTGCGGAAGCTTGAATAAGTCACAATTTCTTATTAGAAGGCATAGTGATCTGTGAGTGTATTGCAAGTAAATAAGAAAGTTTCGTCTCAAAGAGATCCGTAGCATTAAAAAGAGATAAGTAAGTAGGTAAAGGTATAGTAGTAAGTAAGTATAGGTTCGAACCCAGGCAGGCGCATTACTTTGTGTTTAGTAATTTATTTCATCACCGCTGCTCTCAAAAACGGTGAAGGAAAACATCGTGAGGAAACCAGCATGTCCTAGAACTAAAAATTCGAAGACATGTGACATCTACCAACCCGCACTGGGCCCGCGTGGTGGATTACAGCCCATTCCTTCTCATAGAGAGGAGGCCTGCATACTAAAACAAACTGACAAAACGGTTGTTACAATAAAATACTCGTATTACGAAAGCATAATTTATTTACGTTGACACATTCATATTCAGCTAGATTGTGTAAATATAAATAATAATAAATGTATAAAAGTAAGTGAAACACGCGAAACGAACCTAAATAACATAATCAAAACGGACTTGACAGTTCTAAATAATTACAGTGACATAATTAGGGTAGGAAACTTGGTGTATTTGTTTTTATTTATTTACTTTTCTTGGGTATTTTTTGGCCGACAGTCTACTAGGCATTTTTCAGTGACACGGTAAGTAAAGTATCGTAGTGACTACCTAGTTACTCAAAGACACTAAAATACTGGTATTTAATAATACAGCTGCATTCGGTTAAACTGGACTGGACTCGACCTCAAAACAGTTGGAAATTTGCTAGGCAGTTGATAACTAAGTCCCAGGTTAAAGTCTTACCAATGGGCATCATGCTACTTAGTAACTGGGTCAGACAGGCTGTCACTCTGTGTAAAATACTGGTATTCATCTGCACAAGACGGTTGGAAAACGCTGGGCAGACGATGACCATATGCCACATATAATGAATATGATTGATTGCTGATTTACGAAGTTGGAGAATCCTATTTAAAAAACAACATAACGGTCGTTAGCTTATGGGGTGATTAAAACTCTATGCCCATGGCCAAACAAAGCTAACTAAATACATTTAAAAACTGCGATATACTACACTACTATTGCATCGTAAAACTAAAAATAGTACTCACTCTTAGTTATAAAACTAACTACATACTAACAAATGTATTTTTAACTCCCAAACCGCAGCACAATACAAAACGAAACTTAACTATACACGAAAAGTTTCCACCAAAAAATACTTAGCCAGTAAGCTGTTACATATTTTTTTATTACATGAACATTTTAAAGTGTTTGCTAAGCCATTTTGTTAAATTAGAACCACACACCGCCTCATTAAAAATAAAATCTAATTACCAACATACTAATATATAATATAACTATCATAATAACTGTACTAAATGTATTGTTGAA
This sequence comes from Cerastis leucographa, assembly GCA_963082945.1. Classification (NCBI taxonomy): domain Eukaryota; kingdom Metazoa; phylum Arthropoda; class Insecta; order Lepidoptera; family Noctuidae; genus Cerastis; species Cerastis leucographa. The sequence goes on along the minus strand of OY720362.1, from coordinate 19,474,768 downwards.
ACTTATCATAATTTTTAATTGTTATAATTTTTCTGAATGGGCTAAGCAGGAAGCTAGGCCCGTTGGTATGGTATGGCTTTGTGCACCATGGTTTATGGTGCTTGATACCATCGGGAGGCGTGAAGAAGTTGTATTTTTATTAATTATGATGTTCGTGGTTTTAATTTATTGAAGGTGAGGTTTATACATCATGGAGGATCGGGTTTGTATGGGAATTGCTGCAACTTAATCTTGGATAGAATTTAACAAATTATGGAGATAACATAATTAACGTTAAAATTATTCAATTAAGTAGTTACTTAACAATTTTGCGTAATTAATACTTACACCAGCATCTATTAACAAGTCAAACTGATTACTTGAGTAAAGGTATTTTTTTTAAGATTTCTATTCTGTAGTTTAGCATTTTTTCAGAATTCTAACTTTGATAGTTCTACAATAAAAATAGTTTTAATGACTTTTACTCAAGTAAACACATTTCACGTTAGTTTTATTTTGTGTGCAATATCACATTTAAAACAAGTATATGAATAAAACTTCGTAGGAGTCTAAGGTCGACTGAGAGTTTATTGCCCATGGTTGAGTAAGCAGGACAGCATCTTTATGAGAAAGACTTATGTTCTATTTAGGTATTACAACACTAATAAACTTCAAACCAACAACTTCCAAAGCACTAAACTCATATTTCACATGCAACAACAACATCCAAGAAAGTGTGCTTCTATGCAGTAGTTCGCAAAACTACTGCATAGAAGCACTAAGTCGATGAGCATTCACAATGAGTGTACAGTTTTATACTTTGCAATGATACGATCGCGTGCGCTATGAAATATGTAAGGACTGAGTGTGTCGCGGTGTCCGGATGTAGGAAAGGATGGATATGGTAGAGTACTGATACAAAATAAACTTAATTTAATAATTATTATGGAAAATAAAATAGAACGTCACGCATGTATTCCCCGAAGGAACCTAATAGTACAGCCACATTCCGCCTTTATTTATTACTAGTTGTCCCACGCAACTTCGTCTGCGTCACATTTTCGCCGATTTGGCACCATTTTTCATTGCTGCTCCGCTCCTATTGGTCGTGGCGTGCTAATATATAGCGTATAGCCTTCCTCGATAAATGGATTATCTAACACTGAATAAATTTTTCAAATTGGACCAGTAATTCTTGAGATTAGCGCGTTCAAGCAAACAAACAAACAAACTCTTCAGCTTTATAATGTCAGTATAGATGTGAAGGTCTTATGGTCGGATATCAGTTTATTGTTATCAATCGGTTATAAATGGAATAATACGAATGGAAAAACTAAATAACACTTTCAACTTAAACTTCTTGTTCTCACACAGTCAATAAGAACGTACAACCAAAGATCTATCTTCTCTCCGGTTACAAAAAAATACTAAGAACGGAGAACGGACATTAAAAGAGCTGCCTTTTCCCGGAATTGAGTGAAGTTGATGGTTATAATAAGCGAAAAGATCTAACAATCACTATATTAGAGGTTGCCAGAAACTGACTGCACTAGGAAAACAGCACATACTTTGCCAAGGTCTGTTGTATGGACATTTTGGTCACTTCTTCGAACATTCTTGATAAAAGTGCTATTAGTCATCATGCATCAAACTTTCAGCTGGTGATGGTTTCATTCTAAGAATGTATTAACTCAATGCCATAGTAAAAAGGTTGCTTATAGAATATAATAAACTTTATTATACCTACACATAAATTAAAATTCACCCTTTTATTCATAAATTTGACATAAATGTTTTATAAAAATGAAAACGAGGCTTTTTCATATTTATTTTTATGTCAAAATCTGATTCGACAAAAGAGTTATACAACATTTGACTTTTATAATGATTTATCATCTGCCTAGCCTTTTCCCAAACTATCTTGGGGTTGGCTTCCAGTCTAACCGGATGCAGCTGAGTATTTTACATGAACTGACTGCCTATCTGACCTCCAACTGGGTAATACGATATATACCTCTTGGTAAGACTAGATATCAGAGTTTTTGCTTCTGACTACTTTTAACGACTGTCAAAGATCTACAAATGACAGCCGAGACCAACGGCTTAACGTGCTTTCCAAGGCACGGAGGAAACTCGGTATTTAATTATGGTCACACAAAACACAACTGTTTTACAATAATAATGTAATATCTATGGTTACAATGGCGGTCTTATTGCTGATAGCCATATCTTCCAGACAACCTTTGGATGGACTGCACGAACATACAATATAAACCCCCGTTTATATAGCTTATGTACCAAGTCAGTGGTATCAATTCCATCAAAGCTTTTACTGGAAACATCTGCTAACTTCATCATAATTAAAGAAAAACTCCAAACACACCTTCAATTAACTGTCATTAGTCCATTGAACTTTCCCCTCGACAGCACAACATCGTCCTAATACTAGTCTCCATGGATTAGCCAGGATTAAAATGTCAGCAAGAAGCCATTACAGCTCTATTCACAACTTTATCAAGTAATACGATAACAATTTGCCTTCATCAAGTAATTGGGCTTTAGTTCAATTTAAACTCGTTTGACATCAAGAATGTCTATCGAATTCCCCTGATGTGACATGTAATAGAGCTAAATAGAAATGTATAAAGAAGACGAGAGCTGGATGATTCTGTTAAGACGTAGTTATATTAACAGCCGCACTTATAGACGTCGATTAAGGTTAGTGAATCATTAACGGTGAGTAGGCTATGAAATATTGGCAGGTGATGGAATAGGTAATTTGCTGAATACAAGTATGTACAGTTTATGTACTGAAATTGTACCTACTATTGAGCATTAAGGTCCCGGATTCGATTTCCTGGTTGGGTAAAGTGTAGTTGAGTTTTTCATCAGGAATTTCTTAGTAGAAGCAACGGAGTTTGATTTTGTGCCCGGTAGATGGCAATAGGCTCGCCCCCAATTACAGGGACTAAAACATAATTGTGTGAAATGTAAATTTACTATTTGGTTCACCTCTGCCTACCACTTAAAGGATTACAGGTGTGATGTTATGTTATTTTTGTTTCTTCTGCGTTGTTGGAGTGAGTCAAATTTACTTTGCTAATTATAATAAATCTTCTGAATAGGGGATCGGACTGGTGGTAAAGAAAAAGACATTCTATTTTGTCCCTCAGACAGGTAATACAAAAATATTAGACACGTATTTTTTGTTTTATCAAAAAATTACTTAGTTAGAACTCATTAAAGTTGGAGAGTGGGGGCTTACTACGTCACAAGTAGGTATAAAACTTAACTACATATGACGTCATGCGCCATTTCAACTCAATATATCTCCGTAATTTTATGACCACGAGAAAAAAGAAAAAATACGTGTCCAATACTTTTCAATAAACTACCCGACGGACAAAGAAAAAAAAAATAGGATTATCCCCTATTGCCCTACTTACATCAAATTTTTGTCAGTATCACATTTCTGCGATGAGCCAATATAATGCTTTATTAACAGTAATCATGTAGTTATCAATACGAATGTAAACAGGCCCAAAAGGAATCATTTTAATTATGCTACTGAGAATTTCCGAATGTCAAAATTACACACGTAATAATTGAGCATTAATTTCCGATATTTAATCCAATCATATAAGACTCATTGAAATGAAATGAGATTTTAATGTAAGATGAAACGAATGAAATGAGGTTCGTTAAAATCATTTCAATTTTAATCTTATTATTTGGTCCCGAAAATAATAATTATGAGGACTTCATGTATATTTTGAAGGCAATCAAGTGAATGGCTGCAATTTTCATAATTATCATCTGAAAATGTATCAGTAGTCTCAATTAACAGGACTCATAGTGGCAAATGTAATGAAGAATAATGTCATAATAGACAAGTTAGACTCCTCAAGACATTATTTTTTGGCAAGTATTAATTTGGTTATATTTGGGGTTCAATTAATGAACCCCAAATAACCATTTCATTTCTTAACGTACATATATGGATAAACGTTGTAAATTCCTAGATGCGTTTTTTTTTTTGCTTTATCTTTTTATACGTTTTGTAGTAAGCAACGACTTATTGTCGGGCCTACGATGTCCTCCCATCTTAAGTACTTACGAACGCTGTAACATTCAAATTAATATTGCACAACCAAATGATAACCAAAAGAGTAACCCAGGAGTTTCTTGCCGGTTCTTCTCCATAGGAAACGACTAACTCGAACCGTGCACATTTTGGCGACGTTTTATAAGTGCCCATGTAGGCCTATTAATTAAAGATTTTCTTTTTTTTCGTTTTGATTTTGAATTGTACATTTTTTTTCCTACACAGGCAAAACTGCACCACACCTATCGTCAATGGCCGGCTTTATAAATCTAAGTAGCGAGCATAGTAATAGATTCCCTTCTCAAGACACAATTTCTTAGCGTAACAGAATATCTTTTCTTAAGAATTTTACGACGTGCCCGAGATAGTAAACAGCTGATTCTTGTCACTTTTTTGTTGTTGCTCCCAGATAGGCGTGGCAGGTAACATTCTACTACAAGACTTACTAGCGTATTATGTTTGTACGAACATTTCACAGCCTTAACCTACCTCGTCATGATATACAAGGTGTTGTTTTGCATCCTCGTCAAATTCAAGGAGGTAACTATACCTATGCTAATGATTCTCGTCCCGAATCAATAATAAAATGCGTAGACAATTTTTATTTTTTCTTATTTACCGAAATCGGTAAGTGCGAACCACCCGTGTTATAAACGCGGGCCGTCTGATTCTCGCCTTATAACTGCGCTTCCACACATACAAACAATTTGAAACGCTTATTCGATAATTTCTTATTCCCTAAACCACGATAAGGGGGTTATTCTGAAATACTGACAAACACAAACAACCAAAAATCTCAGCGTTTTTTAATAATTAACTAGGTACCCTATTTTTAATTGATAATTGATGTCTTTTGTGACAACCTCCTGAATTTTGACGAGGTTGCAAAACAACACCTTGTATAACATGAAAATGGTAAGTTGTTCTTAGGAGTACATATGCATTGTAATTTTCGAATCCCAAGCTGGTCTTATGGGGGATCTCAGAATTCAGGCAATAACTGGCACCTGCCTCATCATGATCTGCCTAGCCTTTTCTCAACTATGTTGGTGTCGGCTTCCAGTCTAAAGATGCAGCGGAATATCAGTATTTTACATAGAGTGACTGCCTGTCTGACGTCCACAACCCAGTTTGTACTGGGTAATACGATACCCTTTGGTAAGACTGGTTGTCAGACTTACGGGACCCTGACTACCTATAATGTGATGATCACTCAACAAATGACAGCCGGAACCAACCACTGGTACCCACGTATTAATTTAAAAACCAGACAACCAAAAACAGACGAATGTCAATCAGTTTCAAAGCATTTTAGATTTTTACAAATATCTACCTATAACAGGATTTAAAAGTATACATATAAGTTTTACCTTAATAGTTGTTGCTGATTGATAGTTACTTTGTTTATATGTCCTCTGTGCATTCGTATTTTGACTATTCGTAGTTCTTTCTTTTTTGCATAGAAGTGGAACTTGCTTGCTCCTCATATGTTCCCACTACATCACAGTAAGGTCAGTTATTTCGCGCAGCCGCACTTGGCTGAACTTCACGCTTCATCGTCGGGTGCGGGGCAACCGAACAGGTACCCGAAATCACTATGCCTCGGACGTACTGTGCGAGGCATAGTGATTAGTACGTTGTAGCTTGTAGAACATTCACAGAGGGCATGAAAACGAAAAAAATGGTACACTGTCATGGATCAAGTTGGTGTTCTGTTATTATTGTTGAGATTTTTGGTATTTTTTAAGTTTTGTTTAACTGAATTGCGGTGGCAGTTTTGATCAACCTATAATCATCAAAATGAATAAGGCACGTGCAACATTGATAAGCCTACGTTCAATATAACCCGTGTACACCGTAGGTATACTTGTGGAGGTTGTAAAAACCCATAAGTATTTGAATGTTCACCAGTGAAGTTCATCATCATCTACAGCATGACTTCACCCACTGCTGGGTATGGGCCTCTCTTTGTTTATGCCATTTTGTGCCAAGCTGCTCAATCAAGGAGCTTTTTCCGATACTAAGAATGACTGCGGTGCGGGTTTAGTTTCTTGAAGTCAGATTAATCCTGAAATCAAATGTAGAATTGCGATAAAAAAGTATCCACCCTTACACCAAAGATTCGGGGTGTCAATTTTATCTTTGAAGTAAATAATTCTTTAGCTGCGTTGAGCGATTTTAAGTAGGGGAAAATCTTTGGGCTCGTGCTCGTTTGCTCGTGACGTATTGCACCAGACTAGAGACGCGTTTAAAAATAATTAAAAAAAAACACAGTTATTGCATTATTTTAGTTTTTACTTCTGCAGGCAGTAATTATGACTGCCTGTTTTTTTTCTTATTAATTCAGCTCAATATCTACATAGTACATAATTGTTAGTCACTTTCTCTAACACTTAGGTACATAAATTGATGCCATTTCTATCTAAAAACGACTATTATCATTCGAACACAAAAACGTCCCATCTGCCTCCTACTCTATGCCCTTACCAGCGGATGCACAAAAGCGGGCCCGTCAAACTGGTTCCCACTTTTTTTGCCCCTACGTCCTCGGACCCAAGCACACTTGCCCACGCGTGTGTGCGTGCACGCGGGCGGGTGTGCATGTGTGCGTGATCAGCTGATGGCAACAGCTGTAGTGTGATCAATCGGTTTCAATGCGTAATGTCGGTATGCGGGGAAATGCTGAGGTATGCCCAAGGGAACGGAAGGATTGATGGAATTTGGATGTCTAATTGATGTTGTGGTCGTTTTGGTAAGAGATAGTGTGAAATTTTTAGTTCGTTGGATTTTAGAGAACTTTAAAGTACCTTGCATGGAGGATAAAAAGGTTTAAAAAGGTTATCTGTTGTAAAGTATGAGAAAACCACACAACTTATTATGTTTACGAAAGTTTTTATGACAGTGCCATTATCAGTGTTACCAACCTTGCTGATGGGGAGACTGGCTAGTTCGTAAGGATAATCTTGATTTGGTGTTTTATTTCACTAGTTGATTATCATCTTCCTAGCCATTTCCCTATTGCATTGGTTGATATTCTACAAGAAAAATAAGACTGCTTACTGTACACTGGCTATTTCCAAAAAAAAAAATAAGCTCCCACTTCGTGCAAATTATGCAATCCTAACTTTTATTCTCACACAATTATTTTATATGAGGCAGTTGGGCGCAATATTACCGAAGTTATTACCCTTATTATAAAGGCTAACAGTATTGCCACCATCAAGTAGTAATAACTCTTTTACGACTAACGAATGAACAGTTTAGGAGTTTGTTCCAGGAACCAGGTTTGAGGTACCAGGCGGATATAACGAGCCACTGAGCCAGGTGTTCTCTGCATTTGAAACTCGGCTTGGAGTGGTACAGTTACGTCATAGCTACTAGCATACACTTATTTAACAATGACATGTTTTACATAGGTAGTGCAAACTAGGCTTGACTTGTCATTTTTGTAAATCTGGCTGGTTTAAGTAACTAAGTAATCGTATGAAATGGGTAAACTGGATGGAGACTTTAACATTCTAAGTGGTTCATTTTATTGACGTTGTTGAACCAAGCAGTGACTCAGTCAATATATTAATCAAAGCTTGAGTACATGCTAGGCCTACATTTAGCACTAGATACTAATATTAAATGTTATGGTAAAGTAGTTTCAGTTAAGCTAATAAGTTATTAAATTAAATAAGTACTCCTTTCAATTCTAATCCTTTTATTAATTACGGCTCTTATAAATTTTATCATTTCATTAATAAACAAAAATACTTTCCTTATCTTCGCAATAGATGGCGCTACTTTACGTACATTTTATTTTTTAAAGTAAACTAATGTACTTTCAAGTTTACAGATTAGCTTAGAGTGTAAATAATAGTAAGATTTTTGCTATTTTATTGTTCAAAAATACGAATGTTATCAATTGCAATGACTTTTACAAGTTAGGGAGCAGGTGATGGTTTCTACAAACGCCTGCACAGCGAAAGGTGAAATGTATTCAAATAAAATATTGCATGTAACTGAATAGCTTGAATTAATACACGATTAATTTTATTACTTTGAAAAAACGGTGTCGTAAGTTTTATAAAGTAAAATGTGTAAACCTTAACTGTTTAAAGGGTTAACTTTATACTTTAAGTTATGATTATAAGGATAAAACAAGCATTTCGTTTTACAGCATTTACAGATGTTCATGAAATATTAAGAAAGGTTTTCTTATGGGTGGCCAACTGGTCAGTAATAAATGTCTTCTTAATTTACTTGTAATATGGTGAATGTCAAAAATACAAGTTTATTTCTGGCTAAATACTATTAAATGGTATTTACTGCCAGTTATGCTTTTATAGTTACTATACTTAGTATTTCTTTAACAGATTCATCAATCAGTTTATTGGAAAAATACCGAAGTTTGAATTCAAAAGTGCTAAAACGTAGTTTAAACGTTTTAGTGTAAATGACTTAAGGAATCTGAAGGTCTTTCAATTTTTGGAGGACACGGTGGAGCACACCGTGGAGCTCTGCCCCGCTTGGGCTGAGCACCGCCGTGTCCTCGTAGCGGCGATTGGCGGCGGCGACCTCTCGCGTCCGGCCCTGGTTCAATCCATGGTCCGGAGCGAGAGGGAATGGGATGCCGTCGCCTCCTTCTGCGAAGCAGTCATGCTAGCGAAGGAGGTGGCGGAACGTGAGAGGGAGAGAACCTCACGTCCCAGCCGCCGCGGGAGACACCCCGGGCGTCGGGGGGCAACCAGTGGCCCCCGGCCACCGTAGGCGCGAGCCTGTGGACGGTGAGTAATGGGCTAGCTCACCGTCCGTCCGTCTCATGACGACAGGCGTGTCGACGGCGCGTACGTGTTCCACGAGCGCCTCAAGGAGATGTCAGCAAACCAGAAGGGGTCCGAAAGGGCCGATGCCTGCCAGGGCTGCGGGTTGTTCGAAAGAGATACCGCGGCCCTGGAACACAAAGGGCGAAGAAGGAACATGGGTGGGTTTTAGTCAGTACAAGTCTGACACTCCCTCCCGCTCCGCCCAGAGCGGGAGAAGTCATATGATGATTTCCCATCCGGAAAAAAAAAAAAAAATGTCTTTCAATTTAGGTTTTTTCTTATTGATATTATATCAGCATGAACGATTGATTGAATACTGCTGACCAATCACAGCTTACGTGAGATTGGTCCAGACATTAAAAAAAAAAATAACGTAACATTTATTTATTCTCAGGCAACTTATGCTCATACATGCCATACAGACTAACATTTAAATCGTAAAAAAAATATGTGTTATTTATGTAATAACTTAATTTTACATATTTTTTTTGTTGTTATTAAAGACAGTATAGGAGACAGTCTCATTGGTCTAATTTTCACAAGCGTACCTACTGCTTAATATGAGGTATTTGGTTCCCGGTCGGTTAAAGTGGTATTAAGGTTCCCCACTAGGAATTTATCAGAATATCAGTCCAGAATTGTGCTGGCAATAAGCTCTCCCCTTATTACTTTTTTTTTTTTTTTTTTCTAACACATTATCGACTAATCCATAATGTGTTAGTAAAAACGACTTAAAAAAACTATCTTACATAAAATATTAAACAATTACTTGAAAAATTAAAAAAGTACTCTATTTTTTTTTTTAAATACACAGAAAAAAAAGTTAATAAAAAAACTTTACTTTACTTAGAAGTTCAATGTTACGGTAGTTACATTGAAATAGGTGTACTATTGGGAAGGTACACGTACACCTCTGCTCCACCCATCTCGGATAACAGGCACGATGTTATGTTATGTGTTTTTACTAAGCTTTCAGAAATGATAAATCTATCGCGATAAACAACAATTTAACTAACGTACCTGTGTTAGTTAATATTACAAACATTATTTTATCAAGCTTTCCCACTAAAACCTCGAAAAGCTTTGACAGCAAAAGCTTAGTATTCTGTGGCGGTCAGGCGGTTAAGTACACTAAACTATAAGTTAGTTCTACTAACTCCATCTAACTAGAGCTTATTTACATTCAGGTATTTCAGTATTTTGAGCACTAAATAAATACCAGTGGTGATTTTGTTCCAAAATTAAGCGAATATGACAAGTATTTGGAGAAAATGACAGCTAACAGCTGATATCTAAGCTCTCTATGTCACCATGTGACTCAACTTAGGAAGGCCTACCAACAGTGATGATGACGATGTTAGGAATTAACAGTGTGGGTTTATAACTATTTTAAAAGTGATAAAATCGTGTCTGATTGGTAAGTTACTTTTATTTTAGCTACACACAATTCTGTTTTAATTAAACCAATCAATATGGAGAAGAAGTCGCTTTCATCTAAAGAGCAACCAGGAAATCATATTAAAATAACTGTACAAACTATAATTATGAACTTAATCGCTCTGTTATTATCTTTTATTCATTTCCTCACTGGACGAAGATACGACGACAGAAAAGTATTGGCTACTGTTACGTAGTCCTGCATTCCTAGTACTCCTATTGAATGTAGTTCGAAATGACTGAACGTCACACATCACTCAGGTCACAATTTAAAAATCGAATGCATTCGTGCACCTTGCCTCCCGGCGAGCTTTACAAAAAGGGAACAGTTTGACGGCGCACAAATAAACTGCCCCATCTCTTTCTGACACATTTGAACTTTCAATATAACATGCTGGGTCTGTCTCTGTTACTCTACCCTATATCTCTTGTACTTTTTTCGAAACCGTCTCATTACTATACGAGCTAACACACACTAGCTCAGTTGTGTTGTGTAACCACAGGGTGTTTGTTTATTTGTGTTGTGTTGGTGTGTATGTGTGGGTAGTCAGCTGAGTAAATCCTTGAAGCAACACGTGTGTTGTGTGTGTGCGTTGTTTAGGTGCCGAAGTGTACAGGATGTAATTTTAGATGATTTTCATAAGATCTTTGAGCTTTTGAAGTTTGGGCATTTAAAAGGCATTTGTTTGCGGTTATCCTAATAATAATCTTGTAGTTCCGTTCACAAAATCTCGCTGAGAAAATATGAGTTGAAAGTTATCGTAATGAAAGTCCTTTTATAAAAGTCAAAATATTTTTGTCATAACTAGGTTGATATAAACTAAACTTTGACCTGAACTACGAGGTGTGAACGGAGCGTTCACAAAACCGACGTGTCAACCAAGCATTCTGCACATCAAACTAAATAACTATACGCAAATAAGTCGTTTCCCAGCAATATGTTTTTGCTGGGAAACGACTTAGGTAGGAGTCAATGTAACGGACTCAAAACTTTGTGCTGATGGATGCATTACATAGTAAAAAAAGTTGGAACTTTGACCCCAAACTTTGTAACTGGACGGTTTCCCAGATATGGTCTAGAATAAAAAATATCGCAATGATGAGGAGAACTACGTGTTTAACGTGTCTTTCGGCTTCGTTGAGGTTTAACATCCATTATATTAAAGCGAAAGCTTGTTTAGTTGATAGGGTACTGTATTAGGATAATATAAATACAATACGTTTGTTTTCACTAGTTTCGATTCATTAGTTCGATCGTCGAACTAGTGAGAATTTTTCTTCTAATTTGTTCGACTTTCAAACAATGGTTACACTTAATTATTAATTGGATTCCTTTGATGTCTAAAATGTCTTGTGTAATTGACATTTCGTTTACCTACACGTCTATTTATTATAACTTCGCGTGACATAATTATTGACGGGGCTCATTGGATTACAATTTACAAAGAAAATAATTGACTGTTCAAATAAATAACTTAACATTTAAAATGTTACTTCGTTTTTCGTGTTGAGCCAATTACTCTTTATTTTATTACTCTTACTCTTTATCAATCATCATAATAAAGTGTGTAAATGCTCTTTGCTCAACTTGAGCATTGTTATAAACGGTTACTTGAGTCCCAGTACCTGTCATAATCACTTAATTATGTGCTGGGCAATTTATAGCTACGCAATAACTGAAATATTTAGTTTTATAGTAATAACGGATCACTTTTTCGTGAATTTTACCTGAACTCGGCAACTGGGTGTAGATCTGGATCTGAGTATTCAAACTATGTTCCACCTTGCACCCAGGGTGTTGTGCCCTAAAACACGCAGACACAGTGACCTCCACGCTACCACTGAAGAGAACACCGTGTTGACGAAGTTCTAGGCCAACAAAGTTGTCGTGACACGTAGAAGTGTACTGTACCTACGCTTCTATAGGACGGTCTGTTATATAAAAATTATTCCAGCCCACTCCAGGGCAAAAGCCTCTCCTCATAAATACAAGGCACGACCATTTGATCACCGTGGTCGGCTATGCTGAACGTTATAGGATCAACATGGACAAAACTAACTTAAGTTACAGTTAAAGAGCATTTATTACCACTAAATGGAAAATAAGAAACCTAAGTAACATTATTATAAAAAAATATCCAGTCCACTGTAGAGCGACTACAATTACATTCAAATAACTCACTTATCTATATCGGCATATTTCTAGGGAATTTTAAAATAAAAAAAGTCCCACAAGATGTCCTTGAAGTCATATGGGCTGAGCCGCCGCGCCGGCGCAACAGCTGATGTTACCTGACACTGACGTCACGCACACCAACACAACGCACCCACACAGGAGGGGGTGGGGAGGGTGTATGTGTGAACCAGAAACCAGATAATTTTCGAAGAATAGTTTAAATAATACGAGGTAGGGAGTTGCAGAAGGTTCGATTCTGGTTTTCTGTTTTATGTTAGATAATAGAGTAAGCCAGGTTTGTAAAAGGATTGATTTTCCAGGGACCGCTAAATGTTCTTTAATATCGAAAATGTACGAAGTTTTTTTTTTATTTCACCTGGCTTCGACTACGTGTGAACTTATTTTCTAGAGTGCATTTTTAGGGTTCCGTACCCAAAGGGTCAAAGGGGGGTCCCGTTATTACTGAGACTTCGCTGTCCATCCGGCCGACCGTCTGTCACCAGGCTGTATCTCATGAACCGTGATAGTTAGCCAGTTGAAATTTCTACAGATTATGTATTTCTGTTGCCATTATAACAACAAATACTAAAAACTGAATAAATTAAATATTTAAGGGGGCTCCCATACAAAAAAATGATTTTTATAAATAATGGTACGGAACCCTTCGTGCGCGAGTCCGACTCGCACTTGGCCGGTTTTTTTTTGTCCCAAGTCGTGTTTTGTACTAATGTTTAACCTCTCCAGCCCCGTGGTTCCCATATGGGAACGCCGAACAATTCGGTTGAGCCCCGAGGTTCCCATATGGGAACGCCTCGTACAAGCAAACTTAAACCCTTATCGTACGTACAGTAAGGGTCTAATTCGTTTGTAAAAATTTACGTCTCTGGCCAACTAGAGTTCGATTAAAATGAAACCAAACATACCAACCTAACAACTGCACAAAATTATTAAAAAAATAAAGAAACGCGTCTTTGTCGACTGTCAAAATGAGTCATGGCGGCCAGTGTGGAACGGTGGTGTTTTGTTTTGGAATGCAGTGAAATTTTTGTGTTTTGTGTTGTTAAACTTTGGTAAGTAAATGTATAGTATGTTATAAGTGTATAATGTAACTTTTTAGATAGTCATTTGCTGGAAAAAATATCTAAAAATTATGTTTTTGACCCAAAAATTTCTCCAAAAATTCCTTTGTTGTGAAGTTCGTCAGTCGAAATTGAAAATATGAATTTGACTCTTTTACAATGAAATATGGTCTTGGAAACATTAGTAATAAGCGAAAAAATAGTGATAATTCATAATTTCATGCATTCGAGGCATATTTATTCATATTTATTGATATTTCAAGTATTTTCATGCATTGAACTGCGCAGTTAGAAAATGGCCGATTCTAATAAGACGTTTGAATTGGAATCTTGCAAGAATAATTTATGTAGGACTCCTAAAAAACACTGTCATTAGATTACTTGTATATTTGTTATGTTAGATCTAAAGTTTCGTGTAAATTGATTCAGTAGTTTTACCAAAAAAAAACAAACTACGACAACAGTATGTTTGCGGCGAGCTCTCTGAATTCTATGCGATGTTTATAATTCTCAAGTAGTTATAAAACAGTTGTTTATATTGTAATACATGGTCTCGTTAATCAAGAACCCGAAACTGTTTACCGCTTGAGATAAGAGCTAATAGAACTCGCGCGATAAGCTTTTTATGAGCGCAGGATACTTGACACGCTCGATGACGTCATTGTGAGGCCGGCTGGGTGTTTTACCGTTTAGCCGCAAGGTTGGAGAGGTTAAGTATCTTCTTATGTGTTTAATGTTCATACAAAAGTCCAAAGTGATATTTCTGTTCGTTTCTTTTAGTGCATTAGGGTAGAGTGGGCCTGTGTGTGTGGGGGAGCTTTAACAGATAACTTTGAAGAATAGTTTAATAGTATTCGGATGTGATCTAGGAGCTTAGGAAACTTGTGTTTAGCTTCAGACTTAAGAACTTGAAAATGTGTTTGTTACAACGACAAATAATATAATAAAAATATGTTACGAAATTACAATTGGAGATCACTCATTATTATTTTTGTAGCCATTCATTTATTACATCGAATACACTGAGGGGTTCCACTTAAATACTGCTCAAAGTTAAGAAATCTTCTGCTGAACCCCGCATTCTGAACCTTACTATGATAAATAAATAAAAACTTCAGTATATACCATAATCTTGGAAATGTAATCTAAAATAAGAAACGTTTATCAAAAAACCCCCCCAGTATTTTCAACATATCCCCAAAACAGTTCCAATGAATTGTGTTTTGTCACAACCATAAACACAATTCTCACAAACAGTAATACAATTTAACTTCAACATAATTGAAACATAATTTTTTCTCATCACAAAAAGTGTCAATACCATAAAGTTTCTATTGAAGCCAATAACGAGGATGTACAAAATAATTGCTATAGATTAATCACCCAATAGGGACCCACGAACTGGGAGAAACAGTAATCAGTCAAAATGTACCTACAATAAGCCAACTGCAGGATGACGCGACGTTTTCTCTTCAAAACTTAAATATTTTGTCAAAAATACTGTATGGATGAATACTAGGGAATTTATTTCTGTGTTTGTTACAATTGGGATGTAAAAAATAATGTCAGCTGCTGGTTCATTTGTTAAAGTTAAGTTAGAAGGGGTTGAAGTCACATTAACTGTTTCATTTTGCACGTCATTTGTTTGTTTCAATTGGGGTGGAAATTAAAATAGACTGTGCTTTGGCAATTAATCTCACATAATGTATATGCCCTGTTCTTCAACGATTTAGCTGATTTTGGTTTTGAAATGTTTGTCGTTGTCCAGGGAAGGTTTAAAAGGGAAGAAAAGTAGGGTAGGATAGGTGGGGTAGATAGGTAGGTAGGTAGGTAGGTAGGTAGGTAGGTAGGTAGGTAGGGTAGGGTAGGGTAGGGTAGGGTAGGGTAGGTAGGAAAAAGTGCATTGCAACACATGCCGGGTACAGCTGTGTTTAATTATAATTGTAATAGTGCGCTTTTATCAAGACAGCTTCTAGGTGTAGTTAAGTGTAAATAAAAACGGCCATAAAACTTTTATAATTGTAATATGTTCATACTAAAACGATTTCGTAGTAGGTATACTAATTTTACTTGATATATTGCCCCGAAAAAACATTTAACTTACTCTCCGTGATGACGACACTCATGAATAACTAAGTGAGGTGTAGTAAAGAAACACCGTGGAGCTCTGCCCCGCTTGGGCTGAGCACCGCCGTGTCCTCGTAGCGGCGATTGGCGGCGGCGACCTCTCGCGTCCGGCCCTGGTTCAATCCATGGTCCGGAGCGAGAGGGAATGGGATGCCGTCGCCTCCTTCTGCGAAGCAGTCATGCTAGCGAAGGAGGTGGCGGAACGTGAGAGGGAGAGAACCTCACGTCCCAGCCGCCGCGGGAGACGCCCCGGGCGTCGGGGGGCAACCAGTGGCCCCCGGCCACCGTAGGCGCGAGCCTGTGGACGGTGAGTAATGGGCTAGCTCACCGTCCGTCCGTCTCATGACGACAGGCCGTGTCGACGGCGCGTACGTGTTCCACGCGCGCCTCAAGGAGATGTCAGCAAACCGGATGGGGCCCAAGAGGGCCGATGCCTGCCAGGGCTGCGGGTTGTTCGAAAGAGATACCGCGGCCCTGGAACAAAAAGGGCGAAGAAGGAACATGGGTGGGTTTTAGTCAGTACAAGTCTGACACTCCCTCCCGCTCCGCCCAGAGCGGGAGAAGTCATTTGATGATTTCCCATCCAGAAAAAAAAAAAAAAAAAAAAAGGTGTAGTAAAGAATCCATATATCCTACCTTCCATACCTATCAACAAAGTTTCACAATCTAACAGCAACATTATGCCACTTCATCAATAAACTATCAGCATCATCATTATCGTGTCGTATTCCCAAGTGGCTCGGTTTCCACCGTATCACCGCGTATCACCACATGCGTCTCAAGACGATTGCTTTCTGACTTCCGCAACACAACTAGCTATACCGGTGTATTTGCATGTTTGAAAAAATTGCAGCCATTCACTTGATTGCCTTCAAAATATACATGAAGTCCTCATAATTATTATTATCGGGACCAAATAATAAGATTAAAATTGAAATGATTTTAACGAACCTCATTTCATTCGTTTCATCTTACATTAAAATCTCATTTCATTTCAATGGGTCTTATATGATTGGATTAAATATCGGAAATTAATGCCCAATTATTACGTGTGTAAATTTGACATTCGGAAATTCTCAGTCGCATAAGTAAAATAATTTATTTTGGGCCTGTTTACATTCGTATTGATAACTACATGATTACTGTTAATAAAGCATTTATTTTGGCTCATCATAGAAATGTGATACCTACACTAAGAAACATTTGATATAAGTAAGGCAATTCAGAAGATTTATTATAATTAGCAAAGTAAATTTGGCTCACTCCAACAACGCAGAAGAAACAAAAAATTGGTTGCCTGTAAAGTCGGTATACGGGCGAAAGTTTTACGTGACAACGACTTTGAGTGGTAAAATAATTTTAATGTGAATATTCATTCGTATAGTAGGAAGAAGGATGAAATAATAGTAACAATTTAAAACATTTATTTATACAAAGAATTATATTTAAAACATTAATTTATACAAAGAATCTCGCACTGAATTACATATTAACAAAATTTTATTTTTACCTTTA
Source organism: Cerastis leucographa (assembly GCA_963082945.1). Classification (NCBI taxonomy): domain Eukaryota; kingdom Metazoa; phylum Arthropoda; class Insecta; order Lepidoptera; family Noctuidae; genus Cerastis; species Cerastis leucographa. The sequence goes on along the minus strand of OY720362.1, from coordinate 19,457,539 downwards.
CACATACATACGTATTTATATACAAATATACATATATAGAGGCACGCGTCCCTTCCACTCGGGCATGGTTAGCCCGCCTAAGAGCGAGAGAGACAGACATAAAAAGTGAAAGGCACGCGTGCCTCTCACTCGCTCTCATTGTGAGCGCATAACGTGAGCGGAGCGTAACGCAGTTTCTTGAAGTGTCACCCGGCAAACCAATTTATAAGACGTTGTCACGTCAAAAAGCAGCAAATCTATAACATTGGTTTTTGTTCCTGTTGTTGTTAGCCTATTACCACCAAACGCGCGCAAATCCACACTCCGGGCTGCTACTGAGAAACTCTTGATGAATAACCCAATAACACTTTGCCCGGCCTAGAACTCGAACCCAGGAAGCAAGACTTCGTGATCGGCAGTAACATTTGCAACCACTGGACCAACGAAGCAGTATATAGCAAATGCTAGGACTTGAATTGGTAGATACGAAAGAAGTACAAAATTCAATAGAATTATCCTTAGAAATAAAAACAAAATCTTCCTTATAGTACATTCAAAAAGATAATGTGATCAGCTGACAGACCTCAATTTCTAAATACAATGTTCGTAGAACCCCATACAACGCTTATACCATGAATAACGTAGCAGAACATGCAAAAGAAACTTTAAGATGTATTGCAAAAAAAGCTCAAGACGTTTATGAACAAACTTCCAACATAAAGCAGAAGAGACAGGTAGGCTTTTTTTATAGAGGAGCGATTGAAAAACTTGGTAATGGATTGTGAACTTTAAGAACAAGGAATAAGGGCGATGTGTTATAAAGAAGGTAACTTACCCTTTGGAATTAGTAGACATAATTGAACCTCAATATTATGCAGTTCTTACATTTACATGCAAAGTTAAGAAAACATACTCAAAGGAATAAGAAACAACGAAATGTTACAAATAAACGTACATATATTTAGAAAGATAAGTACAGCTATAGCAGTGTAGCGACATAGATCTGTTCTCAAATAATTATTGTAAAGCAAAATCGTATTTCACCAGCGAGCGTCTCCAAAGTTGTATTAAACTAGCTTCAAAATACTATCTAAATCCTACATAGATTTCTAGCTTTCGAGAGAGATCCAAACACGCATAGACCATAGATAGTATAGACACACAACTATACATAAATGCAGACAAGAGTTTCTTTTATGAAATAAATATGCGAGAGCATAATAATAAAGTGTGCAGACAATTTGCGATCCTCAATTGACGCAGTACGTAACTGCCACTACCTCTTCTCCCGTAATTACAACAGGGAATACTACTCCCCTTAATGTAAAAACAGTATGAATATAATACAATTTAGCTAAACACATAAGCATCCTTCATCGCCGTTTCCAGCAATATTATCCCTGTAATAGACGTGACAGTTACCAAATGCGCACACTAATTTATCTGCACCATATTCCCTTTGCAGCTACTCTAAACAGCTGATGTTTTATCATAAACAATATTTACTACCTCACTGAAACTTCAACTCTATTCATAAACCGTTAGGGTTGGAATTTTCTTACGCGCTCCCAAACAACCCAGCAACGTTTATTTTTTGCTCTCTCACGTGTGAGCTATTTGTATGTGTGCGTTCGCCCTTCGCTTTTTTCTATTTTCTGGCCTAACCAGTCCTCTAAGAAAGGGGTGGGCATACAAATACTACAACACATTACTTGCATAAGTTAGATGTATTGTTTTGATTTGTACGTTTTGTACTTTTTGGACACTCCGTCTTGGATTTTATTTCGGTTCTATTGTTGGTCTGGTTTTGAATCTTGTATTATGATCCCCCGTTTCTTATAATTGACCAGGTATGTGTGTAGGTAGACGATTAGAGTAGATTTGAGGCAGGATTGAAAAAGAAAGAAATTGTAACCAGTTTAGAATTCTATTTTGACCACTTGACTCGGAGTTCGTTTAAGACTCAAAACTCTGCTCGGAATTGTAAACCGAAATTGTGCAGGTATGACTAATATCTCACTGCTCTGAAATGTACCACGCAACGCAACAAGCAGGTAAATACATGTTTGTCTACATACATCCTCACAGCTATGTAATAAATCTTATCTTTGTATACTACTTAGTAGCGCCTGAATTTTTTACATATTTTAGCAATATCTATGATATCAACTCAAATTACTTCACCAAACTAGTTTGAAAATAGAACGAGGGATTTCAAAGCTTTTACTTCGACTACAATACTAATGCCAATCACAGTATCAACACCAAGGGTACCACCACCCTAAGGAAATAAAAATTCTAATTTATGTCCAAACTGACCTACTCTACAAGTCCACACCATTAATTCCTTTAGAACTACAGCCATTGTGTTTCTCGTATAGGGATTATTATAGTGAGCTTTATACTATTGTGTTGGCCAAGGAGCTCGGATCAAAGAGTGGCCAGTCGATTTGCATAAGTTACCAACCGGTACAATCATCGCAGCGTGGTGCTGGATACTGTCACAAATAATGGCGTATGGTGTATTGGTGGAGCAAGTATTAAAGGGCTATTGTTTAGCTTTGCTCTGTTATTCGGGAGGGAGGGAGGCCACGTGTTTTGTAAGGATTTTGGTGTTTGCGGCGAATGGGTAGAAATTGTTCGGTGAGGTGCTGTCGAAGCATGTTAAATAGTTTGAGTCTTTATCTCTTGCGTCATGGTTACTTAATTAGAAGGCATTGGTTTTTGGTAGTAATTACTTTTGCTCTTTATTGTTTATTTAGCTACTATCTTTTCTGCATTTACCTCTAGTAGTTCGCCTTACAACGTTCAGAGAGTGTTTCAAGAATAGAAAATCACACACATCTGTAGAAATAGAATGATACCTGAAACAGAATATTCATGCATTAAAAACTTCTCCATTTATAATCATTTTATTTACATCACACACCATCTTGAAGAAATATTTCACAGCGAAGATTACAAAATGCTCGCATAAAACATTCACGCCTTTATACCACGTGCAACCATCACGTGTTTAATACGAGCCGTGGCCATAAAACAACCGAACTGGTGGACAAAGTGAACAAACTCGCACAAAGTGAACAAACTTGGACATAATTACAACGGTAGTCCAGTAACACAACACCTACAACAATCATTTTAGATTTTGATTATATAACGTGTAAAGAAGTTTAAATGAAAACCTGCGAATGCTTCTTTCATATTTCGTTACCTACTTGAGTGAAAATGGGACGAGTGTTTAGGAACTAGGAAGGTTCCGTAGTTGGCATTTTAAAAAGATTGTGCAGTCAGGTAATAAACAGTCTACTGATAGACATCTCCAAAAGACCTTAATTACACTAGTTCTATATTTTGACAAGTATGATAAATGATGTTTATTTTGTAAGTAGGTTTTTACAAACACTTTTACACGTCTTTTTTTTTAAGCTGGATGGGGCCGGTGTTTCTTACCTGACTACTATATATGTATTATGGTATTCTGTCTTCAATACGTTTTCGGTAATTGTTTTTAAGGTAGGTTTTTATCTTTCTATTTCGTGTGGTTAGTGCTTGGTGTCAGAGTTTTTATGCCGCCCATGCATGGACCTCTGTCTCGGCTTTATATGCCAGGCATGCTGGTCTGTTCCTCACGATGTTTTCCTTTAACGAAGCAAGTGATAATAACACAATACGTACATGAATCTGAAAAATCAGAGGTGTCTTGGAATCGAACTTGAGACCCATGACTTGGCAGTCACACCACCACTACTTAGGTTTCCATTAAACTAATGATGATTGTTCTGACGATGATAGCGTAAACTTTACATCTTTTTCTGGTGACAACAATGACGCAATCTTATAACTTGTCGATCTACAGAGCTTTTTTACTGTTCTGCGGGACCTTAAAAAAGGAATTAAGAATTTTACAACCTAGTTAATACTTTTGAATGACAGTCGAGATTGTTATCAAGTTCATTTTGACCACAGTTTGATAAAGTCAAGATTTTTTGAGAGTCACGATCATAATTTAGGAATAAGAAGGAAGCTTTGTTTATTTTCCTCCTAGCGTGTGGTTAAGTTTTTAACCTTCTGAATTTGAACTTCTAGTTATGTACAATTTAGATCTTTGAATTGATGCTTTTTGTGTTAAACACAAAATCTCAAGATGAAAGCGATTGTGATTGGAAATGCATCGTAAAATTCAATTGAAAATATGAAGTCAGAAATTCTGTCGTAAACTCATGATATTCAAGTTTTCTTTGATCAAGTTCAGTTGCACACAGTTCTGGTGAAGTAAAAACATCCGTTTGATGACGATCTTACTTTTCATGGCAACTGGTGCTGGCGTACTAAAACAAAATAATTAGTAGGTAAATAGAAGCTAATAATCTAACTCTCTCTCAGCAAGAGGGGACCTGTGTCCCAGCAGTGGGAATACTATAGGCTGATAATGTTATATTATATGTATTTACTTTTGGAAGAATAGAATGAGTACAAAGGTATGTTATGGTACGTCTGAGGTAGCTATCAAAGACACCAAAATTATACAACATCATAATATCTAACTTAAAAGTAACACCTGTATAAAAATAATATATTCCAAAAACTATATAAAAACAGGTATAAGGAAATCCTCTCTTAAAAAACTTCCGAGAAACGACCGAGAATTTCTTGGAACTACCTGCTAATACTCTAAAGTGTTTTTATGTTACTATTTTGCCTCAACCACAATAATTTTGCAACCCTAAAACATCTTGCACACTCTTATCTTGAAGCAACTAAGTGCAATTTAGCATGGTTATAAGTTCTGTGACTGAAGATAAAATGAGGGTGGAAGAAAAAATTAAGGAAAGAAATGAAACAAAAGTAAAGATCACAGAGCTTGAGGGTACCATAAATCAATAAGAAATCGAATAGCCATAGACACTTAAATAACGTTTTTTATACAAGATGGATGCTGGTTGGGCCTGCAGGGGATGTTGTTAGAAGAAAGAAACAATGTTTAAAATTATCTCTCAAAAACTAGAGTAGAATGAAAAATGGATTAATAGGTAACTTATTTTAATTTGACTCAAGAACAATGCTTGGTGTTTGCTTTCTGAAAACATATATCTTTATTTGCATTCCATAATGTGAGAAGATCTTACAATGGCTTAAAGGTAACGTTGAATTACGGACCCTGTAGGGCACAGCAAAAAGTATAAAATAAATATTTGAAATAAATAGTATTTGTCTTTAGCAGTCAAGGAAACAGGAAAACCAAGGGTAAACTAAATATTCAACAATGAATCTGCGAACATAGCAAGCGTTTTTAGTTTCCCAGAAATCTTCCGATTTTATCAACGCCTTCTAGTAAATGGGAGTTGATGCTTCTTTGTATTCAAAAAGTTATAGACAAATTGATTTACATGATACTTCTAGCTAATGAAATTAAGTAAAGATGAAATGGCCCTTAAAGGTGGCTTGAAGAATACTCTTGGAGAATACTCCAAAACTGCTGTCAAAAACTACGTAAAAAGAAAGGAAGTAAGAATACAGGTGCAAATGAAGTGAATAATCTAAACAAAATGAACACTACTTCCTTAGAAGTGGTTTGACTTCCGTCACCGATGATGTAAACGGCTGACACATCTGTTTCTACTTCAGTGTAATCTTTGGAAAGTGGATGACTAGTTTCTTTCCACTTGAAATTGGTGGTTTTACAAAATGCAATTGCCATATGGATTCACGACTCCTCTATATTATTAATACCACCACGTATTGATTCATCTTTGCTTTTTTTGACTGAGTCTATAATAATGGATGCCTGAACTGATACCATATTTCAACTAGTTTTAGCATAAATGGGAATTATTTTACATACATACTTATATAAAGTTAGGCCTATTTATCTAAAGGCTATGCAGTAACTTAATTTTATTAGTTAAATCATGAAAAAAAAACAAGGACAAATATTCCAAAACTCCCTTGCATCACATCACAGCATACAAAACAGTACCTATTCAATTAAAACCCGCAGCATTAAACACAACAAGTCACACAAACAGACCTCAGAAACCAATAAAAGTCATTGACTGCCAAAAATTTAGTCGAGTTGCAAACTTGGACCAAATCAGACGCTCCGTAGAGCCACTGAGAGCTTCGAACTTCTGCGAATATTCAAAAAAGGTTTGCCAAATAAAATTTCATCTCACGAACTGAGAAAGTTGAGCCAACTTCTTCAACTAGTCTTCTATAAAGTGTTTGTAACATCTGTTGTATGGACAGCCGGACAAACTTACTTTTACAGCTTTCACTACCCTTATTACCAAGTGGTACAGTTGCATTTCCTTTGTTTGATGAGGTTTTAGTTTATTCGAGCTTGCGTTGGTTTTGTACTCCAGCTAGAAGCTTGTTCATAAAAATAAAGGGGTATATGTTTGAATAGGAATGAATAATTTCGGACGTTTAATCCCTTTTATTAAAATATTATTTTAATGATCTGGAATTGAAATGAAACTATATGAGAATTTTGAACGAGTTTTTGTCACAAGGATAGAAAGTCAGTTGAGTGTAATGGATTTAATGGTTTTGTTACCCATGAATGTGCACATGGATGTGAATGTACCCCTTGCATTAAAACCTAAACAGCAGGAAAGAAACTCACAAAAGAACTTCGCTCAAAAATTGGTACACTTACGTACACATTACTCTGAGATTTGTGATAGATGGCGCCACCAGTTATTAAACAAAGTTTGTTTGCAAGCTCAATAACGAAAAACTAGAAAAGTACTAAAATACTACTTATGTATTACCCATATTTGTAAATAAATGCTATTCTATACTATTTCTGTGAAAAACTATTAATTCAGCGCTTTCTATCCATGTTCCACCTACGTAACATAGTGAGCTTTTTGCGTAATCACAAGACAGTACAGTCACATCTAAAATACCTTCGTTACCTTATGGGCTATTTTTTTCTGCTTTTTGGGAATCTGCTTTACCGATTTATAATTTATAATGCCATACAAAATGACATTTAGCCATCTGCGTATGTTAAAAATTTGACACTAGCAGATTCTTAATTTTTTTGTACGAGTTAGTTGGGCCATCGTTTTAGAGCTGTTGTCACCTCTACGATGGTTAAAGCCAAAATGTCAGCCATTTTGGCCTTTGTTCCTAAAGTAATTGAATTTCTTCTTTAGTATCAAGTGGTGGTGCTAAGCATGAGGTCTTGGGCTCGATTCCCGGGTCGGGTAAATTGTTAATGGGTTGTATCCATCAGAAATTTCTCAGTGCCAGCCACAGAGTCTGGATTTGTGCCCAGTTGATGGCAATAGGCTCGTCCCCTATTACATCGGACTTAAACATACCCCTTTTGGGATAACAGGCGTGATGTTATGTTATATTTCCAAGTGGTTTTCTAACTGTGAGCCGAAGCTTCAAAATACTTCCCCACTTGATAAAAAAATAATTTAGAAAACTGACAAACCTACAAAAGCCTTAACTGTACTTAGGCAGCTCCCTTCCCAGTCCCACATGTACCTGCCTACGCGAACAAATCAGTAGCATTAACAATTAATCTGCCCTCTAATTGGCACGGTGCAGAGCAGCACGTTGCAGCCTGCGCTATACGCTGCACTCGTTTACAAGTTAAATCGGGAAAACGGCACGCCAATTAATTGAAGGGACTTTCCGGGCCGAAAGTAGTGTCGCGGGACCAAGAGCTTCGAATGGCGGACGAGAGGTAGTTTTTGAATTTTAGTTGGTATATTTTATGATCTTCTTCTTCTTAGAGTATCGATGGCAAAAGAAATATAGCGAGAGTCAATACTCAGTCACGCGAAGCAAGTGCATGCGGTCCAAACCGGAGCAAAGACAATCTCTACGGATGGGTGTTCATGGATGACTCGGACTTCAAGTGCGTCTGCGTCGTCTCTCCACTGACAATGGCCCACCTTTCAACTTGAACAGCATGCCCCATATTTTGTGATGTTCACTTTGAAGAACAAGTCTTGTTCGAATAACTTTCTGCGATTCAATTTAGAATGTTAGAAGATGCCTAGGTTTAGAGTACATGACATGTCAAGCCTTTGACTACTTAACTTTTATATGCGAGTAGTAAAACGCAACGTGTAAGTCAAGAGTTGAGTTAACGTACCAACCTCGTTAGTGGTGAAAATAAGTGCGAAGTAGTTGAGAATCATGCCCGTTTTAGATGCCTCAACAAAGCGTGCTGCTGGATGCTTAACTTTTGACGTAGGCCGAGCGTTGAAAATCCCACAGCACGCTTTCATTTAGGCACTTAGCTGTCATCTTGTGTTAGTGAACAGACTTTATTCATGTGTGTGATGGGTTAAAGTATGTAATATACTTGCTTTGTGGTGAGAACAAGTGTATAGTGATTGTGTATCACTATCAGGTTCTCTTTGCAAACTTTCAAGGTCAAGGTCTTATTCCATGCCTTCAACACCATGCCCTGGAGCTGCATAAAGGAGGCACTCCGGTATCACCGGGTGCCGACCTACCTTCGTCGTGTGGTCGGGGACTACCTGACGGACAGGGCCGTCATCTACCCTGGTCGCAATGGAGAGTGGAACCGGCGAGAGATGTCGTGCGGTGTTCCACAGGGATCGGTTCTGGGGCCGCCCTTGTGGAACATCGGCTACGACTGGGTGCTGCGCGCCGACCTCCCTAGCGGTGTCAGCGTTGTTTGCTACGCTAACGACACGCTGGTGCTGGCACAGGGGAGGTCGCACGAGGCGGCGGCCGAACTTATGACACGCGGGGTTGCGATAGTCGTGGAGAGAATCCGGCAACTGGGTCTCGAGGTGGCATTGCACAAGTCCGAGGCCATGTGCTTTCATGGGCCTCGGAATGCGCCACCGTCGGGATCCACACTGACGGTAGGAGGGGTTCCCATCGGCGTCGAGTTGACACTAAAGTACCTAGGGCTTGTCCTCGACAGCCGGTGGAACTTCGTTGAGCACTTCCGACGTTTGGCCCCAAAACTGGAACGGGCAGGGGCTGCATTCAAGCGGCTCTTGCCCAACCTGGGGGGTCCAAACGCCTCCTGCCGGAGGCTCTACGCGGGAGTCGTGCGGTCCATGGCCCTTTATGGGGCCCCGGTGTGGGCGCGTTCTTTGAGGCGGCGAGCCGCCCATTACTTAAACGCGCCCCAGAAGGTTGTAGCCGTAAGGCTGATCCGGGGGTACCGCACGATCTCCGGCGAGGCGGCGAGCCTCTTGGCCGGATTGCCGCCATGGGATCTGGAGGCGATGGTCCTCGCGCGCCTGCATGAATGGCGCGCGGAGTCACTACGCCGGGGGGAAACTCCGCTGCCGCGGCAAATTGTCGCTCAGCGGACAGACCTCCGGCACGATCTCATGGCGACATGGAGACAGCGACTGTCGCAACCACGTGCAGGGCACGCCACAATAGTGGCGATAAGTCCCCTCTTTGAGGAGTGGCTAGAGAGGCGGCACGGCGCCCTCACCTTCCGCCTGACGCAGGTCCTCACCGGACACGGTTGTTTCGGGAGGTTCCTGCACCGAATCGGGCGGGAGGAAACGCCCGGGTGTTACCATTGCGAGGATCGGCCGGAGGACACGGTGGAGCACACCGTGGAGCTCTGCCCCGCTTGGGCTGAGTACCGCCGTGTCCTCGTAGCGGCGATTGGCGGCGGCGACCTCTCGCGTCCGGCCCTGGTTCAATCCATGGTCCGGAGCGAGAGGGAATGGGATGCCGTCGCCTCCTTCTGCGAAGCAGTCATGCTAGCGAAGGAGGTGGCGGAACGTGAGAGGGAGAGAACCTCACGTCCCAGCCGCCGCGGGAGACGCCCCGGGCGTCGGGGGGCAACCAGTGGCCCCCGGCCACCGTAGGCGCGAGCCTGTGGACGGTGAGTAATGGGCTAGCTCACCGTCCGTCCGTCTCATGACGACAGGCCGTGTCGACGGCGCGTACGTGTTCCACGCGCGCCTCAAGGAGATGTCAGCAAACCAGAAGGGGTCCGAAAGGGCCGATGCCTGCCAGGGCTGCGGGTTGTTCGAAAGAGATACCGCGGCCCCGGAACACAAAGGGCGAAGAAGGAACATGGGTGGGTTTTAGTCAGTACAAGTCTGACACTCCCTCCCGCTCCGCCCAGAGCGGGAGAAGTCATATGATGATTTCCCATCCGGAAAAAAAAAAAAAAAAAAGGTCTTATTCCATCTTTTAAAGGAAAACTTTACGTGAAGTGGGGACTAGGGCTAACGGTTTTGTGTTGTAGATCGTATTACTAAGAGAGCTTATTTGGTTTTGCTTTTCTTATAATAATACCTACTTCGAGGCAAATAACTTTACACCTAGAACCAATGTTTTCGATGTAGTGTTCCGTCATATCAGAGGCTCCTTCTGGGACTACATACTTACATATAAACTTACTTTTTCCTGTGGTGTTAGCCAGAAACTACAGAACGCCACCTGCCATTATGATCCTTACCAACTTTTGCTTCGTTTACGTTCATACATCTGAACATACTGGCACCTGGGGACTACTACAAAGACTCTTTGGAGAATCTGTGAAGACGCCTGGGCCTACTTTGAAGTCAATAAATATATAAAATTACACATGTAATTCCCAAAGGGTTAGGAAGAGGTATACCTAATATAATACCCATATTTCGCCTTTTTTTTTAAATTCCCATGTAATCAAGCAAGCCTAATGCCATTCATCATCATCATCAGCCTATAATTTTCCCACTGCTGGGACACAGGCCTCCTCTCTATGAGAGAAAGTGGGCTGTAATCCACCACGCGGGCCCAGTGCGGGTTGGTAGATGTCACATGTCTTCGAATTTTTAGTTCTACGACATGCCGGTTTTCTCACAATATTTTCCTTCACCGTTTTTACTGCCATTATCTGGGCACAAGTCCAGGCTCTGTGGCTGCTATTAAGAAATTGCTTACGGAAAAACCCAATAAGACCTTGCCCAACCTGAAAATCGTACCCAGGACATACTCAGCACTTGCATCCACGAGACCAACAATGCAGTCGAGGTTTGAAGTCAATATAAGACCTAAGCAAATAAAATCCTTTCCAAAACGTACTCCATTCGATTCGTAGCTCACATAACTGATGTCTAGAGTAAAACTACTTTACAACTGTGTGTACTTGTATTCTAGCTCCTTTACAAGTACATATCGACTGTAAGAACCAATTTAAATTATTGTCAACTTAACGACGTACTGCGCCGCTTGTGCACTCTGACTTAATTGCGCAATTTGCACAGAACTGTGCAATTGTGTATTGTGGCTTATTAATGCATCGAGTTGTCTTTGAATGTTTAAGTGTATTGGTTGTTAATTACCTGTTACATTGTTTGGGAACTGTTTAAATTATTTGGGCTGAATTGAGTGGTGTTTGTGAATTCAAATCGTTGTAGGTATTGTTGGATACAATTGGTGTGTATTTGCATAATCACTTCATCCTAATCAAATTATCATTCGATTCGGCAGCTGAATACTAGGTTTCTAATAAATCACTCAAATAAATAGTCCTGAGGCATGACACTATTCAAATCCTGGTCACATTCAGGTTGTAATCAACCTTTATTTTTCATGGGCCTTTGCGTAAATCAAGTTTATCTGCAACTATCACAATTAAATACGAATTTGCATAATATGTATGACCGTAACCGGCCTTTCATATTATTTATAACCTAAACAAGCAAACCTCCTCAACACAAACTAACAATCAATTAAAAACTATCTCTATTAAAATAAAATTATGCCAGAACTTCCACCAGGAAGCAAACCATTCCCCAATTGACTCTTACGATAAGGTCTAATTTATATCCCAGACAATACCAGAGCACATAAAAACGGTACATAAATACCAAGAGCAGTTAAAACTCCACAATTAGATAAGCGACAACGACAAATTGCCAACGCGGCAACAAATCTAAACAACAACTTGTAACAAATAGCCGTATTTCAGTCTACCACTAATTTACAATTAATGTACGGTTTAAGATGCAGTTTAGACCAGTTAAGGAGATCTTAACTAATGGCACACTCGATTCTAAAGTAAAATGGATTAGATGGTGCTGTACACTGCACAGTGTGGCTTCGATCTCTCTTACCCACTTCTAGCTGGGATTTGGGGGGTTAGAATTGTTTTTGTGACTGTCTTTTGTTTATGGCATAAAATACAGCAAGGTAATGACATGTGGTCCAGATAGGTGGAAGAACAAAAAAAATGCTGACAACCGCTACTGACTCGCTGAGATCACGAAAGCATGACACAAAATCCACCAGTGATGAGTAAGTGAGTGATGGTGATGAATACAGGACAGCATCGTGACAGATGTTGAAGAAAAAATGTACTCCACTTGTCTCTTCCTCCATGATAACTTTAGCGATGCCTATAACAGACCTCCAAAAAGATGTCATACATACCAATTACACGTCGTACACAGCAATGAGCACTACTATAGCACTGTTCTTTGCTACGAGTATGTATGATTGTGTTCTTAGATAGTCTAATAGAAGCTGTCATGTATTCGGAGCAATCAAATTTCAACGTTTTCATCTACAACTGCCATATTCCAGAATCCAATTTCCCGCTTTATAATGTGAATAAGCATCAAGGCTCACTGATGTTTGTTTGATTGGAATGTTATTTAAATAGCGAATATTCACACGGTGTGTATTTAATAGGAGCAAATGCTCCAATTTATTTGGGGACGGCGCAGCATATCTTCAAAACTCAAAGCATTTTTTTCAATTAGACCATTACAGGCAGTTTTGAAAGTAAAAAACAAGAAAAAAAAAAACACGAAGAAACAGTCCCAGTCACAAGGCATTATAACTTGTGAAAGTACTGTAGTTGCCCATTCCAAAGCGTAGATCTCTATAGAGAAGAATGGGCAAGAAACTCCATGGACACTCTTTTAAATCAAAATATGTTACAAAATCTTGGTTACATTTTACAATTATGTGTATTATGTTATTACAAATATGTGAGAACGATGTAGAAATACGGAAAAGTTAAGAACGTCCAGAGTAAAAGATAAAATCAGTAATAAAAATAAAGTACTTTAAAAAAACCGTGGCAGCTAAGAGATGTCCAGTCACAACTGACAGCGCCCGTTCACGAACATGACGCATGTATCACCCATCATTCAACTCAACCATTTTGAAGGGAACTAAATGACTTCTTCATCCATACTTCTATATTACTCGTTATCTCATCAGACACCTCCTTTCTTGCATCATCATATCATCCTTTACACAGTCCATCCATCGTACCTTTGGTCTTCGTCTACCTACTACCTATTTTTATCGCGTAATTAACTAAAATAGTGGTACCAATAGTAAACATTTTTAATAATAATTCGTTAGTGTACACCTTTTTTATTCAAGTTTAGTTTTGAGCAGCTGATATTCTTTTTGCTATTTTAGTCATAAAGTAATAGTACAATAGCTAACAGAAAAATAAGATTGTATAAGGTAGCGAACCTTTCGAAAAATTCCGATCTTGTGACCGACCAGTGGTATCATAGGCTGTGCGTTGTCGTAGATCTACTCAGGCAAAAGCACTGTCCACAAAAATTACAAATCTTCCCACATCTCCAAATAACTATAACAACAACAAGAGGCAACAAACACTCCGTAAATTAAAGAAACTCCATCTGTTATCCTCACAATATAAAACATATTGTAGCTAAATGAATTTGGGAGAGGGCAGACATGCCAAATGTGCGGATAATGATGATGAATTATGATCCGATGGAGGATGGAGGCAAGTCATGGTGAGATTGTTTCCGTTAAGATGTGAGGGGAGAAGGAAGGGTGGTTCAGGGGGGAGGGGAAGAACCTTAGTGTGCTGGGTTTGGTGTTTTATGGTGTATATTAAAGGGTTTAGGTGACAACATGACTGGAAAATAAGGTACGTGGAGTATTTTTATAGCTTATAATATAAACCGTTTATACTCGTATGTATATCTACAAAATCGGGTCCATATTGGCTCACCTAAAGTTCTTTACCCGAAATTGTTCTTCCTAATGATTTGTAATCCGAATGATCGCTCTTCCTAAAATTTTTCATCCTAAAGTTTTCATTCATACTATTTGTAGTGCTACCGGCGATGTTAATAACACTCATGTTTCCGAAAATTGTAATTAATAATATCATTATTGTAAATATATTTCAACTCCTACTGTTTTTTATCATAACGCTTTTATCCCTAAACATAATTACCATATCTTGAAGATAATACTCAGAAAGAAACATTTACCAAGTGTAATAAATAATATATGTGGGTAGAAGAATCATCTTCAATATCAATTTATAGTGCCCCCACCATGAAACAAATATTTAGAAAAATTTCGCGACCAATTTCGAGGTAGCGCTCGCCGGCCGCTGCCGCGGCACCGCTCGCTTCGCTCGCTCGGCTCACGCATAGTTGGTCACAGTTCTAACCTAACCTAACCTATGGATATCTTTGCGGGTACACACCGCTTTAAATAAAATTAAAGAAGACGCCTTAATTAATAAAAAATAAATCTAAACAAAAAAGATATGACTTTGAATAATATTGTAAAAGATGGTTATGTTGAGAAAATATAGGAAAACAAATAAAAGTATAACAGATTGAATTATTGCTACTGACATTATGAAGTTTAATGCTTCGGAATTAGAACATTAGAGACTGAGTAGTTAGGAATTGCGATTGTTATGATGAAAAATGTTAGGAAGAACATTTTCGGATTTCCAATTATAGGAGTTGAAAATTTAGGTGAACTTTGGCGCACCCCTACAAAATCATGTAATGTTTTGTTGGTCTAGTGGTGGTGGAAGCGCGACTACTGAGCATGAGGTCTTGGGTTCGATTCCCGGGTCGAGAAAGGTGTTATTGGGTTTTTCCTTGAGGAATTACTCAGTAAATAGCTAGTCTGTCACTATTACATGGGAATTAACGTTATGCGAAATGTGGGTTAAGTTGACCTCCGCTTAACCGTTTGGGTGTTATAGGGGTGATGATTATGTTACAAATCATGTATTTATTGCTAATTTTCACACTGTGTACGAACAGCATAATTTTGAGAGAGTAACCGGAGTAAAACTATGCTAAAAATAAATAACACTACGTTACATACAAATAAATAAAATTGAAGTGTGTTTGTAACATTAAAATAATCGAAACTTAAACTTAACTTAACTTCCAAAATCAATATTCAAATTGAACAACAAAACAGCACATGTATAGCTTAATTAGTTAAAATATTAACGGCACGTGTACGCTCAATGTACGCCCAAAGTACGCAGAGTCTACGCCCGATATACGCTCACCTATGACGGCTAATAAACGCTGAGCGTCGTAGCCATGCAAATTAATCACACAGAAATATTCATGCCGACACATGCCATGAAATGATAATGAACCCGTATTGTTATCGGGGACAAGGTATGGGATGTAGCGGGGTAGCTTTCGTTTTTGTATTCTATGTATACAGGGTTATTTGTAAAACACCGACAACCTCTTAAAAGGTCATTCTACTCATCATTATGAACAACTTTTACTATGAGACCAAATCCGATATCGTGAAAAAAATAATCTGCTGTTCCCTACATTTTGACGAGTTATGTGAACATAAAGTACGGAACAGCTGATTTTTTTTTCGCGATTTCAGGTTTGGTCTCATAGTAAAAGTTGTTCATAATGATGAGTAGAATGACCTCTTAAGAGGTTGGCGGTGTTTTACAAATAACCCTGTATTTTTGGAAGAGACTTTGTTTCAACTTAACACTTTTCCATTATTTTCTGCATTAAACAGCTTTGAACGAACTGTAATTATGGTCGTATAATATTAATTACGTCACGCCTCCTGTGCTCGAAGGGTTAGGTAGAGTTGTACTTAATAGTATATTAAAATTTCGCCACTTATATTTAAGTCCCACGTAATAGGGGTAAGTCTATTGCCATCAACTAGGCACAAATCTAGACTCCGTGGCTGTTACTGAAATTTCTGATATAAAATCCCCATAACACTTTGCACGACCTCGGAATCAAAACGGTCATGCCTCATGCACAACAGTGGCACTTGCAACCACTCGATCAACGACTTAATATCTAGACTCCATGTTGGTTCTGCATAAAGTAAGTAAGTAATCTATTTAAGTATACTTGAGATTAACATTTTGAAAGTGTAAATTGTGTTTTGACGAGTCATACAACACTGACCAAATTTCAATTTAATGACCTTGGTTGATCACTACCTTTCCTTAGTTAGACTTTGATCACAAAATATGAATTATTAATCCAACCCGCTACCATTTTATAACTTGCCCCAAACCCCAAAACACAGGGTTATATACCGCTCGTGTAAAACAATACCGTTTACAATAGAATGCCTCTGTCTGCACAATTAGTATAGAGAAATTGCTTTTGACCCAATCCTGTCTAATAAACAAATGCCATATCGGCTTCTGTGCCATTCCGACTTCGTGCCACACAGGCTTCCTCTTTGACGACTGCAACTTCGGCTTCCAATGCTGCAAATAATAAATGTGCTTTGGAGAGATTTCTCCATTGTATAGCCTGTTTGGAAAGCGGAGATTTTACTTTTTGATGTCGACTATGTATGTGATACGGTGAATATAGACTTTTGATTAGGACTTCGGCTGATTTGCTTTTATTACGATGCTTTTTAGTCGGGTGGAGGAATTCCTTTGACATGTCTCGTGTATATGTGAGCTTTGTAGTTATTAGACGAGACTTTATGCAAACGTACCTGATAGCAATATACTTCTCAATTAAAAAAATACGAGCCAATACCAATGGTGCAAAATTTGTCATGTTTTCAATTTACTGATGTTGCGTCACAGCAAAAATCAGAAGTATTTGCTCTATCTAAGTCAAACAATAATGTACTTTAACTTTAACGTCAAGGAATAAATTCTGTAAATAATGGTGGCTGCAACGGTCTTAAAAAGGGATATAGTATAACCCAGTAGTTTTGGAGGTCAGTTAGGCAGTTGCTTCAAGTAAAATACTAGTTTACAGCTGCATCCGGTTAGACTGGAACTCTGAAAGCCGACCTCAAATTTGTTGGGTTTGGAAAGGCATAAAATCCATACCTTAATAGTGGTCACACATATAACAAATATTGGTACAAGAAAAATGACATTATTTTATACTATTTATGAAAAGATGCAAACAGAATCATGCTTTATTTTCACTCGTTTCCAAACCGTTCCAACAGAGCTACCTTCTCAGCGCCAGTTATGTTTTGCGGTATTACTTCCGAACTAAACCTATTACTTCTTAAGTAATATTGCAAGTAACGGCTGAGCAATCAGTAAGTAGCTTCAAGTAATTACAATCACTTGCGATCTTTCATCTTTGTGCGTTAATCATTGCTCCACAAGAACTGAGGAGGGAAGAGGGTCTATACAAAGTTTCTAAGGGCCATTAATTTCAATAAGGTTTTGGTGGGTAGTGGCGGCTTTTGCGCTGTTATCAATCATTGATATTATAGTAAAAACCTGGGGAGGTTATTACTGAGGACAATAATCTATCAAGAATTTGCTGTTGTGTCGCTAGGTACTTTCATTTTCGGGTAAAATTCTACGGACAAATTGCGGACTTGCTGCGGACAACTCACACTGATAGATTCACTATGGTATCTAGAGTCTGGTGTGCAGATCCGCTTCAAAAAATCCGGGTCGATCTTTAAGGTTAAGCCGTGCTTGCCGAGGTTGGTCCGTGGATGGGTGACCATCATTACATACCGAGTTTCCTCCGTGCCTCGGAAAGCACGTTAAGCCGTTGGTCCCGGCTGTCATTTGTAGATCTTTGACAGTCGTTACGAGTAGTCAGAAGCCAAAAAAAGTCTGACATCCAGTCTTACCAAGGGGTATCGTATTACCCAGTTACTGGGTTGTGGAGGTCAGATAGGCAGTCGCTTCACGTAAAATACTGGTACTCAGCTGCATCCAGTTAGACTGGAAGCCGACCCCAAGAGAGTTTGGGAAAAAGCTAGGCAGATGATGATGAGGTTTCACTAAATCTTGGATAGAAAGCTCTGACACCATATGGGTCCTCTGTCCTTGATAAAGGCCTCTAATACTGTCTGAAACATACCGAAACATATCAAAGACACCAATGAGCATTTCAACAACATGCTTTGGTAGGGGATTGATTAATAGATATTGAAATTGATTGGATTGAAAGACTAATAGGAGCTGACATTTTATTTCTGTAAGTAGATTTGTGTGAAACTTTTACACACCAATAAAACTTTTTGTTGATAAAATTCATCTCTGTATAATTTAAAGCTTTATAATGATTATAATGAGGAGCTCGTGGCTAAATAATAACAGCCGCCCGGGTCGATCTTCAAGGTTAAGCCGTTCTTGCCGAGGTCATTCCGTGGATGGGTGTATTGTATTGTATGGTAAAACCTCTGGGCAGTATAGAATCACGTGGGCTCTTGTCTCGCCTTCCTCCGTGGATGGGTGTCCGTCATTACGTACCCTGTTTCCTCAGTGCCTCGTTGGTCCCGGCTGTCATCTGTCGATCTTTGACAGCCGTTACGAGTAGGCAGAAGCCGAAAGTCTGACATCCAGTCTTACTAAGGCGCATCGTATTACCCAGGTACTGGGTTGTGGAGGTCAGATAGATAGTAGCTTCATGTAAAATACTGAGACTCAGCTGCATCTGGTTTGGACTGGAAGCCGACCCCAACAAAGTTTAGAAAAAGGCGAGGCAGATGATAAATCATTATAAAAGACAAATGTTGTATAACTCTTTTGTCAAATCGGATTTTAACATAAAAATAAAAATGAACAAAACCTCGTTTACATTTTTATAAAACATTTATGTCAAATTTATGAATAAAAGGGTGAATGTGTATTATTTTAGCCCGGCAGAGTACACAGTGAACACAGTCGTCGCTTTTTCATCCCCAAACAGGCTTAATATAAACATTTACTATTAAAAACGTACGGTAATGAGTACAATAAATAGCTTACGTTTGTAGCGTGAGATCAAAAGCTATGTTTTTATGTATATGTTTGTCTGTTTGTATGTATATCTCTTTGATAGATGCGTGTACTGATATCGTTTCCGCAAACTTGGTTCAAACTAGGGTTGCCTCATTAAAGTTGGTTGGGAGATGTTATTTTAGGGTCTATAGGCCTACTAAATTCCAGAAACAATTTTGGATCATTATTGAACTTAATACTTCGTGAAATAAGTGTATTTTAACAAATAAGTATCCGAAGTCTTTGGCAATTCTTATAACTTCGAGTTTAAAATAATTAATGAGTTTCTTTCTCTCAAAGACTATCTGAGGGAAAACTCAATATCATTATTTGTCTACAACTATAAGTAAAAAGGAGTAAATAATAGCGTGACTATTACCATGAGAGAATGGAAGAAAAAAACCAGTTGCGCCGACCCCAAATAACATATTACAAGGGCAAGAAGATAATGATGATCGATTAGGGTCGGCTTCCAGTCTAACCGGATGCAGTTAAATCCCAGTATTTTACAAGGAGCAACTTCCTCTCCTGCCGGCCTGCGTCCCAGCAGTGGGAACATTATAGGCTAATGATGATGATGAACTTCCTCTCAGACTTTCACTGCCCAGGGGGGTACTATGACGCTTAAAACATTATTGTTCCATTCCTATTCCAGAGTGGGAAAGAGATGGAGCTAGACGACCTGTATAAAGAATGGAACAATAATGTTTTAAGCGTCATAGTACCCCCCCTGGGCAGTGAAAGTCTGAGAGGAAGTTATGCGATGCCTCCTAGTATGACTGTTAGTCAGACTACCCGTAAATATTGAGTAAAATCTAATGTTACTAGTACGATTATAGTAATAAGCGATGTTGATTTTTAATTATCTGAAGAAACTTGAGGAAAACAGCTTCATGACCCCTACCACGACCACGTATTTTCGGTACCAACCATCAGTTTCTCACTCGCAAAGACCAAAAGCCAATAACTTAGCAGTGTCAACCCTATTCCCAGCAAATGTTTGCAACATCCAGGTTATGAAGTTTGCGTACGATCAAAGGGGTGACTGATGAGTCGAACATTTTGATATGGAGATCGGAGAGGAATTAATATTGGTTCGAGGTATATGGGAAGATGATGACTTACTTTAAGTTATAAGAGTGATTAGGTTACCTTAGAAAAATATGTTGAAAATCAAAATGAAAGAGAAAAAAATCTTGTTGATAAAAAAAGAAACTGAGTTGTGAGTAAATGTCGATTATGTGCTTCGAAAATAAAATGATCGACAAATCAATCGCAAAAAAAAATTTGATTAAGTCTCACGGAAGTGGTTGCACTCGTCATCACTGCCCTGCCCTCAGCCCAATTAATTTGGGGTCGGCGCAGCACGTCTTATTCTTCCATGCTTCTCTTTTATTCGTCGTCTCAGAAGTCACCTCCATTCTAGCTGTAGTAATCTAATAAACGTAGCGTGAGCTTTAAGTTTACGTGTCAACCAATCCATACTTAACTCGGGCAGCGAGAACACGTAGGCTTGAAGTCATTCATCTACTTACTGGTAATTTAGTGGTTTTATTATAAACCCTAACTAGTGTAACTAGTAAACACAACACTAGCCATATCATCCTTCACAGAGTTATAGTTTGTTTAAATTTTTACCCATAGTTAGTTAAATAAAAACGTATATTTTCTAGTAATTTATCAAAGAAATAATGACAAAATAGTTTTCAATTACTAGAAAAACAGTTTGCATTAGGAACCTCTATCTACCTTCCGGGGAATTATAATTATCGTGACGGTGTATTTTTGTTTACACTCCACCCTTTTACCAAAACAATTTTAATAGCATCCCCTAAAAAACAACATTCAGCATTCTCGACCATTTTTTCCTCACCGTCTAGACAGCATAAGTTACAACATCACATGCTCCCAAAAAGCACACCGAGATGTTTAAGTTGCAGCAAGTGCTTCTACCAGATACCATCTATACTAATATTACAAAGTGTAACGTTTGTATGTTTGAATGTAGGGATTTATCTTCGGAACTACTGATCAGATTCGGATTTTCTTATTCGGATATGGTAGGATGCCTTGGATGGCTTTCTCGTTAATTAGCGAGAAGAGGAGAGCAGCGGTGGCCCAGTAGTGGCAGCCCCGACTTAATTAGTTCGAACCCTCGGCTTACTGCTGGCAGTAAGCCGTGGGTTTGAACCCAGGCAGGCGCATTACTATGTGTAATTTATTTCATCACCGCTGCCCTCAAAAACGACGAAGGAAAACATCGTGAGGAAATCGGCATGTCCTAGAACTAAAAATTCGAAGACATGTGACATCTACCAACCCGCACTGGGCCCGTGTGGTGGATTACAGCCCACTCCCTTTCATAGAGAGGAGTCCTGTGAACATTATAGGCTGATGATGATGATGATGAAGGTGAGAAGAGTCGCTACATCGAAAGAAGTGGAAGGAATGTTTTGCCTTTGCTCAGAAGTGGGATAGTGCAGAAAAACAAAAAATAAATAAATAGAAAGCTACAATATCCCCAAATGTCGTCGGTTAATTTCCAACCATAATGCGGGTGAACCCCCGGGCAAAAGCTAGTCTAACATAATTCCGGAAATTACAAGTTCTTATCATGTTTTAAAACACGGTGAAACACGACATTTGCAGCGACGTAAGTTTTTGACGCCGCTTGAATTTTAATAAAGTTGCCGGTTTCAACTGGAAATCTTTCAGTGCTGGAATGTTTTTAAGCGGGGTTAAAAAAGGTTTTTTTTGCTGGGGAATTGTTTTTTATGGTTTTGGGTTTTTGGTGTTTAGAGTCGTGAGGTTATTAGTTATGGGGCTCTACTGGATGGTGACATTTCATTTTGGTTTTTGACTGAATCTGAGTCTTTTTGAGATAATTATCTGTTGTGGTTTTATAGAAAAAAAATATTGTTTAACTTTTTATAAGCTGAGTGGCACTTAAATGTTTTCAGAACCTATGCTTTTTAAACGAAATTTAAAGGGTGCTCCTTGTACTCATGGCAAAATCAACCTATAATGCTGTCAATAATGGGACACGCCTCCTCTCTATATAAAAGGGAATAGGCCATAGTCTTATCTTACTTAGATGGTGTGTTTGTTCTTATTTCAAAAACTGCTTAACGGATTTAGATGAAATTTGGCACACAGATCTGATAGTTTATAACCTAGATTATCACTTAAGATAATTTTATCCCGTAGAACGATTACCAAACACCTCGCGGACGAAGCTGTGGACACAAGCTAGTCCTTAATAAATGCAATATAAACATCTCTCACAAACAACAAAAACAGCGCATTAAATCTCTTACAAGTTTCATAAAATACCTTCACAATTTACCTTCGCCTCTGCTTACCCCCGAACAATGCAAATTGCTCGTGCAGGCACTAAGTAGCGATCCGACGCTCGCTCACTTCCGACAGGTAGACCACTTGACAGCTATTTTCAATTAACTCCCGCGAACTGCAGAATGTGAACTAATTAATGCCGTTTTCAATTGTAATTTAAGTTGAATGAACAATTACATCATAACGAAAGAAAAGGGGTAGGTAAGGGTGTTTTAAGTTTAATTTTGAAAATCTCTATACATGCAATTTAATTTATTTATTTCACTCATCCTCTTTTTTCGCATACTTAATTTTCTAATGCAGAATAAATATATTATTATCAACGGGTAGGCACTTACCTAAACTAAATGTTGTGGTAAAATTGTTTATTAATGTTACTACACTTTGCAAAAGAGACATAAACAAAAACTGACAGCAAAATTGTTTATTGGTCAAATTGTTTATTAATGTTACTACTCTTTGACAAAGGAACATAAACAAAAAACGTCCCATTGATGGAAAGTGAAGTTACTGTGAAATGTCAAAGGATTAGTTTTATCGTAAAACAAGAAGAAGAAAGAAGAAATAAAGAAATCATTTATTTGCTATGAATGTGGGTACAAAATAAGATGTAGACATTGTACAAGCAGTTCCAACACACTCTACCTTACGGCATGCAAAAGTATTTTAGCTACTCAATTACACAAACAAATAGAAAAAAATAACATAGAAAAGTTCAGTTATATGGCCTATGGCCTTCTTACATAAAATAGACCTTAAAAAAAAAAAACTTTATTCCATATAATACAAATGATTGGTTAGATTGATAATTTGCCTACATCATCAAGGAACAATATGATAAGGTAGGTATTTCACGCGAACGTGTCTAATGAAAGCAGAAAACTTTAGTATTTCCTTTTTCTCATGAGTATCTTTCTTCACATGTAAAGTGTGTACATAGGGATTTAGGATAGGTAATCTCCATAAATAAACTTCCTCGTTGTTCTTGTAACCGCAAGCGCGACAGCTAAGCCTGATGGGTCCGGGGTTCGATTCCCATGTCGGGCAAAGTGTTATTAGGTTTTTCCCACAAGAATTTTTTCAGTGACAGAGTCTGGATTTGGCCCGGTTGATGGCAATAGGCTCATCCCCTACTACATGGGACTTAAACATACCTAGCGAAATTTGGGTGTACTATTGGGTGCCTAATCCTTCGGGCATTACAGGCGTGATGTTTTTCCATAGATACATTTAGTAAGTTAAAGTTTTTTTACTCTCACACGTGTCATCAGTACACGCCTGGACGCTGTGTCCTAGTTTAAACCGTGTAAAGTGTTCAATTTACTGCTCATCGTTGAAACTGGCGCACTTAAACTTTACTGTTTGTTAACGCCAGAAGTATTTAATTACGATCTTATTTTACTGTCAGAATTAACGGTTCTCTTGACAGAATTCTAGGACCTTGATTGTTTATGGTGATAGATAAAGTTTTCATTTAATTACTGTTTAGTGTTTGGCCGATGGCCTACTTACCAAATCAAATGAAATCTAACCAAAATCAAAATATTTTTACTTCACATGGGCACTTGTAAAACGGCAACAAAAAAGGTGCACGGATCGGGTTGGTCGTTTCCTATAAAGTAGAACTACGGTCTTCTCCATCCATCTTCTTCTTTCAGTCCATTCTTCTCATTATTGTCATCTTCATAAAATCAGATAGACTGCCACTGCTGGACATAGGCCTCCCTGACTCGTCGCCACATCGACAGGTCCTGTGCCTCTCGCATCTGTCGGATAAACGTGGGGTTTATCAGTTCTTCCATACTCACAAAAGAAATTAGAAAGAAAGTAACTCTATCTGTCTGTCTGTCTGTCTTTAGTTCAACTTGCCATGTCTAAACAGCTGATCAGAGTTGGATCTAACTTTGCGTATGGTTTTTCTTTGACAATTTTTTTTTAATCCTGGTGTTTTTTTTTTTATTCCGGCAGTGGTTACTTTAGGATAGTTTCCAACTTCTTCTACAACACTACAAATACAACTACAGCTATAATTCTGTTTCCATGAAACCACAAGTATGTTACAAATCAGACAAACTCTAAAACTCCCAGACAACATTCCTAATTACGTTTCTCCAGGATAGAGAGAAATGCTCTAACTATATTGAACCAACAAAATCCAACTGTTCGGCATCCCAGACTACTCGAAGGAAACAAACATGTCTTCATTTAACGGCAGACAGGGTGGAACAAGACACACGCTCTGCTCTGGACAGGTCAATTTTCAATTAAAGCGCTGTTATCGCGGTGTTGATCGGTTTTATTGTTAAATACCTGATTTACAACGGGTGACTACGGCGTGGAGCGGAATATGCTTTTGGGATGGTGTTTAGTTATTAGTTATTTGAGTTTAATGCCGAAAAACATGTTTTTGGAACAATATATTGTGACGCCAAATTTAACGTGGTTCTTTTTTTCAAATTATTATTGAATTCCATTTAATTTATTAATAAGTTAGAAAAATTGAAGACTGCGGTGTATTTTTATACAAGGTGTTGTTTTGCATCCTCGTCAAAATTCAGGAGGTTGTCACAAAAGACATAAATTATCAATTAAAATTACAGTACCTAGTTTATTATTATTAAACGCGGACTTTTTTGGTTGTTTCTCTTTGTCAACATTTCAGAATAACCCCCTTAACTTGGTTTAGAGAATAAGAAATTATCGAAAAAACGTTTGAGAGTTTGTTTGTTTGTAAGCGCGGTTATAGGTCGAGAATCAGACGGGCCGCGTTTAAAACACGGGTGTTTCACAATTACCGAATTCCGTAAATAAATGAAAAAATAAAAAATTACCTACCTATTTTATTATTGATTCGGGACGAGAATCATTAGCATAGTAACCTCCTTGAATTTGACGAGAATGCAAAACAACACCTTGTATTTTAACAACGGTCAATAATTAATTAGCTATCGCCCTTGGAGTCCAGCAGTATTTCTCATAAGGTGGTCCGCTGCTCTATAATCTTTTGACGATGAATAACATGAATAAAAATCGGAACCGGAAACCTGAAATGTTCTCAATTAAACTCAAAGGCCTTTTTTCAAACGTTTTCTAAACGTAACCGTACCGTATTGATTTATATCACGTGTAAATTTACTTCAGCCCCATTAAAAGTAAATCAAAGTGGGTACTAAATCGTCAAAGTCTGACTACCGTCCAGAGTATCTTGGTCCTTTAGTACGCATGAAAACTCCCTGGTCCTTCGAACATTTGCTGGTTATCGGGGAAGGGTGGAAGACCATGTTATACTGGAGGGTTGGGTTTAGTGTAGAACCGCAAACCGCGTTTGGGCAGTCAACATTTGTGCAATGTTAGTGAGATCATAAATTTAGTTATTTTTTATTCTGTTTTATATTGTGTGTAGTTCTTTTGATGGTAATCTTTGTCGGATGTAAAATGTTTATTGAATACAATAAACATTTTACATTATCTTTATAGTTTGATTGTGAAATTAATGTTTGGGTATCGGTTGGTTTAAGAATTTGCTTAATGAATGCTTGCAGAAAAGAATTTATTTCATTGTGTACCGTGCGTGTCTTATTTATAAGATAAATAAGATCTTTATACCTCTGATTAACTAAAAGGTTAATGCAAACTTCAGCTGTACTAAATTTGTATTGAAAGTTAAAAAGTTCGGTCGCACTTCGCACGTCAATGGTAAGGTACTTAAGGGTGTTACCACACCAATAGATTTATGTCGCCGTCTATCGACCATCGATCGACTATCGATCGATAGATTTACCTAGTAGAAGCTATCGATCAACGTCGACTAATCCATGCTACCAGCGATCGATGGCATCGATCGGCGATCGATCGATTGGTTTGGTAACACCCTAAGCTGGCTTGGCCCGACGTAGCACACGTAAAGAATAAGAAAGAGGTCATCATAAACGTTAAATTCCGTTGGCAGTAATTTTATTGAAAGAAACTGTTATCTACCAAAAGGAAGACACGCTAGATCAAAAGTAAATCAACATTAATTATCTGTATTTTTAAGAAAGTGATTTTTAAACAAATTACAAATGTAATTCAGAACCAAAAAGCATAAAAGCCAAACACACAACAACAATGCTAGTGTAACACTGTAACATAAATGTTGGCAACAATTAAAAAGCTTAACAAAGCGTACTACTGTTTTGTAAACCCGACACTACACAGCTGTTTAATAAAAGTATGTATGAGTTATAATATCACTGAACAAAAAATTGATTAGAACAAAATAGCCTTATTTATACAATAATATTACGATAGTTACCCGACACCGATGGACAACTGCGCACATGTGACGTTTGTTGTGATACGGATAACCCTAACTATGGGTCTGTGTGATCGAAAGGACCAGTCTTTCTGATTGCTAACGTTTTTTGCTTGATCTTATCAATAGCGATACATTAAACGTCTCATTTAATTACTGTTTAGTACCTGCCCTTCTCCCATGTTGCTTGGGGTCGGCGCAACACGTTTTCTCTTCCATTCTGATCTGTCATCCGCCACATTATCAATTACTCCTTTTTCTTTCATATCACTCCTCCTCCTTCTTGGTCTTCCTCTCCCTCTCCATCCACAGTGTCCTCTCTCTCCAAAATGCATAGGTACTCTTAAGTGGTTCGGAGTCCTTCGTGTGCTAGTCCAGCTCACACTTGGCCGGGTTTATTGTCAATAGGATTTGATTTGTTTGTAAATGTGATGTTAGGGAATGAGGAGTGTTAGGGAATGAGGAGTGTTAGGGAATGAGGAGTGTTAGGGAATGAGGAGTGTTAGGGAATGAGGAGTGTTAGGGGTAGTGCTAAGAATGAATGTGGATGGCTATAATAAATTAGCTTCATAGAATATTCTTTACTGTGTATTAAGAAGCCAGAAAAATGTGTATGTCTTTGCCTAACCCTTCGGACAAATACAGGCATAACCAGAAACAAAGCGGATACGGTTGGTTGAAAAAGATGTGTAACCAAAGTTTTGCAGACGATGGTAATTCATTTTATGGCAAATCACTTCATATTAATTTTATTTCCATTTCCAAGAGCAGTGTTTAATTTGTCATCAAAGTTCAGTCTTTCACAGCTTTCAGCAAGACATGAATTTGCGGTTAATAAATATCTACAGAAACTTCCACCTGTACCGGCTCAATTGCTGAAGTGGTTGAGTGGTTCCCGTCTGCAGTGCGAGTCGATTCCCGAGCCGAACTAATATTTGTCTGGCCTACAGATAGTTGTTTCAGGTTCAAATGTTTGTGTGTTTGAGTTTTGGGAATAGAACCTACTACGTAGAAGTTAGGGTTAGTTTGGGAAAATGTTGTAGCAGGCTTTGGTTTAAACTCACTCGAATGTAAGATCGAAAATTTCACTTATATACGGACAGTGTCCTAAAGGGAACTTAGTAACTTATCTGTTTGAATATAAAGTCAGAAAGGATAGAAATCAGCTTTTGACAAAATGAAGACTTCGACAGTCATTTCGAATAATTATGTTTATCGGTGGACTTATGGGAAAACGCAGTGGTTAAGTGATGACGATGAAGTGATCGCTTTTCATTCGCTCAATTTCGAGAATACAAAGAATGAGTCATTTTGGGTTCATCAAAATACGCAGCAGTAGATTTTTACTATGGCTGGTCGCAAGCAGAGTAGGAAGTTTGATATTCTCATCTATCTATCTATATAAATAAAAATCAATTGCTGTTCGTTAGTCTCGCTAAAACTCGAGAACGACTGGGCTGATTTAGCTGATTTTGGTTTTAAAATGTTTGTCGTAGTCCCACCGTCCGTCCGTCTCATGACGACAGGCCGTGTCGACGGCGCGTACGTGTTCCACGCGCGCCTCAAGGAGATGTCAGCAAACCAGAAGGGGTCCGAAAGGGCCGATGCCTGCCAGGGCTGCGGGTTGTTCGAAAGAGATACCGCGGCCCTGGAACACAAAGGGCGAAGAAGGAACATGGGTGGGTTTTAGTCAGTACAAGTCTGACACTCCCTCCCGCTCCGCCCAGAGCGGGAGAAGTCATATGATGATTTCCCATCCGGAAAAAAAAAAAGGGAAGGTTTAAAAGGTGTGAAAGGTAGGGTAGGGTAGGTAGGTAGGGTAGGAAGGTAGATAGGGTAGGTAAAAAGTGCATTGCAACGCATGGCCGGGGACAGCTAGTTTCTTTATAATATTTAACCATCGTCTTACACTAGTACTACAAAAGCTTTCTTCTCCCTACCTATTGTTGATATCCCATCATACAATGATCCATTGTCTTCATATGTTTAGTTATTGTTTTTGCGTCGAACTACTAGTACGAAGTTTATATTTATACGCACTTTGATTCGTATTGTTTTGCCGCAAAACATCTTTTTCGACGCAATTATCAAACGTTTGTAAATAACTATTGTATTACGAGAATGTTTATAAATTATTATTTCTTTGTGATCTTTGTATGGAGAGGTATAGTAAGTCGTATTTTTTAATGTAAAGTTTTCTTTTATCGTGTACACTTTTCTTATTAAATCAATCATAACAATATTTAGTTTGTGGTTTAGAAAATTATTATGAAAGTCTATTTGACTCTTTTATTGAATCAGGATTATGTTATTGAATGTATTTGTTGAATAACTACTAACATAGCTGTTTTGTCCGAAGACGTAGGCAGTACACATGCTTATTCCTGAAAACCCAGGGAATGAAGTTGCGTCAACGACCTTAAAACTAAACATAAACCTTCACCATGGGCCAAAATCCTCCAACACAGACTCACAGCAGTTCTTTGACAGTCGTCATGGCTAATCAGAAGCCACAGTCTGACAACCGGTTTTTGGAGAGGGTATCGTGATACCACGTAACTTGGTTGTGGAAGTTATATGTATAACTGCTGGTTACTGGTTATAATACAGCTGCAGCCGTTCCGAGTGGAAACCGACTGTAACTTATTTGGGAAAAGATTTGGCAAATGATAATGACAGGACCAAAAACCATAACAGAGTGGTATCCCAGGAATGGAAAAAGAAGTAAAGGGCGCCAAACAAAAAGATGGGAAGATGACCTCAAAAAGGTAGCGGGTCCAGGGTGGACGAGAATAGCGAGAGATAGGCAGAAATGGAAAGCTTTAGAGGAGGCCTTTGTCGAAAGACAAGCTGGGAAGTGAAACCGATCGTGTAGTCGATCTGTTAATAAATTAGAAATTGTGTATATTGTAAATTTGTAGAACAGCAATAAAGGCTTATTTTATTTTATTTATTTTTATTTTATTTAATGACAGGACCACAGCAGTAAAAGGCGGGAGAAGTAAAGTGACAAGAAAAATAGTGCGTAAAGTCCCTCCGCGCGGAAGAAGTGAAACTTCGTAATACTACACGCATGCGTTCGAGTGCCACGCATTCACTCTCGATATTTTATTGAGCTTCTTAATAATATTTTGTTGTTTTATTGTTGTATTATTTTTATTACATAATTATTAAATAAGTTTATCGATGTTATTCTACTCATAGAAATTGAGCGAAGGCTGGTCACACCGAAGAGTCGAATGCATGACTGTTTGCACGCCATCTTGCGTACCTAGTAGAACTACGTAGTCACAAATCTTGTAATACTGCCATCTCTTAGTGAGTTTTAGAAAATATTCCCCCTCCATGGTAGCGTTAGACTTGTTGGAAGTCGCATAAGAAGTTTCACTTCAATAAGTAGTTCTTCCTTTTTTGCAAGTACGTCGTCCCTAACTGACCCCAATCCTTCAATAAAACCCCAACATTTACGTAATCAAAATTAAATGCAATAAGTGCACCTGATGCGAAGTTACTCCGCCAAACCCTCAATTATTCCGCCCCAGCGTTTACGACCAGATCGATTGGACGGCACTCGTAAAACATTCAGTACTATTATGTGTCACCCGACGTCGTTTAAATAGGTGTGACTCGTGTACTGCTAGTGGGTGGGAATTTTAGATTTTGTGGGGTTCCGTAGGTAGATTTGCTGGTGGGTTTTTGGGCATAGGGTTTTCTTGACTTTTGATCCTTTGAGTGTTATTTTAACGCGATAAGAGCTCAAACCGCGTTCAAGAGCTGTGTTTGTCAAAAAGCAATGATGA
This sequence comes from Cerastis leucographa, assembly GCA_963082945.1. NCBI lineage: Eukaryota > Metazoa > Arthropoda > Insecta > Lepidoptera > Noctuidae > Cerastis > Cerastis leucographa. Next base: position 19,427,121 of record OY720362.1, on the reverse strand, counting down.
CACTGATATGCCTTACTGAAAGCAGTTTGAATGAGCTGATTGAGTCCGAGTATTCTAAAGCATTCTGGAAAATGGTATGAGCTTGAAATGAAGGACTTAGGTGTGAGTAATTGTCAAGAGTGCAATACTTAAATTTTAGGGTGAAAAATCAGGGGTTACGTTAGGAGTCAATATAATGCACGCAAAGTTGGGACTTGGACCTCTAATATCTTATTAGCGAGAAGGTTTCCAGGTATGGTCCAGAACAAAAAAAACATCGCAACGACGACGGGGTAAACTAGTATCTTTAGGTTTAATCGAAGATTTTTTTACACCCATTATTATTCTCATTTATTTATTTCTGTACATATAATTTACATTTTTAAACTGTTCTATATAAAATAATATTAAAAAAAAAAACCTCACCGGTATTGGGACCAGGGTCCAACCTACCGGCGGTCAGAGCTCCAGAGAAAGAAACAATACGAGCCGTGTCCAGGTGAACCGCTTTCTGAATCGAGCTTGATCCAGCTGCCTAACGAGAGCCTTATCAGATATTGTTACACCCATTTTTATTACCTTTCTACTATTTCCCAGGATATTTTTGCTGTTCCTCCTAATGTCATATCCCTTACCCGTCTTTTACGACATCGATATAAACAAGACAAATGGGCTGTTCCCTGACAAGAGCAACACTTAGGAATAGATTCGCCATTACAGTTACATGCGAGTTACAAACTTTAGTACTCGTAACCTCTACTAGTCGAGAGTCAGTAAAGGGAAGCTAACACGGCTCATTGTCACTAGAACTTGAAATAGTTATCGTACATTGTTAGGTGTAGTTGGTGTGGGTTTATAGATACTTATACTCTATGGTCATAAGTTGTATGCATTATCATTATATTTCTCATCGTGTTTGTAGCTGTCTTTGGATCATGTTATCTAGTAAGTGGGTTGGGGAGGAATCTGTCCTCCTAAAGGCCTACGCAGACCGGGACGGCAAGGCAAGTGATTTTGCCGTCAGTCAGCGCACATTAGCCGCTAGCATTCCAGCGCCTTGAAACAGCATGCCACGGCGTGCCGCGGCACAACAAAGCACGCCTCGGCAGCTGCCCGATACACTTTTAGCCTTCTATTGCGTTTGATCAAGTGTTGATGTGCCTCAGTTTTGTCAAAACGAGTCCTTGGCATGCCGTTGCCTACCGCAGTACGCCACGGCATACCGCCGCGGGAGTCCGTGGCGCGTCTTTCAATACCGTGCAATGAAATCCCTTTCAATGCCACGGCATCATTTTAAAGCATAGCAATTTATGTTGTATTTCTAGATCGATACGTTTGAATGTCCATGAGTAAAAATTTTAATCCCTTGCCATGCCGTCCCGGTCTGCGTAGGCCCTAACTAGGCAGTCGCTCCATGTAAAATTCTGGTATGTAGCAACGAACTAGGCAGAAATTCATAATCATTATGTTTTTCGTTTTCCTTGTCGCTATAATAGTCGTTTTTTTTTCATCACAGTTAACCCAGACCTTAGCGCTATAAATGCTATCGATCGATGTCTTATCAGTCCCATCAATATTTTAACTTATTAGTCGTGTATGTAACATAATGCCAGCAACGTTTTTTTTTTTTAAACCTGTACATACTTTCATGGGACCATACCGTTAATCATATTTCCTGCCGAACCTTAAGAGGTAAAAAGGTGTGATGTTTGTCCCCACATAATGATGTACGGCAACGTGTGTGCGGTAAACTTATATGGCCATTATACAATTACCTAACAACTCCTCGGTAAGCCGGCCTGCATACTAATAGGACGAAGGACGCGCTTACTAATGTGGACCAAAATAACCCTTAATATGATTTATTTCGTGCATGGCCTCCATGTTTTAATGTTAACTTATGTAATTGTGATTTATATGAGGAATCAAAAGACTATAAGACTTCCCTCCATAGAGAAATAAATCGTTGGAATCAAAGATTTAGGTAAACATTGGATGAAGTAGAAGTGGTCTGGAAAGACTAAGTTAATTGGAAATAAGCCCAAAGTCTAGGAATGATACTATGCAACACAACAAACTGAACCTGAAAGATGATCCTGTCCTTTTTTCGCTAGCACTAGGCGACATGAATGGCTGAAAAAAAACACATTAATTAGGTCTAAGTCGAACGTTGGAAAAACCAACAGCGCTTTTTTCAATTAGGCATTAATTTAGGGGCCGCTTAGTTTTAGCGAAAACAATAATTCCATGTCACTTCTACCATTCACATTAAACTTTCAAGCCATTTATTACACTCTAGGTAACTTCTTGATAGTTGATTTAACATCCAAAACAACAAGTTTTTTCTTCCAAGTTTTGTTGAACCGCCCAACTCCAAAACATACGTATAATAATTAGTGTCAGAACTGGCGTGAAAACTTGTCTGTGAAATACCAGTGTTATGCATAATATATCAAATTCACCCGGGGTTGCGTAACAAGGGCACATAGGGTAGCCGAGGGGATGAAACTCGATATTATTTCTAATGCTGATATTTCCATGACAGTTCGGGCTTTGGGCAAGTGAATGAGATTGGTTTTACAATTGTGTCGTGGTACTGGTATTGTGTGTTTGTATGAAGAGGATTCTTATGAAACTTACACTTCTTAGTTTGCTCTTTTTTTTGCGATATGCGACTGAGGGCAGATCTTTTTTTTTTAAATGGGCATTTTATTCACGTAATGATATATGGCGGTCTTCAAGAATGTTAAATGTTATTGCATGATCAAGAGTTACCAATAGGTTAGTAAAATATTGCGCTGTAATGATCTTACACAATACAAGGAAAATTATTTAGCAATAAATAATTGCGCAATACAATTCTAAACGAACGAAAACATTGCGCAATTATAGTAATTGTAGGTGTAGGGGCCCCTTTTCAAAGCATATCGTTCTATTTACACTTAAAATATGTTTAGTTATTATTGTGCTTTATTGGTGTAAGGGGTATCGTATTACCCAGTTACTGGGTTGTGGAGGTCAGATAGGCAGTCGCTTCATGTAAAATACTGGTACTCAGCTGCATCCGGTTAGACTGGAAGCCGACCCCAAGTTAGTTTGGGAAAAGGCTAGGTAGATGATGATGTGCTTCATTGGTGTAATTGCTAAGTGTGGCATGTGTTTGGAATACAGCAATGTCTTGCTTGTCAATGTCTAATTTTGAAATACCATAAGAAAATATAAAAATCTGTAGCTAAGCAGTTTATACCATGATATGTGTTGTACGTGGCAACCCTGTGTACTTCCAAAACCCTTTTCTAAATGTTAGACAGTTAATATTTTAGGGAGTTCAAAATTGGAATTTCGATGAAGACGCTTCATGGTTATAGTGGTTTTAACGCCTCCTGCCAGAACCAGGCTTTGATTCACCACTTTTGGGAATTTTCGATTCATGAATTGAGAAATGACATTCAGGTATCTTTTAAAATTCATGGAACTATTATCAGTAATTTAATGTTTTACAGTTACTTTACGTAAAGATGGAATTATTTCGGCAAAGCAACATTAAATAAGTAAGAGAGGGATATATGTATGCTGACTCAGCTCCTTTATTAAAAACCACGCTTAGCATAAAAAATAAAGACACACGAGACAACATTTCATTGAATTCCATCCAAAACAGAAATAAATAAAGTCTGTAGATAGAAACCTGATAATGTGAAAGTTCCTGTAGACAGAAATTTCATACCATTTATATCAATCGTCAAAACGCAATTTTGAATCCCAAAATATACAAGGAAATAGACTTGATTCTTGGTGCTGTTCAGCATCAATTTAAGTCAAAACATCGCAATTTAAGTGTCTTTAGTACCTTCGTATAGTTTATCTGCCTACTCCAAACTTTCACCCACCACACCTAAACTAAACAGCCCTGACACCAGTTAGGACTGACGATAGCCTTAGACCTGGGAACAGATCTGCGGCCCACATTTGATAAGGTTACTCCGTACGTGCCGATAAGCCAATATGACTAACTCTGAAACCGTTAGTTGGTGGTGCAAGTTTTGGGCTTAGCGGCGTTGTAATAACCACAGTGATGGTCGCACTTACGCATGGCTCTCGCGCTTGCTGATAGTACCTATAGGACAAGAGAGAGAGAGAGAATATAGTCAATCTGAATTTTATTGCCATCACTAGTAGAGCAAGGGTGCTTATTCTCATGCTCCTCGGAGAGTACGTTATGCAATAGCATAAGACGTAGATATTCGACAGTTGTAAATACGTTCAACCTGAAAATCTCATAACCCATTAACTGGCTTAATAACAATACAGGGTGTAACGGAAAGGGTATACATACTTAGGGGTGTGCTATAAACCATCAAACTGAACATGTTTCTCATCTTAAATCATGTTTTTCAGCGAAAAAAATATGTGCTTCCCCATAAAAATTGCAATACCTATTCGACTCAAATGTATGGAGCAGCTGATTTTTTTTTCGGTATTACGATGTTTGTCCTATCGAGAAACATGTTCAGTTCGTCTGTAGCACACTCTTAAGTATGTATATACCCTTTCCGTTACACCCTATATATTATCAGGCATCTTTATGTCTAATTTGAAGTTCCTCTATGTAAAATGGTGGTATTTAAAAAAGCTGGTATAAAGATCCCATCATTTTTTAAAATGGGACAGCGAATTTTAGGAGTCTTCGTGTAACTGTTTAACTTTTTTTTTTTTTTTTAAGGAACTTTGCCCCACACTAGGAATTTCTCCTGTGTCGTGGGTGTGTTTACAAACATTTAAACTCACATACACAAACAGCCAGACCCGGAACAACTATTTGTAGGCCATACAAATATTTGTTCCGTGCGGGGATCGAACCCGCGACACGCAGCGCAGCAGTCGATCGCTCAACCACTGCGCCAACTGTGCCGTCAAATTTTGAAGACTACCATGTCTTAAATCATCCAATATGTTTTGCCATCGCTACGCTATTCTCTCTTCCCTTAAACCCCACAATCCTGATTAGCAACCCAACAAATTGAAACTTAAAGCTGTTGCAATAAAGGCATTTATGTGATTTCTCGATAGCTGCCGTTAACTCATGTTGATAACAATTATGTTCCTATTTCGTACCGGCCAGTTGTTGGCCGGCTGCCTGCTCCATTTTGTGATCTTATCTGTTTCAGTGCTGAACTTTGTAGGTGAGGATAATTGGAGGGGATCACTGAAGAAGTTCATTTTTGCGATATGCTGGTGAAAAAGTCAATGGTTTTGGTCTTGATAATCAAACTACGAGTATGTTATATCGATTCTCTTTTTTTATCGTTCAACATCATCATCATCCGTAACCTGACTTCACCCACTGTAGAGGAGCCTCTTTTTCGTACCAATTTCCGCCAACCTTCAAGTTTTTATCTCCATAGCTCCCAGTTTCCCATTCCTTGGACGCAACTCGCTCCATTCTACAAAGAAAATACATTTATTTGGCCCAAGCCACAAGTACACACAATATCATACAGCAAAACAGAATAAAAAAACTTAAATCTAAACAAGAGCGATAACATCGTGTGCCGACTACACCATAGAGGCTCAGTTCAGAAAAATGCCAGACAGTTAGTGCCCGACGCCGACGCTGGTCATCTGTCAGCACCACACATTGCTAGGTGTCCTAGACGACGCATTTTGACTGAAGACTTGGCTTTAGAAAATAAGTTCACCTTCATCATCATCATATCAGCCGAAAGATATCAGCTGCTGGATCCTGTGCATCTTGCATCCAGCGGATTCACGTGGTTAACATGATTGGTCCACCTTGTAAGCTCATATTCAACGATAATAAGTGAAAGTAGGTAAAGTTGACCATTAACGCATATCAAACGACGACTTTTACCTTTATTTTATAAACATAATTAGCTAAAATTAACAAAAACATTATGATGGCAAAACATAAAACCTTCTCCTTTATTACTCATTTGGACAGACAAAGGCGAGCTCCACTCTAATTTGGTGATAACAAGCGTTATTTCTTTTTATACTGTAATGAAAGCATACATTTCATTACCCATTTGATAAAACAACAAAAATGAACAAAAAATTACCAAAAAGAATAGAATAGAATAGAATAGCATTTATTTGCAAATATGGGTAATACGTAAGTAGGTAGTAGAAGTTATACATCAGAGTTCTGCCATATTTCACCATTCGGCATGCAAACATTTTCATTTTACAAAATTATTGAAATTTAAGTTCTCTTTAAAACATCACATTAATTGTTAAATTCTGTAAATAAAATTATTAAAATTAAATTGTCATTAAAGAACTATACATTTACCTCGTCCTGCCCCATTTATGTTATTAAAAAATAAAAATTGTGGTTAGAACCGGTTTAATCCGGTCCGATCCGGTTTTCACACATTACAAGGGGTGCGTCTCGCCAACTTTTTTGTTTTTAGGGGAAAACACCTTCGGTGGTGTGAAAAAATTATTAGGTAGCCGCTAAATGTGGATTTTCTCGCTGTGGCGACGTGGGGGAAATAAAGATGTACCATGTATGAAAATATTGAGGAAAAATCCTGTTTTTCTGGTGGAACATATTTTTTTAGCTTTGGTATGAGTTTTAAAATTGTTTAGAATGAAATTAACAAGAGTTTGTTAGACGGATTACAGGATTTCATTGTGGCTTATGGTGTAAATTTTTGAATTACACCGCCAGTTTATGATAATTTGTTTCTACCATATAGATAAGTTAGAGTTCAGTTAATCCCTTTAGTAAGCCTTTACTAAGAAAATCCGCCTTGCTATGTCCCAGATCAGAACATAACTCTCCTTTGAGACTTCGTCGCAGTCGGGCAAATAGGACTAAAACAAAATCATTATCAGTATGCCAGCACTAAAACAATTACTACCGCTATAATTCAACAACAACACAATCAGCTGTCTACGTACTTTGTGCTCGCCTGTACCGTTGTTACGCAAGTGTTACGTGGTTTATCACGGCATGAATCACTTCTGTAGCCGCCTGTCCCGCGTCAATGCACTGTTGTTTGTAACGATACCGTCGCAGATGACAGTCGAACTAGATACAGGAATTGACGTGTTTTAGATGAATTACGCATGCCTTGGAACGTGTAACTTCTGACCTTTGTTCAGGAGAGCAGAATGATAAGGTGTAGAAATAATGTTGTAATGTAAAAAAAAACTTTTTTTTATTTTTTATTCACCTCCTGGCTCCATCATCAGACCAGCTCCAAGTTACCAAATTATATCATTATTACGGACAAAGTTTAATTTCGATACGACAGTTTAAATTAAATATGTTAAAATAGACTTCTAGGATTTGATTGCGTGGTTATGTTAGCTTGTTAAAAATGATCACTAAACTTTCTATGACAGGTTCGTCGTCCAAGTGGTTGGAAGTGGTTCTGCTGAACACAAGGTCCTGAGTTCAGTTCCAAGGCATTGCATTTGCCTATGAAGGGGTTCTTCTACAAGGTGTTGTTTTGCATCCTCGTCAAATTCAAGGAGGTAACTTTGTTAATGATTCTCGTCCCAAATCAATAATAAAATGGGTGGCTAATTTTTATTTTTTTTCTTATTTACGGAAATCCGTAAGTTCTTGCCCTATAACCTCGCTTACAAACATACAAACAATCTCAAACGTTTAATTGATAATTTCTTATTCACTAAACCACGTTAAAAGTGTTATTCTGAAATATTGACAAACATAAACAACCAAAAAATCTGCGTTTATTAATAATTAACTAAGTATCGTAATTTTAATTAATTATTTATGTCTTTTATGACCACCTCCTGAAATTTGACGAGGATGCAAAACAACACCTTGTATTGGAAATTCCTCAGTAGCATCCCAGATTCTGGATTGATGGCCTGGACTTTAACATACCTGACCAAGAGTCTATTACATTAGCAACACCTCTGCCTATGCCTTCTTAAATCAAGCAACGGATGTTTGGGACCCGAATATTTATTGAACTAAGTCAATTTACCTCTAAAATGATGAAAACACAAAAGAAGTCGCGCTCAAAAGCCAGTGCTGTAATAAATACGAAGCTCTGTTTAGCTTAGGAACTTTGATGTTGTCTAGTCAAACTGAGGGAATATTAAACGTTACATATTAAAATTCTGCTGTATTGCATCAGAAATGTGTGCCCTTTGACGTAAAGAACTCGGAGTTGAAGGGCTCAGGGCCCACGCAGCAAGCTTAGCTGTTTTATTGTGTCAATAATGTTGGGTAACAGTCAGTGTCTCTAACATGGCACAGTCATATTACGTATTTAAATCTATGTTACGTCTTTTGAATATGAACAGCTATTTGTATAGTTTATCGCTTGTCTATTTTCGCCCAGTAGAAAGCAATACGAGAACATTAAAGGGGAATCCTTTTTTGTAATTGACGATCGAAAATTGCTATTTTACATCTTAATATGTATAAATTACTTTTGATTTTGGTTTGGGTTCGCGTTTCACTAGGGCAAACCCAATGACAGTTTGCCTGACTTAATAGGGGTGCGGACTGGGTAAAGAAAACGACATTCTATTTTGTCCGTCAGACAGGTAATACAAAAATATTAGACACGTTTTTTTTGTTTTATCAAAATATCAAAAAATTACTTAGTTAAAACTCATTTAAGTTGGAGAGTGGGGGCTTACTGCGTCACAAGTAGGTATAAAACTTATCTACATGTGACGTCATGCGCCATTTCAACTCAATATATCTCCATAATTTTATGACCACATGAAAAAAGAAAAAATACGTTTCCAATACTTTTCAATAAACTACCCGACGGACAAAGAAAAAAAAATTGGATTATCCGCTATTGTCGAACCTAGGACATGCTAAAGTGAATGCGAGCACAGAACAACGAGGCTTGCGGTGTTAAACTGTAATGATGCATCCCATTATTACGAAATCTGATGCATGTAATTAAGATGATTACTTAGTAAAAGATTTTCTTAAATTATATCTATTTAATAAATATTAGTATTGTCTTGTTTCTTTTCAAATACTGGTGTTTGTCTTGTACCAATAACAACTACATGTCTCTAAGTTAAAAAATACCTTTTTTGATTATCTTTTTTACCTTTTCCATCGACATAAAAAAGAAATATTTTCTACTATAAAATTGAAGTTTCATGCTCGACTGGCTTCGCTCAGGGCAGTAGAAGACTGCTATAAATAATTAAGTAAGTGATAGCCGGCACTTAGCTCGGTGCTAATTACTGCTGCTACTTGTGTTGCGCTTATTATTATATCATCATCATATTAGACCGTAAACGTCTGCTTTATAAGTCCGTTCATTTTAACGTCGAGGTGTTATTATTTTTGTAGCCTTATATATATGGATAGAATAACACTTAAAATAAATAAAAGCTTTTAAAAACAGTACTGCGTACAGACAAAATACTCAAATTGTTGATATTTTTCAAAGTCGTAGTCAAAATCAAGCCATTGTTTCTATTATGTCATTAAAAGGCAATTTGTGAAGTCAAACTTAACACGGATATAGAATTTTATTGATTTTACTGGCCCATTCGCAAATGTAGTTTCATATGGAGAAGAAGAAGAAACTCTACTATCATCATCGGCCTATAGAAGTCCACTGCTGGAAATTATGTCTCTGCAACCGCACCTTGCCTGTAAATATCGTCCAGCTTCTAGCCACTCTGCTAGGATTAATAGATTTGCCCACTTGGTAGAGGAGAAGAGCCGCCATAGTCTTTCATAACTTCCTTAAGGACTACATAAACTGACGTTTTACTAGCGGTAAGGATGATTGATTGCGTATAAAAAGTTTCATATCCGTGCTATTAACCATTGAGGAGTTCTCACGCGAGAAGACGATCCTGGCTGCAGAATGAATGTCAGCCATAAAAATGTATTGTCACCAGAACCAAAGGTGTGTTACTTACAAAATTTTGGGTCAATCGGTTAGAAGGAACTGATTTGAAATTCAGTTGCAAGATTTGACCATTACATACTAATTAAGCAAGTTAAATACAAGGTGTTGTTTTGCATCCTCGTCAAAATCCAAGAGGATGTCAAAGAAGACATATAATAATCAATTAAAATTACGGTACCTAGTTAATTATTAATAAACGCTGATTTATTAGGTTGTTTAAGTTTGTTAGCATTTCAGAAATTATCCCCTTAACGTGGTTCAGAGAATAAGAAATTATCGAATAAACGTTTAAGATTGTTTGTTTGTTCGAAAGTGCGCCGCGATTAGACGGCCCGCATTTAAAACACAATTCACAATTTATGACCGATTTTTCGTAAATAAGAAAAAAAATAAAAATAACCTACCCATTTTATTATTGATTCGGGATGAGAATCATTAGCATAGTTACCTACTTGAATTTGAAGAGGATGCAAAAAAACTCCTTGTATAAGCTTATAACAATGCAATGATAAGCATTATTTATCATTATTATTGACATAAGCAACCGAAAAGTCTATGTCAAGTAAAACCGCAACACTGAAAAATTAAACGCTTTGAAAGCAATACTGATATGTCAAAGCCATCATTACATAACAACAATGAGACAGCCAGGGGCAGCCTATCCTTTCTTTCTTACTTATTTACGCCACTGCGCTATATAATTCTCCTACTATTACTGCTAAGTTCCCCAGCTCAAAGCTGAAGGTGCTGCATAAATATTTGATCAGGTAATAGGCCGGTAACCAGCAGTTAGTTCGTCGGTAATTACACCCGTTACCGACGATTGCCTGAGAATCGCTATTCATAGATACCATGCACTAACTTCTGAATTAGAACTGTGGTAAAATTAGTTGACTATTTTGTGAGTTAAAGGTACGGTTGTTTTTTTTTTATATGGTTTGTGTGCCGCGGCTTGCACTTTTCTTTTCGAAAATCTAGCATATTTTTAGTCAACGTGTTAGTGTATTATAGTTATAGCTGAAGGCGATCCGCCTTCAGCTATAACTATAAACTATAGCTATATAAGCTATAGCTAACTATTTTGGCGTTTGGCTAAATTTGATCTAAAGCCACTGTCGTGTTTTTTATATACATTTGTAACAGCTTTCTCCTGTTAACGCCATTAGAACGCTTAAAGATCCTTGTGGCACTGTACACACAAATGCATAAAATTAAATGAATTATAATAGCACTTTAGTATGTGTGTGTTTGAAACCTAACTAGTGACAATATTAAGGTAAACTTGACTAATGTGCAGGAAAAGAAAAAACCTTATATTTCACAAAAAACTTAACATTACTTACGACAACAATGCACGAATCCAGCATGATGGCTTTTATGGGACACAGTTGGATTTATTGCAAGATCTATAAAATTAAGCACTTGGATAACTCAGTACCGCAGTAGTGGGCTAAATTCTAATAAAATCAGAGTACAGGTACACGTACAGTGGGTACGGTTTTTTAAGTAGATAGCAACCAGCAGCTAAAAGCAAGTCATTTAGAAGCAACAATCTCGGTAGCCATTTTTAATTACAAAAGTAAACCAAACCAGCACTCCGTTAAATTCTAAGCGGTCAGGTAGATACATCAAATTCAACATAGGGTGAGCACTTAGTGGCGTGGAAGAGCGATAACAATATTGTGCGGTTTCATGTTTTCGCATGTATGTTAGAAAAGATTTATTAATAAATACACATTACCTTTGTAACCACGTATTTTTCTGATCCGTGATTTTTGTCTCTATAAATATGTTTATATGAATACACGAACATGAATACGTGGACCGATGACCTGGTGAAGGTTGCGGGATCCGCTGGTTGCTCGCACGGGACCGGTCAATTTGACGACACTTGGGGGAGGCCTATGTCCAGCAGTGGACTATTTTGGCTGAAATGATGATGGTAATGATGAATACATTAATTAGCATTGGGTGTAATAAAGATCGTTTTAGTTTTATGCTAATTTTTTTAAACAACTGCCAGAAAAAGCATCATGATGATGATTTTTCTGGCATCATAATGACCTACTTCAGCTCATCAGCACGCCAGGTCTATCGCTGCTTCTTTTCGAATAGAAAAAAAAATAGAGTATCAGCCTAGACATCTACAAGTAACGTTTCACAGCCTCTATGCAGCAACATTTTCAGGCGATAACTGCTTTAAAATTGAATAAAAAGCTTGATAGCAAAATATCTGAAGAATATTTGATAAACGTTTTTTCTCTCTCGGAATGAATGCGATGCAAACAGAAATCATCGTGTAATATCCTAAGCTTTCTATCTTCAGCAAATATCCACTACCCGCTCCGCTTAAGCACCCAAACCTCAGTCCACAAAGTGATGAGATAGCACCCGAAGACAGACAGTTAAATCGGGCCCTTTACTTAATACAATCTGCGCTCAGATCTAAATTAATGCAAGTATAGCGTAGTGCGGTGGGACTTTTATTGTGGTCGTTTTGGTGTAGGCAGACTTAGAGGTTCAGGTGTTGAGTGGTAATGTTTTAGAGGAAATTGTCTTGCTATTTCTTAAATTATATTGTTGAACATCGAGTTATAGTTACGATTGGCATTTAAGTCCATTTTTATTGCATTTTTTTATTTGTGAGAAGTAGTCTTCTTTGACAAGATGGCTAGAAAAGAAAGTCCTCTAGGATATTAAATAATATTTTTGAAGCTCTCGAGAATCGATAGTGAGAGTTCTAATTACTTTACTATGTACATTACCAATATGATTCAAATGAATGAACGAATTGAATATGATTTATTTTAAAATAAAATACAATAAATTATTGATTAACGTTTAGTACTACACGTAAATTGTAATAATTAGAATCAATGATAAATTAATGATGTACATGCCTTAATACTGTGTGTGTTTAATGCATCCCTACTATCCAGTGTTTTACATGTTACCAAATAAATAAATCTAATAAGGATTACTGGCTTGCGAAAAAGTAGTTAATTTTTTTCAACCTTTGATAAAGTTACTAGCTGTCGTGCGCAACTTCGTCTGCGTCACATTTTCCCCGTTTTTGCAACATTTGTCAGTGCTGCTCCGCTCCTATTGGTTGTAGTGTGATGATATATAGCGTATAGCTTTCCTCGATAAATGGGCTATCAAACACTGAAATATTTTATTAAATCGGACCATTTTTTCTGAGATAAGCGCGTTGAAGCAAACAAACTAACCAAACTCTTCAGCTTTAGAATATTATATTAGTATAGACGAAGAAACTGCCGTCCTTAAAGAAACTTAAAAAAAAAAACATAAAATTAAAATCTCATCTATCTATCAATGAACACATAGCTTTACAAATAAAAACTAACCTTTAAACTACCAAACAACAAACAATTCTTACAAATCTAAAAGTGAAGTCCAAATGTTCCGTAAAATCAGTTTCATTGGCGCTGTATCGAATATTTTCATGACAAATGCCCGCTATATTTCAGACAGGCTATCTTGGCTGTGCCAACAACTGCTGCTGTACAACCTTTGCACTTTGTAACTACGTATGTTATTGGAAATCAGAATTTACTTCCTCTTTCGTGTCAGTTTGAGAATAATTAGCTCATGACAATATTATAAGAAGATCAGCAGTGGTAACGCAGCTTTGAGCTGCAGTTTGGAGGTTCGAAGACTTTGTGTAAGTACTCAATTAATATCATAACCATTTTTCTAAAAACAATGAAGGAAAACGTCGTGAAGATATAAAACTAAAAATGCGAAAACCATTTGACTCCTACCAATCAGTACTTGGGCCACGTGGAGGACCCACCCACTCCTTTCACAGAGAGGAGGCCTGTGTCACAACAGTGGGAACGCTATCGGCTGTTTACCCAGGGTGCAGTAGAGTAACGTTTAGAGCCATCACTAGAACAGGTTTTTATTGCTCTAATTAAAATTTATTTATATGTTTAGCAAATTGTTTAGTTTTAATTCCGTGAATCCAGACATGGATACAGCCCTCCCGATAGCCAGGCTTGGATACAGCTTCAGCCCGGAAAAATATACACTATATGAAAAGCAATATCGTTCAGGGGTTTCTTCTTCTTCTTCATGGGGTTTCTGGTTTCCGCACTTAGTCCCTTAAGTGGACCATTGTGCGTGAGCCATAGTGGCCGTTATTCCAACCAGCCCACCTCCCTCCAGAAGCAGATTAGACTTCCCGGTCTTCTCAGGGTATCCGCGCGAGGGATCCTGGTGTTCCCAGGGTTGCCTCGCGAATCTTAGTGACACCGGTGCAGTCAAGCAGCACATGCGCCACCGTTTCCTCCGCATTCATGCATGCTCTGCACAGGGGAGTATCAGTGATTCCTAGAGTGTAAAAGTGTTTATTCAGTGAACAGTGTCCAGTGATGGTCCCCGACACCAGGCGCAGTCCATCCCTGTCCAGACGCAGAAGGCGCCTGGTCAGCTTTGTATCAAGGGATGGCATGGCTTCCTTGGCCTGCCTACATCCGGGTGTCGAGGTCCACCATTTTTCCGCGTTCAGGGGTTTATCAACAAATATAATATCATTGTTAAACTGCTATTATGATCTTTATTCCCTTTTGGTCAAATTTAACACGAGAAATAAAAATTGTTTTTGTGCCACGCGTTTCAGATAAACACAGCGAGAGCCAAAATTACTAGCCGTAAAATTACTTTCTCAAATGACCAGGATGACCTCATATTTAACCCTAACAGACAGTAATTCTTACAAAATAATTTGTATGGAATAACAATAAATACTTATATTATAGCTACAAAGAATTTATCTGAACTGAAATCAAATACTCGTAAGTAACATGTTCCATAAATCACTGAAGCATAGTTATAATTACTCAAAATTAATGCGACAACACTACTAGAAACCCCACCAGGCATAAACAAGAGGCCCATATATTTGCAATATATCTCAATATATATATTGTGCAATTAACCCAAGTTTAACCGTTAACCATAAAACGGGTTAAGGGTTAACAAATTAAATTATTCTAGAATTATATGCGTGGTTCATTTTATTGTGAAAGGTGTGGCTTCAGACGGACGTTGTTATGTCACTGAAATTATAATTATTTGAATGCTCGTTAATAAAAAAATGGAAATGTTATGATTCCCTTTTTTGAAATAAGTTTGGGAAGAAGTGGTTCTTCGCTACGTAAGAAGGCAAGTTACAGAATTTATTACCAACTTTGCAAAGAGTAAAGATTGTAGACAAACATCTATCTGTAACTACATAATATTAAAGATGTCAATCATGATTATTTAATTTAAGTTTTTTTATACTATATGCTATTCATAACGGTATTCCAAAAAAAAAACAAAGACGTGAAAAACAACTTTAACTCAAAAACTCAAAGAAACATTATTATTATAAGTTATTTTCTACTTTTACGTTTTTTTGGAGGTCTGTTATTTTTTTTTTGGGGTCCAGTAAATTAACTTTTTCCACGGGACCAATATTGTAAAAGCAGTCCCGTACATTCGGACCAGTTGTACAACTGGTAAAAGAAACTTGACTTTTAGACTGGTACATTTAGCAGATTATATAGAAATAGTCATTATAATACAAAACTTCAATATCTGCGCGATCCAAATGTACGGGACTGCTTTTAAAATATTGGTCCCGTGGAAAAAGTAGTTCAGTTTGATTAACTGGACCCCAAAAAAAATAACAGACCTCCAAGAAAACGTAAGTAGAAAATAACTTAGTAACTTATAATAATAATTTTCTTTCGGATGTCGGTGACTGTCTTCGGTTTTTTGACTTTTTGAGTTATAGTTGTTTTCCACGTTTTTGTGTTTTTTTTTGGAAATCCGTTATAAATAGGTACATAACCTCCTCCTTTTTTTGAAGGCGGGTAAAAATATGATCACACATTCATTTCAGATAAACGCTTTGGTTAACTGGAATTGTGTGTGATTTACAAGATAATGAATTAGAACTTTTAATTCTGTATAAGATTAATTGCAATGAAACTCGTTGGTAATCCTACATAAATAAATGAAATAAAACACAAAGCTTTGAAAATCTCTCGCGTTGTCTAAACAAGCCTTTACGTTGACGGCTTAACGAATTCTCGCGGAGGTTATAAGTTTATTAGTTCGCAGTTTATAGAGACACTCGTAAAGGGAACTGAACTAATCTTCGTTTTGTACTAGTGTACAACTGTATTTAATGTTTGTGATGGGTTTTCGCGGTATTCAATTTACATTTAAAGCATTAATAATATATTGTGAGTCAGTTGAAAGTGTTAATAAAGGTATTCATTTACTTGAGAATGTTATTTTTGATTCCTTACTAAATACATAAGAATTAGTTTAAGTACCTAATAGACGACGATGCCGCGGACAAAAGTTATGTATCACAATAAATAAGACGCTGCACTCCTTTTAATGAACATCTGCGATTCTTCAGGCTCATCATGGCTCAGCAACCTTGAATTTAAACTAGGTCATCTGTTTACACTAAAAAATATGGCTTAAAATTATTTAACTTAAATTTTCGTATTTAACACACTACTAACACATTAGAAACATTTCATGAAAATGTTTTCACATTTAAATAAAAACGAAAAATACACTGAAAAATACTAATAAATTAAAAAGGCTTCACGATAGGCCTTACAATATAAATACAATGTATTAACAACAACTTGTGTGGAAATAGTGAAGGAATCCATTTTCACATCAATCTGGTCACGAATGGCGGTGTGGCCCCAAAATTAGCAGTTAAACTTTTTAATGTATCTGCTTGATACTGCTACTCAGTAGAATGGGGACTTGGGGGTAGTTTGGGGTTATGCGTGGGGTTGGTATTTTGAAATTAGGTTTATCGTAAAAGAACATTATGGTGAAATGTCAAAAGCATGGGCAGTAGAGCCACCTAATCTTATATTCAATAAACTTTAAAACAAACTTGTAATAACTGTAATTTAATTGTAATTTTTCCTCTTTTTCTTGCTATTACAAGGAAAATTAAGAGAAGCGCTCTTCCTCTCTCTACTTATTTAAAACTTGCTGTGCCCGACAGGGTCCAGAATTGTGTCTAGTATTTTTTATTTGACCTGTTAAGTGTAAATTATGGATGCAATGAATGATTTGATTTTAAACTTTTTTTATTAGATATTTGTATTTTCCAACTGATTCATATTCATTTCTTTTAAACTGTCTGTTAATCGTTGTAATTTTGTACATTTTACCACATTAGTCTGGGTACTCACCTATTTTATTTCCTTAAAATGTTCAAAATCCATCATAACTTACGTATTTATAAACGTAATTTTTATGTTAATCAAAGAAGACTTTGAATAGCGTCAAATAAATGTCTCCTGTTAATTTGGCTTTTTAAAATATATATAACTCTTTTAACGAGTTCTTCTTTACCAAATACACAAAAAAATCCACCGCAACAGAAATATACAACAAAGCTCTTTATTCCTATATATTATTTCAAATACACAATCACTATTTCCTAGAATTTTAACTCTGAATTTTGTTATGTATTCAGCTGACAATTTTGCGCTTTATCAATCTTCTAGGAATTAATAACGATACTCACATGTAATGTATCTTTTTTGATAGGAAAGGTACTGTTCGATAAATATGATAATCTTCATTGAGCAATCATATCAAGCATTATATACGCGAGGCTTAGGCAGAGGTGTACTGCACACCCACATTGCACCAATACCTACGTACCCATGTAATCGAGGGCCGGTTTGGCATTGAGAAATTCCTAATGGCACTTTATCCGACTTGGGGATCAGCAACAATACCGTTTCTGACCACTTACTCAAGGTAGTAAAAGTACAGTAAGCACCAGCCTGTAAAAATCCCACTGTTGAGACATAGTCCTTGGAAGTTAAGGGCCATAATGAATGGCCACAGTCAAAGTTAGGTTTTGTAAAAATTTTCAAAAGTTTGCTTTGTAAATTTTTTGAACGCCGCATTTTTCACTCTCACCTAAAATTGATTCGTCAAACCAGGTTCGACTGTTCATCAATCAAGTGTCCTATGTCCCTAGTTTCAGCTCCCCCCCGGTGGTAGCGTGATATAATCCCATATCTGTCTCCGCGTCGCATTCGGTGACGGCCCACGTTAAATACTGTGCGTTTACTACGCGTTTACGGGCATAAAACAAAACAATATAAAGTTTCCCTACAATTTTCTATAGCTTTTAACTAAATTGATATTTAGGGAATTTGCCGAGGTTTATAGAGGTTCTTTTTAAAGATAGTTTTTGGTGTGGAACTGAATTTGTTTGGATCTATTTTTTACTGTTGTTTTCTGGCTTTTATAAATGTATAATATCTTTGTGTTCACCAAAAATCTAAAGGTACATCTATGTATGCATTTCTAAAATATTGATCTTAAACCTGTTTAATTGTTTTACTATAATTAAACTACTCGGCCAACAAAATATGTTACATCAAACAAATTCCAAATAAACACCAAGATATAACACTTTTTTATTGTAGTGCGCTACAAATATTCTATTGTAACAATAACTATTTTATTCTTCCCCGAAAAATACTGATCGTGCACCAAATATTCCTGACTTCTTGGGGCACCCCGACTTGGACAGGTTAGGTTCGAAGGGGATGGCGGGGTCTAAGACCCCGACATCCCCTTCGTGTTAGGTTACTTTAAACCTTGTAGACAGAAATAGGAGCCCCGCATAGCGGGGCTACGTCGTAAAATAAAAAAAAAATGCTTGTTTTTAAAATTAGGTGTATTACTATTTTTACAAATTTGCAACAGTTGTTAAATAGATGCTCGTTATGACATATTTTAATGAACATATTTTGGTGCACATTCAGTATATTTGGTGGAACACAGGCAAAATTAGGTAAATGAAATGGGAATAAATTGAAGTACTTTTAAATACCATCCTTTATAAATCATCTCTCTCTTATCTGATCATCAGCCTTGAATATTAGACGAAAACAAACCTTTTCGAAACTTAAGCTGTAAGTATAGCCATCAATGGGGAATCGAACCCCGGATCTCCCACTTAGCAGGGGCTTGCGACAGTTGCGACCGCTAGACAAACGAGGCTAAACAAACTCACACTAAATAATTTCGAGTGTGTTCAATTTAAACGACAGCTAAGGTATTTGTCTACACAAAATCGACAAGGAAGAACTGAACAATCGACCTAGGAACACAATAAGTTTCTAACCAGTTTAAAAGTTTAGAGCCGGTTTATTGAAACATCTTTAACACCACCCACACCAATATTCGACGTTACACAACTCCCTAGCGTTAAGAACTGAGGAACAATTGACAGACTCACGATCATTGGCCGTGATTGGGAACGAATGAGTTCGCGCGGGAGTGAAGGACGATACATTGGTAATTGTGGATCGTTCTAATCTGGCTTGAGGAGATAATCGCTCCTAGTGTTATGGAGACTAGGTTTTAAATTACATAAGACTTTACTTGCTGGGTAGTAGAGGTCAGAAAGACAGTCGTTCCATGCAGCTGCAGCTGAGGTTAGACTGGAAGTCCCCCAACATAGTTGAGAAAAGGCTAGGCAGATGATGATGAAAAGTTTACTTGCTGTTACCAAGTTGAAGTGGCAATGGCTAGCCATATGCCTATGGTATTATACAAGGTGTTGTTTTGCAACCTCGTCAAATTTCAGGAGGTGGTCAAGAACGACATAAATAATCCATTAAAATTACGGTACCTAGTTAATTATTAATTAACGCTGTTTTTTTTAGTTATTTAAGTTTGTCAGTATTTCAGAATAACCCCCTTAACGTGGTTTAGGCACTAGGAAATTATCGAATAAATGTTTGAGATTGTTTGTATATGTGTAAGCGAGGTTATAAAGCAAGAACCAGACGGGCCGCGTTTAAAACACGGGTGTTTCACACTTGCCGATTTACGTAAAAAAGAAAAAAAAGAAAAATTACCTACCCATTTTATTATTGATTCGGGACGAGAATCATTAGCATAGTTACCCCCTTGAATTTGACGAGGATGCAAAACAACACCTTGTATATGTGTGTCTCTGTACTCTGTGATTAAATTTTTAAACAAATAAATGTAGCCCTATTCTCTTCATATATTTATGAGTAGAGCTATGTTTAATTGTTGCATGAAGTTGTATAGTTAATGTTATGATAATGGCTTACTGCGCGATTTGTTTTAAACTGTCAGCGCAGCAAGCAATTGGTATATAAATAAATAAATGTATCAAAGGTCAATCAACGGCCGTTACAGCACATGATTTCTGGACCTAGGACTGGAGGAGTATGACATGTAGCGTCAGACAACTTTTGTTTAGATATACTTACAATTAAAAAGTAACCAATCATTTATTTGTCTGTAAGAAACATAATTGAAAACAGATAAGAATTTGATAAAAATATAAAAATTAAAACAGTTTAATGTCTCATTTCAGTAAAAGTCACAAAAAAAAAAAACAAATTGCACATAGTAAGGAGCTTCTTTGCATTCCTAATTGTATGCTAAGCAGTGCAGGTGCTACTTTCAAAACCACTTAAGTTTAAGCTCTAATCTTACACTAATAGCATAATACTAAACGTAGCATTTTACTTATTGTAGTGGTGTTTGTAAAAGACTTCTTAAAGGACACTACCATTACTTTATCTGCCACCAAACAACCGTGGTGTATTTTTAATTTGATTGATATCGAAAAAAAAATACGGGCTTTTTTATGAAAATTGACAGTTACGTGTCCAAGCTAGAAACGCTTAAATAGAATTTTATAAACAATAATAAAATTTCAACTACCTATTAAAACCACTTTCCAGCAGGTGTACCATCGGCCTTGAAACAAAAACACAAGGCAAAATCAACAACAATTTTGTGGCGTATAACCGCAAATACTTAACTAAAATGCGTAGAAAATATTTAGTCGAGTCGTTTTAGACATTTCGTGAGGACACACCGCTTTCCGGCTACAATAAAAATATGTAAATTGAGCCACCGTCGAGGAAACCATTTCGCTTAATTGCTATCCCACCACCAACGGTTTATATATTAAAATCACGCGACAACCCTAATGAGTGTATCTATAGGTATTGTGTTTGTATTGTGTTTGTATTGTGCCAGTTGACGGTTAGAAGGATATTCGAATTAAATGTTTATAGAAAGCTTTGTTTTCTAGGATGTAATTCTGACCTGCTGTCAAGCAACATTGCTGGAGTTGAGGTCTTGGTTTCAATTCCCATGTAGTTATTCGATAAGAAAATTCCCGGTAGTAGCCCGAAAACTGGATTTGTGCCCACTTGATGGCGAAAGGCTCGCTCCCCTAACATGGGACTTATAACCCACATAAAATGGCGAAATATGGGTATTTATTATTTTGACTTATTGTTACGCATTTTGCATTTTTTATTTAACCAAGGATTTAATTAATATATGTTTATTTCGTAGAAATGAATTGCATTGAATATTGCGTAGAAATTCAATGTCCAATAATATTGTACCTATTCATGCCATACATTGCCAAATGTATTATCACTTTTATTAACGAATTCTCAGAACCAATGAAGCACTGTAGTCGGAAAATACAAAATACCAAATATAGGAAATGATATTCCACGTTAATGTTTTCAGCATATTAACAATACAAGTTTATAGCCGAAATCATTTCATCAATCTCACATTGGTTAAATACAATGGAATACATTCGATACAATTTCGATTTTAAATTCAATATTAACTAAAAATGAAAACTGAAACCACTCAACAAATTATTCCCAAATATAGATCCTCTGTTCCGTTGACCCAGCAAATAAAAAAAGTAAACGCATATGATTCGTTGAATGGAAATAAAAAAATCCATTTACCATGCCTTCTGGCCATGTAAAGGTAGCAATTGTCGAAAAACCCAGCTACTCTAACAGATCTGAGCCACTATACCCGGGTGTGATACAAGAGAAGGGATCACGGCGGGTCAGGTTAAGCTAGCCGTTTCCAGTATACATTATGCCCGTACTATGTTTGCACGGTCGCGAGTGCATAACCGGAGGCGATGCAGTCCTGTTGATTTTTTTATTTTTTATACCCGGGTCCGTTGAGAGCTGGGCGTTAATCAATACTTTGTACATGCTGCACGCAAAACAACAAAAAAACACGTATTGTTTTGTACACGGATAACATTTTTTATCCGGATATGGGCAAAATGAAAGAGTGTATTAAATCGATCGTGAACAATATTTAATATTCGCTTTGTGTTGGTTTTTGTGAGGGTGAAAATAGAGCATGGAGCTGCATTATTCGCACGTAAAAGTTGGCTTAGAAAATGGGTTGACGCTGCATTTTTGCAAAAAAAAACGTGAATGGCGTGGCTTTTTGGTTCACCACGAGGCCTTATTGCTTTTTATTGGGGAATTTCAACGTGATACAGTATTTTTAATGTGGATGAGGTTAGGTACTTGCTATGCTGGTCATAATTTCATCCTTAAAACGTCAACGGAACTTATGAATTATTGGCTAGAACTTATTTTAAACTTAATGAATGGGAAAGATCTCTAAATTAATAATTAGAAATAATACGTATAATCATCCCATCATCTAGAAAATATTGAATCCAACTGCTTCACAACTATGAAAACAAGACAAATTAAGCGCAAGTAAAAACTCCAGTTATTTATAAAATATTATTTATATTCTTTTTCTCTTTAATTAAATTCGAGCTTTCATTTAACATCCCTGAAAATTAATCCGTTTTTACGAAAAATATTTCCTGTAAATTGCATTACGCAACAACCCCAGAAAATGTTGAAAGCTTTTAAAATAACTGAAAAATGAGTAGAGAAAAATGAACGGCAGAAAAAAATGCGTGTTTCAATGAAATATGCAAATGAGAGGCTTAAGCATGTTACATAAAAGATAAAAAGATACTCAGAGCGAGGATTAATGCGTATCAAAAAAGAATTAAACATTTATTTTTATGCAAAGTATTGTATTTCGGTGGAAAGCGAGGCTTTTATCAACTTTTAAAAGTATTGAGAGGATTAATAGTAAAAACTGATAAAAACATTGAAAATCTCAAAATTCATTTTAGTTTCGAATATGCAGGACCTTACCAACGTAAATAAAGGCCCCATTTTGGGCCAATTTAATTTAGATTTCCATCGACACTCACAGAAGAAGAAGGATAAATTGTAGGACACGTAATGATATTCCAAAATACTCGGATATAAAAGACCTGCAACCTGGATATTCCCAGATAATACCCGTTACCAGACTAGTGCAGAATGAGAGTCCTTCCTTCTTTTCTTTTTAGCTCTCCTTTGTCCCTTCCAGTATATCTAAATCTTCACCCTACATCTACCAAGATACACAGCACTTTGACAAGTCCCCTCAACGTTAAGTATTTAAAAATTAAAAACAAAGGGAACTTTTTCCCATGAGCAGGCACTCGAGACGAGTTGAGCCTGAACTTGTTGAGCAATGTCGAGTTATGTTGAGCCAAAGTTGAGTGATGTTTATGTTTACCGCAGTCACGAACGAACGCGGATGTTTTTAATTAGACTACTTTTATTCGTTTCATTAGCAATTTTTTTTTCATTCGGTTTCTGTTGATTTTCATTTGTTCATTGTAACGTGGATTTCGACTGCCAGTAAACAAACCTTGTAGCCACACCGCTTGTAATTGTGAGGCCATGGGTTTTTTTCTTGGGTTGTGCAAAGTATTATTGTTTTTTTTTTTCATTACTCAGTAGCAGCAACGGGGTCTGGATTTGTGTCCGGTTGATGGCAATTGGCTCGCCCTCTTTTACATGGGACTCAAACTTAACTGGCGAAATATGGATGTACTTATGTTAGATACACCTCTGCCTAACCCTTCGGGATTACAAGGCGTGGTATTATGTTATATTGAAGTGAAACTTCTTATGCGACTTCCAACAAGTTTAACGCCATCATGGAGTGGGAATATTTTCTAGTACTCACTAAGAGATGGCAGTATTACAAGATTTGTGACTACGTAGTTCTACTAGGTACGCTAGATGGCGTGCAAACAGTCATGAATTCGACTCTTCGGTATGACCAGCCTTCGCTCAATTTCCATGAGTAAGAATAGCCTCGATAAACTTATGTAATAAAAATAATACAACAAGAAAACAACAAAATATTATTTAGAAGCTCAATAAAATAACGAGAGTGAATGCGTGGCACTCGAACGCATGCGTGTAGTACTACGAAGTTTTACTTCTTCCGCGCGTAGGGACTCCACGCACATTTTTTTAAGAAGGGGTAAGTAGGCAGGGATCATGGGAAGGTCAGGCGGAGAGGCCTAACCTTCCTTGTGCGTGGTCCAAAAAAAACAAAAGTCCCGGAAAAACAAAGTAATATAGTAATCAATTCAAAATCTTTTTTATACCGTTGTAGAAGTCAAAACTGATCATTTAACCACTAAATACACACACAAAAAAACAACCGAATAAGGCATAGAATATTCTACTTTGAATGGCTGTTAAAATTAACTACGTATTGTGTGGGCAGAACCACTTTTGACAGCCTATCAATTCAAGGTTCGAGTTATGTCAATATCGCATATATGGACATACAGGCACACTCCTGTTTAAATATACGTCTATACTAGTGAGGACAAGTTGTAGGAAATATATTAAAGTAATTAACTTAACGAATTTGAATATTTTTGACATTAAAATTTGATGCTCCTAACATGGGAGGTTTCGGTTAGGAGAAAAAATACATGCTTATATGTGGATGAAATCATGTGTGTTAATAGTGGCTAGTGTCAGCTGTCGAGCGGGAAGTCCTGAGTTCAAATTGACTAGGTAAAGCAAAGTAAGCAAACAGGATTCCGAAACTTTGTTTGCGCTGGAGATTACAGCCTTACAGGTCTTTATGTGCGCTTAGGAATCCAATTAGAAAGAAATTCCTTATTGAAAAACTCAATAACCTAACCAGAATCAGAATCTAGAACTTTACGCTCAGCAGTCCCACCAGAACATAAAACTATGAACTTGTATAAAACGGCTCTCTAATCCTGTAAAAAAACTTCATGCGAAAACTGACATGTCCTAGAACTAAAAAATCGAAGACATGCGACGTGCATCAAACTGCACTGGGCCTACGTGGTGGATTACAACCCATTCCCTCTCATAAAGGGGCCTTTGTCCCAGCAGTGGGAATATTATAGCCTGATTGTCCTATGCTTTTTCTGTAGTAAAAAAAGGACCGCACCATATTTTACGTACAAACATAGTCTAGGTCACCCACGGTCAAAAATACGCCGTTAACACATCGTGGTCGCTAATTATAACAAGTTTCTCTACAGTACTTACATAAGCGATTGTATGGTAATTACCCTTATGTAATATACAATGTAGTTAAGAATGAGATGGTTTTTTTTTAATAGGTAATTGTTATGTATTGGGATATTTTTTAAAGTTTTGTAATATGATTTGCGTGTCGTAAGTCGTAAAAGGAGATTACTGAGAAATAAATTGTTGCAGCATGTAGGAATAAATCATGTAGCATCATTGTTAGATATGTCTAATTCCCGATTTCACAAACACTAAGCTACGCCTAGCTAAATGCCTAAATATTATTGTGCGCTTTTATTTACAGGTATGAAACTTTAAGTAGTATTCTGAAATTAACTGTTTGAGTCGGAGTTCATGCAGTGAAGTACCACCATACCTATTTCTGCCGCCAAGAAACGTTGCTAGGTTCCATTTTGCAGAATGTTAGTAAAGTACTCACTCATTACACGTTTCAGATTCGGAGCCAGGATTACAACGCACCTGTGTAGCCTGTATTATTGCAGACTAGCTTCTGCCCACGGCTTCGCCCGCGTTTTTTCGGTAATAGTCCCGCGGGATCACACTACCGGGATAAAAAGTATCCTATGTCCTATTCCGGACTATTATCTATCCCTGTGCTAAATTTCATCCAAATCCATTCAGTAGTTTTTACGTAAAAGAGTAACAAACATCCATCCATACTTACAAACTTTCGCGTTTATAATATTAGTAGGATGTCCATAGCTGTGGTGATAACCAAATAACATCAGATGGGTTTACTTGGTTGCCACCCAATAAGATCGCAAAAATAACTAATTACCCGCTTAAAGTCCACGACTATCTCCTTCAAGCCTAATGAGTTCGACAGTATAGATAAACGATAGCATCAAATACTAAGATATTGCCTTCGTTCAGCTGTTGTGAAAATACCAAAGAAATTCTAAAACTTTTAAAACATCTAGCTGCGTTTGCAGACTGGCCTTTATTTATAATAGCGATAAGCATTGTCAAGCACACCTGACCTTAACTGCTCATCTTTATCAACAAAATATTATAAGTATCTTGGGCCCTAAAAACGTTGTAAGGAGTTAAGTCATCACCAGGGTTGTACACACAACTACTACACATTATAATCATCACGTTTGTTTTCCCTGACGGGCTAGGCAGAGATGAAAATTATTCGCCAGTTATGTTTAAGTTCTATGTAATAGTGGACGAACCAATTGCCAATAACACCACCCAGACTTCGGGTTACTTCTGAAAAAATCCAACGAAAAATTGTAAATGACGTCTTGCTCAGCAGTACCGGTTGCGACAACTATATCAACGACATTAAGTTATCTATGGTCTGGTATGGTAATCGAGGAGCTCGTAGCTAAATCACAACAGCTGCACGGGTCGATCTTTAAGGTTAAGCAGTGCTTGCCGAGGTTAGTCCGCGGATGGGTGACCATAATTACATACCGAGTTTCCTCCGTGCCTCGGAAAGCACGTTAAGCCGTTGGTCCTGGCTGTCATTTGTAGATCTTTGACACTTGTTACGAGTAGTCAGTAGCCAAAAATCTGACATCCAGTCTTACCAACGGGTATCGTATTGCCCAGTTACTGGGTTGTAGAGGTCAGATAGGCAGTCGCTTCATGTAAAATACTGGTACTCAGCTGCATCCGATTACTCTGGAAGCCGAACCCAAGATAGTTTGATAAAAGGCTAGGCAGATGATGATTAAGTTATCTATAGTTTTCTAATATTTGCTGACCTCGTATTGTTTAAGTTTTCTGTACAGTGACATGCCAACTTATATCTGACTTAAAACTGTATATCCGTAGTGCATACAGGTCCAGTACACTTCACTCTTTAACCGTCTGTCACTAGGAAACGTCCCTCAAAATGCCTGTAGCTATTTACTTAACATTTAACTCCGATTAACTTAATCGCCGTTCAACCGACAAGAGTTATAGCTTTCTTCGGAAAAAACTACTAATTAAATGAGTTCATTTTCAATTTATTCCTTGTCCAATAAAATTGTCAGTTGAGTCGCTAAATATTGCTAGCCTTCGTATATCGTTGTCCGTATATGGCTGGTAAATGAACGGACTGGTCGTCGCTAATTAGTGTCTGTCTGTCTGAACGATTATTATAGATAAAACGTCTTTAAGCGGACGGCTTTATAATTAGTACTTTCTATCCGAAGTATTTTAAGATATTTCGTGAGGTACGGTTTTCAAATGTGTTGGCAATTTAATTGGGGTTATTGAAATTGCTGTTTATTTTTAACAACGCAGAGACTTGAATAACTTTGAGGATTGCGGAGAAGAAACTATATAAGACGGAACTTGGGACAGAGCAGTGGGAGGATATAGCGGTAGGTTAATTAATTAATTAACCACGCCTGAGAATAACAAGGTAATATTTCCCGTTTATCTATTCCGATAACATTGAGGGACACGTAAAATATGCCGCAATAATATTGTAATAAAAAACATGATGTTTTCTGACAAAATATTCAGAGAAAATCATTTCACATTAATCTTTTTGAACATTTTGTATAGCTTAAAGGCAGGATATCAACCAACTTAACCCAACCTTTTACAGATTTAACACCCGAAAAAACCACAAACAAAAAAAAAACAGCTTATCTTAAACCTCAACATTTGATCTCCACCAAACTATCTATATGTAAAACAATAACAGAATTGGTAACAGAATTTTATACCAAAGGAAAATCCTCGAAAAAATCGGCAATACGGAGACAGTATGTGTTTCCAGCAAAGGATTTGTTCAGCCTTGGTACTAGGAAAAAATATACTTTTTTTTGTCGATGTTTCAACGTTTTTCTACCATCGGTGTGCCCGGAGCTTTGTAAGGCTCGAACTAAGAGCATTAAGGATGGCACGAAATAGAAAAAAGAGTTTGTTAACACGTTTGTGAATTACAATTGGGGAGTTTAAAGAGAATTAGTGAGGACGTTACTGAGTGGAAGTACCTACGGTTTGTTTTGTTTCCGTGAATCTACTTAAATGGTGAGGTGGCTGTGTCACGATTTTCCATTTTGGGATGTATAGGTGTTTATTTAGTACTTAGATTGTACTGTTGTTTCTAACAACGGTATATCCTTGTTAGTACAGCTATTTATGGGGGTTTCCCTTTTCTCTCGTTTTTTTATAAATTTTATTTGAAAATGTTTACTTTCCTTCATGATGTTATAGAGCTGTTTTTTTTTTTAATACGAAAATTCTTTTTATCTAATTATAAGCTGACACGCAGTAACAGTGGTGGCAGTGGTTACATAAAACACTTGAATGCAGCTGCATCCAGTTAAACTGGAAACAGAACCTAACGATGATGATGATGACTCATCACAAATCACACAGATACTTAAACTCACGCCTTATTCATATGGGGTTAGCCAGATACTACAGAACACTTCCTCACGCTATCCTGACGTACTCATGTTGCTTTGTCTACGTTCATGCATCTGGTCATACTCGCACGCCGGTTACAAGTAACAGTAGGTACTTAGGGTCTTTTTGAAGAACATCACCAGTGGCATTAAGATAAGCGTATGTCCTTAACGGCACAAAAATGATTTATGGGTTCACAGGGTTGGGCGGAGGTGTCCCTTAACTAAGTCTAATTTTGAATTGGCAACATCTTTTATGAATATTTAATATTTCTCTACCTGTCAGCCCTGCTCCTATTATTAAGCACGTGGATCCAGCCACGGGGCGATTCAACATAACCAAAACAAAGACCATGTCGTATTGTCGTGTCATTATAGTTATTTAACTTATAAAAGTAATGAAACTTCTTACCTTGTCCAGTTTCAAATTAAAAGTTTTCTTCTTTAGAACAAAATCTTGTTAGTTTATTTTCTCCATTCTTTTTTTCATGTTACGTTCTACTTTATTAATTTTTAATATTATGTTAGTAACATTTTCAAATATTTATAAAAACAAAATTATATAAAATAGCACCCGATAATAACACCGATAGCTAATTTGGAAGCATTAACATTACAGAAATCATACCTTAGAAATGAGCATAATAAAGTCACTCCCTATTGTATGAAACAAAATGACAACGACATTCTAAAAGTCATTATTGTAAATGTGAAACAAGTGAACAGTTCAATGAAAGTTACAACTCTCATTGCCAGTTATTGAAACAGGAGTGAATTAATTCTGCTGAAGGTACTTCACAGGTGCATTGTTGAGCAGGGAACTGCATAGGTTGCGATTACATCTAGTCGTCAGGCGATACGATTCTCGAAGGAGAAGCTCACAAAGAGCAGTGAGCACTACTCTTTGTCAAAGGGAGCAGGCTGTAATCCACCACGCGCGCTCTGTGTGGGTTGCTGGAAGCCACATGTCTTCGATGTTTTCCTTCACCGAAGGAATATTTTAATATTGATTTAATGTGTTGAGAAATGAATAAAGGGAACAGCAATAGCTAGCTAAACAGTATCTGTGTAAAACTTGATCCTACTACATAACTAAATAACACGAAATCGCATCGGGCTCGCAACGCGCACTCAAAATACCTACTCAATGAAAAAACGACCGCTAAAATATCTTTAGTTGGCTCATATTTGAATAGTTCACCATTTTGCGGCCTCCAGCGTTTCACTAGAAATATGTATTTCAGCACTAAACTACCTCAACGCGAGTACCGACAGGAATTTCGTCCGGAACTTTTCATTGCCCGTAAAATTTAATGAACATTTTTGTTTCGCGTTTTTTCTGGTTAACTCCCGAAGGTTTTGAATGTTCACACTCGTTGGTTTAACAGAGTTGTTCTACATAAACAGGAGTCTCGGCTCTGTTTGGCTTGAAAAATAGGTGGAGGGCAACTTATTTAGCTCTATTCATTTACTTTCTTTAAAATTCTTCTTCTGAAACATTGTAATTCGTACTTCCAGAAGGTGTGTATGAATACCTATATATTGCACTTTATTTCAGTCGCAAGTTCAATGTGCCGTCAAATCAAGAAAAATATTCAGTCAGTCTGACCCACTCACGCCTTAACGGTTTGAGATCATATTCGGCACGTGGATAGACCATGCCCTAGGTTAGGCCAAGGTTGGAGACCTATCCGGTACGATTTCCAACCTGCCAATGGCAAACCGCAGGCACAAAATTAAATTATGATGCTTAATATCCAGGAAAACCGGAACCACGTGTATAATTAGTACCACGAACCCATAAAAGGAAATAGCCTAGGCTATTTATGTCTTCGTAGCAACGCGATCAAACATTCGAAGGCCAGAGTTCACGCTTCTAATTAGGCATGATACAGGCAGGTGCTAGGCTCCACCTACGCTAACGACAACCAGTTTGCTACTACTGCGTGGGGTGATTAGAAGCTTATGATCTAAGGTCATAGTTATTGTGGCTTGTTAGACTTGAGAGAAAAAAGATAAACTCATTATTATCAAAAGAAACTACAAAAAAAATCCTGGATGATCGTGGAGGTCAGATAGGCAGTCGCTTCATGTAAAAAACTGGTGTTCAGCTGCATCTGATTCGACTGGAAGCTGGGCCAGCTGGTCACAGTTGGGAAAAGGTTATGGAAATGGATCTTATTAAATAATCTTTCAAAATATTAGTTTAGCTTCTCTTTGCAAATGCGTCCAGTCAAGTATATCATCATCATCATCATCAGCCTATATTGTTCCCACTGCTGGGACGCAGGCCTCCTCTCTATGAGAAGCAAGTATATCCTGTAACACAAACTATTTAACCTCTTGACGTCAACCTTTAAGCTTCTCATCCACTACCGCGTGACCACGGCTATAGTTGCAGCAAAAATTATATTTACCAGTTACTACAAACCGTCTATGATAATAATCTCACCTCTCTTCATCATCATCACCAGCCTATATTGTTCCCACTGCTGGGATGCAGGCCTCCTCTCTATGAGAGGGAATGGGCTGTAATCCACCACGCGGGCCCAGTGCGGGTTGGTAGATGTCACATGTCTTCGAATTTTTAGTTCAAGAACATGCCGGTTTTCTCACGATGTTTTCCTTCACCGTTTTTGAGGGCAGCGGTGATGAAATAAATTACACAAAGTAATGCGCCTGCCTGGGTTCGAACCCACGACTTACTGCTCGTAAGTCGGGGCTGCTAACACTGGGCCACCGCTGCTCTCACACTGGGCCACCGCTGCTCTCACCTCTCTTACCGAGGTAAAAATGTGTTAAATATATCTTCAAGTTTACGCAAAGACTAAAATCCTTAAAATGTACCTTCACTCGTAAACCTATACATTTTCTTTACGATTATAAACCAGCTGACACTCCAATAGCCAGAGTTAATACGATTAGAGATTTACGCGTCACACGACTCGAAACTTTTTTTGACAAACACATCGATAATATACGACGCAGCACTGCCACAAACCTACTCAACTTTATGGTACGGGTAGTGCCCGCCGTAGACTCTGGGGTACAGGTAGATGCTGCGTACTTCGATTTTAAAAAGGCGTTCGATACGGTGGATAATGACGTCTTATTAAGGAAGCTCGCGAAAATTGGATGTACATTACCTCTGCTACAGTTCTTCGCTAGCTATATGAAGGATCGCCAGCAATATGTAGACTTCAATGGCAGTGAATCTCAACCATATTACACGAGATCGGGCGTGAGCCAGGGCAGCAATGTTGGGCCTCTCGAGTTTATAATAATGATAAATGACTTACCGGAAGTCGTCAGACATGGGACTTGTTTATTGTTTGCGGATGACCTAAAATTGCTGCTTGAGGTTGGAGATCTCTCGGATTGTGAACGCCTGCAGGATGACATCAACAGAGTGGTCGAGTGGAGCAACGACAACAAACTGTATTTTAATGTTGCTAAATGTTCGGCAATGTCGTTCACTCGCGCGCGAACTCCTTTGAATCATCATTACAAGGTTGAGGAGGTGCCGATGCAACGAGTGTCGCAGGTACGAGACTTAGGGGTAGTCTTCTCTCAGGAACTAACCTTCCGTGAGCATATCAATAAGATATGTAAGAAGGCATACAGAAACCTAGGGTTCGTACTCCGGCAGTCTCAGGGGTTCACCAACATCACGACACTCAAGGTATTATATGATGCATTAGTAAGAAGTCACCTTGAACATAGTGCATTCATATGGGCTCCTCATGAGGCGAAATATAGTGGAATGTTGGAACGCATTCAAAATAAGTTCACTAGACACTTATATTTCAAACTGTATGGGGTTTATCCATTTTACCCATTAATTTATCCTACACTATTTGTTCTGGGTATGGTAGGGTATAACACTTTAAGAGTACGACGGGACTTTTCACTCGTAGCGTATTTAGTGAAGCTACTACGTGGCGTGGCTCATAACCCGGGAGTGCTGCGGCACCTAGAGCTTTGTGTGCCAGACCGGTACGTGTGGAGGCGGCGACGCCCGCCCCTGCTGGCTGCGCCTGCAACCAGAACCAACCTACTGGCGAGAACTCCTCTCACTAGAGCCATACGGGTGGTGAATGAGGTTCACGAGAGGGTTGATGTATTGTGCTGCAACTTGAGTGAATTTGCAAAAGTTTCATTATACAGGGTGTAACGGAAAGGGTATATACATCCTTAAGGGTGTGCTACAGACCATCAAACTGAACATGTTTCTCATCATAAAACATGTTTTTCAGCAAAAAAAATATCTGCTGCCCCATAGAAAATTACAATACCTATTCGACCCAAATGTATAGGCAGCTGATATATTTTTTTGCTGCAATTTTTTTTTTATGTTGAGAAACATGTTCAGTTTGATGGTCTGTAGCACACCCTTAAGGATGTATATACCCTTTCCGTTACACCCTGTATATACTAAGTTACTTAGATTAAGAATAAATAATATTATTTATAAGATGTAGATGTAGGATTTAGTTAGTAAGGCCAATCTATCGCATTGGATCGCAGATCTGTAATGATAGTTTTAGGTAAGATTTGTATAAATAAATAAAAAAAAAAAAAAAAAAAAAAAAAAAAAGCTTCTAGGGCACTAGATTTCATTTTGAGGATATCAGCTGATTTTAAAAACATCAAAACACTCAAAATTCTGTTGTGCATTTGTACGCAGTCATCTCGAATACTGCTCACCAGTGTGGAATCTGATTTACAATACCTACGTCAATCGCAATAAAGGAATTCAAAAGAAGTTCTTAATACATCCAGTATAAATCAAAAACCTATTTACCTAACTATAACAGCCGCTGCAGGAGGAGTGCGGACTGGGTAAAGAAAACGACATTCTATTTTGTCCGTCAGACAGGTAATACAAAAATATTAGACACGTATTTTTTGTTTTATCAAAAAATTACTTAGTTAAAACTCATTAAAGTAGGAGAGTGGGGGCTTACTACGTCACAAGTAGGTATAAAACTTACCTACATGTGACGTCATGCGCCATTTCAACTCAATATATTATCTCCGTAATTTTATGACCACGTGAAAAAAGAAAAAATACGTGTCCAATACTTTTCAATAAACTACCCGACGGACAAAGAAAAAAAAATGGATTATCCCCTATTGCGCGGAGAAAAATTGCCAATATGTCATTTCTGTTCAATTTAGCTAATGGTTCAACTGACTGTTCTGAACTAATGAGTAAAATTGGGCTGCGTGTTCCGTCCTTCACCTTAAGGAATCATCAACCTCTGTATGTTCCCTCTGTGCGGTGTATTTATCACCAAAACTCTTATATGATAAGAGCTACCAGAGCATACAACTCGATATGTCAGAGTATATTGTTGACATTGATTTGTTCTCCACCAGTGTTCCTAAACCAAAAAAATAATGTATAATAAATCCTTTGAAGATCACTGAAACTTTCATCGCGTTCAATCTTCATCTTCATCGCGATCACGTTCAATCTTTTCTTAATTCTCTACGAGTGCTTATTTCTTACTTTCTCTTGCCTGTCTGCTGTTTCTTATGCTACGACTTCTTTCATTAACTGTCAATCCAATGTCAATCTGTATCTTAGCTGTACGTTTTCTAAAGGTATAAAATAAAATAAAAAACAATGTGTGTACCTTAAGGTTGGCAACAAGCGACGCAGCTTGTTGTTAGAAAGTTCCAAGTTTACAAGATACGCAAGCTCAGCCGACCTTGGCACCAATCCGCAGCCATAGATTAGGAAATTGTGGAAAAAGACTAAAGCTGCCACATTATGCTATGGTTTACTTAGTATTATTAAAAGACTAGCTGATCCTGGCATGCGTTGCAATGCACTTTTTCCTACCCACTACCTACCTACTACTACCTACCTACTACTACCTACTACTACCTATCTACTACCTACCTACTACTGCCTACCTACTACTACCTACCTAGGTAGAAACTTCTCCTGACAATAACAAACAAAACAAAAAAAGAATTATCGAAATCGGTCCAGCCGTTCACGCGTGATGCCGTGACCAAGGAAAATAGGGATTCATTTTTATATATATAGATGTTAGGGAAAAATAGTCGACATATCTACGGGTATTTTTCAGTTTGCTGACTACAAACCCGTGATTTTAATGATGGGCAAGAACTTTGAAAGAAGATAATGGAAAATAGAAAGCCGCGACTCCAAGTAACATGGGACAAGGGTAAGCAGATACCGACTGTCATATCCACTAACAGAAGACAATCAATCAAGTCATCAATGCACACCATCAGTCACCAAATCATCTCTTCAACACGTATAATCACATCTCCCAGAACAGACCACCCAGAAAACACCATAACACAACCATGTTTTATCTTATTACCACGTTTTTAGCCTCCTACTTCCATCACCCCACTGCCCCACTTCCCGCCTCTTCCGTACTTACGTGCAGATTGTACGGTCAGCAATAAAGACACGTGTAATATCAATATGTCCCAATCGTCGCACGCGCACGATACGAACACACCTGGCGGGGCAATTGTCACGTCTTGATACTGCGTTCATTCAATAATGTTATGATATTGAGTATTGTTTTTATTAGGTTTTGTGTTTAATTGGGTCAGCAGATTTTATAATAATATTGACTGTTACCATGCAGTCGGATTCCCTGCCACCTTAATAATTGATGGACTATTCTTTTTCAAGCCAATACTTGTCCAGTCCTCAATGGGAACGCGTGGTGGATCCTCTACTTCAGACACGAAGCCTAAATTATAGCTTGGTCATCTTATAGGCTAATATAACTGAAAAGAAGAATACTGTCATACATCGGAAAGAGCTTTACTAATACAGAATGCCTGCGGCAGTGATCAGGATGCTTTCATATTTTGAATATGCATTTTCAGATCATTATGTTGTAAGTTAGGGAGGTTCAAGGGAATAAACTACACAACGAAAAACAACACTGGCTGGGTAAGTAAACATACAACTAGCAGAAAAAGCACATACGATAGATTTCAAGATTATCAGCATGATTATTTCTTGTATAAACTTGGTCCTATATTATGCCCTTATGTGCTGATACTACGTTTATTTACAACGTGGGCACGCGTACAGTTGTCTGCTTCACAATATCCAATATTCACTGGCACCACAAAAAATCTGAAATCCCATTTCATTCGAAAAACACACGCATTGCTACTATGTAACGGGAATTCTGAAAACTTTTATACGCAAGACAATAATTTTAATATTTTCAATAGCTACCGTACCGGACTGAATTCCTGGAAATATTTTCCAATATTTATTTCAACGGGTTTTTATTCCGTAGTACACGATCGCGTTATGCTCACCTAGTATTTTTCCAATTTTATAAAAGCGTTTTATGTCTGTTTTTTTAGTGCTGTGTAGGTTTTCTATAATGGATTGTATGATTCATTGAAGGGTTTTATGTTTTGGAAACTGTTTCTCGATTTTTGTTATTGAAATAGTGGTAGCTATTGAATGCAAAGATTAAAGCCTAATTCAATCAAATGAAACATAAAGGCTAGATCTAATAACGTTACTTAGCAAATACTTTGCGTACCTAACGTTGTTATTTCTGTCACTGTCGCACAACTGTCAAGCCTCAAGTGCGAGAAAGGGACAGGGAAACTCAAGCTAAGCGACAAGTGATTTGTATTCTATTCCAGAAGCTCACATATGGGTGGACTGCGTTTAGTTGGAACCTTATCTGTCATCCTCGTATACCTACCTATACCTTATTATAATAATGTAACTCTGTTTTTAAATACTGCCAAGTAAATACATCGGTCGTTTTCATAATTAATTGAAATGACTTTCCGTCTTAAAAGTATTCTTTCAAACCCTTTACGTGTCACACCATCTTCTCTAACCCACAACAAATTCTATTGTCCTTTCTACAGCTGCACAAAATATTCTTTGCACGCCACAACTGCGAGTCAACACAGCTAGTATCATTTACATATAACTTGAACTGCAGATTGTTAGGTTATTTCTATACAACTTCATTGGCAACTAGTTACCTTTGGGATTGGGCGTGATACCTGTCAACAATTGTAATTGGATAAGGAAAGGTTACAGCTGCATTGATTTATTGCTTGCATAAATAAATTAGCTAGAAACTGTCTTACTAAAGTGCGCAACCTCCAGGCACGAGCATCGATCACAACTCCTGTACTTTAGTTATTTTAGGTACTCTAAAATTGTTTCTTTGTTTCCAAAATTAAGTAAATACATATCCCCACTAACTACAAAATTTGATTCTAATCTATGTGACGACATCGATCATAATGGCGGTGAATTTTTTCAGAGACAATTAAACTTGATTATGTGTTTCTTTGCCCAAAGTTACGGCTTCATCATCTGCCTAGACTTTTCCCAAATTAGTTGAGGTCGGCTTCCAGTCTATTCGCATGCAACTGTATAACAGTATTATACATGGAGCGACTGTCGATCTGACCTCCACAACCCTGTTTCTGGGTCTTATTGATTGAAGGTCTTACTGATGAACATTTTTAGTTATTTTTTTAGAAAAAGATTTTCTGTGATTAGAGAGATTGAAGAGGTTTAAGTGTTAGTCCAAACAGACTGACGGTACTACAGACCAGTCAACTACAAAATGTAAGATCAGGTAGCTACAAAGCTTTAGACCACAAATCCGTTGCAACACAACAAGATAATGAATGTATCATGAATATTAACGAGCTCTCGTATTGTTTGCAGGTGTGTGATTATTGAATTAGTCTGCATTTATAATGCTAAGCGGCTAATTGATCTATGACTTAGTAATATGGTTCCTTGTTGATCGGCTTTTACAAACATTAGATTGAATTTAATAATTTATTTGTAAGGGATGAAAGGATTCCTGTACCGGAAAGTTATTTATCCAGAAGTGGGACAATACGGGTTAATCATCATCATCATCATCATTTCGGCTCGGAACCACGCACTGTTGGGTATAAGCCTCCTCTTTCTTCTGCCATACATCTCTGTAATGTGATATCCCTCATCTATCTGTTTCTCACGATTAAGACGAAATTGTCAAACCACCGCGATTTTGTACGACCCTGGTTTCTGTCAGGTTACTTGGCCAAGATTCGGTCAAAACCTTTCTTCATCGACCATCTCCGCGTCTAGCAAGATGTTCTACCCAACTCCACTCTGGGCGTACAGCCCGTTCCCACGTTTGGCCTACTAAAAATAACTAAAAGTTCTTCTTTATGGAAGAAATGCTTATTTATATTCCAAAAATGTTGTGCATCCAGGTATGTACTCTGCGACTAGAAACGTCTATGCCTTACCAATATTTGCATAAGCATAGCTTCTTAAACTGTACCACCACTGAATGCAGGAACATAGCAAGGTTAAACATTTTCAAAGAAAGAGGATTTTCATATTAACATTTTTATATTAACATATTTGCTAGGATTTATTTTCCAATAAGTTAATGAAAATAATACTGCTTCTAAATTAAGTCTGGGCAAACAAAATATATATCGAATAGTGCCCTATATTTATTTAGCGCAACAGAAACATTTAGCTATCCATGTTTGATTTCCATAAATTATTTTGTTTGTGTTTTTACTACTAAAGTTAATAAATAATGTGTGTGTAGACCAACAAATCACTATTCAAACAAATATTTTTTGTTGACATTTGTGTCTGTTCGGTTTATTATTACAATTCTGATTCAAATTGAAGTTTTCAGTGTGATACGTTTTTCAACTTCACTTTGTAATGAAATGGTGTTTATTGTATTGACTTTTTTCCGTTTGCTGGGATTGGTGATATTGTGGTATATTGGAAACATGGAAGCTTGAAAAATTTTAGCTTTGAGTAATACCAGTGATCAGAGGAACTTAGACCCGAGATCTATAAATGTTACCTAGCACGTTACTACTTCAGTAAGCGTTATTCCTGTAACTATGGCACATTACTGTCAAGCTACCTGCATGTTCACGATTACCGAAACACTCATTTCCTTTTGTACCGACTTCAAAACAAGAAAGTCAGTAAAACCTCTTTTAAATCCATTTATTAGTAAGTAGTTAAGTAAATCCTGGCTAAGTAACTAAGTTTAACCATATGATCTGCTATGTGAACTTGATAGCTCACATTCTATTCCAATTTTCTTCCTAAGTACCCAATTAGCATGTAAATGATTAGCAATAAAAGATAATATATAAACCAAACTGCGTTTATGACTAGTAATATAGAAATAATCTAGAGATTCGCATTATGTATATAGTACAAACAATCTAACAATTATTTTGTTATACCTCTATTGCCAATACTGATGTCCTTGCTTGATTTACCAACTTATATACACTGTCGCTTACACCCTTAAAACAACAGTCCAAAGCTCAAATTTGCATAAATTACAAATAAGTGAAAACTTTGTATTCACGTACTTTAGCAGAATTTTATTGCGGTTACTGTGACTCTTGAAACATCGGAATAGAGTTGAAATTGCAATGATGTAGGTGAAAATACGTTTGTTATTATAGTTGGTAACCATGAACCGAAGGGCGCCGAAGAACCATGCATTAACATTTAGGGTCTATTATGTTTAATGATGAAATT
This sequence comes from Cerastis leucographa, assembly GCA_963082945.1. Classification (NCBI taxonomy): domain Eukaryota; kingdom Metazoa; phylum Arthropoda; class Insecta; order Lepidoptera; family Noctuidae; genus Cerastis; species Cerastis leucographa. The sequence goes on along the minus strand of OY720362.1, from coordinate 19,387,967 downwards.
GAGCGCTTATACAAATAGAGTAACGATTTCTGAGGAAGCCTGAGCTTACTTGAGAGGATTTCTCCTACATTTCTATTTGGACCAATGCTCGGGAACAATACAGGATCTTTGATAAAGGAAAACGTCAAAATAGGAAACTAGGTCAATGCGTATTTTATTTCAATTAAATACTGTCACTATAAGTCTGCTTATTAAATACTAAGACTACTGTGATGTTTTATGAAATGAGCTAAGAATATATTTATAAAAAAAAAATTGTACATACTTTATCTTCACCTTTACCAGACCGCCAGTAATTATTTTATCAGTTCTTAGTGAATATGATTACTTCAATTATTTGAAATTACACATCTAACTGTGACTTTTTTCTTTTACGCTGGGTGGAGCGGAAGGGAGTATCAGACTTGTACTGACTAAAACCTATCCATGTTTCTTCTTAGCCCTCTATGTTCCAGGGCCACGGTCTTTCTTTCAAACAGTCCCGCAGCCCTGGCAGGCATCAGTTCTCTCGGACCCCTTCCAATTCGCTGACATCTCCTTGAGGCGCGCGTGGAACACGAACGTGGCTTAGGCCATGTTCAGCATAAGTATAGTTTGGCCTTTTTCCATGTGAGTTTTTCCCAATAATATCGCAGCAGTCCCAGCCGAAGATGGCGGAACGAGTTTAAAATCCTGAGACAGGATTAATCCGTACTATAAGCTCAATATAGAGAGGATTGGAATGGAGGAAGATAGGCTAGGATTAGACAGAGGTTTAAAAAAAAACTATGTAATGGTAAAATCTTAAGATGACTAACCTTTGTGTCACCCTATGTATAAATATCTTCTTTTCTGTCATTACCTGTAATTCGTATGGTGAACAGCATAAAAAAATCTGTTCAGTTTCTTCCATATCAATTATAAATAGAAAAAACTTTAATTCCACCATCGCCATAATTTCATACTCCCAGTTCCCAGTTCCCACCCATCCCTTTTCCAAGCCTACCCTTAAAATCACAAAGCTCCTAATTTACGACGCCCATCAACCGCTACCATTGAACAACCGACAAACAATAATGATAAGCCAGCCACCATCATAAATTGTATACAGCGTGTAACAATAAAAGTGTAAACATTACAGATCATACAATTAGATAATGCTACAATGGATGAGTCGTGAAGTTACGACCGTGAAGTGATAATGGGGTATGAAGGAAAGTTTATGAGTGTGAGCTCTGAGGTAATTCGTAGGTGCTTGTGATTATGGCTTTTTCGCTTGATGGATTTAATGAAACATGCTGTAAATTGCCCAGCTGTCAAGGGCCTAAGTGAAAAACAAAATTGAAGTATTTGATATTGAGCCGTGCGGCGTATTCAGACTGCTAAGCATAAGTTTTACATGCTTTTACCAAGATTTTGTTTTTATTTTGGCGCCCCTGCTAGCTAAAAATCTAGGAGATAATAAAGATATGCTTGGAGAGCTTTCCTTTAAGCATGTTTGCACAAGAAGTTTCCACAATAACGGTACTTACAAGATCAACAACATAACGAAATTCTTTAAAAACCTTTAGATACCTCGAACAGCTGTAACATTTTACACGTACACTAATCGTCCCGAACAGAAAGTATTTCTTAACAATTTGAGTACACTCCTTTACAAAAGCTGTTAGGCATAAAAGTCGAATAAATTCAACTTTTTTGGAATAAATTCGACTTTTTCCAAACACTGTCATGTCGTAAAGTTTCCTCGGGCATACAATGTAGAGGTTATACTGACATGGATTAATCTCGTGTTTTCAAAGCTTATGGCAAAGAGTAAATATTTTGTTTTTTTTTTCGTAGATGTGTCGCGTATATTTTTGAAAATTTGTCTAACTAATAGTTTTATGAGTGCTTCTTAGAATTCAATGTACTTTATGTTTCATAATATTTTATTAATTACTTGCCCTTCAAATGTGGCAGACCTTAATGTATCTTTTATTAATTTATTATCTCTTGGAATTTAATTCCCTCGTCTGACTACAAGACGAAATTACGTTTTGGTGTTATTTATTTCTTAAAATTTCAGACATGTCTGAAGTTTGAACAAAATGAAAATATTTTGATTTATATTTATTATTCCATGTACAAAGTGGTACATAGGCGGACTTAATGCCACAAGGCATTCTCTACCAGTCAACCTTTGGGTTAAAAATATGTAATTTATTTATCAATTTTATATAAACCAATATGTTACAAAGTTCGTCTGTTTATTTTTCACTTCTCCATTTATACTCTGTGTCCCGCGAATGATACACAGTTGCGTTCGCGCATAAAAACTCATCGACCCACAGTTGACATAGAACGATAAATGCCAAAAATTATCGTAAATTATCGCGCTAATACCGCCTTATGAGCGACAGCAGAATACGCAGTATAAACCTATATTATACTTTTGTACTCATAAAAATAATATTTTCAGAATCTTTGTTCTGTACCGTGTGTATTTGAAAAGTTCTTTGAAATTCGATTTCGGTTTTATGATGCGTTTAAAATTATTTTTATTGTCCTTGCATGGTGAAGATCTCGAGTGATTGAGGCGTCAGAATGTGATGCTTTTACGGTTGTAAATCGTTACTGCTAATTTTGGAAAGAGGATTTGAACTTTCGTTTTCGTGTTTACGATCGGTTGTTGCAGTTCCTTGTTGGATGTGTCAACAACGCGCAATAAATTACGCATTTATCGAAATCAGGAAATCACGAAACGTTTTTGACATTAAATTTGTTTTTTTTTCCTCTCTAAGACTTTTAGCAGTCGAGAAGTTCGTATCTTGCTTAAATTTACTGGCTATTTATTATAATGACAGAATATGGAAAATTTATAAAAAATATACATAGGTACCTGTTTACTACATTTACTGTTTACGTTTTATAATTGCTTCGTTAAAGTAAAAAACATAGGTATTTAATTATTCTTGGTATTTTTTTTTCTTTTTGTTCTTCGGTTGTTCGCAAGAAAACTGCTTTGCTACTTAGGAGAGTGAGAGGTAGTCGCAACAGCATCCTGAGATTGCTCTCAGCTAAAGGTCTCCGTTAATGCTAGCGGAGTCGTGTAGCTCTCCTATTGTAAAACATTTTATGAAGAAGGTAATTGCTACTAACATTTGATTATAAGTTATTTTAATATTAATTCGCTAAGATTCTAAGGATCTTTAGTTTTTGTACTAAAATTCATTAATTTATTCGTCGCGAAATGAAAACAATTATATCATTCCATATACAGAAGGAACGCGAAAGATGATATGGCTGGAAAAGAGCTGTCTGACGAGATGACCAGAAATAGAGAGGCATGGGAGAAGAAGACATGCTGCGCCGAGTCCTAATAGTTACACAAAATACCAGCTGCTTTACAGAGGCACTTTATATTACCATATTTAGTTTTGCAGTGCCATCTTTTGTATCCTTGTCCTCGAGTTGTGATAAAATGCTTAACTGAACTGAAAACCTAGTTGTAGCCGATGATAAATAGGACACACCTAGGTTCAACCACCGGTGTGCGGCTGCACCTGGTTCTAGCCGCTATGATGAACGCTAAACCTAGTTCTAACCGAAGATAAGTAGGATACATCTAAGTTTAACCGTATGTGATCGGCTCCACCTAGTTGTAGCCGGCTAAAACTAGGTGTAGCCGCACTTCGGCTATTAGCCGTAACATATACATATAATAAATCTGTTGAAAAGTCGTTTTTGTACATGGAAAATATTTTGGCGTCGGGCGTCACGTGGTGACTACCGGCCACCGTCTGTGGTTGTGCGTTATGGGCTTGCTCACAGTCCGTCGATCTTATGACGACAGCCTAGGTCGTTAAGCCGTTTGTCCCATGGCTGTCATTCGTAGATCTTTGACAGTCGTATAACCCAGTACTACTGGGTTGTGGAGGTCAGATAGGCAGTCACTCTATGTATCTCACACTAAATGAAATTGAAGTATCTGTTTGTAATATTAAAATAACCGCTTTTTACTACATGTATATATATATATATTTTTTTTTTTATTTTTTTTTTTATGTATGGCATCTCGCAATTCAGCCTCTGAGGCTGGCTACTGCTTAACCGGTCTAATCCTATGGATGCCTAGAATTTAAGGCCTCCAGCTAGGGCAGCAAAATTATCTGAGTTAAGCGACAGCTCGCTAAGGGCACCCCCTGCGGGGTTCGGGCCTCGGCTTAGGGTGTCGCTTGGGGAGGGCAGCAAAGGGACAAGCTGGATCTGAGTGATTTCATTATTTAGGGGCTGATTTAAAACTAAAGGCTCAGCAGCGCGGGCTGGCTCGAGCAAGGGTCGGGGGGGGGGGTAGTGAACAGGGACGTCGCGACGGGCCTCGACGGCGAGGCCGGAATGACGGCGGTCTGTGTCTGTGTTTACGATTAAGAGTACTGGTTTCCCTACTGCTCTCTTGTAAAAGGGTAATAGGGTCATCAGGAGTGACTAGGGTATGCCGTGGACGGCGAATCCTACTGATACGCGATGGTTCGTACCGGGCGGCCGATGCGATCAAGGGGTTGGGATGCCTAACAGCTTGGTCAAAGAAACGCTTGGAAAGGCGTTTCATGAACTGAAGGATGGTCGGGACTCTAAGATCGACATGAAGATTGTCGTTACGGACGTACCAGGGAGCGCCCGTGATTTTACGTAGGAAACGGTTCTGCAATGTCTGCATCCTATGAATAAAACGTGGCTTAGTGTGTGCATACACGACACAAGCGTAGGTCATGATGGGACGGATCACTGCGGTATAGAGACGCAACTTGCACTTGAGTGACAACTTGCTCTTTGCCGTCAGCATGTGGTGGAGCCTACCCATAGCAAAGGCAGCACTGTTACGTGCTTCCTTGATATGTGACGCGAAGGTCAGGTGTTGGTCGAGAGTGACTCCCAAGTACTTGGCTCGCTTCTCCCAGGGGATAGGCTTGCCGTACATGGTAATCTGGCGGGGGGGGGGACGGTTATGACGTGGTTTGACGAACAGGACAGCATGGCTCTTATCGGGATTTACCTCGATTCTCCACTTACGGAACCAAGCGCCTAAGACGTTGGCTGACGTTTGCAGAGTACTTGCGATGCCGTCCTGGCTAGTGCCGGTGTAATAGATGGCCGTATCATCGGCAAATAGTGCTAACTGAGGGGAGGGTCTGTATTTATGCTTTCGCGGTTGCACAACGACACGCTTTGCCTACGCTCTGCATGGTAGTATAGATGCAGGCCTACCTTACTGCCTCCCTCAGAGGTGGTAGGGTGGCGGGGTCTTGAGGGGGAGCGCTACGGTCGTGTAGATCCTCAAGGCAAGTCTGGGGGATTCACCTTCACGAGGTTGCCACCCTGTTCTTGGTCTAATTCCATAAGAAATAGACGCAACAAAAACCCCCGGGCGCTTTTTCGTACTCTTTCCCGAAAGCCAAAATCCCAGGCCTAGGGAAACCCCTCACCCCACTCCCATGATCCTACGCCCAGACCCTCCCTCCTCTTCCCCGTTTTCCTTTCGGTCCCTGAGGACGGGCAACCTCAACTCCAAAAAAGCCCACCCCAAAACAAATATGCAGAGTGGAAAAAATAATATTCCCCAGGTGGGTCCCGGCGCTGCCGGGGAATCCCACACCGATTCGTCGGTCTGCTCCCACCGTAATCTGGGGGGGGGCACCAATCTGCCAAATAGTGCCGCGCCTTCTGCGCGGCTGGCCTTAGCGCCAACAACACCGGCTGCGGATCACGCGCCCACAGACACTAAAACGGCAGCGACTTCTGCGCCGATTGACACCAAAACGACTGCGACTCCTGCGTCAATAACCCTGACAAGTGCTACACCTTCCACAAGTGCCTGGCAACAGAGCATCGTAAGGAACAGTGTGACGAACAACCCTGACAACGACACTAACAAGGCCAGAATCTCCAGCCTTAACAGCGAACTCCGCGCGCTGGCACTCCAGCGCGAGAAGATCGAGGTAAGGTTGAGAGACATAGGCTCTCTCGAGGCGGGAAAGGAAGCGGAATCTGGTGGTTCTGGTTTCATCTCTGTGGACGAAGTACGTGCGCTGAAAACCAAGCGCGGAAAGATCCGGAACAGAGAGAGAGAACTCAACAACCGTCTGCGCAGAACCCGCGAAGGCAATAGCCAGCGCGAAGCGCTAACGGTTAGTTGTAAGGGAGTACGCGACCAGCTACAAACACGCGAAGGGGCAACCCAGCGCGAAGAGCAGCCGGACGCGGAAACGGGCGGGCAGGGAACAGTACGCGAAGGGGAAACCCAGCGCGAGAAGTCACTGCCCGCACCAGGACCATCCGGAGGAAACGACCGGAACCGCACCGAGGGGGTGACCCAAGACAGACCACGCACGAGACAAAAACGAGGCAAGCGGGCTGGGTCCTCGCGCGGGGCGACCTTGGCCCATAACAGTTCGCCAGGCCCCACAGAACCACAGCCTGGTCCAAGTGGCCGGGCAGCGGCAAAGAGGGACCGACCGGACGACACGGCTTCGCCGAGTATGCTCCAGGGGGACACCAAGCGCGTTAGAACCCAGACTGCTCAAGGGGAGCAGAGAACCTACGCGCGAGCCACACGGGATATCCCTGCGAGACTTGCCGTAGCGATCTGCCTCTCGCCTCCATCCAGAGACATGACCACTGACGAGGCGGAGCATATCAAGCTCAGTTTAGAGGGCCTCATCATGGACACGTGTGCCGACCCCTCCCAAACCATCATCCCATCCTTCCGTGGGTACCCCAGGGTAGCAGATGGCACGGTACACGTGTGGTGTGAGGACGATAATGCCCTGATTTGGCTGACCCAGAACGTGCCCAGACTAAGACTGCCGAACACAGACGCGACAATGACTGTTATGAAACAGTCTGACGTACCGACCCGGATCCGAGCAGCGCTCTTTGTACCCAGGTATAATGGGGACATAGCGCGGCTGCAGACAATACTGACCCGCCAGAATCCCTGGTACACCGTCGGTAGGTGGTCCTTGTACAGGGCGACATCGGTCGGTGGCGAAAACCACGGGACTTATTTGACCCTGGGAATCCCACCGGAAGAAGTCGAAAAGGTCTTGGGGAGGGAGCGGCGGGTGTCGTACCTACTTGGGTCGATATACGTGCGCTTTTTCCCCAACACCCATCCCTCCGACACCCCGACGGTCACTGAACCGACAAAACCGGCACCGACACTTGACGTGACAATGACTCAGCTAGAGGAGGAAATGGCCAAAACGGCGATGGCTGACGCCGACGCTGTGTGCATGCCAACCTCACCGTCAAAATGGACGGAGCAGCTGCTCTCGTCGTCACCAGCACTGAGCGAGGACCGGCACGGACTGACGGACGGGGGAGAGTTATCCGATGCATCCGTCTCCTCCTAACTTCACCCCACTACCCCCCACATCCCGACCCCTAAACATCATCCAGACAAACCTCCAGCACAGCCAGACGGCTACCGCCTGCCTACGCAGGGCACTGGAGATGGAACCCCGAACTATCGCACTCATACAAGAGCCGTGGATCCGCAATAACAGAATATGCGGCCTCGGTAACATTGGAGGTAAGCTGATCCTCGACACTCAAGGCACAAACAAACCACGAACCTGCGCCTATATACCCAAAGATATACCTACCACCACACTCACGCAATTATGTTCCAGAGACCAAACAGCCGTCAGGCTCAAAACCGACGGCGACGCACCCGATATCGTCCTAGCCTCAATATACATGCCAGGCGAAGATGCTGACTGCCCACCGAAAGAGATGGCCGAACTGGTAAGGTACTGCGAAGAAGCCAACCTGGACCTGGTCATATGCACGGACTCGAACGCCCATCACCCACTTTGGGGTTGCAACAAAGCCAACACTAGAGGTGAGGTACTATGCACATATTTGTTTTCCACTAACCTTAACATTGCGAACCGCGGCTCGGAACCCACTTGGGTCACATCTCGTGGACAAACGATTATTGACCTAACGCTGGCGTCGGATAACGCGATTAAACTTATCACTAACTGGCACGTATCCAACGAGCCTTCCTGCTCTGATCATAGAAGGATTCTTTTCTCACTAGTAGCCAATATAGATAGACCCGGGCCCAAGCGTAACCCACGCCGTACCAACGTACCAGGCTACAAACGGCTGCTGGCCTCCCTACTAGCACAGCACCAAACGCCACAAATCCTGACGGACCCCAAACAACTAGAAGACACCATAACAAAACTATCAGAATCGATAATCGAAGCCTACCACGCCTGCTGCAAGCTAAGAGATCCAAACACCAAGAACAAGGTTAACTCCTGGTGGAATGCGGAACTTAGTAAGCTCAGGCAAACCATGCGCAAGCAATTCAACAGAGCTAAAAACTCCAGACTACCAGAAGATTGGGACTCATATAAGAAAACACAATACACCTTCAAGAAACAAGTCAGGAATGCCAGTAGGGCAGCCTGGCGGAAATTCTGTGAAGAAATTGAATCAAACAGCGAAGCTGCGCGTGTAAGGAAGATCCTATCTACTGATCAGGACCGCACCCTCGGCTCGCTGAAAACCTCAGACAACACCTACACCAAGTCGGACCACGAAACTAGCAAAGTCCTTCTGGAGACCCACTTCCCAGACTGCAATCTCTCTGAAGACAGAACCTGGGCGAGTGAACCAAGGCACATACCAAATGACCAAGACTGGGCCAGAGCCCACACCATAGTGTCTACAGAGAAAATAAAATGGGCAATAAAGACTTTCAAACCATACAAATCCGCAGGCTTAGATGAAATCTTCCCAGCCCTGCTACAATGGGGAGTAGACGTCCTAATGCCATGGTTGTCCGTCATCTTCCAAGCCTGCATAGCACAGAATTACATACCACTGACATGGCGGGAGGTGAAAGTCATTTTCATCCCCAAACCAGGCAAACCCGACTACACACAACCCAAGGCGTACAGACCAATAAGCCTGACATCCTTCCTACTGAAAACTCTCGAGAGACTCTGTGATCGGCATATTCGGGACGGACCTCTTCGGGAGCGGCCACTTCACAAACAACAGCACGCGTATTCCACAGGAAAATCAACAGAATCCGCACTGCATAGTGTGATCTCCAAGATCGAATGTGCAGTGGACTACAAATGCTCCTCACTAGCTGTCTTCATTGATATAGAAGGCGCTTTTGACAAAACCATCTTCCATAGTATCAGCGCAGCCCTCGAGGAACACGGTGTGGACTCGACCCTGCGGGGATGGATCACAAACATGCTCCGACTAAGGGCCGTACAAGTTACAGTAAACGACACAACTAGAGCCATGGTAGCGAAGGGCTGCCCCCAAGGTGGTGTCCTTTCACCGCTACTGTGGAACCTTGTAGTAGACAGCCTCATCAAGCGTCTCAATAGCAGAGGCTACTACACGGTGGGCTACGCTGACGATTTGACCATAATAATAAATGGAACACACGAAAACACACTATGTAACCTTATGCGCCAAGCCTTGAGGATAGTAGAAGACTGGTGCAAAGAACATAAATTAGCAGTGAACCCTACCAAAACCGAACTCGTCCTCTTCACAAAGAAAAGGAAGCTGCCGACTTTACAGTTACCAAGCTTCTTTGGGACCACACTAAGCCTGTCAACTGAAACCAAATACCTGGGTATCTTTTTGGACAAACAGCTTAACTGGGCGAAGCACACTGATTACATCACCACAAAAGCCAGTATAGCCTTGTGGCAATGCAAAAAACTACTCGGGAGAAATTGGGGCATAAGCCCCAAAATCACCTACTGGCTATACACCACAGTTATCCGACCAATCATCACATATGGCTCTATAGTTTGGTGGCCCAGGACCAATCTTAGTACGGCACAAAAGGATCTCGAGAAAACACAAAGATTTGCCTGCGTAGCAATCACCAGTAGTATGAGAACTTCTCCCACTGCTGCCTTACAGGTGATGCTGGGGCTACCACCTCTACACCTCATCGTAAGAGAGGAGGCGGCCAAAGCGACTTTCAGACTCGAAGCATCCGGCACCTTAAGCAATGACTCCAGAATCAAACACACACGCATCAGAGTAGATGCCATTAAAGAACAGCCTATGATGGCATCACCCATCGACAGAACCCTGAAGTCCCACTGCTTCCAAAAACACTACAACATCGTACTCACAGAGGAGTCGTGTGACTACTCAGGTACAAACGAGCTAAGAATCTACACTGATGGATCAAAAACCGATGATGGGACAGGTGTCGGGGTGTTCTCCGACGTCCTAAATATAAAAATATCCAAACCACTTGGAATGCTCAACTCTGTTTACCAAGCTGAGTGTGTAGGTATTATCCAAGCGGCACACGCTATAGAGGCCAGAGAGGTTACATATACCAATATTCGTATACTTTCTGACAGTGCCTCAGTTCTCCAATCCCTAAACAGCAATCAGATCACGTCAAAACTAATACTAGAATGCCATAATGCCTTAGAACGAATCACGGTACTAAATCACAACACGGTAACACTACAATGGATCAGAGGACACAGTGGATCCCTGGGGAACGATGCGGCGGATGAACTTGCCAGAAGAGGATCCAGCACAAAACCCTACGGACCCGAACCCATTGTTCCCATTCCTTTCAAGCAGCTAAATAACTGGTTAAAGGACCACACTCGAACACAAGCGGAAAAATGGTGGACCTCGACACCAGGGTGTAGGCAGTCCAAGGAAGCTATGCCGTCCCTTGACGGAAAGCTGACAAGGCGCCTTCTGCGTCTGGACAGGGATAGCCTGCGTCTGGTGGCGGGGACCATCACTGGACACTGTTCACTGAATAAACACTTCTACACTCTAGGAATCACTGACACTCCCCTGTGCAGGGCATGCATGGATGCGGAGGAAACGGTGACGCACGTGCTGCTTGAGTGCACCGGTGTCACCAAGATTCGCGAGGCGACCCTGGGAACACCAAGATCCCTTGCGGATGCCCTGAGAAGACCGGGAAGTTTAATCTGCTTCTGGAGGGAGGTGGGCTGGTTGGAGTAACGGCCACTATGGCTCACGCACAATGGTCCACTGAAGGGACTAAGTGCGGAAACCAAAAACCCATAAAGAAGAAGAAGAAGAAGTGCTAACTGAGCCTTCTTGCTCTTGGGGATGTCACTGGTAAACAGTTTGAAGGCGAGTGGGGAGACGACGGAGCCCTGAGGGACTCCGGCTCGGATAGGGTGAGGGGAGGACAAAGCGTCTCCAATTCGATAGCGGAAAGTACGATTCGACAAAAAGTCCCGTAAGATGAGCACGAGACGGTCTGGCACTCCCATTTGGTAAAGCTTATATAATAAGCCGTTGTGCCAGACTTTGTCGAAAGCTTTCGCTATGTCGAAGAAAAGTACGCCCGTCATAGAACCACGCTGGAAGCCAGCGCTCAAGTGTTCTACGATGCGGTGTACCTGTTGGATGCACGAGTGTCCGGTCCTGAAGCCGAACTGTTCGTTGGGAATGAGACTCTTCGCTTCGGCATAATCCTTGAGTCGCTTATAAATAAGTCTCTCGTAGATTTTGCCGAGTGCATTCAGGAGACTGATAGGCCGGTAGCTCGACGGCTCGGCCTTTGGTTTGCCTGGTTTGGCAATACCGATCACAGTGGCCTCTTTCCAGACTTGTGGGAATATATTGTTGCTCAAGGCGCCATTGAAGATGGCTACCAAGAGAATAATGAGCTGACCAGGGAGGAGTTTAAACACCTTATTGGTGATGCCATCGGAGCCAGGTGCTTTCCGAGGCTGAAGCCTTTTAATGATGTCTTGCACTTCCTCGACTGAGACGGGAGGCAGAGGATCATCAGGGTCTTCAACAGGGGGGAGGGCGAATTTACTTTCGACGAATGCGTCCACCTTCTCCAGGTGTCGCTTGTCTACTGGCTGCAAACTAGGGGAGCACTGGGATTCCAGGCTGTCGGCCAAGCATTCTGCCTTTTCAGAGTCGTCAAAAGCGACGCTCTTGTCGGGTCGGGTGAGAGGAGGCATAGAAGCCTCTTCTGTGGAGCGCAACTTCCGTTGCAACTGCCAGAAGGCTAAGTGGGTGGGCTCGAGTTCGCTAAGCGTCTTGTCCCATTGATTTGAACGAAACTCACTGGTGCGGTCCTTTACAGCACGCTGTAAATTACGCATGTGAGCCTTGTTCGCGTCGCAAGGAAATCTGCTGTAGGCACGGATGGCCGCGTTCTTCTCGGTTATCAAATCACGTACGTCAGCGGGTAGTTTCCAGCGACGATCGCTCGTCTCCGGGACTTCCCGTGAACAATCCGTCAGTACGGATTGAACGTGATCTGTAAACAAGTTGATGGCGGCCGTCGTGTCTGCGACTGAGTCTATGTGGTCAGGGATAGCTTCCAAGTGAGGAGACGTGTCAGAGGCCAGCTTAGCGCTGACTTTCTTCCAGTCAGTGATCACTATGGTAGGAGCGGGAGCGTTGGGGTCAGAAGGGCCCGAACGAGGAATAAGGTGCATGAGCACCGGACGGTGATCCGAGTTAAGCTCGTGAAGGGTCTCTATAGAATGCAACCTAAGGTTGACATTCTTGAGTAGCGCGATGTCAAGTACATCGGTACGGGAAGAGACGGTCGTTGGGTAATGAGTGTGCTCCATGGGAGCGATAGGGTCAAAGTTAAGGGCCTCACCTAGGTCGTAAATAACTCTCCCTCTCGGGTTTGTTATTTTACTGTTCCAGGCGGGGTTTTTGGCATTGAGATCACCCGCTATGATAACGGAGTCACTCAAGCCGAAGAGGACAGTAAGGTCCTTTTTGAGTAAAGAGTGATCTTCACTCGTGTTAGAGGGAGGCATGTAGGCAGAGATGATATGAACCGGTTGATGACCGGTCATGCCGAGCCGACAGACAGAGATCTCGAGAAGAGATTCAAGCTGAGGGGGGACTATAGGGATGCAGTGCAGTTCCTTCCTATAGTAAATTAACGTGCCGCCCTTGTGACAACGCGACCGATCATTACGAACTATGCAATAGTTGGCAATTTTCGGGTCGCGATGACACGGCTTGAGGAACGTTTCCTGGACGAGGAGGACGTCAACTTGATGGTCTCGCAGGAAAGTTGCGATCTCATCGCGTTGGGTCCTAATGCCATTGGCATTAAAGAAGCCTAACCTAAGGGATCTGGGGAGGAGAGTACGTGCATTAACCGAGTTAGCCATTAAACTGGTACTACATGTATATAAATGTATATACGGTACATATACCAAAATATTATTTTATACAATTTTTGTCTGTGTCTGTCTGTTGGTCTGTCTGTTGGTCTGTCAGTTTGTTCCGGCTAATCTCTGGAAAGGCTGGACCGATTTTGACGGGCCTTTGACTGGCAGATAGCTTATGTAATAAGGAGTAACTTAGGTTACTTCTATTTTAGAAAAATTCTGATTCCACGCGGAGGAAGTCGCGGGCACAGCTAGTTTTGTAATATGCTTTTTAATAAGGACACGTTTGATACAATTTTTACTGCACAAATATGAAACGCTTTGAAAGAGATGGAAATTTTTGCAGGCCTACTGGTTATTTTCACCTTGTGACCATCAAGCCCAGCTATCCTCAAGATATAAACACTCATATTGTAGCATCGTGACAAAATGGCCGTACATAATATTTTCCCACGCCAGTCACTCGATATAAATACATATTGCGGGTAAGTAGAGCGAGTGCCCGCAACCTGTGATTACTGGTGCCATTGTAATCTTTTATACCTAAGACGTTTTCTATACTAGGTGGGTATATTGTTTGATTCATATTTGCTTTTAGATTTTTCTTCTTTTAAGTAACTCTAGAATTTAAACTCAAGATAAATCAATTTTGGACGTTTTTTTACATGTCTACTTTTTTTTTTAAATTAACGTTGCCCCACACTAGGAATTTCTCCTGTATCGTGGGTGCGCTTACAAACATTTAGGGCCCTTGCTCACGGCGACTTTTTGTAGCGATGCAGTAGCGATGCTGTCGCGCGTTTGCATCGATACAGTCGCGATACTGCTCGCTTCTGTAGCGCGTTGCAAATGTGACTAACCCGCGTTAGTAGCGATGCAGTCGCGCATGTCGTAAACGCGCGTCAGCATCGCTACAAAAAGTCGCCGTGAGCGAGGGCCGTTAAACTCACATACACAAACAGCCAGACCCGGAAAAACTCTCTGTAGGCCATACAAATATTTGTTCCGTGCGGGGATCGTACCCGCGATCGCTCAACCACTGCGCCAACCGTATCGTCAAACTTTCATCATAAAATGCCTAGCCTTTTCCCAAATGTTGGAGTCAGCTTCCAGCCTGAATAGAGATGATACATGCAGCTGAATACCAGTACTTTACATGGAGCGACTATCTATCTCACCTCCAGAACCCAATATAAGAGTAATACGACACCCTTTGGTAAGACTGGCTAACAGACTTTCGGGTCGCTGACTACCCGTAACGACTGTCACAGATCTAAAAATAACAGCTGGGACTAAAGGCTTAGCCTGCTTTCCGAGTCACGGAGGAAACTTGGTATGTAATGGATGATCACCCATCCACGGGCATGCGCTGCTTTACCTTGAAGATGGACCCGTGCTTATTGTTGTGTGTTATTATTTAACCACGAGCTCCCACACTAGTATCTACTACATATACAAGGTGTTGTTTTGCATCCTCGTCAAATTCAAGGAGTTAACTATGCTTATGATTCTCGTCCCGAATCAATAATAAAATGGGTCGGTAATATTTTTTTTCTATGCTCTGTAACCGCGCTTTGATACATACCAACAATCTCAATCGTTTATTTGATAATTTCTTATTCCCTAAACAATTTTAAGGGGGTTATTCTGAAATAGTGACAAAAAAATCAGCATTTTGAAAAATTAACTAAGTACCGGAATTTTAATTAATTATTTATGTCTTTTGTGACATCCTCTTGAATTTTGACGTGGATGCAAAAAAACATCTTGCATAGGGTGGCAAAGAGACTGATGGCAGATAAGGAAATCATGTTCGATGTTCTATGGGGTGACACTGGCGGAATGAAATTATCCACTATCCTCTTAACCCAGCTCATGGTCTCTCTTTGTGCCAAATTTCAACAACAGAGTTACTATTTGTTGTGCGCGGCTTCGCTCCAGTGTATGTCGGAACCAGAGAATCATAGTACCCGGATCAAAAGTATCCTATGTCTTAATCCATGTCACGATTTACCTGTATGCCAAATATCTGTGTAACAGACAAACAGAATTACTTTCCCATTCATAGAACTATGGTGTGGATGTCGCAGTCCCCAGAATCAATGAAACTCTACTAAATTCTTAACTTCGAATAATTTAATCATTAATTTTATCCCCGTATTTCAATTGACCTCGTAATTGGCTAAACGACGACACGTGTGGGTCTTTTTTGATGAAACGTAGTTTCCTTGAGCACACAGTTTATTATTATATTGACATTACCTTCGTGGCTAATAGACTTGCTTACAAAAATAACGGTTATTTTCTTCCGACATAGCAACTCACAATAAATCTTATAGTTTTTATAAACGCGAAAGTTTGTGAGGATGTTTTTTACTCTTTCACGTTAAAGCTACTGAACGGATTTGAAGGAAATGTCATAAAGATAGATAACCTGGATTAACACAGGATATTTTTTATCTCGGTACTCATCATCATCATCATCAGCTTATATTGTTTCCACTGTTGGGACGCAGGCTTCCTCTCTATGAGTGGGAATGGGCTGTAATCCACCACGCGGGCCCAGTGCGGGTTTGTAGATGTCACATGTCTTCGAATTTTTAGTTCTAGGACATGCCGGTTTCCTCACGATGTTTTCCTTCACCGAGACCTTTCTGAGAGCAGCGGTGATGAAATAAATTACACAAAGTAATGCGCCTGCCTGGGTTGAACCTACGACTTACTGCTCGTAAGTCGGGGCTGCTACCACTGGGCCACCGCTGCTCGTCCATCTCGGTACTATTTTTATTTATTTAAACTTCATGTACCATAATATGTGGAATTTAATGCCACAAAGCATTCTCTACTAGTCAACCATTGGGTAAAATACGAAAACATGTGATAGGGTACAAAAAAATATTTACAAATAACTACTAGTTTTCGAAAATTCATACACATACAGACACTAATACACATTACACAAATAAAATATACTTACCAAATAATATATATTATAACAAATACCAAAATAAAAAACGAGAAACCTAATACTAATTTGCTATGAACCCGTGTGACAATTATCGACCACACTGCGGCCGCAGCCATAAGCTAGTTAATTATTAAAACACTATGCGCTAGTTCTTTAATTTACTTGTTCTAGTGTCAAGCATTTTACCGAGCATTGGTCCCATGCACGATTCCCAGGTAGGGCAAAGTGTTATTGGATTTTCCACCAGGAACTTCTGACTAACAGTTCGGAGTTGTACATTGTTGACGCTAATAGACTCGCCCCTCTTACATGTGACTTAAACATAGCTTGCAAAATTGGAGTACAAATACTATAAGCACCTACACTTCTACCTAACCCTTCGGGCTTACAGGCGTGATGTTATATGTTAATAAGTGAACTGGACATTCGTCACACAGTATTCCAACCCTAGCTAGATTTGGACCACACGGAATCCAACATTGCTATCAATACCATTTGACAGTGGCTCAATCATCTCACTTGACATCGATGGGAACCGACACGGTGGTCCCATACCGACGGAAACCACGCAGTTTGGTTTGTTTAAAATCGTTATATCATGTTTTATTATAATTTCCTCTAGTTTAGATGCGTCCATAGACATACGTCGCAAAAACTGACTAGATAGAACGGGGATCAAAATCTTAAAAATTGTTTGGTGGTATTTCCTTTTCTTACTATATTGTCTCAAATGGTCCATAGTCGTACTTTCATCAATTCTATGACTGTTCTAGTATAAATAAATAATAAATAAAAAGGTTTATTGCAGAAACTTGTACAACTTTTACAGTAAATCATACATAGGGACCTCCTTTTAAGTAAATTATATACCTGTGCTAGGAGGCCCCGCTCTTTAATATTTAATTTAGATAGTCTTTTCAGCGTTTGATTAGGGTTCTCGGCCCTTCTGGCTGGAGGCATCCTACTCGCTATGATACACGATATCCTCTCCAGGCTTCTTTCAAAGTTATATCTTCATCTTTTTTCCAAATAAAGTCTCCAGGCTTCTTTCAGAGTAATATCTTTATCTTTTTTTCCAAATAAAACTCTAACTAGATATTTGTCCACCTAGTCGTTACTATAATAATCCTGTTTAGTTTCCAAAGTGTCCCCACACTCATTAGTCGGCTTGGTACTTTCGAACAGTTTGTTAGACTCGTTGTTCGTTTGTGGTCTAGCAGTTAAACCGTTTTGTGGTCAAACTTCGCTATTTATGTAAAATAATAAAGTTGGTACTATTAGTTGGGCATTTAAGCCTAGTAATAGGCTTCATAGGGTGATAAAAAAATAGAGTTTCAAGTCGAAATATTGAGAAAATGTTATCATAATCAATCTATGTTTACTCAATGTATTTGCCTTGCACCGTTTTGGGAACAGGGGTGATAAAAGTGCTTCTGCCAAAGTTCGAATCCACATCCTACAACTTGTATGTCCAACCTCTTAATACTGGGTCATCAACTCATCACTGTTCTAAACATTATAATCAGCTTGTAAATATTCTCAATTGAATAGGTCTAGTTTTATTAAGTTGTTATTAGAACTACGAACATTTTAAATTACCTAATTCAAAATGTTCGAATAAAAGCGAAATGAAAACTATTGTTACATAAACATTATGATAATTCTCTTCTGACTTCAATACTAAATTAGAGGAAAATTCTCGAAATCAAGTCAAGTTTAGTATAGAAATATTTCATTAATGATATTTACAAGTTTGAATATAAACGTTTTTCGGTACTAATGAACTATTATTATTTTCTAACGACAAGCTATCTCAAATTGCGATTAAAAGCGAAATTTGGTTTTTCTCTATTTTATATTCAAAATGAATACTTAATTACTTTGGCAAGGTTGACCTTTAAAATGAAAAAACATGGCCCTCCATATGACTTAAATGTTATTGAATGAAATTCGAGCGAAAAATGAATTTAAAAATTGCTAAATATTGCTCTTGGTTAAGTAATGCTCTCGGTTATAGCCAGAAAATGTGAAGCAAAGAAATTCTTCTCACCAAAAGGCCGTGATTGTTAAAATCGTACAGCACCCGAATGACAATGAACGCGGAAAAGATATAAATTACGTAATTCATGCAAATTTAACTGTTTTTTTTTGCCCAGAAAAAAAATTCGCCCGAAACACTGTGTACTGGGTTTCGTTTAAAATTCCACAAAAATTGTAACGGTTTATATTTATGAAAGAGAATCTTAAATTGAGGCATTGTGAGATGAATCCGGCACGACTTTCCCGTCAATCATTTCTTTTTTCGTTAATTTTTCGAGAGACTGTCCTTTGTCGATGAGGTCTTTGTGAAATGTCAAAAATGCATTATATTTTAAATATTAAATACTTACAAATAAATGAGCTTTTTTACGAAGCTGTAGTATGTAGGTCCATAATGTTTGTATTTAATGCTTTACACAAAAAAAACTGTAACATCATTCAAGCTATAAATGAATGGCAAGGCAGAAAAATATTCAGTAACTTGCAAAAAACTGGAACTTATGTTCGTCTTATAGAAACTCTAGACTTAAAACTGTTCACAAACCGTTTTCAAAACTACAATACTGTACTCATTTTGATGTTTGCATAAACTCGCCAACTAACCAACAGAGAAGCGATACCTAGTATTCTTTTTATGACAAAAAGGAATATTTAGTACACCAATAGACACAATTTATAGTAATGCAAAAGTGCTGTCTAGAACCCTTTCAATCGGTAATAAGAATATCATTATTTATTATTCCTTTGACTTTTACTACTTAGGGGTAATAGTCTGCTGATACCATCTCTGATTCCATTGCCAGTAATATAAAAGCCTGTAACTTAATACTAATAAAAAATTCAAAGCTGATAATAATTTATTGTCGAACAGCTTTTCACGATTCATTAAGCCCGCATTACTGGTAATTGTAATTAATTTTGCAATTAATTTTAATATTCTCATCATTTAAATTGCAATATGTGAGGATTGTGCTGACTGTCAGTATAAACCTGCCTTATTTTTTATTGAGTGTAAGCATCGCTATAAAAGGGAAGGGGGCAAAAAGCAAAAGGGAGAATGTTGTGGCGAAGTTTAGTAGAGCCTAAGTCCAACAAAAGACTGTGGAAGGCTGTAGAACAAGTTATTCTATTCTATGGCTAGCAATGAAAAGGGACTTAATATTTATAATCAGGACATAAACAAAAAAAAAGAAAATACATAAAATTTTACCTTTTCAAAATAAATCTCGCAATACATACCACAACCGTACATTAGACTGGACGACCATTAATCGCATTAACTAATTGAATAATTTATTAGGCTCTCAGACAGCTATTAATTAAAAATATACTATTTGTATGCCTACTTAAATCCTGTTCACAAAAATGTATTAGGTCCCTCAAGATTTTTATGAGGCATAAAACTCAAAGGTTCTGATTTAGCAGTTTGGAGATGGTAAAATTTTGATGGATGCTTCAGAAAATAATCTTTTGCAAATCGATTTAGTATTCATCAACGTTGTCATCGGTTTGTTAATGAATGTGACTGAACAAGCTCTTTTGAAAACTGACATTGTAATTGTTAATTCTCTATATTATTTCTCTCAGAACGGATGGCCGATGGGGCCGAAAAGTTCTGGAATGGCAACCGCGAACCGGAAGACGATGCGTTGGAAGGCCTCCCACCAGGTAGACCGATGAACTGGTAAAGGTTGCGGGAATCCGCTGGATGCAAGTCGCACGAGACCGGTCAATGTGGCGACACTTGGGGGAGGCCTATGTCCAGCAGAGGACGTCTTTTGGCTGAAATAATGATGATGAATTGTTAATTCTCTATACACCATAATACTGATGAAATCAGAAGATAAGAGGATGCTGCAGCCTGTCTTAGTCCCTCGTCTTCAAATGCACCTAGTATGTTGAAATTTAGATTATAATATAACTTAAAAATATGTACAATGTAAATACTGCAGTTATCTAAGTAGATCACAGCCAAATTCCTGGAGGTCTACTCTCTTTCTCCGAAACGTAACTTCGGCAACGAACGAAAATTAAACGTAGTTACGTTTGTGACCGTACTCTATATAATTTGCGGACTCACACAATAACATTCAATACATTCGTTGTCTGTGAATTCGAACTTCTTGTGTGCGTCCGCAAATTATATAGAGTAGGGTCACAAACGATACTACGTTTAATTTTCGTTCGTTGTCGAAGTTACGTTTTGGAGAAAGGGAGTAGACCTCCTGGACTAAACTAAAAAATAAAGCTGAATAAAGCTGAGAAACAGTGCAAAAGAGACATTTAACGAAACTATTTATGTGTCAAAACAAAAGCAGACTAAGGTGCTCCATTGTATTGAAGAATGTTGACAACAAAATGTTTTGAAAGCCACAATTACCCTCACACAATTTATCAATTATGGTACAAATAGACACGAAAGTAACACTAATCGAGCAAGTACCGCATAGCGACACACATAACATAGTACAATGCTTCATTAAGGCGCTGCGCAAACGTGTGTCTTGTGTCGGATACAAGCTACCAATGAATATTTGATTTCTATATAACCAATATGAAATCAACCACTCCCTGCGCAGACGTCAACTGTGTCCGGTCGCCGCTACAGAACTCAGCAACTGCAGTTTCCTGTGACGATCGTTTGCGCAGCCTCTAAGACGCTGTGCAAACGAATGAAATCAGGCACTCCCTACGCAGAAGTAAACAATTTTTGTGTCTAGTTGCTTCCACTTGACACATACACGTTGCCGATCAAAAAGTGTACTAAAAATCGTCAGTTGAAGACACAAGTAACATTAACAAATTTCCTTATAACAAGCCACGCACACCGAAAACTGACGGAAAACAAGCAACGAATTGTACCAGTGACCAGAAGTAGCGTCCGGCGATTGTGTCCGATCGCGGCCACCGGACACAGCAACTACGGGTTTCTGTATTGGTGTGCCGTGTCAGTAACAAAAAGTGTCTACGTTTGCGCAGCCCCTTACGATCCAAGTCTTAGATAATACAAACTTGTGACCTTTGCGTACTTATAATGACTTAATAATTCTCTGGCCGATGTTATCTATCTAAATGGATTGTGGACCGTACTCACGAGTTTTGGTCGTCATTTCTGTATGTTTTGTTTTTTTGTTGGTGACTGTACCTGTGTTTGCAAATTAGGAGGTGGGTAAAGGTATGGATTTGGATTTTTGTTCTTTTTTTTTGCCCCCTTTTTTGGTACATAAAAACAGCTGTACTGGAATATGATGTTGAGTGCTGTCTCGCTTTTGCTCTCTCGCGAGAGTGGTTGATCTTTTTATAATTATCTAGTACTGTGATTTGTTTTCGCTTTTCTTTTCTTTTTACTTCGTTTTCACTATGGTTCCTTATGTTAAAGGAGCGAGAGTATCTTTTTCGTCACGTTCGTTTGTTCTTTACTTATCAATCTTGTATTTCTCATCTTAATCAGTGTTTGTTTGACTTAGATTGGAGCTTGTCACTGATTTTTGTATTGATTGTTATTGCTAATGAGTTCATTATGATTTCTTCTCAGATTAACAATTTTTGCAATAGCTGTACCTGGGTACTAATTTTCATCAACAGTAAACCATAATAATTTAATACAACGCTTGTGCTTCTTTTTGTATTTAAATGGCCAATCCGTACCTGTATATTATGCCGGTCCCGAGGCAGCGTGTCGTTGTCGTGTCCGTTGCCGAACGCGTGTCACGACCAGCCATTGTAATGGTCATCTTTATGCCTCCTTTTTTTAGATAATTACATACACCCGCTAATTGTACCGTACCCGTACCGCTCGCTTGAGGAGAAACTTTTTACTTTACAACTTTGATTAGTTTAAACGTTTCCTCGTTAGTAATCATGTTTTGTTGATTGGGGACTGCAGAAATTTTAAAGTTTCTAGCTTTCTTAGAATTTGGTGAAAAGTTTGCGTTTTGGCCGTTTTCACTAACAGTACGTGACACTTATTATTTAGGAATTTATTTAAGCTGGGCTTACTGTTAGTAAAAACGGGCATAAGAGACCGTGTATTCGTTAAAAAGTCGATATTGTTTTTTACTTACATGAAAGCGCTAGTATTTAACGAGCTTTTCGAGGATTTGAATATGTTATGCTATGCTGAAAGCTAAGCTTACCAAATCATCTGGTAACCCTCTCATAACGAGGGTACCCGGGTGCCGGCAGTGAGAATGTTATAAGCAAATCAGCTGGTAGCGCGAAGGAATTAAAATGACTAGAAAACCATGTCAGCTAGACATTGGGTCTCCGTTTAATCGGCTCAATAACTTGCTGTTTAATAATTTCCAATGAAGTAGTCACTGGGAAACCTTGAGAAAATTGCAATATTTAGCACGCTTTAAAAACCGGTCAAGTGCGAGTCGGACTCGCGGACGAAGGGTTCCGTACCATTATTTATAAAAACGAGCAAAAAATCACTTTTTTGTATGGGAGCCCCCTTAAATATTTATTTTATTCTGTTTTTAGTATTTGTTGTTATAGCATCAACACAATTACATAATCTGTAGAAATTTCAACTGGCTACTTATCACGGTTCATGAGATACAGCCTGGTGACAGACGGACGGACAGCGGAAGTCTCAGTAATAGGGTCTCGTTTGACCCTTTGGGTACGGAACCCTAAAAAGGATTGATATGCAATCTAACAATAATATACTTGAAGAGTTTATTCCAACGATTCTCCCCAAAAACACTCGAGTAAATAATTGTAGAGTGGATATTTTTGACATGTGCCAGAAGTAGCTTTATCGTTCAAAAACTGCTGATTCCTAGCCCAATTTCAATAAATAACTTTTAATTTTGATTTTATAGTCGTTAGCAACATGGAAGTAATGAACAGCGATATGCTGATCATCAATAAGTAGGTACTGTCCCAAAACCATAATTTAAAAACTACAAAAGAATTTTAATGCGCCTAAAAACAGTATTGTTAACCATTAATCTAGAATCGGGATCTTTACGACTCATCAATATCAAGGTCGAACGATTTCGAATCGATTCTTTATAACGATACAATCTATCGAGATGTATCGCGATTATATCGAGATCACGACTCGACCCGCGGTTCAATAGATTATCATATTTCTTTCTTAAAGAATGAGGCCTTTTTAATGAAAATTTAGATGGTGTTGTAATTTTAGGGAAGTATGTTCTTAGTACAATGGCTTAGAACGAGGTTATGTGTGATTAAGTTTGGGAGATAAGCAGTTTTACATAATACCCATACTATTTCGAATTCTAAGACTCATGGCTAAAATAACAACGGCGCGGGATGTTGAGGTTTAACCGATCTTGCTGTGGTCATCTCTTGGATGGTAGACCATTCCCATTTTGCCTGCCATTGTGTCCTGTTTTAATTTTGACGCACAACTTCATAACCTGTCAAACACCAAGTTCTTTACGACAATATAAGGCACACAGAGAATGACAAAGAGTGTCATTCTATCACACAAGTATATGTCTTTGTAGATTTTTTATTTGCGATTGCCGGTTGTTTAGACCGTTATATTGTGTCACAGAAAAAATGTAGCATAGCGTAAGCATATTATCGTAATAAACCTACAATGTTCCCACTGCTGGGACAAAAGCCTCCTCTCTATGAAAGAGAGAGTGGGATTTTATACACCACGTGGGACCAGTGAGGGTTGGTAAATGGTATGTCTTAGAATTTTTGGTTCTAGGACAATCCGGTTTCCTCACGAGTTAAAGAAGAGATGGCAAATAAATTGAGATAAGGGTAAGAGAATAATGATAAGAAACCGGCCAAGTGCGAGTTGGACTCGTGCACGAAGGGTTCCGTACCATTATTTATAAAAATGATTGAAAAAAATCATTTTTGTATGGGAGCCCCTTAAATACTTATTTTATTTTGTTTTTAAAATTTGTTGTTATAGTGGCAACAGAAATACATAATCTGTAGAAATTTCAACTTGCTAACTATCACGGTTCATGAGATACAGCCTGGTGACAGACTGACGGACGGACGGACGGACAGCGAAGTCTCAGTAATAGGGTCCTGTTTGACCCTATGGGTACGGAAACCTAAAAAGAAGAGGTGATTTTCCTCCAGCAAGACAATTACAAGGCAGTATTATTGCCCTCAGCTTTGAAGGTCCCTGCCCACACAGCCAGATACAAAACATGTACACAGGAGAACCACACTTGTATACAATATACATACAGCCAAAGGTTGATATTGGGTGTATTTATACGGTCCGTAGGTCGCCGGTACATATCTTATTTTAGATCGCGCCCTTCGCCTGGTCAGCAGGGACCGTAGTACTGAGCGCAGAAAAGATTGCCTTTGCTGTATTTTTAGAACAACTTTAGATGATTGTTTTTGCGGATTCTGTTGTTGAGTGAGATCTAGAAATCCTACAATGTATTCAGAATAAACTGGCGAAGCTTAATATTATGACCTTCGTGACTCTGTTACTGGGTAACACGGTACCCCTTGGAAAGCGTGGTTTTCATCCTTTCAGACTTCTGATTACCTGTAATGATTGTCAAAGATCTTCGGCTGACAGCCGGGACTAACTGCTGAACGTTTACCGAGTCACCAAGGGGTCACGGTACGTATTGGATAGTCACTCATCCACGGACCAAACTCAGCTAGCGTTACATCAACATGTTCGACCTGTGCGTCTATTACTAATCAGTCACTAGCCTAATATCCATTCAAAAAAGTTAGCGAAAGAAAAGTAAAATAAAACATCAGAAGCAGTGCAAACAAAATTGCAATCACCCATCAAGTGATTATAGAAATTATTCCTATGGCTGGGTAATTGTGACGCCAATTGCAGCGGTAAATAACGTGGTTCTTTCTTTTTCATTGAATTGCAATTATTTAATTTCCTTTTACTAAAAACGGATTTCGGCATTCACGTTTTGTTCCACAATACTTATGTCAATCGAGCATGTAATTTTACAGGTTTTCTATATTCAGAAACAATAAATCGAGCCATGGTTTTAATTTTACCCGCTCTTGTGCTCAGCTTAAGCACATACATAACTATTATACCTTTGATTTCTTGCTGCGAGACAGGACTACTTTAGAGCAAGCAGTCTATAGAAATTGCTATAGTGTTCTTTCTTTTATCTTTTTGGGGTTCCGTACCCAAAGGGTTCAACGGGACCCTATTACTGAGACTTCGCTGTCCGTCTGTCCGTCCGTCCGTCCGTCCGGCTGTCACCAGGCTTTATCTCATGAACCGTGATAGTTAGCCAGTTGAAATTTCTACAGATTATGTATTTCTGTTGCCGCTATAACAACAAATACTAAAAACTGAATAAGATAAATATTTAAGGGGGCTTCCATACAAAAAGTGATATTTTTTGCTTGTTTCTATAAATAATGGTACGGAGCCCTTCATGCGCGAGCCCTACTCGCACTTGGCCGGTTTTTTATAACCGCAGTAGTTTCTAAAACATTCATATTAATATTGTTCGCTTTTCTGCAGCCCCTACAATTACCCAATGTTGACCGCACTTATCTTACCGTGAGCTATGTTCTTATTATGTGCGTTTTTTGCCGACGCCCCCCGCGTGGCTACACTGACTATTACTCAAATGGTCCCCATTGACTGGGTACCCAAGATCTTCCTGGGTAGTTCAAAATACGAGTTTTTGGAATATCCGAAGGGAAATAGAGTTCACTTCCTGTATTTTAAGAATCAGCATGCATTGTGGAGCTTAAGAGCCTTCTAAGTGTAAAATGTAATAAGTAAGGCAATTTAGGTAGTATTGTAAAACATAACGGCTTATCTTTGACTAGCTATCCAGCGGAACTTCGTCTGCGTCACATTTTCCCCGTTTTAGCAACATTTTTCATTGCTGCACCGCTCCTTTCTGTCGTAGCAGCGTGATGATATATAACCTATAGCCTTCCTCGTTTTCAAATCGGATCTGTAGTTCCTGAGATTAGCGCGTACAAGCAAACAAACTCTTCAGCTTTATAATATTAGTATAGATGTGTCTCCTTACAACTAGATTCGAAAACAAAATCAAAAACAAATCAGTGCAATATATCAAAGATCTCGGATTAGATATACATAAGTAACAATTAGTCGAACTAATTGCTTGTAAGAAAGAAAAATACCAAATCATAATCATCTGTCTAGCCTTTTCCCAAGTTTGTTGCGCTCCGCTTCCAGTCTAACTGGATTCAGCTGAACACCAGTATTTTGCATGAAGCGACTGCCTATCTGACCTCCACAGCCCAGTCAGTACTGGGTAATACGATATCCATTTGGGAAGACTTGTTGTCAGACTTGCACGCCACTGACTGCCTGTAACGACTGTCCTGGATCAACAAATGATAGAACAATATAAATCATGTCAGTGAAAAAATAGTTGTGAGAATAAAAACAAAAAATCTGGAACAAAAATCTGTTGAAGCCTAGAAACTGCGCCATCATTGAAGACTATAATATGACAAAAACTCCAATATTATTATCATAAAGAAAGAAAAAATAAAATAGTTACATTCCACTATTCCTTTTGATCATAATGTCTGCCAAGTATTCATATCCACAGCCCTTCACATTAAACTAAAAGTTCATGTTCTTTACCGTCAGACATCAAAGCCACTGAATGAATCCTTACATTCTTGCAATAGATCTATTGATTGACAATACAGGCTACCAAACGACCCCTTAATAATACATTTATAATACTAAATACGACTGTAATACTATTAGGTTTAAGGTTGAAAGTTACTTGAGAATTGAAACTACTATCTTACCACCTAGACATTCGACTGGCGGTCATAAAACAGCCTGTTTTCATAAAACTATTTACTACAATGTTACAAAAACACTTGCAAAATCAATATTCAACTCTATGACTAAAGCGATATAGCTGAAAATGCTTTAGCAAGTATCGCCAGGGGTTAAAAACATTTGCTCGTACTATTCGAGTCCGTCAAAAAGATTTATATGACAAAATAAGTTTTTTTTTTATTGAGCTATTGAGTCGTTTTTTTATTGATTTCCAATGTGTGCTGTGTAGTTATTTTTATTTTATTTACGGCCCATTACCTGTGGCGTTGTGTTATTTTTATGTTTATTGTCTAATTTAGTGCGTACCTTGAAATCGTAGAATAACGATGACATGGTTTTTATTATTTCCTTTTTTGTACTTTTTTCATGTAAACAAATAAGTTTGATAATGGTCTAGGAAATAAAATATACCTATTAGAGTTGGGTTATTGTATTTTTATTGCTGAAATACTGAATCTTCAAAGATTATGTTTTTATAGAAGTTATTTCTCTTATTTTTCTGTTCCAAGGTTGCTGACACCATTCAAGGTAAAAAAAAAACCAATGAATATCTTGTGTTTAAAAAAAAAAACCATTCAGTAAAAGAAGTCGTCTAAGATCCATCAATGTATTATGAAAAAACACAAAAAGTGAAGCTTCTCATTTCGCCAGTCTATAAACATCTTTTAATCTTAAAATTTTAAAAATCTCGACGCCAGTCCTTTTAAGTTTGTAAATCGAAGCACTGTGCAGGCTTCATCTGACTGAAAGCAACCAGAATGGCTTGAACCCTGCTTTTACCAAGCGTCGCTCCTTAGAACCTGATTTTACTTGAGACAAGATGGGTAGGGAAGACCAGGGTATAAAAGCCAAAATGTATGCAAGCGATCTGATGGCTAATATAACTTGAGCTCTCGTGTTGAACCTTTTCCCGTTTCCGTAGAACAGATGCAAAGGATTTGCGGGAGGGGTGGGAGACGATGCAATTCTGGCTACTGCCAAGGATCCTTGTACAATGAATTGCATTAAGCGACAGGGCCTCTACGAGCTATGAATGCTCTTAATGTATGGATACGATTTGATCGCTCCGAGCGTTTAGGGCTGTGTAAGGTGATTGAGTTGTCGATAGATGACTTATATCAGATTTGCAAGAAACATCTCTATATTACAAATAAACTGATAATAAGCTTCATCAACACGGGTGTCCAGAATATCTAAAGGAAATCATAACTACAGCAGTGTTATTCTCTAGGATGCTAATCACCAAAATAGCTTGCAGAATCTGATCGTTTGATGGTCCATTTCCATTCTTCTTATGAATTGCCCGTTCTTCTCCATAGAGATCTACGCTACGGAATGGGCAACTACAGTACTTTCATAAGTTATTATGCCTTGTGACTGGGACTGTAGCTTCGCGTTTTATTTTGTTTTTTTTTTACTTTCAAAAGTGCCTGTAATGGTCTAATTGAAATAAATGCTTTGACTTTGACTTTGACTTTGAATTCCTTTCTAATTTTTTGAATCAACATAACTGTATGTAGGTATTAAAACTGGTACAATAAGTCGTGTGACTTCCTGTTCATTAAAACGATAGACGCTCCGTAGTTGCGCTGCGTGGGTATTACTTCAGTTTTGCCAGAACATTACTGTGTTCTCAAGGTATAGCCAAGACTGCCTATTTGAAGCTAATTGAAGACTTCCTAATTAAATTCAAACCCATCTATGCATGAGCACTTGCAGTAAAAAATTCACTTACCCCGAATAATAGAAGGTTAACTCCAAAAATTCATTACCGTTTAACCAAAGAAACTCGACCCGAAAAACTAGAAATATGGGGTAAGTACGTAAACCCGCTTATTTTTTATACACGAATAAATAAGAAAGGATTCAAACAGGCTCCCAAAGATTCTGTATCACATTGTACTGACCCTCGGCTAACAAAAGGATTCTTGAAAAACTTATTCTATTTAAGAATTATCTTGGCCGTTGAATATCTTTTGGGTATTTGTGTTTCCTATTCAAATTATTTGGAGCAATGATTATATCATAATATTCATATGAGATTGTTCAGTTTGTATGTTTTGTTATCTGTTATTAAACTATTGTAAGATATACGAAAGCAACTTCTTTAGGACTAAAAAGGACCTTTTGCCTGTCTTGTTAATCTAGTAGTTATAAGCACTGCTGATAGGCATGCTGATCTGGAATTAGAATTTATTTATTTTATTTTATTGTTTCTGTATTAAATGATATCGAGAGATTAGATGAGATCGAGCAAAGAGTTAAAAAAACCACCTGGGTATGACCAGGAAGTTGTGCCTGTTGATCGCGATAGGCTCACCCTCTTTTACGAGGAACTTCAACAAATTTGGCATAACATGGGGCTCCATATTTACACTAATATCTGTTATGTTACATTTATTCTTACCTTCCGGCAATTCTAGACAAATGATACTTCCTACCATTTAAAAAGTACCAGCACAATACTCGTGCAGTTATCGATTAGCATGCACAGCACGTCACTAGCCGGCGAAAGCTTCAAGTCACGATTGGTTAGCTTACACAAGGATATTATTATTTCTTGCCGTTTCGCCGTATACCGAACACATTTTTCAATTTTATATTATAACAGCCGATAATGTTGAATTTTTATGTGGCCATGTTATAACTTCACTGGGATTATGAAAGCTTTATGCTGTTATCTTTAAAAGGAAATGGATTAATGATAATGGGAGCATGCTTTATGGCATAAATTCTGGGATGTGTACCATTATTGTGCATGGAGTAAAAATTAATGAATGTTGATTATAGTTTTTTCAAGTTTTTGTTTCGCAGATTACCTTATTGACATTGTAACCTTGTTCATCTTGCCTCGTCTTGATGTTGATATACTGAAGCGTGTTCCAAAATTTCTGGGTCTTTTCAAAGACATTACAACAAGCTGCATTTCAAGACCAATCCACTGCAATAACCATTAAGCCCAACCAATCATTATTTTCTAGTAGCAGTCCTATCAGCTGATACGCACAAAAAGCTCCATATTAACTCAGGCAGCCCGAGGGTTCTTGCCGAAGTCATTTGATGCCGTAACATGTTGTGCTCAAAGGCCTTTGACATGGAACAGGTTTACAAGCTCAATGCCTACCTGTTCAACACAATAGTCCATTGCTCTGGGACTATTTAGAAGCAGATCAGCTGTTGCTGCCTCATTATTTGTAATTGTTTTATTTTTGGTCCTGTGTTAATTTCAGAAGTCTAGTTAACTGATAGAGCTATGTCGCATCTGTCTTGGGATGATTAGTTTTATAAGGAGTTATGGCCGATTGACAACTATCATCTGAGGAATCCGGAATTTTGTATAAACTTTTCTTTAATTTTATCTGCCGATTCGAAAAAAATGAGGCCGAATGATGGTACTTTTAGTAGTAGGAAACGTGACCTTTATCACCAAATACAAAGATAATATACGTATCTTCTTCAAGGCTTTTGATACTATCAAACAGTTCTTAAGGACAGCTTACGTCACGTGCACCAAAACTTTACTTCCCTCCGATTAAGTCGAGTAAGCAAAAACAATTCGTGACCTTAACATTGCTATTGTCTTAACACAATACAATTGCGCACACGCATGTAGGCCGAATAGCACGCCTTTGCTTAAAAAAATACTTGTTACGTCGACTAAATAAATTCTGCGGTTCAAAAAAAAATTATTAGGTCTTATTTTAGTTAGTGTAAGGACTATTTTTATTTGTTTTTTTTTGCTCAAATGTGTTCAATGTATACTTGTTTTTCATTATACAATTTGACTTGCTCTCAATCTAAAGTAGTAATCTAAATAGCGTAATAAATACGTTTATTGTTAGTTTATTGAATATTTGTTATTTCGAGAAATATGCCCGTGATCTATGGCTGACCTTATGATATCTTTGCGCTCTTTATACGGCTTGGGGTCAACAGAATTATAAATGATATCGCCAAGAACATCAGAATTGTTCGGAGACATTTATCGGATTTATAGTTTACAGGCTGTGTAAATAATATTGTAACCCTGTGATTGTCGAAGGGTTAATGGTAGGTGAAATTTACAATGAGGGTTCACATTTACTTTGTTTATATTGGCATTAAACTGCAACATGAAAGAGGCAGTGTTTTTGCTGCAGCCGATATTTCTGATTACTTTTTGGATTGTGAATGACGATTAAAATCTTATTTTGTATGCCAGGCGTTTTTGTCAATTTTATCAAGAAACAAAATTACAACATTGTTTTGCTTTTCTCTGATTCGATGCAGTGATAGAAAAACTTCTTTGACCTTCAACGGCGATGTCGATTTACCAGATGCATTTAAGTATAAAGAAGAAGATTATCTAAGATAATCATAAACATACAAAATACCGGCCAAGTGCGAGTCGACTTGCGCACGACGGGTTTCGTAACATTATTTATAAAAACGAGCAAAAAAAAACACTTTTTTTGTATGGGAGCCCCCTTAAATATTTATTTTATTCTGTTTTTAGTAATTTTTACATATACATACTCTGTAGAAATTTCAACTGGCTAACTATCACGGTTCATGAGATACAGCCTGGTGATAGACGGATGGACGGACGGACGGCGAAGTCTCAGTAATAGGGTCCCGTTTGACCTTTTGGGTACGGAACCCTAACAATGAAACAAAACATTATCACAATCTAATAGATTAGCTGCATGTTTTAACCCTTTCTTTGTACAAACTCAGATGCGCCACAATTCATCCCCGTCATGTCAAAACACGGACAAGTCACTAGCTTGAGAAAACACTCCCCATATTGACACTTGTAAAGAATCAAATATTTCCTTAATTTCCACTACCACCGAGAAATGGGGAACACCACGACAAAAACTTATTTATCATAGTATGAGGAGTGTTACTAGTTAAGTGCACGGCAAACAGGGGGTACAAACAGCCCGCCATGATGAATGAGCCGCGAGATAGATAGGGTTAGGTGAAATACTGGGACTTGTAGCACCACTGTGCAGAAGGACTTAGGACCAAAAACCGGGTGCGTGGTTTGTTAAACGAGGCTGAAAGGAACAGTCTCCTACATTTATACAGAGAAGCAGGAACTACTATTAACTTTCACAAATATTTGGTCATGGACTTTGGCTTTTGGTCCTTAACCCAGAAAATGACAGTAAAAGCGAATAGATTTTATACCTCTGAGGAGTATTTTAAGCAAATCTATTACTGATAAAACACGTGGTCTATTCAGTATAATAAAAATATTAAATAAGGTTTTCAGGTTATTCGATGAGATCCTTTACACAACACATTAAATTGTCACCATTGTATTTTGACTACTGCAGCCTGGTCCATCTTACCTCCATGTGTAAAAAAAATCGAAAGATAAAATTGGCATCCAAAACTATACCTAACTCCGCACCAACCGTAGTCTCTCGCCAGATAATCTATCACAGAATCTCGCACAATCTGAGTAGATTAAACGTTGGTAACGTATTTATTATAGCTCACATTCAGAGTAACAATACGCTTCGTTTGTTCGAGCGAGTCGGCTGTTGCAAGAGGTCACAACGTACGCTTTGAACCGCAAGTCGATCAAGCTGCTTGGAAATCGGGACGATAGGTAGTTAGGTATCTACCTATAGAACAGACATGCATGTAGATTGTACAGGTATAGGGTAAACTAGATATTGTTACTTGGTAACATACAAGTTGTGAACAGTCCCTTCTTGAAGCCGGCAAGAAAGCATTCTGTACATCAAACCAAGTAATCCTACGCAAAAATTATTGCTGGGTGACGACTTTTTTTACGGTATCACGTTTTACGGTGAAATTCAATGAAACGCACTCAAAACATTGTGTTGATGGATACAATAACTAGTAAACAGGTCATGAAGGCATTTAAAGTAAAGTTCTAAACTTAAAAACTAGTATTTTTTTTTTTTAACTAGTGAAATAGTTGGAACCTTGACCTCCAATATCTCCGTAACTAGAAGGTTCCCAGGTATGGTCAAGAACGTGAGACACTTAAGGTTCTGATTTCAAACAGTGTCCATGGAGTTTCTTGCCGTTTCATCTCCATAGAGATCTACGCTTTGGAATGGCCAACTACAGCACTTTCACAGTTATTATGTCTTATGACTGGGACTGCAGCTTCATTTTTATTGTTTTTCGACTATTCAAAAGTGCCTGTAGCTGGCCTATTTGAGATAAATGATTTTGATTTGAGCAAATAAAATATCGCAATGTCGGGGATAACTAGTGCTCTTCGGCTTCGTTAAGGGTTGATTTACATCCTTTATAGGAGTCATCAATTTTGGTATTGTCGTTATTGGAGATGATACTCAATACTTAATTCATTATTGTATTCCACAATGTAGGCTTAGGTGGTAAGCATTTAAACTGTCTGGCACAGGTACATATCTGTGGCCGACAGGGTAAATGCGAAACGTACCTAGTTTTGGTAACATCATCATCCTGTCCACATGGAGATGATGATGATGTTCCCGAAAGTGCGTTTGTTACCCACCTACCTTAGAAGTATAAAAAACTAGCTGTCCCGCGCAACTTCGTCTGCGTCACATTTTCCCCGTTTTCGCAACATTTTTCATTGCTGCTCCGCTCCTATTAGTCGTGATGATAAATGATAAATGATGATAAATGATGTTTATTTTGCAAGTAGGTTTTTACAAACACTTTTACACGTCATTTTTTTTTAAGCTAGATGGGGCCGGTGTTTCGTACCTGACTACTCTGAGAAGAAACAGCCGAAACAAACTCAGAGGTTCCCTGTTAACTTGTTACTCTTTTAAAGTCCAGACATTGCTCAATTTACATGAGGACTATGCAGATTAGTATCTGAAATGGTCTTTTGATATATAGCCTATGTCCTTCCTCAGGTTGAAATTTATCTTCTTGCCAAATTTCATTAAGATCCGATCAGCCGTTTAGTCGTGAAAAGGTAACAAACAAACTTACTTTCGCATTTATAATATTAGTTAGGATAATTATAAGCTTGTTCTTTTGACTGTACTTTAGTGCCGATGACGATTCGGAATTATGAAAACTAAAATATTTGAAACAGTTGTCAATCGTGATAGCTGTTGTTTTTGGCAGACGAGAAGAAAAAGTGATGAGTCGGGCATAACTCAACTTACTAAAAATCTGTCTCACTCATGGAGTTAGACCATAATTTTAAATCCATGCGTAGTTAAAGTACTATTTGGTGTATTCGCCGAAACGATTTTGCACTAGTAGGTTCATAAAGCCACATTTTGCCAGTTCCATGTATTCAAGGCAATCGGAATTGAAAATGCAGGTTCCAGGCAACTACTGAATTACCTAATGGGAGCTCAGCCCGGGGATCTAACGCAGTGAACAGCGTGGCGTTCACCAGCCGCGTTTGCAAACACTTGACTTTGATCTGAAGACCTCTTCTATCTGACTACATTGAGTTAAAAGTTTACCTACCAATTCATGTCATTTTTAGGGTTCCGTACCCAAAGGGTCAAACGGGACCCTATTACTGAGACTTCGCTGTCCGTCCGTTCGTCCGTTCGTGTGTCACCAGGCTGTATCTTATGAACCGTGATAGTTACCAAGTTGAAATTTCTACAGATTATGTATTTCTGTTGCTGTAATTACAACAAATACTAAAAACAAAATAAAATAAATATTTAAGGGGGCTCCCATACAAAAAAGTTAGGTATATATTGCTCGTTTTTATGAATAATCGTACGGAACCCTTCGTGCGCGAATCCGACTCGCACTTGGCCGGTTTTTTACTTCAATACTGAATCATTAAACAACACCATCCTACCTTGTCTTGATTACCATCGACAAACATTTCATTTGCTTACTTTGTTCCCAAGAAAAGTATAGTATTTTTACATTAGGCCATCCTGTGCGGCTTTCCGCACTACTTGTCAAAGTATACAGAAGTAATCGTGATTATACTTGTTAGCGATGATTCACCGTCCTGTCCTGTCTTTACTTACATATTCACTGTCATTTTTAAACATAGCTTGGAAATTACTGGGGCGACATTTCAAAGGTATTGAATGGGGCTTTAATGGGCGCTCGTATGTACCTACGTTAGTGTGGAAAAAATAAAAATGAATAAAAAAAAATTAAAATTGAGGCTCCCGAGAGTGCCAATAATACTTTTTTTTTGATAAATATGTGCTCTTTATTGGCAACATTTTTTTTTAAAAGCGTAGGCTAAAAAAAATGATATTTAAAAAACGAACATCTGAGATAACTTAAGCAAAGTTTATGAATAAACTGTCAAACCTTTAAAATCGGTGCTCCAACAATTTTATAGCGATGATACCTACATATTATTTGATACCTACTAAACCTACCAATCAAATTAGTCGAAGGTTATTACGGTATTATATCCCAAGAACGTATATTTTCCGCTTAATTTAAGTTACGTTTACGGGTTATTATGCACATATACATAATAGGAAAATAATAGCTACATAAGTTCCCTAAATTGCTTAATACATGAAGTTTCATCAATCAACATCGACCCCCATTCACTTCGCCATAAAAATACATTACCGATTCAATATGATGAGCAAGGAATCGTTACAAAAAGTCGGTAGCTTAGTTATAATCTCATAAAGAGCTAAAATTTCAATGAAAATAATCGTATAACGTCACGATTTTTGAAGTCAATTAGTTGACTTGCATCGGCACCGTGTCGCTGATAAAAATTATTATAATTTGGCAAAGTGTGTTTTTTTTTTGTTTGTTTGGATACTTACATTTCTAGGGATAAGTTCTTGCATGTACTTCTACCACCACCAGACCCAGGTAATGATTGCTACAGTTAGATGGTAAATGGTACTGACAAAGTATAGCTGATCTTATCTGAGTTTGTTAACATCTTGTGATTGTAATGGAAATAGGTACAGAACTATTGGGTCAGTAAATGGCTGTGTCAACTGACGTGGATCATTTAATACTCGTTTAACGGACAATTTCCGTATTTTTAAGATGAATGGCATTCATAAGAATGCAATTTATCTGACTGAGATTACTCAGTCAAAACAAGTTTGACAACCTGCCGTCAACTACGCTTTTAACAAGTTTTGGCATTGATTGTTGCAGAGATGAAATCGCGAAACCGTATCAAATAATGTTATCACAAAGAACCCTCTGGAAAAACTCCGGCGCGTCCCCGTCCCGTAAGCTCTAAACCGCACAGAGTATTTTATAGTCATTTTTCTTACTCGACAAGTAATAAATCAATCGTTCGTTACATTACTCCGATTGAGTGATTCCATTACAGTGTTTTGCATAACGATTATTATTTTTATTGTAGTTTTTCGTTTTTCGCATCCCTAGCGTTGCTTTTATCGGATAATAAATCAAATGTTGATGCAGTATTTATTGGGAAGTTCGGTGTTTTTTTCGTTGTAATGTTTAGTCTTTTTTGCCTGAGGGTGTTGTTATTAAGTTAAAGGGATTTAGGTAAGCAGGATTATCAAACGTAGTTGGTTTTACATATTTTTACTGGAAAAGGTTCCAGAAGATCGGTCAAACTGATCTAAAATATTTAGTAAGATATTTTAAGTGAAAATTACATTGTATTAAAATCATATTATAATTATTACATTAAGGGCATATATCTTTAGTTAGCGTTTTTGATGACAAACTATTATAATTATATTGTTGCAGCCTAGAACTTGGCCACTTGGCTTTTTATGCTAATTTTAATATTTCTACACCGTGACTAATATTACTACCGTTGCGGTAGTGTATGTGAAACTGTTTTTAGATATTATTATATTCTAAATATACCTCAGCCAAACTAGCCGCAGAAGATTTTCACTGAAATCAATATTATTCAACCTCGCGACAAGCTTTTATTAACATATAAATTGTGTATAATGAGGGTATAAGTTGATAGTTAAAATTTTAAAAGAAAATTTTCTTTTTTTCTTTTTAGTGCATTTAAATAAAAGCTTTTTTTTAAAGGTTTTTTTTTGTTCCCATGCATGCTATAGGCTGAACTTTTTGTTATCAATGGCATACGAATTCGGACTTCAGGCTAGTGAAAAATTCTTGGGAAATTGAACATAGTACCTCATGCTCAGCAGTAGCAAAGATAATCCGTATAATAGGTACCTGCTTATTATAATAAAGTATTTATTTCGTTAAGGTAACTGAAGGAATTATTTATATAACATAAATATACATTATTTACAAACCACAAACACATCTAAAATAATCATAAAACATCTACAAGTATCAAAATTACAGGGCGTCAAAAAAATTCGTCCACATCGCTGTCAACTTGCTTATTAATTAAATCCGTTTAAACACCAACTACAAGCCGAATAAAAAGAGAAACCACTTCGCAACCACATATCCAGTTAATCGCCAATAGCTGTAATCAGTGCACTTATCACCATCACCCTCTAATCAGTGGGTGAAGAAAGTTCCTCCCAGCTGCCCCCCCCACCTGCCCGAGATTATTTCTAGGCGACCAGAGCGACTAGTAGACGAAGTAAAACATCGGTTTGTAGCAACTAATTTTATTGTTGGTGCTGTTGGTAGGATAGGTCTTCTAGGAAATTATAGGCTTTTAAAAGGTGGTAGTTATTTTGCTAAGTTACTGAGTGGGCAAATAATAACAGCCGCTTGGGTCTATGGTCAGTTTAAGTTTACCATGGGGTGTCGTATTATCCAGTATTAACTGGGTTATGGAAATCAGATAGGCAGTCGCTTTACGTAAAATACTGGTACTCGCTGCATCTGGTTGGACTGGAAGCCGACCCCAAAATACTTGGATAAAAGCTAGGCAGATGATGATGAGTTGGGGTTCTGTTTATGAATATATTTATTTTCAAATTTTTGTCTATTTTTTTTTTTTTTTAATTTTTGAATATTTTATTATATTTTACAAATTAATATTATTTTTAAAACTAGATAACTAAAATAACAACAAATTATAAAAGGGCGTCAAAAAACTCCTCCTCAACGCTGTCAACTGGTAACGTGCCCAAGAGACTGGCGGCGTTGCCACGTTGTATGGCAATACTTAGCCTCTGGCCAAAGTAAAACCCAGCCCTTGGGTCACGGGAAGTGTCAACTAGGCGTTTAGATATTTTTCTAAAACTAAATATTTACATAAACTAACTAAATATAAACTATTTTAAAATCAACAGGACGCTTATGCGTCAAAAGACTCCCCCACATCGCTGTCATCCGGAAACAAAGATCATATTTAAACCTTCTGACAGTAGTCTACAGACACATTTATCTGGAGTCTTAAACGAGCACAGGCCTAGACCGAGAGCCATACTTTCAGAAACAGGAAGTGACATGATAGCGATTGCCACCTGTCTTGGCTCTTCGACACTATTAATTTCAGTCCATATCACCGTACGGACATCAAAAAAAAACTTGTCTAAAAACAAGAAATAAAAGTGACTTTTTTTGTAGTAGTTCTTCACTATTTTCTAGGTATATTTAAACTTACTGCCGCAAACAGATCCAAAACATCACGTTCATTAAAAAACCTCTCCACCATTGCCAGTGAAGCCGAGACCTCATGAAACGTTTCCCGAAGTAATGACTGAGCACGTTTCCTGGCTACATAAAAGTCTGATGACAATTTACGCGTCACACTACGCTATACTCCATGCTTTTAGCGTCTTGTAAAAATTTATGACCTATCGAGTTATGAGGTCGCCGGTATGGACCCTGATTGCTTCCATTTTGTGCCCGGAATTTGAATGCTGGATAAGAAGTATGTGTGTTGGTGTTGATATATCACAAATATCGCAATGTTATTCTGCATTTTATATTTGATAATACACTTTTTGAACGCTGTTAGGAGTTGAAAGTGATGTGTTTTTATTGCACTATGGAATCAATGTTCATCACTGTCAATGACATGCCTAATAGGAGGTCTGTCCTACTGCACATTGGATGCACACTCTGCATTTATTTCAAGTTTACCGATGACGAAACTAAACATTTAACCTTTGATATGTGTTTATTTATTTATTTAAGGTTCACCCACAGCACATATATGGACATAGATACATTGAATCTTATGGTAATATTCTAATATATATGCCAATTACGGGCAAACACAACATTGACAAAAACACGCCACATTATACGTGTTCATTGGCAACAGCATTTTCTCATCTGGATAATAAAACCTAAGACGCTAATTATCACTCCACAAACGTTACCAGAGAGCAGCGGTGGCCCAGTGGTGGCAGTCCCGACTTACGAGCAGTTAGCCGTGGGTTCGATCCCAGGCAGGCGCATTACTTTGTGTAATTTATTTCATCACCGCTGCCCTCAAGAACGATGAAAAAAAACATCGTTAGACAAACCGGCATGTCCTAGAACTAAAAATTCGAAGACATGCTACATGTACAAACACGCACTGAGCCCGCGTGGTGCATTACAGCCCACTCTCTCTCACAGAGAGGAGGCCTGTGTCCCCGCAGTGGGAACACTATAGACTAAAGATGATGAAACGTTACTAATTTATTCGTACAACATAACATCTTCATTTCTTATCCTCCAGCTACCAATCTTGAGACCAATGTATCGACTGTGACTTTAAGAGCGTATATTTAAAATATTTACGAGTTTAGTATATTCTTTAAAGTTTACGCTTGTGCATTTCTAGGTTCAGGACCAGATATGAATATTAATGGGATTAGGAGAATAAGAATATGCGGAGGAGTTGCTAGGATATTTACGTTATTTACTGTTATATGCGTTTGTACTGTAATAAAGATAGGAAATAACAACTTTCTAGTGTAGTATGTTGTTATTATCCAATGGTGATTATGAATGTTTTTACTATTGATTTCTGTGCTTAAGAAGGCACAAACACTGATATTTTAATTAGTGGGGACATAAACGGTGTCTGAAATACGACTACAAGTTTAGTAATAGCGCCTGATTTTTATTGTTTCTGCAAATTCAGGCCTCTGGAGCCTGACTTCACATAATATAACTTACCTCACGTTATATGTGAAGTCAGGCTCCAGAGGCCTGAATTTGCAGAAACAATAAAAACTACAACAAAATCTATTGTCTGTAAATTCCACTTCAATTTTCATCACATACATGTAGACTGCAGACCATAAAGGCGCCTGTACACTCTCGTAACACCGTCATATACGGGAGAATTCCCATAAAGTACACCACACCAAATTACACTAGCGTTCAAAATAACTCGGCAATGATATAGCGCCTTTTAAGGCCGTTGATGGTGCACTAGTGGCATGCACTGTAATTCCACGTGAAAGTGGTGTACACTTTAATTTGATCCGCAGTGGATGCGAATTTACCAGAGCACGTGTGAAAAATAGAAACTGCTCTTAAGTTCAGGAGCATGACTTGTTGGTTCCGAGTGGTTGTTACGTAATTGAGACGGTGTGGGGGGAGCAGAGTTGTGAGTTCGTATATAGCTTTGTCTATAATAATGGCCGTTGAAGGCAAGTTCTAGCACTCAACAATTTTTTTTTTCATATATGTTTTTAATAGTATGGGGGTCTTGAAGGCATTCAAAGTAAAGTCATAACATTAAAAACTTTAAATACCCAATATTACCGTAACTAGAAGTGTTCTAGAAGGTTCTCCCAGGTATGGTCTAGAACAAAAAAAAAATATTACAATGACGAAGAACAAGTGCCTTTCGGATTCGTTCAGGGTATTTTAGCAACTATTATAAGCCTTTCATCGCAGTAATTGCAATACAGCAATACTGCTGTCCATATCATCATGTGGTTTATGTAACTTTTAACCCCCGACGTAAAAAGAAGGGAGTTATCAGTTTTACGTGTGTATCGGTATGTCTGTCGCTGTCGGTGGCATCGTAACTCCCAAACGAATGAACCGATTTTTAGTTCGTTTCTTTCTGTTTTAAAAGTGAGTTATTTTACAGAAATCATACTATTTATTTTTGTTAATAATAGGCTCCCGTTGGACTGCTATCTTATTTAATGATAAGTGAAGATGAAAATCTAGGACATAAATCAAGTGAGGCAGATTTGCCACTTCCTTACGACCACCAAGTAACTAACCGTACATTAAAGATCTTTGTACATACATTGATATTTATGTACACTTCCCGTATATTGAACTTAACTGGCGAAATGTGGTTTTACCATTAGCTACACCTCTGCCTGACCTTTAGGATATTACAGGGATGATTTTATGTATTTACGCAATACTCAAGTATACCTTAATAACCTACGCTCAACTTAATTAGCTGCAGAAATCAGTGCGATCCTGTGACCCTGTAAATCGGGACACTATTAGCCGCGGATGAACGAGCTGCGGATAATGCCGTAATGAACTACGCTTCGCAGCCTGATTGATGATCGAGGTATGATGTTTCTGGCATGAGTGACTTTAATGTAAACAACAACAATATCGGAACTTGAACTACAGGGCAGTGCAAAAAATCTCGATCTTCGTTCTAGAATGTATAAGCATTTTCTTTTAAATGTACTAAATTATGAAACGGACGCCTTTTGTTGTACCAATAGTGAAGGTCGGCCGTTTATGGGGGCATCAACTCTCCTATGTAATATTAGATTTTCAGCCTAATTCGAAAAATGACTTTTAATTTGAGCACACGTGAAGATTCTACTAAAACCTATTTGTTGCGACTTCTCTATCTAAACATAGCATTTATGTTCTCTGTGTGTTGATTGTGTGCCTTAATTTGGGTACAGTTTTTTTCTACGAATGTTAGGTATATTGCACATGTTTCTGAACACGTTGAGTGTATGAATTGAATCCTCTTCCTCTCTGAACAATTACACCCTCTAATCCCAAACATCAATTAAAGCCAAATCCATCAGCATAACAATAATAGCACCCAATGATTCCTTCCTGACTCCAAAGAGGATTTACTCGTGGCTTACCAGGCCACACTCCTAATGCATGATGCGCAGTGTATCTGATTCTACTCCGTTTGTGTTTATGTACTGTATTTAGATGTAGGTAGAGTGTGTCGTAATGTTTAGGCTGTGGCGCATTATGTGGTGATCCGGTTTCGAGAGGTGTCGCATGATTAATTGTGTTTGGAAGGGATTTGGGCTGATCTAAAATTGAAGGGTAATATCGGTGTCTTCATAATATTGAGACTTGGTTTGCCAATTCTTCTTAAGATACTCATTGATCTAGTGGTCGTGACTTCTGAGCATGAGGTGCTGGATTCGATTCACGGATCGGGCAAAGTGTCATTGGAGTTTTCCATCAGGAACTTCTCTCCTGTTAATGACTTTAGACTTGCTACTTAAACGGTACTGAAATGAAAGTACATACTTTTCTATAATGACAAAATACTACCATAAGTCCTCAGTAAGTTTCGTTTGAATGAGAACCTGGTAAATTATTTCAATAGCTTTGTCATTGTACAGTGTGCCACTGTTACTTAAACATGCCATGTTGGAGATTAGAAGTAAAATGCTCTTTATGTACCCATCAAGGTATTATGTTTTGTTACCTATGAATAGGGAAGAACAAGAAGTTTTGTCAGCTGTTCTAAGTTTGGCAATTCAGTAACTGTGTGAAACTCCCGTTCTTTAGTCAGGTGTCTCTGGAAACTGATCATATCTGCAGATATATTTTACAATGGTCTAGGGACATTCTAGAGAAGTTTTGTTTTGTTTCGTTTTCTTATCCGAATGCTGTTTGGCTTGTTGAAGTTGGTTTCCGGGGCAGTTGCTGGTGCTGCGGTACTTTTGACTATTATTACTGAAGCTGCATAATAAACGCCACACGTTTCGAGATAAGCAGGTACCTACCAAACAAGCAGCAAAGCAGGTACTACCTAGGCAGGTATACCTACTCAAATGCTGAGGTAAATGAAGATCTAAGTTTTGGTGGTTTTTGCACATCTATTACTACTGACTTCTCTCTCGCGATTGAGATTCTGTGACTTAAGGTTGCAGAGGCGATGCTGATGAACTCAGATGATGCTAAAGAAAAAGGATGTGTAACTCACATAATGAATTGAACTTCGCTAATTAATTAGTGGCGGCACTAACTTTTTGTTTAGAGTAGGACGTTTGAACTTTCATATTCAATGGTAATCATAAAAGGTCACCGTATGAAAGTACTTGTACACCTTAACATCTTATTGCTTCCTCCAATCCACCTGCCGAAAGGGCGATTACGATATTAATGCGATATTCCTTTAATATCGTTATTGTACCGTATTCTGGCCAAAGCTCATACTCCCGCCTTCGGCCTGATAAGCCTCTATAAATGCACATACACGGTGTAAACCAACCCAAAAATGTGCAGAACGCTAGAACGCATTCTGCACATCAAACTAAGTAAATCTACGCAAAAAAAAATTGCGGGGTAACTTTTTTTTGGGTGTAAAATCACGTTTTACTGAATGAGAACTCAATGTAACGCATTCAGAACAATGTGCTGATGGATTTATTAAATAGTACGGTGGTCAGGAAGGCATTTAAAGTAAAATTATAACATTAAAAATTTCTTTAAAAAAAAAGTTGTGAATAAGTTGGAACTTTGACCTCCAATATCTCCGTAACTAGAAGGTTTCCCAGGTATGGTCCAGAACAAAAAGAAATAACAATGACAGGGAGAACAAGTCACGGTTGTTTAGGGAGGTTCCTGCACCGAATCGGGCGGGAGGAAACGTATGGGTGTCACCACTGTGAGGATCGTCCAGAGGACACGGTGGAGCACACCGTGGAGGTCTGCTCCGCTTGGACTGAGCACCGCCGTGTCCTCGTAGCGGCGATTGGCGGCGGTGACCTCTCGCGTCCGGCCCTGGTTCAATCCATGGTTCGGAGTGAGAGGGAATGGGGTGCCGTCGCCTCCTTCTGCGAAGCTGCTGCGAAGCTCCATTCTACCGAATGAGGCGGCGGAACATGAGAGGGAGAGAACCGCGGGAGACGCCCCGGGCGTCGGTGGCCCCCGGCCACCGTAGGCGCGGCCTGTGGACGGTGAGTAATGGGCTAGCTCACCGTCCGTCCGTCTCATGACGACAGGCCGTGTCGACGGCGCGTTCGTGTTCCACGCGTGCCTCAAGGAGATGTCAGCAAACCGGAAGGGGTCCGAGAGGGCCGTTGCCTGCCAGGGCTGTTCGAAAGAGATACCGTGGCCCTGGTACACAAAGGGCTAAGAAGGAACATGGATGGGTTTTAGTCAGTACAAGTCTGACACTCCTTCCCGCTCCGCCCAGAGCGGGGGGGGGGGGTTTATTTGATGATTTCCCATCCGTAAAAAAAAAGGGAAATCAAGACAAGTGCCCTCCGGCTTTGTTAAGGGTCTACTTACACCCTTTATATTACATTTTCACTATCGTTCGCACATTCTCATAACTAATTTACTACCAAGATATCACTATCCCGAATTCAATTATTACCGCTGTGCATTTGATATTTACCGAACTATAATTTTGCGTGGTAAAAGTATGATTTTTATCATGATGATTATGATGCAGGCAATGCAAGTTTTATAGCGATTGTAGGCATCCAATTTGTGTGATAAAGATCGTTTCGGGCATTCAAGTGTAATTGAATAACCAAGGGATATGTTTTCTAGCCTCAGATGATTTGCATTTAATTTTTGCCGAAAAGGCAGGGATGAGCAATGTAACAAAGAAGTGATTGGGTGATATTTAGGAAATTTGGTATGGTATTAGGAGATTCTTAAAAAAAAAAATTGAGACATCCAAGGCAATTTGTTTTAAATTATTGCACGAGATCGAAAGCTGTCA
Source organism: Cerastis leucographa (assembly GCA_963082945.1). Classification (NCBI taxonomy): domain Eukaryota; kingdom Metazoa; phylum Arthropoda; class Insecta; order Lepidoptera; family Noctuidae; genus Cerastis; species Cerastis leucographa. The sequence continues at coordinate 19,343,241 of OY720362.1, read as the reverse complement.
TCAGCAATCTATGGTGAGTTATGTGGTGCATTCAATACTGCGTCTGAAATGGGCCCAGTGTGGTGATATTTTAACACGTTCGGCGTACTCTGGGTAGTCAGTTTCACTACTTACTTTCCTGATTGATTTTATTGTACCTTTTTAATTCTACCAGCCCATTGTTGTCCCAATGCACGGAAAGACCTCTTCTCATGGAGAAGTTGTAGAAGAGATAGAACTTGTATAATCTTGCAAATAAATAATTTGTTTTGATTGGCGATTTCAGATTTATATTAAATGGTCACGATGTTTTTCTGCATCGATGGCAGTCATATAGAAAGCAAACTAAAAAAAGTACATACAAATTGTTAAAATGGTAGTTGCCCCGATTTGATTCAACAACTTCGTGCATGTCGATCGAACGAAAGGCTTTTACCGCTAGCTCATCACTGCATAATTTTGTACAGCCCAGCCACTAACACATTTACAACACTTACACTACCTTTCAACCCCACTCCTGTTGTTTCATGATTTAATCATCATCAGCTTAGCCACCAATGCTGGGCAAATCCTGTGTGTGTACAATAGTACATTTTAATGCCAGGTGCGAGTCAGCCCTGGTCGGATTGCCTCGCGGCATATTGGACGTGCGTGCCCGCTCTGTTGCTCTTTGTAAGCGGTGCAAGTGATAAGCGCTAGCGAATGTTCTGGTAGCTCCATAGCTACCAGAACATTCTCCCCACCCAATCCTTTAGTCCATACTAAAGGATTGGGTTCTTAAAGACAGTGGTGGTCGTTACTTAACTGCTTTCATAAAGAAATAGGACTGGATGTTTACTATTGTAGTTTAATGTTTTCAGATAAAAGTCCGACCGTCGTTGTGACGATTGTGGTAGTTTTCTCCGGAACTCTAAGCTTTATATGGTGGCAACAGGATTCTTGGGTTAGGTATCAAGTTATGCTAGCATAAGATACAGAAGAGAACATCTAGATGTTCTCAAAGAAAAAATGAAGAGAAAGAGAGAAGTTGGTGGCTTGGGTGACTAAAAATTACAAGGATGGCAATGCAAGGATAGATTTGTTTTGTGCCAATTAGGTGCTTGATGGTGGTCTGCGTATAAAAAAATCTCTATTACTGTAAAACAACTGAAACTCTTCTCACTTCAAACCAAACATGACTGAAAACAAAACCATCATACTACAATAACGTGAACTTCCCACCAGCCCCCCTAAAACCCCCATAATCTCCCCACTTGCACCACTTACAAGCTTTAACGGGGTTTAATACTAGAACATAGACAAAGTGCCAGAGGTTTATTTCACTAGACCTGGCTTTGCGTCTGGATTGCCGTGGTACAGGTCAATTTATGTCAGTAATTGGTGATATGACTTCGCATAACGTCGACTCTCCGCTAAATTAAGGTTTAATTTTGCAGCGAATGGTGATTGGTGATTTGGGTTGTGTTGCGTTTGTGTGGCTTTATTGGTAGTAGATAGTTGTATTGAGGCTTTTGAGATAAAAATGAAGATGTAAGGTAGTTGGTCTAGCGCTACTGCAGAGCAAGAGGGGTTGAGTTCGATTCACAGGTCAGGCCAAATGTTTTTTGGGTTTTTCATTGTGAATTTCTAGCTGACCGTAATAAGATCGCCCCCTATTACATAGAGCTAAAACTTAACTGGCTAAATGTGGGTTACACTACATAAGTGTACCTCTGCTTGACCCTATAGATAATAGAAGCGAGATGTTATGTTTTTTTTGTAAAAGGTGTTTTGTGATCACGTTTTCGTCAATTAGTACTCATGAAGTTTTCCGTCGACTTAATCTAGTTGATGTCTTTGGTTATAACTTTTAAGGTTCAGCGTGGTCAAATCATCATGCTAACGATCATGTATTGCCAAAACTCGACAATACTCTGTGCATTTCACATGTGCCAGTGCACAGCCAAAAGCTTATTGTTTTGTAAAACTTGCTAATTTTGAGAGGTCTTGTTTTCGATCCTCACCCTCGTTACTCTATTTGTTTAAAATAGAAAAAAAAAACAATATTTCACATTACGAAAGTACTACAAGAACAAATTCGAAAGTAAAGTTATACAACAGGATAACGTTTAAACAAAAATGAGAAAATTCAAATCGTCTCGAAAGTGATTTACTGATTTATATTGGCAATTTTTCATCGAAGTCGATCAGTAAAGTATCAAAATAAAGAACAAGAAGATCAAAATAAATAACAAAAAATGCACGAAGTAATTACTTAAAAGATAATAAAACATTTAATACATTATTACAGACATTAAACTTTTGTAACGTGTCGAAGGCTGCCGATCGCTCTGAAGATAATTTTCTGAATGATGTTTTTCATTAACAGCAGCTTGTAGTTTTGTTTCCGTTATGAATAGTGTCAAAATAATTATATTGGGTGTTGTTACAGCTGCGATAGCCTACTAGGTCAATAATCATAATTAACCTGCAAATTTGAGGAGTTATAAGAAAATCACTTTAAGAATTGATACTTTCATACTATTATTTATACAAAAGTTGTCGTTGCCTGCCTGTCTGTTACCTTTCGGCCGCATGCCTTAACCGCTGAAAGGATTTGGATGAAATTTGGCAAAAAGGTGAACCAGGACCTGGACCATTAATAAGAATTGTAATATATTTTTATTGCCTCTTCTTTATACCTTCTTGGTTAATCATTTATACATAAGTGTAAGAACGGCAAGAGTACTATCACATTGATTATCACTTGACTGCACGTACCATTTTTTCCAACCGAGACAATATGGTATAGTCAAAAACTTTTCAGGAAGATACTACAACCAGTTTAAGTTTTGGGAGGACACACCGACAATTTTTTTCTGTTTTGGTGTTAAGACTGTGGATAATATGGATGGTGATGAAATCTCAAGCTTACGAAACAATGCATCCAGACATCAGTAATCCACTGGCTGTTGCAGGTGTCCACAACTTTAAAGATATCATCCTATCAGGTGGCCTATTTATAAATGGCCCATATTTCCCACAAAATGCTCTTATCTAAATACCGACTACTTTAAGAATTCCATAAGTACCTATTATCAAGTAAGTGTAAAGTCTTAAAACTACAAAATTAAGGTCCCTAATCTTAAAATAACATCTTAATCTCATTTTGAAAATATCCCGATGTTAATTGGAAGCATGCACTTAAAAATATATGTTATAATGAAGGAATATACATAAAGTAGATGACCTATATAGAAATGTAGTACTATTCCTACGTTTGCTTTCTTTTTTGATGAGATAAGCCAAGGAACATCTGCCGGTGTCACGCGAATACGGAATTTATTGGTAACTATGTTGCGCCTGTGGTTTTGCTTGGTGTCAGAATATTTTTTATGCGCTTGCATTTCCACTGCTGCTGGCTGCAGCTTTTTTATAATTTAATTTTTAAAAAGCTGTGATTTCCTGTAACTCATCTTAAAATAATATTATAAAGCTAAAGAGTTTGTATCGTTTGATTGAACGCGTTAATCTCAGGAACTTCTAGTTCGAATTGAAAAATTATTTTAGTGTTGGATTGCCCATTTATCGGGAAACGAAAAACATCAGGCTACGACCAATAGGAGCGGAGTATCAATGAATTTTTGTGCAAAAACGGGAAAAATGTGACGCAGACAAAGTTGCGCGAGTCAGATAATATAGTAGAAAGTGCATCTAGTTGGATACATTGTACGCTTACATGACTGAAAGTTTTACTTACTTCTAATTAACTTCTTTACCTTCACGATTAAATTTCTTACAGTCGACTGATCTGAATTTCTAAGTAAATTATTTTATATTGTTTTTATTTAAACTGACAAACTTATCTTTTTCACATAACTGATATAGATAGATTGAAAGTGAAATTCTTGAGCGTACTCTAGCCATTACTATTGCAACAGCTGATACAACTACACAGGTAATTTTAAACTTTATGCAAACGCAACAAAAGCTTAATTAGTTTGAAGAAATTTATATGTAAGGCCATCATATTAATTTAAAAAGTGCGATCAGAAATATATTAAACGGATCAATGTTTCCAGTTGTGTTTTGTTATCATTAAAAAATATAAAGTGATAAGTTGCCACCCGTAACTTTAAAATGAAAAAGGTTTGTAATAAGTAAGCACATTGTAATTTTAATGCTTCGTTTAATTTTAAATATAAATTACTTACATTCTTTAAAGTTTAATTTTCATTAGTTTCGAAAAGTTTTATGGCTAAGTTATTTGAAGGTTAATTTTGACCATGTAAATGTAATGTAAATGTAATGTAATGTCTTTGAGGTATATCAGCCTTCTGCGGTACTGTTACACAACACGTCCCTTTCCTCCACTCTCCTCTGTCATTCGTCATGCTATCATTTACTCCTTTTTCCTTCATATCATTTTTCACACAATCCATCCATCTTTTCGTTGGTCTTCCTCTCCCTCTCCATCCATCCACATTTATATTCATCACTATTTTAGTCACATGTGTTCCATCCCTCCTCATCACATGTCCATACCAAGACAGACGACTCCCTTTCATCTTTTCTGTAACAGGCGCCACTTTCAAACTTCCTCTTATATGCTCATTTCTAACTTTATCCATTTTAGTCACTCCACACATGCATCTTAACATTCTCATCTCTGCTGCATGCAATCTTTGTTCATCCGTCATCTTCACTACCCAGCATTCCGATCCATACAGTACTAATAACCAGCAATAATATATTATTTTAAAACTACTAATTTGTTCTCCCTCTACAATCTGTTAACCACTATCCTAAGAACGTAGTTTACAACCCACCCGCAATAACTTCAGTTTATCCGTGAACATGGCGTTTGCAACAGCCGAAATATCGGGACCTCGAAACCAATAATAAATATGGCAAATATCCCGTTAGTGTTATTGATAAAGTTTATAAACTCTTGAGAAAGAACTGCTTTAGTAATTTGGTAAATATGCTGATAAGTAAAAAATAGTATGAAATTGGCAACTAACTAATGTCAACTCATTTGTCATTTGTGTGTGTCATGTCACACAAAATTAACTAACTCTACAAGATTCTAAACCTGGATTAAAACACGTAACAAACTCCCAACACAACATGCAACAACCTTTTAATCAGTCACCATCTAACTAATCGTCAAGTTTAAACTAAAATTAATCCGAACTCCGATCGCTAATGAATGGTGCATGGAATCAATCTAAATAACTGGCGACGAAGCTTTATACCATTGTTAATGGGGGCTCGTTTGTATGGGTAATTAATGGGTCTTAAATGGTAACCATTAGTTTTGTTGCGTCTTGTAATCTTGGTTGGTAAAGGAGTGTGTTCATGGGATGATGTGGCAAAGATTTAGCAAGTAGTTGAGAGGACACTGACATTAGACAAACTATTTTTTTTTTTTAATGGGTTCTTGTAGTTCAACCTAGGTCGTCTGCTTAACCGGAGTATCCTGTGGGTACATTGAGTGTAAGGCCTCCAGCCAGCCAGCCAGTGTTATTTTTTCTTTTTCTTTTTGTATATTGGCACCTTGTTTTTATATAGGTATATTTATGTAATCTGTGTTATTTAATTGTGCTTCTGTGTGTTGTGCTATGTCTTTTGTGTGCACTGAATAAATGATTTATCTATCTATCTATCTAGCCAGGGCATAAAAAAACATACAAACTAAGCGACTACACGCTAAGGGCACCCCCTGTGGGCTGCGAGCATCGGCTTAGGGCGTCGCTGAGGGAGGACTGCATGGGGACAGGCTGGATCTGAATGGTATCATTATTTAGGGGCTGATTTAAAACTACTGGCACAGCATCGCGGGCTGGCTCGAGCGAGGGTCGGGGAGGGCAAGGACCGGGACGTCGCGACGGCGGTTTGCATCTGCACTTTTTAGGAGTACTAGTCTCTTTGCTACTTTCCTGGAGGAGGGTGATATCATCATCGGAAGTGACGAGAGTATGCCTCGGACGACGTACTGAACTAATGCTCGAGGGTTCGTAACGGGCGGCCGCTGCGATCAGGGGATTACGGTGCTTAATGGCATTATCGAAAAAACGCTTCGAAAGACATTTCATAAACTGAAGGAAACATACTATCTGGTGATGCATTTTCATTTATGGGAGAGTATTGAGATAAAAAAATTACGAGGGAAGAATCTATCTCATGCCGGGTACACATTTGGAGTAAGACAGCGGGAATTTAACACGAATTAGTCGTCCAGACTTAACCCAAGAACAAGGCAAAGACGATGGGTCACAATCCCTACAAAATTACCCCACGTCCTATAACAAAGTGACGTATCTCAAAAAAAAAAAGTATAAAAAAATATGGCATACTCCCTAACTTCATTTTTTTACACCTTCATATGGAAAAATTGCTTTAAAAATTGTTCAGGCGCTGTTATGAAAATGTCACTTTGTTAGACATGGGGCAATTTTGATCCATCTTCTTTGTTTCAGCGTGTGTTACATTTTATTTCACAAAATTGTACCCAGCATTAAATATTTATTTTAGTGTTTTACATTTGTGTAGATAAGAATTAGAAGGATCATATTGCTGGGTTGAAAACCAAACTTAAGATGAACCATGTACATACACGGTGTAAATCACCTCATCACGAAGACGTCAACCAAGCACATGCAACTTAACAACTTTACGCAAAAATTATTGCTGGGAAACGACTTTTTTTTGGGGGGTGTAAAATGATGTTTTGTGGTAGAACTCAATGTAACGCACTCAAAACGTTGTGCTGCTGGACGGATTGAATAGTACGGGGGTCGTGGAGGTGTTTAAAGTAAAAATCTTACATTAAAAACTTGTATTTAAAAAAATACTTGTCAAAAAGTTGGATCTTTGACCCCTAATATCTCCGTAACTAGAAGGTTCCCAGGTATGGTGTAGAACAAAAAAATAATCGCAATGACAGGGAGAACCAGTGCCTTTCGGCTTCGTTAAGAGGTGTTTTACACCCTTTATACATAATTCTAAGTTAGGTATTCCAAGAAAAAACTGATAGTGGTCAATTCAATTTGATTGATATTCTTTCCTAATCTATATCAGAAGAGGGCTTTTCTATGCAGACTTGATTTAAGGTTAATAAAACCTAATCTAACATATACAATATGTTGTTTTACATCCTTGTCAAAATTCAGGAGGTTGTCACAAAAGACATACATAATCAATTAAAATTACGGTACCTAGTTAATTATTAATAAACACAGATTTTTTTTGGTTGTTTATGTTTGTCAGTATTTCAGAATAGCCCTCTTAACGTGGTGTAGGAAATAAGAAATGATTGAATAAACGTTTGAGATTGTTTGTATGTGTGGAAGCGAGGTTATAGGTCGAAAATGAGACGGCCCGCGTTTAAAACACGGGTGGTTCACACTTACCGATTTCCGCAAATAAGGAAAAAAATAAAAATTACCTACGCATTTTAGTATCGATTCGGGACGAGAGTCATTAGCGTAGTTACCTCCTTTAATTTGACGAGGTTGCAAAACAACACCTTGTATAACATCACGCCTTTAACGCACTCAAAGCTGTAACACACACTTCATCACTGAGAAAAGTTCTGGCAGCTACAAAATTTTTTTTTTTTTTTTTTTTTATAATGTCACTATTGCAATCTATCAATTTTACAGATATTCAGCAATATGTTTAGGATTTTATTAGAGGGCTTGCACGAAAGCCATCCAGTGACCGCTCCGTTCGTTCTTGTACCTCTCAGATAAGGTCTTGAGGAATCTTTCTTTTTAGTCTACGAGCAACTGTTTGGGTGTTCATTAGATTGACTGCCAGCAAATTTGGATGATTAGTGATACGATTTTTGTAGGCTTTTGTCCTTTCCGAAATTACTTCTATAACACTTTTGACATAGAGGTCGTGATGGAGTCTAATGTTTGAGACATACCAAGGTGCGTTTGTTATTAATCTAAGTATCTTTGACTGAAATCTCTGTATTATTTCGATGTTTGATTTTGCTGCTGTTCCCCAGAGTTGTAGGCCATATGTCCAAATGGGTTTTATTATGCATTTATAAAGCAATAGTTTGTTTTGTAGTGAGAGTCGCGATTTTCTATTTAGTAGCCAGTACATAGTGCGCAACTGTTGGCCCATAGCTAACCGCTTAGTGAAGATATGCTTCTTCCAGGTTAGTCGTCTATCCAAGTATATTCCAAGATACTTGGCGTGATCGTCTTGCGGTAGAGGTATGCCGTTGAGAGTGACGGGTGGACATGTTTCTTTCCTGTTTGTGAAAGTAACCTGGACAGATTTAGTTTCGTTGGCTTTGATTCGCCAGTCTTTGAGCCATTTGGATACTTGATCGAGACTGTTTTGGAGCTTTTGCGCTGCAATGTCTGGTGAATTATCCATTGATAGAATTGCTGTGTCATCAGCAAATGTTCCAGTAACTACTCCATCAGTCGTAGGGAGATCAGCTGTAAAAAGCAGATACAACGTGGGACCCATGACGCTGCCTTGCGGAACTCCAGCTTTTATAGCATATAAAGACGTCAACTCTTCTCCTTGTTTTACAAAAAAGTGTCTGTCGCTTAGATATGACTTCATTAAGTTGTAGAAGTTTATAGGTAGGTCTTTTTTTATTTTGTATAGAAGCCCGTCATGCCACACTCGATCAAATGCCTGAGATATATCCAGGAACGCTGCAACACTATATTGTTTCGATTCAAGAGCTTTGTTTATATGTTCCACTAGTCTGTGTACTTGTTCAATAGTACCATGTTTACGACGAAAACCAAACTGATGATCTGGTAGTAATTTGTTTGCGGCAATAATCGGAGATAATCTAATCAAAATAACTATTTCCATGAGTTTTGAGGGTATGGGTAACAGGCTAATAGGTCTGTATGATTGCGCCTCAACCGGATTTTTTCCAGGCTTAGGAACCATTATGATTTGGGCTATTTTCCACTGAGGCGGGACCACTCCTCTTCGTAGGATAGCGTTATACAGGAAAGTGAGAAATTTAATCCCTGCTTTTGGCAGCTCCCTTAGGATTTTTCCTGTTATAAGGTCGTAACCAGGGGCTTTATTTGGATCTACAGCCTTAATTGCCGTTTTTATTTCTTTAAAACTGAGCTTATTTATGGGAGGATCGAGTTGGTGGGTTTGGCCTAATAATTCTGCGACTTCTTGGATTTTAGAGGAGCCTGTATCTGGATTTGGTATAAAGACCTGTTTGAGATGTTCAGCAAACGTAGCAGCCTTGTCCGCATCGCTAGAAGCCCATTCTGAGTTACTTTTACGGATAGGAGGTTGATTACTGGCCGGGTGTTTAAGATTTTTAGTGACTTTCCACAAGGAGTAATTTGTCTCTGCTGTAGCATCAAGGTTTTCTAAAAATGTTTGTACGCCTTGGTTTTCATTGTCTTTTAGCAGATTTTTTAGTTTTGTCTGGAGATAGTTAAGATGTTTTTTATCAGTAGGATGACCTGTTGTTTGCCACTTTTTCCGAGCTTTTCGTTTATCAGCTAATAGTTCTCTTACAGATGTTGGGTAATCTTGTTTATGGCACGAGTCTGCAGCAACTGGGGTAGCAGACCAGGCTGATTGTTGAACGCAGCTATTGAAATGTTCTACCGCTTCTGTTATATTGTCGTCAGTCTTTAAAGGAATTTTTAAATCTAATTTTTCTGTCAGTAGCTGTCTGAAGAGCTCCCAGTTAGTTCTATTGGAGTGTAGCTTGCAAGGTTTAGGTACCATTGTGATTTTCCTTTTTAATATTATTTCTACCGGGGAATGATCGGATGATAGTTCGGTGCTCGTTTTGCTTGTTATAAAGTTGTTAGGGATGCCTTTTGTAATACAGAAGTCAAGCAAATCTGGTACTTTATTCAAGTCTGTAGGCCAGTATGTAGGATCTCCGGGGGAAATAATATTCAGTTTCAATTTCTCAATGGCCATTAACAGCTGCCTACCTTTCGTAGTTATAGTACGTGAGCCCCAGTAGTGGTGCTTTGCATTGTAATCACCTCCAGCGATGAATCTGTGGCCAAGTGTAGAAAGGAACCTTATGTAGTCTTCTAACTTAAGTTTATGTTTAGGTGGACTGTATACAGCCGAGATTGTGAAGGGTCCCGCCCAGTCTTCTATGACGACATTTGTTGCTTGTATTTCATCTGTGCAGTAATGTACTGTTTCATGATGTTTGATGTTATATCTTATTAGAACTGCACTTCCAGCGTGTGCTTTGCCGTCGGGGTGCATTGTGTGATAGGTTTTGTAGTTCTGGATGTTAAAGTAGCTCTTTTTAGTAAAATGTGTTTCCGTAACTAGTAGAATATCTATCTTTTGTGTCTCTAAGTATGCTTTAACCTCAAGGGTATGTTGTGACAGCCCATTAGCATTCCATAGGGCAATTTTTAAGCAGTCGAAGTTGACAGCTTGGTTGTTAGGGCTAATATTAGGTTGGTCATGGTAGTCAGTTGCTGCATCATTTGTTTCATGAGGTTCATCAATTCCAGCATGTCATTTTGGTTAGTGTGATTTATCTCTGTTGTTGTATTGTTCAGAAGATTTTTATGGGTTAGTGCTTCTTTGTATGATTTATGTTGGGTGTTTAGAGGTTCTTTATCCTTAGATTTTAGATTTTCTGTAGTAGCTCCCTGTTTTTTGCTGCGAACATAGGTGTTTCTGCGTTCTGGTGCCTTTGGAAATTTAAGATTTTGAAGCTCTCTGTAGATTTTACACCCTTTATAATTTGCAGGGTGATTTCCGTCACAGAGGACACATTTTACACTGTCTGATCTGGTTTTCCTTGAACATTCGATCGAGAGATGGTCTCCAGCACATTTAATACATTTAGGGCTCCGGCGGCAGCTACAAAATGAATTCATTTTCTAAAACCAACTTCTACACCGAAATGACTGCTCCAAGTCAACATCAACACCTCACTCCCATCAGTGAGCAATCCCCTTAACTCTAAAGCCAATTAATGTAGTTGAGGGTGCTCTTATAATAGCCCTAGTATGTATTTGTACTACAATAGCGTCCTAGACACCTGGACATCGCTTGAAAGCGCTGCAGCGGTTGGAGGATATTCCTGTTGAACAAGAAGCTAATGTATCTAAGAATGTTCTTGCGATAATTGGCGCTTTGTGATTAATGCTTTATTGTTTCTGATGTGTATGGTGTCTGGTGTTTGTCATATTTTTATCGAGGGACATGAAAAGGGGACTCAAGATTAAATTGGTTGGTCGATCTCTTTATAAAAATTACATTATTAGTCTATTTTTTTATTTTATTTTATTTATTTAAGGAAAAACAAACAGTAGCACAATAAAACTTAAGTTACAAAATCTTAAATATTACATTTTTAACAATTATGCTACCCACTACGTTCTCCACAGATTACAATTTAAAGTATTTTAAACTAGCTAGTAACAACACAATTACAATACCTACAAAACAGTAACTATGCTGGAACTAATATCTGGATTTATAAATCTATTAATAAAAGAAAAAGTAAATATGTGTGCGTATTTAACATAACGTTATCATAATAAAGGAAATTATACAGTAATTTGCTGGTCCTTTAGGGTTGCTAGTCTATGTAAGTAATTACTTAGGAGGAGCTCGTGGCTAAATAATAACAGCCGCACGGGTTGATCTTTAAGGTTAAGCCGTACTTGCCGAGGTTGGTCTGTGGATGGGTGACCATCTTTACTTACCGAATTTCCTCCATGCCTCGGAAAGGCCGTTGTTCCCGGCTGTCATTTGTAGATCTTTGACAGTCGTTACGAGTAGTCAGAAGCCGACAGTCTGATAGTCTTACCAAGGGGTATCGTATTACCCAGTTACTGGGTTGTGAAGGTGAGATCGGCAGTCGCTTCATGTAAAATACTGATACTCAGCTGCATCCGGTTAGACTGGAAGCCGACCCCAACAAAGTTTGGGAAAAGACTAGGCAGATGATGTAAGTAATATAAGTAATTACTTATCTGTCAAGTTTAATGAGCTATAATCATCAAACACTAAAATTAAAACTACACTACTATGACTTTTCACCAGTTGCAGTGCTTTGGGAATAGTGTGGCGTGCTAACATTAAAACTATAAACCAAAAATTATGTGTCAATTAATCGGAACCGAACTGGTGAAAAGATTTGTAACCAAAGAATGATTTTAGAATTGATCTTCCCATAAAAATCAATAGCTAGCTTCTTTATCATTCAAACCCCATGAGAAATCAGAAACCCTTATCTTGACAAATCAACCTATCACTAATGCTTGCATTGTGTTTAAATATCAACAATCACATATTTAGAGAAGCAACAAAATAAAAAACAACCCTAAAATATCCTTGAGGACTTCACCAAGTTAACTTTGCAGTTCCTAAAGAAAAGTTCTCATACATTTTTGACTGTGACTTTGATTTCTGGGTGGTAAAATTAAGTTGGTGTTTTGGGACATGACAGGACCAAAGTCGAGCAAAAAACCGAGCTATGTTGACTGCTCCTTCCAGTCAAGTTGGTTTCAAAAAAATATTATTGAGTTTTGACGTGAAACCAGCGCTGGTGAATAAATTAAGTTTCTGTTTTGTTATTTTCGAGTTATGGCGTAGTTTTGTTTAGATTTGATCTGTTCAATAATATTTGGAATTATTTCGTAACTAATATCTGAACAATTGAATTCATATCCTGAAAGCTTAAAATAGAGAGCAGCGGTGGCCCGTGGTGGCAGCCCCGACTTACGAGCAGTAAGCCGTGGGTTCGAACCCAGGCTGGCGCATTACGTTGTGTAATTTATTTAATCACCGCTGCTCTCAAAAACGATGACCTTTAATCACGTGAGGCTTGAAAGGGGGGGAGGGGGTTTAGCAAAAATCACGAAATATCACAAGGGGGAGGGGGGTGTAGTAAGATATCACGTGTATTTATTTTTTCGTCAAACGCGCGATTCTAAACCGAAAAGCGGCTTGTAGTGTGACCTTGACTCGCCGTTGCCAAGCAACGAACGAAGTACCTAATATATAGTAGTATCTAAAGATAATATTCTAAAAAATTTAAGATTGTGTGTAGGTACTAAAATTACACGTGATTTTGGGTGGGGGTAGGGGGTTAGTCTTAAACCTCAACACGTATCACCTAAGGGGAGGGGGGGTTAAAAAATGCAAAAAAAATTCATCACGTGATTAATGGACGGCCCCAAACCTGCACTGGTCCTGCGTGGTGGATTACAGCCCACTTCCTCTCATAGAGAGGAGGCATGTGTCCCTGCAGTGGAAACATTATAGGCTGCTGCTGATGATGATGAAGATGATGAAGCTTAAAATATTTTCGGAATAGGATCTTATTTAGTTTTATGTTTCTTCTTGTGTTTTAAATATCTTAATTGATAAATGGTAGAAGGATGTTGAATGACAAATAACCTTATTAAAAAGCAAATGCTTGCAGTTCCAATTTCCCAACCCAGACTAACAAGTCGATGGCCAAGTTCTTTAAGCGTCAGTTTTCACGTCCTTCAGCTTACAAATGCGTCCACTTTAGTCTCACAGTTATGTGGTAATGTGTACGAGCTACCTACTTGTAAAGTTTACACTATCACCAAGATCGTTATCAGGTAAAAAACAATCCCGTTTAATACCTACAGATAATAGAGCTTATAATCCTATCACTCTCACAGACCTACAAGCATATTAGATTTTCTGTAATGAAACTAGTAAATCAATCCTTGAGTAATTATAACAAATGACATGTACTTGGAACCCGCTTTGTGTTAGTTACTGTGCAATGTTACAAAGGGCGATGCTCGTCAATGGACAAGCGTATTGATATCGAGCACACTGCAGAGGTAACCACGTAAATGTATCTAGCATATACATTTGTGGAATTTACACTCCTGGGGTGAATTGGTTGGGATGAATTTAACAAATACTGAATAGGATCAGTATATATGTTACAGTCAAAACTCTTAATCGTACAAAACTGCTTTTGACTGGTGTCAGTCAAAACCCTTATTAAGTTAAGTGGTGGTTTCTTCAACAAACATTATTTTGTTTGAGAACGCCTCAGAATTATTAGAATGACTACAACACGATGTTTTCCAAAGGGTCACAAAAAGATCTAACAACCTCATGAGTTTATAAGTAAATCACAGTTATTGTTAAAATAGTCTTAACCGGTCAAAAGTATTTTTTACTAATTCACGTCCACGTAATTCACATCTTAAAATGCTCCCACCGGCTGGGATATATGCCTCCTCTCAATGAGAGGGAATGGGCTGTGATCCACCATACGTGTCCAGTACGGGCTAGTAGATATTATGATATGTCTTTAACTTTAGTACTTACTTCCTTTATTGTTTCTGTTATTTTCTTTATTTTACCATCTGTAAGTGTACATTATGGATTGCAATAAACGATTTGAGATTAAGATTACTTTTTTCTTTTACTACTTAATTTAGTTTTTCTTGGTAACCAAGTAATTTTGTAATAAATGTTGTTTTATTTTTATTTCTAGTAAATTAGAAGTCGTAATAAGAAATAAATCTCGCAAACGAATAATTTCATGTCAATATTATAACAATCAGTAGGTAAGACTTTTCCTGCTACGTTTCTGGAAGTATCCGGTGCATAAAATGAAAAGGTCACCTTATCTCTACCGAAGAAGGTAACTATTAGAATTATTTATATTTACTAAACATTTAATTAAACGAGTACATCACTCTTGGTACCATTGAGAAGGCCATCGGAATCGCAAACCCAATCCCAAGGACAAACCGTACTGACACGACTGGTTCGTATCTATAGTTTTAGAGATGTTCAATTATTATTTATTATTTATAAATCAATATAATAATTAGTTTATCAATTTGAAAACAAAAAAAAATGTAAAAGAATACCCAGCTCCAGTTAGTTTCCCTTATATTAAAACAAACATACGCTAAAGGTGTGGCTAGTTAAACTACGCGACAATTATTCACAAAACGCGTCGCGACATCACGCGCGCACGAGCGTGATGCGGGCAAAGTGGCGCAGACACGACACTGCTTTGGAAATAGGAAGTGGACGCACATCGCAAAAAAAATGGTGTAACGAGTACTGCGAAGTCAGGTTTGAGGTTCATCGAAGGAATTGGGGGAGACTTTTTTTTAAAGACCTATCTATAGACATCACGCACGTATAGGTTTGATGTTTTTTTTTTGTTTCAGTTCTTTGTGTGAGGGGGGGGGGGTATCCTTAGTATATATTTATTTATATTCTTGTACAAAAATCGTAAAACGGTTCACAGAATACATCTACCTACCAAGTGTCAGCTGTGCAGTCCTAATAGTTTCGGAATAAAGTGGCTGTGACATACGGACGGACAGACAGATAGACAGACAGACATGACGAATCTATAAGCGTTCCGTTTTTTGCCATTCGGCTACGGTACCCTAAAAAGACACGGGCTGCTAATAACCCCCAAAAATCATGCCAAGTTAACTTCTGCACTGTCACCTGACATCGTCGCGAATCGACACAGGGTATGAGATGGGACTAAACCCGTCGTGGAACTAGCGAAGTTTTGGGGCCAACAAAATTTGAACCCGACTCGAAGGTAAACGACTATAGAATGAGAAGAAGCGGTTTAAATCAATACCTATACTTATTAGTCACGCCCCCTGGCTGACTTCGGCCTGGCTCGATGCACCACTCAAATGAGTATACCTAGCGCCGAATACAGAGTGTCACTTTCTGGTTGAAAACGCTTTGGCAAAGCTATTGAATAAAAATGAATCAGAAACACATACGAGTAAACACAACAACTTCACAACAGCATAATAAATTAACACTTACCTCTGGATGGTTAGCGACAATGATATTAAAATTTTGTTATATTAGTTTTGACGAATTTACTACAAGCAAATCTACCTTTTAACATTATGAACCTAAATTGAAGAAGAGATTTTAAACCTAAAATCTCCTCAACCTTGAAACCAGAACGTGCCCAACCGTCCCGTCGCAAACGTCCGTCCCCTCTGTTAAGTTTACAAAGTTATTCTCTGCGCAACCCCTTACCTCGTAAATATCTGAGTGATTTGCATAAGAAACGGCACCAGTCACACTCCACACTGCTGAATAAATTACTTACTTTTCACTGCTTTTTTACTAAGAAACTTTTTTTTTATTATATCAACCTTTTATGGCGTGTTACTCTTTAATATTTCTATAGTAATTTCGTCGAGAATAAAGGAGAGTCGGGGGAAGCGATGAATTGCTGTGTTTTAATAATTGAGGAAGTTGCGGTGACTTTATTTTAGCTCTTTTGTACTTGTTAAATTAGGTAGGGTCTTATTTTTTTTTAGATTAATTATAAAATACTGCTTTACCTACTGAAGTCTGTGATTATTTTGAAGTTACAAGCTTGACATTATAACATTAAGTAGATGTTCTGTAAAGAATTATTAATATTAATAATTCTAATGTTATAATTATAATTTTGATAGTCCTATTATATTAGGTTAAATCTTTCGATAGACATCATGTCAATGACAAATGTAGATGTGCTGAGCATAAAATTGAAAATGACATGTGTCTACTTATGTTTTATTATAAATCTCATAAAGAGCATCAAACACTTTTTTTTACTTTAGACGCTCCAATCGTTAATATGACAAGAAAAAAAAACTAATTGAAAACGACCCACGCGTTTCCACGACTAAAGTATCAATAATACACAATTTGTCAATCTATCAATCGGTTGTCAATCCAAACAAATTATAAAGAAAATCGTGAACATTTAATTAGTTTTTTGCAATGTATGATTTATGGATTTCTTGGTGGTAGCTAATGAAAAAGATAGACTTAGCTCTAGTGACATAATATTCTACTTTATTTTCATGTAAAACCTACAACAGTAAGATATAAATATTTTTCCGTTTTTATTAAAAGTAAATGAGAGTGCTTCGTACAACGAGGAACAGACCCGGTCCAATTTACAGATACTTCATAGATTTATTGGGTTGGTTTTCAATGACCAACCTTATTTTAAATTTAAATATTCAGTTATTAAATATTGTTATACAGGGTGTAACGGAAAGGGTATATACATCCTTAAGGGTGTGCTACAGACCATCAAACTGAACGTGTTTCTCATCAATAAACATGTTTTTCAGCAAAAAAAATATATGCTGCCCCATAGAAAATTACAATATCTATTTGACCCAAATGTATAGGAAGCTGAATTTTTTTTTTGCTGCAAAACATTTTTTATGTTGTGAAACATGTTCAGTTTGATGGTCTGTAGCACACCCTTAAGGATGTATATACCCTTTCCGTTACACCCTGTATATTCCAATAAAAGTAACGAAAACATTCCATTTTCCGGTTGTTGAAGTGGCACTGTATTGTGTTCTTGTGAATTCGACGTTACGTTGAACATAAAAAATAACTTTTAATTTATAAATTTTTCATATTGTGGATATGGACTTGAAACTTTGGCGGGTCATTGAAACCTAAACCTGTTTTTGTGATGTTTAGTATCAAAGTTTCAGTAATTTTACATGTTTTATTTCTTCTATTACTGTGCTAGTATTTATTTATTTTGTATATTACATATGTACTACATTATTTACAAACTACAAATAAATATAAAATAAAATATGTACAATAATCAAAATTACAGGGCGTCAAAAAATTCGTCGACATAGCTGTCGACGGGAAAAGTGCCCAGAAGGCTGGCCGCATTGCCACGTTGGATGGCAATGCTGATTCTTTGACCAAAAAAGAGGCCAGCCCTCTGGTCCCGTGAAGCGTCGACCAACCGCTTGGCGATATCCCGAAACACAAGATGGGTACTCGGGCCCCATGGCCTTAGTGTTTCAACCCCAAACGGCTCAAATACATAATTACCAATTAATTGTATTTGCGCCGTTTAAGGTTTTCGTTTTTTTTCCGTTGGTTCAGTTTGATGGTATATACAGACAGCTTCAGTATGTGCTAACCCCTCAAGTTTGTAAATGTTACACTGCTACAACATTGAATTCGTTGCGAATAATAATATAAAAAAATCTTCAAAAAGAGGTCACTGTATTGACATGAATTCAAACCAGCGCATCACCGGTTTCGTTATACTTACGCCGACAGTTTAACTATTTAGCCAGCAAGCCCATGTGAAATGTGATGAAATTGTTATTCACTATGGTCCGATTTTAATTGTAAGTCTCTGTCTGATCGATAGCTGTTAAAATTTAAGGGTATGGTCCATTAAGTTTACATATTTCTAGCGCTTCTTGTTTTTATTAATCGGAACCAAATAATTTAATAAAAATCTTTGTAGTATAAGATCAAAGTTTTGTTAATAGCAATAATAAATATTATTAAATGATTTAAAAAGTTTTTAAAACAAAATAGAAAAAAACTTTTATGAAACAAAAATAAAACGGCGAAAGGCACCATGTCATCATGTCTAGGATTCAAACTTATGCACGTCAATCATGAATTTATCATAAATAATTAAATGTTTTTGAAAATTACAAAAAGCAATAAGGCGCAGCACACATTTAAAGCACATGTCTTTGGGGAGGGGGGGGGGGTAAGCACTTAATGGAGCTGTTGTACGTCACCTTTAAAATTGTATTCAAACATTGCTAATACACGCTGTATAAAACTCTGACAATTTCAAATCTAGAATCGTGCACAAAAATAAAAATTGACTAGTGTCGCAAAAAGCTAACAAAGTGTGTGGACAGACAATGAAATAATCACTGATTGGAGGAGCGCATACGTGGTCGTTATGCTAGTTTGTGCGACACAGGGAATCGAATCACACAGTATTATAGTTTTATAGTAACTGCGTGGCCCGATAGTCTAATAACCAGACTCAAAAAGGGGTATCGCATTAGTCAGTACTAACTGGGTTGTGGGGGTCAGATTGGCAGTTGCTCCATGTAAATACTGGTACCTATATAGCTGAATCCGGTTAGAACTAGACTTAGACTTAGACTGGAAGCTGACCCCAACATACTTGGGAAAAGGCTAGGCAGATGATGAGATACTAACGTGTAGTACATTGAACTCGTCCTGAAAGTAGTAAAGTAGGTACAAACACGCGAATCAAACGTAATTTGATTTCAAATAGTAATGAGGTTTAATCTGTAAACTGGCAAAAATGAAAATATTTCAAAATATAGTAAACTGGACGAGGTTGATGTTTTCAATCCGACCACTCTAAGAAGAAACACCAAATCAAATTCAGAGGACACAGTGTTTTTAAAGTCTAATTTAAGTTTAAGTTAGTAATAGACATGGTGCATACTAAGGCAACTTATTAAAACCACCCTGTCTGTAGTAGAATATAAGTAACATAGTTTATAAGTTAAATTATTTACTAACATGTAGAATTATAAATTTTTCATGCAATGTCTTTGGAGCATATCGTTGTTTGTTAAATAAATAACATAATAATGTTGAAGACATGTGAGGACCATACAGATCAGTTTTGAGATAATCTTTTGACGAAAGAACCACACAGATTTGAGTGCACCTGTCCGCTCTGTTATTAGTTACTGTGTTATTAGTTCACGCATCAGACGATTATCGCATAGATGTAGCTCGACTCATAATGACAAACATGTAACATATTGTGGCGACCTACAAAAAGCAACATACAACAAAAAGTACTACAGTGCCATCTATGAGAAAACAGAAGAACTAATATGATCTGAATCGAGCAAGCAAAGTTAACATCGACTTAAGACTATATAGAGAAACCCGACAACAAACTGTCGGGCAGTTGCCCACCAGACATAACACCTATCTGGTCGGAGGATCCTCCCTTCTCTAAGGAGTATCGAGGAACTTTACACTCTGTTCCTCGTACCTCTAAAATATGAATGAAGTCACACCCCCATGGGGTCCATGGGACTTGAACATAACTGGCGTAATGTGGGTACTATTAGGTACATCTCTCTCTCTCTAATCCTTTGGGGATAAATCAGTAAAATCGTTCAAATCACACCATAGATATAGTGTTTACTCCGTACTTTCTTGCTAGGCCGACAGGCTTTGCATCTCAGGTTTATAGTTTCCTGATTTATTTGGCGTTTGGTATTTCTGCCGACCATTCGCAGCAGCTGCTTCTATGTGTCATTTGTAATTAAATGCTTTGTGTTAAGGATAACAGGCACCCTGTTAGGCCAGCTTCGATTATCACTTTGATGGCTACATATTGTCGATTTTGGAGCATAAAGCATATTTCTTCACAAAATTTTCTAATTATCAGAAATCAAGATTTTTCGCTCTTACTAAATATAATACCAAAGCAGGGTAGTATTAACTTAATTACCACAACGGGACCACTCCAAAATCTCTTATAACAAAATTAAAGACAACAACATAACTTTCTAGCACCATAAACAAAAAGTCTAATCATAAACAAACAGAGGCTTTCCCCCCGGCGTAGTACAATTGTCACGGTAATGACGTCATATGATGACGGCCGCCATCATTGTTCCCATGACTCGTAATGGGCCATCATGGGCCATGTAAACATTCTCCCATAATGTCTGCCACGGGATGTGAAGTATGGAAGAGTAACGACGTAGATGATAGAATTTGGATTAGAATATTTTATTTTTTAAATCAGCTTGGCTCTTGACTTTGGTCTTGGTTCCTCAGTCATTAAGTAATAAGACTCAGTATTTCTTTAACGTTGTTGGCACTTGTTTACGTCATCCACATTTCACGAGCTATGTTAGTTTCAATGCATGTGTAATTGTAGTGTCTGATAACAAGAAAGTTGAGATACATGTGATAATATAGATGTACCTACTGAATGATTCTAAAATCAGTAATACATGTGCTACAACTAGGTAACAAGTTAATATCATGTGCTTGGCAAACTGTCTTTTTGACTATTATATTAATCACCATGATGTTAGTCCACAACCAATTAAAAAAAAAAAGGATTGTGTGGTTTTTTTCACACTATAGACATTTAACTAAAAATGTTTGGGAGCGCCTTTCACTTTATACCTACTCCGCGGCCGACCGTCACGCGACATGCAACACACAGATGAAAAAGTTTGAGACGATGTAATAAAAGTTTCACTTTAAAACCATGAGAATGCCTCAAAAAAAAACATAAAGCATGCTCAACCCAACTAAATAACTTCTTATCCATGCGCCACAATTCCACAATAAAAGTCCGCGCGCCGCCGGCACGCATGCTAAGTGATGGCATCTACTTTTTTACGTTTTTTATCTAAATTAAAAATCAGCACCGCCCCCCTCCCGCCCGCCATGCCTCGCCTGCAAGGTCTAAGGTTACGCTATAAACATACTATACGCATTGTTCGGCCTATCACAGGTAAAATGATCAAATGTACGGCTATTATCGTAAATTGAGTAGACTAGGTGGTCGGATTTTTATAGCAGGTAAGATATTATTGAGAAAATTGCGATTTCTTTTTGGGCATAGTTTGGTTGTTAGGAGATAGGTACCTACACAAAAAAACCTTTTTACAAGAATGCGTCCGATTTGCTCTGTTCTCTGATAGAAAGCATTGCAAGGGCTAAGCAACATGGGAACCTAGAGAAAGTTGCATTTTATGAGTGACAATGATAATAGAAAAATTAAAAATAATTTTATTGTCATGATAATGTAATGAAAAGGTTATGCCAAACCTGTTTCAGGTAGTAGTAGAACTACGAAACGCAATTACCACTCCTTTAGGACCTCTGGACTGAAGTGTCTGGTCATCGTCATTCGTATTAAGTTTAAAAAATAAATTGATAGGTAATAGTAATAATTTCTCCTATTTTAACTTCAGAAGTGAAATAGATAATAATCCAAGTTTCAACATTTCTTAAGATGACTCAACCATCTTGTGCCAGCACACATGTGAACCTAAGTTAATGAAATTTCTTCCAACAATCCTTCAGCTAATAATTCTAAAACTATTACTAAAGTTACATCACTAAAACCGGCAATAAAGATAAGTGTGGTGAACACGATAGCAATAAAAAGCTAACAAAATGACTCACAGCACGTAACACCTTACGATGCGCGCGCGCATGCCAGTGACTCATGCGCAAGTTACAGGAATGGATGATTTACATCGACTGGTAAACCTAGGTTATCAATTTTAGATTTTATAGATGGGTTATTCATGTATTTTATGGAAAGTTCAGATTCTAATGTCAGTCTCAATCTGTCGAAAGAAATCCTGCTAATCCATTTAATTTCACCTTGATTTTTGTTAAGTTTTTGGCATTGATGGTCACTGAGGTGAGATTGAATTGAAAGTTTACGTTATCATCATCTGTTTAGCATTTTCTTAACCATGTTGCGATCAGCTTCCAGTTTAACTAATCATTATAATCTAGATCTCTCGAAAGTTTGAGTGAATCGGTTACTTCCAGGCAAGCCGCGCTCCACCCTAAGCCGTATCATCGGTTCACATTAGGCCAATTGCGGCCTAACGCAAGCCTATATAGTTAAAAAAACATAGGTTGTCGTTTTCTGTAACTAAAAGATGAAGATCTGATCTGGATTCCGTGCCTCGGAAAGCACGTTAAACCGTTGGTCCTGGCTGTCATTTGTAGATCTTTGACAGTCGTTACAAGTAGTCAGAAGCCGAAAGTCTGACATCCAGTCTTACTAAAGGGTATCGTATTACCCAGTTACTGGGTTGTGGAGGTCAGATAGGCAGTCACTTCATGTGAAATACTGATACTCAGCTGCATCCGGTGAGACTGGAAGCCGACTCCAACGAAGTTTGGGAAAAGACTAGGCAGATGATCATGATGACAAGATGGAGATCAAGGGATTTAGGATGCTGGAAATACCATGTCTACAAAATTACGAGTATATTCATTATATTACCTACAATAGTTTTTAGTCATTCGGGACATCTCTTTGTTAAAAAATCACAATTGCTTAAAAGCACTATTTTTTTTAGAAGAACTCTTTAGTTTAGTGCAAAACTTCTGACGAAAATCGAATCTCTTGCATACATACAATTTTAGTTTTCTTTGAAAGTTTAACTACGTAATATGATTAAAAATAAAATCGCTTAATCCTGAAATCAGCCAGCAATGTACACAAAAAACAGAATCTCAACGTCAGCGATAACCAGAGCGCGTTGTATTGGAACTGGGTGAAAGTCCCAACTACTGGCCGTGAGTCACCGACCACCGACACTCATTGTGTGATGGACGATCAAGCTAACCTAGCAGTGGACTCAATGTTATGTTGACATGACGAAATAATCTTAAGTATTGCGACGTCGGTTAGAGAAGATAGTTAATATCCAGGCGTTCGAAAAAAAACATAGGTAATTAAATTCGCAGGGTCGAAACTCCGATGTGACTTATTCAATGTCAATAGCTTTTGTATCAGTATACCATTAGTGGGACAATTGACAGGGAAAAATAGATGCAAAAAAAATGTAGGAAGAGGATACAATTAATGTGCTAGAAAGATCTTGTAGAGCAGAATGAAACATTTGAGATACTATATTGTGTTTATTAACAAGAAGGTAAAAGAAGCGATGGATGGACTATAGAAGAAAGTGTGATGATATGACTATTAATAGAGAAGTATAAAAGAAGAAGACAGCCGGTTAGACTGGCAGTCGCTCCAACTTAGTTGGGAAAAGGCTAGCCAGATGATGTTGATGGAAGAAGAAGAGATATTGCGCCGACCCCAAACAAATTGCGATAAGGGTGATGATGACGGTGATAAACTACTGGCATTAATAAACTACAACTTACAGTGAAGGAACACAGTTTAAGGCAACTCAAAAGGTCTGAAATTATATACCAACACGAAATAGGCATGATCAATGCCCTTTCCTTCACTCAAACCCCATAAGTTTCCCCGATGTAATTCCTACACATTATGCAAAATAACAGGCACCTTACCCTTTGTAATAACGTCCAAAACATATGCGTTGGAAACCATGTAAGCAATTTGCACCCTTACAATATCGAAGTAAGCATTTCGCACCCCAAACATCGTGGAGCGATCAGAAGTAACTTTTAGCGAAAACTAGCCTACAGGTCGATAGAACTAAAAACACTTTCTATATTTTAAGATGAATAAATAGGCTACCATATTTTACTCAATTTAGTGAATTTTTGCCTATAGGACTAACAAAGACTTAGGACAATCAAAATCAGTAGAATTTAATCGTATGTACGTTTAAATTCAAGATAAAAAGGAGTAGACGTTGGATTCCTTAGTTTTCAAACCACTGAGCCGTATTTAGGTTTCCGATTTATATTTGCGAAATCTCAATATTACAAAATGTGCATAGCCTCTTACATGGAATATCAGTCTTCTAACGTGAAACTTTTCATGTAAATCAATCGATAACAACATTAACTTATCAAAGATCTTTAAAACCGTTTTAGTCTTTAAAACATTTAATAAGTATTTCACGCCCTAAACAGCTACACACGTAAAATAAGTACGTTCTCGTACACAGGGGGGGATCTTTATCATTTGCGAAGCGATCTCAATTAGCCTGGAGCGGGAACTTGTCGCTACTAATGCGTCTTTATCTGTTACGGAGCTTCACATGTGACGAGGGGGTCGCGGCGATGGATACGGTTAAATCTTTAAGTATTGACGGTGATCAGTAAAGGAAAGTGTAAGTTAGTCCGAATATTTCTTCTTTTTTTAAAAATACACCTGCGGTTTAGAGGACTTAAAAAGCACTGCTGAAGCTCGATTATTATGTTCCATTTCGGCGCGAGTATGGCCCTACTAGTAATAATTTACTCACGCCGACATCCATTAACTTGGTTAAAAAAAACAGTTTCAATTACAAACTTGTATTCCTATGTAACCAATAGCTGTGATTAACTGCTCTTAATCACTGCTTGTAAAATTAATTAAAGCTATCAATATAATTATGGTATGTCAAAAGTAATCCTGAACTTGAAGATCTTTGCTCAGAATCGCTGCGTATCCAGTAACCATCTGTACACCCCTTTACCCACCAGTACGGAGGAGTAATGTGTCGATTTATATGATTTATACCCCCTTCTGTAAACACATATGTTTGATCGTTGCGAGTTGATTAAATTATGCAAAAAACATCGGGTTGCCGACGACTCGTAAACGCGGTTTCTTCAGATGTCTATGTGTGTGTTGTGTTTGTACGAAGTTTTGTGTATGTGTATGTGTGTGTAGTTGTAGGAATTGATATGGAAGCGTCTAGAGATGTAGGCAACAGATTAAATTGTAAGTGCTTTACCACGTTTTTTTTCTTCTATTTAAAGGGTTAGTCATAATGCACTATCTTAGATACGCTGTGGCGTTTTATGTATTCCCAAGACCATTTTAATTTGCATTAGTGATTACAAAAGCTAAACCATCGAACTTTTTTATTAAATTATGGATTTTATTTCCTGTATTCCAAAATATTAGATTTTGGAATTCAGCAAATAAAATCCATAACTACGAGCGTCAGGGGCAGACTTAGTAATGCCGATCGAAGTGCCTAATGGTAAATCCTCTCAAGTCCATTTATCTCTGATCCACAGCTGGGCTTAAGCATACGCCTACGCATACAACTTCAAAATTCCCATTCGCTGACTATTCGCACTGTCGAGTGTGTTCACTTAATCATAGTTCAGTTGGCAACGCAAAAACAATACGATTCCGTAAATAGGGCAGTGCCGAACGTAAAAGGGGATCGATTGCAAACGCTCGATGACTCACTAGTGTTGTGACTTGTGATTATTCGACTACTTTGGAATCCGAATAATCGGATATACGCAAAAACTGATCAAAGAAATAAATAAAAGGTAACTGTATATTAAACTGAGTCATTATTCGGAAAAAGGATTATTTTAGAGAGAATAAAAAAAGTTTTAATATAATGAGGTGGCTGACCGCAAGTGACTAAGATTATTTCAATTGCTTTTTTATGTGGCAACCAGATGCTTTGAATTTTTAAAGAGTGATTTTCATAGATGCAGTATTAAAACCTTTTACATTTTGTTTTATTTGATTAAGAATATTGCTTGCTTTTCAACAGGTCTCTTGCACAATTTGCGTTTTTGCGGTAAACTAATCAGAATGATAAAATCGCGAAACTGTATTTAAAATAAATATATCAAAATTAATAATCGGTTTATATTTTGCATAAATTTCGAAAATTGTTTATTGATGTTTTTGCAGTATGCACTTAGATTATGATACCTTTGATTTGTTTTTGGGTCACTCAGCCAACAAGTGGTATTGCAAATATCTGTTATGCGGTGATAACCATTATGCATTTGGCCTATGTGTCAAACTATTATTTGGAAAAATTAACGATTACCAATCATATCATCATAGTAATGACTGTAGGAATCGATTAAAAAATACCGAATTATCGCACCCAAGCACATCCCTACGCATCACCCAATAATCTCTTGATAACTGTACTTAATTAAGTTATAGCCAATAAGTTATCTTTTAACGGCTAATCAAAGCCTATTTAGATATGCTATCGGCTGCTCACGAGGTGTTATGTGGCATTTGCCACTTATCTGGCCTGAAACTGGCTCGAAATTGCCAGGCTTATTGGTGTAATAAGCTCTGCCTATGGGTTTTGAATTCGCATAAGGGGTTCTGCAAGCGTTTATGTATTTTATTAAGTGTTCCCTGATACCGTTTTCTTGTAAAGATAGGAGATCAGTTGTGTGAACACGTGTTTTGGTTTTGTGTTAATATTTTTCCTTGTATAGTATGTCATGTTGTCAAGCTTTCACAAGGATAGCATGCACTAGTTTTTTTATTGGACTTTTTTCTGTTTAATTTTTTTAATTTAGCCTACGAATCTCGGGCACAATGTAGGTTCCCATTATTAAATCAATTTTCGGAATAAGTTCAGTAGTTCCGAAGATTTTCTCTTATAACCAAACTTACAAACCTTACCTCTTTATAATATAAGTTTAGATGTGTTTGTTGCGTTATAATACACATATATAACCCTGCTAAAATAATGCAGGAGAGAACAGGTACATGAGGAAATACGACCACATATACTAAGCATACTATGTCTGCACATACTATGCTTATATGATGTTGTTATCGTTGAAGATTAGCAAGTCAGCTGGGATTGCAGCAGAGATGTAGCTTACTACACCGGGTGCGCCGGATTTAATCTAGCGTACATCATACGACTTTAGTGATGCCTTCAGTAATCTTGAAGGATATTGCTTTGTAAACGCAATTTAACGTAGGCAAGAAGCCGCTGCATTAAACATTTTTGCCAAGACGTGCAAATCAGAGTGATTATGAGCTCGATAGTAAAACAATAAAGGAAAAGATTTTTTAAATAACCTGTACTGTCTTGCTGCGCTAAGGTCTAATGCCTCTATTTACTCGCGCCAGTTTTCTAGGCCTTCCTCAGCATGAACGTCCGTCTTTAGGCACCCACTGCGTGTCGACGATGAATATTCAGCCTACATGAGTAAAGTTAGATAAAAGCAATATAATGCGAGCCCTACATCAACCTTTAAGAAAGCATCAACAGCCAGCATTTAAAATCAAGTAGGACAGATACAAGCCAACATTATATGAAGAATACTCCAAAGTACTCATAATTCCGAGACCCAAATTTTCGAGGCGCCATGTCTCGAAATCGTCGAGATTTAATCGCCTAACATATCGAGTGACCAGAAACAAAAAGCAATATACATAAATTATAGTCGGAATCGTATTAGAAACACGTTTTGCGTAGCGCAGTAGTGATCGAGTTGAGGTTTCTATAGACTTGACGATACGGTGACGGAACGACTTTCAAAAGGCTCAACCACTCAAATCTGAGTAACTACAGGGTCCTTTGTTTCTCCAAATCGATACATATTTTGATCTAGTTACAGAAGCTCCTATTACTAACAAAAACATATCATAATGAAAAACACCATGTCTACCGTATATTGTGTGCGATCTAAATCCTGACTACTTATGAGGATCTTGAGTCAAGCAGTGAAGCACTAGGCCAACACCACCCTTTTACTGATTTCTCTGATTGTCTGAATTAAATCAACTAGTAATTTAATTAGGGTATTCATGAAGTTATGTATGCCTTGCCATCTGCTTGAATCATCACAAAACACTTCAGCGTCTTCCGAAACTCTTGTAACACACTTTTTTACGATCCCCGCTGCCCCATCTTTAACTCTACGAATTTATTCTACACCTATAAACGTCACGACTTCTCCATCAACAAAAAATTGAGCCACATTTCTTTCACCAAGTCGTGCACTATAAAGGGCCCCCAAACTGGTTTTTATTAGCACACGGCAGTGCCCGAGAGAGCGCGATGGTTTATTGGATAAGCGTCGTGACCAAGGTTTTGGGTTCTATTCCTGGTTTACAAACATTCGAATATACCTGTTTGGTAGGATTTGTGGGCGTTTTCGACATTTTCTTCAGCTCTGACGTAAGATTTCTAGATTCAAGGTTTTGTTGTTACGAAGAGGCTAGAGCTAGATGCAATGCATGTGTAATTTAAACCGTGTGTGATTTTTCTTGTACATCGTCTATTGTTTCTCTAGTTACAATAGTAGAATCTCCAACAGCATTATTTTGTTTGCTTATGATGTTAAATGATACGAGATCACCGTTGCTACTCCTACCTTTTATGTAGCAACTGTGTCAATATCTTCAGTGTTTGCTTAGAAGTAGAAGAGGTCATGACCAGAAATTGAACATAGCATCCGTTGTCTAAGCAGTTGATAATATTAGATGATTAAAATCCTAAGAAGTTATGTTGCATTTGAGTTACACGTTATTCATTCATTGTCGTTTATTTCTATATACTGTTATGTTATACGAATGAAAATAATAGGGATAGTTTACTCTTTATAAAATTTCCTCTCTTTGCATGAATTTCCTGATGATTATCACTTCAAACCCTGTACAAATCTTGTAAACCATACGCAATTCATGATTGAGTGACTATAGAAAAGGAGTATTACTCAAAGAAATCATTTTAATGAAGTTGTAAATCTACAAGAATATAAATAGGGCTATAAAATTGTATTAATGATTATGCAAAATTTTGCCAGTACCTTGGTTTATACAGCTGTTTTAATTTTTAATTAATATAAATATTAATAGGTACGATTTGCATTAGGCCTGAGAACTGGTATTCTCGTAATAATAATGAGTTGTTGTGGAAATATATCAGGCTGAGTTGAAACTAATCTATAACAACAATTTATTCCTGACAGATGAAATATCAACTATATCCCTGGTG
Organism: Cerastis leucographa; assembly: GCA_963082945.1. Lineage (NCBI taxonomy): Eukaryota > Metazoa > Arthropoda > Insecta > Lepidoptera > Noctuidae > Cerastis > Cerastis leucographa. The sequence goes on along the minus strand of OY720362.1, from coordinate 19,314,046 downwards.
TATTAGAGATCATTCAGTAGTCAGTTAAGAAAAGTAAATAACTTTGTATTACACATAAGGAAACGAAAAAAAATGTGGATATGAAATCAGAAGAGGAACAGTGAACATTGATAAAACCGATATCTCCCAAACCAATATTTCAAAAAACGACACCCACAAACCATATAGTAATAAAACTAAAAACAAATGAAAATGCTGCATCAACAAGGGGATTACTGAAGCAGGCTCTTATTTTTTTTGCTCATAGAATAAGTCTATGAGCAAAGAACTTAAAACATAATCATACATCACACCATCAACTATTTAACTAACACTTGCAACAACAGCTAGCGCATACTTACAAGCTTATGACTACATATAATTTACATACAAAACAAAACTTAAAAGTAAATAAACCTCTGCATATACATAAACATACATATACACTATTGAATGCGTAGTTCGGTAGTAGAACAACTCTTGTACGACCGGTTACAAACTTACCTTTAATATTTGCGATTGACGTCCACCCTACCTTGATAAAAATAAAGGTGATTTAAGCTCTTACGGGTTGTTTTTAATGTTGTTTTCGTCTCCTCGTCGTAAAGGGCAAGAGGACTATGGTAACTGTTCTTCAGACTTATTTAGACGTCGGGTTTTGAAATTGAGTTGAAATTTTTCGACTTTTAAAGGGAGAAAGATTGATGTTTCCAAGGGTTCGGTGATAAATGGCATTCAATTGCGGTGTAATATGTGAAGATAGGTTTTTGTGGGCGAAATATTGACTGTGCACGAGTTTGTGTGTATTTCCTTATGAGTTGAAGGTTTTGCTTACTTTGTAAACCATTGACCTCTCAGTCTTGAGCTTTAGGTCATATTTGTTTAACCAATAAGACTGGCATAACGATTTATTGACCTCTAACTTATATGGTATTCTAACTGTCACGAACTAAAATGTTGGATCCATCAAGTGAAGTTACCAGACCTTCTGATCACCATTGCCCTAGCACTAGTATTTTATCACGAAGGACGTGAACTCTTATGATCCTAGGTTGGTGATCCTGTTTATGTTAGACATATTTTTCTTATACCACAAAAGGCCGCATACTAACACAACACAACATCAGGCCTGTTTTTCCAGAAGGGTTAGGCAGAGGCGTACAAACAGTACACCCGCGTTTCGCCAGCCAAGTCCCATGTACTTGTCGCAGGCGAAAATCCAGACACTGGCCTACTCCTGAGAAATTCCTACTCGATAAACCTAATAAAACTTTCCTCCACAAGATCTCATACTCAGAAGTAGTATTTGCTAAGACTTGAATATCAAGGTGGCATGAAATACTTAGCGAAATCCTTGACCGCCAGCAATTAAAGCTGTGTTTCTTTTTAGGGTTCCGTACCTCAAAAGGAAAAAACGGAAACCTTATGGGATCATTTTGTTGTCCGTCTTTCTGACTGTCAAGACACTTTATTTCAGGAACGTGTAGAGGTATCGAGTTGATATTAAACCATGTAAATGCAGATCTACAGTCCCGTCAAGCTGTGAAAAAATCAAACTTCTAAGTTAACGATATCAAAGTATACGGCCGTTTATGCCGCTTAAAACATTTCGATTTTCGACACTCTCTAGGGAATAAAAATGTTTACTTCCCGTTGACCTAGAACAATGTAGGCATGTAATATCGTCTTAAACTACAAGTACAGGGAAAAAACTGATACCTAAAACATAAAAAATATATAACATTTTTTAAATATAATTTTCATTATTTTATTAACGTGCATAACAATAGTGATTTTTTACGAAACCTCGGTGAGCGATTCCAATTTGCACTTGTCCGGTGCTTTTCCTTATTAATTAGTTTGGTACAACTCCGAAATTTTTAAAATAGTTAACAACACCAACCGAAGCTCTAAACACAATTCAAACATCCCCATCGATTTGTTGTCAAGCTACCAATTTCCTGAGCACATCGACTATGAAAGATTGCTTCCTGTTCCAACACCAAGTCTGCTGCCGCCACTGTGGACATAGCGCAATATCTCAAGTTACTTGGACAAGCAATGTCTGGAGTATGCGATGTATAGGGTAATGGTGGGTGATCGGAAGAGGAAAGTATCAACTAAGGAATTGATAAATTAGTGTCAGACTGAACTGACTGGAAAGACATGAGAAGGATTTGCTTTATTTTTAACTAACTGTCCCGCGCAACTTCGTCTGCCTCACATTTTCCCCGTTTTCGCAACATTTTTCATTGCTGCTTAGCTCCTATTGGTCGTAGCGTGATGATATATAACCTATGTCCTTCCCCAGGTTAAAATCTATCTTCATGCCAAATTTCATTCAGATCCGATCAGCTGTAAATCAGTGAAAAGGTAACAAACAAACAAACAGAGTGACTTTCGCATTTATAATATTAGTATGGATCATAGTTCTGGAGTAGCCACCGCGAACCGGAAGACGTTGCATTGAAAAGCCTCCCACTAGGTGGACCGATGACCTGGTGAAGGTTGCGGGAATCCGCTGGATGCGAGTCACGGTGGCGGCACACGGGACCGGTTAATGTGGCTACACTTGGTGGAGGCCTAGGTCCAGCAGTGGACGTCTTTCCGCTGAAATGATCACATCATGATCATTTGCATTCGCTTTTATATATTTGTAAGAAAGATTAGGTATTAATGTCATTTTTGTGTTTATACAGCCAAGTCAGAGGCCGATAGGTGGCATAAAAACAATGACACTAGATTATGCACTAACCACACAAAAAGACGAAGAAGTTTGTATTGTTTAATTGGTCTAATCATCGGAAACGTTATTGCTGAACATGACGGTACTGGGTTAGATTTCTTGGTCGGCCAACAGCCAAAAAGTCAAGCTAGAGACAAACGATTCTTAAAAACCTACGTGCGAAAGTTCCCTTTTTAAACATGACCTTTTCTTGAACTATAGCGTAGTTTGTACCTTTTAGACATATCTGAGTTTACCCACTACCCAATTTTACAAACCTAGCTGTAATTTACAACCTGTAATACTTCAAACCAATATGGTGCCAAACCATTTCAAATTCGAAATAGAAAACATCGCACAAACATTAGAGACCAACAGCGTTTCCAATTATGAATCCGTAACCACAACAGGTAGGGCAGGACCCCGGGCGCCGCGGAAACAAGAGTTACCAATTATGGTACGTAGTTTGGACATACGCGCCGTATGGCATTGCCCTCGGGCGTTCCATTTTACGCTTCGATTAAATTTTACGGCAGTCATATAAACCTTTTTCATCCAAGAGTCTTTGATTTGACCTGGTATTGCACTCTTTGTAAAAAGGTTACGTGGACTGTTGAGCTTTAAGTATTTTTTATCTTTCGGCATAATAATAAATTGAAAATTGGTCTTGGAATAAGGTTTTGTTTAGTTTTCAACAAATCTATAGTACATATACATGAATCCTTAATTCCCTTGGTCACGCCATAACTTGAGAACGACTTAACCGTTTTTTTTTTTATTTTTGTTTTCTTATACTTTGTAGAAGGTTTTTAGGTAGTAAGGTAGGCAGAAAGGTAGGTAGTAGGTAGGTAGTAAGGGGGTAGTAGGGAGGTAGGTAGGAAGTAGGTAGGTAAGTAGTGTGTAGGAACAAATGCATTGCAACGCCTGCGGGGATCAGTTAGAACCTAACAATGATATTTTTTATGATTCATGGGGTAGTGGTATGATGAACCACCTTGTTAGTTTACGGCTACTGCTGAGCGCATGGTGTTTTGATCCGCAGGAGTAAAGTGTTACCCTTCCTGGAACCTGGATTCTTGTCCAGTTGATGGCAATACTCTTCGCCCTTCATTGCATGGGACTCAATACCTACCTTTCACCATTCATGATTTACCCAGATATATGCAGAAGAGAATTACAAACATATTATAAACTTAATTATTTCCTTCTCTCAAAGCTCTGTTCCGTACTACGATCCAAAAACTGTTAACACAAACCTAATTGACACTAGAGAAAAATCTCGAACAACTCCGTAAGTGAAGAGATCACAAGAACTAAGAGCCCCAACTCACGGTCCAAGTCGCGAGGTAAAGTTTCCACATAGTGAGCGAACGCCTCGACTTGTGTAAGTTACTTTCAGTTCGAGGCGGACGCGTGTAATCGGTTCTATTCACTCATGTGATCGTGGATGTAGGGCTTTGTGGACATGGCTTTGCTTTTTGTTGTTTTAAAGTTTCAGATACACAGCAAAATATGTCATCAGAATGTATTACTAGGCTTAGATACATGATATAATACGAATGTATACAACGGGAAGTTACATGGGGGCAGTGTCAAAATGTAACCACTTTTTCTTCTTCGTGTCGACAGCATTTCAAATTTGGTTGGCTTAAAACTTCGCCACTCCAGCGTCGTGGTCCACTGATGTCCCCAATAGACACATTTTAACTTTTAGGGATCCGTAGCCGAATAAAAACCGTCCTTATGTCACAGCCACTTATTCCGAAACTATTAGGACTACACCGGTGACACTTGTTAGGTAGCTGTATTCTGTGAACCGCTTTACGATTTTTACACAAAAATAAAAGATTAAAAGGGGGCTCCCCATACATGGAAATGAAACCAAAAAATAAAAATCATGATACCTATACGTGTGTCTATAGATGTCTTTTAAAATGACATTGAGGTTTTTAAACCATTTTTTTCCAAAGCCAGTCTTTTGAAAGATTCTGAAAAAAAAAATTGTTTTGTATAACGAAAAAAAAACTTTCTATAAAAATTGGAAAAAATTTGATTGTTAGTTTTTGAGATATGGAACTTTTTCACCAAAGTGCAGCAATAACTTTGTTTTTCATTAACGTACTATGAAAAATGAATTTAGTTTTGCTGTTGAGTGTAAATTTACTCATGAATGACTATTCAAAATATTGTTATTATATTGTTTGGGCCTACAGAACCCTGTGGGCGAATACGACTCGCACTTGGCCGGTTTTTAAAGGCACAGAAATCCACCCAGAGCTGAAATTCCATCCTTCACTACGTGGATTCGTTTTGAAGTCTCTTTTTGCTCTCTTTCTGCTTACAATACTGTAATTTTTTGCCTCAGGATTTTTTTTGGGCGTCATCTTAAGATTCCCTCTTTGTTAGAAAATGCTATCATTTATGTTTTAGGTATATCGGGAAGGTTACGATCACCTTCATCAGGTAAGGTGGATCAGGTCATCATCTGCCTAGTCTTTTCACAACAACTTTAGGTTACGGTCGACATCCAATCTAACTGGATTGAGCTGAATACCAGTACTTTTCATGGAGCGGCTGCCTATCTGACCTCCACAACCCACTTAGTACTGGGTAATACGATACCCCTTGATAGGACTGGCTGTCAGACTTTTAGGGCCACGGCCAGCTGTAACGACTGTCAAAGATGTCTAAATGACAGCCGGGACCAACGGCTTCACGAGCTTTCTGAGGCACAGTGAAAACTCGGTAATTAAAGGGTAGTCACACATAAAAAAACCAACCTAGGCAAACGCGGCTTAACCTAACCTAACCTAAAGATCGACTTGAGTGGCTGCTAGTATTTAGCCACGAGCTCCACAGGTACCTAAGGTTAAATGGATCTATTCAATATACCTTCTCAAAAGATAGTACATACTTCTTGATATTCAACAACCCAGCGACAAAAACCATGTTCTAAATCAAACGTATCTGTACGAACATATCAATACGAGTACCGATCGAGTATGAATAGATTTTAATAATGTAAAGCAAACAGGACGGCGCACAGCGGGTGGTATCGCGACAGCGAGGGCACAGATTATATTCCCATCTGATGCAGTGGATCTGGTGACAGCGTCGGTATATAACAGTGGTTTGAGAAAATGCTTAATAATAAGATATATTAGATAGTAAGATAAGCTCAAATTTAAGTGGGTCAGACATTTTTGACTTTGCAATTTTTTGACCAATGCTATGCTTTGCCAATGCTTTTTTTTTTAAAGTTCGGTAAAGTTCAACTTGTGTGGAATAATTGTGTTTCCCATTTTTGTTACCAGACGACATAATCACAGATTCAACACTAATTAAAGTTAACGTGCGTTAAAAGTATTAAAGACAACAACCTAGTCATATTTAATAGAGAAGGATCATACTGTCCTGCCAAATAAAATATTTAAAACACACAACATTTTGAAACGTAAAAGCATTTCGGAAACTTTGACGCATGTTTAATTTTCAGGTTTGTCAAGTAAAGCAGTCTAGCCAGTCAGTGATAGTTACCTACTGTCTAATCTGTGTCAAATAATTACTATAACTTTGTACAATTATTTGACACACATTAGACACCTACTACACCACATTAATTAATTAAATACTTTTAGCTATGAGTGAAATCTTTTGATTTTTATTGAATTGTATCACTGTTTACCTCGTTCACGTATTTAACTTGAACACCAAGAATTTAAATGCCTTTTAATCATTTATCAAAATAAACTGGTTTTGAAATCGGCTCGTGGTAACTTTTAGCAGTAAACTAATCTGTTATCATTGGCGCCACAATTATCAATCTGCGGTGAAAGGTGTCGCGGAGACCAGCCACGACCTATCACGATGCTTATATCTGAAGGCAGATTTAGAAGGCGCTTATATATGAAGTTAGTTAACTATTTTTGATAGTGGCTTATCTGGGAGCAAATCTGGGGAACTAAGTTTTGTGGTGGTGTTACAATGAAGTGATGAGCGGTATCGGTATAGGCTGTTGGAGTTGATACACTAAACATTGTTGAGCGATTACTCTGCCTATTTAGAAATCGGATATCAGTAGTAGAACGTTAATGACCAGCTTTAAAAACTACTCCATATCAATGCTATCCAATTCAACTGATCTTGAGGATTTCCAAATCTACCAAAACATCACAGACACGTAAACAAATTAAATTGAAACAAAAGAAAAAGGCGAAACAATTTAAATTGAAACACATTTGAATGGACACTAAACTTTTCCTGTGAACAAAGACTCCAGAAATAAGCCATCAACACTAGATAAAAAATGACTGTAGCTGACACCATTTCGCCAATAAGCCGTACACCAAAAACCATAATTCATTACCCCATAAAATTCGTTGTAACATGCCTGCCTACTCGCTGACTGGTAAGTCGTAAAGATAAATAATCCTAACGCAATCACGATCATTAAGAGCCAAATGTAATACGTATGTATCGTAAATCAATTTTAGGGTTCCACGGTGTGTTGTAAAAACTGTAACGAGGTTTTATGACTTTCGTCGCGGTTCTGTATGTTGGTATTTGTAATTGGGCGTTAGATGAAACTGATACTGATACAGGGGGCTTTTTATGGTGATCGCGCAAAAATCGTGGTTATAACCGTGGATTCTCGTTTTTATTTTAAAATATCTGAGCCACAGTATCACAACGTCAGAGGAGTTCTGAAAAATAATAAATCATGTTAGTAGATCCTAAAAAATACTTGACCATCGTTCATTGTTCTCAAAACAATGAGTATAAAATAGCTGTAGGTTTCAGTTAAGATATATGGATTACTTTGAAAGCAGTTGGGTGACAATAGTATTAAATGAATAGTAGACTAGACTAGAGACTTTAGCCGCTAGTTCAGTTAGTATGGTGCGTATGTCAGTATCTACCAGCAAACGGACCAAAAACAAGCAGTAGTAGCTAGTTCCCTTAACATAAACCCATTCCCTAAAACCATTGTCATCCCAAGGCTTTACTGGCCTTTCTCAGGAGTTGGGCTGTTTTAAATGATCGATTTTCACAATAAATCCCCCAAAATCCATACTTTGGACGTGGAGTTGCGGACACCAGCTACACGATAACTGACAAAAATGCTTGCACTGACTGGACAGGTCCACTCAAATCTGTGTGGTTCTTTCTTCAAAAGACCATCTCAGACACTAATCTGCATATTCCTCATGTAAATAGAGCAATGTCCGGACTTTAAAAGAGTAACAAGTAAAACAGAGAACCTCTGAGTTTGTTTCGGCTGTTTCTTCTCAGAGTAGTCAGGTACGAAAAACCGGCCCCATCTAGTTTAAAAAAAAATGACGTGTAAAAGTGTTTGTAAAAACCTATTTGCAAAATAAACATCATTTATCATTTACCAGCCCGTTACACAATACACAGTCATCTCCATCACACATAATAATTATCAATTTCAATACGACCTTCATTCAAACTTACATCACATTTACCTCCTTATCTCAAAGTGTTCTCAGATCACCATATTTCTAAGTGCTCATCGGTTTCGATAATAAATCACTAAACTCTGACGTCAAACCACACAATATCACCAATTTGTCATCAATATAGTCGAAGAGAAAGCAACCAGCTTCTGTGTAGATAAACGAAAAAGGTGTAATTTGTTGTCGCTACAAGACTCCTTAATTTTTTGGGGCATAGATTATAGAAAGAGATCTGTCAACCGGCTGTAGAAGCTGCGGTGGCCCAGAAGTAACAGTCGCGACTTACGAGTTGTTCGTGGATTCGAAACCAGAAAAGCGCGTTAATGTTAGTTCAGTGGAACAGAAAAATCCATGCGCAATTTACTGGCTGCATTGAAAATAGGACCGTATCACGCATACAAAATCGAATCATGGACGGCTACATTACAGGCAAGCTCAGGCAAGTTCAATACGATATCATTACGTCTACCATGAGTTGTCATAGTTAGATCGCTTGACGTAACTGCAATAGTTCCGTCAATAAGCAAATACTATAGTTAGCTTTTTCAATGGTACCATGAGCAGTGTTGGTGCTTACTACCAAATTCTAAGCAAATGAAGCCCAAACTTGCAGTCACTGTAGTTTAGTTTACTACACGGTGACGTAGGATAGATAACTATAGTGACTCATACTGCGCATTTTAGTACCCAACTATTCGCTAGAGGCGCTGTAAAAGTTTTCATACATTTTTTAACTACAACCGCTAGCGAGTATAGATTGTTAAAACTCATGGTAGACGTACTTACATGTTTCAAAACACTTCTAGAAAGTGTTAAAAAACAGTAAGTTGAAATCTACTCATACAATAGCTATTTAAGATGGCTGCTTCATGCAATTTTTTGGTTTCAATATCAATTCTGATCTCTGAACCTGAACATCATTTTGATTGACATTTTGACATAACATGATTTCTTCTCAAAATTGCGTAGGTAAAATACAGCATTCAAAGAACTGTCAGATCTTTATGTTTTTCAATCATTGACCTAAATGGTTCATGTTTTAAACGAACTGTAAGTTAAGTTTAGGCGTTAAAAAGCCTATTAACCTATTTCATTTGAAAGTTACTTCACATTTAAAGTACGAATTTGTTCATGGAAACTTTAACTCTACGTTTCCGAGAGTAAAGTTTAAAATGCATTTACTGTACCGATTCCTATATAACGGAATACGATAAGTGGATTCTATTGTATGTGTTCTAAGCTACAGAAGCTAATAAGCCATTATATTGTTGTGTAAGCCATTTTTATTGGAATGACCCCGAACTATCGATGACCCAAGAACATATTGTGTTGAGAAATGTGAGCTTTTTTGTTCAAGTTCACTTACGTTTTGTTATTATCGATGTTTGTGATAGAAAGAAACCTGCTCTATGAGTAGTTACTTTTTTAATATAATTGTATCAGAATTCAGAGAGCATAGCCAAAGTGATATTCTACCAGCGATAACCATGATGAAACAGAACAAAGCTTTCGAAAAGCTTTATTAATAATCCTACTAATATTATAAACGCGAAAGTTTGTAAGTATGGATGGATGGATGTTTGTTACTCTTTCACGTAGAAACTACTGAAAAGATCTGGATGAAATTTGGCACAGAGATAGATAACAGTCTGGAACAGCACATACTTTTTATGGAGTATTCCCGTTTGAGCACCTATTTTTAGAGCACCTATTATTGAGTGCTACATATACGGTGCACAATGCATTAGTGCCCCCATAAAATAGGTACTCTAGGTGCTCAAACGGGAATACATCCCGGTAGAGTGATCCCGCGGGACAATTACCGAAAAACGCGGGCGAAGCCGTGGGCATAAGCTAGTTAGATTATATATAAAACTTTTTCAAAGCTATCGACGGTCTTCCAGATCCTCGGGTTTGTGTGAAGTCTGATCCCTAGAACTTATCTTGTATGTTAGTCGAAAGACACTGACTATACATCTTGAGCTCGTTGGTCAAGTCGTCGCAATCGCGACTGCTAAGCATGAGGTTCGATTCCCGGGTCGGGCAAATTTTTATTGGGTTTCAGGAATTTCTCAACAGCATCCATGGAGTCTAGATTTGTGCCCCGTTGATAGCAATAGGCTCGCCCCCTATTTATTACATGGGACTTAACATAACTGGCGAAATGTGGGTGTACCTACTATTAGAGGTATACCTCTGTCTAACCCTTCGCGATTACAGGCGTGATGATATGTTATATTTACATCTTGGGTAACAACAAAACTAAGGCATGATTTACGAAGAAGTGTTGCAAACTCCTATACCTTCTTCCAAGAAAGTAACGCAATTGCCTGTTAATGACGATACTCAAGATTCCGATAAAAATAAAACCCTAAAGTATTCATCATCCCAGAAGGCAAATGAATACCCTTTTTATTCATAAAGCATGAAATCACCAATAAATCTTCCCCTAAAACTGAAATTAAGACATAATTTACATCAAAAGCCGATACTTTCAAAACGCAGGTGCAACTAATTGAAATCACTAATGTATTTTTTTTGTTGGCAGTCTAATTAATTTATATTTTAATGACTTTCTAATGGTTTTTTTTATTAATTTATTGGGGCGTAATAAATTTTTCGTGTTGCGCACACGATTATGGATGAAAGGGTTGAGTTATTTCAACCCTAGCGGGGTGGAATTGGAATTGTGGGAGCTAATTAAAGGGGTGATACAGACGACTTGAAAATTAAAGTTTGAGTTCGTTGACTTTTAGAAAGGAAGGATGTTGTGATCTTGTCGTGGGGATTGTATATCTGCGATTCAATGTCTTCGTTCATTAGAACTCTCTCATAAATGAAGACGAAAACAATAAGCTTTATGTTCAGCAATTAAACTTTTATTTCCAACTAGCTGTACCCAGCATGCGTTGCAATGCACTTTTTACTACCCACCTACCCTATCCGACCTACCTACCCTATCCTACCTACCCTACCCGACGCTACCTACCTACCTACTCTACCCTACCCTACCTACCTACTCTACCCTACCCTACCCTACCCTTACTACCTACCTACCCTACCCTACCTACCTACCCTACCCTACCTACCTACCTACCCTACCCTACCTACCTACCCTACCTACCTACCTATCCTACCCTACCTACCCTACCCTACCTACCTACCCTACCCTACCCTACCTAACCTACCCTACCCTACCTACCTACCCTACCCTACCTACCTACCCTACCCTACCTACCTACCCTACCCTACCTACCTACCCTATCCTACCTACCTACCCTACCCTACCCTACCGTATCCTATGTCCTTCTCCTGGCTCTAAACTACCTCCCTGCCAATTTTCAGCTAAATCGGTTCAGCCGTTCTTGAGTTATAAGTGAAGTAACTAACACGACTTTCTTTTATATATATAGATATACGTTCTGCAATAAATATTTGATTTGTCCATTTATATCTACTGATGATTTGTCTATGTTTCAATTCCTACAAAACTTAACTGCATTTTAATGAAAGGTTGGGAAAAAAATATTTATTTTTTTATTAAAGTATATATATATATACGATTTGATAATATATTTTTTAAGTTAGGATTCATACAGTATTTACGTTCGACCCTGTTTAAAGTAGTTATTATTTATCGACTTTAAAACTTATTAACACAAAAAAAATCACATAGCCAGTAAGTAACAGTAACTTAAAAACAAAATATGGATATTAATTAAAAAGTCAAAATAACCCACGTGGCCGACATGGCCAGTTATAAGAGGCTTGGTGTGAGGCCCAATTTACATACATTGTTGAACTAGTACTTATCTGCACACATTTTTAATCTTATTGTGTACAATGTACAATTTTGAAGCGTTTATAATGTTGTATTTTAACTAGTAGGTGAAGCTAAGCATTTAGTATCAAAAATGATTTTAAGATTTTCGTTCTAAAATACAAGGTGTTGTTTTGCATCCTCGTCAAATTCAAGGAGGGAACCATGCATATGATTCTCGTCCCGAATTAATAATAAAATGGGTAGGTTTTTTTTTCTTCTTTTTGGAAATCTTTAAGCCACCCGTGTTTTAAACGCGGTCTGTCTTATTCTCGCTATATAACCGCGCTTCCACACATACAAACACTCTCAAACGTTTATTCGATAATTTCTTATTCCCTAAACCAAGTTAAGGGGGTTATACTGAAATACTGACAAACTTAAACCACCAAAAAAATCAGGGTTTATTTATGTACCGTAATTTTAATTGATTATTTGTGTCTTTTGTGACAACCTCCTGAATTTTGACGAGGATGCAAAACAACACCTAGTATAAACTGACTCTACCGTCTGTTAACGTTACATGCCTAAGCAGCTTAGGTATTTCGATGAATTGGCACAGCGTTCAAAACCAACCTGAGCCAATTTCATCGAAATACCTTCTACCTGCGTTTGAACAAAAAAATAGTTGGTAATTCGCCGTCTCCAAAGTACTATCGTCATCATCTGCCTAGCCTTTTCCAAGTTATGTTTGGGTCAGCTTCCAGTATAACTGGATGCAGATGAATACCAGTATTTTACAGTGAGCGACTGCCTATCTGACCTCCTCAACCCAGTTAGTACTAGGTAATACGATTCGATACCCCTTTGATAAGACTGATTGTCAGACTTGCGAGCAATTACTGACTAATTACCTACCTACTAATTAATTACCTGTTACGGCTTAACATGGTTTCCCAGACACGGAGGAAATTCAGTATATTGGAATGGGCGGTCACCCATCTTCGGATCAACCTAGGAAAGCGTGGCTTAGCCTGAAAATGGACCCGAGCGGCTGTTATTATTTATTTGCGAGCTCCTCCTCCAAGTACGGTACGTTGGGGTAATTTCCGACCTCAGTGAGGGCAAAGCAGCAGCAAAAAGCTAGTTTAGCACAACGTATTGTTGTTTATCATAACTCTAACTGTAGGATGTCCTTAAGCATGTATGATTCAATAGTAAATTTTGCAAAAATAACATTTTAGTTTGCGAATTAAACCCTACGCTCCAAAAAAATATGCGACGCAGACACGGTTTGTAGAAAAGACAATACAAGAAAAGTACTTTCTTGAATCCAACTTTATTAAGTAAATTCCGTGTCACCAAAAAAAAAAAAAAAAAACAATCAATTAAATAAAACGTCGAAATAACACATTAGCTAAGTTCCCCGGCATCGCCTGTGATTAAAGTAGCCGTGTGAGGTCGAATTTACATACACGCCGTTAAGGCGATGGCGGCAACCAAATGAATATAAAAAAGTTAATCAATTTAAGAGATTTAGTACAAAGTAGAAGCTTTAAGTACATACCTAAAGAAGGAATAACTTTTGATGTTTTAGGCGAATGTTGAAGATTTGTGGATCAAGTTATTCATGTGTGTGTTTTGTGGTTTAAATAGTACATGCACGCATGCATTTGCAGGACTTTGATGCAAAGATCATTTCTTTCACTAGAATGCAATAGTGTAAAAGTACACGTACTATTACTTAAATGTAGAATTAATGTAAAACGTAGAATTAGGTATGTAAATAAACTATGACTATTAAAAACATATTACTATGGACTCGAAGCCGAAACATTTACGCTCTTTCAGCAATTTATCCAATAAAACTTGACGCCGCAATACCAAGCTTTTACAGATACTATTTATCTCTTTTTTTAAATCACAATTCATATTTTCATCAAACGAATTAACAATACAAACTATTCCCCGAAACCGTTTCATTATAATTTCCTCGAAAGTCAACCAAAATACTCGCAGCAAACATAATTTTGTTATCAACAATCAGCTCGAAAACTTAAATTCCACTAAAACTGTATCACTATTTCCGAGAAATGAGCCTTAACATACACACATTGCGAACTATTTAATTATACGCCGACAAAGCGAGCCCATAGCATCGATCAACGAAGTCGACATCGCTACAACTCTTGTGAAAAAAAAAACGAATCGTTGTTAACCCTAATAACATCATGGGTCATTTAAGGCACAATTAAAATAGCTTGATAGTCGGCAAGTGGAGTGTTACATGGTAGATTATTATAAGGTAGAGATCTGAGATAGGAGAGTGCTGGTAATGTTGCTTGAACACATAATAATTTTGAAGTGATGATTCTTAACGGGAAATGAAGAGTTTCTTTAACTCAAACCGTGACTTGGAACTTTGATCAGCGTAAATACTGTGGAGATTATTTGATGCTAGACTAGTAGTTTTTCAACTTAGCGTAATTATGTGAATAAGATCCACAAATGCTAAATGTCGACTCAAATAAAAAATATACACTTCAGTGTATGTTATTTCTATAATTACTTCAGCACATAGCAATGCTGCTGATAAAATTCTCTGAGTCACATGTGATGTCACCCGTGGAAAATCATGGGGTGTTTTATTTTTAACACCACACATAACCGTACCACGGAACAATTTGTCAATCTAATTTTAATAACATTCGGAATGTTACACGACGAAAACTCAAGCACAAATAATTTTTCAACACTCGAAACCCCACACTTCGGGCTCCCTTTTATTTATTATAATATAAACAATTAGGCAGCTATTTATCACTAACGCACATCGTTCCACGGTGAATACATATTAACACTACAAACGTTGCATTTATAATTATGATAAAACCCACTCAGTCGTTGCCGTACTTTTGAAATTAATTGCCGGGGTCACGCGAAGCCACCACCGTTTTTTTAGGGTTAAAGGACCACGATCGATTGATACTAGGGTTGTGGTGATCACCGTAACCTACTTAGTTTTATTTAATTACATTTTTACGGTTATATCATTTGTATTGTTTTTTATTTTTATTGCCTATTGTGATACTGTTAATTTCCGTTGTGATTTAAATGGGTGGTTGTTTTAACACCTTCGGAACAATAGTCGGTGGTTTTATGATAGTGTAGGGATTTAATGAAATGCCAAGAAATTAAAGGTATTCTTATCTGTCTAATTAAACAACCTGTGTTTGAAGTAAGTACTCAAATAACTATGTTTACCACCATGGTTTTAAGATGGTACCTACAACCTATGCGCGATGATACAAATATCTATTTAGAATATGTGAAGTAAAATACTGATACAAAATTCTACAAGAGAAAATAACAATTCCTGCTATTTTAGATGACCTAACGCCTTATTAAAATTTATGTTAACATCTTGTGCGCATTATTCGTTTAATTTAACATCGAATTTCTTTTCAACCCTTTCTCAAATAAAATTTTTATATCGCCAACAAAATAGAACATTGTTAGAAGAAAACAAATACAACGCGAATAAAATAGAAAATCTTGTGAAAATTCAATATTCCGAAGGGTGATTTCTTAATAATTTACGAGTATTAGCCATCCCTCCTCCACCGCCCCTAATTTCGTATCGCGACGAAAACATAAAAGGGTTGTTCAGAAAAATGATATAATTTAATTCAATTGAATTAAAATTAAACTCGTCTGTGATGATTTGGATTTGATGAAAATAGGGGGAAAAAGTATTAGGTTACATTGTAAAATAAAATCTGGAAAGAAATACAATTAAATGTATTTTCCTAATTTTTCAAACAAGTATATAAGATGTATAAATATAGGTCAAAGTTGAGTAGGTAGGTACTAAAATAACATGATTTCAAAATTCATAATGATTTTAATGTAAACAAACACCCCATTTCTAAGACGTGTCTATGACAGACGGACAAACGGAAGCGGAAATGAACACTTCCTTTGCCAAAATTTTTTAAAGGCTTCAAAAGAATGAAATGGGAAATATGACAGGCCCAGTTTTTGGCCTAGGGGTGAAGGGGTTATAATTATCTGCCTGTCAAAATAGGAGCTGATTGGTGCAAATAACTACACGGCTTTTGATAAATAAACTTTAGTTGGTAAAAGAGGGGTGATTTTAGTGAGGGGGTGGAAAGAGCTAAGTCACTGAGTTTGGGTGAACAAGTATCAATTTAGTTCTGCAGGGTGCCTTTGTCTCTCTTCTTGTATGTTCAAGGTCAATAGGGGATAATCACATTTTTTTTTCTTTGCCCGTCGGGTAGTTGAAAATTAATTGAAAAGTATTGGATACGTTTTTTTTCTTTTTTCACATGGTTATAAAATAACGGAGATATATTGAGTTGAAATGGCGCATGACGTCACATGTAGGTAAGTTTTATACCTACTTGTGACGTAGTGAGCCCCCACTCTCCAACTTTAATGAGTTCTAACTAAGTAATTTTTTGATATTTTGATAAAACAAATAATACTTGTCTAATATTTTTGTATTACCTGTCTGACGGACAAAATAGAATGATGTTTCTTTACCCAGTCCGCACCCCTATTATTAATTAGATATCAATAAACTGAAAACAGTAGTAAATATTCTATTACTACGTTGTTTCTTGGAACTTTAAGGAAATACCAACGGACATTAACTTTAAGTTTTTGTCAAAAAAATACTTTTAATTATTTTTACATCTGATCTGTGACTATATTTACGCTCAAAAAGCTTAATTTCAAATGTAACTAATACTAGTACATATTTTAGAATTAAATTTTAAAAAGAAAACGGGATCGCCATTTTCGAATTTACTTTACAATCCTAGATTTATAATTTGGGTGCGTTCGCTCCGGTGCTCTCGGTAAGGTAACGCTTCGTTACCCAAGCCTTGTTTGGTGTTTAATTTAAAGTACCCTCCAATTGTGCCGAACCCTTTTGTTTACGAATTTGGTAGACTTTTTTACAATTTTTACGATCAAAAGGATAATTGGTGATTATAATCGGGTTTGAACAAATGTGTGCGGTTGTAACAGCTCTGGATAGATCGGTGAGATTTTTTTCCGGTTTAATTTGGTGTTGCAAATTGTGTTCTATTAGGGTTGGTACCCTTGGCAGTAAAGGCCGGATGTTTGTTTGGTATCTAATTGAAGTTAATAAATCAAGGAAGGCGGAAATATATGAGAAAAGTACTTACAAATAGGGACCATCATCATCATCAGCCTATAATGTTCCCACTGCTGGGACACAGGTTTCCTCTCTATGAGAGGGTGTGGGCTGTAATCCACCACTCGGGGCCAGTGCGGGTTGGTGCCGGTTTTGTGATGATGTTTTCCTTCACCGCTGTTGAGGTCAGCGGTGATGAAATAAATTACACAAAGTAATGCGCCTGGCCGGGTTCGTTCCCAAGGCTTACTGCTCGTAAGTCGGGGCTGCCACCACTGGGCCACCGCTGCTCTCAGGGACCAGGGGCAGGTTAATTGCGATTGCAAAGTACTGACAATGACGATGCTCTTGATTTTGATAAAAAAAACATTCGTTACGTTATTTACGATGTCCAACAGACGAAATCCTTTCTACTACACTACTTTCTATCACGAACTAAAGGATTGGGGTGTTGGTTTCTTGCAATGGGGCCATAGAATACACTTCACAGAAATAGCATGATCAATAGAAATTGGAATAAATGAAGACTATTCCTATGTTGCGAAGGTACCTTCATTACGGAAATCAATTTTTCTTCGTACTTTCATTTGGTTGTGTTTACCAGTAATAAAAAATAGCACTTATATTTTAAATTTAAAACTGATTCATAATACGATTGCGACATCAACAAAACAAGTGAAATGGATTACTCAAAACACCAACAAGTTCTGATAAAGAAATAATTTATTTCTATAATTAACAATTCTGATCTTTGAACCCAACTTCAATTGAAGCTCTAACCTAGCAAGTCATTAAAACAAATGAACGCAAAACCATCGAGGCGCACGTAATAACGAGTTATACTGTAGGGGTAACAAAACGCGCTTTTGTTAAGTTTCGAGTAACGTGGTAATTAGCGTTCGCTTAGTGACTGAGTATTTTGTATTAGAGTTACTATTGTGCTCTTGATTTAGGAAAGATTTCTTGTTTTATTTCTAATTTAGTTGTTTCAGACTCGACTTCTAGAACTTAGGTTGGAACACAAGCAGAATATTACTTATTTACACTACTCTCTTGTAGGTCATGGTAAACTTAGATAGAAAACCAGAAAGCCCTAGAACCGAAAATTCAAAGATATGTAACGTCCACCAACCGGCCCTGGGCCCGCGGCGGATAACGGTTCCATCCTTTTGCAGTCTATGTCCCATCAGTGGGAACGCTTTAGGCTGGTTATGCTAAAGCACTTTGTACAATAAACAAATAATAGCTTATTGAAGAGTCATACTTATGTACATATTTGTATTGTCTATTATTTTAAGATTATAAATCACGAAATTCTCATCCATTCCAAAAATCACTCCCGCTATGTCGATTCTCTTTGACTCGTGATTTTTGATGGTTTTGATGCATTGTGTTTTGTCACAGAGTACAGTCACATTAAAAACGAAATACGGATGTGCTTTTAATTAATAAGTGATACCGTATTTTTAGCAATACGTTGAAAACCCACTAACAAGTACTAGGCTGGCATAAATTCAAGGTGTTGTTGTGTATTTTTAAATTCTGGGTATCCGAGTATGTACCTACTATTTAATATTATGAATAAACTTACGAATGAAATACCATCTTCAATTGATGCTAGCCTAGTACTTTTGTAAGGGAAACAGAGTACAGTGCACCACGTGTCGCGTGTCGCAATGGGAATGTATGCAAGCCTAGCCCAAAAAGAAGATTTTAGTCAATGATTTTCAGCCTTGTTGTTCATCCACAGCCCAAATTCACCCACTACTGGGTATAGGCCTCCTTTTTCTTGTGCCAATCTCCACGGTCCTCGATGGCAACTATGTCGTCTGCCCATCTCGCCACCGGACGACCCACATTTCTTTTGCCCGTTCTTGGACGCCATTCGTTAATAGCTTTAGTCCACCTGTCATCCCTGTACCTTGCTGTCCTGCCCAAGTCCATTGGAGTATTGAAAACCCGTCTTCGGATTTTGATGTGAGGAACTCGATTTATCAATTTTATATAAAAAAAAAACTTACTTAACCATTTTTTTTTATGCCAAGCATAGAACGCTCCGGCTCTCTGTAATAAATTTATAATTTATGTAAAATATTTACCTAAGATTTATTAGTAACTAAAAGCGTTTCACTTTTTGTCTTAAGCGTACTCGACCAACCTCGAGGTCAAGCGTAAACTTTTTAAAACAGATGTCATTTGTTTCGCGAATATTAAATTATTAATTTCCGGCATAGCGGGCATGATTCCATGAACTTAAAATATTTGTACCCCTTTTCCTACTGACATACTTTTAGGCACGCAATTTAAACTGCCTTGTAAAGACTTCATTAACTACCTAATTAAAATAAAATAAGCCTTACAACTCTAATAATTGGCATCGTACACCCTTTTACTTTCAGAGATCACAACCAGAAGTAAAATGCACTAAAAAATTAATTTTCAATAGGACGTAACGTTTAACGTTAAGGACTGATTTCACCAAAACCTGATAATTAGTAAACGTCTCGTCAAGCTTTGACGTAGTATCTCACAATGAAAAATAGACCGATAATAGTACATAACATATTCAGCCATTGACGCAAGAGAGAGAAGGGTGTAATCCACCAAATGTGATGAAGATGTCTTTGTTGTTTTTTAGTCCAGGAACAATATATCGGCCTCTTCACGACATTTCCGAAAATGTATCAAACATACAGATAAACGCGCCTGCCCGGGTTTATACCCACGAAGTACCCTCTCGTTAGTCAGGGCCGTTAATATTAACTTGAGATTAAATGTCTAACAGAGCTTGGTGAAAACGGGCCTCAGCTTCATCAATTAAGAAAGAGTTAATTGTACATCAAAACGAGAATACATAAGTTATTCATGATTTTGAAGCAAATGACTAAAGTAGACCCATTGCACAAAGTGAATTCTTAATACACGAAATTATAAACGTTTAAGATGCTTAGCACGGCTCTGATTTGAAAGGGGAATTAAACTAATGTTGTGAAAACGGAAGGGAGGATGTTAAAAGAGATATAAATGCTTTTCAAATGGAGCATTTAGGTATTAAATTTTTGTCATTTGTAAATGGGCTTTTGAATTTTACAAATTGGTTTGAAAATTTTCTCCTTATGAAACCTTATAATGTACGGTAATGTGACTGCCTACAAAAGTGGTGCAAAATTTAGAAATAAAGTTGAAAAGACCACCTTTGTACATGTAAGTTCTCGGAGCGTCAAATAATTTTGAAGTCTAATCATCATGTTAGCATACTCAATTGTGATCGCAGTTTCAGACCTCCACAACCCAATGCTAACCGGGTTGTGCAAGTCAGCTAAGCAGTCGCTCTATATAAAATACTTGTATTTAGCTGCATGTGGTAAGACCGAAAATCGACCCCAATAAAGATGGGAAAAAGCTAAGCAGATGATGAATTGCGATCACCGTTTGAATTAAGACAGAGGAGATGCTGTTCCTGTTCATTTGATCTAATTAGTATTCTAGCAACGATAGCCACGACGGAAGAATGGAATAAGCTATCCAAATGTTTATATCAATCTCAAAAGTTGTTGTAAAAGTGTAAAACACTTTGAAACCGATTTCCATTTAATTAAATCCTAAGGGCACAGCATCCCAAAGTAGGATTGTCGTTTTTAGCTGATCAGTAAACGAGGCATAATTTCTTAAGCTACATGTGCTCATGTATCGAAGATTCGCTTGCCAAAACAATATCCGAACACAACATAAGTTTGCCCACTTGAATGAAATCTGTCAGTATTCCCCCATCGCGTGTCCCATCAGCAACAGATCCTCACCATCTTATTGCGTCTTCTATTGCTCTACAAATACACATCGACACCTCAGTATTTGGACACATTTCTATGTCGTATCCACTAAGTCTTATGTCAATATTTGGTGTGTTCACCTCATTCCTAGTAGGCCCACACTCTTCACCTACATCTGTATCAACCGAATCTGTACTCTCTCAAACTGTGATACAGACTATATCATGTGCAAATACAAGTTTGCAAGTACATTGTAAAATATACAAGCGTTACGAATAATGTTTACTTTTGCTGCGATTTTCGACTCTGTTGTCATGATTTAAGGGTGATTTCCTCTTGTTTGCCAAGATGATTTTGTTGTTACTCCTCGGAATTTTTCTTGTGAACTACCAGAATTGTTAATCTTATTTAAGCTTCGTAAGCTCCGAATAATCATTTGTTTGTCTGTATGTAATTTTATCGCGGTTCGTGTGAAATATGTCTTTATTAGTCAAGTTATCTTTTATAAGTCAGAGCATCGCCCTATTTTCTCATAAATCTAATCCTTAAATGTGATTGTATTATTGTCTTATGGTTTACCTGTACGATTTCGTCAATATTCTTTATTGCTCTGTATAATGCTACTAATGCGGCATGATATCCATAACCATAATTCTTATTATATTAGCTTATTTCAAAATACAGATGAAAACTACGATAAAAAAGTCTTGCACTTAATACTCCCTTCAAATTCTTCCAGCAAATGGTTTCATTAATAATAATTAACAAAATAAATATTACGTGTTTTAACTTTTAACTAATCCAAGTGTAATCCAAATCTTTCTATAGTATTTTTTTTTCCTATGTTCGTAATTTAAGAAATTTTATGAAAGAGCATGCTTATGAAATATTCTAAGAAAAAAAGAAGAAACTTTTCATTCAAAAATTAAGGCCGTGACCCTCATTGCCCCACGAGGGATGAAATAGCTCCTAGTCTTCAATCAGTGGTTGATTTCCACCCTATCATTATGGGGCGGTGTGTTACTAGTTCTTACCTCATTTGCTTCCACTTTGTTGTAGTTAATTGAGGACTATACTTTAAGTTTGCGGAACCAAGTACAGCGTAATTCGTTGTAATTTTCTTGTGGTAGTTTTTATTTTTAATATATATTTTCTAAGACTTCATAATCAAAAGACAGTCACAGTTGGATATAGGCATTTTTAAGCATAGGCATTAGTTTTGTTTGTCTAATGCCCCATTTCAACTAAAACCTCGCACTTTTAAGTAAGGTTTGAGTATTAAATAAAAGCGCGATGCTAGATTTTCGTTATTGGTATTTTTGTTATTGGAAAACCAACAGGGCGGTTTATTTAGGTCTCGCGCAGCATTAGTAAAAACGGTAGTTTCATCATAAAACAGGTGTTTTCTTAGTTTTAACAAATATTTTTGATATCCACCACCAGATTATAGGCAACTTTTTCTTTCAAAAGTTTAAAAGTGCGTTAAAATTGGGGTCAACATTTACTGTCCCAAAGTTATTATGTTAAAGAAATTCTAAAGTGTTTGCTCAAATTGCAGCGTAAGTTTTAAGTCTAATGTTGATGGCATATTAAAGCGCTAGCGATAATAATAGCTGGCACTGTACTTTAATCTTAAGGGCTAATATTTTATTCATCCCTATACGTGCACATGAGTCTATTGACCCTTACTAAAATTATAACATACTAGCTGTCCCGCGCAACTTTGTCTGAGTCACATTTTTGCAACATTTTTCATTGCTGCTCCGCTCCTATTGATCGTAACGTGATGCTATATAGCCTATGTCCTTCCCTAGGTTGAAATCTATCTTCTTGCCAAATTTCGTTAAGATCCGATCAGCCGTTTAGTCGTGAAAAGGTAACAAACAAACAAACAGAATGACTTTCGCATTTATAATATTAGTATGGATTTTATCATATTTAAGGTTTAAACTTTAGTCTCTACGTCACTAATTCAATAGTTCAAAGTTACTAATTACAAAGCATTCGAACAGTCACGAACTTTTAATATTAAATACCTATTTCGTAAACTCTGGGTAAGTACCAGTTAACTTATCTCATAGACAATTTATTGTTGATAGAGTCCATCTACATATACAATAATAATATTGCTACTTTTGTTATCGGGTTTGCACAACGAAAAATTTAGCCAAAAGTAGCTGAATTCCAGTATTTTCTAGGAACGACTTCCTGTTTTACTAAGAATTACCCATTTACTGTCACAGGGAACATGACACCCCTTGGTAAGACTGGTTGTCCAAACTGGCTTCTGATTCTTTAGACTCCATTACTTTTTTTTTATAACTCGAAACAATATGGTCTCAATACAAGAAACAGCCTCAAAGTCTTCATGAATGCTCACTGATTTGACGTGAGCACTATGAGTCCTTCACTTTCTTCAACTTACTAACGACTTACTAAATGATATGGAACAAAAAAATATGGAATCCAAACAAGCCGGGACTTTAGGCAGTCCTTATGCCTAAAGTCCCGGCTTGTTTGGATTCCATATTTTTTTTAGTTACACAAGATTTAAGAGGCGACATACAAAGTTGTTGCCAAGTTAGCTAGTTAGTTTTTTACTTGCCCAATCTATGTATAAAACTTAGCTTAGGCTTGGAAAATATAATTATAGAATTAGTCTGGTCAAAATTCTATGTTCTACACAAAATAAAAACTATGTATGAAATCAAGTAACTATAATTTTCTACGATCATATTCTATCTAGCCAGCGACTAAAAGACTTATATGGAATTTCGGTAGCCAATATCAAAGGTGACTAGCCATGGACGAAGGAATCGAACCCAAAACCCCACGCTCAGGAGTCCGACCACGACATCAACGCGGCAACGTCGGTGTTCATACCAGGTATGTTACGAATGTTCGCGTTCGCATTCGCATACGCGAATGATTCACACTCGCATCAACATTCGCATTCGCATCAAACAATGCGAATTTTTAACGAATGCGAGTTTTTGCAGCTCAAGAAAAGTAGGAGTGGGCGGAACTTAGTGGGTTATCATCGCGTGTTTGTTACTTTGAGTTTGTTTCTAGCTGTCACTTGTCTGTCTTGATGTTGAATGAATGAAACATTAAATTTGTTTGTTGTTAATTTGATTGTGACCTTAAATATATTATAATAAAAATCGATGATTAAAATCATACCTTGATATTTTTTTTTTGCCCCTTCTCAACATTCGCACTCGCATTCGGATTCGCACTTTTGCCTTTCAAACAGAGAAGTAAGCCGTGGGTTCGAACCCAGGCAGGCGCATTACTTTGTGTAATTTATTTCTCCACCGCTGCTCTCAAAAACGGTGAAGGAAAACATCGTGAGGAAACTGGCATGGCCTAGAACTAAAAATTCGAAGACATGCGACATCTACCAATCCGCACTAGGCCCGCGTGGCGTCTTACAGCCCACTCTCTTTCATACAGAGGAGGCCTGTGTCTCAGCTGTGGGAACATTATAGTCTGATGATGATGTTGATGATGTAGGTAATCCCCGAAGGGTTATGCAGAGGTGTAGGTACTCATAAGTACACCTACGTTTCCCCAGTTATGTTTAAGTCCCATATATAATAGGGGGCGAGCCTATTGCCATCAACCGGGCACAAATCCAGACTTTGTGGCTGCTACTGAGAAATTCCTCATGGGAAAAACTAATAATACTTTGCTCAACCTGGGAATAGAACGCAGGACCACGCATGCTCAGCAATAGAACAATGAGGCAGTCACTAGTTACTTGAATAATCTCACGAAAAACGTTCTACAAAATGAATGCCTCATTTAAAGCTTCCTACGCACTTGCTACTTTCATAGGACATTGCTAACAGTTCTAATCACTCCCCTATGGAGTTACTAGCGTGAAAATTAGACCTCTTTGCAACGCTAAATAAATTAGTTAAGTGTAATAATGCAGTACGAGTTTGGATAGAAGTTGTAAGAGTTGTGTGGTAATGTTGTTATCAGTTATTGATGTATCTTCAAGCTTGTTAAAATATTAAGGTGAGCAGAGTTATACTAAGTAACTTAGTATTCAACTAAGTAACTTAATCTTATCAAATGAATTGTCATTGGATTATGACGCGAAGTTTAAGAGCGTTTACAACTTACAGCATTTCATACAAATTTTCAAGTCCCTATTTTCCAAAATGACTGAACCTGATCCTATGGAAATTTCATACGCATAAGCAGGATACATAGGTCTAAAAAGTTACTAAAAAACAGTTTCGAAATGTCTTTAAAAAAAAAAGTTTCTACGGATAATTTATAATCGGTCTAACTGAGCTGTAACTCAATTTTTCGAAAATGTTTTTAGTAACTTTTTAGACCTATGTATGTTGCTTATGCGTATGAAGTTTTATTGAAATCAGTTCAGTCATTTCAGCAAATAAGGACTTGAAAGTTTACTCTTAAGTGTAAGATTATGAATCGGTTTCTTCTAAGAAAGCCTGCTCCACCCTAGGCCGCATCATCGCTTTACATGAGGCGAGCGGCCAAACGCAAGCCTATTTAGTGTATATAAAAAATCAAAAACTCAACAACTTTTTGTTTCGATTTCATCATCCATCATTATCAACAGAATGGAATAGTTCTTTATTGGCACAGAAAGTAGGTACATCAATAGCAACCTGGTTCCACCCACAGTTGAGCATAGACCGGATCTTGTGTCATGCTTCCTTGGTCTGCGCGAGTCTCAACCAGGTCTAACCCGCGATCTTCTGAATGTCATTTATCACTATGTACTTTACTATGTAGCACTAACTAAACAATATAACAAAAGAAATATTCAAAAAATTCATTGAAATATTTAAACAAAATATTCCTGAGTTACTTACCCGCTCAATTTTTAACAGATTTTGAACTAGCTGCGATGTACTACCATTTCATCAATATTTCAACTGTTTTTCCGTCAGATGGGGTGCTATTTTAATTACTCCAAAAATGTATAGAAAAATGCGAAACAGTTGAATCGGACAAAAGATACATCACCCGAAAACATGTAAGACTTTCAGCTAAAGCATTTTTACAGACTGTACCTTATTTCTTTGAACTTGGTTTGGTATTAGTTTAAACAATACTATTTTGTTCGAAATAGATAAGAAATCTGAATCGAAAGAAATACCAGTGGAATTAGTTTTTGGGATTGGAACGGAATATATCTTTAAAACAGAAGTTCCATTAATAATTTGCGGTATTTCAAGCAGCTGTGTTTGTGTGTTTTTATTCCAGTGTGTAAAGCGCTTTTATTTCACTGACATAAAATTAATATGCAAAAGTTAAAATGTATCCTTTCATTAATACTAATGATATGATAATGAGGGACTTATTCTTATACATGGTGTTTCTACTTTAGGTATTAGAGAAATTAAATCAAGCAGGTTATATCAGTTTGCTTTTTTTAGTTAACAAAGCTTTTTTATTCTACCTTTAAGTAGTTTACTTTAATTTTACCTTAATATACGTAGTTTACGCAAACTAAACTATTTCCAATCTATCATAAAGAGTCTTTAAATAGACACTAGTTTTAACACCAAGATTGCAAGAAACACCCTGTATACAAATACAGGTTGTATAAAAACCGCAGCCTGGTGAGCCGCATAATAGTTACAGTACTCTATATATGGACATTATCAGCACACATATATATATATGGACATTACGAGGTCCAGGGGCCTATATCGCGGACATATAAAGTACCTTTTCACACCTTTGTCAAGGGACTAATAAAATGAAAGAAGTTTTATTTCTTATTGGCTTTTAAATATTCGGAATTTACTTTAGGATGTGCCGACGCAATGTATTGTGATTGTTGAGGAATTCTCATTTACAAGGAATATTTTACTAGTGATAAACTAAAGTTGGTCGTTATAAAGGCATATCGAGTTTTAGAAGATTTTTTATTTTATAGAATGTTGTCTTTGTCACTAACTCATGCCTCAGTTAAAACTTATTTCTAAAGGTTTTGTAAAAACCGGCCGCGTACGTACCATTATTTATAAAAACGACCAAACCACTTTTTTGTATGGGAGCCCCCCTTAAATATTGATTTTATTCTGTTTTTAGTATTTGTTGTTATAGTGGCAACAGAAATACATAATCTGTAGAAATTTCAACTGGCTAGCTATCACGGTTCATGAGATACATCCTGGTGACAGACGGACAGCGAAGTCTCATTAATAGGTTCCCGTTTGACTCTTTGGGTACGGAACCCTAAAAATTACTCGTTGGTCGATTGGTCGCAAGCGCGACTGCTAAACATGAAGTCCTGAGTTCGATTCCTGAGTCAGGCAGAGTATTATTGAGTTTTTTCATCAGGAATATCTCAACAGCAGCCACGGAGTCTAGATTTGTGCCCGATTGATAGCAATAGGCTCGCCCCCTATTATATGGGACTTAAAACTTAACTGGCTAAATGTGGGTGTACTATTAGGTACACCTCTGCCTGACACTTCTTGGATTACAGGTGTTATGTTTTGTATTGTAAAACCTTTTGTCTGTTATAAACAATTTTGATCTGCAATTCTTCTATCATCAGGGCTTGGACAAAGTAATTTGACATTCTATTAGCAATAACGATTTGATGGCAATCTCAAAAAATATATCAATTGACTAATGGTACCGTAAAGCTTATGTCAATATTCTACACCAATATGACACTATACTATATTATATTGATGTGGAATTTTGATAATTGCAGCTTTTCAACGCAGCTCAGGTGTGCTGGCCCCCTATTCACAAACGCTTCGATTGAGAAAGTCGTATGTCTATCTCGCTTGCTCTCGCAATGCCAGATAGACGTGCGACTAGGAATCAAAATCAAAATCAATATATTTTTATTTCACATAGGCCTACCACTTGTAAAACGTCGACAAAAAGGTGCTCGGTTCGGGTTGGTCGTTTCCTATGGAGAAGAACCGACAAGAAACTCCATGGCTACTCTTTTAAAATCATTTGGCTTTACAATTTTTCTATGTTACAGCGATGGCACTCAAGTATGAGTGGAATAAAGCGTCTGTGAATACGGGGGTAGATCGCATTCAATTTTACGGGATGAAAATCGGCCTTAGTAATAATCTGTTACTGTTTTATCTCATTTTCAAAAATAATTACAGCTGGACCCTGTTGCGTATCTTCCTAATCTTCCTAACCCTATTTTTGCCGGATGGGAAATCATCAAATGACTTCTCCCGCTCTGAGCGGAGCGGAAGGGTGTGTCAGAGTTGTACTGACTAAAACCCATCCATGTTCCTTCTTAGCCCTTTGTGTTCCAGGGCCACGGTATCTCTTTCGAACAGTCCCGCAGCCCTGGATCTTCCCACCCCTTAAGCCACCTCTTAAGACTTTGTCAGGAGCTTAATAATATAAGCATAAGAAACTATTCTACCAATCTAAAGCACATAGAAACTTGAACGTACATAATAAAATAATCAGCCCCTCGATTTAATATAATTAAACTAAGCAGCTGTGAACCCGCTATGCACCTGGGACGCTAAGTTTTTCTATCGCCAAGATAAGCGTCAATTACACATTATAACCATTGGCGGACTTACGTATGCACTATCAGAGCCCCTGGCTACATCGGAACATGTTTTTAAATAAGTGTAGGACCTTTTCTTGCCTTGTGAATATAAGAATATCAAAGTTTTTGAGAATAAAAATGAAAATGAAATTAATTCAAAACATACCTTATGAAACGACTGAAGCTAGGTGCACAGATAGAGCTTTTCCTATGGAGAAGTATGGGCTTAAAACTCCTTGTTGTTCTTGTTTAATTTTAAATAAAAATAAATAAATAGTTAAATAAATGTTGTCCTATTAAAGTGATGATAAGGCATGGGAAGACAATGTAGGCCTGATAACAAGTAGATAGCAACTATCTAGTTACTTGAGAAAAAAAAAACGAGAAACAAAATAAAATGATTTCTGAGACCATAGCCTGAGCGCGCGGTGTTAACCGTTTAACACAATCAGTATCATCCATAGATAAAATGAATAATTTCTTAAAGATTTGGACGTATTTACGCTACAGGAGCGTAAATACGTCCAAATCTTTAAAAACAATTTAAATAAAATGCTATAGAATAATCGTATTTTCGAATTAAAATACACGGTGTAAATCACCTCATCACGTAGCCGTCAACCAAGCATTATGTACATGAAACTAAGTAATTTTACGCAAAAATTATTGCTGGGAAACGAATTTTTTTAGGGGGTGTAAAATCATGTTTTGTGGTAGAACTCAATGTAACGCACTCGAAACATTGTGCTGATGGACGGGTTGAATAGTACGGGGGTCGTGGAGGTGTTTAAAGTAAAAATCTTACATTAAAAACTTGTATTTAAAAAAATTGCTGTCAAAAAGTTGGAACTTTGACCCCTAATATCTTCGTAACTAGAAGGTTCCCAGGTATGTTGTAGAACAAAAAAATTATCGCAATGACAGGGAGAACCAGTGCCTTTCGGCTTCGTTAAGAGGTGTTTTACACCCTTTATATATATTTTTTTGCGGAAAGTTACACCGCGCGCTGGTGCTTAGAATCTCTTTACGTATGTACACTATCCGATGGTAGAAAAAGATAAAATAACATCATTCCTTCGCACTAGAATTTTCACTACAACACAAACTCCCGGTCCCCAAAATACCTACCCAAACATGACAAAACACTCCTCGAAACAAATACCAAAAGAAAATCAATTCAAAGGAAACGGTTTCTTCGTTAATTGTGTCTCCGATTCCATGTGTATCAGTAATCCGTTTACCCGCGATTGTTTTTAGCTAACATCTTGGGATCCGTTTGAAACACGATTCTTTGGAGCCGTATCTCGGCTGCCATGCCGCAATTACTGAGGCTGAGGATTTCATTGCCAAATATTTTCCTTTATCCGTTGAGTGTGGCTAAAGGCAGAGGTTGTAGCGGTGATCACTGATCAGTGCCGAAATCGAATCCGAGCGTTTGTGAATACGGGGGCTGGTCCCGTAAACATTTTTAGCAACTTCGCAATAACAGGTTTAATCCTGATGTCCACATGATTAATTTAATCGACTCGATTCTGATTAATTCGACCGTATTTATTATTTTTATTCTTTCTTGTTTGTCAATTCGCAAGTTTTTCTTTCATAAAACCTGATCTTAACCATTCATCTTTGAAATAGATCATTTTAGTTACCTATTACGGAAAAGCGCGAATCTTATTTGAGGGAAACACAAAGACAGGACCTGTCATGGACAAACTGTTCCGTTTTTCCTTTAGTGTGCGGTACACTAAAAAGGTTATCATGAAAAGATTGCTTAACTTTGTACTCATTCCCGCTTCATCCCTCACTTTGAGCTGTTCCAATCCTCCCCCAGTGTTCATTATTGAAAGGTCGCAATATAGCCTGCGCCCGCCCATGCCGCGTCCCTTAATTAGGACATCTTCGATATTACGCCCGAAAGGTGTGCGACCAACGACTCGCCGAGATGTGTGACCCGATACTGTGTGGACCATTCTTCATTCTAATATTGGTCTTTTAATCCATTTTCTTTTCCTGTAAATGTCCTAATTTCACCATCATCTGCTTTGCTTTTACCATCTATGTTGGGGTCTGTGGTCTGAATTCACTGGTATTCAGCTGCATCCGGTTAGACTGTAAGCACTGTACTTTACATGGAGCGACTGCCTATCTGACCTCCAGAACCCAATTAGTAATGGGTAATACTATGCACTTGGTAAGACTGGTTGTCAGACTGTCAGGCAACTGACTCCTATAACGACTGTCAAAGATCTACAAATATGCTGTCATTTGCTGGGACCAACGGCTTCTCGTGGTTTCCGAGACACGGAGGAATATAGGTAGATAATAGATGGTCATCCACGGATGGATCTTAGCAAGCGTGCTTGACATTGAAACGGAAATTTATGGGGTCTATTTGGTTGTAATAGCACTAATACTTGAATGTATTAACACCCGACGGACCTTGCGGGGTCATGGCATACCATACTTATAATCGCCTCGCTTTTTTATTTTGCCAAACAGCAGACAAATTTTTGAAATAATTTGTTGTGGAATCCCTCATTTTTTTATTTATTGTGCGTGGTTAGGTAGCTAAGTAAGATAAATAAGAAGTTAACATAAAGTAAAACTATATAGGTATTAAACTTTGATCAGTATAAATTTATAGTTATTAGGTATGTCTGATTCGAAAAACAAAGTTTCATTGCGGTTCGACGTACCTAAAACCACCTAAGCTGGATGCTAAGTTTTGTGATTTGTAGGTTCTTTAATGCAGGATTTACCCGTAAACTAATCGATCGGTCAATTCATTACTTTGCGGGAAATACCTGCACAATTAATTGTGCAGGTATGGGCAGGTAGGTAGATAGTTTAGTAGGTACCTATCATAAATACTAGCTAATGTCCGCGGCTATGCTGCGTAATGTTCGGTAATAATTAGTTTCACTCGCGATTAAGCCAGGTTATAAACTATATGTGTGCAAAAGTTCACCCAAATCTGTTTAGTTGTTTTTGCGTGAAAGAGGAATAAACATCCATTCATACATCCGTCCTTACAAAATTTTGCATTTATAATATAGAAGTAAGATGATCTCACCGTTATAATATTGTATGTAATAGCTTAAGTTTACGACTTTCCTTGTGTGGACGTCGGATTTTTTTTCACGGGAACGTATCGAGATAAAACGGTTCTCTATTTAACCCAGGTCATGGCCTATCCGTAGGTCTAACCAGTGGGAACGAAGCTGCGTAGTTATATCGACATTGAACGGATTTTGTTGAATTCAGTTAAATGTAAGCGTGTCAAACAAACAAACTCGTGATAATGTTAGTAAGGATATAAATTATAACATTTTAACCAAGTCTGACCTTAAAACTATTTTGCTAAACCACAATAGTTTGTTATCCTGTTTGTTAGTTATATTGTGAGTCCTGGTGTAGTTTTCCGTTTCATTATCGGTTTTCATACTGACCGATAATAATGGTACGGAAAACTACAGCTGGATTTTCTTGACGCATCACCTTCCTACAATTTTTTTCCTACTCAATTCCTGAAAAGGCTACTCCTAAAGTCGTTAGTATTCGTAACTCGATGGAGTAGATAAATTATATTTAATCCAGATTAAATTCTTAATCTCAAATCAGCATCATTCGCCTAGACTTTTCGATATTATGGGTTTCCAGTCTAAGGGTGCAGTTTATATTTAATATGGAGTAATGGATTATCCACCACAGCAGAGTTATTGGTTCTTTTCGTTGGCGGTTTACTGAATTTTCTTGAAACATTTTTCTTTTTTTTTGACGTGACAACGTCTAATAAATCGATGAACGCTGCATGCACAAAAAAGGAAGGCTCATTGTCCCGTTACGCTCGTTGTCCCGTTACGCTCATTATACGCTTGCGCCGCATTAATGTTTTGTTATGACGTTGTCACGTTAAACTATCGTCCGTAAACCAACTTTACAGACAACCAATGTTTTTTTTACAACTGTACCTTTCATGACATTCTTCTTCCACACAGCATGATTGTTTTTTCCTTTTTTTTTTATTGTTCTCATGTAGCAAAGTGATCCTTTTCCTCAGTCACAGTGGTCGCCTTCTTCCCAATATTGTATCCTGCTAAGCTCCCTAATGAAACACCCGCCCATTTCGTCACAGATTTCCTTATAATTGGGACAATGTCACGATTTTTATTCTCTCTCGGAAGCGTGTGAAAATAGCGTTACCGATCATTATTATTTATGAGGTTTATACTGAACTAGTTCATTATTAAAATAAACTAGTGAAATGTAACGCTCTTTTAATTACTTAATATTTGGAAAACTGTGTCTATATATCAATATTCAAAGGACAAGGCAAAGATGTGCCTAGTAAATCTGTGTAATAAGGGGTGAGCCTATTGCCAACAACCGCGCACAATTCCAAACTCCGTGGCTGTTACTAAGAAATACTTATTGGAAAAACTCATAAACACTTCTTAAATTATCAGAAATCATACCAATAATTTTTCACATTTCAGATCAATCGGGAGTTTGTCCAAGATCTTTAAGATTCATCTTCTTACACGTGACCAAAAATATAATCCTTCTTTACTATTTTAATCGTTAAACAGCTCAATTATTTGAGCATTACCCGACTTTGTTTATACCCTCATCATTCAGGGAGGCTCATTTATCTGAAGAGAAAAAAACTTTGAATAAACAGAATCCGAGCAATCCTGTAAGGGTTGGCGTACATTGAAGACGCGGGTAGACTCGACAATACGCTGGTCTAAGTCTATCTATGTACCTAGTCTTATTCTTAATTAGCTTCTGCACGCGGCTTCGCCCACGTGGAGTTCAGGAATTGCCTACGGGGTCTTTCTTCCGGGATAAAAACCCTATGTAATTTCCACACTATAATCTATTTCTCTGTCAAATTTCATCCAAATCTGTTCAGCCGTTCTGGTGTGTTTGAGTAACAAACATTCATCCATCTAAACTTTCGCACTTATAATAATAATTGCATTGGTATGCAATTAATACGTTATAGAGTACAAAAGCAAGCTTAACCCAGAATGGGGTCTTTCACACCAAACCTAATTCAATTAGTTCAATAAACAGCCGCACTTTCCAACGATAATAAAACCAAGCAAACTAATTTTTGATTCAGGAAATCAATTTGATTAAAGTTGGCCCTGTTCGCGAGGGTAGTTTCGTATGTCTTCGTTAAAGATTGTAATATTGTCAGCTTGAAGTTCTGTGCTACTTTATAAACCAACCAGCCTTTGACCACGGCTTCGTTCGCCTTAAAAATAAATTAACCCAAAGAAACCTGTTAAATACAGCCAATAACATTCGGGAATAATTTAGCTTACCACAATTGAAATCATTTTCGGAATCGGATCAGTATTTCCGAAGATTAACCCCAACATACAAACATACAAACTTGCAATAGACTGTGATCCTTATAAAATGATTATAATCCCCATGCTTGCCATAACGACACACGTAGATACACGTGTTGTAATAAACATATTAAACGGGAAATTAAATAAACCACTCTTCTCCTTTCACGCAAAATCCCTTTGATAAGGTCAAGAAAGATAGAACAGGACTTTCCTATTTTCCAAGAAGCCATATTAACACGTGATATATCAACTACATTATTACCGACACTCTGAAATAATTTCCTCACATCCTGTTACTTGAATCAAGAAGTGTTAGTAATAAGTATTATTACAATGGCTTGATTTGGCACTTCCAAAGAAATCAATGCCGCCTTTTTGGTGCCTTGTTGGTCAGCTTGTCGCAAGCACTTATGCTGATCCGGGGTAGATTTTCGGTAAAGAGTTATTGGGTTTTTGCATCAGGAATTACCGCGTCCAGTATAATAACGTATACAGGGCGTTGTTGGGGGTGCCACGACACTGTAGCGCATCAGGGATGTTCGCAGAGGCACGTATAGACGATTTTTTCGCAATCATGCGAAAGCGTGTCGCCCACTTGATGCGGGGGGTGCGGGGCAGCGCCAACAGCCTCTTGGTCACTGTGGCTGATAGGGCGGAAGGTCTAATACTCAGGCACTGGACCACAACACAAGTATTACCATCAACCCGTGCCTTGAAATAATGTTTATTTTAATTCGAGCTTATTTTATTATTAATGATGTTGACAGGATTGATGGTGATTTTGACATTATTGTTTTTATGATTTTGACATTTTTACTTTTAATTATTCTGACATTGTTAATAAGTATTAACTCTAGTGCTTAAGTGTGTATGTATTACTAACAAATTGGATTGTATGATCTGTTAATAAATGATTATTATTATTATTACTCAGTAATCTGGAA
This sequence comes from Cerastis leucographa, assembly GCA_963082945.1. Taxonomy (NCBI): domain Eukaryota; kingdom Metazoa; phylum Arthropoda; class Insecta; order Lepidoptera; family Noctuidae; genus Cerastis; species Cerastis leucographa. The sequence goes on along the minus strand of OY720362.1, from coordinate 19,279,297 downwards.
TGACTCGGAGTCTAGATAGGTGCCCGGTTTATACCCATAGGTACGACTCTTATGACATAGGATATAAACTTAACTGGCAACATTTGGGTGTACTATAAGGTACTACACCTTTGACTTACGGAAAGTCGGAATTTAAAGATGTGATCTAATACATTAATCACTATTTTTCCTTCACTGAGGTCTTGTAAATAAATCGTGTATCTATAGTATTCCCCAGTACCCAGTGCACGACGTCCTTAATTCTACAAATATACAGCTATATTCACGATCCGACATAACAATTGTTTTATACAGGAATCGTGTCGCCCTAAAACGAAACTTTGCACGTAAATAACTTTGAGGAAGCCCTGGGGTCCCGGCTGTGCTGTTTATGATGATAATTTTACTTTTTGTAAACATTAATGAATGAAAATAAGGTTGGATGGGAAAGTGAAAAGTTAGAAGTGTTTAACCAGATTTTTTATTAAAATGCATAAGTAAGTTATAAATACATTAAAAAGCTACGATAATTTTGTCGATGACGTACTTGTGAAACCTCTTAAATTGTTTTAGAAAATCAATTTGGACCCTAGTAACACTACCCGGCCAAGAAACGTGAGTTAGCATAACATTTTTATTTATATTCAGATTATTTTTTTGCATTACTAAACATGTCTACCGTAAAAACGCTACATGAAAAATGAACAGTAGTTTTTGCTTACAACCTTTTTTGTGATGTTCACCAACTATTGAAAGAACTCTAAGTTTAAAGCCGTAGGGACGACATTACAAGAGTTGTTTGTGTTTGAATTGTAAAAGTAATGTGGTTTTTACGCACACGCAAAGCAAAAACTTGAACACCCCTTAGGATTTTTGGCGGGAGATCTAATTTCTCGGAAAATGTGCCCCGTGATGTAAGTCGGCAGAATCATAATTTGAATCATTGGGACGTAACGCGGTGCTAAGGTCGGCTGGAGACGGCCGACTTGTCGGTGCGACTAAACGCAGATGCGATTTGTCGTGGCATTTTTTAAGCTTTTTCTTTCTTTATCGTGTGGTAACCTGCCCAAACTGGTGTCAGAGTTTTTATGCCGCTCATGGGCTTCTGACATAGCTTTATATGACGTCGAGAAATAACTCTCAGGCATGCTGGTTTTCTCATAATGTTTTCTTCACCGAAGCAAGTGATAATTATGCAATACGCACATGAAACCGAAAAATCAGGGGGGCGTTTGTTGGATTCGAACTCGCGACTTATGATTTGGCAGTCCGACGGTCACACCACTAGGCTATCACAGCTTTTAAGCTTAACTACGTGCAATGGATTTAATAGTAGTATGTAAAAGCTTTTGGTGAAATTCAAAATCTCCCATATCTTTGACGATTATCAGTTAATCGCTTGACTGTTGCATAGGTTTATCTGACACTCCTTCTAAAAATATAATTATTTAATCATTTATCTATTTCCAGGAAGAAACGTGTATAATAATATGGTATCAGTTTGCTTTAGTAAGCAGTTCGAGTCATCTGAAAGTAATGTACTACACAATGTACAAAATTCTTATGAACGATGACTTGGCAATCTGGTTACTATTCTAGTACGTTACAGTAACCGTAATGATATGTATTTTTGTACTAATGTTATAAATGCGAAAATAACTCTGTCTGTAAACTCAAAACATTTATTTCAATTAGACACTTTTGAAAATCAAAAAACAAAAATAACGCGAAGTTACAGTCCCAGTCACAAAGCATAATAACTTATGAAAGTACTGTAGTTGCCCATTCCGTAGCGTAGATCTCTATGGAGAAGAATGTGCAAGAAACTCCATGGACACTCTTTTAAATCAAAATATGTACCTACTCTTCGTATTTCGATGTTTGGCATATTATAGTGGTACGAATATGCACTAGAAACGTAAGCAGATTTTTCCTAACCTTGATTATTGATTCTCGTAAGCACGGCGAAAAATCAAGCTGTAAAATACCAGTTTATGCCGATCTCTCATTATATTTTTATTAATATTACATATGTACATTATTTACAGACTACAAATAAATATAAAATAAAAATAAAATATGTACAAGTATCAAAATTACAGGGCGTCAAAAAATTCGTCGACATCGCTGTCGACAGGAAAAGTGCCCAGAAGGCTGGCCGCATTGCCACGTTGGATGGCAATGCCGATTCTTTGACCAAAAAAGAGGCCAGCCCTCTGGTCCCGTGAAGCATCGACCAACCGCTTGGCGATATCCCGAAAAATATTATTATATTGCACATCTCCAAGGTGTTGTTTTGCATTCTCGTCAAAATTCAGGAGGTTGTCACAAAAGACATAAATAGTCAATTAAAATTACGGTACCTAGTTTATTATTAATGAACGCTGATTTTTTTGGTTGTTTAAGTTTGTCAGTATTTCAGAATAATCCCCATAACGTGGTTTAGGGAATAAGAAATGATCGAATAAACGTTTAAGATTTTTTTTGTATGTGTGTAAGCGAGGTTATAAGGCGAGGATCAGACAGGCTATGTTTAAAACACGGGTGGTTCACTATTACCGATTTACCGAAAAAAATTACCTACTAATTTTATTATGGATTCGGGACGAGAATCATTAGCTTAGTTACCTCCTTGAATTTGAAGAGGATGCATAACAACACCTTGTATACAAAGCGAAGCCAAGTTACTCTGGAAATCTATAGTTTGATGTATCGCCTTGTGTACCTTCTTCAATTTCAACTCCAGACTCTTACTAAGAATACCATCATCATCTGCATACCTTTTCGTAACTATGTTAGGACCGGCTCCAGTCTAACTAGCTGAATATCTGTATCTTACGTGGAGCAACTGCCTATCTGACCTCCACAATTTAGTAACAAAGTAATACGATACCCTTTCAAGATTGAAGATTCTTTATTTCCATGAAATATGGTCTTATAAATACAAAAGGTTTCACATAAATATCGCCGACTTATTTCAGCATGCAAACTTAAAATTAAATTAAAATACCTAACAAAATGTAGTCGTCATTAGGTATCAAACTTCTAGACGTAGTTACAAGTTTTACAAAACACTAAATTTTATCTTTGGTGATAATATTCTTTTAGAATTTAATATACTTGTGTGTAGGATACACTTATACTTTACTAAGAATATTGAGAAAAAAATCCACGACTGAAACCAAACCCACAACATAGCCTTCAGTACCCAAAATTGCTACAGCTAAATCAACACAGAGTTCTCAGAAAACATCACACCACATGACAATCATCATCATCACCTCCCTATCAAAATGACATAACCAATATTTACGGATCGCACATTCGCAAGATTCCTAAGATAAAAATTGAGATAATAATATAATGTGATCAAGAGTCGAATGATTCTCGCCGATGGCATTCCGCGTATGTTTAAAAGATAACATTTACTGGTAAATCGTATCAAAATTATTTGTTACACAAATAATAACGCATGCTGGAGATATGTTTTTTTTAAGTCGCGGTGAGATGGAAAATTTAAGTAATTTTAATAAGTTACTGGAAAAAAGATGGAGTTTATATTCTAGTCTTATAATAATCTGTGTGTATATAGTATTACCCAGTTGCTAGGCTGTGGAGGTCAAATAGACAGTCGCTTCATGTAAAATATTAGTTTAGCCGAACCCAACATAGTTTGGGAAAAGGCTAGGCAGATCGTGATGATTCTGTTTCAGTATTGATTTTCAGGCATAATTAGGTTCTATAGCCATCGAATGATAACGTGAGATCTAGTGCATTATTTATATTATACCTACTAAAAATTTAAATGTTAAATGTAAATAACGCATTTTTCCATTGACACCAATCTACATTCAGCAACAGACTCAATACCTAATTTCTAATCACCTTTTAAAATCTGTTCCAATATTATTTCAAGGACAAACTCCTATCAAATTTTCCCGAAGGTCAGACTCGCCCAAATCCTAAAGTCTTAATTAAAATTCTAGGTTTTATGTTAATTTGAGACAATTTAGATCGAGAGCGCTCCAGAATTTTAGGCTTTGCAAAAATTTTGCATAACTTTTTGTTTAATTGAGTTTTTAGCGATAAAACTATGGTTAGAATTATATAAGAGTAATTTTTATTTACCTTCACTCTGTCTAAAAAAAGGGGGTGAGTAGAACTTTTAGAAGCATTAACAATATTATTGCCTATATAATGGTAATAGATCCAGAGAGCAGCAAAAGTGCTAAGAGTACTCTCCCAGCATTATCTAGAGAAATGAGTACCTTTTCTAACTAAGCTGGAGGTCGGTCTAGGCAGATGCAGTAAAAGACCAGTATTTTACCCAGAGCTATGCCTATCTGCCCTCCAAAACAGAGTAGCTGGTTCCCTATTACTAGTCAGTGCGATTATATCTCGGATTATATATTTAAACCTCCTCCATCGTCCTTACTTGTTTCCAATATCCTTAGTTTTTTGAAGTGAAAACTTCTTTAGCGGCGTTGTGCACTTTGCTGATTGGTAAAAAATGTTCTCCTAAGAGGTAAAATTCGTAAGACGGATTGTAATAGTTCTGAAGTGTAATTTTTTTTTACAACAAGCAACAACATCTCGTAATAACACATTTAGGTAAACCTGCTTCTTGGTTACGTGATTTTAGTTTAACTGAAGAATAAATGACTACTACTTAAATAAAATAAATTATTAAAACATGAGATCTAATAACTTTGAATCCATTTAAATCTTTTAATGTCCACGCAGGGATCGTATTATAATCTAATTGGATCATAACTTTATATTAAATCTCTCGACTATCAATAAGTAATTAAGCCTATAAATAAAATCATTTAGATTAAAAATGAGCTTAGTTTGATTATAAATGTTCTCACTTGATATAAAGTTGTAGTAAGCTAAATTTTATTATGAGAAACTGTTTTGAAAGTGTTCGGTGTAAATATTCTGCATTTAAACATTCGGTACGTATTGTATACGCATTAGAGATATTTAATAATTGTTTTTTTTGTTTAATAAGTACGCAACAATTAGTGCTCAAATTCTTATTTCTTTACCTTTCTAGATCAGTGGGTATTGCTATTGTTTATTTTTTTTAATAATAGACTGTTTTTTGAAAACACCTGTAGTTATAAATCATAGTACTTACGTAGATTTACTGATGCTATCCGGAGCTCGTGTTTCTAATCTCAACATAATTATCATGATTAGGTCATATTACAAAGCCTACAATTTTCCAAAGTGCATGCAACATGATAATAATGACATCACCCTGTATAGCTCCATGACCATACCATACAATGAATTCATTTGTTTGATCAGATGTGCAAGTAATCAGTAATACAATGTTTATTCGACTATTGTTTCATTTCCATGAAAACGCATAGTAATGGGGGATTTTTAAGTGTTATATTTATTTTGTTTGTAATTGTTTAATGTAATTTTTAATGGTGGATTTCCATTCTAATTATGCCTACAAGTTAAGTTCATAATACTGATGTGTTGCGACTTTTTTGGACTTGTAACGACTAGTTCGAAAATAGACGTTACTAATTTGGTGCTACTCGGAAACCTGCCGCAAGAGAAGTAATTGAAATATTAAAACACAAAAATTCGATCTAGAGAAGAGTTTCAAATTGTCAAGTACGTAGAATCTAGTGCTAGATATGACAGCCAGCGTCATAATAAAGACTCCACAAAACCAAGTAATATTGTGAGTGTATTTGGTACCGTGACTGCATCGAGTTCCATTAGTGCGCGTAGCAAAAGACTAAGAAAGAGAGTAGACAGATTTGTCTGTTCGTAATTGTTTATTTACCATCTACCTGCATTCTCCAGTCATCCAGCGATATGGCACTTGCAACAGCGTCGAAATATCGGGAGCTCTCAAAAATTGATAATCACGGAAGAACAAAGGTTTTGTAACAAGATTCTGATTTAAAAGAGTGTCCCATGGAGTTTCTTGCCCATTCTTGAGATCTACGCTTTGAAATGGGCAACTACTTGGACTGTAGCTTCATTTTTATTGTTTTTCGACTATTCAAAAGTGCCTGTAACTGGCCTACTTGAAATAAATGATTTTGATTTGATCTGTTAGTCTCACATTAGTCTTGACTTGTAAAGTCTTGACTAGTCCGTCGTTATTCATGACTAGTCCCAAACTAGCCACGATTAGTTCGAAACTAGTCCGATGCTAGTACACACCTTCCGACTGGTTTCGGGCTACTGGCCCTATTTTGACTATTTCTTTTTATCCCAATTCGAAACTTAAAAGTAAATTACAAAATAAACCATTTACACTAAGTACGTCAGTCTTGTGCTACTGACCTAATGACACAGATCATCGTTGACTTGCCACCGATCATCAATGATGACTAATTCCTGTCCTGCTGACTCGCACACGCTCCTATTACACAAAGGATCAGTTGTAGTGAGTTGTAACAAACATAATGGACTCTAACGCGACCTCAAATCGCTTGCATCGGGTTACTGTAATGTGAAACTTCAAATTAGTACTTGTAAACAAATGGTCATGATGTTTCGTGTTCATGATTGTTTATGTTAAGTAGGACTGCCTCGTTGGTTTAGTGGTCACAAGTGTGACTGCTGAGCATGCGGTGCTGAGTTCGTTCCCAGGTCGGACAAAGTGTTATTAGGATTTTCGATTAGGAATATGATTGAAAAGTATTGGACACGTATTTTTTCTTTTTTCACGTGGTCATAAAATTACGGAGATATATTGAGTTGAAATGGGGCATGACGTCACATGTAGGTAATTTTTATACCTACTTGTGACGTAGTGAGCCTCCAGTCTCCAACTTTAATGAGTTTTAACTAAGTAATTTTTTGATATTTTGATAAAACAAAAAACACATGTCTAATATTTTTGTATTACCTATCTGACGGACAAAATAGAATGTCGTTTTCTTTACCCAGTCTTCACCCCTATTTCATAACAGCAGCCGCGGAATCTCTATTTATGAAACCAGTTTCAGGCACTAGTTGCTTGGCATTTCTAACTGGGCCTATTTGGCGTAGCCGTGAGGCACACAGTGTTATTTTTTTTGGTAAGATTTAAGTTTTTTTTTCAATCTTATGTATTTGTTTTATATTTTGTGCAATTGTGGCATATCTATACAATCTACACAAATATATAAAATTGAAGTGTCTGTTTGTAATATTAAAATAACCACTTTTTACTACACGCATATGAATGTATATACGGTACATATACTAAAATAACATTTTTTACAATTATTGTCTGTCTTTCTATCTGTTTGTTCCGGCTAATCTCTAGAACGGCTGAACCGATTTTGACGGGACTTTCACTGGCAGATAGCTGATGTAATAAGAAGTAACTTAGGCTACTTCTATTTTAGAAAAATTCTAATTCCACGTGGACGAAGTCACGGGCTAGTGCCAAATAAGTTTCTTCTTTCTGAAACGTTAGAAGGTGCGTTTTAAGGTAAAGCTAGATAAAATTACAAATGTTTTATAACTTAGCATGAAGGACTACTAGTCTATATAGGTATAAGTAAAGTGCATCCCATATTGATAGTAATATTTAAAATTAATACACAAACGAGTATTTAATTGTTCTAAACTACATCCAAACTTAGAATCCATGGTTTACCAATTACTAGACCGATATTAACTAGACTTTAACTGACAAATCAAACAGTTAACTTCACACGCGTATTAATCCATTTCCAATAAAAAGCAGTTTCTAAAAATAAACCTTGGTTTGTGAGCAGTAGAGTTTTATTTAGATTGGAAGCTAAATGGTTAAAGTCTAGTTTTGAAGTAACAATTATTATTGTTATCACTTCAGTAAGTAAGTCAGTTGCGTGAATTGATGATAATGTAACGTACACTGACCGGTGACGTGTGGGCTTGTATAGAAGGACTTCTATGGCGTTCATAGTAAACAGGCTTTTTAAAGCTTGGCTTCACTTTTAACCCGTTGCGGACACCGGACCGTCGGACACTGCCACCAGTGTCCGACTGTCCAGTGTCCACAACGGGTTACTACTACTGAACTGTCCGAGTATTTGTCTGTGTCTGTGAGTATTTGTCTTGTCACGTGCCTCGTCTGTAATTTCGTACTGGTTCGATCAAACCATAAGTTGATCTTAAAGAAATAATATTAAAAAAATATACTTACCCACACACTAACTCCTGCATCAATATTCAAGTTAAAATAATTACATGAGTTTAAGAAATTCCATATGCAAACATATTATTGCATGGGCAAGAATTTAAACCAAGTGAGAACCGTCTAAAAAAGCAAAGCTTAGAATTCTAACTTTTAAACTTTAGCTAGCTTCAAGCAATTACTAAATAAATTACAGGATAAAAATCGTATGATAAATAAATAATTTTACCCACGTAATCACTTTGACTTTCTTACCAAGGGGTATCGTATTACCTGGTTACTGGGTTGTGGAGGTCAGATAGGCAGTCGCTTCATGTAAAATACTGGTACTCTGCTGCATCCGGTTAGACTGGAAGCCGACCTCAAGATAGTTTGAGAAAAGGCTAGGCAGATGATGAATCACTTTGACTTGTTTTTTTTATTCTTGCTCGTTCATTGATACGGGTATTAGATTTAATTGTTGTAGGTACATATAAATTATACACGCCCACCGATGCTCGTATAGCACATTATAAAATAGTTATCTTTTCGATATCAAGCCAATTCCTACAAAATTTCATTTTATCCGTTCGACTTAATAAAATAGCAATTCTCCAATGTAGCTGTCATTAAAGTTTATAATAAAAAAGAGAAAATCTCTTTCCTCACAACGTTAATTAAAATAACACTAAACTTAATTTAATATCCATAGAAACTTAATTACCCATTAATCGTTACCAATACCAAATCAGGGAGTGATCCGAGGACCATGGCTAACTCAATAGTGTCAGAGGTCAGAGGTCAGAGGTCAGCAATCAGTCATTCAGAAGCTCAGAGATATACTACTTATTTAACATCGTGATCTGTTGACCTTACCACGGGATATCAATTGGCTTTTACTCTTGGTCGGAGACTGGGCTAAAAAGTGGGTTTTAATATTGTAATCTGATCATGCGATAGCGTAGCGTATAGTGTATTTTATGTAAGCTCAGTGTATAAATACCACGATACGCTCCAAAACAGGAATGGCCGATGGTGTTAATAACTCTACTCTGCAGAATACGCCAGGACTAGGGAGCTTAGAAAACGCTGTCGTGATTTCCATGCACAAGGAGAAGTGTAAAGCTATGGTGAACATTCCTCACCTCTGCCCAGCTGTGGGACACAGGAACAGGTTAATAAAAAATATAAAAAAAATTAAGGAAATTGCATTAGGGATTGTAAAACGAAACTCTCTCTGATTGACTGTGTATTATACTGCTGCGCGTGGAGTCCCAGATTCGTTCCGAGGTCAAGCTAAATGTTATACAGTTTTTGATCAGAAGCTCAGCAGCAGTTTTGAAGTAGGAGCCCCTGGACACTTGTCGGTACGCGCCTGACCTATCTCCATGTTCTAAATCGAGAGTGCCCCATTGATTGCACACACACTTGTGCACATCATATTACTGCCTCTCCGCTGAGAATAGCAATAATTGAAATGATTGCTCGATAACATGATATCGGATTGCAAATAGATTTAATTCTATTTCGGTATTTGTCGTTGGTCAATTATAAGAATTATTTTGACTACTAAGGGTAGACAACTGTCAGGAGGGTTATAACAGAGAAAGCTTTAACGGTCTGTACTACATACCATAACATCACGTCTGTAATCCGCGAAGGGTAAGGCAGCAGAGGTGTACCTACTAGAACACCCACATTTCGCTAGTTATGTATAAAGTCCCATGTAATAGCGACGAGCCTATTGCCATCAACTGGGCTGGACCGCCGGACTCCGTGGCTGCTGCTGAGAAATGCCTGATGAGAAAACCAAATAACAATTTGCGCAACCCGGAAATGGAACCCAGGACCTTACGCTTAGCAGTCGCGATTGCGACCACTAGACCAAAGAGACAGTATGGGCCTGACCTGTACTATATTCTTAAATATTAGGTACCACATTCTTGCAATACAGCCAGGAGTTAATTATTCTCCACCATCAACAGCCAATTTTGTCCACGTTCCCACATGGTACTAATATCAATTATATGTATTTGCCCACGATAAGGAACGGGCACAACTAATATGTGACTTAGATTGCGCTCGCGGCTGATAACTTCACAAAAATAGGACACCTAATTAGAATAACGGCTTTATTTGACTTTGGCAATCAATCTAATAAACTAAATTGATTATTAAATAAGTAGGTAAGAAGGTTTTTTTCTGACGCTTTGGAGACTAGTCTTATTTTGACACCTTACAAAATTAATTGGGTCAATTAGATAATTTCAATAGTTGTCAATAATCGAAGGACTGTGAAGCAGATGATTTTTTGAGTGAAAACCTGTGAAAGATTGAAACAAATGATGCGGAAAGGGTCCGGAAAAGTTGTTGAAACTTAAAATTTAAACATTATTCCAACCAAATCAAATGTAAGCACTTTTAAATTGTCATGAAGTATCTGTATTCTTTAATTTTGTACAAGCTATGTAACTTGTCCAAAATTAAATAATAATTCTATTGTATTAGCTGCCTGTAAACTATATAAAAAAAAAAGAAAAAAATATATATGACGGCGCCTCTACTAGGAGGCTTCATATGATTCACGTTGCAAACAAAACTGGGACCACAGACGAGAGAGAAGCGGTCTACAATTCTCTCTGGCGGAACGTCAAGTCGTTGCGGGCAGCCATATTGACTTGTGTGGTTGTCAAGGAAGGTGCCGCGTAACAAGGCATTGACGGATTGCCGACGTCTGTTTTCTTAATCTAATTAAATCTGGTGCCACATATCATATGTGATTTCGATAGGGCAGGTACGAGCCTTTATCTATATATCCTTATCGAGCATGTGCATGTGAGTCCATCAATTTTTTTAAACAAATCTGTTTAAAAAAATTGATGGACTCACGTAGATATAAGTAGTTTAAGTAATCTTTAAGATTATAAATTATGTGTCCAATGCTGGAACACTATTAGAATAAGTAAATTAACATAAATAGCAAACAAATAAACAATTTCAAACCCGTGGACCACCATGTCTGCGGTAGTAAATACTCGTATAAAAAAACCTCAAATATCTAAATCGAGATTACGTCACGTATCCAAATCAGTATTCATGTCACCGTAACTTTGAATGTCCTAAATTCTAGCCTTAAATACACAGGATGTTACATATAACTAGATATTTACGAGTTGTCTAGAGGTCGCTAAGGTTCTAGGCAAATAGGTATGTATTAGTATTGCTTCAAGAGCATTTACAAGTTGTACTAATTATTTGATGATAATTAGGTGTATGTGCAGTGGTACGTTACCAGTGCGCCAGGATTAAGATAAGACATGAATAAAATACTAATCATTTACTTCGTCATTTACCTAAGTGTGTCATTTGTCTTTTATACTGCGCACAGCAAAGAAGCGGAACCCTCTGCCTGCGTCTGTATTTCCGAACGCTTACAACCCTAATCTCTTTAAAGTTACTGTGAACAGTCTTCTTCTGGGAAAGCTCGTACCATCGTCAACTTTGTCTTTGTCATCTCTGACCTAGATAAGAGTCAAGGGCAAACCCATAGCAAATAATAAAAAATAACTTTCTCTAAATTACGTTGGGTTCTAACAGACTGGTTTTAGTTCAGAGCGACTGTTAATCCGGCCTCCATAACCCAGTCTCTGGGTGATACAATACCTTTTTAAGACTGTAAAAAAACAGCCTGGTCAAACAACCTCGTTATAATTAGCAGTCATAATTATCTATATTTTTTTAACGATAAACTGACCGTAGGTACATCTGGTTTTCCCGATTTCCCTTTGGTTGACGATGTTAACTTTTCCAAAGATTAATTAAACTATTTTTGGATGTTATAGGAATACCAAAGAAGCGATAGATGGACTGTGTGAACGATGATATGGCTAAAGGATGTGACTGCTGAGATGATGAGTAATAGAGAAATATGGAAGGAGAAGACATGCTGCGCCGACCCCAAATAAAAGAGGTAAGTGAATGATGAGAATGGTAATGTCAATGACACATCACAGCCTTAGGAGCAGAACAAATAATAAAAGCGCATTAAAAAAAGTAAAAAGTAATAAAACAGTAAATAGCCATTAACACAAGCAACATCATCTACGATCTTCAAGCCACTTACACAACCGTAATACTTAAACCTCCCAGACCAATAATATTTATATACGAGGCCTACACCAATACAGCAATAAACCCACTAATTGGGGCATTAAACCATAGGCCAACATTAGAACAGTTATTCGGAATGACGGAGATAATAGGAAAACAAATAAGCCATGGTTTTATGGGCGTATCTTGCAGGCCAAGGTTGGACTTCGGCGTGGCGTGGGTTGCTAGTACAGAGGACAGGCGAACGTAGCCATCTTGGATACTAGAAGTTATGCTTCAAGGTGCTATTGTTGTGTAATTAGAACTATTAGCATAGCCGCAAGATGGGGTAAACAGAGATCTGGTGTGTACTGAGATTGATTTTGCTCTGTAATATTTTGCGTTTACTGGATCCGTTTATCATCTGTCGTCTACACCGTCGGTCGCAAGCTTCAATGCTGAGCATGAAGTCCTCGGTTCAATACCCAGGTGACGACGGTGTTATTGGGTTTTTCAATCAGGAGCTGTTCAATAGCAGCTACGGAGTCTGGATTAGTGCCCAGTTGATGGCAATAGGCTCGCCTTTTAATATATAGGGCTTAATCATAACCGGTGAAATGTGGTACTACTAGGTTAGGTGCAGCTCTGCCTAAGCCTTCGAGGATTTCTCACGTGGTGTTATCGATTTTTTTGAAATATTATCATCATCAGAATCAGAATCAGAATGCTTTTTTTGTAAACATAGGTCAAATTACAAGTGTGCGAGATGTTACAGATAGGTAGATCCTCTATGTTTTGCCCCGAGGCGTACAAATGTATTTAATCAACATTGTCGAGCTTTCCTAAGTTATAACAAACATTCAATTTTTAATATAATTAAGTGATTCAATTATGTAAACTTTCACATTAGTATTAAGTTTAATATTAATAGGTACATGCATATTAATACAAAGAAAAAGGAAAAACAAAATACAATCAATAGCAATAAATGTCAAATAGATTAAGATATGTCGGGTCGTTTAGTTCCCTTCAAAATGGTTGAGTTGAATGATGGCTGATACATGCGTCATGTTCGTGAACGGGCGCTGTCAGTTGTGACTGGTCATCTCTTAGCTGCACCGGTTTATTTTAATTACGTAATCTGATTGAATCTTTTACTCTGGACGCTCTTAACTTGCCCGTATTTCTACATTGTTCTCACATATTTTTAATTCTTAACATGAATGATGTAATCAAGATTTTGTAACATATTTTGATTTAAAAGAGTGTCCATGGAGTTTCTTGCCCGTTCTTCTCCATAGAGATCTACGCTACGGAATGGGCAACTACAGTACTTTCACAAGTTATTATGCCTTGTGACTGGGACTGTAGCTTCGCGTTTTATTTAGTTTTTTGACTTTCAAAAGTGCCTGTAATGGTCTAATTGAAATAAATGCTTTGACTTTGACTTTTGACTTTGATAATGTCAGGTTAAATATTTTTACGGCCATACAGAAGGTACTTTTATTCATTAGTGCAGTTTTTCATAATCATCACCATCGTCTTTATTTTTGTAATGATCACAAATTCGTTTGCCATAATCATTCGTAGTTCAATGTTCGGTTGTGTTCATTTTGACTTACGATGATCAATTGATCACATACTGATTAAACTTTAACTTAAGCTTTATCATTTATCTAAGGAGCTGTCATGAATATTGTCTCGGTAGGATTGGATAAAGTTTTTTATTCGCTATGTTTAACTGTTACTACAGTTAAAAGTAATCCTTATACTGCTGGTAGCATGTTAGCTTTTACCTTTTAGATTTACATTTTACACAGTAACATTAAAAGTTTTGTTAGAGCTTTAATATTTTTTTTGCGAATTGAACCTTTACAAATACCAAACGAATTTAATCCAACCAAACAATATAATATGAGTTTCTCTTCTATTTGTTTTATCCCATAATTACGTGAAGCCTTGAGATTCGTTAAACATTCATTAAAACTGCGAGTAATCGCAAACATTTTTATTTTCAATATTTACTTCGGCACATACTAAGAAAAAAGTAAATAGCCCGAACGGTTTTCGAAATTGAGCCTTATGAAAATGGGGTAAGAGTTATGAATTCGTGTTGGTTAAATAAAGGTTGAAACGAAAGCTCTTTTCAGGGTTAAAAGTGGATATCTGGTCAAGGATAATATGCCCTATAATAATATGTTTATCCTTCACGGTTTTGTAAATTTTATGGGATAAGTAGAAGTAATTTTAATGATGCCACTCTTTACGATTCCTACTACTTGAGTTAGTTACAAGACGATCATTAAACTTTTTTTATAAAAATAAGGACAAAACCATCAAACAGTTGAACGATAGCAATGTGTACCTAGGTGGTCAATGTTAAAAACGTAGTCCCTTTAGAAAACATTTTTATTAAGCCGAAATGAGTTAACGATAGCAGTGATTTTATTTATCAAGTTGTTTAAAAAAATGGTATTGATCCCGATTTCCAGCTTTATCTGCTCGTCCTGATTCCGTTTCTTCTTCTAGAGTAGCATAATATGTGACTTTTGCTATTGAAAGCCTTGGTTGAAACCTTAATCGATCGACTCAGTATAAACCACTGCTGGATTTAGGCGTCCCCCAATATGAAGATCAACACTGTACCCCCACCTTTGGTATCAAATCTAACACGTCATGGTCCTTTTGACTATATTAGGTGTACCTATCTAGCGAATCCAAATGAATGCAATTAAAAAAAACGTATACAAATTCGTTCGAATCTACTATGTAAGGATGACTATATCTTAAAACAGGTATACCCTTCCTTCTAACCGTAAACCAGCTTCCTGTAGACACATCGTTAGAAACTAACGCTATCTTTGGGAAGAAGGTAACTTATTGTTTACCATAAACATGGATTAGCTATACATGTGTGTTTAATGTGTAAAACTGCTTATAGTTGATGAAGCTCGGTCTAAAGCTGTAGCAGCTACGGTACAACACACTGCTTCGCTTTAGGCGACAACTAAGCAAGGAGGCGAGAATAATGTGGATAACGTAGTTTATTTTAAATTTTTGACTTTAGAAATATGATCATCCCATTTCAAGAGTATCTTAGGATTTGAATTATAAACTAAAGTGGAAATAAAAAAGTTTAGATCTCTTGGCTGGTACAACACTTACCTTAGTTATAATAATTTTAAGACTATATTTAGAGTATTTGTCTTGTGATAATCGGCTTACTCTAATCTACTACATTAATAGAAAGAAAAAGGTAATAATGAACATTTAAGTAATAAATGTACATCCAACGGAGAAACAAAGTGCAAAGATAAATGAAATTGAAATTGAATAGGAAAACAAATTGATGATTCAAAATGGAATTCTAAATGAGGCTTCGGCAACAACTGCAATAATCAAACGAGGGAATAAAAATAGACTAAAATAGAGCACATTCGTGTCCAGTCTCCAACTGTGACTAAATAGGACAGATAAACTACACAGCTCTTATCAACACCATTCTTTCCAACGTACTGCGAACGTGTCCGAACCGGTTAGTTCGTGTCAGAGCGAGATAGACACACTTCAACGAACGAAGGAAAGAGATGCCTAACCGCTGCCCGAGTAAGACCACAACACAAACACGAGAAAGATAAACGAATATAGTATAGCTGGTTGCACGTTGCGTTTTCTGCGGAGGTCAGCGTTAATTTAATTTAGATTCTCCTTATCCCGGATTAAGGTCGGTTTTCGGGTGTGCTAGGGAAATATATGATCCTCAGCTGGATAAAGTCTCGATTTTAAGGCCGTGCCCTCGAAAACAGCGGAGTTAAGTTCCTTGAAGTTGGCAGTTGCTTGATTTTAATTCTGCTTATTTATACAAGTTTTGTGAAGGTTCTGCTTCCTGTTCTTAGTCCTTCTGGACTTGTAACTTTTTATTAAATGAAATATTCACAAAAAGTGTAAGAAAATAAGCTCTTAGCTTACTAAACCAATAAAAAAAAAACAAATTTATGCAGAAACGGAAAGAGATAGGTACACAATACTTTTACGAACTAGTATTTCATACAGCCCCAAGAAATCTAAAGCAGTTTAGAAAATAAAGTTTTTAAAGAACTTTGAGCTTGCTCATTTCTACAGCACCTTTTGAACCGCTATAATATTTTTAGTTAGTTAAATTAACCAAGCCCTATTTCCCTAAACTGGAGGCCAATTAATAAAAGTCTCGCTTTTTTCGAGGCCACGGCTTGCTGACGTGAAGTGCTCGATTCGATTCTATCAGATGTTCGAACAACGTTCGCTTGACTGCGAGTACGCCACTATTTTTTTGTACCCTACGATTTTTTTAGTCTTTCTAACAATGTAAACAAAAAAGGCTTCCTTGTTAATCTGGGGGTAAAAGAGGGTGTTAGACGGTTTAGTGCAAATCAGTTTAGATTACAAGTTGTAGCTGTTCGTTCTTGGGGTTAAGTTGGACTTATGATTGTTAATTTGTATTATAGAAATGTTTTGTCTACTGTTAGGTTAGATAAGTGTTATCATATCATCACCGTTTATGTTCGTAAATTATCTATTAAATTTTCATGGTTATAGTTATAAATAAGCCAAAAGGAACCAATTCTTAATTGAACAAACATTTTTTTAAATTTGCGCCTATGAATATTTAGTGCCAAGTTTTATCGTAAAATCCTAAGTACGTACTTGATAATTTTTGTCGAGTGATGGTTAAAAGCAACTTTAATGCCTTCTGAATAGAGCTTTATTAATCACCATATTACCAAGTAACTTGCCACATTAAGTTTAGATAAAAAACCGAATGCAATAACTTGTGCATCTTCTTAGAAATGGAAAGAAATAGTCTTTACTAAAAGGTACTGACCCTTATCAGTTCAACAAGTTGTGCCCATGACATTAAAGGGATGATCTTAGATGGAACTAATGTGAGGAACTCTTTCGGGGATGCCGCTGAATAGTGTCACGTTTCAATGGCCCATAGAACGTAGGTAGCTTGCCCAACTTTAACTTAAGTTTAACTTTCGAGATTAAGCTAGGTACGTGGCCGTTTTTTTAATGAGTTCGTTGTTGAATCTTGTTTTAGTATGTTGGACTTGTAACATTAGATTTGAGAGAAAATGAAGATTTCCGAAGTTTGTGCTTTACAGATTTTTAGTTGGAGAGCACTGGCCCGGTAGTCCAGTATAGTAACAGTTGGACTTACGAGTTGTTGGTCATGGGTTCGAACTCAAACCGGCGCGGCGTGTCACTTTTAGGGGTTAATTTTTGGTGAAGGAAAACATTGTATTCCTGTTTCTTTATTTTACATGGTATACTGCTCATCAGACGTCTACAACTCAGTTACTGCGTATGGGTAACACTATACACTTCGAAAAGAACAGTTGTCAGAATCAATTACTACATTATTGCTGCATTTGCTGCATAAGCTTGGATATATTATACTTACCTGTTTTCTTAATAAAAACGGTCATCGAATGGATACTTGTGTTCATAAATATTTTGTTTATATACGGGATTATGGCAAGAGAATGATGCTTATACGGGAAACCTTGAAACTAGTGGCGGTACTTTCATTCAAGCTCACAAGCTTGGCTTGCCCTTAATCAACTACTACTCTTTATGATGATGTTAGGGTTTGTGAACAGTCTACTAGCCCTAGTAGGCTGCCTAGGGGCTCGCCAAATTTTTTGCCCCTAGGCACCACTCGAAACCAATTTTTTTTTGTAAACTGAGTACCTAATCAGCTAAATGCTTACAAAGTTGATTGATTTTCGCTTACCACTTCGCTATTCATCATTCGTCATCGTTCATATTCCTGACAAAGTTCAATCAAAGTGCATAGATAAACAAACTGATTCACGTCTGATTTCGCTGACTTAACAACTTGTCATCCAATCACGCTTCGCTGACAATTATTAATGATTTCCGATGGCATGACATCATGTTGTGATAGGTTATTATGCCATATCGTATTATATGTGCCAAGTACTTCATTTCCTTTCAATAATAGATTTTGACTGTCATATTAACTGGGGTCAGTAATGTAATTAAACATGTCAGAAAACAGGTTAAAAGCGCAATCTGCGCCTTGGTTCCTGGATAGGACCGATTTATTGTTATTTAGGAATAGGGATGGTGACTAATTTTTTTTTATTTTTCCATCGGGTAGATTATTAAAAAGTATTTGACACGTATTTTTTCTTTTTTCACGTAATCGTAAAATTTCGGAGATATTTCGTGTTGAAATGGCTCAGTACTCGGCTCAGTACATTTTATACCTAGTTGTGACGTTTTGAGCCCCCACTCTCCAACTTTAATGCGTTTTAACTAAGTATTTTTTTGTTAACTTGATAAAACAAAAAATACGTATCTAATATTTTTGTATTACCTGATTGACGGACAAAATAGAATTTCGTTTTCTTTACCCAGTCATCATCCCTATTCTCCGTAACGGTCCATCATCATCTGCCTAGCCTTTTCTGACTATGTAGGGGTCGGCTTACAGTCTAGCCGTTTGCAGCTGAATATCAGCTGTAACCTGAAACCCTTAAATAAAATTAGGCAACTCAAGGATGCAGCCCTAGGTACAGCTGAAACTACACATTTGCATAGATAACCCTTTTATCTCGAATCTTCTTCGTATTTGTCTTTCCCCTACTTAGTCTTTTCCCAACTTGGTATGTGTGGGTAGTACTTTCATACAAGCCTCAAAGCTTGGCTCGCCCTTATAACCTAGGTACTATTTTTCATGATGTTGGGGCTACTGAACAGTCTGCTTGTCCTAGGGGCTTGCCGTATTGTTGGCTCCTAGTTGATATTGGGGTCAGTTTTCAGTTTGCAGTTTTACACATAGAGCGAACGCTTGTCTGACCTCCAAAACCCAGTTTCTGGATAAAACAATAAAATGGCTACTGACTACCCATAACGATTATCAAAGATATCTAATTGACAGCCACGACCAGCCATAATTTGGACCAACGGCTTAGCAAGCTGTTAGAGACACGGGTCTCAGTATGCAATGCATGGTCACCCATCCACGGATCAACTTCGACATGCATAGCTTAAACTTTGATCGACCCGTACTGCTGTTATTATTTAGTGATTTTTCTTTTATCTATCTAGTTACAGATATATCTAAAAAGCGAATACTTTAAAACCAGCCTACATTTCAAATCTAGCCCCTTCTAAAAAGCCAATCACATTCGAAATGCAAACTCATCAACTTTTAATACTACACACATGAGTCAAGTCCAATCAAATCGTAATATACAAACAAATTGATTCACTATAATCACATTTCGATTACTTAGTGCGCACGCGATGCTTAGCGGACAATGATGGCTTCCGGTGACGTCATTGGCCTTGACATGCTGACTCAGAGGTGCTCAGAGGTTAGGTCATGTCTTGTATGTGGAGTACGTAGAAAGTATGTGAGTACACGTCATTTTAATTGTTTTATTAGAAAGGTGATGTAAATATGGTAACGTTTGACGGTAGATGTGGTCATTGACGCAATAGCTGTCGTATTTTTGTAGGCTATAACATTTAAAAGCATAAGCAAAGCTTTATCAGCCTATAATCTTCCCGCTGCTGGGACACAAGCCTCCTTTCTATTAGACGGAAAAGTCAGTAATCTACCACGCAGGCCCAGTGCGGGCTGTCATGTCTTCGAATTTTTTGGTTACAAGACATTTTCACTCATCGTAAGAGTTTCTTCATGATGTTTTCCTTTATCATTTTGAGAGTAGTGGTGATGAAATAAATTACACGAAGTAATACGCCTGTCTGGGTTACTTACAACTCAAAAGTTGGGATGGTTACCACCGGCCCACCGGCGCCGTTGTGGTCACCATGTTAGTAAATGTCATTTTAATTGTTTTGTTATAGACAGGCATGATAAATTATCTTACTATTAAGTTTCATGGCAGAGGAAGCGGCTGTCGCAATAATGGCTGTCGTAGGTTCAATGCTACGGGTTCAAGCTGGAATACAAATATGTATCGAATGATTCCTTTTGTTTGGACGCAGGCGCTTTCTTTGAGCATGAGGTTTTGGATTTGATCTCTAGGTTGGTCTTGCAAAGTGTTTGAGCTTCCGAGTGACAGCCTGGTGTTGTGTCCAGTGGATGACGATAGGCCTACTCTATTACAAGGGACTTAAACATAAAATGGTGCACCATTTCGCCAGTGCCTCTGCATAACTCGTCGGAAATCACCGGTGTTTTTGTTTGAGTTTCTATACATGGGGTCTGCTATATTGAAAACACAAAACCTTTGTATCGTATGAGAGTTACTAAAAAATAATGCCTTTTAAAAAAAAAAGAATTGTTTGGTTTTAAGAAAATACGGTAAAAGTGAAACTTTTTTTCACACTATAGACATTTAACTAAAAATTTTTGGAATAATGTTCCATTACGGGTATAAAACGCGGAGTAGGGATAAAGTGAAAGGCGCTCGTCAGAGCGCCTTTTACTTTATCCCAACTCCGCGGCCGAGCGTCACGCGACATGCAACACACAGACGAAAAAGTTTGAAACGATTTAATAAAAGTTTCACTTTAAAAGGTAATTTAAAATTTCTTTTTCTATAGATAAGTAATTAATAATCGGTCTAATGTCGCTGTAACAATATTTTTACAAAAAAAAATAAAAAAAATTTTTGGCCTATGTATCCTGCTTATTTATGAAGTTTCATTAATTTCGGTTCAGTAATTTCGGAAAATAAGGACTTGAAAGTTTTATGAAATGTCGTAAAGCGTAAACGCTCTTAACGAGCCATTCTTAATCTCCAACACCTCTTCCTTAATATAGCTGCAGATAGTTTTATCTGAGTTACTTAACGGGCTCTGTTAGGGTAGATATAACAAGGAAGCGCAGAAAGTAACAATTTCCTGCACGGTCTGGCAGTGATAGCTCATCTGTGATAACGGACTGACGTGTCGTACGCCGTGAGAACTTTATAATACATAGACTGATTTAGAACTCAGCTTTGGCGAAATTAAGTTAGTTACTCTATCCACTTCTCTCTTGTTTTGTGTGGTTAGTGTCTCGTTGGTTTAGTGGTCGCAAGCGCGAGTGCTGAGCATGAGGACCTGGGTTCAATGCCCGGGTTGGGCAAAATGTTGTTGCGTTTTTCCATCAGGAATTCCTTATGTGCAGCTACGGAGTTTGGCCGACTGATGATAATAAGCTCGCCCCTATTACTTGGGGTTTGTCTGGATTTGTGTCCAGTTGGTGGCAATGACTTAAACATGACTGGTCAAATGAGGGTTAACTATTAGGTACAGATCTGCCTAACCCTCGGGCATAACAGGCGTGATGTTATACAAGGTATTGTTTTGCATCCTCGTCAAATTCAAGGAGGTAACTATGCTGATGATTCTCGTCCCGAATAAATAATAAAATGGATTGGTATTTTTTTATTATTATTATTTACGGAAATTTGTAAGTGGAACCACCCGTGTTTTAAACGCGGGCCGTCTGAATTTCGCCCTATAACCGCGCTTCCACACATACAAACCATCTAAAACGTTTATTCGATAATGTATTATTCCCTAAACCACGTTATGGGGGTTATTCTGAAGTACTGACCAACATAAACAAGCAAAAAAAAAACTGTGTTTATTAATAATTAACTAGGTACCATAATTTTAATTGATTATTTATGTCTTTTGTGACAACCTCTTGAATTTTGATGAGGATGCAAAACAACACCTACTATTAAATTAGTACCTAACCTGGTGTCAAAGTTTTATGCCGCTCATGGGCTTTGTTTTACTTACAGTCGAGAAATATTTCTCTGCCATGCTGGTTTGGTTTCCTCACGATATTTTTTTTCATCGAAGTAACGCACATGAATCCGAAAATGAGAGGTGCGTGTCTGGAGTTCGAACCCGAGACCTACCTCTATGGCTTGGCAGTCGGACGGTCACACCACAAGGCTATCACTGCTGATAATAATAATATAGATTCAAATAAATATAGCCACTGTAACAAATTGATGCTATGACGCGATATTGATGCGATAACAAACTAACAATACCAACCCCAAACTATCCCAAACATTGAACTAATATTAATTTCGTAAGTTAAGCATGAGTGACTACAGACAGACAATATTCTGGTCATAAACAAAAAAGTTGGCAGAACAAACTTATGCCTGGTCACTGCACAAGTTAGTCCTGGACACGGAAGAGACAGGAAAATTACGAGCGTCATCCAAACTTATCCTTGTATCAATCATACGAATGGGCCAGGATTTGATTGGTTTGGGATATAAACATACACATTATTCCATATACATTATGGAATTATGTGTTAGCTATGTTTCTTTGGTAGTAATGTTGGACCTAAAGATATCACAGCCCAGTAAAAATAAAACTTGGTGGTAATTTTTTAAAGAAACCTTATTCAATTTCAAGTTTTTTTTTTATAATTCCCTATAATAGTATTTCATTCCCTGATAACTCTTGATTTGAATGTGGATTTTTTCATTAAAAACTTCACTATCATCAACTTACACTGATACTAGAAACTAAAACTATACCTCAAGCCCTACGATACGTCATTTACTTCTCATTCTGGTATCCAGTGGATTCCTGGCTTACCCACCTTTCGTTAAGACGGAAGCGCCAGAATAGGCACCGACCTTCAAATTTTAAATTTTATGTAATTTGCAGGTGAGTTTCAGGGTTGTATGTTGATTAAAAAAAGAAAAAAAAGAATCCGCGCCCTGCAAGTTCAAATCAAATCAAATCATTTGTTGCATCCATAATGTACAATTAACAGGTGGTCAAATAAGAAATTTTAGACACAATTATGGACACTGTCGGGCACAGCAAGTTTAAAATATGTAGAGAGAGGAAGAGTGCTTCTCTAACTTTCCTTGTCAAAGAAGAGTAATTATACAATTATCACAATTATAACAATTAATACAGTTATTACAATTTGTACAATTACTACTAATGTTACAGATATTACAATTATTTGAATTTCGAATTATTTTATATCCTTGTTATTATTTAATAATTATGTCTGTTTACTTATTCTATTCATATTATGTATTCAAGTCTATCTATTTATTCTTTATTTATTTAAATATGTTAATAATTAAGTATTATAATATATATTTTATTTTTGTTATTTTACTTAAATGTCTGTTATTCATAATTATGTATTCTTACTGAATTTAACCGTAAAATATTCGTAGTTACAAAATACTTACGAAAATTTTAACTTTGCGGACTACCCTGGCGCTTCCACCTTAAGAAAGTCCAACTAACCGTTTTACTTGCCAATTCAATAAAACAAAGAAAAACTGCATTTCGAATTCCAAAACTCGGACATTGAGTTAAAAGTCCCGTTGAAAGCTCGAATTAAAAGTTCGAAAATTGCCTGAAAAAGACCCTTCTAATAATTTCTCATTTGCGCTGAGATAGACGGCAATGTTTGTTATCATAAAAACACAATTAATTTAAATTAAATTACACTCTAATTCGGGATCTCTAACGTTATATTAAAAAAAAAAGAACAGTACATTCAGAGAGGCGCCAGTTGTATTGTTTTTTTTAGCTTTCTTTTTGACGTTGAAATATTTACAAGCTGAATTTTTAATAGAAGACCAGACGTATTGACTGAAATATACCTTAAATGGTTATTTGAATAATCTATTATTAGTTTTACAATTTTAAACTCATAATTCAACTCAAGTCGCTCGTGTCAGCCAGAAGGTTACTGGTACGTTACGAGCTCTGTACCGTTTGAGAAACTTTTTACCATCGAATACGAAAACAATGCTTGTACAGTCCTTAATTTTCCCTATCATCGATTATGGAGATGTGTGCTATTTCGACCTGAATGCAGATCTTTTCGACAAACTTGACCGCCTTCTGAACAACTGCATTCGATTCGTTTTCAATCTGCGTAAATACGATCATGTCTCTGAGCAGCGGTCTCTTCTTAAGTGGTTGCCCATACGTCAGCGTAGGGAGCTAAGGGCGCTAACCACCATGTTTTCTTTTCTTGTTTCTCCCACTTCCCCTAGCTACCTCGCTCCTCACTTTCAATACATTTGTGCCAACCATAATAGGAGTCTACGCTCTGCGCATAACCGTGTTCTTCAATGTCCCTCTCACCGCACTGACTTCATTCACCGATCATTCTTCGTCCAATCTATATCTCTGTGGAACGCGATTCCCCAGGAAATCAGAATGGCTACGAATCGCCTATCTTTCAAAATTAAAGTTCGCGAGTATTTCCGGAAAAAGCTAGCAGTATCGTCACATCGTTAATATTTTCCCTATAGTTTGTCCTTTTATATTATTATTTATATTTTGATATATATTTATAGTATTTTGATATATTTTTATAGTATTGTATATATCCTGTGTAGTGTGTTTTAAAATTCAATGTATAATAATTTATAGATATACACCTACCACTGTTTGTCTCTGCATCACCCAAAGGTTGACTGGTAGAAAATGCCTTTGGCATTAAGTCCGCCTCTGTACTATGTGCTTGAAGTGTTAAATAAATAAATAAATAAATAATTAAAAGGTTAAAAAAAGATTGTGTGACTATTATAAATTTGCAATTGAACTATTTTGCATTAACACGAAGTTTTATTTAATTAAAAAAAAAAAAAACTATCTGCACCACGTGGTGTAACCATTGCAAACACAAAACTTCCAAATGAAGCTACTACACCAACACCCCTGTACGCCCCAGACAAAAAGCGGCCGTGAAACGTAACACATAAAACCGCAGCTTCCAGCCCTTTCAATATTCATAACTTGTTGCGAATTAACGAATTCTGTCAGGTGTGCAGGTTTTGTTGCTAATAATTGAAGCAATCCATGGGTCCACCCCCACCCCGGTCTCTAATGTGGTTACGATAATACGATGGGGGTGCATCTGCTTAACTGACTTTTAGGAAACTAGGTTAGTAAGTCCAATTCTTGGAATAGAAAAACGTACCGTCAAAGTCACCTCTGGCTGTATTTTGATAGATTGGTACAGTCAGTGAGCAGCATTGCCTGACCCATTTGCCTCTCTTTGGCTTTGTGAGATGGGTCAGGTAATGGTGTGGGGCACTGTACTAGGAAGTGCACTTTATTAAGACTAACCTTAACTATGGTAATTAGATTCTATAAAAGTAGTTCTTAAGAAATAAAGGCCGATGTTCGTTTTTTTTTAATACTCAGCGATATTGAAATGAATTCCAAAATGTTATTGCTCTTTTAAAATAGAACATTGCGCTTTTAGACATCAATTGAGATGTCCCCCTAGTGTTCGTAAGATAAGAATTTTACAGATTGTTGAAAAGGACTTTACCTAGCCGACGTTTTTGGAAGACTTCTTAAACCTTAAAAATGCTTTTTTTTTAATCACTTTAAAAAATACAGGATTTAGATAATGAAGAAAAATAAATGACACGAGAAACTATTTCGTCGATAATTTTAAGTAAATTGCAGTAGAAAGTTGAAATAATGTTGTAATCCAGATAAAAGTTGTATCATCTAAGATCATTTCTTGGAATTGAGCTACCAGTATAAACAGAACTGTACTTGCGAGTTGTGCCTCTTAAAACGGATGTCATTTTTAGATAGTTGAGGTAGTGGGTAAGATGGCTTCAAGTTAAGCCAGATTTGCTTATTTTTATGAACGTTAATCTGTAATCTGTATATGTGATTCTCTACTTAAATGAGATTAAAACTTGATCACAAAAAATCCATAAATATTTTTTTATTTTAGTAAACTTTACTTACTAAGTAGTTAATGTTTTTTAGCTTAAGTTAAATATTAACTACAAACTAACACAATTATAAATTAAATTCGACTCGACCTACAATTTCCGTTGAAAACATACTTAATTTTTAAAGAATAAAATTTCACGTCTTTTTAATGTTCCAAATAATGGTCACCACACCCAGAAGGATGCGGGCAAACTGTAACCACATGGCAGATGGCATTCGGGACAACGCTTAAAGACAACATAAAATAAACTATAGAAGGATCACATTGTTTGTTTCCCTGCTACACTTTAAAAAGCCTTTTATGTCGTGAGGAATAATGATAATGACCCATGTTTTTTTACCCTTACTGTCCCACTGCTGGGCAAACCCCTCCCACTCTATTTCCATGTAAATTGGAATAAGGGCAGGTATAATGATGAACCAGGAAACTAAAATGACTTGATGATCAACAGTTTTAATACAGTTATTACGAGTGATTTATTTAAACAAGATATCGTAATCATAATCAGTGCCTCGTTGGTTTAGTGGCCGCAAGGGCGGAATTGCCGAGCATGAGGTGTTGGGTTCGATTCCCAAATCGGGCAGTGTTATTGGGTTTTTTCCATCAGGTTTTTCGTAGTAGCAGCCACGGAGTCCCCCTGTTTACATGAAACTTAAACAATATAGGCAAAATGTAGGTGTACGTATTATCAGGTATACCTCTGCATATACCTTCGGGGTTTACAGGCGTGATGTTATGAAGCAGCGGTGGCCCAGTGCTGGCAGCCCCGACTTACGAACAGTAAGCCGTGGGTTCGAACCTAGGTAGACGCATTACTTTGTGTAATTTATTTCATCACCGCTGCTCTCAAAACGGTGAAGGAAAACATCGTGAGGAAACCGGCATGTCCTAGTACTAAAAATTCGAAGACATGTAACATCTACCAACCCGCACTGGGCCCGCGTGGTGGATTACAACCCACTCCCTCTTATAGAGAGGAGGCCTGTGTCCCAGCAGTGGGAACATTATAGGCTGATCATGATGATCATGATGTTATGAAGTGAATCCTAGTCTTGTATTTTGTAATATTTTGATAGCTGTTTCGAGGCAGAACCTTCTGAGCCTGGAATACCTTTTGACAGACATATCTTTATTGAGTTCCTTTTAAAGTTTTTGGCTAAAGGTATGAATGGGTTTAATAATTATAGTGAACCTACACAAAGGGTTTTGTTAAATTGGGCATAATTTCTTGTGCCCAATGTGCTCTTTTCGGGCAATTATTGTTGGGTGTAAAGTTAAGGGAAAAAAGAACATTTTTCATGTTGTGAGAGTTAATTTATTAAAACTTTTAAAATTATTTAAGATCACACCAGTTTAAAATGTAATAATTTCAAAGTATTTTTTTGAATTTACGAGTTTTCTAAATTCAAATCTATTGGTATGTTGGTACTATTATACCGAGTAATATGCGTCAGGGTTGTACTTTATGAAGGCTTAATAGATTAATTAAATTATAATTATTATAGTATTGCAAGGGAAAATACATAATATTATACTTGCCCTTACACTACTTTTAAGAACAGCTGTGGCAATACGTAGTTTTTTGTACATAACAATTATTCAATTTTACCTACAGGAATCTTACTACGTAATAGTAGTGGTAGTTAATTTTTTTTAAACTCAGAAGCTCGGTTTTTTTAATTTAATTTTCCGAGTTCCTCCCTTCCGAGATATGGGCCACGAATAGGAATTTTCAGATTCCATTATGAAATGTAAAAAATGTAATCTGAAATGTTAAAATTAAAGTCTCTCGAAGTCAGGCGTAATTTCTTTTTATTGATATTTGCTTGTCGGGTCCTTCGTGGTGAATCTGATTGCCCGGAACTAGTAGCTCTGCTTGTAAGGTTTTTTGTTCCCCCTGTGCCCAAATACCAACTTAGAACCCGTGGACACAGATTGTTGGACGTTCCGTCCGCACGCACAGTTTCACATTCTAATTCTCCCTTGGTTCGCGCCCTGCCCCCCTAGCATGACCGTTCTATCTCTATTCTACCAAGAAACGACAAGAAATCTTTTCTTTACAACTTGTCATTTCTTCTGCCCGAGCATGGCGCGCACCGTCGACTCGCGTTTCTACGAAGACATAAACAGAAATTCTTTCCATAGCAACGGGGACGTTGCTATGGAAAGAATTTCTGTCTGTGTAAGTTAAAAGGTTACGTTTAGTTAACAAAAAAAAACGTTGCCAATTGCACGATTTTTTCATTTTTCGTTGGCGGGATGGTGTTGCTGCATCTTGGATCCAGGCCTGGATCTTTTTCGCGAAATTAAACCTAAATATTTTACATAACATTTCAACCTTTTGAACGTAACTCAACGCAACCACGAAACGTATTTCTCGTATTTAGTTAAGACTAGTTTGACATTTGTCAGAAGTAATGTTTCTACCCCCAAATGTCAAAAGAAGAGAAAATATGGTCGTCATGCTCGACGTTGTAGACTTGTGTCGACTGAAGAAAAGAAACATTTCTTTTCTACATTCTTAATATCGCCATGCTTGGGAAGATAGAAATATCTGTCAAATTGTCGATTCTTCCGTAGACATAGCTCGTTTCTACGGCGGTCATGCTAGGCCGGCTGGCAATGCTGAACGCTCTTCTGACATCGACACCGGAGTGTGATTTATTTTCCTCGAGCTGGGTAGTTTCTGTTCTGGATATTTGAGTTTCTGTGAGAGGATGAACGAAAGATGTTTTCTTTTTTTGTTCTTGTTTTGTGGGAGTATGCATGAATGATGACTTTTTTGTTGTTGTAATTTTAAGTACTTTTTTATTATGTTTATCATACTTTATTCTAAATATGTTTTTTTTTTTACTGTACATTTAATATTAATTAGGAGGATGCATGAAAGATGACTTTTTTTTTTTTTGTAATTTTAAGTATGTACTTTATTTTAAATATTTATCATACTTTATTCCAAATATGTTTCTTTTCACTGTACAATTACTTGGATTTTCTGTTATATTGTTCATGTCTTTTCAAATAAATAAATAAAATATATTATTATTTTTTGTACTTCACTACTTACCCCTTAACACTAAGTCATATTTTGCATTTCAGATTAGTTCTAAAATTTTTCGATAGCCGACATAGATTTGAAATCGAAAACTAGTTTGTTGCTGTCAACAAAAATAACTAAGTAAAGATTTATCAGAACTGACCTAGTATGAAATTTTGATACCCATAAAGTATTAAACATTGACCGTAAGTAAATAAACATAAACTTTACTGGTAACAGTTGCCAACACAACTTCATACTTACGTAAAACTCCAAAATAAGTGTTCATACATCTAAAATTTGCATTTAAAACGGCCACCGTGGGTTACGGTTAGCCGGCCACGGCTCGTAGCGACGACCGGTTGTACCGGTGCGGCGGGCAGCGCAGAGGAAGCGTGCGCTTCCGCCGGCCGCCGGCGCGCGAGTGCGACGCGGGGGGAGAGCGGGGCGCTTGCGCGGCGCGGGGCAGGGGCGAACAGCTGAGCGGGGTATATTGACAGCACGTTGCCGTTCAGTCAGTAGGTTCTCTGTCACCGCGGAGTGCGAACGTAGCCGCATAAAGCCCACAGCACACATCGCTCCCGATTGATTATGACACGATCGCCCCGCAGTGCTAACTGAACTGCGGTCGGGACACCGCTAAAATTATGACTTTTGGACTGTTCGCCGGCGACGAAGATAGTAGCAGATATCTCGTTCTGGAAGAGAAAGCTTTTAGGATAGTGTCCAGGTACTGGGAGGTCTCAGGAGTTGCGTCCGCCGAGAGGCTGCGGTTCAGGAACAAACAGAGGCTCCTCGTTGCCCCATTCGGACTGTTATAAACATTTTTTTAAGAAACTTATGGATTTTTTTTGGACTCAAACAAATTAGTCTTTTAGTGTTTTTAAGTGCAATAGGTGAACTGTGTTTTTTTGTGTTAAGTTTTATTTGGGGTTAATTTTTTTGGATAAATAAAAATGGTGCCCCAACAAGTGTCGGATGTGAGGTCCCTCTCGCCAACCTCGAGTGGTGGAGTACCCGTGTTCGGGTCCCAGCTCGTCGACAAAAACTCTTCTACCCCATACACGGATGCCACACAGGTAAGTCCACTCTAACAACCTTTTTCTAAGTGCCAAAAGTGAAAATAAAAAGTTTCAAAAGTTAATAAAAAGTTTAAAAAATCTATATTACGCGGTTCGTTATTAAAATAAAACTAAAAATGATGGGAGTGAAATAAAGCCGAGAAAAATAAATACAGCCGTTAATTCAGACACCCTCGCCAAAAATTTGACAGTTGAAATAAAAAAATAAAAGGAGGTAAGTATGTAATTGAAAAATTGACTTTCTTTTAGAAAAAAAAAATATGAACAACTTTTTAATTTTTTTTTTAAATGTAATCAAACAAAATTAAAGCAAGTCATACAACCGCGAAGCATCAACATCTTATCTAAAATTCTATCTATCAATAACAAAAATATTTACGCGCATAGTCCTAAAAAAATAAGTGCGAACTCGACTCGACATACGCACAAAAATATATCTGAAACGCCACTACAAAAATAAACAAAAGTAACACGCAATATAATTTTATCACTCGGAAAGTAGTCAACACATGGCAAAAGGATATATTTTGTAAACATAATATTGCAGATGACGTGTCTTACACCAATAAAATAATAACGCTGGAGGAAAAAGTATAATTTAACGGACACGGAAAATGCAATAAGGTCAATAAATTTATAATTGTCGGATCTACCTACATTTTTACGTCTGTCGACTACTAAGTACCTGCAGGAAATAAATTGTCCAAATTATAATAAATCGCATTTTGCAATTCAAAACACCAGAACTGCATACGAGCAGGCATTTGTTAAATTAATTAAATTTCTGCTAGGTCTGTGTGTGAAAATGCTAGTACTTCAAACAGCCCATTTAACTTAAACAATTTGTAATTTCGGTGTGATGGTTGAAAAGGGTTAGTCCCCTATTATCTTGGAGATAATCGTAATAAACATTCATTGGCCGACGCAGCCATTACCGAGACACTGAAATTCAATTCGCTCACTAAACTGGTAACTAACGAGGAGTAATGATGCACAGACATGCGATCCAGCAGGCCACTGGAATAAAAAATCCCACGTGGAGTTAAAACACACTTTTAAATAAAAAATCAGACACCGATTTAAATGTTGGGATCGTTTTTTATTTTAATCGTGCGAATAAAATTTAAAACTCGGAAAATTAGTTCCAATAAATTGAATATGCATTTTAGGATTAGCGAAATTCGGAACAATTTATTTAATGTTTGGGATTAATTCTAAGGAGTAAATAAAAAGTTACTCCAGATTTTATAGAAATCCCAAGAAAACTTATGCAGTATTGCAGTACAATTTTGGAGTTGAAAGAAAAATATCTTGAAACTGAAACAAATTGAAGAAAAATATGATAGACGGGATTCGAATTTCAAACGATCTCAATGAAAACAAAAAAGCTGTGGTATAATTTTTACAAGACGCCTATTTTATTTTGAGCTCTAATTTAAAAATAAAATTTAAACATCCATGAAATGCTTAAATGGGCTATAATGTAAAACCTTGGAAATTAGTGTTGAAATGTTTAACTGCTAAACATTACAAAATCTCACATTTGAATCCATTATAAAAACCTTGGAAATAAAAAAATAAAACATCCATCATACGTAGCTGCAATTGAAATTTAATATTGATTACTCGTATAATTGAAACAAGAATGAACTTGGAAACGTCTAGGTTGACAACACTCATTAGGCAAGCGATGAATAACCAAAAATTGTTGTGAAATAACGTGTCAAGTCACGTAGAGAGATTTCCACAAAACCAAGATTAACGATAGAAAACGCTGCAATATAAATTAAGCGACCGTGAAATAAATGAGATGGACACTTAAAATGTAAAAGTTTCATAAAACTCAGTAGCCAGTAATGAATAAAATAAACTATCGCACGCTGATGACGGTGATAAATCCATTGCACACACTGTGACGCCGCCGATACGAAAAACACGGTCGGGAGCAACGACATCGCAACACATTTATGATTTTTTCGCATTATCGCATTATAAACACCGGCTCACGCAATATCGTATGAAATGAAGCTAAAGCAGTCAAAACAATCAATAAAATAAAAAGACATATGATATTAAGGCCTTGCTGTATCCATGAAATGCGTCGAGCGGAGAGTGCATTAACATTTCAATGTCAACACGTAACAATGTATTTTTAGTCATCCGCTGGCCGAACGAGTCTTTCTCGAGACTCGAGAGTTCATACACTCCGAGCCGACACTTTAACTCTCCGAGCATGATAACCTCAGTTTGCGCAGCTCTCGTTGCCAATCAGATACAAGGAAATAAACCGTACAAACGTGTGTCGTTGCAAATATAAGGAAACGATTAAACAGTATCATTGCAATATTTAATTGTATTGATTGCACGTAATTAGTAGCATTTCTGTCATCACGAATTATTGAATATTGTAAAAAAGTACGATTGTTTAGATTCTTTAATAGTAGCTGATATCATACGTCTGGTCTATGACTAATTACTTCGGGCAAAAAAGGGGTAGCCCATGAAGAATTAAGTTGTCTTAAAATCCGCAACCGAATCGCTCGAAAAAAAACCATCTTCGTCAATTTTTTTGTTAGGCAATAATTATGAAATCGATATGCTTTTATTGACCAAAAAAGTGGACGTTAAAATTTAGCATTTGGTTGTGTGCAAAAAAATGCAAAATTAACTAAGGGCGGAGCTTTGGATCATTATGTAGCGAGCGACCGACCGGACTGGCTGTGTTATTTTTTGTTAACGTTTTTTGTTGGACGCGAAGCTAAGAGTACGGCAACAGTTTTGTTCCACAAGGTTATCTATCGTACTTTTATTTAGCCGTTGCTATTCAACGTTCTAGAGTTATTCAGAAAAAATGTTACACCCGACTTTGGTGTGTTTGCGGAAAATTTAGTTTTCCCACTCTTATGTGCCTTTCTAAATCAGAGTTTTTTGCTACAGTTGTTTTTACCTCTAAAAGGTCTGCCTTAAAACTGTCTGCTAAAATATTATTTTGCTCTTCTTGAACTACATATATTCCACACAAGAATCCCAAAACTATGAACTCGTATCCCGAACCACGTATCATTACTATTCCCAATAATTTCCCAAGTCCGACTATATCCCATTACCCCTTCATTACATAGCATAAAACTCGCACAACTTTACTCCACCAAGCACTAAAAAGCGATTAACGTAGTCATTTGCATTAACGCGAAATCTTTGAAACAATTTACATTGAGTTCGTAGAAAAAGTGTCGTACAAGTAGCAGGGCAACTTCGTGTCTTTTCACTATAATGTTGGCCTTACTACTGCGGCTCACGATATGCAGGCATTTCAAGAATTCTCCGTGTTCGGTATTTCAAGTTCTACCCTAGACTAAGGGCTGATAACGTAATTTGTGGAGCAAAGAAATTTTTCAATTGAATTTGTTGTTTTGATTAATACAAACTCGGCTGGATTGTTGAGTTCTTCCTGTATATTGTCCTTTCTTAGAATTCAGTGTCACGCTATTTGTCTGAATGAGCAAGTATTTTTCCTTTCCGGATGTGCTTCAACTTCAAATAATTCTACATCTCGGTTAGAAGCTATTAATTCTATATTGGTTATATCCAACACATTATCGTTCACGTTAAGGTTTTCAACATATAATAAATTATACCCTTCCTGTGTATTTGAAATAGACTTTTATGTCCTGGTGCAAATCAACAGAGTTGCCACCCAAAATTTTAATTACCATAGTTTACACCGCATACAAAACAGTGTTGGCAGCTAAAGCAAATCAACATTTGATTGTGCTCAAGCCACTTGCAATTTGCAACTCGTGGGTGTTTTTAATAGCACCATTATAGTCTTGCGTTGCTTTAGAAAATTCTCAGTCTACCTGCCTTTTCCAACAATAATTTGTATTTGTATACTTATTTGGAACGATTTAGAGTATCGCTTCCTTATAGAGAGATATTAGCGTGGTATCGTTAGGAGTAATACGGGTGAAATTATAGTACTTGGAAGGTTCTTTGTGAATGAGAGTTATAGATATATTTTTGTCGTTAAATTACGCTTTTGCACTTTATAGGTTCCATGTTTTCCTTCATTTTAACATCGGGTACTTTTTCAATTTACTTTTATTATCTTATGTCTTAGTAGTGTTATATGTATATAAGGTTTCAATATTCCGAGACCAGTAATGAATTCTAAGAATCACTAAAATAAAGTACTGTAAAAAAGAGAAATATTTTTAAGAAAATCTCAGCTTACAGAAACGTGGACGAATAAATTCCTTAATTAACTTTTTTTGCGTCTGGGACTGAATTTAACTAATTTAAAAATTAATTTGTTTTCAGACCCTTTATTTCGGTGTAGCAATATTTAGGTCCTTTAGAGAATTGTTAATGGATTTCAGTTTCGGTATAATTTTCTTTTCTCTTCATGAGAACTTTTAAGCTTCGTCGGAGTAAGCCGATTGTTCGCTATTAAAAATCTCTTTCATGTAAAATAATAAATAGTGTTAAGTTTTGAAGGGATGACGAGAAATTAATTTTCTGAGCGAAGTGACGCTTTATTTTGTGATTAATACAAAATGTCTAAACGAATACTACATTAAATAATGTTTAGGTGAAAATTAATGGTTATTTGAAAGGACTTTAACTAAATATCTAAATTTTTTTGAAAGCCTTAGTATTTTTTTTTAAGAACAACTACCAAATCCATTTTTCAGTACCTACTTCAAAACTTAACACATCAGATATTCAGCGATAAATGTTATAAATTAAAACCTGAAGCCATAACTGGCGAAACTCCTACATGAAAACAGAAAGTCTGAAGAGCAAATAGCAATAAATTCGTTTGGGCTCGCGATGACGGCTGAAGTCGAAGCTGGAACAAAACTGCTGCACATATATCTTTGGTTCGTATTTCAGCTACTATTGTTTGTATCCTTACCAGTTTTTTTGCGATAAGTAGGCTATTTCGACTTTTAATTCTGTAATACAGCTTTAGATGTTTCGGAATAACGGGTTTCGGTATTCAGGGTTCGTTATCATTTATCGAGATTCTTAGAACGGTACCAACACACTTACCTAAGAGACTAAAGCATAAAATTTAAAAAAGTTATTTCTACCTGAATCTATTTGTATATCATTCTTTGGTAAAACCTAAACTGTATCATCTGCCCATCTTTTAGTTATTTCTTCCCAGGTCATAAAAATCAACAGCCCAATAAAATTAACGTTATCATTCAGGTACAGAAGTTGCATTTAAATATCAAGTCTATCTAATCTTATGCAATTAATTTGGTCACTGATAAAGTTACCGAATTATCAGCGTTACGGTAACATTTATTTTGTAGTTTTATCTTTAAAACATAACTTTGCTTTAAAAGGTCGTAGATATGCAAACAATTACAGATGTAACATGTATTTAGTAATTTAATGTCTAGAATCATCATTAACTTTCGGGGTTTTCCCAAATGGGAACTACGAGGTTAAAGAGGTTAAAGTCTCCCCTGCCACTATAATTCATTCCCTTTTCTATAATAGCAATCCTCACACAATCCACATAATAGTGAACTCTGGAACATATCTTCGAAGTTCATCGCCATAATTAATTGTTACCGTTGTTCTTTCAACAGCCGAAAATTTCTAACTGTGACACGCCTATTCCGTACCCATAAATTACAACCCAAACATAACTCTAACCGAAATTTCATCACATTTACAACCCTGGTTAATCCGAACCGTTAAACCGAAAACACCGTACCCGGAACTTAAGCCTTAAATATTCAGCAGCCTTCAAAACGTTAAAACGGCGTCATTAAACCGACGGAACTCTAAAAACGATAAAGTTTACGAGGAACCAAAGGACGACACTCGATCCCAGACACTTTCGAAAAAAAGAAACTTCGTCTGCGAACTTCATTTCCCCTTTATGATGAACATGTGTTTTTTTGTGTAGGTTAGTCAAAGGTTATGATAAGCTGAATTGTTTTTGCTGGTTTCGATAATAAAGAGGATATAAATCATTTTTATCCTAACCAGTTATACATAAAGGGTGTAAAACACCTCTTAACGAAGCTGAAAGGCACTGGTTCTCCCTGTCATTGCGATCATTTTTTTGTTCTACACCATACCTGGGAACCTTCTAGTTACGGAGATAATAGGGGTCAAATTTCCAACTTATTGACAGATGTTTTTTTAAATACATGTTTTTAATGTAACATTTTTACTTTTAACACCTCCACGGCCCCCGTACTTCGTCCATCAGCTCAATGTTTTGAGTGCGTTACATTGAGTTCTACCACAAAACATGATTTTACACCCCCCAAAAAAAAAGTCGTTTCCCAGCGATAATTTTTGCGTAAAGTTACTTAGTTTCATGTACAGAATACTTAGTTGACGGCTTCGTGATGAGGTGATTTACACCGTGTATATGACTTCTCAACAGTTTAAGAAAAACCTGATTCAATTACTTTTTCATGCCAATCCTAATTACATTCGATACGCCTACTAATCCAATCTGATTTCCTTGATTCCCAAATTATCTTGGAAATTAGTTCGTAATCCTCATATAATCCCGAAGACGCCCCTAATATCACAATAACAGAACTATTGATCCTCACTCGGGTAGTAAGTGGTCGTTGGCTCCAAACTTTTTGTTCGTCCTTCTATTCACTTGCGAGTTCTAATCGCGTTACTCTATTAACCCCTGGACAGCCCCTTTATACAATTAGCTACTTATTGACTTGGAAAAATCCTACCCTCTTTTAATCTAGTTTTTTAAAAGTTTGCGACTTTTCCCAGCACGTTGACACTGGGTGCTCTCCACTTTTTGGAAAGTTAGCATTGACACCGGTTGGAGTGTTTTACTTTTAGAAAAGTATCTAACTGAAATTTCCTGTGCGTTTAACTTTTAAACTACAAGCCTTTGGGAATTTCCGCAATCAAATTATACCGGTTACTGAGTTACTTTATAAAAATGAATATAAAATGCTGTACAAAAGGGTAAGTATTACCGAGTAACTCTTCTCAACGTAATTGCAATTCTAAAACGCAACGTTATTTCTATTAAAAGGCTTCCAAGTACAGCTTGGAGCACTCGTGAGCGAGCGAAATGAGCTTAGAGATCCATGCATACATTACGTTGGATTTAAGTCTAGCCTGAGTGAGGAAGACCTCTGAACTTATAGGTGCGATTGTCCAAGCGTTGACCCTGGCGTCTAGACAGACTTACTGGTCTGGTCTGGTATTACTTACGGTTTCCTGCTACTGCAAAGGGAATGCATATTGGATTGTATCGAATTCGACTTGTACAAGGATTTAGTATCTATGAGTGTGAATTGTACA
This sequence comes from Cerastis leucographa, assembly GCA_963082945.1. Classification (NCBI taxonomy): domain Eukaryota; kingdom Metazoa; phylum Arthropoda; class Insecta; order Lepidoptera; family Noctuidae; genus Cerastis; species Cerastis leucographa. The sequence continues at coordinate 19,241,915 of OY720362.1, read as the reverse complement.
GCATTATTCTGTTTCTACAGGTCTGTCTTTAGTGTACCGGAAAACTAAAGAATAGTACACCTACCAAAACAAAACTGCATAAAATGCTTTCTAGGTAAATTCGAAGAACTTCAGTATAAAAAGAAGCAAATAAAACTAACGTCTAATTTGTTCGCTTCCCTTTAAAAGTAGTCAATAGCGCCATTTTCGTTTTTTCGTGGGTACAGAATTTAAAACGACACTAGCCGTAAACGTCAGCAATAAAGTTTGCCTCAAGCAATCGCATTTCAGGCCCAAAAGTCGGGTAAAAAAAGGCGAAAAAAATTGTTCAAACATTTCAACTGCTGTCGTGGAACAAATCGCTCTTTGCAAGCTCAACGTTTGGCTTGAAATTTAAACAGCTTAAAAATAGCTTGAAAAAACAGCATCGGCTGCCGAGGCATTCGCATGATTTATGCCTTCTGTAGCGTGACTATGAGGAACGGCCGGGTAGTTCGGAGAATGCCGCTTAAATTAATCGCTTCGTATTTGGCCGTGTGAATTATCAAAATTCCTCTGGGTCTAACTGAAATAACGGGCGACTAGACTTTCATGAACGCCATAATTTATTGGGGGAAAATGCAAATGTATTTATTCGGCGCGAGTCTTTGGAAAAATATATGTAAGCTTGGTTAGGCTCGCGGTGGATTTATAGCTCTGTCTTCGAACTTGAATGGGTATTAAATATAAATCCAAGCAGGTTTGTACAATCTTGGATCTTTGAACCGGCAAATTAATATATCCAATTCCTTAGCTTAGGTGTTAAGTTGCATGCTTCTCTGTTTCACGCAGTACATTTCAATTCTGAACGTCAAGATAGGTCAAAGTTACATCCTGCCCAGTAATTTCACTTAAAACTGCCTAAGTATCTCGTTAATATAACCAGCTTCAAATATATATAATATTTTAACGAAAACATCAGGCATGCTCGTGTTAACTACAACTAATGGTGATTAAATTACTTGTCCTAATTATGTGTTAGTAGATAACAAAAGAGCTGTTGTTAATGGTTACTGATAATAATGATACTACACAGTTGGGATTACGTTCTAGATTTGTAGGAGCATCTGTTTTTGCCTGGACCTCTTTTGTGAAGGGAAAGATGGTGAAATTATTATCTTATTTACTCTTTCCATACCTTTTATCACTGAAATTTTCATTTGAATAAAAAATAATTCTTGAAATTTTCGAATGTTCGTTATTTATTTATTAATATAGATTCACCAACAGCTTCTGTGTACAACATATCTTAAGTATAGGTTTTTACAGTCCAGGACTTACACATTCGCCAATTACTGGTCAACTGTCATGGTAGTTCGTTTGACTGAATCCGCCGAGTGACTGGCATATTATTTGGACTTCATAAGAAGCAATTCATCAGCATAAGAAGTTATACTGCTGAATTTGTAGAGCCCAACAATTCGACTCTGCTGATGGGTGAAGTTAGAACGCCTGAAGTCACTCATAGTGGGTTGGAAGTTACAAATTGCCCGAACTACGCTAAACTTAAAGATCAAGTCCTACCTTCCCCCGCTGTATAAATAGCGCGAAGTTTTCTTATAAAAACGGTACCTAACGATATTTAACATCTTGCACTTTGCCGAACTAATCAGGAAGCAAGAGATATATAATAATATCTTCTTGGAAACTTGGACGGTTCTTAAAAACAAGTTATAACATTATTACTGCTGATCGACAGTTTTGCGATGTTCCGGAAAAATGTTCCGTTTGAAGGTTGTTATGGCTCGGGTAATTATTTCGCTGATGTTGGAGTTAGAAAGATATTATAGAGGTAGCTAAAAGATGATTGGCTTCTAGGAACTTAGTTTGCTTCGTTTGAACGTTCGTGACCTATTTTGATATTGCAATGATGAAATCATTGTTCATTCAACATTCAAGCATTTTATAAACAACATTAGGGTCGTCTTTCTGTCTGACGGAATGCAGATCAAAACCAGTATTTTACATAAAGCGACTACCTATCTGACCTCCACAACCCAATTGCCTCGACTATCCTCTCTGCTTATACCAAAACCCAACACGGTAACAGCAATGTTTTTATCAACGGACGTATCCAAACTCGTTGTACAATTAACCTGATTCTTATCAGTATAGTTAACACGGCCGTGAACTTTGTACAATTTTAGCTAACTATTGATCTAAACGATAACAGTATGCTGTAATAATATTGAATTGGATTTTTTATGCAAAGAGTTACATTTGAATATATTAATGGAAGCTGTACCTATATGGATGCATAGATTATAATTATCATGTTTCTTTTTTTTTGGTTTGGTTCCTTGTTTAGTTTTATATTTTGAATTACGAGTATACAGCCTTATCGATCAAAGTTTTTAAATAAAACCAGAACAGTTCGAAATAGTCTACTGTCAAACTAATTTTGCCATATTATCTACTTATATTTATATTTGCTGCAAGATGATTTTTAAAATTAATTTATTCATACATCCTGTGTGTAACATATTAATACTAGATCACACACGATCGTAAACCCGTTTTTCTACTATAACTACATCATTAATTACACTTAAAGTATAATTTTCACCTTTAAGTAATCTAGTGACATGATAATAAAATATGATCATGATTTTCACAAGTTCTTGCTCTAATATTGAGTCGTTAAACTAATAACTAAGATGAACTCATAACTTCACTTTTTGTTCACATTTTGTGCACTTTTTGTTAAAGTTTCTATGAACTAATCAGGTGGCATTAAATGAACATTAGGGGTTATGCATACGGCTTACGAAACGTGGCGGTAATGACTTGGCACGTAGGTGTAACATAGTGCCTTCTATTGGTGTTAGTTATAGTCATTTAAATAATAAAGTTACATTATTATCTGCTTATTTGTTAGTAGGAGTTATTTTACAAAAGTTAAAAATAACTCCTACTAACGTTCTGTTAGGTCCACTGTAAGTAGTAGGTTTTGATATGAAACTGCTTTGATGCGAATCTAAATGAATTAAAATATATGTTTCCACCTCACACAGTCTACAAAACAAATGAAAAACGGTCAGATTTCGCTAAAGTACAGTATGCCGCTCATCAATGATTTTAATGATGTTGATCATTGATGATGAATTTATTTGTAATGAAATTCATCCTTATTCCTAGGATAACGTGCTGTCAAAATCAAATTCTAACTAGTGCTATACAGGTAATACACAGAAAAGTCTAGAAAGTCTAGAAAGGAGAAAAGAAAGATATGCGTTTGATGAATTTTAGATCTATCTTGATAAAACTGATAATTCCGTCACCTTATGAGGTAGGCTTGGCCTAAATATACCCGGACAACACAAGATGATGTCACGAAATGCAGATAAGTAAGAATCGAATCAGTATCACTAGAAAACATCCGGATGACGCGTCCGGAAGAGTTATGAGTCTGTTATCTTAAGAGGTTTGTTTCACTAAATCTTGGGCTTAGCCAGCCATGCGGAGAGATTTAAGTTGTGTAGTTACTTGTTTAACTTAAGTGATAAATACAGTCTCTGAATTTACTTACTTACATAATCTTGCTTAGTTTTGGAGTAGATGGCAACAAGTTGACTTACCAACACTTCATTATAATATTAAAAGTGGTTAATATGTCATCGAGTAATATTACAAGTGGTTAATAATTATGTCATCGATGATACTTAACTACATAGTTTGTTAATACATATAAAAAAGACTAGACTTAACTCGGGTTGACAACAAATCGCTAACTTTACAAAATACTTATCTAACACATAGTTGAAAGTACAAAGCTTACAAAACTTCTGTAAAGAAAGACCCTTCTCAACTCAAAAGAAACTGAACTAAAAGAAACGTAAACTAAGATGTTTATTAGACCCAAAGCTGGTCTACCAGTTGTCACCCTACTCCGTTCCACCATCAAAACTACACGATCTACTGAACTAAATCAAGAACAAGAAAAAAACATGCACAAAAAACTGCAACTAACTCTCGAGGAAAAACCAACCTTAGAACGGTCATAACAGAGTTGAATGTACCTTAAGTTGGAAGCCGGCACAAGGAAGCCGAAGCAAAACTTGTATACAATTCTGTGGCCTTGAACTTAAAAATATTCGAGGCGAGCTGTTCAAATGTGACCGGTGTGCCTCGAGGCACTCCCGATATGGCTAGGGTGAGGTTCTCAACGAACAACATAATAATATTCCGACAAGAATTACTGAGGAGTTTTAATTCACTGCGGAAAGTGATTGAGACGAAGGATGAAATGAAAATGTTGAAGAACATGAAAAAAAGAATTCAGACGATTTATGTACAGCAAAAAATAAAATAAGAATTAAAGGAAAATTACTTACGTCAGATCCGTCAATTGCACTTAACACTGTTGTTGCTTTTAGAACACCTAAAACAAAATCGATATCTCCAAAAACGAGTAAGCAAGAATTATAAATAAAACGTTTTTAACTGGATTCCCAATAACGATGCCTTGATACTTAATTACACATTCAAGTGCTAACACTGTTCTCTAATTGATGCCTCAGACATATATTTTACGATCTCTGTAACGAGCGAAGCAATTAAATATTTAACGTTAAATCCATTGTTAAAAACATCTAATCCTTGTGAATTGAAATACCTGCAGAGAACATTAATGTCAAAGGTTAGGGTGTGATGAAAAATGAGAGAGAAACGAATTCAGATTGGGCAGCTGGGTGAAAATTTTCTCAATTTTCAAATCATTTTTGATGGCAAGGTGGTGTAATAGGGTTCATGTTAGGTTCATTAGCTTAGCCCGCGTTAATCTAATAATAACGCGTAGGGTATACTGCTGACAAAATGTGAAAAATATCAAAGATGTTCCATTCGCATGTCTAGACTCGTTTTAGCACCTTCAAAGGACTTTACTTTTTTATCTTATAAAGCAGCTGCAAATTTCCCAACTATATCCAGAAGTGTTTTGAATTAACTCCCACTTCAGACAGATAGATTAGTCGGAAGTCAGACTCACCTTTCATCCTACAGAACCCAAAAGGTCGCGACAAACCGAATCTACATTCAGACAATCTCCGAGATATGTAGATGAGATTCAATGCTGACGATTTATGAAGAAAGCTGAACGAAATATGGCAGCGAGTCGACCGTTTTCATTGAAACTTTTTTACAACCTCCCCTTTAGATGGCAGATAAAATTGCAAATAGACGGACGGAAAAGGGAATTTTATGTGAAGGTGACTTCACGCTTTTTATTTTTTAAGGGGAGCCGGAGCTGTAAAGACGGTTAGTGAAAACAAATTAAGCTTGAACGGTCTGATATAGCGACGTAGGTTTCTTGTTGCGATTGAAAAGGTTTAGCTGACGATAACGCTTTTCACTTGGTAAACGATAGCATCTAAGTTGAAAAAATAAAGAACAATTTTATTCCAAGCACAAAGTTTGTAATTTTACATTTATTTTAGTATCTCTAAACACGTGCATACGCCACTTCTAATCCTTGATGGGTTAAACAGAAGTCACAATTAGTGTCAATGCGTTACTTGAATCCACATTAGGCTTAATCGTTTGGCATTCGACCTGCATGGAATTATAAGCAGCTGATATAGTTCTATGTTTGAGTATGTTTCTGTTTTACTGTAACAAGATACTTTACTATTCGTTAAACATGTTTTAGTAAGACCAGTTAGTACTCGGACCAGTTTGTTTTTGACTAAATACATTACGCTTCCAGACAGTCTTTTCTCTGTCTTCATCGTCATAAAAAAGAAAAAGAAGTGAATCCTCAATCCAAAAAGAAACCTCTATCTTTAAATCAAGGGTATCACAAACCGGTTTAAAACGAAAAAAGTCAAGCCAAGCTAAGAAGTGACTTGTTACATCCATGTTCGCTAATCCACGACCAATATTTGTTCTGGTGCCAACTCTCAGAGGATTGGACGGGCCGGGACGCTCTAGTGAGCAAACAATGTTCTTTAGATGCATTCTGTTTCAGCGTTCGACTCGTCTCGAGGGGCTGGCGACTAATAGTGTTAGTTCCTAGTGCGTCTATGGTATATGCAATTTGCTTGGAGAAGTTTTGTTAGTGAATTTTAATGGGAGGTTTTGTGTATGTCTAAAAGTTCTATATCTTGTTCTATTTCAAGTAGTTTATCTTCATGATAAAACAATTTCATATCTTTCAAAAATACCGTATTTACGCTTCCGGTACCATAATCATTAATGAAACCTACTTCAATTTGTAGACCCACTTACAATTTCTATCCATTCCGACCATAACTAATTCCCATTCATTTTAACGGACGTTTATAAAAAGCATAATCTAGTAAAAGTAAATAATAATATCGCAGAGGCTATAAAAGCACCATTATTAATACCAAACGGAATAAAAACACGCGGGATTCGGGCACTTGAGAACACTTGGCAATATAGCTGTTGCTACATAGTTTTTATAAAGCGCATGTGAGCGATAAATTCAAACATTTACTTCGGTCGAAAACTTTACTTTGTTTGTTGTAAATAAAAAGTTCCATATTAAACTACAGTGTAGTTCAGTTTGGACTTCCATCTGCGACACAGGGCTGTTTGCCGATTTTCAAGTATGATTTAAATATTGCTTTGTTATTTTTAAGTTCCATAAGAGTCGCCTCATCAAGTTTGAGTGGTCTTTTGTTTCCAAATAGATTTATTTGTTTGGTACATTTTAAGTATGCGCTCTTAACTATTGGATTTATTGCATACACGTGTTTGTTTCTCTCAATGAACTATTATTCTATTCGAATGTTTTTCTATTTCGTCACTTTCAACCTTTACGTTTGTTTGACATGTTTATAACAACCTAAATTTGACCAATAATAAAAATCACAAAAGTTGCGTTGGTGAATGCAGGAAGGTTCAAAATACTTGAAATCGTTTTCTTTTATTCCGCTCTCAACCCTAGATTTGATTGGGAGCATCTGGCAATGGTTTTACGACATGCAGCTGATGCATCGGGCTGCGTCAGCCTCAGACTGCCAGTTTCCCTAGGACGGCGCGGCGCAGCATCGCCTCCCGGGAACTGTGCACAACTTTGCCGTAAATAATTGTGTGATATGAATACCGTATTCGATGTAGTTTTGTGCAGCTTCTTTATTCGATTTTTCAACACAACAGCCACAAAATAACGACTAGAATATTAAATTGTTTGCGCTTACTTAATGACAATGACAAAGTTAATTAGTGAATTTGCCAGGGTTCATTACAAAGACCCAAAAGAAGCAAATAGAGTTCGTGTTCTAATTTGAAAGTCGACCTTCAGTCACTAGACTACAGCACAACAACTAATTTCATTTAATCCCAATCTTAGCAACTAAACTCAACTTTATTCCCTCACATACTTTTTTCGTTTATTCTTTTTCGGCACCGAACTTGTTTGTTTCCAGCCCTTAAGCCACTTGATTCAACTTAGCTTACAAGTTTTTCATCCGTTTTTTCGTATCCAGGAATTTTCCTTTATTAAAACTCGTAGCTAAGTTTACTGAACATACGAATTTGGGGCGGGGTCAGTGAATTGTGATCCAGCATCCCCGAATGGACCATTACCGCTACTTGCTGTAATTGCTTTGGGAATACCTCGAGATTCGTGTCAGATGTTTAGCGTAACATTTTAGGGACCCGACCGGACATGTTTAGTGGAACAACGTTTTAGTCACCTGGCTCTTTACCTCCGAGATCACATTTTGGTAAATGGCGCCGTCTTATTACTTATTTAGCAGACACAGAACGCCATTTTATTCGACCCCAACATGCCTCTTGCGTTATTTATTCATTGATACACTCATGTATATTTATTTGTACCAAATTGGAAAGACATTTACTTACCGTATCTACATGCGTCTTATTATCAGTTCTAGCAATTGACATGGAAATGTAACGTTGTACTTAATATATTCAGAAATAATTTATGGAATTATTTAAAGACGAATACGAACAGATGCCTAATTCAGTCTTGCTGTTGAGCATAACAGTTGAAGATTACCGATTTAATGATAACAGTTGATTAAACTAACGCAATCAAGGGAAATAGTTTTCAAAATGTTGTAGTACGAATTCCAATCACGTCGTAAGCCAGAAGTTAGCTGAAACGAGATCGGCTCAAAAGCGAAGATCTTATTGACTGTTCGGTTCGTACCGGCATCTATTGACTCGGTAATGTCTCCCATTTCCGAACCAGCTCTCGGAATAAGAAAAGTTGGTACAGGGGAAAAGAAAAGAGGCCTTTTCGGAGCGCACTAAACTTAATAGGTACCTTTGATCTTGCAACCCAAAGTTAGAATTAACTGGAACAAAGACACTGACCATCTGTTAAGGACCCCAAAGAAGCGAGTAACTAATTTCAAGTTTAATGAGAAATACGCTTGAAAGGAATAATTCAATTTTCTGTATTGTTAATTGGTGTGTTCGCTACAGCTTCCAGTTTGGGATTAACAGGATTCCTGGTGAGGAAGTACTTTATTGAAACGCTTTGTACCATTGTTTGAATTGTGCTGATACAATTTTCATTAAAAGCGTTGAGTATAACGCGGCCTATTTTAGAACAACTTTCTATAATTAAATCAGTGGTTGTAAATTGGATGAGATTTCTAATACAGCTTTTTATTTGATTTTGATTGTTGAAAGTTTTAATTTTTGTTTGATTATTTCCTTCTTTGTTAGTATTTATTATTATGTTTTTCAACAATTTCATTTTGATCAATAACTTACATTCCAAGCCAAGTAGAAAGACACATTTAAGGGACAATAGTTCAATAATGCGTCAGTATCATTTCATTCTCCCCAACATACCCAATTACCTTCAGAATTTTTACGAGTTCTGGCAAACACACACATTCCCCATTACTTCTACCTTTTACATTTCACCCCCAGCCCGACATGTAAACATTTCCATTGCGAGACGTCTCAACATATACCTACACGTATGACTATGATTTCTTTATTACGTACCCTTTATCCTTTTGTCCGCCAACGCTCGTTGCCTCTCAAGATATTTCTCTCTCACTGCCTTCTGTATCTTGGAAGATAAGAATGTATTGAATTTTGAAACATAAGGTTTCCCTTTTTATCTCATACCCAAGATTCTTTTATATTTACAGACCAACAAACGTAAAGTGATTCGTTTGAGCACTCTATTATATAAATTGATATTTGTTCCTTTCAAAGTTGAGCATGTGTTTAAAAGATTATATTTTTACAAAGGTTAATATAATGTTATTGAATTTGCAGCCTTTTGTTGGGAACGTGTTACGTGGTGCTTTATTCTGTAGTTTCCTGGTCTATGAGTTCAACGTTCTTTTTGAACCAAACATGTGCCCTTCGTGCGAAAATGTTCTTTAAATTTTCTGGACCTTCGCCTCCATCGATTAATATAACATAGTAATGTAAGTATTATTCCACCTTCCATTTATTTCCTTCGAATCTTATGATTCTGGCGTATTAAGTATATTCTTGATGTCATATCAAATAATGATTATCCACCGTCAATAATCGATCGCAAGAATCGCATTGACGAATTCGTTCATTCTGCACTCAGCACTAGATGTTTTTGTCTCAGATTTATGTCATTACGACCACTAGATTCTGAAAAACGTATGTAAGGGTCGATTTTGAGTTATTTTAACGGGTCACCATTAAAAACTAATTTTATGCTCGTCTGTTTGCGATTTACTACTTTTTTGTCGTATTCTATTGTCATATGTTTGATGTGTAAAGCTTCTAATGTAGCAATTATTCATAATGCACTATCAATTTTGTTTATATTCATACAATGATCAATTTCTTAAGCGTTACTTGAGTTAGATATTTTATGGATAGGTCATATTCTTTATAAGGCACCCGACGCCCACACTCTTATAATGGACTACAAGTTACCGCTAAGATAGTAATGAGCTCTGCTAATGTCTCACTTAAAAGCAACGCCACAGAGTCATCTAACCATGAACTAGAAACGCATCAATGACATAAGATTACAAAAATTACATGTAATTTAATTACGTGTGTTTAACAACCACGTTAGCCATGTTCCCATGTGTATGGGAGATGCTAGCCCCGTTACTGTGGTGTGCTGTAGAATTATGACTACGTGGAAAATTACTGTATAACACAGCCTGGCTTTTTGTTCTCACAATGTTTATGATACGTGCTTTTTACTGTACTGTTTCTTTTCTTATTATGATTGGTAGTTCTTTTTCTTGTAAAGTTGTCGTTTTCTTTGGTGAAATTATCTTGTTTTATAATGGCTGCCGCTTTATTACTGAGTGCTTTGAATAGTAATTTAGTATTATTCCATTTGTAGATGTATGATCTAAAAAAATTTGAGTTACTTTAGCCAGAGAAAAAATGGGGTTAAACTAACCTAGTAACCCTATTAAAGTTTTCACATTTGGTCAAAAACTCATAACTATTTTCAATTTAACTCATTTCGCTATAATCGAAATGAATGATCTCCAATTTCTCCGCCAGAATACCTCAAAACAGCCTACATTCTACTTAATCGTTTTAGATAGACAATTTTATGGCCATTTCTTTAAAAGTTCACGGCAAACCTGTGCACTGTCCATTGTAATCATTGTGACAGCTTGTCACGAGGCAGCCTACATATATGTAATTATAAACGCATTACTGTGCTTTACTGTTACAGTAAAACATCATGTTATGGTCTAATATCAAGGCGGAAATTTAAGATTTTTTTTTGTGATTTAAATAGCCGGTTTATTTTCGTGGTCATTATCATTATCATGGTACTGAATCTGCTGGGCATAGGCTGGTTAAAATGTTAGTTTTATCACTTATCCTGCTTCCTCAGCTATATACATTTCACCGAGCCTTAATTTGTTTTAATAAAGCATATGTTATAGAATTCTTCATTTCTCATTTCGTTTTTTAATTGTAGATATTGTATTGAATTCTTTCTCATTAAAGGTTCAGCACACACATCAACTTAATATAAAAATGTGTGGGTAGTATGTGTGGGTGTTTGACCTCTTATTTCTCAAACATGACCTCTAATTATTTGCTTTGGGTAAAGCATTAATAAAACTGTATTTACTCGCAAATTTTACCTCCATATGATGAACAATTACGTAATCAGCCAGCTGACTTTAGAAAATTGTTGATAGACGTATGTATTTATAAAGTTTTCCTTGTGAGCTAAAGGATATTAATTATAATTGTTGCAGTACATATTGTATGTATTTTTGAGTCACACATTGCGTTGTTGCCGCACTTCGTTTCGGTTATTATACCTTAATTAATATCCGAAGTGCCTAAAAGAAGTTGACAGGAATCGCTGTATTATTCAGTAAGCCAATATAAAAATTCTATCAGTCATTTTCATAGAAAGTGTGCGGTCTGCCACTGCGTCATTTATGAAAATGACTGTTATAATTATCTATTAAATGAAGGTCATACCTACGCTCCTTCAAGAGAAAATACTACGTATACATGACGCGTAGAAAATAACACGTGCGAGCAACATCAACACATACAGCAAACTATTAGACAAAACGCGAAATTGCCGCCATTAGCCGCTTTGACCGGTATATTCGCTTTCTAAATGTACACTTTGAGAAAATTACAGCGTTTTAAGACTGGCTGTTTAGTGATTTTCCATTTTAATGAATGATAACACGTGTTTACTTTTTCACCTACCATTATGATCAATCAAATTTATTTTTTGATTCCTAATTGTTCAATTACTGTAAACATAAACCCCTCTTACTTAAAATTGTTCAAGTGATCCCTGGCAAAAAATTGCTCCTATAACCCTTTTTCTATAAAACATAATTGTAACAAATACTACAACATATCAGCATGCACATTTGCACATACACGCGTTAATTATAACGATTATATGACAATTTTATCTAACGCGTAACTTACTATCACAATATGAGTCATACTAGATAATGACTTCTGGAAATATCCCTGTTTTATAAGCAATTCAATGCAAATTGATTTAATTCGAACACTAGGTTACTGAGACAGTTGGCTAATATCAACAGTTCAAATACTGGTTGGATTGGGAATAAGACCTAGGTAAGTACTAGAACTATTCAATCAAAATAGGGTTTGGTATGAGGTCAATCCTATCGTCTGACTTCTCGCCATATTTGTGATGTTTTACCTGTCAATTGTTGCACGTTCGGAAATAACAGTTATGTTATTGTTTTAAAGCCACATTCAAGGTTCCGTAAATGTTTTGATCGCATACTATAACTGACTGTTTATTATGATACACCTTTTGATGGGGTAACCAGATTTCTAGATTTCAAATTAGTCTCTGGGATAATTTCTTAAACTCCCAAGGTAATTAAGAAACATGTATTTTTTGGACCGAAAAGTGCACACTCACAATTTGAAGTACACTTCTATATAAATATCTATAATTGCAATCACCGAAGCAGGCCCGTCTTCGTAAATCTGAGTGTTGGCACGGAGCGAACTCCACGCGGCTCCAGATCACCATTTGGGACTATTCTTCCCCAAGATAGCGAATTATTGGTTCCTGATAGCATAAGTCAGGTTTATAGGATTTATACTAATGGCGTCTGCGTTTAGTTCGTGCTGCTTTCTATGGTGGTTAAGTGCTTGAAAAGTGCTATTGTTGGTATTTACTTGCTTAGGACTTTTTTTTTTGTATCGCTGAAGATTTAAAAAGAAAACGTCATATATCTTGACTAGATGTTTATCATGGCGGGGTTAAGGTTTACTTCAATAAACATTTTATAAAAGTTGCATGCACACTGCAAGCTACACTGAAAAACTATCTAGTAGACACTATTAATACTTAATTTAGTTTGGCACTATCCCTCGATTGAACCCTACCGTCAAACACGAATATTTTGCACAAAAGTAATGGCTAAACTAAAAATAAACCGGATCAGCTGTTCGTCACATGCAACCCGCATGCACCAGGCAACTGAAAGACGTATGTTATCGCGATGTTCTTAAATGATGAGTTGCTTGATATTATGCACATGTGCATCTATGCATCTTAGTGTCTGTGTTGTGCCTTTGAGCGGCTAACGGAGCTCGTGGTCGGCAGATAAAATGTTGGTAAGATTAACATTTAAATATGAATTAAGTAAATGTTAGAAGTCGTTAGTTTCCAGTAGTTTCGTGTTCGAACTGAATTTTTAAACGATATGCTTTTTGAACTGCAGTTATAATTTTAACAAGATCTTTTTTACGGTGTTTATTTTACACGTGTTAAAATCATGTACGCTGTGTTTTCTATTATTGTTATGGTGTAGTTTTTTTGTGCTTGAATAAATATTCTTTCTCTGTGTCATGGGAATGGCCCCTTTATTGAAAATTGGCAGCATTGCCGTCCCAAAACCCGTGTTTGGTATACTAATACAGTAGTAAATTCATAACAAGCGTAGCTGCGCAGTTACCTGACGACACGCGCCGCACGTGCCGCTCTTTACACCGAATATTCGTTATCAATCAACTTCCCTAATCGTCAACAATGTTGTACAGCGGCACACGTGGTACATTTACACCCTGTTGGTGATAAATAAAGGGTTTTTAATGACCAAGGTTGGGTAGTATTACCATTTGTAAGGAGCTAACTGATCTTCTTGCCTTAAGCCTATTAGAAATGCTAGATTGACATCTGCTTAGTACCCTTGTACTAAGCAGATGTTTAGATTTGCGGTCACTGACTCATCACTAGCTGTTGTTTTTAGCATGCTATTATTTGGTTTTTGGAAGATATTTAATTTTTTTTTCTTAACTTAATTTATAAAAACACTTGATATGTTTCTAACAGTCTTCCTGATTACGTCTAAACCGGGTTCAGCCCACGAATACGGCTCAAAATCCGAACTAAGCGTAGCTACGCAGTTACATCATTACACGCGCGGCGTTTGCGCAGGGCTTATTAATAAACAGCCACGTGTATGATATTGTGCGCTTCGTGCGGTGCAGATGTGGGCAGCGGTTAGCGGGCTGCATAGGGTTACACGATTAGGATTAGGAGCGATTTAGGGTTGAATTAAAGGTGTTCGAAGAATTTCTGGTAAAACAGTCAAATCAAGTCCATTTATTTGCCAGTAGGTATGTAGGTTTACAATGTGTTATCTTAAAACCTTAAATCCTTTACATTCTACCATTACATTATGATGTGGTATTATTTTAATTAATACATTAAAAATAAAGTAGAAAATGACAGCAACAACAAACGAGATCACATGCGTAAGGAGCAAATTAATTAATTCATGTCAAAGTCACAGTATGTCAGTTTAAGTGATAAAGTTTAATAAAATATCAGATAAGAATAAATAATTGTAATTGATAATTTCATAACTATTCGTAACCATGTGTTGATTTAAACAATTATATTTGAGTTAATTAGTTTTTTTAAATCAGTGGTTATTTTCTTATGAACGACTTATTAATACTATCACAAAAAATACTCTCACCACTAACTAAGCCTTAATTGCATTTTAACTAACCCATTAAGATTTTATAGAAGCATATAAAACCGTTAACGGCGGTTAGCGTTCGTCTAACTAAATCTAAGGTTATTGCGAAAACTTGTTCTTATAACCAGGTCCATAATTTTAGACTATTTTCGTAAATGTTATGATAGGCATGGAGTTTAAGTTATGATTACTGTCTGAATTCTGAGTCATAATAGTTGGATTACTAAAGACAGAACTGAGTTTATTTGACTGTTAACTTTGGTAAGTAAAGCAGTGGTTTAACTTTAGCGGGACATAATAGCTAACTTATAGTCACATTAAAAAAAAACTGCTTTATTTTCACCGGTAGCCCTAATGTAGGTATATTGAAAACGGCCGGTTTTTTTTCTTTTCGGAGTCAAATCGCTACCTCCTATGAACATAGTCGCACCTGAACAATGCACTCGCGGCCATATCTCGTCCATCCATGATAGCAGCTAGACTGGTAACGTTATATATATAATGTAAACATGCTAATATTTTGATTAAATATTTTAACATTAACACCATGTTTTAGCTAGAAAATTGTAGGACTTGCACGCAAAACGAATTGTACGGATAGAGAAATAAATAATTGATCTTTGTGGAATCTTTGAACACTAATAAAAACACATTATTTGTCTTATGAAAACGATCTAGTAAGTAACGTCACATATTTATTTGTGACGTTGAAACTATTTTTTTTTAATCTACCCTAATTTAAAATGTCACTAACTTAAAAGTATGTACATATGTAAGTATACCAACACGTCTTGACCCTGCAATTATTAACTTTCAAGTATTAAAAACTGACATTGATTGCAAAATTCCACTTCACGAAATTGAATTTGAAACCCAAAACCAGTAAGTAATAAGTTTCGTCTGTCAAAATGAAATCTATTCCTCTTCAGCTACTGAAATTACATCACTGCATCAAAATCCTTACAAAACAATTGATTTTAATAAAACAATAACTTTCATATAGGGTTACAAACATGGAAAATCCATATTGGCAAACACTTTGGCATATAAATAACCTACTTTTGCTGGATAAGCCATTGTAAGATATAAATAAGTACATACAATATAACCTCTTCGCAGTTAACTCTTTAAACAACCAATTTATATGTGACCTTACGAACGTTGTTGACTAGAAAATAAATTAAATAACATTACTAGTGCCAGGGATCGTAAACACTGAGCTAACGATGGTAAGTCTTAGTAATTCTATGTGGTATGCCAAAGTCTCTTCCCTGTTAACATATACCACTCATCGGGGGTTTTCATCGTCTTCTCAGATTTAAATTAGTTGAGTAAATAAAGCTGATGACATGCCGGGATTTCAGTTTCTCTCAAGTCCTGAATTCAGGGCTCGTAAACTATTTAGTTCAGATTAAAGTGCTGTTCCGTCGATGGAAATGGTAGCTGTCATGTTTGACGGGTAGCAATTGTCACCACTGACGTTTAATGTCAGTTTCATCAGTGTATTCTGCCTTTATGTAATCCCTTTTTGTAAATGGGGCCTACTGGATGAAATGGACAGTCTATTTTTGTGGA
Organism: Cerastis leucographa; assembly: GCA_963082945.1. Classification (NCBI taxonomy): domain Eukaryota; kingdom Metazoa; phylum Arthropoda; class Insecta; order Lepidoptera; family Noctuidae; genus Cerastis; species Cerastis leucographa. The sequence goes on along the minus strand of OY720362.1, from coordinate 19,225,887 downwards.
ACCTCGATCAATTTCCCAATTGACTTCAGTTTGTGCAGGATGGTGATTGATAGATTGACGCGGCTATGTTTGGGTGTTTAACAGCTGATCGTAGGGTGAAGGACAGTTGACAAAATGATGGTCTGGCTGGTGATGATATCTTTGAACTTAGGTTTCCTTTTGTCTTGAGAACAAACCTGTGGTTTCGTTGAGAAGAGGTCATTGGAGGAATGTCAAAAACATCAGACCGCTGACTGCATCAATTTTTTTGCCAAATTAGGACTAAACCTTCAATAGTATTTTTTGTTTTGTTATAGTCCAGCATTAAGCTCAAATAAGGTGATATCAAAGGCTAGGTCCAAAACATTTCCACCAGGTAGAATCTTCTATCGAAAAATAAACCAACAGCTATTTCTTTTTATAGTACCTACACTTTCGCCATTAACTGCGTATCCGGCACGTTTAAGATCGACGCATTAACGTACAGACGGACGTAAACAATGTTATTATTAGTGATTTGTATCGTTGCACGCGATAATTCCTATGGGAATAGATATAACTGGGCTGGTACTGTGCATACAAGCACACGTGTCCGACTTTTTATCTGTTTACTCGTTCTTATACCCACTACTTGCACCTATGGGGGGGGCAAAGTATGTGGAATATTTTATAGGGGCGAATGTTGGTATGTTAAAAGTGGATACAAAAAATGTAAGTGTGGAAAAATATCGTTTTTACTCCATGTTATAATGTTTTATTGTGCATGTTTTTGCTCTGAAAAAAAAAGGTGCGATTTGTTTTTATTTAATACATTATGTGTGATTTATTTATGTTGTCCACAAACTGCGGTACTATTAATTAAAATACGAATTTTAATTATGACTTCAGTTTTTTTTCACAATCTTTCATACCCTCATTTGCACACACTATATTATAACGTTTTCGTAATAGCTTTCAAATGTAAAAAAAGTTTAATTTTACCACATAAAACCTACTAGTGGTAGCCGGTTTACCACTTTTTACCGCTTTTTTACCGGCGACATTATGTCATGTGTCAAATGCACCATCATAAAAGTATTCGTGTTGCCAAGGAATAAATTAAACTACACACTTATGGCGCATGTATGAGCGAACGGGTAGAAACCTTTGTATCGATTTTGAGTTAAAAAAAGGAGAAAGTAGTAAATAATGACTTAATAATTATGTGTGGAAGGCTGATTAATTCGCGTTGTTGTGTAACGTTTGTCGTGAAAGAAACAATTTATGGCTTGCAATTTTAGCAAAATTATAGAGTAAAACAAATTGTAGGGACTAGCTCGATTATGTGTATTAATTGCACTTTCATGTATCAGAAGAATAAATTAAAATAGCTTACAATTTTTCTAAAATTGCAGGAGATAGTGGTGACATTGGCAACATCACAAAATTAAACTACTCCATACCAAATCACCCTTGAAACTTTAATGAAACTCCCATTTTTGCCCTTCGACACGAACCATTACAAAAATTAAAAATTAAAAAACAGCAAATTCGCCATTCTCGTCGCTTCTCGTACTGCACCTACATATTGAAATTATTGCTGACATTATTACCAGCACAATATATGCATTCGCGACACGCAGGTAGAAAGTTTGTGAACTTTTATGAATCGTAAATTCATGTTTTAATTGAGTAATAACGCTGTATATTTAGTAAATTCTTACTAAGTATAGTTTGTACGTTAATAAGCCATGTTTAACTGATTTAGGTGAAGATAAGTGGGTAATTTCATGTGTAGGTGTGGGCATTTTATTCTTTCGGTTCATTGTTGAATGATTTTTATGTTTAGTATTGCTGTAAATTTTATTTGGTGCAAATTTTCTTTTGGGTTGAACAGGAAGTCTGTTTAAGACCTAAAAAGTTTAATGGAATAAAGTAAACCAACTTAATCACCTTTATTTCTTTTTATAATACGACATCCAGTGATATATCACTAAAATACCCTTATTTACAAGCAGTACAGTCCCTAACAAAACAATTTCAATTTATTCCCACGAAATATGGGGACTTTCGAAATTAAGAAACTTAAAAAGTCTTCAGAAAGTTGTTAAATCTCGGGACGTTGGGACAAGGTGCTCCTCCGAAGGTCTCACTTGTAATATCAAGGTGGGCTCGAAGATAAAGTTTCGGTTCAGCCAGTATTAAAGGATCAGATAGTTAAAATGGCCGGGGTTCGGATCTTTCCAGAATTAGTAATTGAAATTGAAGGAGTTTTCAACTTGAAAGGCTGACAAATGGCACAATTTTCAACGGAGCTACTTTATTTCCTTCTGCTAATGAAGATTTATCTGCGGATTAAAATGACTAAGTAACATCAACAAGAACTACTCTTTGGCGTACAGACGTATGTCTGTGACGTGACTGTTACTAGCGATGTAGCAATATACATAATATTATATACACAAGTTCAATTTGCGCGTAAATGTAAAATCCTTCACACTAACAATCACAGTAGCAACGGATACTAGTAAGTTACCTACAATGCATCATTTAGAGGTTACACTAATTCGCGCACTTGCTAAAATTGAGCAGTTTGCTTTCAATCAAAGTCAAATTCAAACAGAATGCAACATCCTAAATAAATAGGATTATCCTTGAGATATTATAGGCAGCTCCTATCAAGACATTAGCCGTAGTGTTTAAATCAAGAGGTTGATATAGATCGACGGGTTACTACGTGATTACTGCAGTGATGTAAAGCATAAACGTCGAGTGACGGCGTGCGATGCAACGTGACCTTAGCACGTGGATCGCTGGTTGAATTTAAAATAAAATGTCTACTTTGTAATAGAAAAGATATGTAGAGCGTGTCAGGCTCTTACTTTTACAAGTGAGGGGATTACCCAATTGAACCGGAGATGAGAAAAACATCTGTCAGTATTTCTGACAAACTGATCATGCAAAAAAATGCCCTGACTTGACATCGCGATAAACCACAAATCAGCACATAAAACCCCCATGGAATTACACATCCCAACCAAAGAAATCTATGGCCGCATATGGTCACCATTATTGCACCATAATTCATGAAGATCTGACAACATTTGCTCATATATTTTCAGTCGAATCTTCGGACCGTTTGATCTCACAAATCTGCTAAACAGATCTATGCAGCAAAAACGACCTTACATAAGCTAAAATATTACGACCACTTTTTTGGGCATCTTACCGTTCTTTAGGAGATAGCAATTGAGATATCTCATGAGGATATTTCTTCATAACGTTTTCGTATTTGGTCATAAATGTCATCGCTGTTTTTTGATCTAGGATCTTGTTTTTTGGAGACTTAACGGTGCTTTTGGCTACTTGTCTTTTATAGTTTTTTATCTGGATTCTAGACTAGTTATTACACATCACCTAGACTTTTTTTTATGTTGTTCTGGAATATAAAAATGCCAACGAGTTTTAACCGAGTAAAATTTTGTTACCTACTTACCTAAAAACGCTGTGTTGTTTAAAATAACTAATCCAACCTGTATCAGTCGTAATAGCAATAATGTTAGGTCTTTAACTGAGTCCTCAAGGGATAAGAGGTATAAGTACACAGCCAGAGTATTTGTTTGTAGATAACTGCAAGGTTGCAAGACCAAAGCAAATGTTTGTTTTAACAATATTTTCTAGCCACTTGGTGTCGACATCAAAATAAACAAGATTCTCTTTTATTGTATTAAGTTTTTTATATTGTTTTCCAAGCTTATCTGAGTGTTTGAGAAAATGTAAGGAGTATTAGTGGTTGGTTACTCATCGTGTAACTTGTACATTGCTATTCCTTTACTATGGAATTCATGAACTCACTTGAATATTCTTGGTTGGGGTTCGAGTCATCAAAACCACAATTGGACTTCAGAACTATTAATACAGCGAGTTCAATAACTTCTAACGTGACTTCTGTCAGCTACAGTATTCACTATTCTTTCTGAACAACATTCTAATTACATGAACACCACACACAAGTCCGTCGGATTCGAACTCCTCACAATTTCCGCTCCCCCAGCCACAGAACCACAGCTTCAAAAACATAAATCCAGATAAAGTTTATGAGACTCATAATAAAGTTAAGTGCTGGTTTTCTTTGATAACGTTAAGTAATAGGATTTCTTTGGGCCTCCCAATTTGTATTAGCTGCTTTATCTAAGTCTACATGAGGTTTCATAATAATAGGATGGTTTGCTTCTTTGCTCTGTCGATCGAAATGTGGGTCAGATATTTTGCATCCCACGCAAGTTTCGCCATGCGGGCTACACGTCAAAGGATTACTTTTATCGCTACATTATTTTGATGGACCTCTTGGGATGGATCGATAGTATGTTCTGGATGCTTGACTGTAGTGCATGACCGAATTTTGTATCGAGCATGTGAGTTGAGTCAACGTTTATGATGAGACTTTAGGCTATGTAGCTGTTGGATAAAACAAGGACTGCTAATAAAACACTTATCAATAATGATATCATTGAACAAAACGTCAATTAATTTGTAGAATAGTACCTTACCTATCCATCACGACTGTAATCGTGGGATGAGCTTAGGTGTAATAATAATTAAATAGTACACCCACATTTCGCTAGTTATGTTTAAGTCCCTTGTAATAGGGGGTGAGCCTATTGTTCTTTCATCATTTCTATTGTAACTTACTTTGTCACTCCTATATTTAAGGATACCTCAATTATATCTCATGAAAAGAAGTAAATTGTAGGTCGCGATACCACCTGTCTCCATATTTTTGCAACTGCCGTGGTGCCCATCTGTTACATACGGAAACGAACAGTTGTCAATGCGAAATGTTTTTTTGCTGAACACTTGAACAAATACCTGCTTAATGAGGACTGAATTTTCGGCATTGTTTTCTGTAACCATTATGATTTTGGAATGGTTTAGTTTATGTCCGGGGATGGGTGGCAATTCGGGATCGTTGAACTTCAAAAGCTGTTTTAGGTCATGAAGACGATGAACGTTAATTTGTATTACTTCAATAGAAAATAAGAACACGACTGTTCGCACGTGAAAGAAAAACGACGCACGGAGATCGACAAGATGAAAACCACTAGACCGTTTGCTTATCCACAAATCACATAAGCTATTTTTATTTCGTCCTTACAAGAAATACATAAATACGTAGACAATGATCACACATAAAACCCTAATTCAACCGAGATCCGAATCCCGACCCACACCATAAAAAGTCCTCAATAAAACCTGAATATCTATTCATTTCGAAATCACTATAAAATGAAAAAGAATCAATAGTTTTAAAGACAAAAGAATTTAAAGAGCAAACTTCACACGATCTTAATCCTTAAAGAACTAAAAATAAAGCTGAAAACAATTTGAACAAACAAGATGTGGGCAAAGCGTAGTGCGGTAGCTTAAAAAATAATCATGAGAGAACGAAAAATGTTTTTAAAACGAAAACATAGTGGAGTAGATAAGAACGCGTTTTATTGTCCCGAAACATGGGGGCGACGAAAAAAACTTACGATACAGGCTGTTTGTGTTCGGAAAAAAGGTTTCGTTTCATAAAATAGCTGTCTACTTTGTGTTAAGTTTAGCTATTTTAATAATAATATCTTCCATTTTAAGCAATTCAAGTTCAAGTATCTTGATCTGGCTCGCGAGGTTGTCGACATGTGGGACGTGAGTACAGCAGTCATTATGCCGATAGTCGTGTCGGCCAATGGCTTAATAGCCAAAAGCTTCGACCAACATCTGAGGAGTCTTTCGCTTGGCAGCTGGATCCTGGACACGGCACGTATTGTTAGGAGATTCCTCTCTCAAGAGCCCTGACCACCGGTAGCCCGGACCCTGTTCCCGATGCCGGTGGGCTACTATTTTTTTATATTTTTAAATGTTTTTATATAATTTCGTAAAAAAATACTAAAAATATAAATAATAATTATGAACATATATGAATAAACGAAAATATATATCTTCTATTTTAACATTATTGTATAGCTAACCGAGTGCCTAATTATGTTATAACTTAATAAAATTGTCAACTATAATTCTTTTAAAATTAAGTACTGAACTTTACGTTACGGAACTTAAAAACTCACAGACAATATTTTATGTTAATCTGCCAACAAAAAAAATGCCCCAGACATTATCTACTGGGCGAAGTCTAGTGCAAGTCCAAGAAAAAGCAATACATTATACTTAGCTTTCTGATATAAATCAAGATTTGACGGCTGGCAAATAAAATCCAGGCTTTTTACAAAAAAAAAAAACTGAACCTGCGTTTTGAAGTACATCGTATCACAATATATACAACACATTACTATTATCTGTGTAATATTCAGACATGTAAAACAAGTGATTCGTATCATATTTGAAACAGAACGATACATCAAAACGTCCTTTGTATCTGATGGGATTGGGCTGTTTCGAATGCGTCTACTTTTGTAGACAAATTTCGTATATAGATCTGTCCAGATATGAGTTATGAATAAATGTGTTGTCTTTCCTGTGTTTATTGTGTCGTATAGACGCCTGTGCTTTTTGGATCATCTTTTAAATATTATCCGTTATTGGAAGAGCCATGCATATGAATCATCATCATCATTAGCCTATATTGTTCCCACTGCTGGGACACAGGCCTCCTCTCTATGAGAGGGAGTGGGCCGTAATCCACCACGCGGGCCCAGTGCGGGTTGGTAGCTGTCACATATCTTCGATTTTTTTTTAGTTCTAGGACATGCCGGTTTCCTCACGATGTTTTCCTTCACCGTTTTTGAAGGCAGACCATCAAGTTTTATATAAAGAACTCCAGTTTTTATTTAGATCTTAATCTTTATCACTTCCGTCTATAAGCTATTGCTATTCGCTCAATTTAAGCTTTGGAGCCCTACAATCAACAGCAACTACATCAAAGATTACTTCAATACCGCTTTGTCCTTTATTATTATTATTTTCCTCAATTCCATTTCCTGCGGCCACCCCTACGCAATCCCTGGTAGCTATCTCGTCCGAACGGCCCTTCAATCAGACAACCCTAAATCCACTACCTGTCCTCATCAATTATATTTTTTTATCGGCTGAGTATCTTCTAACATTGTCTAACATCTGCGTCACGGCGTGATCGATGCGATTTAAATACCATTCGTGTTGCCAGGTAAAGACTGTTGATTGAAGGGTTTTTTGATTCAGGGGTACGAAATAATCGGTGATGATTCTCTGAAAAAACGAGTTTTTCGAACCACCTTAAAAACCGCATAAAGAAGAATCAGTTATTATTAACATTACTTTATCGTATCCTAAAAACAAACCGCCGAATTTTAAACGTGGCAACATTACTCTCGAAGTTTCATCCTGATAGACTATCAGTACAGCTTACACAGCCTTATTCTGTTGCATTGACTTTTATAATCGACTGGGGACGAATTATCCAATCTCCTTCTTTGTTTAGAATGGCCGAGATAAGTAACTTTTCCAAATGTTTAAGAGTTCTGGGTGACATTGAGCAAGAGTAAGAGAGATAATGTCCTCGTAAAATTCATAATTATCGTCTTTTGGCAGACGATCTTAAGCTACAGTGTTGCAAGCTTTATGTTACAAACGTTCTGTCAATGAGCCTTCAAGAATTGGCTATAAAATGAAGTAAGTGAATCTGCCAGTCAGAGATTTTAAGATGACTATTATCGTGTTGTATCCATAATCCTAATTAAGAGGTTTAATTTAATAAAAGCTACAGTATAACGCTGATCATTCCAATAAATCACGAGCTTTCAAACCGTAAACAAAACAAAAGTAATCACATAATTTACGAGGGTATTATTCTCGCCGAAAATCGAAATCCAGCCAGACCACTTCTTAAAACTGCACATCCACAAATCCAGCAAACAAGCAGAATGCACATTAAAAGCACATTTATCGTCGAAACAAAAACTAAGATCGGAAACATTCGTCCGTGAACAAAAAGAAAAAACACCGTCCGGGCAATCTCGATCAAATTGTATAAGAGGATTAAAAGATTTATCGTACAAGACTGAAGGAAATTTTCGGGGAGGCACTCGCTTTTATATCGTTACATTTCTTCTCGTCTGGTTAGCGGTACGTGAGCCGGCATAACTTAACTGGGTGCTTAAAACATTCGTTTATTTGACATGTTTCATGTAAATGTATATTTGGTAATGCGGTTTTGGTCGCTGGGATGTTTCTTTTGTGTTACTGGGGTGAATAAAAATTTAAGTGGTGCGGCTAAAGATGTAACCGTTAAGTCTGTAACCCCTAAAGAGTTATGTGGACTTATCTTTACTCAACCAGAATTTATTGTTGACGATGCCCGTTTATATGTGATGAGATGGCAGGTGGACCAAGATCCAATTATATTAAAACGAAAACCAATCACACACTTGAGGTGTTTTAATACTAAAAAAAGCTCATCGTTCTGAATTCTGGCAATTCGAAAGCCTTTATTAACGTAAAAGAAAAAGTTTTCCTCATCATTACTATAAGTTACATCTCCCACAAGACAATAGACAGATTATACTTTACATATTCCTCTCATTTACAATTCAAAATAAAAATATTATTCATCTTTTTTATCGGTTTATCTGTTCTGACAGTTTTAGGTTCTTGTATTTCCGGATATTATGAAAAGGTAAATGATTGGACCTGAGGGTTGACCCCGCTGCGGTTTGGTTCTGAATCACAGGGCAAAAAACTGTGAATCACTTGACATCCTCAACAATTTAATTAAATAGATTTTAAATCACGTATCCATTTCCACGGACTAAAGGATACTTGCCACGATATTTCTTACCTATAGTTTCTTTATTGCCAACGTGTTCGGTATCCAACAATTTATTTTCTATTTTCAGGTAAATAGCAACATTGGCGTGAGCATTACGGTAAGACGGGGCAATACATAAGGAGGGTAATGCAGTATTTTATATCGACTCCTTAACGGCCACTCAGCCTCTACCTGAAGAAGCTATTGCGTTTCTTAACAAAACTATAACAATAAATTTAGCTGAACTTCGTTCCGGACTCCGGTACAACGTGAACGTTTAACAGCTCACAGCTTACGTTTACTCTGATATATACTTCATTAGCTTGATTTACAATAACGTTAAGATACGTTTTTAGTTTATAGTGTTGTTGGTAATTAGTTTTGCGAATGTTAGTTGCTGTTTACATGTGAAGATTGCACGTTTTGCGTGAGATGTTAATTAATGGTCTTAGACATAACGTTTTCTGTTTTATTTTATTTTGGACTAATAGCATATTTCATATTTTTATGAAAGTCATTTTCTCTAATGAGCACAAATTGTACTTGTGTTACAATTAAACGTCTCTAGCCACGATATATTCAGTCTAGTGCTTATAACGTTTGGATTCGCGCAGCCGTAGCGTGTTCTTTACTAAAGTTTGATTCGTACACGGAGCAATGTGTTTCAGGCCTGTACATATATTTATATATACTGAACCTAGATGTTTGTGGACGTGATTTTTTTGTACAACATCATGTTTGTGGACATGCTTTGCATATAAATCGTCGCCAACGATACTGAACCAATCTATATGAGTGAAAGTTTTATTAGCAATAACTTTTCATTTCTTGGATGGATGTCAGCTGCTATTTCATCTGTTGAAAATATAAATTCAACAAGATTCTTTTCAGAACACTTTCCCAAACCTACCTCTTCACCGACTCATTCTTTAGTCCCCTTTTTTCTAGCAGACGTCGGGAACAAAGTAATTAAAAACTTCCCTCCGTAGTTAGAAAGCACTTCAATGCTACCAGATTAATACGAGTATCGCGTGTGTTGGCTGCTTTTATTTCAACTATTTCATATTATTTATGGCTATAGTTGAATTTTGTATCAAAAATGCATGCCCATGTTCTATATATAACCTCGCGTGATATGTTTCTCTGTGTTTATTTTTGTCTGTGACAATCCAAATATGTGTTATTGATTTGATTTTTCGTGGATTTAGTTTTCCTGCTTTGGTGTTTTGTCTAGTTGTTTTGAATTAAATGTGTGTTGTGTAATGGTTTCTTAATGCGTCTACTATCATTTAGTTTCCTTATACAGTAGCCACTTCGTCCACATTACCTACAACAATTACATTCGCCATCAGCTCATTTCCCAGTACTCAATTCAAAGGGCAAGAGTTCACGCTCACCTAACGAGTTCTAATCCAGACCAACATTAAATATTATGGTTTCCTGCTCCTATGTTTTCAAGTGACATGTTAATTTGTCTGCAAGTAGCCACTTCCTCATTAACTGTTAGTTGCACGTTCGGGTTTAGCTGATCAGCTGTATTAGTCGGTTTGTCTCTATTATATGATGTATTTATGTGTACTTATACTAGTGGTGAGACCCGGTTTTGTTGGGTTCAGTAATCTAATTGGTTGATTTTGGTTGTGGTAATGATTGTTGATAAGAGTGCAAAATAAATGGAAGTAATATGATAAATCGAAATGATATTATTAGGTCATCAGTTCATGACAATTAGTCCTGATTTAGAATCTTTAAATTGATGGCAGTCAGAAGAAGATTATACATAGAATATAATACGAAAATATCAGTGAATATCAAAACACAAAATGTTAACTAATATGAAGCTTTCAAACATAATTTACATTTATAAAATTATCCTTTTGATGACAAATGAAAGATTTCAATATCACTTACACAAAGCAAACTTACTAAGCCGAACCAACAAAATAATGAGGCAATACGACACCAAACAATCAATCCTTCGCATCCACAACTTTCCCATTGAAATGAATACAAACAGAATGAAAATCGCTCCAGCAATTAAGAAGATCATATTACTCATACAGACAGACTTCCTTTTGTGCCACATACGTTTTGATGATCCGTATCACCGTTGGCCGTTTATGTATAAACTGTGCTACTAATTAGTGGACTAGCTACTACATCTGAGTTGATTTAATTTGAGCCGCTTCTATTCCTGTTTGAATCATGGTCTTATTAAGCTTTGTTTAGCCAGCCAGGGATTATGGCGAATTCGTAATAATGATGTTGTGCAGGACCATGGGATATTTGCATTTCCAAAATTAATTACGCGTTTGCTAACTAGTTCGATCATTAAGGCTAAAATGGAGCTGAAATTTTGAAATAAAATTCAGAGTTTGATTTTATAATAGAACCCAGAAACACTGGCCCAGACAAAAACACTGAAAATATACCCATTGTTATACAAATCTGATGCTAGAATTAAAAATACGAAAGGTGACAAGAACTTTCTCAAACTAAAACTCGTTAAATTCACGAATTTGGACAGTCATGGTAACAAACATTGTCACCAAAGCAATTGAACCAAAAACAACTTCAGAAACTTGCGAAATGGAATAAGACATCTTTTGTTTATTATTATGGAACCCCATTGAATTTCTATCGAGGTTAATAAATTGAAACAAACTGAAACGTCGACTTCCAAAGTTAGAAACAGACTTCAAATTGGGACAGGATTCATTAATTCAGTGTAAGAAGTAGAATTAAATCATTCGAACCTTTAACTCAACAATTTTTGGACACTACCCTTAAATGAAATTGTTCAGTTATTAATTTGTTGCGATTTCGAAACAAAAAGTGGATTTCGTTACTTCAAAGAGTTAGATTGTCTTATACAAGTTATAATTTGATGGAATTGAGTGTAACTTTGAGGGCCGTTGTATTGAAGCATCATTGAAATTATTGTTAAAGTTTAGAGTGTTTTACTTTACTTGTCTAGTTATCTGGTACTTGAGCTTGCTTTCAAATTTAAATAGGTTTTTGAATGTTTTTGATCTCAACAACAACTTTAAGCTCTTTGAGATTTGTTACTCGAAAACTTTTAATGCTTGCAAACGTATTCACTTCGTTCAGTAGCAAAAAATATCAAATTGATGTTTATATTCGAACAAGTCGCTATTTGCCTAAACAAATGTAAATAACATTAGAGGTAACCGAGTAAACTTATTCATACTGAATTAATGCAGTAATTCAAGTTGGCCTACTTGTAAGCTTGTAATAAGACTACCACTATTGCTATAAATAAAACTAAATCGTTTAGCTTTTCTAGATACGCAAATCAATAGTTCAATATTCAAAATAACGCGAGCAAAAAAACAAAACCATCGGAACCCTTTACATCATATTTTTTCCCTCAAAAATTATGAAGTATAATGAACCAGCGGGAAGTAAGTTAGCATTAAGTATTCGCATTTCCATAGCTGTCTCTGTCGTAGCAGTTAAAATTTCACTTGGCTAAGCAAAATTTTCTGTCCGCTGCAAAAATCCTTCCCCTTTTAGGGAGAGGGGAGCTCCGAGCGAATTCTTGCATAAAATTTACATGGAGCGGTCCACACAAATTACCATTTCACTTCTTACTCTGATTAAATGTTGTAGAAAAAATATTGCTCTCTAAATGTAAGAGAAAATTCTTGGGTTTTCGACTCATTAAAATTGATGTTTTGTTTTTTTTTCGTGTCGACCCGCCTGGCCCTCGCTCCAGAGTGATTCCCTTCCAGTTTTGCATTTGACTTTTCGGGTACGAGTCTCTTTACATAATTCAATTTGTTTCTCTCCAAAAATGATACGGGCTTTTAAATTCGGCTTCCAAACCGCGAGTTTCGTACGAAAAACAGCTGTAACCGACCGCAGGGAATTGCCGACGTAATGTCCTACAAAAAATCTGCCAGAACTTGGCAATGGCCGAGCGGGATTCGTCCAAAAAAGGTGTGTGTTACAGCATCTTTCACGCAAAAGGGTGAGAAAACAGCGGAGGCGAAGCAAAGATATTTGGCAGGCCTTTACAGGCTAATGATCCACTTGATTGCGGTTAAGTGTCGCTATAAAAATGTCTGGATGTTGCCAACTAGGGGAAAAAAACAGTTGCTCCTCTAAAGTGACTATTTTTCCTGGCAGGCTCCCGATATCATGAGACAATTGCCTTTGCGAGCACTTTATGTGGACGACAATTGATGTTTTCCCACTTCGCTTACACTAACTTAATTTCGTTTTACACGACCACTTCTCCTCTTGTATCTCGTGTCATTTTCTGTTCAAAACATTTTTCTTAGTACAAAATTGTCGTTTGAATTAAAAGATATTTGCAAACAATTGGTAAAAGTACAATAACAAACGCTCACGACAATATTTAGAATTATATTAATAACGTGCTTACACAACAAGCTGAAACCATAAAAATATCAGCAGACAAACTTCCGTTGAACCTAAATTGAGTTCAGAAAAAGGCTTCACAACTTGAACAATCCAACTTGTTCCAATAATACATCAAAGATTGGAAAATAACTTATATACGTGGAAAATTTACTATGAAATCATCATGAAATCGAATGTCTTGATTGAATTATATTTCCGCAAAGCCGCTATTTCTCAGAAACTCACCATCCATCATGAAGGTATTATATGACAAGCAGTAACCGTGCCAAGAACGTGATGGTTATTTTGATGAAAATCTGACGACTTGGGGAACTCCAGGTGTATCGGAAGAATTTGATGAGTAATTCTCTTTTAGAACAGGATGTAGCTTTCTATGCTAATGTGCGAACAATGCAGTTTGAGGTGAGGGTACTTGGAAGGCAGAAAGGAAAAGTTTGTACAATATTGTCTGGGTTTCAAATTGATAGATGGTTATTTCAAGAAGATGACTCACCATTAACTTTACTTTTAATTACATACCTTTTAAGTATATTTCTTGTGTTTTATCACTTTTGTATGTCCTTTTTAGTTGGTTCTTATTTCTGTGTCACAGGACTGTTAAGAGCGTTTACATCTAACGGCATTTCATACAAACTTATAAGTCCTAACTTTCCAAAATGAGTTAACCGATTTTAATGAAACTTCATACGCACAAGCAGGATACATAGGTCTAAAAATAGTTGGAAATTTCTGTTTCCATAGATAATTTATAACCGTTCTAATTTAGCGGTAGCACTTCTTTTTTTATGTTTCTAGTAACTATTTAGACCTGTATCCTGATTTTGAGAATGAAGTTTAATTAAAAACGGTTCAGTTATTTTGGAAAATACGGACTTGAATGTTTGTATGAAATGTCGCAAGGCGTAAGCGCTCTTAATTATATTTTTTTTTAACAGTCCCATATTCTGTATCATGACGATTCAAAAAATATTTATCTTCTTCAGTTCGGCTAAAACCTTCTGCTTCTTTACCTACAGTTTACCGTAAAACATCCGAATCTTTGGCAATAACTCCCAGCGGGTGAGCCGGTGAATCGATTTTGAATTCATAATTTAATCTGGTCTGGTCGCGTAGCTCGGAAATGTTTAATTTGTTCTCCCGATACAAGGGGACATGATGGTATTCCGTTGACATTGTGACCGCCAATATTTTCGCTTGGATTCTATGCAGATTCTGAAAATTTAAATGATTTATTTGAATTGTAATCAAGTTTGTTTTAGGAGTGTGATTGATGATGATACATATGGACTGCTGGATGTGGTTTTTACCTTTTTAATATCCCTCAATGATGTTCTTAGTAAACATATTATCCGGTTGGAGATCATTTAAATCTATTAGAAGTAAATCATATTAGCTTCTCATGGATTGTATACAGCTTAAAGTATTTTTAACCCCCGACCAAAAAAGAGGGGTGTTATAAGTTTGATGTGTGTATCTGTGTGTCTGTCTGTGGCATCGGAGCTCCTAAACGGATGAATCGATTTTAATAAAATTGGTTTCGTTTAAAAGGTGTTTTAATCAAGATTATTCTTAGCTATGTTTTAAGAAACTCTGCTCAGGCGTTTGAAGATCATCAACTCTTTTCTAGTTGGTGATGGGATATAAATAACTTCCACAGGTCTGGTTGAAATCTTGTCACTTGTAATCAGATAATAAGAGGTCAACACTGGAACTCAATAAAATGGACTCTACTCAATTAAATAACCCTTTTCCAAAGCTCATCGTGAGAGAAACTTGAAATTTTTGAAAATTGTTTAATTAACGCAGTATTCGTAAGTCAAAAGTGAATGAAATTCCTGTAGCGACTTTATTAAAAGTTGATACAGTGTTTCTAAAAGTAATATAATACTTTTGGCGTCGGTCGAATAAACGTTTCAATATTCGAGGGCTTCATTAATCACGGTAATTGACGGGAAGGGGACTTGGACGTGGACGCCCCCTTCTCACCACCCCCCCCCCCCCCTCCCCCCTCAGCTGAGCCTGTGCTTTTGTTTTTTGATAATGGTTAAAAATATGTTATAATTTCTGGAGGAGTGTCAGTTTCTGTTGTTAACTTTGATTCTGTAATTTGGGTGGTTAGTAAGTGTTAATTTGGGAACAGTGGTTTGGTACTTGTAATTCAAATTAATTAGGTTTATTGATGTAACTGAATTAATGTTATCAGAGTCTTGCCAGCAGGATATCTGTAGCTTTAAATGGCTATTTAAGTTTATCGTTTGAATAGCAAAAGCTCTGTTAATACGAAAAAGATAAACACGAAGAAGTAGATACTAAAACAAAATCACCTTCAAACTGCAACCCTATCTAGATACTTCACAAAGCCATTACGATGAGCATCCGATTATTAAGACCGTTATTATCAAAAGGAGTAGACAACCTAATTCACGGAAATAAAATAGAAACAACGATGGGAACCCTGCTTAATGTTGCTCGACGATAACGATTTGATTGCCCGATTGTTCGAACAACGAATTATCTTGTACAACCAAATACAAAAAGGAATTAAGGAAACTTTATATAAAATAGAGGAAATCCTGCTATGTATATATCTCGCTATTTTTAAGGTCGAATGAATAAAGGCTAGATGTGAATTGATTAGATATAACCTTTTGGAATTCGGTTAAAATGTAGGAAGTTACTTGGCCTTTAATTTCTGTTTGCCCTGCCAAGGACTAGCCGTAAAGATACATGTTTGACTTGGCAAAGTAAATTTTAGTAATGTTAGATTAGATGAGATAGTCTCTTAACTTTGTATTAGACGTGACATGTAAAATAATGCAAAAGATTTTGAAGTTCAGACTAACAGAAAAGGAATTGAAAGATCCACAAAAAATGGAAAAGCAAATAAGACCGCGAATTTTTTCTATCTGAAATACTCAATAGTCAATTTCCCTAAGCCTTCGCCAGTATTCGGTTGTCACATTTAATTTGGTCGGAATCGTCTATTAATCATTTATGGAGTCATTAATCAGATATCAGCCTGATATCCTTTCTCATTCCCTCCGAACGTTGAGGATTTACTTGACAAATTACTTTTTCGCTTTTCTTGTTTAGAAAGGGTGGATTTCCTTTAAAGTTTAGAAGGAATTTTTTTCTGACAATGCTGTTAAAGTCTACTTCATTTTGCAGATTGCAAAGTAATTTCGGGATACAATGTTGCTGTTCTTTTGGAATTCTTAATTGTCTAAGTAACGTCATAATCAAGTTTTTTCCAGCCCAAATTTTGCTGCAGTGTTTGCACTAGCGCTAGTCTCCAGAGCCAAACTAAGAATTGTAAACACTAACAAACCCGAACTCGCTGCAGCAAAACCTTAAATCATTGGAGAATTTCGCCAATTCCGCCCAGTACTGGGTATGTTTACGTCAAACTTTACCGTAGTCATTTGGGCACGATTTTTATTAACTCCGCCTCCCGATGCCTGTAGAAAACTTTTGTTGCGCCTTTTTCTCCTTTTTTACGTTCCAGCTTTTTATGGTTCTGCAGTTCGGTTTATCGTTTATTAAACTGTGTATAGATTGGATATTAAAGAAGGATTTCGTTCTCGTAAAAATTGAGAGATTCTGGGAGATTTTGAGATTCGGTTTTATTCGAGGCTTGAGTCGAAATCAATTGGAAAGTCGATGTGTGATGATATTTAATTTGGAGTTTAGGGAGGCTGAGTTAGCTGGATCGTTTTATGGGGGTTTATACGTCAAACAGTACTCAAATGCTTTCGTTTTTTTAGATTTTGCACTTTTACGATCATCTCACACAAATTGTACTGTTATTACACTGTTTTATAGGTATTCTTAAGTAGTATAAAGCTATAATTCTACAACACACTACAGTTTACTTTTATGCATGTTTCATCTTTTCTTAAGAGCCATTCTACCTTCGATAAAGGGAAATGTAATCTTCTAAAATAATAGCTAAGCCTTTATAAACATAATTCAAATAATGAAATTACCAACGATATCTGTGAATTGTGTAACGTTCATTATTCCACAGATTGCGCGTACTATTGCTAAATATGTCACTGTATGAGGCTTTTAAGCACCCACGCAGGCTTGAGAGTATCAAGGAGATATTTCAATGTATATCATAATAACCTTTATTCCAAAAGCAATACCATTCAAACTCCGTTGTAAACTTTAAACCAGCTGTCAATAATTTATTATGCTATTATGAAGGGTAATTTTTATTACGGCGCCAGTAACATTGTGTCTAACTAATTGGACTCTTGTATAATTTTAATTGTATTATAGTTTCAATTATTTAAAATATATTGGCGTTTTAGATCTTTAATTGCAGTGATTACGTAATGGGATTGTGATTTAAGATTGAAGTCATTAGTCTTAGTTAATTATATTTTTGGCACTCCTTAGGTAACGATTAGCTCTATAACTGACTGCTTATTCTCTCGTTGGAATTCACAATCACATCTACTTCAAATTCTGTTGATACATTATTGCCAATCTTTTCATCTTTCTTTCTTAAATCTTTAAAAGAACATTGCTCTGCATTTTCCTTCTTCAAATTATTGAGTTCGTTATTTATTCTAAATCTTTCGCCATGTGTACAGTCAAGGTTGTCACCAAAATTATAGCGTTTTAAAGCGGTTTTGTGACACAACCCAAGATGTAATTTATGCACGTATGCCTGCAATACTGCTATAATATTTTGTTAATGAAATGACATACAAACACAGTTTTGTGGACGTGACTGGCTTTTAGGCTATTTCTTATTCTTTGTTTTTTTTGTGTATGATTGCACTTTTGTTGAGTTTAGAGATTTTCAGGCATAAATTCGATTTTTTGTGTTTGCGACCCGCGGATGCCCCTCAAGTTAAAGAGGAAAATATACAAGTCCGTGACTACCTGTCGTACTGTATGGAACGGAATGATGGGCAGTGAAGAAGGTGGATGAAAAAAAGATTGCCTGCAGCAGAGATGAGAATGTTGAGATGGATGAGTGGAGTGATGAAAATGGACAAAGTTAGAAATTTTAGCAGTTTGAAAGTGACGCCTGTGACAGAAAAGATGAAAGGGAGTTGTCTGTCTTGGTATGGGCATGTGATGAGGAAGGAACACGTGACTAAAAGAGTGATGCATAAATGTGGGTGGATGGCGAGGGAGAGGAAGGCCAAAGAGAAGATGGATGGATTGTGCGAAAAATGATATGAAGGAAAAAGGAGTAAATGATAGCATGACGAATGACAGCGGAGAATGGAGACAAAAGACGTGTTGCGCCGACCCCAAGTAACATGAGACACGGGCAGGAAGATGATTAGATTTTTATTGTAAGGTTGCTTCGTCCATATTCGTTGTCATTTCATCAGTATCGAAAATTGTATATTGTTTTGATTTACTTTTGCACTGCCGATTCACTTATTTTAACGAGTAGTGTCTCATGAGTGTATGTGTCTGATGATATTGATAATTGTAATATCTGTTAACTGTTATGTCGTGTGATGTCATCATCAACCTGCCTGCCTTGGTGTCCTGGTGGCGCCCTCAAATGACACGGAATCAGTCCATTTCACTCTTACCTTTTCGCTTTTTCTTTCCACAGTAACTACATCTTTAGCAACATTATCACAAACTACGAACAATTCAACACAACACACGTTTTTACATCAAATCGTTCGTTACAATTCCCTTTACTTACGAGGTGAAGTAAAAAACATCAGAAGGTCAGGCTTCTTATGATCTTACGAGGTAATGACTGTTCACGTCATGGAGGCACGCAAACGCAAATGTTCTAGCGTATAGTGTATCAGTTTCGTAATAAGCGCAAGGTTACTATAATGAGTGATAATACTTCGTTTTTGTTCGTATTTTTAATTTAGCGAATTTTAAGTTGTAGGTTGGGTTGGCAAAACAATGTAATTACATTTTTTTTTAAAGGCATCTCGCAGTTCAAACTATGAGGTTGTCGTCTGCTTAACCGGACTATCCTGTGGATTCCTTGAGAGTAAGGCCTCCAGCCAGGACATAATAACTTACAAACTAAGCGACTACACGCTAAGGGCACCGCCTGTGGGTAGGAGCCTCGGCTTAGGGCGTAACTGCATGACAAAGGTCTCTTCAAATACGTAGATGGATGTTATGCGAAAAAAAAAGTAATTTATTTAGCAAAGGCTATATCAGCAACTTTGAAGCTGATTGCCTAGGGTAGGTACACTCATCGTACCTAAATATTTGTATCTCAAAGACTCTCTTTAACAAAACGTTCTATTGATATAACAGACATAATAAGTTTAATCACCAAGACTAGCTAAGATGTGATTACATAAATAACACTAAAACCACATCAACGATGGTAAACACATTAGCAATTAAATTAGATTAACTAATTATCTAATTAATTATAATAGTGTTAGCTATATCACATTCGAGTTAAGTGGGCTAAATACATACAAAATAATTAATTAATGTTAATTTCCATGTGAGACGGCTACTAGGCTTACCCTGATTTAGGAAATAGGACGTTTCAGCAATCTGGTCTTAAATTATGAAGCTGAAACCTCTTGTAGTGTCAGCAGATATGGCAAATCTGCAGATTTATTACATAAAGTGCAATTCTGAAAATCTAGAAAATCCTTCTATCTTCCTTCCTACTGTCACTTATCATTCAAGGATATTAAATACTACTTTTTAGATAATACCGACTGTTGGTTAGTGCATACAATTCTAATTTTTTTTATACCATTTATGGTAATCATAATGGTATATTTTCGAATATCTGTCGTATTCGATATATATTTTATAAACCACGAAGAGTTATGAGCTCCTAAAAAGCACGCATGATTTTGAAAGTCTTTCAAAGTTAAATGTTTAAAAGTAATATTTTGAACCTTTGTAAGTTACTCTATCATTTGTTATGTTAAACGAATAAAATTACGTAAAGTTAAAGTACACTCATAAATATGTTAACACATTTGAATTTCAATTGTGTTCAAATGTAAACATCAGAATTTATATAGATTTTATTAATGCTATCAGCGTTGGTTAACCCTTCATCTCCCATACCATTATTTTGGTAATAAAATATAAGAACACATAACGATTTTGCCCTTGATCTATAAAAGCAGTTTCTTTGCTACCAATTCAAATAACAGATTATAAGAATAACAAATAAATGGATGTTTGTATCGCACTACTTTATCATTACCTACCTTCCATGGTGTTCATAATGGGCTGTTGCCATGGCAACGGAAAACCTTCTCACGGCACCCAATATCAGGGGAATGGCCGATAAAATCCAAGTATATATTCGCTACACAAATTGGTAACTACGTGAGTAAATATGTGCTTAAAAATAAATTGGATTTTTTTCAAGTAACTGCTTTTGAGCGTGATTTTTAAAATAGCTATTGATTTCGGAAAACAGGGCACTTTCTGGCACAGAGAAAAAAGGTTTCTGTGAAAGACAGAACCAAGTAGAAGACTTTTTTTCTTTGAATATTTGAAGTGATAGAAAATTTAGGTATTGGTCCTACTACGAAAATAAAATTGGAAAAATGTTGGTCAAAGAAATAAGAATACTTATACACGTGGGTAAAGAAATTGCTTTGCTGTCGCATTTTTGTGTGGCCTTTGCAAATTCGAATCCAGAATGT
The DNA here is from genome assembly GCA_963082945.1 of Cerastis leucographa. Lineage (NCBI taxonomy): Eukaryota > Metazoa > Arthropoda > Insecta > Lepidoptera > Noctuidae > Cerastis > Cerastis leucographa. The sequence continues at coordinate 19,205,094 of OY720362.1, read as the reverse complement.
GGTCTATACCTATATTTTTAGCCTGTTCTTCAAATTTAATACGAAACCACTACTAGCAGTTGAGTGTACCTACCTAACTAGACTATTTTGCGTCTAAACTAACAAAAAAAACTATTTTCATTTCCAAACTAAAAAAAAAACATTCTACACTATCATAGGAAACAAAAAAAACGCCCTAAATAACAAGTCAGCTAATTCATACATTTCATCGTGTCATGAGCCCAACAAAATGAGTGTATCATTATAAAAATCTAAATGTTCCCGTTTCTTCAACACTTAAACCCCAACTGCTTGACAAGTAAATACTTGACATTGTAATTACAATTCACGCACCCATTGTTTTATAAAATTGTTAACCGACTGGGTTAAAATTACATACGAATTTGCATAGCTGAAGCGTTAACGTTACTTTTTAATTCAATGGGGTTATACTACCAAAATTAGACCATGGCGGTTAGAACACGCGATGTAATTCTATTTGAGATTTTTATCTGTTCAATTGATGGTTATATAGTTACGAAATGAGCTTAAAAAATACGATACTGTGGGGTTAGGGTGTGGTTTTAGTAGCGTAGCGTAGCGGTGTGGGGATTAAATAAATAATGTTGTGTTTTTTGTGCACAGTTTTCGCCGTCTTGTTAGATTTTAAAAGTATAGCAACTGTATATGTGTGTGTATATGTCTAGCCATGAATGGCTGATAAATTTGCAAAGAATATTGCTAGTATGTAATCAAAGGTTGCAAAAACTTCATAACTTTTATTGTTTTGGACAACCACTAAACTTTACTTTCTGTAAACTTGTAAGTATTCGATTTAACTGACTCAAATATTCTACAACACGAAATATGAGTGCCGACATTATTCATGCAGCATGCAATAGTATTTTAAGTAAACTCTATAAAATCGCTGCACTTTATGAATCCGCTAAACGCTTGTTACTAAAACCTTACCGCTAACGTAGTACAGTGCGTGATTTTGTTAATGAAGATCGTTCGAAAAACGTTGTATTTGGTAAAATAACATGTAACGAGTGTGTAAAATCTAATTATTTCTGTTATTATAGCAGAAACTATGTATTTGAGAAATCTACATCTGACAGTGAACGATTAAGGTGTTAGAAATTATATTGTATGTAATTTTTTATATCTTAATTTTTTGTTTTCGAAGTTTTGGGGTTTTTGGTTGCGTTGCATTTTAACTTTGACAATGTACTTTTACGTTAGGATATAAGTACATAGTGTGTTGTAAATCTATTGTTTTGTGGGCAGTATTTTGTGATTAATGGACAGTTCTTCTTTGAGATTTAAAAAATGAAAGTATGATAAAAGTGGGATTCATTGAAAAGCACAAGTTGTTATTTCGTTTCGGAATGACAATTACAGGACCAACAAAAAAAAAGCTCCATTTATCCTACATAGAAACAATTAATCTTTTTACTCTATGTAACATAATCCAAGCAGTGAAACTAACTTCCTTCTTCTAACTTAAAAAAAAAACATATCAAGGTGATTCGACGAGGAAGCGAACCTGCGATCCGGCCTTGTTTCGTGAAAGTCTGACCTTTAAGCCATGGTGCCTTTGGATACGTTGTTAATATGACTTCCATGAGGTGCCATAAATTTTACTGTTTCTTTTAACGATCTTTTAAGTAGCCTGTAATTGCCTCAAAGTTTTTCATCTCATTGAAAAATAAAGAAATAATTCGCGTTGGTCTTGCTGCTTTTATAATTCCAAGTAACCAAAAAAACTACTCTTACCGACTTTTCAAAAAAGTCTATTTCTAGAAGCCATTTCTCACAATACCCAGCCAATAGCTACAATAAATTATAAAACCTACACCGCCCATTGCCAAGCGATACGTAAAACTCGAGTCGTTCGGTCGGAATGAACGATTAGTGAACGAACGAGATCATATTACCACTGAATAGGTAGGTTCGTTCAGAAGATCAACGTTGCAACTTAAGTACGTCCGGTGCACCCTGTGTTGGGCATTCACCTTTGCCATCTACCTTGCTGTTCTTTTTGTCATGGCTTTGAGACATTTTGCAAAAAAAGAACGGTAGGATGAAACATTTCCCCATATGATTTTTCCGCCTCGCCATCCAACGTAAAGTTTTGACTAGTTTAGATTTAAGTTACATCTCTGTATTATAATTTCATAACATATTATATAAAAAAAACGGAACGATAAGTTCTGAAGTTCATGTGTGCATACACATGAACTTCCGAACTGTAATGGAATTGAATTATAGTTTCTTTAGATAGTACAAATGATAAAAAAAACGGTGAAATAGTAAGTTTTAACCAAGTTGTGTTCGCGAGAGAGCTTTTGGTAAGACTGGCCGTTATAAATCCCCAAAACTCAAAAAATTGTATTCACAATATAGTGTTCAATACCGAGTAGCCAAGTTACACCACACCATAAATCCATCTAATGATTGTTTTTTCATAGTCTCAACTAAACGGAACTTCTGTACTTACCTGTACTTCTAGTCATGATACGAAGACCTTGGTCGGAGAACCGCTGGGATTGCTCGATATCTTGGTAATCTTGACTTTCACGCCGGAGATTAATTGTGGTACTTTGTGGTTTTTGAGTACGAGCAGAATGGGGCCCGTGTGCCTTATTGCGTAGAGAGAGAGAGTGACAGTTTTTATTTAATATTATATATAGCCTTCTTTATTGCGTTAAAAATATAAGAATCTCAATTTAGAATTAGCTTAATCAAAATATTTTATTTTACATAGGCCTACATGAGCACTTATAAAACGTCAACAAAAGGTGCACGATTCGGGTTGGTCGTTTCCTATGGAGAAGAACCGGCAAGAAACTCCATAGTTACTCTTTTAAAATCATTTGGTTTTACAATATTTGAAGTTACAGCGTTAGTACTTAAGTATGGGAGGACAGCGTAGGCCCGACAATAGTAATCAGCCTGTAACGTTGTCAATGCTAAGAAGCCTCTCTGTGAAAGGGACTATTATGCACTATGCGGATATTACCATGTCTTCATTTTTTTGTGGGTCGAGGACATGCCTGTTATAAGTGCGAACACCTTTTTTAAAGAAATTCCAAGAATATTGTTCTATCTCTAGACTGAATTTAAACTTTGAATAGAATCAGATTTGAAATAACGATCGATCGAGAATCCAAGCGTCAAGGCAATAGACGGTACCTGTATTGTGTTCGATTCTCCCAAGAGCCTCTTGTCAGCAACTATTTCAGGAATAGAAACCTTATCTCAGCTCAATGAGCTTTCTGATTTTCTCCCCATTTTCATTCAGAATTTTTTTCATGGTAAACGAGAAAAAGTACTTCTAAGGCCGTATTAATAAACTTCAGAAATCGTTCAACTTCAGTCTCAATGATTGAAAACATCGCACGAAATGATTTTACATGAAAATTGTGTACCTACATATTATTATCGGAGTTCAATATCCAAAATACTTTTTCAAAGAGTTTGAACGGAATAAAAGTTTTCAATTCAACAAAAAAGTTGGGCTTATTGACGTAAATCGACTTTATCATAATAAATTTATTGCCCCGGGCATATTACGGGGTCTTTGTGGGGTGAAAACGCCCGTTGTCGGTCGTGAGATGTTTATGTATGTGTAAAATATGGAAATTCGGTATGAGATTCATTTTAGATTGATTTTTGCCCATGTTATGTTACGTGTAACATTTTGGTACTGATTTGCAAAGCGTTTTTCGATTGTGCGTTTTTATTTTTAGCCAAAACTTGTTCGGAAACCAGTTTTTTGTTTACGTTGGATTGTTGTGAAATGAAAAGAAAAAGTAATTGGACTCTAGGATTTTTGTTTGCATGACATGTTTTGTTCTCAGAAAATAAACTAAATGTGGGAAAGGTGTCTAAAATAAAAGCGAAGAAGTACAAAGATAGTTAAAAGTAAATCAATTACAAATGAGCGGCTAATTTTGAGTTTCAATGCCTACTGGTTACCATATAAGGGTAAACGTGGGTAGTATTAATAATATCCATTATTTTAGTTCGTAACGGTCTTCTAAAGACCAAATGTTAATGGAGGTATTATGTTGGCATTAATAGAAAACCTCTTGATTGTGATTTATGTACCTCTTTAAGTATTAAGGTCATTTTTTGTTGAAAAAGGCGAGCGTTTTGTTGCATCGTCTAGGTTTTTATTTTATGAGAGGTTCTTCAATCTTTTAGTGGAGTTGACTTTTTATAAGATTTTTTAGATAGCAAAATATTGAATTGTTTTATCATTTTTGTGTTTTTTGTTTCAATGAGTCAAATAGCTATTAAAAATACTTTAATTTTAGTATAAATAGCATATAACTGTAACAACAATTTAAATGCAAATAAGTAGATACTTAAAGTTGTAATTAAGTAACTTCGGAAAAATACAGTTGTACATTAGGTTTTTTTGTACGCACAACAATGACACGGGAGATTACGGAAGAGAACGATCTTATTTTTCACTAATGTAGGGTGGAAGCACATTTTCTCGTCCGTTCGCTTAAAATCTAAATAAAACTCATAATGAAACCAGAAGAGTGACTTCGTAAAAATATATTTAAGGCCATATACTTTTATCACGCACCGTCTGAAGGCTTTGCCTCTTAAAACTTGCAAATGTTACACCCTTAACATTTTATGTGTATATTTTAAGTGATATTCTCGTAAATTCCGTGACTGTTACGTCACGTAAATTTACTGATTTTGTTACTTTGTGTGTGTTTTTTTCACATTTTTGTAAGTAACATTTACATATTATTATAGAGTTGATATTTGGATAAAAAATGAAGGTTTATATTACCATTTTGATGTTACGAACTACATAGGCAATGATATTAAAAAAAAAAATGCACTGAAAATTATGATACGTAATGCACTTTAAAGGAACCCTATTAAAACGTAAGCTGTAAAATCTTGTTCTCTATATTTTATGGGGAAAAAATCCTCTAGATTATTATGGCACGTAAAAGTTACTAAAATAGTTTAAAACAAGTTTTGATGCAAAGTTTATGTAATATTTACTACCATTGCTTTTTAATTTAATGGTTCACCTTAAGAGTAATCCTATGTTTAATGTCCATCTCCTAAATGTTCGTTCCCGAAAACTTTTTGAAGAGTTGTTTAAATAACATTATCTCTATAATCTTCTTTCCTTATATTTATCTTCAAGTTTTTCGTTTATGGTATTAACAGAGATCTATCTACGTGGTTATATCTGTCGTTTTATTTTAGTATCAACTTTGATGCGGTTACCTCGGGAATTGCTGAACCGGTTTAAGTGATTTTTTACATAAATGGAAAGCTTATGTCTTCCTGATCAGCATGAAGATAAAGTATGTAATTATGCTTCACTTATAAAGGTTCTTACACAGTTCTCAGTACTTTAAACTCAACAGATTATTAACTCACTTATGAACGTAATTATTAGTGTGCACTTTCATGCAATGAATTAGTACCATTTAGAATTATGCTTTTCTCATAAGGGGCTGTTAGAATATTAAATCACTAGTGAGGCAGTATATGCCGTAGCTTTAGGGTCATTCACTTGCTTGTCTTGCTACCGATAAGATTATGCCCAGATAGACCTAACAGTATCTTTTGCCTGACCTGAGAAACTTGCCAAGAAAGTCTGACTGGCTAGCAAAAGAATAGACTCATTTAAAATAAGACCGGCAAGCAACTTATTTAGGTAAATTTTTCACGTTTGGTGTGCACACCAAATAAAAAACAGAAATCTATTATAATTCTGAACAGAAATCCTTATAATCTGAACTTCTTTACGAGTTAGGGGACATTCAATATAGGGATTAAAGGTGGGCTCAGCAAAGCGCCATTTTATAATAACGCTTATACACATTGGGGTATTACTGTAATTTGGGGGAACTCGCCTGGAAGAAGGTACTGGGGAGCCCTCTTGGAACAAAAACTTCAAATTATAGAACCGATATTTAAGGGACGGTGTTATTAAATGTATTGTTTGATGTGCACTTTGGAATTGGATTAAATTAACGTGTCGTGATAGCCGTAAAAGTGATTAGAACTGATGCTGAAATATTAATTATAAAGCCAAAAATAATAATCACGTATGAAAATCATTGACTAACATTATTTTCTGTTGTCAATAACTGGTGCTTACACCACACACTTTAAATTCTGATTTAAATGCTAAAGAGTGCGAAGCCAGAAAAAAAAAATGCTAAAGATAAAATTTTTCACAAAAAACTTATTATAATTGCAAAGCAAAATTGCTATTGAATGGACTTATCTTAAAATGTATTCATATTATCAAGTCACAGTTAAATCTTTTTAGTCATTTTTTCGAAAACATAGAATCACTATGATTTAAACTGCTAATGCTGAATGAACATTTCATGATTCTAGAAGAGAGAAGATATTTAAGTCATTTCTTGTTATCGTAACTCAATACTCAAAGGTTCCTCAACCTCTGTTCACCCCATAAAAAAACAAACAAGCATGAACATAATAAATTCTTTTCCTGGTTCACAATCCATGATAAATTGTCCACGTGACAGCTATAATGAAAACACAGTAACAGACATAAGGGCGTGGACCCATGCATACGATGTAGGAAACGTATATTTTAGCATAGCTTTAATAAACATTGGTGATTATACAACACTCTGGCGGTATGGTGATGCGATATTCTATGAGAGGAAATATTCCGTGGCTTAGTCACTTGGGTTTGAGCGCGGGTTTTCTTTCGAGAAATCTTTCTGTCAAAATTGGTAAAAAAGGTCTAAGTATACTTATCTAGATTGTAAACAAAAAACGTGACAACAATTGGCAAAATGTTACTAGGGTCAAAATACCAAAACCGTTTCATTCTGTAAATACATCCTAAGACAAAAAAAAAAAGATGTCATAAAGTAACATAAATGATAGGAATCCCCCAGAAAAATCAGATGCGTAAACATTGTTATAAAGTTGGAATTTACTACTATTGACCACAATAAAATATTTATTTTGATGCGAATTGACCCTTAGGGCTCTTAAAGATAGCAAGTAAGGGTCGATGATAGCTACCGATTCTCATGTCGAACTTTCCAGAAATTTCTTTGTAAGAAAAATATTCTTTATGAATGTAAGACTGATATTTCAGACGTAACTCGATTATTTTAAGCAAACAAACAAAAAACGTGACTCCTTTGGAATCAATTACGAATTTCATAAATACACACGCACGTCAGCCATGTTTTATTCAAACTTTTAAATCGTATTATAATTTTTTTTCACAAAATCTAGGTTGTGTTTTAAAAATTTGGCCGGTCGTTCAACTGTGCTGTGGGAGAATTCTTTTTGACAATGGATCGTTTTCAAAAACTCGGTATTTTTCGGTAAAAAATGAACCGTTAATGATGGTTTTAATGGTGTTTTTTTCTTGTTTTCAGGTAAGGAGATCTTCTTTCTGATGTCCGTAAGTGGATAAGTGATTTTTGCTGTTATAAAAATGTTGGTGAGTGAGGTGGTGATTAACTCGTTTAAAAACGATAGTATGGTAATATTTTCTATTAAAAAATACTAAAATGGGAATTAATTCTCCAGACATAGCTTAATTGTCTCTTGAATTCATAACAATCACTTCATAAATTCGGCATTTTACTTACTGATATTTTTTTTTTAAATTGCGACAATAATATCTCAGATTACTGCTCTGTAGTCAGTCTCGTGGAATTGTGTCTAACGCGTAGGGTGAACGGCCTCATTATCAGCCTCTCGTGAATAATATATGGGTCGAATTTCGCGATTCCACCGATGACTGTCGTCACTCGTCAGAGTTGCGTCATCGTCACTCTCATTACAAAAACATAGGTATTGAATGATTTAACTGATACCACAGGTCATATTTCTTTGAAAAAAAAAAGTTACTAGCTAATATATTCTAGGCCATAAAGTGACAGTATTATAATAATAATTTCAAACAAGTACCGACTTGTTTCGATGACAACCAAGCGTTGGATATTGACTATCGCAACTCGCAAGGAATAACAATCAGCTGGTTCTTTTCCATCGCGGTTTTTCTTCGGACTTTTCCAAATTTAAGCCCACAAAAAGAGCAATGGATGCTCATCGGCTGAGCAATATGTAGGGGCAATGTTATACGTTTTCTATTACCCGATCGGTTTAGAAATTCAAAGTTTATCAACCTAAACGAGACCGCGTATTGAATATAAAGAAATATAGTGGTACATTTGAATGCATCCAACGTCCCTTTTGCAAAAGTTTATTTTTAACACGATTCTTTTAAAATTAATATTCTATGCATATGTTTTATGTTTGTGTTGACACGGTTTTTGGTTGATGAAGTAAAGAAAACAACTCGTAAATATATGCCTACGGACCTAATAGAAAATATGCCTGAGTTCACGGATTGTCTCAGTTCAATTAGTGCTATTATTGATGAATCTGGCATAGAGTCTGTGTTCATACTTGGCGATTTCAATGCCCATCCAGGTGAGCGCTTTTATCATGAACTTGTGGTGTTTTCAAAGGAACAGGACTGGACTTGTGTGGACACAAATAAGTTGCAATTAACATCAGGAACGTTCACGTTCATCAGCGAGGCTCATGGGTGTAAGCGTTGGCTAGACCACTGTCTCACGACAGACGCGGCCCTGTCCAGTGTCACCAACGTGTATGTAAAGTACGATGTCTTTTGGTCTGACCATCTACCATTAGTTTTGACCTGTGACTTTAATGTTGTAAGACAAAAAACAAATGTGCAATACCCATTGCGTAGTAAAATTCAGTGGGGCGTAAGAAGTGTAGAACAATGTCGTTCCTATGAAAATATGTGTAATCTACAGCTAAAACATATTGACTTGCCAGTCGAGCTACAACATTGTTGTGGTAGATATTGTAGGGATCCTAATCATGTTAACATTATAAATAACTTGTATAGGGACATTGTTGACATTTTATGTAAGAATGCGAGTTATACGTATGTGTATAAGTCCATGAAGCGTAAGAAACATTTGGCCGGGTGGAACAGATTTGTAAGTGACGCTCACAAGAACGCTAAGACTAAATTCAATACGTGGCTGTGGTATGGTAGACCTTCTTGCGGCGCCATATTTAACGAAATGATAGAAACTCGTAAGATCTTCAAGAGTAAACTTAAATGGTGCCAAAACAACCAGGATCAGATTGGAATGGATTTGTTAGCAAAACGCCATTCGAATTCAGATTTTAGGGGTTTTTGGAAGAGCACTAAACAGTTTAATTCTAGGTCCGGTGTGCCTGTGAGTGTCAATGGTGTTTCTGACTCGAAAGATGTTGCTGATTTATTCAGAATGCATTTTGATGTAAAGTCGCGGTTGGGGCCACCATGCCGGGAGTTCGATGCTGGGAACAGTGCTACAGAAATAACAACGGTCATTCTGGCAAAGGACATCAGGACAAAAATTAGAAGCATGAGAAGGGGCAAATCCCCTGGACACGATGGGCTCAGCATCGAACACTTGCAGTATGGTGGGATCCATTTGCCACGTGTGCTCGCTCTACTGTTTAATCTGTGCCTAGGTCATTCATACCTTCCTCCAGATATGGTGCGGGCTCTGGTGGTACCAGTGGTGAAGAACCGGACCGGAGACGTCGCGGACAAGTCAAACTATAGGCCGATTTGTTTGGCGACCATCGTAGCTAAAGTACTTGACAGCGTGCTTAACTCTCACTTAATGTACCCACATCAAACTGCACGATGCCCAGTTTGGGTTTCGGCCGGGGTTGTCAACAGAAACCGCAATTCTTAGTTTGAAGCATGCTGTCAAGTATTACACAGACAGGAAAACACCTATTTACGCTTGTTTTCTAGACTTGTCCAGGGCTTTTGATCTTGTCTCGTTCGACGTCCTCTGGCAGAAATTATCTGATACCGCCGTGCCGCCGGAGCTTGTCTCACTTCTACAGTACTGGTACATGAAGCAGGAGAGTCGGGTGCGCTGGGCAGGAGAGCTCTCGGAGCCAAGTAGGCTAGAGTGTGGCGTGAGGCAGGGTGGTCTGACCTCACCGTTGCTATTTAGTCTGTATGTGAACGCACTGATCGAGCAGCTCAGCAGCACACGTGTCGGTTGTTTTATTGATGGTGTTTGTTTCAATAATCTAAGCTATGCAGACGACATGGTGCTGCTGGCCCCTTCGGTCGGTGCGCTCCGTAAGCTTCTCGATGTTTGCGAGTCATATGCTGCTTCTCATGGCCTTGTATACAACGAAAGCAAGTCAAAATACATGGTCTTCAAGTCCGGTACCAGGTGTCCCTCCACCGTCCCTCCTGTTTTACTGAACGGTGTGGAGCTACATAGGGTGTACTCTTTTAAATACCTGGGCCACTTGGTGACGGACGATTTGAGGGACGACGCAGATATGGAGAGGGAACGCAGAGCATTGTCGGTTCGGGCTAATATGTTGGCACGCCGGTTTTTCCGTTGTACAGCTGCAGTCAAAGTAACGTTGTTTAAAGCATATTGCATGTCGCTGTACTCGGGGAGCCTGTGGTTCAACCACACCCAAAAGGCCTACAATGCTCTGCGGATTCAGTATAACAACGCGTTTAGGGTGCTGTTGCGTCTGCCTCGGTTCTGTAGCGCGTCATCTATGTTCGCTGAGGCTCGTACCGACTGTTTCGATGCTGTGCGGCGTAAGAAAGCGGCCTCGCTGTTAAATAGACTTCGTGGCAGCCCCAACAGCATTCTGAGCGCCATAGTCGGGAGGTATGACAGTCCGTTGGTGAGGTCGCTAGTCACCTGTACACTGTCTGTGTTTTTAGTTAAGTACTAACATAGGTTAAGAATATTGTTACTAACCTAATGGATCTTGGTCATCTGAATAAATGAATATTATTATTATGTAAAGATTTAGACCTTAATCCTGACCAAAGATTTTTACAAGTGGCTGCTGTCAACCAATCAACGGCTTGTAGAAATAACAAAAAAAAAAACAATATTTTGAATAACAGATAATATTTTCCTTATAGAAATAGTTACTTACGTTTTTCAACCCTAAAATGCGATTTACTTTCAACTTTAGAGTTCAAATTTTATATCTAATGCGAGTGATAAAAAGAATCCTCAATTTGAAAGCCTAAAGGTTCATAGTCAAAATCCGTGTAAAATTTCAGTACTTAAAGTCAAAGATTAAGTCGCAAACCCGTGCGTTCTTGTCACAGCGGGGTCAAAGGCAAACAACCTGGGTCGGTTCAATGCCTTCACTCTTTTTATTTACGGCTTAAATTTTAGCCTCCTTTTAAGCAGTTAATCATGAGTTTTATTGCTAATTTCAACTATGGTTTAAGTATAATTGTGATTTTTTGCAATTATTTGCTGATTTAATTTAGATGCATGTAGAATTGTAGGTCATTTTATATAAGTTTAAGTTTTATTGTAGTTTAAGTTTTATATTTTATCTAAGAGAAATTGGCTGACGATCAAAAGTTCAATTCTGATATTCGTAATTACTTAAAAAAAAAAAAATACACAGTCAGTCAAGAGAATTAATAATATCGTGAAAGTAAGTAAGTATTCTTATTCACAAGATTTTTTTTAACGGTTTAGAAATTATGCATTTTCCAGGTATATATTTAATTATCAATGTAAATAAAGCCAGTCCTATCCCAAGGCATTTTACCATGCGTGTGCTGTTTATTTAATAATTATATTATATCAGTATCTAATCTCCCCGAGTTCAGTAACCATTGCTATCTATGTGTATAATACACAAGTCGTTATGATAACGGTTCCAGCATTTGTCAAAAAACGTTTTGAATAGGTATATTTATATTGTGATCAAACAAATTGCGTACAATATGTATTTTAGTAATATCTAACGGATTTTTTTCTATCTGAACGCGCTAGCTTTAAATAAAAAATACAGGAATGACTATTTAGTTATTGTACCTAATCTACAGCTCACAAATTAGTCATCTATATAAACATGATCATTTGAATTTTTACGCCGAGTCTCTTCTGCCTTAAATTGAACTTTGATTCCACATTTGTTTATTATCGGAACGGCTAATGAGGGTGTTAACCTGATTTTGTTTTTATCAAGATTTAGAAAAAGAAAATGAGGTCGCTTGATAAACAAATTAAATTTCATTAAGTATACAATTACGTCAACAAACAAAAAGTTTGCTATAACTTCAACTTTGAACTTAAAACTCATATTAATTTAGAATGACTTAAAAATATATTCAGTAAAACTTTATATTTCAATTAAATACTTACTACAAGAAATGAGTAGGTGTACACGCACAAACACTAGAATCAAGTTCAGTGACCCCATTATCTCGGTAAATGTATCGACGCGAACATTTTGCAGCTGTTAGTCACTCAATAGATTTTTCACAACAATATACTTCTTTTACAACAAAACAATGTTAATAAAAACATTGCCAGTATAATTATCAATCAGTAATTAAGTACAGTTCCAGGTACAACAAAGTTTAGCAATGTAAATTGCTTTATGCCATTCCGACTGTCCGTTCCTGTGCTAGATGACCCCAGTTCCTAAAAGCCTATTAAATTCCATTACATCCGATGTCAGGTGATTTCATTGGCTTGTGCTATTTCCGATTAACCAACACAGGGGCAAATTTAACTTGACAGACACTGATATAAAGCCTTACTGAACTGAACTGTAGCAGTACATAATTTATGTTTTCAATTTAAATCAATTTTTTACTATTTTTTATTCATATAGAAGAGAGTATGTTTGTTTAAAAGCTCTAATCTCTGAAACTACCAATCGGATTTGAATAATTATTTTACATTCTTGAGGAAGCCAGACTATTAGAACCTCTAAATCCACTTAATCATGTTTATATCTTAAACGAGCCATGTAATATTGGGATCAAAACTTGGCACTATTTGCCTCGTGTTTCGCAGACTCGTTTCAATGTTGTGTGAGTTACAGTATGTTTATCGGAGCAATAGATGGCGCCACGTGTAGCTCAGTTGGCGCGTGGATGACTTCCTTGCCAAGTATTAGATGTCAATCGTTTATGTCATTTATTATGTCAATTATATTAACAAGCGGTGAAATATAGTATTACATGGTGAAGTTATCTGTATTGAAATGTGTATGATTTGTGATTATGCTGACAAATTAAAGAATCCGTCGAGGTTTACTTTAGAAAGCTGTAAAGTTACGAAACCAACTTTCTATTAATTTTATTAATAAACCTAACTATATTGTCAAATAAAAATTGTGTATAAGTATTGTAAAATTAGTCGTGAATTTTGCAATCAATTAAACTAATTACTTTAACGAGATCTAAGCGGGTGGTGCATCCAAAACGAAATAAAACATGATATGACCATAAAAGATAAATTTAACTCAAACAAATTTATGTTTCCCATTAGAGGAAATCTATTTATTTATTATTTAATAGTTTAACCACTTAAGACCAATTAGCTCTAAAATGAAATAGTCCAAGTCGTTTGCGAGCTGTCCTCTCGTCATCGTGGAACCATTAATTGGTCCCTCCAGATTTTTTGTAGTTTTCTTTTATGGATTTATTACAGGTTGTATTTCTGAGGTCTAGACCCCATTTAAGAATTAATTATTAACTACCTACACATTTTTAGTTTGGCATTTTTTCTTCTTCATAGAATTATTATTTGCTGTGTCAAATATCTTTTACATATCTCTACCAGATCCGTCGGAAAAGACTTTATTAAAATTCTTATTCCCTTTTACGTGCCATATTGTTTATTTATGTTTTTTAATAAAACGAGATGTTTGCAAGTATGTTATGTTGCAAATGTGTTTCGTATCTCGGGGGTAAATATTTTTAAGTGCGTATAAAAATGCTGGTGCAGTTTTCTTTATGTACATTGCAAGTTGATCAAAATGTAGGTAATGTATCAAGTTGATACTTTGTAAAAGCATTCAGATAATGCCAAAGCCTGGATTATTTTTATGGACTGTTAATATTCTGTAGGGCATTTAAGTTACTTTTGCTGCATTATTGCGATTTATTTTGTTAAAATAATTGTTATCAAGTTAGAAACTTATTTGATAATCATTTAGCGGTAATAAGCAAACATGACAAATGCTATATTTGTTTTCGTGACAGCATTTTGTCATTAAATAAATAAAATAATACTTATTAAGTTTACAGTCGCAGACATGCTTAATCTAATCTAGGCACAGAATTCTAATTTCCCGTTGCTAAGCCGAAAGCGAGCCGACTCGCAGGGTATTTATAGTTTATTTCGAAGTGACCCACTTAGGAGCTTTGTAGATAACCTAACATGGTCCCAGACATTATCTTGATACGACATGTCTATCACTTTCCTGTGTACGCTGTTTTCAATATGTAAAGATTATTAATTGCGAATAACTTGTGTAGTTTTATGAAAAAATCACAGAAAATTTTATAGTAAATTTTTTGGAGAAAACCAAGCCTTAAAAGTATTACAGAGTAAAAATTTATATTTATACAAATCAGGGATAGTATACCGCTAATTGCGTTAAACCCTTCCATGCTGGCTTTTAAAACGTTTTATTTCAACTCCAAAAATGCACATTTTCAGGCTAAACCTAAAATCGTATCATCGAACGCAAAAATCGGCGCGAAAATATTCAAAATCAGAATGCCATATTTAAAACATGGCTGGACTTTAACGGATTAAGGGTGATGTACATCCAGGTTTAATCTACGTTTATCGCCGACGGGCAGGCGGGCACAGTCAATACCGATCGACGGTTTAAGCCGTCCGTCCTGCCTGTTATATTGTTTTAATAACTTGTGAATTTATGCCTTTGCAGCCTTTTGAGCATTTTTTTGGGAATTGGTGCAGTGTTGGGGTTTGCAGTGTGTATTGTTGCAGGGTAGAGCAATATTTTTTATTTAGAAATACGGTTTTTGTGAAAAGCTTTTCCTGCTTTTTGAAGCCTGGCTTATGGTATTTTTGGAATTCAATATTGTTAATTCCTTCCCTTGCTTATTAAATTAACCCCTATCATATTAACTACTGAACACGGGTTTTAATGTAGGTACCAAACTCTTCAAGTTTTTGCACTAACCTGCTGGTTGTCAGTCTTGTCACTTGTTTATCCTCTCCTAAATCCGTCAAAACATTTCAATACGTCAACTCACTTCGCTCCAGTAATAAAACAAAAATAAAGTTGATTTAAGACGTTATTTCACTTTGGCAAAGAAAAATAAGTGTAAATTGTTTGTGTACACAACTCGCCTATAGATTCGCGAGTGTTTTGGCAAATACTCTTAAGGCTTGGACAGAGGCGAAAAGTTGGAATTTAACAACTTTTCTTCTTCGCTAAATGTTTTGTGTTCTTATTTAAGATATTGTGGGGGTAAAACGGGGTGATAATAAACATAACGAGGCTTTGAAGAATGAGTAAAAGAAAAAAAAATCACTTGTAAAAATAAATAGACTTAAAATGCAACATCGACAAAATTAACATGAAAATCGAACCCTATACCGTTTACCCCTCGCAGCTACACCAATTAGGTTAACAACATAACTTCTAAATCCAAAACCTGTAACCTTTTTTCAACTACCAACCCTGTTTACCAAAAAAATGGTTAACCCACCACTCGCTAACGCAAGGCACTGTAATCTACCGTGGTGCTGTAAAGGTTAATGACCGTCGTTACATCGGCAGTGGGGGGTTGAATCTGAGCACCGATGGGTTTTCCTCCTATACGTATATATTATTTATCTTCCTAACTGTTGGGTAAGCACGTGGGGTGTAATGGGTTCAGTAAATGTACCGGAGATGATAGGACGAACATTTTTTTTTTGTTGCGAAATAAGTATCTCTAAGAAAATGGAAGCAATGTTTCCTTTTATTTGTAAGAGTTGACTACTGCTTTCTTTTAAGAGCTTTTGCAGAATGAGTCTTAGAAGGTTATCCTCGTATACGGCCACAACATTGAAAATCTAAGTCATCCAGCAAGACTGACTGTAGTGTTGATTGGTTAAAGAAGGATGCATGGAAATCGCTCTCGATGACCTTATATATGCTTATTGTAAGAAATCAACAATCAGTTTGTTAATAAGTTCATGAAAGATTTTCCATCCACGAAATCGTTCACGTTCCATCTGACCTTTGCAACCCTTACAAACTCACTCTACCATTTAATAAAACAATTAGCTTCACAGATTACGAACCCTTAACCACCCCAAACTTAAACTGACCCACCATCCACCAAACTTCCCCATGAAAATAATCCGAAACAAAATACCAAACATTTGTACCTACTAACCCAAACTATTAATACTGCTGACCCTAAATTTCGCAGATAGCGTACAAGCAGCTTAATCCCATGTTATCATTACACACACTCGCTATTCGATAGTGTCCTGTTACCATGTTTAACTGCTTTACCCTCCACCTCTATGACATACGGAACAGAGTTCAGAATTAAAGTTTTTGGGTGTATTCGTTATTTGGTTTGTTGGTATTGGGGACACAATAGATTGACTGGTTGATTCTCCTTTGTGATAAATATCTATTGTTCTAGTGTCTTTTCTTTGAAGGCTTATTGGTATCGGATCTTGATGAAAGTGTATCATTAAGTTTAATTATAGGGTAAAGGGCAGAGATTGAGATGGATAAAGAGGCTAATTGCATAGTGCATTGGAGATTCAACGTAGTGATTAAGACACCACCTTTGATGGACCTTCTATCAATTTGAGTCTTGTGACGCTTTTGAACTGTTACAATTTGAAGTTACGTCTTCTAATTTTGGAAGAAAACAAGTCCATTCAACATGAATAAAATCAAGCACTAAATAATCATAAATATACAGGAAACGTAATCTTTAACACGCTTTTATCTCCTCCTATACATCTTAAAAGATAAGAAATAAAAGCATCTTTTTAAAAGCTCTTAAATATTGATAAGCCAGCCATTCGGATCGCTTCGGATATTGTCGTCTTAGATCGTGACCGGACAAGCACGAAGCGAAAATTTATTTCGACAGACCACGAAATGTTACCGAATGCATTTTATGTCATTAACTTTTAACGAGAATTGACGATTGGAAAGGAAGTAGTTCGCTACTTAAAACAACATAATATTTATGTTTGTGAAAAAGAAGAAATTGGGAAGAAAATTACCCATATTTTAGTATCTTTGCTTAAATGACAGCTTTATAGCATATTCTACCAGGCTATAATGTCAGGTTTCAAACCAAACAATCATTTAATAAAGCACGCTTTTTAAAACCTTAGCTACACTTACCCAATTCTTCGAGAACTGAATATAAAAATAAAGAATATACAGTCCACCACTCAGCTTTCTACAATATTCATTATAAATAACAGTTGAACGGCGATCAATCTTCTGCTGAACGCCTTACTAAATTGTCTTAACTCGGACGATCCATTTGTAAGGATTTTGTTAAAAAAACGTTATTACTAATGACATGGAAGTAACAGGGAAAATGCTTGAACTAGAAAGATTCAATATTGTTGAAGTAGAAATAATATTCTGTTGGTTTTTTATGATGGAGTATTTTTATTTTTGTCACTTTATATTATTGGAGTGCCTCCATCAGTTAGAGTTTTTGTTTCAATAAATCTCATTCAATGCTTTTCTAGCACTTCTATTCTCAAAACCTAACTCTATGTATTAAACCGTTCAAGCTATCGGAAAATCGGTTGCTGAATTAAGTTTCATATTCTACCAATCTCGAAATACTTCTTGAACATTTCCGCGCCTCCTTGAAAATGAAGACGCTCGTTCAACTGGCAAGCACAACATAAATCTGGCCTCCAGTATCGATCTTTAATGCCACTTGGACTCCTGCCCACCCTATAAAATCACCCTTTTACCATAAAACAGAAAGCCATTAACGAACCCATCAAAATTCACTTATAAACTTTCATATAATTCAAAATACTTATTCGAAAATGTATTATAATATCGTTCTAGAATGTTCATCTCTTTTTCATTCTCTGTCTATGTCAATATCTTAAGTGTCGTCTTGAAGTATTGCCAGACGTATATAATTTTAGTTTTAGATGTCTAGACTAAAATTAAGTGTCGGGTATAGAAAAGATTTTTGTAAACACGACTGGGTAGTGCTGGGAAAGGTCGATATTTGGTCTGAAATTGACGATGTTTTAATTGCAATTTTAAATTTCAAAATTGAATTTCAGCAAACCGTTCAATGTTGCTTTTCCATCACCTCAAAGCTTTATTCGTGAAGCGTAATTATTACAATAATTTAACCTGTATAACCTGTGAGTATAATGTAAAATAAGTTTGAACAAAACATGAAAATAGTATTGGTTTGGTACACAAACGTTTTCGAAAATATGAGACACGATAAATAAAGACCGCAGAAAAATTTTTAAAAACAGCAGTAGATTGTACACTATCATAACTTTAGTTTATCATACCGAAAGAAATCCACGAGAAATTGCAGCCCGGTACGAAGTGGGGTTGAAAACATTTTGCTCCGATATATCGAAACGGTAGCAAAAATTGGCACAGAATATATCGTAGTGCATATCTCGATCTCCAAAACCCGTATTTACGTTCGCAGGTAACAGAGGAAAGTTTTAGGGTTCCTTACAAAATTGGAAAAGGACAGTTTCGTTTTTGCTTACTGTTTGGCTCATAAATGGAGATGGGATTTGGTATCTTTGTAATACGTGTGTTTCATTCTGTGTATCAGCATTTTGCGCTTCTGATAACAGTATACATTATATGGAAGACAATAGTAATGCTTAGACAATTCTCAAGTTATCGATAATACTCATTTTAAAACACACATCACTAAAACCTAGCAGTAATTTAGGCGCATATTAAATGACTTCATTTATATGATTACAAATTGTTTGATGGTCAACCTTAACAGAATTTCTAAAGCTATTCATTTAATTTACATGTTAAAGTCGATATTAAAGTTAATATGAAACACACCATTAACCACATAGATGACTACTTTAGCCTTTTCACTGTCTGAGAGTAACACACAAATGCATACTCAAATCGTTATAAAGTTTACCAATGCACCTTTAAAAAACTCCTGTTTTTTAATCAAAATAGCATTCAATACATTTTGCTTTAAAAGCTTGCTTTAATATTTATAAAACCAAACCATCAATCCGATGGACTGGAATAAGGATACCAAAAAAATCCTTTCAAAGAAGAGAATTGCCACAAAAAGCTACAGAACCAAGAGTTTAAAGTTTATACTATTTGTGGAATCGAACTCTGCACATCTGTTGGAAGTGTAGGTTTTTTATTAGGCTGTTATTTCTGCAATCGGAGCCGACTGCTCGACTACCCAGCCCGCTTTACATGTTTACATGCGGGGAATTAAAATTTTGTTGTTGCTTTCAATTTGAGTCTGGGTTTCAGAAAATAATGTTAATTGATTTTGTATTTAGTTTATATTTGAGGAAATACTTGAAGTTTATTTAGTACTGTAAAAAAAACTGTTTGTTAACATCGCGTAATGGTTTATTTTCTTTATGTAATTTGATGTACAGTTTGGTTTGTGAGATATCAAACAAAATAAATACTGATTTTTTAAGCTTAAAATGCCCAGTAAAACTATAAATATAGAGTCAAAGAATTCCAGAATTAATTTACCTAAAAAGTATTGGATGAGACAAAAACTTATTACTTCTGTATTCTCAGTCTCAAGTACAAAGTACAACCAACAAAGGTTAATTAATTAGATCTTCCTCAAAATACCCACAGGTTTTCTCTAAAAGTCACCCAACAATTACTCCAATACATTTCTCTTAATATCACCACGCTAACATCCGAAGGGGCAATACAAAAGCATTGTTAAGTCACACATAGCCTTTTCGACGTTGCCTTTAGGCCGATTTCATTTTACAAAGTAACTTTGAAAGGGCGGCTAGACAGCTGTCGTATTCCGTAATATTCTGGGGACTAGACAGACGTGGGGCCAATGTTGGGCGAATATTTGGCTGGAAGCTTTAGCCAATGTTGGTAGAAGCGGTGTTTGTATATGGGAAGTAAAGTTATCCTATTTTGAAGTAGCTATGTTAAATAATTTTTTATCAATGTTCCCGAAGTCTGGTTAAATAAATTGCAGCACATTTTTCATTTTATCGGTACAAAGGGAGGTTCCCCTCCGATTCTTTACCTCTTACAATCTGTTTATACCTACGAAGTTAAATTGGAAGTCTTTAAACGGCAAGTTAATTTAAATTCCAAGAAGATGAAACATGAGTTATTTTGCGAATTAAATATGCTAGGTATATTAGAATTACGAGTAGGCGATATTATTTATGTATACATTGTAGGTAAATTTTAATAAAAGTGACAGTCATTAAAGTAGTTACAAATACTGCTGAAACATTAGCGCCAATGTTGGCCGCCAACACGTCGCAGACACTCTGTGCACTGCGCTTTATTAAATTCTGGGGAGATTGTTTTTCTGACTGGCGTCCTCAAGTTTCAAGAGGGTTGAACTTCGTAACTTTATAGTTAACTTGTTATGATTAATGCTAACTAACTATGAATAGATTAGTTTGCGAAACGTTTGAGAATCGCCCCTTTTAGCGCGAGTTTGTGATTAAAGTTTTGCGTCGAAAAATATAAGTTTTTGAGCTGAATTAAGATGGTTTTCGGTTGAAAACATCGTGGAAAGAGATCGTAGGCAGCTTTTTGTTATTAGCAGTTTAAAAGTATGGCTTCAGTTTTGTGAGAAAACTGTGTTTGTCTTCTATTATCACTCTTGGCATATCTTCCTCTTTTTCTAGACATGACACGACATAACTTGGTCGTTTCTTTAGTTTTACCTCAACACCATCTTGATCTAGTCTTTTTTAAATCTGTAGGTCGTGGGTCCATTACCTCTCCGGTCCAACATTTGACTGAAGGACGTTACCAGTTTACCACCTACTCAGCTTCCCTCATCTCTACGAGCAAATCATGACAAACATCAATAAATCCAATTATAACTTAAGAACTGACTTCGACCGTCAATCGATCGACCGTTGACACAGCAAACTTTATTGTTTATTTATTTTTTCATCAATACTAAAATAAAATGTCGTAAAAATTTTACGATTAGCGTTGAAGTGATATTGCAAGGTTGGTTGAATGAACTTCATTAGTACATAAGTGATGACATACACACATTTAAACACCTGTATATATGTATATAGACAATTATATTGGAAATACACTATCAAGTAAAGGCAACCGCCACAACACAATTATTGATAAAATTGACAAATATGAGTTTTTGCTTGTTATGACTCGTGCAACGTATTTTTATCACAAAACTGACCCAGTTTGTAAAAAAAGAATGTTTTAATTAAAATTCGGGGTTATACTATGTGACTTTTCACCATTTGACACTGATGATAAGACTTGAATACTAACTAGTGATAATTAATGCCAATAACGTAGGTACATGTGTAACTTAACTAAAATTACATATTATACCGGTTTTTATTACTAATATTTCCCCACTGCTGGGCAAAGGTCTCCCCCATAACCTTTCAGTCTTTTCTCTTTGCGGTTTTCAACACATATCGACTACTTCATGATATTCAAGAAAAAAATCATTAATAGTTTTCTCACCACAGGAAAAATACAATTTGTAACTTATATAGGTAATATTCTAAAGTGTTTCCTTTCTCGTGTTTTCCCTAACTCTGCCTATCGGTCACGATAACTGGTTATCTTATCACGCCACCTTTCACCTCAAGTCAGTGGATTTTCACGTTTTCTGACTTACCCTAATGACTGCTATTTCCTTTAATTTAAATTGATTGCTCCCCATTCATCCTAAAATCTTGCAGTTATTCTTGTACATCACCCAACGTAACAATAAAAGTAAAGAACTAACACAGAGAAATCTAAGGCCAGTATCATTAGAATGTAAGACAACATTCTCAGTAACAACAAGTTCTACAAAAACAATCGAATCAGTATAAAATAAAGGCCTCATTTTCAATAACGATAGTGCGACGATCATCTCAAAAAATACATTACGTTATACCAGAGAATGCCAAGCTTACCGCAAGACAATTGAGTTACGCATATTACGTCAAAACAGCGGTGGTAACGAAACACCGGCGCGTAATTGGCTGAAGGATAGCATTCAATCTTGGAGATACCACAAGAATAATAGGCTCGTGTTACTGGCTCGATATCTAATAGTAACAGCCTATTAGAGATCTTGTTCCTGTAGCAGATACCGAGGGTTTAACGTTTGTAGGATTTGTTGCAGATAACAATGGTTTCGGATTGTTCTGTTCAAGTTTAAGAACTATAAGAGGGTTAAGACTTGAGAATGATAAAGACGTTATAAATCTACGTCTTACTACAAAATTTAAAGTATCGTAAAACAGACTGATATAATTTCCGAACATAGGCTGCTACAGATATCAAATCAACATTAGTCCCAAATCAAACTTTTTTTTTCTTCAAAATCAATCAGCTGCGCCCCTAACCCCACCTACCAAGAACAGTAAACATCCAAATTAAATTCCAGCCATACATCATTCGCCTCAATTCGTTAGTTGCGAATAAATTGCAAGCGAGGCGTCCGCGGTAGCAAGCCCTCCATAGTCAAATTATTCACTCTCGCAATCCTACTAAAGCCAGCAGTCTCCGCCCAAAGCGGGCTGTTCGTGTAATATTAAATTATAGTGGGCCAAGTAAGACATTTCGAAATAGAAAATTGTTTCCATTCGTTGTTTGTGGACTGTGCTCTTAATTCAGATGAATGTGTTTATGTTGCTGCTGGTTTTGGCTTTGGTGTCTTTTTGTTAGGACTCTTGAAGTAAAGGTGTGGCTGTATTGCTTTCGGATTTAAAGGTCAAGCCTTTTTGGTGAATTGCTTACTATATTTCTTTCTTAGAATTTGGACGTCTTAGCTTATTATCAATCCCTCCACTGTTCAATTTGGGTTTTTTTTTTCTCTAAGCGTGATTCTTTCTCAGTATTAGCTTTATAAACAATATAACCGAGATTTTTTTTCTATTTACTTTTAACCTTTAGTTTTATTCTGGTACACTCCTTTGTAAAGACAAAGCTCTAAAATCTCAGAGTTGTTTATTGTACTTTAATTCGCAAAGCTCCATAACATGAATCTCTCTAAGATTTTATAAAGCTGCTTTTTCAACACAAATTTTACCTGTTAAAAGAGAATTAACAAAGCCATTCCTAGAAAATCTAGCTACTAATAAGCTTTCAGACTAAAACTAAAGAGAAAAGACTACTACTTTCTACTCTACATTTTTAATTCCTGTTATAAAATTCTGTTTGCTCTCGGCTGCTTTAATGGCATGGACATATAGACGGCAATTTCAGCATAATGCATGTCTAGAGATGCTATTTTGTATTTATGGTTTATTATTAGTTTATCACCATCTTGGAAAAGATTTGCCTTTTTATCTTTAGTTGAGAGGCTTTTAGTTGGAAGTACTTCGAATGTTAGATTGAGCAATGTGTCTTGTGCAGTTAATTTGAGGCAAGATGCTTCTGGTTCTAATAAATTATGTTGTGTTTATTTTGGATTGTTTTTTTTTTTTATATTTGCACTTATATCAAACAATTATTGACGACCAGAAAGCTATTACGTCCTTTGTGAAAAAAACACCTCACATATAGAAAAAAGCCATCAAGTCAACATTTAAATGCGGCACTTTTTCAAACACAATAATTCTTTGCAGTCGTACAAGCAAGTACAAGTTGACAGCAAACTGTTGCCTGCCTTTTATTTTTCCTATAGGCGCTCCTTGCCAAGTGTTCCAAGTTGTGGCTGTTTCGCGGCCCGCCAACTCAGCCGTATCGGCGGGACTTTTAAAACTCAACTCTGATACGTTTAATATAGTGTCTACTGCAGGCAAAACTTAAATAATGCCCATAGAAAACTTGTTTCGTGCAAGTTGCGGGGTACGCCGCTCCCGACTAACTTTCCTGTTTGCTTTCAACCGTACGTATTTTATTCTTTCCTCTTTTAAATGCGATGCTTTGCATGTCGGTTACCATCGTAGACGGACCGTGTTTTAAGAGCAAACCTTTTGGGACGGTTTCAAATAGAGGCTTATTGCCTCCGAACGTCGGATTGTTCTTTTAACGTGCGGCCCGTCGGGAATCCTTGGTTGTCCATTGTCTACTTGTGAATATTGTAATGCTCGTAAACTCACACGAAAAATAGCCTCCCTAAAAGGCAATAAGCATAAACACAACTCTGGAAAGTTGGTTTGAAAAGAGCTTCGCGATATTCAAAACAGGACGAGGGGGCTTAATGTTATTCATGAATGTTAAAGCGTCGCGTTGTTCCCAAACATCGTTTATATTTGTAAGTTACGAAACAATGACACTAACTTAAACTCTGGATGTAAAGACGGGTGTTATCTTGGTTTGATGGCTCACATAAACAACAGATACGGTTTATTGCTTTGCCGCAATTTCGTATTAAATTTCAAAGTTTTGAAGTCTCCGCCTTAATTTAAAGTGACGGTGTATTATAACGATATATTATATCACCTCGGCTAAGGTACTTACAATCTCAACTAGTCCAGATTCACTTAAATTCGGTCCTAACGAGATATTCCAGTCGTCCAGTGTCTTATCTTGGAGATCCGAAACTTCGCAAGTTTAGGCTAACAAGTATCTGTTAAAGAAAGCCAAACAAATTACGTCTTGCGAGAGAACGGTGAATAAATGGCTTTAAGCTGAACAACCAACGGGGAAATAAAAGCATAAGCGTGTTTGTTGCTTTAACGCAAAATGAAATGATGTCCAGTGAACGAACGGAAAGAGAATAAATTAAAAGTAAGGACTCAGTCCGACCATTGTTTTATTGTACACTTCATATGTTTTTGTACCAAAACGTAAGCCGCGTTTACATTTAAAAATGGATATTTTGAGGTTTTTATTTCAAATTATCACGGATGATAGCTCGGATGAAATTTGAAAACCCGGACGTCGAAAACTGTTTTTCTCTTGACCAAAATTTGGCTGCTAGCAAATTCGTTTTCTGAACGCTGACCGGCAAAACAGTATGATTCATACGTATTATGTCTTGTATAAATTCCCATATTTTCAAGCAAACGTATGGGAAGCCAATAATTTTGAAGTTCCATCTGAATTGAAACAACCGCTCCATCATTTCCAATAACCGTACCCAAGTGATGCCAAAAATTCTCGGCGAAAAAACTCGAAACAGCTTCAGAAAACATAACAAATATTTTAGGATCATCCAATTCGTTTCGTGAAACGTTCAATATCTGGAGCACCATACGTACGGATGGACAGGAACGTGATAAATTCGTTGAGCAGGCGAGGGAATGACACACTGATCCCCGCTCATATTTCACAATATCCAAGCGACGCTGGCGTTGTTTTAACACGGATAACTTTGTGTACATCCACCATGTTTTATCTTGGCTCTTTGATTTTGTTGAGGCTGACGACCCTTTAGTTTCGTTCAAAACTATACAATATTATATCTGTAAGAACTAGGTACATTGGTAACAATGTTCTGATCATTATGGAAGTCATGACATGCAAGAAATGAGTCTGTCTTTCATGTTAGGTTTCGATTTGATCACTATAACCCTGGTATTTAAATTCAACACAAAATAACGAGAATTTATGTATATCATTAGTTTAGTAATATAATAACACACATAACTTCCGGCTAGTATAATGCAAAGGTCATTTCCTATACTCCTTGAAAACGAATTAAAACTTATACTAATCTAAAATCCACACATATTTCAATGGAACACAGGCCTAGGGTCCTCAAAACAAATTGGCTATTCAACTTGATATTTGCCAGAATTCCAACGGACTCCGGACCCTTTGGGTACAATTTTGACAAATAGTTGGACTAATAAATTTTCATTGAAACCCCCGATAACTTTTGCGTCAGCCGTTGAAATTGGGACATTTCACTGAGTTACACTTAACTTAATTAAGAGTTCAATTAGTCTTGACTTAAGTATGATTATAACTTCTTAAGATGTTGTGAGTTCTCTTTGACTATATCTTAATATATATCAAAAGTCCCGCTAAATTTTGAATGTTTTAATGAAACTCCAAATCCTTTTGGTACACGCAGAGGCTGTGGGAAGTCAAATTTAAAATGTTTGCTCCAGTTTCATTAATTACACGACATTTTGGAAGTTTCATTAGGTAGGCGAACGAAACGATGTCGATAGCAAACACATATTTAATATCGATACGTTCGTTTATTTTTGGCTCAAATGATCCAAATCTTGAACACATAATCTTCAATTGCGATTATCAATTAATCAAATATGTTTCATGCCCTCAATGCGTGCAACATGTCTGAATAAGTTCAAGGTATAATTAAAAATGTTTTGCATAATTAAAACTGTTTACCGGCTAATATATTCTTTCGCATGTTCGCGATCATATCATGCTGTGGTGTTATTTTTACTTGGCAACATTACTCGCCCATTATTAGGAGATTGAATCTCGTAGCGTGCACATGAAGCATTTTTTAGTTCACCTCATTTATATGTTACCTTGACGCCGTAATTAACGCAGTGAATTTCGAATGCAGTTTTAGTATTAACATTTATTTTGTTCGCTGCAAAAATTTTCTGATGTTTTATTTCGTCAAATTCTTTTGATTTAAATTCTTGTTTAATTTAGCGAAGGTTTTTGACCTGCACGTGTTCGTACATCTTTGAAGCTGCGAATGGAAAATTAAGTCAGTATTTCAAGATAGGAATCTTCTAAATGTGAAACTTCAGCCGTGTCATTTAATTAATTTGATATATTGTTGTCCATTGCAACGTTAATACAATCTGAATGTATTCTGGAAATTGCAGGCTGCATAATATTATCTGAAATTCAAATCAGATTTTAATTAACGAAATCTGAATGCGCCCGTTGAAACACACATCTTACCTGAATAAGACTGTTACCTGTTTATTCAGATGGCAGACCAAATCGCAGACATTCAGAGTCTAGCATATTTGCGAAGCTATCCTTTTTGAATAGAACCGGTCGCACTACGTATGTTCTATTTAGTATTTGTCGGTTGCAAATGTTATTTCGTTTTGCTTACCGTGTATTTTGGAGTCTGTATTTATGTGTATGCGAATATTCAGGTTGTGGTGCACCTGCTGGATATCTGGTAAGATAAAAAATAATAGGTACCTGTGTTGAACAGTTTTTTGATCACACTGTGAGATGCCAACGGCTATCGCCTGCACACGCCCCTTGCTACTCCTTTTTTACCTCACTAGTTATTATAAAAGTTTCATCGTTTTTTACAAAGTCGATAAATACAGCGAACGGCATTCAAATTTCAAAGCCTACAACTAATATATGATCAAAATTTTCATAGTTCCACGAAAAATAACTACAGCAACAAACTCAATTAAAACATCAATTGAAAGGCTACGCTTGAACTTTAATCCCCAATCATAAAGTATGAAATTCGTTGGCAAGTTACTTTATTAAAGTTCGATATTAAGAGGTGCAGTGGTTTCGTTGAACTTCGAGTTTTTACTTGAGCAACTTGAAACATTGACAGGGTGGATTTACGAGAGTTCCCGCTTTTCAGCGGAATTTCTTGTAAATATTTTGTTGCTTCTTGTTTTATGGGGCAGTGTTAGAGGGCTTTTGTAATGGAATATTCTAGAAAGCTGAGATAGCAAGGACGGTCGGTAGAGGAAATTGTGTTGTTGGTTGCGAGGACATGACTGCTAATAATTATACAAGGCGTAAGGGACATCGACGCGAAAACGCTTACCACGTACGTATTCTGAATCTCCCTACATACAAAAAAAATATATATTCAAAGTGTAAATTAGTACAATTCAACATAAAAAAAAAATTAAAAAATATATGTTTATTTTTTATTTTTTTATTTTACATTTTTTTTCTTATATTGTTTAAAAAAATTGTTCTATACACTTTGACCATGTACTTATTGCACTTTTGTAGGAGACAGCTGTTTTTTGTTATTATAAATGATAAAATTTCTATGCTAGTTTAGAATGATGTACTGAGTATGTGATAAGCATTTTCGTCGGTGAGCATTACACCCTGTATAGAAATTGAAAATGAAAAAAATAATAATAATATAAGTAATATAATATATATTTAGCATTACCTACACTAAGGTTATCGCTGTCTCATTCCCGAGCGGCCGTTGACGGCGTGTGGCTGATGCCCGCGGGGCGCTAGCAGGTACACACAATCTGAAAAGTCATCATCGTCATCACCTATCGGAATTATTATGACTTGTCAACGACATTAGACTTATCGATAATAGGTACAAAACATAATATAATTTTAAAAATGGACACTTGGCAACCAAAATCTGTCCTTGATTAAGAAAATATTCATTTATTCCCTTAGCACCGCATATATTAAAAGCCTAATTGCTTTTTATAGACGTCTAAATATAGTCGATGAGTAGTTAGTTGCTAAGAGACCTAGCATTAAGCTATGTTCTGCAATTAAGTCGAAATATTTTCCGTCATTCGCAAATTCCGTAATGTTTAAAGGTATTTATAATACAAAAAAAAAAACAGTATCTTTTTATGAATCAGGAGAAATAATATAAGAATTTGAAATAATATAAAATTGAAACGCAGAATCTCATTCCATTGCAGTTTTTATTTACATTTTAAAGAAGAGAGAGAGAGAGCCTTTGGCTTGAATAAACTTTGGTACATAAACTAAATAGTACATTTTTAAGCAATTTATATTTTTGCTTTACGATTGCAGATTACGCTTCTTGGGTCTTTGAGATACTCATCAGCCCTTTAAATATCAAGTTCTTTATATGAATAACTAAATAGATTTTTACTATCAAAAGTATCACAAAGTAGTCTTTGTATAATTTCTATCTCCCTTCCTCCTGTACCAACCTCTCACTCATCTTCAAATACGCATGAAAAACCTATTTCATCTTACTCTGGTCGAATTTATCTCATTTTATTGGCTACCATTGTGGTTTAATAGTCTGCGTGACATTTCACATCATCGTCATTTGTCACGTTTATCTCAATGTTATCGCATTGCGTTTTAACAGCGTGAAGTTTGTGCGCAGCCTTAGCCGTGCGTGAAAACCGAGTTTTATAGGGAATTTAAGAGTGTAAGTTATTGTGTTCGTCTGTAGAATACAAGCAAGTGACAATTATTTTGGGGAGCGAGTTTATCTTTACAACGATTCATAAATGCTTGCCGTTTTCGTTCCAAGTATATTTCTATGTAAAAATCCCATATAGTTCAGCCAACTATCCAAAATTAAAATCAAGATCAATGTTTAAAAGGTCTGGCATCCAATCCGAAACCAAATTCACTTCCTATAAACTTGATTTTATTACATTCTGTGAACAAAAATGTGTAATTACATCAGTATGTCAAAAGTAAAGCAACGTTTGTCACAAGAAACTTTCATTTGATTTGTAATTAACAAAGTTTGCTCATATAACTCACGTGTTTGTTATTAAGTTTAAGATTTATTGTCTAATGTCACCTTTGTTGTTTTCAAATAAGATTTTGGATTTATATTTTACCTATTTGTTTTATTCGTCATCATTATAATTCTCCTGTCTTTATTCGTATTTATTTAGGGGTCGGCGCAGCACCTCTACTTCTTCTTAACTTTTCTATTAACCGCCATCTCAGTAACCTCAAGCCATATTATCCTTCATAGTTCATCTATTGACTCTTTTGCCAAATTTCCGTAGCGTTTTATATTTTTCAAAATTGCTTACGTTAAATACAATTTAAGCGACATTGGAATAATCAGACCAAATGGTTAATGAATCATTTAGTGACTAAATATTCGTCACTGTCCTGTAATAATAATTTGTGGTTACATTATCATCTCTACTTGGTTCAATTACAGGAAAAACAAATATTTTTTGTAAAGCCTTTTCCTGTAAAAACGTTAAATGTGGTGTTGTCTATTCAACATTTTACTAAAACGTAGTATCTCCTATAAAGTAAGTACTGAAAACAGCAAAGATTAAAGACAAGTGTAATAAAAGTCGCAGAATCGTCATTTGGTACTTATAACTTTGCCAAAGAACAAGTATTTACAAAGAGGGTAGACGTTACAAACTTGCAGCTTTATGAGGTAGAAAATTTCTACTCCTTGTCCTATACTCGGTATGGTAATAACTGCATTTATTACGCATGCAGTTACTGAAAGTGCTGTACAGGTATGAGACTGAGTTTTATTATGTGACATTAAGACTTTAATGTCTTTGTGTAGGGTAGGTATAAAACGCCTTTTGGTAGTTTTGTAAAAGTAGGTTTAGTACGTCAGTGCCATTAGCTATTTATTCTGTGGTTTGAGTTGCTTTGGTAAAGGTCTGTTGCGATTCAAATGATGTAAGTGCCTTCACTGGTAAAAATATTGTAATTTCTATATTTATACGTTTCGCTATTTATTTGACTCACATATTGTAAAGATTTAAAATTAAAATACACAACAAATATACTTTTACTACGTCTACACATGTCTACAAAACACCCTGTCTTATATTTTTAAAATCTCATTTCCAGAGGTCAATGGCCTGTCACCATTTTCATTGTAGTCCCCCTCTCTATAAGTTGAAGCCTAAAGTGCATGAAAGTTGGTAAGCGCCGAGGTGTTATTCCAAAGAAGATGCTCGCATACGTTAAAGCAAACAGCAAGTTTGAATGCACTCCAGTCTATGTTGTTTTTAGCGACCACGAATTTTCTCCATCTTTGGAAAACTTAAGTATGAATACTGAGAATATGGATGATGTTTTCTTTGATGTGATTCTTGCGTTTCTTTGATTGGTATTTTAAAAGAAAACAGATTCAAAAATTTTAGAAAGAGAAATATTTTGTCTTCTTCCAAAAGCTTTGGTGCCGTTACCCTCTATGTCCCTGCAACAGAAATAAAAGAAACTTCATTAATTAACCTTATGTTTTTCACAAGCCCCCAAGCGTGCAAAACCCATAAAATATTTTCCGAAACATCCCTAAATTTTCAAAACAAGCCCGACTCTTGTAGAATCCCTTTAAAATTTAATCATACTACCAAACCTGACCCCCTTGGCATCGTAACTCCTGGACCAAGAACAGGCGACATTAGTTCAGAACCGCATCCAGTTGCAAATGATATCGCAAATTGCATTAACACAGTTAACTTTGCATTCATATCGCGAGCAGATTTAAATTTCACAGCTGTTCTTGTCTTATAAGTCTTGTTGTTTTATAACTTCGCATTTTCCCTGAGAAGGTGACACAGAAGTTTAAATGGTTATTTTTCTTGCGTTTGTTTATAATTTGAATACTTGAGCTAGGTTTCTGTTTAAGAACTTTCAACTTTATTATGTTAATCATTGAGAGTCGGATTTTGGTTTTTAATATCATGATTAACTTTGATATTCATTTGATAATCAGAATAAATAAACGATTTTACTGCTTTGTTTTGAATCAAAACCCGTGCCATCAGTGACAACAAGTTCTTCTATGTCCACCTAATGATCTAAAATTAAAATTACAATGAATAGTTTCAAAACTTCTGTTCTCCCATCATTACCTCTCAATTGTCTCCAACTTTAAGGACTAAAACAACCTGATACATTCCCCTTTCATCTTCCAAGTCTAGACCAAAGCAAATTGCATTACAACTGTTTTATTTTACATTCATTTCATTCACGGAGTCCGGATGATTTAAGTTTTGCTTGTTCAAGCCTTTCAAGCCCCTCGCTTGTTGAGGTCGGATGTTTGTTGTTGGATGACACCTGTATAAATTCTACTACTGTTTTGTTGTAGTTTAGAAGATTTCTGTCGTCTGTAACTTAGGAGAAAGACGCACTAAGATTAAAGATCCTAGGATTCTTATTTATGATTTTGAATAGATTAAAGGCTATCATGACTTACTTTGAACATATTTATAAACAAATGCATGAGAAAACAATCTTACACATTAGAGTTTTTGTGGTCCTCTATCGTGTATGAAAATAACCTTTACTCACAATCTACAGAAGATTTTCCTCTCTATATAAGCTGTAAAATAATTCAACTGATAGCAGTACCCTCATAGTCTCGTATTAACGACTGTCCTAACCTACATTTGTGTGAATATTACTCCTACCTATATCATACAAAAATGGTTATTAAAGTGATAACTTACCGAAGGGAAGAGGCTTATATCTCTGATAGAGAATATGAGAGGTCTTATATTTTTACGAGCGTTTTTAATGAGGATGTAGTCTGTCGTTTACTTATATTGTCGTCTGCGGTTTTAACTCATGATTGGTTCATCTTTCCCTATACTTTGGGGCTTGTTTAAACGAATGACGGAAAATTGTGATCACCAGCATCGTTGTGATTGTGTGCTTTTTTAGTGATTATAGCTCCTCTTTGATCTTTTATTTTTGAAGTCATGTAAATACTCTTGTGTTTTACAGTGAATGTTCATAAGCTTCGCTTATACATGGTGATATGGTCAGCTTTTCTCTTTTTTACTCTAGAGTTTTTATTCAATACAAGGCTGTGATATTCAACTGCATATAGTTTGCCCGTCATGTCCAACTATTTTGGTAGATAGATTTATTATTTTATTTAGTCGACAAATAATTCCATGTCCGTATATCGGTACTTTAATGTCACCTTGGATTGTCGAACTCGTCAAAACTTGATATTGATTTATATGATGGAAGATTCCTGTTTATTATGCATATGCATTGTTCTGTAACTGTCCGTAAGTCGTGTATTGATTTTTAAAATATTATTATGACCTTAGACTACAAAATAGTGTTTATATTATGACGTTCTGTAATTAATAAGACAGACAATATAAAAAAAAAAAATATTGTAAAACCATTCGTATTTTTGACAACTTATGTTTCGAATCCAATTGAAAAACATAGTTATAAGGAAAATTTAAAGCTACATTTTCCAAAATGCTCTCGTCGCAGTGCCTTACGCACTAACCTTTAAACCGAATCGACCTTACATTTACGACGCACAATTTAAATCACATAAACATGACGAGTTCACGTCTGTTTCTAACTAGTCTATTTGGCCGTAAGGTCACTCATAGCCACAGTTTTGATCTACGCAAGTCAATGCAAGATTCAATAAACATTACGTGTTGTGGCATAAAAAGCGTTCCATTGACATTCGCTGAACGTTCACGAGTAATACGTGACGTGCGGGCTAATGACAAACAGATGACATACAGATGGTTGTAATTACGCATGTATTATGCCTATGTGTTCTGTAGCGCGAGGAGTAACGTGATCAGCGTTAAATGTATCTTTTTTGGATGAAGAATGATTGTCGTAAGTCATTTTCGTACAGTAAATGATGTTGTTAACTGTTTTGATAGGAAAAGTTTCGCTGCACAGTAAATTGTGGTTTATGATAATGTGGTAATTTAACGCATTAACGAGCTGCCCGCAAATGAATATATTAAAATACATATTTTATTGATATGCAGTAATTTTTATAGCAATAAAATAATTATTCAATTGGAGTTCTAGCTCGTTAATGTTGAACATAACTCCATATAATCCGTGATTATGTAAAGCACTTCGATTGAATGCACACAGATGCCAACACTAATATTAGCTTGTCATTTGCCCCAAAGGATTATACGTACCCAAATACACATGTAAACTGTAACAGTATTTGACAGCCTAATCTGAAATCATGGAACGTCTTGAACCTATTTTAAACTTAGGTACAATACGGACCAAGTCTGATTGAACTGTCGTATCTGCGTAGACTTAATAGTCTGTGGCAGCCTTTAAAGCCAACAAGCAGTCGTTCGCTTCACAGAATACATTATAGTCAGGAAATCACGAGCCATACTAGGATCCAATTTATCTTCCAAAATCATAAATTTTGTATGTAATGATATTTCGCATCCGCCATTTTGGTGTTTAAATAATATTTGTTACTTTGAGGGGTGAGCAGGATTGGATGTCGATACTAGTTCGATTGCCGTTAGTTTTTTTTAATGGGACATTTCAAACTACGTACGTACATTTTTTTGTATCATGGAGGAAGTTACAGTATTTAATTTATGACTAGATTTAGAGGCTGTATATCTAAATAAGAGCTCAGATATTAATATAGGATTATTTTATCGTCGTCACAACGGAAGACATGATCGTGTGCAAGCTCTTATTTTTTTTATCGGAATGACTACACTATTATCGGTATGATGACAGTAATTATCGGATTGTCATTTCAAACCAATTTCCTTTATTAGAGTTTCACATTACAAAGCTAATAACAATATTTTTTACTATCATATAGAAAGGCACCCCATAAACGCAAAGCTTTTAAAATTATCTTTATTTTCGTACTATTAAACTATAAACTGAGAACTGTACCAGTTAATACTGGGTCAAATTAGAAACGGGTTTCAAACAGGAATCGAACCCGAACATGACAATTATTGATTATTAACCACTTAGCTGTTGTGAAACTTTGTCATAAATAAACAGGTTCTTAAGAGGCTTTTATTTACGAGTTTAAGATAGAAGGATTATTAAAATAACTTTTAAAATTTAACCTGATTTAGACTAGTTATTAACTAGTTGTTAACCAATATATTCTAGGTCCTTCATCATTTTGAAATTATACCAGTCTAACTCTTAAGAGAAAGATATGTGAATGGGACACCAAGCCGTATCAAACAGACAATTAAGTCTAGATTTCCTAACCATATCAATTTATATTACGTGTAAAAAAAAAGTAAGGCATGACAAAGATTCTCTACATATTCTGGAAAAACCTTAAATAAATCTTTATAAAAATAAAACAAAATACAGACTAATAAACAAAAGCAAAACATCCCAACACATGTAGCATATAGCCCGAAGCGTTTGTAAGACATTAATAATATCTTATATTACTATTTTTCCACTCTACATAGAGCCTCAGGCGCCACACTACCTGTAATAAAGCTGTCGGGCCATTAAACCAGTGATATCAAAGGGCTCTATCGAAAAAATCATTTAACACAAAATTATTCTGTCCTTCCGTATTTAATTTGGTATAAAATGTAAGCGGTAGCGGGCTAGAAGATGTGTTTTTAAGATTAAACTTAGCGTCAAGTTTTTTTTATATAATTTTATAACACATTTGCTCGTAAAAGGTCTCTTAATTTACCAATTTCAGTTTCGTAATGTATCTCATTACGCACTAGTGCGGTAATGTAATGTAAAACGCACGGTTTATCAAAATGCTCCGTCTAAAACGAAGGTACTTTTTTAAATCTTGGCAAAGAGTTTTTATGTCAGAAAAGTGTTCAAATTTTTATGAATAAAAATAACTTGGGAGATATATTATAATAAATAAACATTTAATTCTTTAATTTAATTACTTTTGACCATAAATTACAACCATTTATCTGTAACAAAAATATTAATTTACTTTATTAGTTAGTAGTTTTTGTGCATTTGCCTTAAAAAAAAGCGCTGATGCGCATCGTTAATTTCATAATTTGTGAACAAGAAAAATTATTCCGCGCGCTCAAGAAAACGACGTTCTATTATGTCCGTCACACAGGTAATACAAAAATATTAGACACGTATTTTTTGTTTTATCAAAATATCCAAAAATTACTTAGTTAAAACTCATTAAAGTTGGAGAGTGGGGGCTCACTACGTCACAAGTAGGTATAAAAATTACCTACATGTGACTTCATGCGCCATTTCAACACAATATATCTCCGTAATTTTATGACCACGAGAAAAAAGAAAAAATACGTGTCTAATACTTTTCAATAATCTACCCGACGGACAAAGAAAAAAAAATGTGATCATCCCCTATTGTTGTTGTTTTTTTTTTTCAAACAGTAGCTCGCTTATTATTTACACCAAAAATAATTACAGCCATTATTAAACAAGTAGAAGACATATAAATTACATTTGGGCCTGTGGGCGAGTTTCGTAGTTCAATCGTTACACACAGACCAACAAGGCCGAGTACCGTGTTTAATAGTATAACATTTATAATACTTATAGGCATTTGAAACTGGTCCTATTATACTTAGGAGATAAGTTTTTGTATTGCCAACAAAAGTAACTTTTCGCAAAATTATTTAACCATAGAAAGGTGAATTACTCAATGTTTTTTTTTTTAGCCTACTCTGTCCCACTACTGGCCAAAGGCCTCCCTCATGGCTTTCCAATATGCCTTCTCCGACCAATCCGATCTCAATGATACTTCTACAAAAACATTTAATAATTTCTTAAATAAATTATTTTCGCATAACTCGAATAATCTCGCATAAAACGCTTGTTTCAATAACTAATACCCCAGACTAATCACGACCGCAGATGATCACTCGGATTATGTTTTTCACAAGTACAGCAAATAATTGTTAGTACTGTAACATAAGGATCGTGGAAGTGAATGTCTGATTACATCAAGTTCGTGGTTACTGACGGACCAAAATTATGAATCATAAGTACGGTTTTTAGAGTGAGTAGGAATGTCCTGCTTGCTTTATCAAATCTATGAGGTAACAGAATCTATCGATATAAGAATTAGGCTGAAAACATTTAGGTTTGGTTGGAATAGAAAACTCTTAGGAAACGGGCCAGCCATCTAGTGTGAAAGCAAGCAACAGATCCGTTTAGCCAAAAAATTATGAAAAGTCTGTCAATCGGCATAGTTGTGAAATGTCACCTTATAAAAATGAACAAATTAAAACAAACTTTATTGACATGTCCCCCATAATGCAGTTACTAATCATGAGATATAACAATAAAAAATACACCGTGTTATTGTAACGACAGCTACAATTTGTTCTTTTGACCTGTTTGACGTGACTCCAAGTAATTCTGTCCGTCTGTCGTTATTTAGCTTTTTGCTGCGTTTTTTTTACGTTTTCAAACTATATTTTTAGTTCGCCTATTAAAACTAGGTATTGTCTAGTTTCAAGGTGATCTCGGATTATAATAAATGACAGCTGGTTGTAATTTAGTGAGTCAGCTGATGGAAACGGGTTTTATGCATGTGAGTGACGGGGTAATCATCGGTTAGGGCTTGAAGTGACGATCGAATCGACGGTTAATCGTGCAATTGTCATGTGAAGGCAAAATGTCAGTTAGCTAAGTCGATTGTGGGCATTAATCTTATGATGAGTACCTATACATAAACTCAAGATTAAAGTGACGGTTAAGTATGTGTCACCCGTCCACAAAATGTTATTACTATAAATGTTGCTCTTGAATTACAAAAATATATAATGGATACAATTTAAAGGCTCATATCATTTGAAGTGGTATTATGCCCAAAGGTACTTAAGTGTAATCAAGCAGTTTCAATTGAAGGTCTGAATTGACCAAATCAAATCTATCTTGCGCAAGAGAAGCAGAGAATAATACGCTCCAAAAACATTTTGCCGTACCACCTATCCATCAAGTTTCGTAACAAATCTTTATACTATTACAGTATTGTGTTATATCAATCTGTGTTCTGCATTGTTCGCCTTAACGCTTGACTTTTACTCAAGGTTAACCAAAGGTTAACAGTATAAAATGCCACGGCATCGGTTTATGACATTTTAAAATGTAAGAAATGGCATCAAGGATTCCCTTTGGTGTGAAAATTTATTTGGGACTTTATTTTACATTATATTTGAAATATGTGGTGTTTGTTTGTCATGTTTTCCGTAGTAAATGACCAACCCGAACCGAGCACCTTTTTATCGACGTGTTACAAGTGCCCATGTAGGCTTATATGGAATAAAAATATTTTGATTTTAAATACATTCATATTCTGAAACCAAAACAACACTCAAAACATTTAATGCGAAAAACTTGGGTTCTTATTACCACCAATACGTGAAATAGAACTGATTTGCTACTAAAAATATCATCATTTTACACGAGTCATCTAAAAATAACTCAAAACATTTGCGTATAAATGGATGTAGAATTTGAATCTGTAACCAAAGTTGCAGCCATAGAACTGGCGAAAAGTGTTACGTTTGTACACTGCAAGCTTTTATTAAAAGACGTTTATAATTTTGTTTTTAGTTAATGAACTATACAGATAAATAGGAACGCTCGTGAAACTAGTAAGAATTTTCAATTATTTTAACTTAACCGCAATACTACAAAAGTTTCAATAACACACATGATCATGAAGACCTACTTACCTATAACACCCGGAAAGCAAACATTCAAGAATCACGCCACAAACATGCATCATCTATTCTCCTGACACATCGCGTGTTTCGTAGCCCCAGTTTAAAAACCGTGAATTTATTGTTAAAATAAAAAAAAATCCTACGTGATGTACGGATCAACCTTGGCCCACAAATGTTAGCTTCAGCGTGCATACGGAGAACAATGAAAAAAAAATGGTGCTGGTTGGTACTAGGTAGAAACGAGTTCTGCATATATTAAAATTGATTTTGAAGAAAAAAATGCTGTTTATTGAAGCTTTGATACAATGATGACCAGGATTTAAAAGCACATGCATCTTACTCATACTGTACGTAATATTACTTAAATTTAGAAATCTTCTACTCAGAAAATAATAGAAATTGAGAAACCACCTCAAATAATTGTAAAGTTCTAGAGAGACAAGTTCTCAAATTCGTATTTGCAATAATTCACAATTTTTTAGTTACTACCTAACTATGATACAGCAAGATTTTCTAGTGCACTCTAAAGTTACATTTACCAGAAGCTAAGAGTAGTTTTTTAGGTTAGTGCATTAGTCTAAAACTAACAAACAAAAAACGGTCTCAAAACAAATGACAAACAGAACAGGCAGACACTTATTACTTACTTAGTCATAGGGCGCTAAAAAATCGTTCATTGTTATTTACAAAACCCGATCAAATCACGTACGATTTTAGCACCTTTTATAATTGTGTGCCCTTGTAAAGGGACGTTTTTTATCTTACTACTGACGTTAAATGTATCGTTGTCAAGCCCTTTTAGCCCTTTGAAGTTATATGAAGTGTAAGTTCAGATTTGAAGGGTATTCTTGTTCCATTGTTCTGTCAAAAAGGTGATTTGTTTGGTTGTCAGACTGATTGTGGAGTAATTCAATGTTGTCTGGGTACATGACATTGTCAGGTTAGATCTTAGGTTGAATCTATCAGTATTTTAGTTAGACAAGTGAGCTAAGACATACTGTCGGATCAATCTTAAAGATTGTTGCTAGAGGCCTTTAGTAAAACTGCTATTAAAATTGAAAAATTGGTTAGATTCTAAAATAAACACGGGGTGAATGTCAATTTGACATCGTTTTTCTATCTTCGCTATTACTCTAGTTGATTTTTAAACAAAATTTCACAGTATGATTCATTATTGCTTTTACTAGTAAAGTTAATTAGTTTGATGTGCATTCAAATGATCTATCTGCGTTAAATGTTGTTGTGTTACTTATGACTTCAGCTCACTTTCTCAGCTTATTTTAAACGCAAAACAGCTTTATATTTTCACGCTTATGTCAATTTTACAATATGAATATTTTGCCAAAAATCTGCCCCGATTACACAGTGTTACCTGAAGGAGTTTGCCAGAAAAAAATCATTAATAATTTCATTCATCTCATTTTCATTAATAATTTATTGATCATTTATCAAGTTCGTAAGCATTGTAGAACAAGACAATAATAATCGTCTATACTTGGTCATGCCAAATTAGAAGACAAACATACCTATATGGTCGCCTGCCTATTTGTATAGCGTTTGTGTACGTTAGGGGCAAAGAGTAGGTCACACACAAATGAGACAGTATTTTGATAATGTGTGTTTTTACAATCTGACTTATGAAGTATGGTACAAAATTGTTAAGATTTAAATTACTAAAGCCAAGCTAAGTATTTAAATAGTCAAGTTTCATACTAACACTAAACATAAGCTCCAAAGCTTAACACATAACGAAGTGTAATAAAAAAGTTTCACAACATTCAGTCCGACATCAACAGAGTCACAAAACAAAATAGGCACGAATAAAACCGTGCCACATCTACTAATCCCCAACACATGCTAAAGTGGCACATCTACACACATTTGAGACATGTTAGCGCTTTATAGGTCAAAGTTTGTTAAAATTCACGGCGTGTATGAGCATGAATAGACGATTATGTCGAAGAGTGGGCCAAAAAGGACAGTTTTTACTGACCATAGTACCACTTAGTTTCGATAATAGTTTTATGTTTGATGGAAAAAGTACTGAGAATTTTGAAAAAGTTTAAGAAAACGACATGCCAAAAACCACATTTCAATTTACCACCCTCTGTATACGTGTATTCTAAGGGTTCATTTCAAATCTTATAATTCTTGAACAACCTTCAATTCCATAAAACGAACTTTGTAGAATCCTTATAGGAAACGATTTCCTGATTGCAAACTAAGTAAATTGATGTAGTGTAACTAATCAATTTACTTATAAGTACCTCAACACGGAACTACCCGTGTGTCTGGTTATTAATTTCTGGTTACATAGCATTTGGAAGTCAATGTTATTTTGTACTCTCGTATCTATTTTGGGGTAAGTAGCAGTTAGGGATAGAAGGATAATTTTGAAAAATTTATTAAGCTGTTCCA
This sequence comes from Cerastis leucographa, assembly GCA_963082945.1. Taxonomy (NCBI): domain Eukaryota; kingdom Metazoa; phylum Arthropoda; class Insecta; order Lepidoptera; family Noctuidae; genus Cerastis; species Cerastis leucographa. The sequence goes on along the minus strand of OY720362.1, from coordinate 19,164,574 downwards.
TGATGTATTCTAAATAGCTGTACCGTCATATGTCGAAAAAGCTGCAATGTACCCAAAAAGGGAATATTAACATATTCGACATGCTTGGTGAAAGGGTTAGTGAAGTTTTAACAGTGATCCAAAGTTACATTGACTTAATCTTACTCTGTTTAAATAAGCTTTCTTTTTCTAATAAAACTTACAAAATGACCTTTAGGGTCTTGTTTCAAAAGAAGCCAAATAATGAATAGACACAAGGGGCTAAAACTTTGATTAAAATTTTGCTACGATCTGAATAGTGCTTCAAATATCACTAGTTAAAAGAGACACTTGAAATTCTGGAATTGTGTATCCCCAGTGGGATGAAAAGCATTAGGTTGTAGACAAAATATTTTATTCATAATGATCACGCTCTTAGACCGTGAATAAGTATTTGAAAGACTTTTCATGACTTCGTTTTTAATTTTAGTTTTTGATGTAAAGAAACTTTGTTGATGAAAAATCTCTTTTACCATTTTGGTAAGCAGTGGAAGCACTTACAATTTTTATAGCTACTTTTATTTGAAAAAACTTAATACACGATCCCCACTAAGGTTTAAATATAAAAAAAAAATAAAGCCGAAAATTCTTTTATGCGGCGCTAAAGCCAGCAGTATAAAATAGTGCCAACATAAAGTAAATAAAATGCATCCCTGTTGCGTTGGGCGACAATCCTTCACTTATACGCAATTTATATTCGCTTCCTAGAGCCGGCATAATCCTGCCTTTTCTCTGCTGCCTGTTTTACATATATTGAGTCAACGCCACCACTCTACGAGTACATTTAAATTTCAAACCTATATTCTGATACATTTTTCCCTGATTTACTGCTTATAGGATGATTTTTTTTTGTTTATTTTGAACATTTCATTGGAAACTGTGTAAAAAACTATTAAAAAAAAACAGAGAATATCTTCTCTTGGGTGAAAAAACAATATTTTGTCAGGCTAACAAAAACCAAATTACAATGTTAAATTCCATTATTAATCAAGCCCAGGGCCGCGCCGACCCCACACAGCGCCTGTGTGCGAAACCTATGAAACGCCTCTTTTTTTCACGAATCTTCATGTTTCAACTTATTTTTTTATTATTTGTTAAATTTGATCTAAATAAATGTGCTCCAGTTTCATTCAATAGATTAAATCTTTCGTCTACGGAGGATAAAGCTTGATCCACAAATACATTAATTTTAAAAGCGGTTTTCGGATCATTTATAGTGTGGACTTCGTGTTCATAATCAAAACTCTTTGGAGTCTTACGACGTCTTAGGGGTCTAGATCTGGAAGTTTCAAATTCAGACTCGACATCTAATTTTTTGGCAATTTTCATGGCATCAGTGACAATTTCCTCAAAATTTGCGTCGGTTCTAATTTTTATCAAAAACTTCTTTAATTCCGTGTTAAAGCATCTAAAGCAACTTGCATATTAAAGTGGAGAGATTTGGAAGAGACTTTCACTCAGCATTGGGTGGCCAAAGGTTGAAGAAGAGAGAAAAGAGAGACTAACTTCCTCGCAGATTATTTTTTTTGTGTTTTGATTCAAATAGCTTGCAACAGAAGCAATAAACGACATTTTTGGACACTGAATACAGCAGCCACTCTCTGTGATACTTTTCACCGTTTCCTAAATGCCTTTCAGAAAAATACTCGGAATAGTCACGCGGAAAATTATCCTGTTTAATTTTTTTAATCGGATTTTCTATTAATTACAGGATCAAAGTAGCGTTTAAAACTTCTGGCCAGAGCTGATTTTCTCAAAGCTCCTTGTGGGAATTGAACCCATGACCTCCAGCAGCGATTACTGGTATATAATAAAACAGCCACTTAATCTTTTTTTTTTTCTTTTTTTAAAAAACGTTGCCCCACACTAGGAATTTCTCCTGTATCGTGGGTGCGTTTACAAACATTTAAACTCACATACACAAACAGCCAGATCCGGAACAACTATCTGTAGGCCATACAAATATTTGTTCCGTGCGGGGATCGAACCCGCGACACGCTGCGCAGCAGTCGATCGCTCAGCCACTGCGCCAACCGTGTCGTATAAAATCTACGGCCCCAGATCAAATTCGGTGCAGGCGTTTCGAAGATTAGGAAAAAGATAGACGGAAATTAAAACAGAAAATGTTTTATTTTGACATTACAAACAGACTAAAGTTATATTTATTTGTATAGAAAATTAAATAAAAAAGACATACCACTACATGAAGCGTTTTTTGAATCAGATTTTATAACACCTTCATCGATTAAATGACTGGTTTCTGTCTCTAATGGTTCTTTGAACGTGGATGGTAGAGCCGTAAAATATTTACTTATTTTACTTGTATTTTTATCACGTTCTTCTTCTTGTTTTCTTTTCCTTATTAAATTTTGGTAACCAGTTTTTTTTTATTTTTTATCTTGAGTACTATCACTCATCGTGAAAACACGTTAAAACAATCATTAACACACAAACTATATATATTTTTTAGCATTAGAACTTATTCTTATTATAAAAAATCAATGCGCAACTTGCACACACTTTCGATTGATTGAATGATTATTCAATTGTTTTGGCTCTCTCGTTCCTTAAAGTCGGGGAATCCCCGTGACCCTACCCCGCTTGCGTCGCACGCATCGCATCGGGTTGCGTTCTAATGAACTTAATAGTCATTGAAACAAACTCACGGCTGTTCTATTGATTTTAACGCTGAGCTCGTAACTAATGTAAACTAAAACCCAAAGCGTACAATTAAACCACAAACGTAAATATTATCTTGGGAGACTTGTACAATAAGCACAATATAAGTTTTGTTATTTACAAGGCATATGTTGCGCCTATTGTACCTACTTACCTATCGATACTCCACTACAAAGAATATTTTGTGTAAGTGTAACAAAAATAATTTCGATGGCGGCGCCCCTATTGTCTTGGCGCCTGTGTGCGCCGCACACTTCGCACACAGGGGCGGCGCGGCCCTGATCAAGCCTTCCCCTTTACTCAAAAATGATTTATTTTGAGCAACCTCACTTTTTCGGAATAATTTGAATTGCTAATGCATTAATCTTAATATTTTAATCAAGAATGTGTATCTACTTCCTAATTGTAATTTAAAACAACAGTGCTTACAATATTATTATATCAGAATCGAAAAGGGTTGATCTTTCGAAAATAAATTTATCTTATAAGTTTTATCGCTTAATATTTTCCAAGTAACCGTAGAACAAAAGACCTAGCCAGACAATGTTTTATCTTAAGGTTTAGTACTAAGCTTTATTATAAGTTAAAATGTAAATATAGTGTTGAAAAAAAACCTCTCGAATAATCTCCAAGCTCCAAAATACACATCGAAACAGCGAAACGCGTTTTCAATTACCAAATAAAAAATAATCAAGAATTATTAAGAACAGAAATTCCTCGCGAAATAAAATCAAACTTAATAACTTCCAATATGGCGCCAAATTCCAATCTGTATTCCTTGAACGAGTCAAATTGCTTCAGTAATAAGGGTCCGATTTGAATAAAAAAGGAACTTTCATTTTGACTATTATCCACAAACAAAGTGCGGACATCATCTGGGCCCCTCTCGACAATGGGGGCCCATAATGGGACCTTCTTTGTTCCGTGTTAAAAGCCCCAAAAGTGTCGAACATCTTCTTCATTAATATTTCCCAAGAGTTCAGCTTTGTGTCCACTGTGGGGGGAACATCGATGTCATCTTTTCATACTCGATCAACTAATTAATAATTGTTTTAATTAAGTACGATTTTGATTATTAAGTAGGTATCAAAATTGCACTGTATCTATTTTTTTATCATTCAATTATTATTATTTACTATAGCAATACTGAAAATTCAACATTAGTCTCATTTATTTTCACTGACAAAGAGTTAATCTCTGCAAACTAAATTTGATGTATTAAATTATCGTTGAAACTAATTAAGGAAGAATCGTACATTACACAAAATGAATTAATCAAATTGTAATTATTAATAGACCACTAATCTCTTTTATTCGCATTAATTTTCATATTTCCCTGCTACAATTTGCTACAAATAAATGCAAATAGGTATTTACACAAATGAACGCCTCGTTAAAACTAATAGATCAATAAAAATGCGTATTATACTCAGAATAAAGTTTATATGGCATAAACAGCTTACATACGAGGATCGGGCATTCATTTTGGCATTTCAAAAGCCATTTAGCTGGAGAAAATGCCAATACGGCTTTAGCGCTAAACAAATGCCAGTTTTCGCTTAAAATAGATAAGGTCTTACGTATATAGACGTATTTAAATATTGTGAGCATTATGTAGTTATCTTAAGTAACTTTTATCTGATTGGCCATTAATTCCTTTTAAGATCACTCTTGATGGTAGAAAGACCATCAGCAATGGTAGTTTGGTAATTCTAGACAGAGCGGTAGTTCTTGCATAATAGAGTTGAAACTAAAGAGGGTACTTGCGACTAAATAGAATTGACAATAAGTACGTAATTCTAGTAGACTTTAATTATCTTAATACTGATGATATTTAAATTGAAAAACATTAAGTCTCTCTACGCCTCTTCACGCATTTGCGAAAACAGAAGGAGCAGAGATCCAACGATTGACAGTAAATATTGATTTAAAAGATATATACTTAAAAAATATGAGCTATTTATAAGCCTCATCAATTTAATCCGATAATTATTTACTTTTATCGATCAAACGATTTAACCCAGTTTCGCTACGCCCAATATTCAACCATAACTCGATAGACGTAAGGTTCAGATCTTTCTAACATGCACACACAGTGTAACACTATCAAAAAGTCGTAGAAAAAAACCGGTCGCATTTAAATAAATTCGTTTCCTCAAAGGAAGTCATTATTAATCATCTTCAAAACTTTATCCGAGGCGACCTTGTGAGTCGAAGGCTCGCGAAAATTCCGGAATAATATAAAGTGACTAGGAAGTGAGTTAACCTTGGTAGCACCGATACAGGTTGTTACATTAGCGTATGTTCAGCTGTGGAAAATGGTGGGTGGCCAGTTTCAACTCTAATACTAAAGACTTAGGGTGGTCAATAACATTTGACCATGATTGTACGTTTCTTAGTTTAGATTCATATTTGGCCGCATAGTGGTTACGATACGATTTGTCGCTAAGCAGATTGAAACTTGTGTTATTAATGATTCGGTTTTAATACGTCAATGGATTACCATTAATTAATATCGTTTAGCATACATTGATCCATATAAGAAATTATTACAAAAACTAATCAGACTTAAGGGCTTGTACACAAAACTGCGATGCGACGTCGCATCGTAAAAATCTACGAGCTCAAACAGTACAATTAGTTACAGTTTCTTTTGTGTTGCGAATTCGCATCGCGCCAATTCGCATCGCATCGCAGTTTTGTGTACAAGCCCTAAGACAACCTTTAAAAAAGTATCAACTTACCTACAAACGATATGAAACAGTACATTACCAAAACACGTTTAACTTAAACAAGTAAAAGGCTAACAGTAACTCTACATCTAAAAATAACATAAAAACAGAATGTCTAAGCTAAGGTCACCTAAACTCTCGATTTGTCAGACATTGATATATAGAGCTACGGTAGAGCAATCTCTAGTTATCCAGGAAACTAACTGAATGCCCTTGTAGAGTCGGCTCTACGCGCTTGCAATAATAAGCGGCTTATAAACATATGGTGCTGCCCGCTTATACAGGATGTTCCGTATAGTAATGTGAGATATATGTTATGCGTGTCGGTTTTATAGTTTAGTGTAATGTGTTCTTTGATGATGGATAAGTGTGTAGTCAGTTAAATGGTCTGATAGACTCATGATTTTGATATTAAGAAAGATGTAATTTGCTCCTGATGCTATCAACTTCATTTATTTATTTATTGCACAATATACAAACGGTTCATAATAAAATCCCATAATATAATCTTCACCAAAATCCTCATCCGAAAAACACATCATTTTGATTATATTTTGGTTAGCGAGTAGTCATTTTATTTCATCATCATGATTTCATTTCAATTCACTATACAAAACCCATCCAGACCGTATTAATTTTTCCTTCTAGAAACAAAAGAAATTATCAACTAACTTGTCTTTTTAGGGTTCCGTACCCAAAGGGTCAAACGGGACCCTGTTACTGAGACTTCACTGTCCGTCCGTCCGTCCGTCTGTCACCAGGCTGTATCTCACGAACCGTGATAGTTAGCCAGCTGAAATTTCTACAGATTATGTATTTCTGTTGATGCTACACGCTTTTACGCTACTGAACAATTACTAAAAACAGAATAAAATAAATATTTAAGGGAACCCCATACCAAAAAGTGACTTTTTTTTGCTAAAAAGTGACTCGTTTTTATAAATAATGGTACGGAACTCTTTGTGTGCGAGTCCGACTCGCACTTGGCCGGTATTTTTTTCCAAGCCTGCTCTGTCCAACTCCTGGGCAAACGCCTCGCTCCGCTCTTTCCATTTCTCGCTAACCCGCCCATCCTCCTTCCATTTCTGACGGAATCTATCTAGTTCGTCAGTATCTTACTTACTATCTAAATTTACTATAGCAACACTGTTACCATAAATGGAAGGCTAGCAAAACACTATAATTTTGCAACGTCCACGTGCGTCGCACGTGTTGTTTAAAGCCTAGATCGTGCAAACACTGATAAAATACAAAAAGGGAAAGACACAAGGACTGAGCGCACCTTTTCCGGGCAAGCTATGGTAAATAATATGCCAGGAAGTTTCATTCTTGTTTCTAAGGTAATATGAAACTAATAATATATGTTTAAGTATGTATTATGAGTGAATATGTTAATGTCTTTTTTGCATACTAATTTCCATAACAAGTTCGTTTTTACATGTTTATTTAAAAGCAGTCTTGCTGGACTTTAAAAGCGAAGCAGTTAATAATTTTCAATATTAAAAGCTTCTTTTCTCCAAACAAAAAATTAAAAGCACTGACAACAAAGAAACATTAAGTAACATTTAATATAAATTTCATGGAAAGACATTTATTGCGCAAGCATTGTTTGCAATCAAATAAAACAATAAACTATTTTCTTGTACTCCAACCTTAGCACAAAGAACCTGAGTTTCCTATCAAACAGTAATTGGCTATACCTTGCAAGCCAGCCTATTCATTAACTCAATTACTTTCCACCGATGCAGTCATTAAGTTATTCCTTTTCAAGTTATATCGAGGGAACTTACAGTTTGCTGAAGTTAGCTAATCGTTCAGCTGTCCTTTCTCGACTAACTTTATTACAGGCCTCCGTTTGTTTGCTGTAAACTGTATAAATTGTAAATCCAAAAATCGTCTTTTTTATTGAAATATTTTTAAATTATGTCTGTGGATAGCATGGAAAACAAAAATAAGAATGGCATTGAAAATGCTTTATCAACTTTAAATAATGAATTAATTCTAGGTGACATTGTTTTCAATTAAATAATCACTTGATTAAAAGCTAGCCAATTAGTAAAAACGACATCCAAACTGCCTCATTTGAATAAATAGGTATCAAAGCCAAGACATGGTGAAATAAATGCAAAAACTCATACGACATTTATTGTATTTTAAACATGCATCGTACTATAAAAAGTGGAGTCCTGTCATTACGTATCTTACTGAGACAGACATGATTCATCAATGTCATTGAATGATTGGCTCTCCTATATTTAACTCTGAAGTACAACTATCGTGCATCCGTTAATAATTCTCAGGATTTTTCAATATAACAAATAATTCCACGACAAAAAACAAGATAATAGCGGCACTCTAAACACAGCCGTCACCAACCTGTAAAAGTTCCCAAATCCGAAAATGGCCGCTAAAAGAAGTTTCATTTCACACAATCAAGAATACTAAAACCAACACTAGCTAGCCGAATGTAAAACCTCTACGGAAACGACGAAAAAGCTGCCTAGCAACAGACTAGTCACGAACACCAAACACGTGATTAATCTAGTCACAGCCGTTGCAATTCTGGCCTAAAACAAATTGTAGGAGATCAAAAAACTCGGCTCAGTAATAACTGCATTTTCAACCTGGATAGCGGACCGCAAAAACTGCCTCTATAGTTCACCTTGAAACTGTGTGGGTGTTCTGAACTTGATTTAGTTGCTATCGTACAAACCCTTTTTTTGTCTTGAATATAAATAAGTTTGGATAAAAACTTTTTGTCGAGTCGCGCTAAACGAAAGTGGTTCGGTTGAGGGATCCGAGGTCATATGATGGCGTGATTTAGGAAAGATCTGATTATGAGGAAGGGTTCTTTCCATTTGCATTGTTAATTTGTTGATATCCGGTGGCTAGCCTTGACGAAGCAGCTTTCTTAAGATAACCTTCACTCAATGTTTGTCTCATTCAATGTGGTCATTTTTCTATTTGAAGAGACCGCTTCATTTCCTGTGTGTAGCGTACTTGTTTGTCTGACAGGACGAGTAATATTTATTTGTAATTAAAATGTGTTCGTTGAAGAATAATTATTACTGTCGGTCCTTCAGCCAACAGGTCTCGTATTCTAATCCGGTCTCGTGACACTTTCCCTAAACTCGAACGCTTATCACCAAGGAGACACTACCGGCTTGTCCTCAGGATCACTTCCTACATGATTTGATAATAACTTCCTGCGTCCTTATACATCCTCGTTAGTTAATGTTTTGTATAAACAAATTACGGAAATGTTTATTGCACTTGAACGTTTTATAGCTCCAGTTGGAGCTATCGTTTCAAATAGAATTTCAAATGGGGTCACTGGTGGCAGACATTATCGCGGACTATTTTTGGTCTAATTGCGCTGAATTTAGTCCGTGTTTGGTGTAGGTTTTGGTTGCCTTATCAACAGATGTATAGTCGCGTGAGAACATAAACCAACCTACAACAAATCTGTGCGAATGCTAATCCAGTTCTACAATATTATATAAAGTTAGTAAACTATTCTTGATCAGGGCAAACTCTGGGAAACTCAATATGCTTCAGTAACTTGAACAAAACATACACAAAACCGACATAACAACGCAATATCTGTGTACACTATTAGAGATTTCGACTTGTTTGTAATAATAATAATTCCTATGATAACAATATCATTAATAGTGAGGACACTGAGTTAATGTTGCACCACCTTGCATACTAATGGAACATGGCCCGGCTTCGCGAATTGGACATGCCTGAAATAATAATAGTGCTCCCACAATTAAACAGATAACGCTGATTTTCCACCTCGAACGTGAATTTAAATTATAGTTGGGCACAAATTGCCTGTAAAATTTGAAAACGTGATCTTGACTAACAAGGTTTTCTCTCTTGTTCACAGACGAAGAAGAACAACCCAAACCACATAAAGAGGCCGATGAACGCGTTCATGGTCTGGTCTCAGATAGAACGCAGGAAAATATGCGAGCAGACACCAGACATGCATAACGCGGAGATCTCCAAGAACCTCGGCCGCGTGTGGAAGACGCTCAACGACGAGGAGCGCCAGCCCTTCATCGACGAGGCGGAGAGGCTGCGGCAGCTGCACATGAGGGAGTACCCTGACTACAAGTACAGGCCGCGCAAGAAGACCGCCAAGTCAGATAGGTCGGGGCCCAAGACCGGCGGCGTCACGAAGCCCAAGCGCAAACAGCGCGCAGACTCTAACAACAACAGGGGCGTTGCTAGGCGGAGGAGACCTGTCCCATCGGTGCCAAGTGTGCCCGTGGAGACTCCCGCGCCGCCGCCACTGCCGGCGAGTCCGGCGGGCTCGCCCGATTCCCCGGAATCCGCCTGCTTCTACGAAGACCATAATCGTCGCGAGCAGGCGGACCTAACAGATCTCTACTCCATCACGGACCTGCTGCCGCTGCCCGCGGACTGCGAGGTAGACCTGGAGGCCCTCACGACGGACATCGACTCGTTCGAGACCGCGTCGTCATCGTCGGGGTCACACTTCGAGTTCTCGTGCACGCCCGACGTGTCGGACATGCTGAGCGAGATCGGCGTGGCGGGCGACTGGGTCGATCACACGTTCTCGTCGTATCTGACGTCGTCTTAGAGCGGTGTTCGGGTCGCCACGGCCGCTGCCGGCCGGTTCCACTGATCTCATGCGGTCGGCCAACGGGCCGCCCTACGGAGGCCGACGACGCGGCGACCGCTCGCCGCTCCGCCTAGAGAGTGCCTATCCAAAATGACGTGTCGACATTTGGATTTAATGTACAAAGTTATTTAATAAGGATCGAGGGTGAAAATTGTTTTGACAACCGACCTCACGGTCGCGTTCGGTTCGTACGGTTACTTTAATCGTTTAGTTTTAAAGTTTCATTTTCGATAACGGCGACGCTTCGTCTAGGAAGCGGCATCGGGTTTTATAAACGTAGGCTGTGACTTGGTTCTTGTTTTGTCGTTTCGCTTTCGTTATTAAATTTATGGTTTCGACACATAATGGAGGTAATTTCCAAACGACACGTCTCAGACGCATCTCAGTAATTAAATCCGTCTGCTCTCCGTCGCCTGGTTAGTTAGCCACGGGCCACTCGGGCCAGTCAGGTCGGCCCGCGCTCGCCCGCGCTCGCATCGCGTTGTGCCGTTGTGCGCCGTATTCTGTACGTGTACATTACACGACTTGGCTTCTAGTGCATTCTAAAATCGTGAGTTTGCATTCTACTTCACACCTTCTTTATTATTTTATTAACATTTGTACTTTTAAGGGTCGTCTTATTATTTTTGAAATGTCTTAGATTGAAATATGTATCATTCTTCTTGTAATAGAAAAATAAGACTAGTTATAGTCGTTTGTATTGCGTTCGTATATAATGTACGTAAGTTCACTTTATACTTTGATGCACACGTAGAGATAGTTAAACATTATTATTTTACTATTGGAAGCTGATCGGTATGTCATTGGAAGAATTTCGGTGTGCGGGAGTAAGTGTTTGTCTCGGTTGGATGCGGTGGGCCCCTACCAAGTTAGTCACGCGTACTTCACTTCTGTCGCTGCTGTATGTATACCGTTTCTTCCGCTACGCGAGGCTCGCTCTCAGTAGGAGTGCAGTGGTAGGGGGCAACTGCTTGATTTATATTAAATGTTTCGAGTCGGTCTTGTAAGTTAGGATTCGTAAAGTAAGGTAATATTCGTTCAATGGTAAGGTATGAAATTATATTGTAAAGCATGATGGCACCTATGGATCGATGTGAAGGGACACTTTCAATTCTCGTTTGGTTACTCTTCTCGCTACACTGACAACACAATAACGTCTATAGAAGATACATATCAATAATTGGAATGCGTTGTACCGCGGGACGGTGGGTTATAAAGAAATATTATATTGGGTGGGTCAACAAATTGTTAGTTTTCAACACAAAATGTTTTGCTAATTCAAACTCTGTGATTTACTTTATGGATTTTCTAAATTATAAGGTTCTAGTGGAGACTGATATCGCATAGATTAGTTTTAGCAGCGCTAGCTTCTCTAACTCTTTTATTTTTTGTTATTTTTTAATACTGGGCATAACATTTTATATGGTGGAAAAAATACCTACATATTTTTGATATTTGCGTTGCTGTGGAACACGGACTATAAACATTAAAAAAAAAAAAAATTGAACATTTCAGAAATATGATTCAAAAATAAAACTAAAATAATATTTTGGGTAAATGAAATTAAAATCCATTTTGATTCCGATTTCCACAGCAAAGCATAAGCTAAACAAATTGTATTTAAAGAAAAAAAAAATGCTAAAAATCTGTCAATTCATTGAAAATCGTGTCACTTAAGGGGTAATGTTTAAAGGAATATTACCCGATTCATTATTAAGATAAATAACCCTTCTACATAATATACCTGTGTCCCAGAAAATATAAGGGATCCGTTGTGCTCTAATAGGTAAGAAAGAAAATGCTTTACCTATATTATATTCTTTATATAATATATTATATATGTAAAAAACGTTCATGTATTAATTAGTAAGTGTCTATGAAAACCCATAATAAATAAGGAAAAATGCATTAAAAGCGTTATCTATATCTGTCTTGTGTGTCGTAGGGCGATTATATAAGAAAGGACGAAAAATAAATTTGTGCCTAATTAAAAAAAAAACATGGAAATTCTTGTAATACTTATTTTAGTGATGCTCAAACAAGTATTTTAAGCGCGTAGTGTTTAGACGCTGTTAATGGGCAAAACTTGTATAAAAGATATTGTAAGATTATAATATTCGATGCCAGATTTGCATTTTGTTTTCTCATTTTGTTTAGTTCGCGTGTGATCTAATGGAATTCCTCGTTTATATCTGCAAATGCCGCAAAAGAGGTTCCATGGAGCTTTTCATTACTACTTTTCATTTTGTCGATTTTTTTTTTCATTTTTGTTAGTTCTGTTTTTCGGTCTCTCCATTTTTGTTGTGTTCTTTTACCCTTTGCATAACTTTAAATCATTTTATCGTGACTATTTGATAGCTGATTGTTAAATATTTCAAAGTTTTTTTCAATGGACGATTGTCCTAGGTCGTTAAATGACATGCAGCTAATAAAATAGTGACGTGATAAAATTTTAAAGTCACACAGTGCTTGATTTGTTTTTTCATGTCGTTTAATGTTAATTTCAATATTTTTTTATTCTTCAAGCATAGAATGTGCTTTATTTAGAAACTATCGCTTTCAAAGGAAAATGACATTCAAATTGATTTTTGTAACGATTTGTGTCAAAAAAGTCTTCAAGTATAAACATTGGATTTGAATGAGGAATTTCATGAGGTTTGTTTTGACTGTACATCCAGTCCCTTCGTATCTTCAACTTTGATAATAAAGTGTCATTTTTTCTGCTTTATCTTTCGTAAGTTTTTTCCGCAAACTTCCTAGTAATGTTTTTTCAAAGTCGCTATATTTTTTCCTTATTTTATGCAACTTTCCATGTATATAAATGGGGTTTATAACCAATAATCAACGATTGAAAGCAATATATATATGTCTACGATTAATGACATCAAGCTCAAATTAGAATAATTCTCTTCTACTAATAAAAATTGTAAGTCGATCTGTCGTTTTCAAACAATAGGCATAGAATAAGGAATTCAAGTACCTACCATTTTAAATTGTATTATTCAGTATGATATTGAAAAGTTTCATAATTATACAAGACCGTAGTGCTTCGAATAAAAAAATAAATTCATTTTATGCTTTTGTGTTATCAAAGTAAAGCAATGTTTGATTTTGAATCGAAAATTTTAAAGTTACTTATCTGAATAATGTTTGTTTGCAAAGCCGCTGTACAAATCTTGTAAATATGATTTTTATTAGTGGGGGAGTGTCAAAACCCCAAAAGTATTGTATAATACAACATCGAATTTAAAATGTTGTAAATTAGCGCTTCTCTTTCAATAATTATTGGAATTATCAGGGTTTAATAGTTTTCATTTATGTATTTTAGATGTATAAATGTCCCTAAGATTATCATTGCCTTCCTTGGACAATGTTCTTCAAAATTCTTTGCTTTTAAGGCTTTTTCTCTTCTTAGCCTTAAAATTCTTTTAATGAATACCATGGAAGTATATTTTAATCTCAGGTATGTAAGTAAGTATTGAAAAAAAAAATGTTTATAATAATGAAGTCAAAATAAAGCGACACTGTGACAAAAAATTAGAGGGTATATAAAACGTCTTAAGTAAAAATATCATAAAGGACGTAGTTGTTGTAGGCTATATATATGTAATTATTATATACTTATATATTAAGTACTTATATCACGGTCAGATACAAAAATTTTACGAAGTGACTGGTATTGTGCAGAAATGAACAGTAAATTTTGCGTGTTTTCTGGTTAGTTGTAGAAATAACCAAGTAGACTGGCCGTGGTATAAGTAGGAATATTGTTGTGTATCAATTTATCGAGATCGCATGAAATAAAGCTTACAATCTCGCTTCGACCGACTAGATGTATATAACCAGGCAGGCGGATATATTGTGGAAGTAATTCACTTGTATCATAAAAATTGGTTATAATAACTATAAATGCGGTTAAAATGTTAGTGAAATCATTCACAGAACTGAAAAGTTGATATTCTCGTTACGTTGTTTAAAAAAATAATTGATCGTAATATTATCTCTGTATCATATGTATCTACTCTATTGTTGATTTATTATAAGCATATTCTATCTTAGTACCTCTCCTTCGGTTTCGAAACAAATGGGAAAGTTTCAAGTTTTAAATTAGGACTTTCTCTAGACCATAACCAGGCCTTTGTAAATATATCTTGTACATTGTGACGAATTTGGTCGATAAGACGAATTAAAAATATGGTTGATCCTCTTCGATATTGCGTCCACATTTGAAAGTATAGAATACGACCAACTCTGCAACGTTGTTGTTTATTTGGTCGCAGTTACAACCAATGGTCGCGATCTAGACTTGTACGTCCCTAAACCTGTTTGCTTCGAAATAATTCACGACACAACGAATCTTCTGTTCCCTTCTCATATTCTCACGCACTTCATTAATATTAAATAGAAATAATTGGTGTCTGTAACTCAATATAAACGATAATGTATTATCACCAAACAGTAGTACGCATATATTCGTTGTTATAGTAGAGTGTGTCATAATTATTGGTATCTATTATAACTATTCATAATTAACAAGAATAATAAAAGATAACGAAAATTTCGCACAACAAAAGTCAAGGAACTAACTTAAGAGTAAAGTTGATAGTTATTAAACTTATTGATTAAGAAATGTTACTGTAAGATGCGATACTTTGTGTTAACGAATTCTTTATTCAGGGGGATACGCCTGTTCTTTATTCAGGGGGATACGCCTGCTATATATAACTATGTATGTATTGTCCACCAATCGCAACGAAGCTGCGCGTGCGATTGGCTCTGTCCTTAATTGTTGAATTGAAAGTTTCACTTTGATTTACTGTATATACTTTGAACAAATTAGGAACAAAAAATGGTCCATTAAATTTTAACAAATAATATTAAGGTAGATGCATGTATTCATTCGGAATATATGCTTTGGTGTACAATGCCAAACTTAATACGATGCTAGAAAGCATGGCTTTAACAAATATCGCTAAGGATTGGACTGATGTATTCATTTTCCAGCTTTTGCCATTGGACTTGTAAATATTTTTGGCCACGTCGGAAGCTGCATCATTTTTCCGAGACATTCTAGTCTGATAAGACGAAGCATCATCATCAATGGCCCCTGATACCTGATTATTAGTTTGTGTTATTCAATTTATACCAAAAAAATACGAAGCTCTTTCAACACTGTTACCGATGGATCTCTTTGTATGTAGCGATAAAAAACATTCGGCTTACCAAAAATTGGAAACTGTTGTTTTCAACTTTTTTTTGTAACATTGGTTTTAAAGATTGTATATATTAGATCAGTTTGGTTTATCTTTAAGTAATTAACCCTAGACGGGTACATTTATTCATCTTTGTCCAATAATTTAGGAGTTCTATTATGTTTAAGTTTTCATACAAGACATATTTTTAACATCGTTTTCCCCTCGTCCGTTGTATAAATTATTGTCACTGTATCTTTAGGTATATACATAAAATGTATGAGTAGTCTTTTAAATGATAGGTACGATTAAATAATAATGTAGTTATTGATTAATACATAAGACAAACTGTGTAAATTTTGTATTTGTAATTTGTTTCAATGAACATATAATTATTATATATCGTAAAGTAAAACATCCAGTTTTTAAAAAATAACCAGATTTTTATTGAAAATATCCCCGTCCTACCTTTAATTATAATGTGAAGACTATGGCTTGAACTACTCAAGACCTTAAACACATTGACAAAGAGTCAAAATTCAAACAAAACAAACACATACATACACACACACACCCACTTGTATAAAAATATAATGAGTCTAAGCTTTCTTGCTTATTTGAGTATAGTGCATTTGCACCCGAAGATGACAACTGCAGTAACCTGAATGTAGAAAGTTGAAAACCAGCAACTGATCAATACGAGTTGGAGAGAGCTTATGCTGCCTGAGCCTGCTGTGGAGATGAGATGCTGCCTGCGATGAGCTGATGACATCATCCTGAAATATAAGTATACAAAAATATTATGAGAGGAAATATCTAATAAAAACAATTATGAAAATAAGATGAAAACATACTACTGAATTAAGCCACTTATGAAAAACTAAAATATAAAAGAAAAAGTAAATACAATGTAAGAAGGTGTTATTGAAATGGCTTCTGCACACGATAGCATATGTAAGTGCCTATAAGGTCAAACTAGCAAAACCTATTTCAGTAATGATAGCTTAAATAAATAATATAATGCCATAAATAAAGTAGAAGAGAGTTAGAATTTCAGTGTACGGTGTTAGCAATAAACAGGGCTTAGGCAATATCTTATGCTGAGGGCCAGTGAACGACGATAGGCCGAGCTAAATTTATACCTAATTCTAGAAAGTAAGAGCCCAATATAATCCCCTGGGTCACCTCTCACGTCACTCGCTAAGATAGCACGACCTACTCTCAGGTCCACTTAGCTAAATGATAATGTTAAGAGATTATCAATTCTAGACCATATTAAATTCTCCCTTATGCAATTTCATTAAGGGGGCCTCACAAATAAGGCCCCGGCCGAGGGCCCTATCATCATGTTATTCAAATTTATAGCTTTAATTTCGTATGCCACAGCGCATTAGACGGATCATTACTCATTTTTGATAACGTCATCATATTTGGAGCAATTTTGCAATGCCCTCAAAATTATTATGTTGAAATGTACGCAGATGGATTTAATTTTGACTTGATGGTTTCATGTTATGGGCATGGGAATGGCCTGAGATGTCCGTGTACATAATGGACGGTAAACAAATGTGGGTCTGATGGCACGTTGTAAATTTAATAGGAGAGCGAAGCAAAAGGTATTACGTGCTGGGCTACAGATGAAACATGAGCCTTTCTTGCAATTACTGTTCAAACGACCTTGAGAAGTTGATGGTTGTTATTACCATGATAGATAACCGGAATGGCTCTGACCGTATTTTACTGTCTTAAATAGAATGAAAAAAGAGGATTGTAGTTACTGACCAGATAAATGTTCCTATAGGTTTTAATATAATACAATGGGTACAATTTTTATAATACAAGAGTTTGTGAGAGCCACGGAGTCTAGTTTTGTGCCCGTTTGATGTCAATAGGCTCGCCCCCTATAACATAGGACTTAAACATAACTAGCGAAATGTGGGTGTACTATTAGGTACACAGCTTACCCCTCGGGGATTACAGGCGTGATGTTATGTTATAATAGAATGAAAACGTAAGTCTTAATGATGAGTTATACATATATATATATTGCACGATACGGAATCAGCAGCATCATCATCATCATTAGCCTATTATGTTCCCACTGCTGGGACACAGGCCTCCTCTCTATGAGAGGGAGTTGGCTGTAATCCTCTACGCGGGCCCAGTGCGGCTTGGTAGATGTCACATGTCTTCGAATTTTTAGTTCGAGGACATGCCGGTTTCCTCACGATGTTTTCCTTCACCGTTTTTGAGGGCAGCGGTGATGAAATAAATTACACAAAGTAATGCGCCTGCCTGGGTTCGAACCCATGGCTTACTGCTCGTAAGTCGGGGCTGCCACCACTGGGCCACCGCTGCTCTCATATATCAGCAGCATATCTGTAATGTATTGAAGTTACTTCAAAAAGTAAAAAGATTATTCATTCAAAATTAAATACAGGACAATTAAACACAGTAGCAATATTTATTGTTGACAAGGAAGCTGCTATCCTACACAAATAATATATTATTGTTATCTTTGATACAAGGTAAACAGTAAGTTTATATGTTTACGAAGGTACAATTTATTCAGGAAGAAATTATTTATTTGATTGAAGACAACGCAATTATTGTTAACGCCATTGAGATTTGTCGCCATCGCCATAATTAGGAATAAAATAAGTTACACTTCACAATAAAACGGTAGCCTGACTCTTATTTAGGTAAAATTCTACTATTTTATATCAAATCATAGATGCTAAAAATAGAGAAACTCAATTTTCTTAATAAGCTGGTTAAACAGAGAGTGGTCTTTTACATCCTCTAATCCTACTTTCTCATCTGTAACTAGAAATAAATAGGTAGAAATATTTCACGCGGAATGATTCAAAATCTCAAAAGCAATAAGAATAAAACGGATAACGAAAAAAATAAAGACCCAAATATCCAACCAACAAATCGAAATCAAATCAATCAATCAACTGAACCCACCGAGATCCAATGCTACCCGAAACCCGCCACAATACATCAAAGGCCCCTAAAACCAGAAATCACATTCCAACTACCCGTAAATGTGGCAAAAAAGTCCTGGAACATTAAAGTCACTAAAACAACGAGAAACGATTGTCTGGTAAATACAAATTGAAATCGGCTCAAGCTACGCCACAGCGTATTTTTTCATCACGTCCGATATCTAGGGGCGTTTGCCGTGAATTCTAAACAGTGTTTGTTATTCCGAAGCCAGCGCAAGCTTCTTATCTGTTACATTACAGAGCTAAATATTTTCCTCCTACGTACATATTAATTAACTTGATTGATGAAGCCCCTGTTTTACGATACGATGTACTTTTTGGCTCTAAAGTTAGAAGAAAGGTGGGGTGCTGATCTTGAGCTTTTTGGAGGTAGGAATTCATTTAAATGAATTATATGTAGTGTCGGAGTTGCAAGTATTCTCATCTTATTAGTACAACAAAATTCTTTTTTTTATTCGTACCAAATAGATCGTACCAATTTAGTTGATGCGATCATTTAATATTGAGACGGAAAGCTAAAAATGCTTTAAATAGCAATAGATAACCAAGACGATCTGTGCGCATCTAACCTAATAGCTTCACCAGCTATTATCGAACGCTTTGTTATAAAACAATATACTGGTATATAGTTACTTTGCATCCAGTTCCATCCACCCAGGACGCACTATATAATAGTTTTAAAAAGGCAAGGCAGATGATGATTTTGGTAAATCGTCTTTAATCAACAGGAGATGGAAACAGGTTTAAATTGTGATGATACAAACATAGAAGAAATCAGACACGTTCAGCATCTTACACACCATATTCAATCGAACCAATTCCATCCGCCATCCAATCAGTATGTAAAACAGACTCCCAATAAACATCCACTAAGAAATCGAGCGCCAAACTAAATTTTCTCAGCTCTTAATCAACTGGAAGACTTTATCAACAACAGTAAATTAATTCAGTTGTATTAATACAACATGGGGATAGGTTTGTACGGAATGAATGCTAAGTAGGTGGGTCCAAATTAATTTCGTATGTTCTTGTAGAGGGCGGCGTTCAAGCGCCTTGTTCTCATGAATATACATAAACAAATTGGACATTCGATTTCCCATATTTAGTGAATGGACTTGGATTTGGGATTAATGAAGAAGGAGATGAGGCTGGTGATGGTGACAAGCAGGGAGAAAAATAAAATAAGACGGATCATGGAAGATATAGTTTGTGGCTGTAAATCACAAGCCAGCACAAGTTAGTTCCTGACTTACCGACAAAATGATTTTCAATGAAAACCAATGGAGTTTTCGAGAAGATAAAGAACAATAGCTTCTTTGGAAATATCACATAGGCACATACCAGTTTGTAAATAAAGGGTGTAAAACACCTCTTAACGAAGCCGAAAGGCACTGGTTCTCCCTGTCATTGCGAGCATTTTTTTGTTCTACACCATACATGGGAACCTTCTAGTTACGGAGATATTAGGGGTCAAAGTTCCAACTTTTTGACAAGTATTTTTTTAAACACAAGTTTTTAATGTAAGATTTTTACTTTGAACACCTCCACGACCCCCGTACTATTCAATCCGTCCATCAGCACAATGTTTTGAGTGCTACCACAAAACATGATTTTACACCCGCAAAAAAAAGTCGTTTCCCAGCAATAATTTTTGTGTAAAGTTACTTAGTTTCATGTACAGAATGCTTGGTTGACGGCTTCGTGATGAGGTGATTTACACCGTGTATACAAGGTGTTGGTTTGCATCCTCGTCAAATTTCAGGAGGTTGTCACAAAAGACATAAATAATCAACTTAAATTACGATACCTAATTAATTATCAATAAACGCTGATTTTTTCAGTTGTTTAAGTTTGTCAGTATATCAGAATAAACCCCATATCGTGGTTTAGGGAATAAGAAATTATCAAATAAACGTTTGAGATTGTTTGTATGTATGAAAGCGCGGTTTTAGGCCGAGGGTCAGACGGGCTGCGTTTAAAACAAGGGTGGTTCACACTTGCCGATTTCCGTAAATAATAATAAAAACTACCTACCCATTTTATTATTGATTCGGGAAGAGAATCATTACCATAGTTACCTCCTTGAATTTGACGACGATGCAAAACAACACCTTGTATACAGCTAGTAATAAATGCAGTCAGACCTTGTTGTTGTGAATCTAGTTATGTATTTTAATCTAATCTTAACCATATTGACGTGACAACAACCAATTTACCTGTACAAAAGTTAAGATGACTATCCAAATTTGCTAAATCATCTCATAATTTCTCCTTAATTCGGTCGTGGCTTAATAATAACAGTGGCGCTTGTCGATTTTCAAGGTTAAGCCGCGCTTACCAAGATCGGGTTCGTGGATTTTCCACCGTACCGCACCTCGGAAAACACATTAAGCCGTAGGTGGCTACTGTCATTTGACAGTTCTTTGACAGTCTTTACAGTTAGTCAGTGGTCCGAAAGTTTGACAAATAACAGTCATGTAACCAAAAGGTATCATATATCCCAGTACTAACTGGATTATGGAAGTCAGATAGGCTGTCGCTTCATGTAAAATATAGGTAGTCAGCCGCATCCGGTTAGACTGGAAGCCGACCTTAAAGTAGATGAGAAAAAGCTAGGCAGATGATGAATTTTTCTTCAATGAATACAAAATTATCCAGATCAAACCTCCAACCTAACAAGAATTGACATCAAAACACCCTGATACCATCTACACAGTACACAGTGATATGAGTCCATATAACATTCCCCTATCAATGTTATCGCTCGCTCCACAAGCCCGTGTTTCATTCGCCAATCGCAACGGCAGACAATCTGTCGCTCCGATAAGGCACACTGCTTATCTGAGCTATTTTTAGTGTCACATACTCGACGTTTCCTTGAAGGAGTGATCAGATAGAGTCTGACCTTTTGAGGATGTGAAGGTATGTGGTTCGAAGTCCTTTTTGGATCAGTGGAATGGAGAATAGATAGTTTGGTTAGGAAAGGTGGTGATGATGGCATTAAATTTAGTGAATTGTCGAAGTTTTTCAATCATGGTGTAATATTGTTTTAGGAACTGTATTGCAAATGGGTTTGACTACGATATGGCATGATCTTGGATATGTTCAGAGTTCAGGGCTTTTTTGGGTTTTTTTTTGATGGGTTGTAATTGGAGAGGATTTTGCCCAGAAATAGTTTGCGTTGCTGACTATAATGAGGATGACGATAGCTTTGGTATATTCAACGCGTGATAGGGCTAGGTTTGTAATTACTCATCTCGTTTTAACTTCGTAAGTACTCGTATGTATAATTTACAAGTACTATTGTATGAAAAGGATTATGTCCTTGTTTCAGTAATTATCTCATCAATTTGCACAGCAATTTAGTACTCACAGCAAAGTGCTAAAGCATTTTAGTATTTATTTTGCAATTTTATTGCACGATCAACTAGATTTAAGAGATTAAAACCATATGACCTTAGCTTGAGTACGACTATAAAGAGCTAACATTTTGCTAAAATGGTAGTAGTTTATTTTTATTTTGATATTCAAGCAAATATCATAAATCACGGCATTATGATTAAAGATTCAGTAAGGAATAATTTAGCCACGCGTTTGTAACTTGAAATGTGAAGCGAAGAAGTAGATTTATTTTATTATTAATCTTTGTTTTATTTATTATATATCTCAGAATAAAAAAAGAGAATAGAACAGAGAATTGATAGGTACGAATAAAAGATCACTTAAAATTGAGAGATTATTGCGCAAAGTTAACAAATTGTCTGACATGACATTGAAAATGTTAAGGATTTTGGCGTAAGAAGAATAAAATCACCAAATCAATCCAGATGTGAATAAGCACTTTTTGTTTTATTCCCAGTATTACTTATTGTCATGCTGCATTAAAACCAATGCATTCCCCAATCACGAATTGCATATGAACGTATGAACGTCTCCAAATATTTACTTTTAGCCCACGATTGACAGTTTGACGTCACTTCACACGTCAATTTGCTGTCATTGCCATTTGATGTCAATACACAATGTGACCTTATGATATCGGAGTACTCTTGCGTCAGATCTTTACCGATTATGGACTAATTCCGTGATGATCCATAATCAGCTGATTAGAAACGTCTGAAGCGCAGATTGAACTACTTAGCAAATCTAGTGTTCAAAGGTAAATAATCCTTATTACCGTTTGGTTTAGGAATCTTTGACTTTAATATAGTGAAATTAATTTTAACGGATGGAGATTGAGAGGAAGACCGAAGAAATGATGGATTGTGTTATGAATGGTATGAATGAAATTGGGATAAATGATAGCGAGACACCTTAGGGGGAAAAATGGAAAAAAAACAACAAGGGAGGAACATTACGATGACCGTATAATTACTTAAATCTATGAAGTTCATAGAAACTGGAAAGAGAGACAATCACAACATCTAAAGTTACTATGACGAGTCGCCGACGATATAGGTAATGTTAAGGGCGCATAGGGTGACAGATCAAATTCAAATTTCACCCCCCGCCTTCCCAGCCACCTATCTTCTATCCCTCTCGCACAGTCGAAACGATTCTGTTAGGGTACACAACACTATTGATGGAAGGATGAAAAGTATTAAAACGAACCAACACATTATTTTCCCATCCGTCTTTAGCCGTAACATATACACAATTTACAAGCTATACACAGGCTTTAAATTATAATCTCTTGCTTTATCGTGTGGTTAATGTTTATCTTAATGTCAGAGTTTTTAATTCTAATGATAATAAAAATATTATAAGGGCGCGTTCCCACTATATCGTGGCGATTAATTTATCGTTGAACGACTTGTCATTTCTAGCTGTTCCCAATAAATCGTGATGACATTTTAACTGCTGACGGCAGTCTCTTTGTCGTCTGCACATCGAGTCGCCTCTACATTCTTTTGAAAATCAGTAGTGTGTAAAGTTTTTTTTTTTTTTATAGTGGCTACGATAGATAATCGCAATAACGACACATGATTTGCCGTCATGATAAATCGAAACTTCTTTTTATCGTTACACGACTGTCGTGCTAGCCGTTCCCAGTGACTTAATCTGTAGTCACTGCAAAAAATAGATAATCGTGTCGTCCTATATGTGAACATTACCATTTTAACTATACGATAATCTGTCGTCACGACCGTCACGGGTGGCAGGGCGGTCCGAGCTGTAACTGGTTAAAAGCTTGAAGTTTCAGACGAAAGGGTTTTATGATGAGATAAATGGGTTTAAAAAAAGCAAAACTTACATGATTCTTTATACATATTTCAACCATTTTGTAAAATGACTTGACTGGTTAATTTAAAGTTTTTAAATGAATATTATCCGTCTTTAGTTTATTTTAGAGGTGCTTAGAATTAGTCCTCAACTTAGCTGTGTATTAATCACATAGTGAATGTTGCAATTATATTAAAACGAGAGCCGATTAAATTTCACAATTTAGGGTTATACTGGTCCTTAATGACAATTATGTTGTGGTTAACTTTGAAAAGTCTTTCAAAATATCAATCTTTCGTTCATAATATTTGAAGACAATGACATACAACTGATAGTACGCACAACATTTAAAGATGGCGTTTATGATTAAGGAAATTAGATTATTTTATAAGTTTTGTATTCTGTTATTAATTATGAAGTAAATAATTTGTTAAAACAATGAATGAATGACAAATTTTGAACAGACTGAGAGAGTTCTCCTGAGTTTATTAAAAGAGTGATCAAATACATTGTGGACACAGCTCCGGACACAGACAATTTGTCCGTACCAGTTTAACTGATCCTTTACAAAACCTACTTTCTGACTCATGGCTATCAAAATAACCTCTTGGACATTAATTCTCATTGCAAACAACTTCATAAAACCCCACTTAACTACAATTACAGCTTACGAAAATGCGTCTAAAACGTATATTTTGCGCAAAACAAAACAACTTTCTCTAAACCCAGACTGGTGACGAAACTGATAACAGCAAAGACACACAAACAACTCCTTATCAATTATCACCATCTGACCTTGGACAAGGAAGCGTGGCGATGAACTCCTGCGGACATGATCTTGGCATGATGCAAGGTAAAACGATGATTGATGATGAGATTAAGAACAATATTAATTAAGATTGTCAATTTAATGATAAAGAATCCTTAGTAGGTGGTTGTTCTGGGTTTGAAGGGTACGCGATCGAAGGCATATTTCAACATGATAATATTGCCAGATTATTTTTACGAAGTTAGTTAAAAGAAAACGTCTGTTTCAAACGGAATCATCAGAATGCCAGTGGGTAGGGAAACCCAAAATCAATGGTGAGAAAACGCTCATGTCTTTCCTGATTCTTTTGTTTGCAATTGATCTAATCTAAATCTTTGCATCACCTACAGGTTGACTGGTAGAAAATGCCTATGGTATTAAGTCCGCCTATGTACTATATGTGCTTGAAGTGTTAAATAAATAAATCTTACCTGGTAAAAGGTGCATGAAATCATAATAAAACGACACTCTACGCAGAAGACCGGTGTTTAGTCTTTGATACTTGATCAATCACTCAGAATCATCTTACCATGAGCACATTAAATAATTAACTAAACACAGGCTTCTGCTCTATGACAGTGAGGGGACAGGTTCTCCACCATGCGATCGATCGATGGCGATCTTCGACTGTTTATCCCACCATATTATCATCTGCCTTGACCCAACTATGTTGGTGGTCAGATTTAATTTTTAAACGAATTCAGCTGACTACCTGTATTTTACGTTGAGGGACTGTCTATCTGGCCTCTACAACCCGATTTAAATGGGTACGATAAGCCTTGGTAGGACTGACCAGACTGGTTGTCAGACTTTCTGACCACTACCTGTTACGACTGTCAAAGATCTACAAATGACAGCCGGGACCAACGGCTTAACGTGCTTTCCGAGGCACATACGGAACTCGCTATTTAATGGATAGTCACCGATCTACAGGCAAACTTCGCCAATCGTAGCTTTACCTTAAAGATTGAAACGTGCGGCTGTTATTATTTAGCCACGAACTGCATGATAGATGAACTAAATTCCATAGATTATTAATTTCTCTGTTCGTTGGTACGATATCTCCATATCCCGTGTAATTATGATTCATTGGATGTAGATACCTACGTGACTGTAGACTTGTAGTCATATCTAGTAATACTAGTAGTTACGTGTTATAATTTGTATGAATTATTTCGTCAGCTTCTAACCGTTGTGGAACGTCGACACCTGTGGTTTCTAATGCACCTGAGTTTACTGCTTTATCTGTTTTATTAATGAGGATTGTTTCTTTGTTTGTAGCGTTATGAAAAGTTTTATCTATGGTTTTCTATTAATTACATAACAGATTAACACGCTTCTAATCCTCGAAGGGTTAGGCAGAGGTGTACCTAATAGTACACACACATTTTCCAGTTATGTTTAGGTCACAAAGTAACTGGGCAAATTCCTGATGGAAAATCTCAATTATACTTTGATTGAACTGTGAATCGAATCAAAGAAGTCATGTTCAGCTGAAGAGCTTGCCACCACTAGACTAACGACGCACTTACTATTAATAATTTTCCGAAAACCAATATTCCTTTCTGTTTCGTCCAGGATCACAACTTCTGGACAAAACAGAAAGGAATATTGGGTTTTCAACCTGAGAAGCCCAGTTTGGATGACTGGCTTGATTTACACATGCAAACATTCACAATCTCAAATAATAAAAATAAAATATATCTTTGTCGTTTGTGACATTAAGAATAATTATTAAACCAATTTTCCTTTTTTAAGGGTTCCGTACCCAAAAGGTCAAACAGACAGCGAAGTCTCAGTAATAGGGTCCCGTCCTATTACTGAGACTTCGCTGTCCATCCGTCCGTCCGTCTGTCTCCAGGAGGGCTACGTTTGTCACCTTACTCTATATAACTTGCGGACGCACACAATAACATTCAATACATTCGTTGTCTGTGAATTCGAACTTCTTGAGTGCGTCCGCAAATTATACAGAGTAGGGTCACAAACGTAACTACGTTTAATTTTCGTTCGTTGCCGAAGTTACGTTTCGGAGAAAGAGAGTAGACCCCCAGGCTTTATCTCATGAACCGTAATAGTTAGCCAGTCGAAATTTCAACAGATAATGTATTTTGTTGATCTATAATAATATTCAAAATAATTGTAAGTAACGGATAGGAAACGAATATGAATATTATTTGGCTGTAACAGAAAAATAACAGAAAGGAATTATTAGGGCAAGTTTAAATAGCACACATTTGTAAATTAAATAATTAACGTTGAGCTAATTAAAACATCTGGAATAGTAGATAGATAGTAAACCTGTAAATTGCAAAAAAACCTGAGACAATTTGAATTTCGCGGGCTACCTTGGTGCATCCCCCTTAAGATGGATCCCTAGTCGGTAATTGAAAGTATTTGATTTGATTTGAAGAAACTATTTCCGTCGCGGTGCGCCCGACCAAACCCCTGTAAAGTGCGAAAGGGACAACAGCAGCTCAGGCTGATTTTACCTACAAAAAAGGTGATCAAAAGACGTTTGGTATTCCGCTGTTTTCTTCTTCAAAACTAAACTGATCTAAATAATTCTTATATCAAAATTTAGAGGAAAGGTATATCTATGCTTCCATTATTATTTTTTTTGTTAAAAACTTATTTAATTTGTCTGATAGTCGTCTGAACATGGCGGTAAAAACGAACTTTTTTCGGGTTTTTAGATTGTCATAATTCTTTTAGTGATTATGTTAAAAAAAAAAGAAAACGATAAGGGTCAGACCTAGATTTTTTGGAAAACAAAATGCTCTAGGCGCATTATCCACGAAGAAAACAGCGGAATACGTTTGTATAGAGAAATACCGACTAGAGTCCCCTCTTAACTGATACTGAGACGGCCGACGAGAGGCTGGATACGCCTCGGCGAGGCTGCGTGGTTAGTACAAACAGCTCAAGCGTTGAAGACGCGTATCCTCAACGCAGTAAAACATGCACACACAGACAATACATGGCACAGCAATGAAATACATGGCACATTATATGAAAACTTTACATACTTCAAAAAAAAATAAGTAAAAAAAAAAAATTTTTGGCTAAACTGCGGTGCAGTAAGTATTAATATTTTATTTTCATTAATTCATACATGACAAAATGTGAATAACGCCTAATCATTCATATCTGTTCCGTAACAGAAAAAAGTGACACATAAAATAACGTATTTGAATTAATTGCACGTGTCTACCTGACAAATGCTTGCACTGACTGGACAGGTCCACTCAAATCTGTGTGGTTCTTTCTTCAAAAGACCATTTCAGATACTAATCTGCATAGTCCTCGTGTAAATTGAGCAATGTCTGGACTTAAAAAGAGTAACAAGTTAACAGAGAACCTCTGAGTTTGTTTCGGCTGTTTCTTCTCAGAGTAGTCAGGTACGAAACAACGGCCCCATCTAGCTTAAAAAAAAAATGACGTGTAAAAGTGTTTGTAAAAACCTAATTGCAAAATAAACATCATTTATCATTCATTTATCATTTATCAAATCTATTTATTTCTACACCTATTCACATGATATACGAATATTTTTTACTTTATAACAATTATCACAATACAGCTATTTCCTAGTATGAGTAATAAAACAGTTAGTACTTACCGCTACTGTAAACGACTCGCATTGAATATTTATTTTTAAAAGTCTAATTTTCTTCGACAACGAAACGAGTTGAAAAAACTATATTGAACAAAATGGCCGAGCGTTTATTCTTACGTCGTGTAGTGGCAGCTAGCGAACTAATTTTGTCAGTATATCAAAATTCTTTATTGCCATGAAAATAATGTTAAAATAGCATAACAGAGAAGAATAACAGATATGTGTAAAATCAGGAGACTCCTTAATAAATTAAAATTTGGAGAACACTAAATATTATTTTATATTTTGTGTAGTGATGTGTTGAAAGTACAAACAATATTCTCTGAATATATATTTTTTTTTTAACTTTTGTGTAATGGTTAATAATCCAATATTTTTTTAAGATTATCGTCAAAGACGTGGACATTGAATACTTGTATGAAACGGAACCTACGCAATGTCTGGTTTATTATTTTTTAACCGACTTCTAAAAAAGGAGGAGGTTCTCAATTCGGATGTTTGTATTTTTTTTTTTATGTTTAATGAATTGTTTAACTGTACCAAAATGTTTCGTTGTTTTTTTTTAGCTCAAATAAAAATTTAATCTCTTTGTTTATGAAATTATAGTCAGTTGTATCTCGTTATGAAAATAATGGGGTTGGACATTAAGACAGTACTAAATATACAATTATTTTGAATATGACCCAATAACAAATACTAAAAACAGAATAAAATAAATATTAAAGGGGGCTCCCATACAAAAACGTGTTTTTTTGGCTCGTTTTTATAAATAATGGCACAGATCCCTTCGTGCGCCAGTCCGACTCGCACTTGGCCGGTTTTTTTTTTTTAAATTTGTTATATTTTATACACCCACCCACTTATTATATACCATCTGTACCATATTACTATAATCATAAAATCTAGTCACTCCTGACTAAGCACATTAAAACAAATGAGCCATATCAAGACATAAGTCTAATGACACACATTTGCTTCCTTTAACATCCACTCATAATAGATCAAAGCAATTATTCCAATACAAATTAGTTCAAAAAAATCATGCAAGGCAACATTGACCTAGTGTAAAGTTATTAAGTATTTAAGTGATATTGAAACGCACGTAGACGAAGGGCAAGTATTCGAGCAACCAGAAACCAACTGCAGTACAATACATGTACTGACTCACTGTGAGATAAGGTACAAGGTTGCATGCCACTGCTTAGCGTGTGGACTTGGGTGGATATTGTGCTGAGCTCGTTTTTTAGGTTTTTTTTTTTGTAATACGGTTTAGTTTTAAAAATAATATATTATAAATTTTAAAACTAACCCCCATTTTTGCTTTTAACGACAGTATTTTCAATTCCTTTCCTGCTCTCTGTGTCCCAACATGCAGTCTTAGAAGTGGGGAAGTCTGGAGGTTGATGATGTAGTAGATACGTTAGAATAAAAAAAAACTTGCCAAGTGCGAGTCGGACTCGCGCACGAAGGGTTCCGTACCATTATTTATAAAAACGAACGTGTGGGAGCTCCCTTAAATATTTATTTTATTCTGTTTTTAGTATTTGTTTTTATAGCGGCAGCAAAGAGAAGCAGCAATACATAATCTGTAGAAATTTCAACTTGCTAACTATCACGGTTCATGAGATACAGCCTGGTGACAGACGGCCGGACTGCGAAGTCTCAGTAATAGGGTCCCGTTTGACCCTTTGGGTACGGAACCCTAATAAAAAAGAAGGAATACTACCAAGCATGAGATGCTGGGTTAGATTCAGGACCAGCAAAGTGTTATTGGGATTTTCCATCAGGAATTTCTTAGTGGCAGCCACGGAGTCTGGGTTCGCACTCAGTTGAAGGCTCGCCCCCTAGTACATGCGACTTGAACGTAACTGACGAAATGTCAGGCGTGACGCTTCGAGGATGTCAGGCGTGTTATATTATGTGTTTTCCAAAAAGAATGTCACTTTGTATTAACCTCTGATAGTTAGATGCAGAAAGAAGCTGAGGAGCTCGTGGCTAAAAGGTTAAGCTTTGCTTGCCGAGGTTGGTCCGTGGATGGGGTGACTCTAATTACATAACAAGTTTCCTCCATGTCTCGGAAATCACGTTAAGCCGTTGGTCCCGGCTGTCATTTGTAGATCTTTGACAGTCGTTACGAGTAGTAACAAGCGAAAAGTCTGACATCCAGTCTTACTAAGGGGTATCGCATTATCCAGTTACTGGGCTGTGGAGGTCAGATATGCAGTCTCTCCATGTTAAATACTGGCACTCAGCTGCATCCGGTTAGACTGGAAGCCGACCCCAAGGTAGTTTGGGAAAATGCTAGGCAGATGAGTTAGATGCAGAAAAAGTATTTCACCAAAAATATTTACCTTCAAATGAACCTTCATTAAAATGCTGATCAATTTTGAAGCAACTTCAAACTAAGCACGGTTTCCCCCACAATGCACGCAACCAGTTGATTCACCGCGTTACTTCCTACATCATTTATAATTTCATGGAGCTTATGCCTCGATCGCTATATCTGGGTTAATTGTTTCATGCAATGATTCATGGACAAACGCCATATTGGATTTTTAATCGCGGTTTTGTTTATCATTAGTTTTTAATTTGGTTTAATGGGGCGAATCTTTTCAAAACAGTTTTCATGAATAAAATCCTGTAATAAGGAAAAGGTGGCTCGAAATAGTGGGAAGACTTGGTGCAATTGGTGGTACATGAATGAGAGGGAAAATATGAAGGAAGACAGTGTCATTCATAATTAAGCAACTAGGTAGACATACAAACATAGGTAAACTCACTCACACAGATAGTAGGTAATTCCTCAAAATTGGTTCAAAACAGGATAGAACAAGAAGAATGCAAAAGTAAATAAATTACATTTTATAGTGTTATACGACTAGACTATGTATTTACAAAGTTGCATTTGTATTCCATAATCATACGTATTTAGCAGTTACTCATTTGATATTTCGGCGAAATACTTAAGTACCTATTAAAAAGTGTAAATAGGGAATTTGACATCAAACTACTAATAAAGTCGGAAATGAAAAACTTTAACAACATGACTGAAAACCTAAATATCCTGAAACATAGCGAGCAAGTCGCATGTAACACATCGTGATATGGTATCGGTGATTCTGAGGTCGTACTGATACCGCGGTCGTTGAACCCCCGATTGTTGTTATCAGCGTGTCACCTTGCTATGTTTATTATCTAATATTTTGATCGTGATGCTCTGACGTCACGATCATATGATTGGTTGGGGCTTTTTAATTCACTTTCCATGATGACTCGGCGACAAAATGTTAGCAATCAGCTGTGAATTTTTCAGTAATCTTTTTTTATCTATGTATTGAACTTGTGTTAAGTTAAATAAGGTGTTACAGATATTATAGGCACTTCTGTTAGTATTTAAAACGTGTTTATTAGGAAGAAAAAACTGAATTCCAGAAAGTAAAAGGCCTGAGATGATTTAGGATCAGCATAAGAATAGCATTTTTTTCTGTTTAAGAAATTAGTTTGAACTGCAAGTTACCATCCCTATTATATATTTATATTCCCTATTTTTGCTATTCTACCAATTCGCACTAAGGGTTTTCAAACGTCTTTCATAATGCGCACAGCAAAGGAGTGGAACTCTCTGCCTACGTCTGTGTTTCCGAACGCTTACAACCCTAATCTCTTCAAAGTTAGAGTGAACAGGCTTCTTCTGGGTAAGCTCGTACCATCGTCGACTTTATCTCTATCAATCTAGAGCAAACCGATAGTATATAAATAATATATATTTAATTTGGCACGCCATTGATGAAATAAAAAATCCAACGACATTATATTAATACACGGTGAATCACACTGCTCCAGAAAATACCATTTCAAACAGCTAAATATTTTACATCTAGGACCTATTTTAAAAATAACATCCATATCGAAAATGGATTTCCGAAAACAGTTCAACAACGTTCCTATCCTTATGTAAATAGGTGGTAAATAAATAAATAAAAATACGTACCAACATGAGTAGAAAGGTAGTCTTTTGTTTGTGTAAAAGTTATGAAACTGAAAATAGCCGTCGTGTATAATTTGACGTGGGTAACTGGTAACTGCCACTCATTTTGGGAGACGGTTCAACATTTACAAATGTAGGTATTATGTAAAAATACACACGTAAAAATAAAATACGTGAATTTACATTTTTGTCTCTATACTGAAAAGGGTTTGTAAAGGAATAAATATATAGTCATCAAGCTGAAATGTATGTTAAATAAACCTTAAACCTTGGACCGCTCGATTCATGTAGACCTCTATTCAAAAAGCTGGGCTTACTTACTCTAACTAGTTTATACATTTTAGAAGTAGGCATGTTTGTTAAAAAGCACCCAAACCTATTTACTAAAGTAACAAAAAATAAAAAGTTTCTCTCTAGAGATCCCACCAAACTGGCCATAACAAGATGCAGAAGCACTCTCTTCCAAAACAATTGCTATAGTATGTCGGTCAAAATCTTCAATAAAATTCCGAAACAAATCCGAGAACTGCCTATTAACTACTTCAAAAAGAAACTGCAGAAGTGGCTCTGCAATAATGTGTTCTATACAATAAATGAGTTTTTGACTTATAAACCCATTTGTAATCGTTAAGTAGCATATGTTCCCATTTTTGAAAACTATTGTTCCTATTTTCACATTCCTTTATTTATTTTTTTAAATTTTATTGATGTTATATGTGTTCCTTGTTATATTTTTTTCTAATATTGTTACTTTATCCTGTATCCTACACACAAGTAGGTATATTAAATTCTAAAAATGTTTTATTTTGTAACTACGTTTATAAGTTTGATACCTAATGTCGACTACACTTTGTTAGGTATTTTAATTTAATTTTAAGTTTGCATGCTGAAATAAGTCGGCGAAATATGTGAAACCTTTTTATTTATAAGACCATTATGTACCATATTTCATGCAAATAAAGAATCTTGAATCTTAGTACATTTGCATCGTTGCTATGTATTCACACTGAAACTGTTCAGTGCCTCGAAGAACACGGTATGCAGTTGTTCCCGGCTGTCTTTCATAGATCTCTGGAAGTTGTAGCAGGTATTCAGAAACCAAAAAGTCAGACAGCCAGTCTTGCCAAGGTGTGTTGTGTTACCCAGTATTTCAGTGTAGAGGTCAGATAGTCAGTCGCCCCTTAAAATTTTAAGTACTTAGCTGCATCCAGTTAGACTTGTATCTGTCCCACACATCATTGAGAAAATGCTTATCATTGGTAGTGCCTAGCAATCAAGTCATAACTTGAGCCAGTTCATGAACGTATAGTGGATAACTCAGAAGTTTCGTCATCCAGTTGGTGATTAACCAACTTGAAATAATAAATAAGTGAAACATTATTATGATATCATAGCATTATTATAACTAATCTGAACAAGTCCTAACTTGTCTCGAACAGTAGGAAAATGAAATGCCTACATTATTACTTAAGTATTGATAAAATGTGGCAATATTGTGTAAGTAGACACCTATAAATTTCTGCGCATTATTAATATATTAGTCAAAATACAAGGTGTTGTTTTGCATCCTCGTCAAAATTCAGCAGGTTGTCACAAAAGACATAAATAATCAATTAAAATTACGGAACTTTTGGTTGTTAAAGTTTGTCATTATTTCAGAAAAACCCCCTTAACGTGGTTTAGGAAATAAGAAATGATCGAACAAACGTTTGAGATTGTTTGTATGTGTGGAAGCGCGTTTATAGGACGAGAATCAGAGGGGCCGCGTTTAAATAACGGGTGGTTCACACTTACCGATTTCCGTACAAAAGAAAAAAAAAATATCTACCCATTTTATTATTGATTCGGGACGAGAATCATTAGCATAGTTACCTCCTTGAATTTGACGAGGATGCAAAATAACACCTTGTATTACCGGAAAAGTGCCGCTAATCGGAAGTAGGTATGATACGCAAGTACTCAAATAATTTTGGCGCATCCTGAATATTGGTACATCAGCTGGCTAAACATAATCAGCTGATAATTTTTCCCTCTGCTGGGATACAGGCCTCCTCTCTATGACAGGTAATAGTGTTATTTACCGCGCAGGCCCAGTACAGGTTGGTATATACCATTTGTCTTCGAGTTTTTTGTTTTAGGACATGCCTGTTTACTCACGATGTTTTGAGAGCAGTGGTGTTGTTATAAATTACACAAAGTAACGCGCCTGCCTGGGTTCGAACCCACATCTCGTAAGGCAAGAGCTCTGGCACACCACTGCTCACTGGGTCACCGCACCACTGACCACTGCTGTTACTGGCTGGTTTACAGATCCTCAGTTATAAAAATGGGAAAAGGTTATTTTTTGTTCAATTACATTCTGCAGTACTTCTTGCATGCTTTTCATTAATTTATCATTGTGTAAATGTTTAATTAGTAATAATTACAGTTAACGGCATACTTTAACTGTAATTATACATTTGTTCACTTTAACATTAAGTAATATCTAGGTACATTGTCATCGAGGTTTTGCGTTACAAATAAACATTCTAATGAGCTATTTAGTATGACTTCATAAGATTTTCTATCAGAGAATGACGAACTCCTTTCCTTTCAGCGATTATAATATACCTAACAAAAATATTCTTGTAATTCGGACGTGACGTACCTATACGGCGATTCAAACAAAAATATCGGAAAAAAAAAATCGGACGCGGAGAAGGTCATTGATAAGAGGTCGTTGACCCCGTCTAGCCAGTTATCAATATTATCAGTATTTAAATGAATTTATACGGCAACTTAGTTCGTCTGTCACAGAAGGGGTCAACGACATATTATTTTGCGTGTTGACATTTTTATTTACAATGTTGTTTGTTGTTTTCAGTTTTTCCTGAAGGAATGGTTTGTACCAGAATAAATAACAGTTTTACAACCAGCCAAAATCAAACTTACGCAAATTTCTTGTTTTGAACTTGAAACCAAAATCAGAACTTTATAAGATTGAGAACTTTTTGCTCGACTGTTAAAAAACGCAATAATTTTGTTGAATGGTTAAAATGTCAGGCATTGATATTGTTAATGTGCACAGCTACTGAGTCGATGTGTTCATGTATGAATGGAAGACAATCTTGTCAGTGTCACCATTATATAAGTCGCATTAGGGTCAGTTCACACAGAGCCGCGACGCTGCGCGCACACTTTCAAAGAGCTATTCAAAATGTAACTTTATTTTCTACACGAAAGGATACACATTTCTTTACAGGCGTCACGCTGCGCAGCGCTGCGTGACGCAACGTATTCTCACAACGAAATGTGTGTCTTTTCGTGTAGAAAATAAAGTTAAATTTTGAATCGCTCTTTAAAATGTGCGCGCAGCGTCGCGTCTCGGTGTGAACTGACCCTTAAAATAGATGGAATTTTAACACAGCATTCAGTACGTCTAACCAAAGACATCCAAACATAAAAAAAAAAAACACTGATAAAAGTCAATTTTCGTTGACTTAAAATAATAAAATGCTAACATTTTTAGTGTATTTTCTTTAGCTATTTTTTTCTTGTAAGGGTCTAATGCGTTTTTCCTATTTCTTTTTGTAACCATTGTCCTTAGTTTGGTGGTTATGAATAATTTCTAAAAGTTTGTCCATTTATTTTAAAGGGACCTTATACAAGATGTTGTTTTGCATCCTCGTCAAATTTCAGGAGGTGGTCACAAAAGACATAAATAATCAATTAAAATTACGGTACCTAGTTAATTATTAATAAACGCAGATTTTCTTGGTTGTTTAAGTTGCTCAATATTTCAGAATAATCCCCTTAACGTGGTTTAGCGAATAAGAAATTATCAATTAAACGTTTGAGATTGTTTGTATGTGTGTAAGCGAGGTAATAGGGCAAGAACCAGACGGGACACGTTTAAAACACGAGTGCTTTACACTTACTGATTTCCGTAAATAAGAAAAAAAATAAAAATTACCTACCCATTTTATTATTGATTCGGGACGAGAATCATTAGCATAGTTACCTCCTTGAATTTGACGAGGATGCAAAACAACACCTTGTATAATCTATCTTCATCCAATTGCTTCCAGTGTAACCAGATGCACCTGAATATCAGTATTTTACATGGACCGGTCCACCTATCTGACATCCACAACCCTGGCGATGATGTCAGAATGTCTGGAATGTTGCGAGATTAGCGTGTTAAAGTTGTGACCAATCTATAGATTTTCTTTAACTGAGGCTCATATATAACCCTGCCAGGGCTGCGGGCTGTTCGAAAGAGATAACGTGGCCCTGGAACACAAAGGGGTAAGAAGGAACATGGATGGGTTTTAGTCAGTACAAGCCTGACACTTCGTCCCGGTCCGCCCAGAGCGGGAGGATTTCGCATACGTAAAAAAAAGGCATTTCGATGACCATTTCAAGTAAGCGTAAATGAGAACAGGATAACATCCTGACTAATATTATTATTTGCCCAGTGGTGGCAGCCCCAACTTGCGAGCAGTAAGCCGAGGGTTCGAACGCAGGCAGGCGCTTTACTTTGTGTAATTTATTTTATCACCGCTGCTCTCTTACCGGTGAAGAAAAACATCGTGAGGAAACCGGCATGTGCTAGAACTAAAAATTCGAAGACATGGGACATCTACCAACCCACACTGTGCCGCGTGGTGGATACATAGAGAAGAGGCCTCTGTCCTCTGATGATGATGAAGCTTTTAATCCCCAATTAAACCCACACACACACACATACACACACAAAACAATATTTGCAAACAAACACACACATAAAGACAAATGTCTTGCCCGGGACATGTCCGTAACAAGTTAATGACCTGACAAATAAGAGCGTGTCCCAAGGTATACTTTACACTACTTACGTCAAACATCCTCCCTTCCGCCCCCCCCCCCCTCCCGACCCCTCAGTGACCTCCGTTCAATGAAAAGCTCATAAACATTGTTCCCAGAAGGTAACGTTATTTGTATTTAAAGGGTCCAGGAGGTACTGCAAACAAAAATGACCCGTACCCTTGGAACGCGAAAAGATGGAAGATTAATGGACGGTGGTTCCCAAGGTCGGTAATTGTCTGAATTATAAAATAATGTCTATAGATTTAATCCTTTTTTTTTTCAAAGGGGTAAGCTGTGATTGTACCTGAGAACTCCTGAACACAGATTCCTACGGTGATGTTCTGTAAGAGGCCTAATCCAGCAGAGGACTACTAAACAGGCTGTTGTTTTGCATCCTCGTCAAATTCAAGGAGGTAACTATGCTAATAATTCACAACCCGAATCAATAATAAAGAGGTGAGTATTTTTTTTCTCATTCACGGATATCGATAAGTGTGTGAACCACCCTCAACCGCGCTTTCACACATACAATGTAAACAATCTCAAACGCTTATTCGATAATTTATTATTCCCAAAACCACGAATTCCAGCATCTTCATCATCTGCCTAGCCTTTGCCCAAACTTTGTTGGGGTCGGCTTCCAGTCCAACCGGATGCATCTGAGTATCAGAACTGACAAATATTAAACAACAAAAAAGCAGCTAAGTACCGTAATTTATATCGATTATCTATGTCTTTCGTGACAGTCTCCGGAATGAGGATGCAAAACAACACTTTGTATAATAGGCCGATAAATGATGATTATTCTGTAGGTAGTTTTGTTAGTTTTTCTCTCTTGCCTTTAATTCAACGCTATCAATTTGCTTTTCCCTAAATAATTACAATCGACCTTTCTACAATAATTTATCTTACATTCTAATTCTTGAGTTTATAAGCCAGTGCGAATAGAAACAAACCGATAGATTTCGGGAACCCGAAACAAATAGCAAACATGGTAAATATCCCGTTCTCGGTGATATTGATCCCAAATTCCACTCCTCAGTAGAAAGCCTCAGCATTCTACTAAGGAATAGAATTTTCGATCCTCACCTTTTCGCAAGAAAAACATCTTCGAACAAACATAGTAAGAGCCAAAACTGACCCAAGCCTTCCGAAGGCCATAGGAATGAATAAATAAGTAATGTCAATCAAGCTGCGATGTCCCTCCGACCGCCTTCCGTGTTGGGAGGCAATAACAGCCGTGTCCGTGTCGCAAGCATGTCACGTTTGCCCACCAATGACATTTGATAAGGAAAAGATAAAAACTTCTGTGGCTTTAGACCACCTGCGGGTGAGAATGTGATGGTGGCGAGATATTGACAAGGTTTAACATAATGTTACGTGTGTACCCTCACAAGGATCAGCAGAGAAACAGGAATAATTGTGCAGCCACTTTTCACTCATTTTGCTTAGTTTGAAGCTGGGAGGTAGGTTATTGACATTAGTTTTTTTTTTTAACTTTGCGTTTACAAATATTTAAACTCATATATATACAAACATCCACGGAACAACTATCTGTAGGCCATACCAATATTTGTACCGTGTGCGGACCGAACCCGCGACACGCAGCGCAGCAGTCGGCGGCTCAACCACTGCGCCAATCGTGCCGTCCAGATTATATAATACCAATTTTATTGGTAAACCAAAAACTATTAGAAGCGTTACTGTAGACTATTCTTGTTGATGCCATTACAGAAATTTCAAAGGTTTTTTCAAAATGCTAACCCTGATAGACTGAAGGGGTTTTTAAACATGCTTATTAAATACGTAGTAGCTATATCTCAAACCCGTGGAGATGCTAGAATAAAAGAAAACTGCAGGTATAATCGAAATCAGTGACCTCGAATTAGTAAACAGCCGTCAAAATATCTGAAGTATCAGAAAAAAAAAAGTTTATATGTGTTCCATGTTACGATTGCCAAAAATAAAATAACGTAGAACCCTTTTTTTACGGATGGGAAATCATCAATCCCCTCCCCCCCCCCCCCGACGCCCTGGGCAGAGCGGGAGGGAGTGTCAGACTTGTACTGACTAAAACCCATACATGTTCCTTCTTAGCCTTTTCTTCTTCTTTTTTTAACGTAGAACCCTTAAAGTAGAATTAGAATCGCTTGTATTACTTCAGGGAACATCGGCCATCATTTCATTCTTGTAAAAGCCGGTATTCAGTAGTCGCTTACCGGTTATTATGAAATTAATTCACAATTTCGGCCGGGATAATAAAGCGATTGCTTGCACGCATACCATTAAACTTAATTAAAATTGACTATCACTTATGGGTATAAGTTTCTATCGAAGTGTTTAGTAGAAACTTATAAATATTAGTCAGAAGAAAATGTACCCACGCAAATGTGTTTATGTGAACTATTAGAATAAAGATTTTCCAGTCAACAAAAAACTTATAAAACCCCATTTTTCTATGTCAATTTTGGGTTCCTTTTCTCAAATAAACCATCAGCGCAACCTTACTGCTTAATCTACACTGTCTGTCTCTCTGTTACCAGGGTTCTATTTTTTTAATCGTAGGTAATAGGCAACAGTTGAGTGTTTTACAAACTAGAGTTATACGATTTATTACTACTGCATTGATCGTATCAAATGATATAAATAAATAGTTTGCTAGTGCTACAATATAATAGAGAGGAGGCCTATGTCCCAGCTGTGGCAGCATTATACTATGCATTAGCATTAAACTAGTGATTCGTAATCTATCCAACTCTTACTTGGCCGGTTCCAAATCTGGTTAATATCAAGAATAATAAGAAAACATAAAATAACACCTCACTTTGTTGATTCTTCACAAACTCAAAGTTTTGAGCAAGAAAATTGCAATATTTACCGTGGACAAACACACTACTTTTAAATCTATAAAACTTACACACATGTCAAG
The DNA here is from genome assembly GCA_963082945.1 of Cerastis leucographa. Lineage (NCBI taxonomy): Eukaryota > Metazoa > Arthropoda > Insecta > Lepidoptera > Noctuidae > Cerastis > Cerastis leucographa. The sequence goes on along the minus strand of OY720362.1, from coordinate 19,124,891 downwards.
CCATTGATAAAATTAAAGCCAACAATCACTTAAGCGGGTTTCCGACGGAATATTTAGAACAATGCCTGCCCCATGGTGTTTGATGACGCGTTACATGCTCGCCCTCGCGGTGTGACGCCCGCCTTATTTTATATACAGGCTGTTGGATTTATTGAGAAAAACCAAATAATTGTACTATCAAATGTTATGATGAAAATATGAGCAGTGCCCCAATAATAACAGTCCGTACTTACGAGTGTGAGTTCAATGAATTTCATCAACACTGCTCTCGAAATGGTGCAACATCGCTAAGAAAACAACTTTTCCTAAAACAAAAAAATCAACGATGTGTGTCGTCGTAGATCACGGCCACGGCGTATGAGAATACAGGGCGAAGGCCTGTGTGAGGATGAAACTTTATCTTCATCTTTCTGCCCTTGCCCCATGTTACTTGGAGTCGGCGCAACACGCTTTGTTCTTCCTTTATTTCTTTAAATCCCTCACAAAATTCGCGCTAGCGCAGCATTCAATTAATTGCATCAAACGCCTACGCTGGACAAACGCTAGTGTGAAGTGGCTCAAAATGGGTGAAGAGATTTCAACCTCCTTAGAAAGCTTTATTCTGTTATCGTAGTAAATATATACTTAGTTAGGTATTAGCTAAAAGTAACTTTGCATTCGTATACTCTTCCTGTCATTCCATTGGGGATTTAATACAAATATTTAATTCCCAATCGAATGACAGGAAGAAATTCTATCAGCATCTCTTAGCTATTTTAAGCAAAAAAAAACATTGAACATACCTCATAACCGTGACTTTTAGTCAATTATGGCAACTAATAAAATTCAATGCACGCTGCACGACCGTTCTATGATACATATTATAAAGTTTTTGCCATTTTTATATACTAATGGAGATGTTTACCATATTTTTAAATAATAATATATAAGGAAGCTGTGGGTGTTATTTTAATAGCATGATTTGCATAGCACTAATGTTAATTTGCACGCTACTTAGTGTTTAATAACATAGAGTTTAGATTAATTAAGTGTTTTTTTTAAGTAATGCTATTTTGTAGTAATTAGTTTTATGACAAAAAAATGACTTTGGCTTGATGACGATATGCTCAATTTCTTAATTGGTGTTCTATTAGTTATTCAATTAAGTTTGCTTATTTTTGAAGACAGCTGTTCTGTAATCAAGGAAGGTTTTATGATCATTCATGTTAAAGACATTATATAAAAACATCCACATAACATTACGCATGTATTCCTCGAAAAGTCAGAGATGAACCTAATAGTACAACCACATTAAAGCAGTAATTTTGACGACACATAGAATAGGGCCTACCCTACTGCCACTAACCGGTCACAAAACGAGATACAGTGGCTGAGAGATTCGTGATGTAAAACCCAATAACACTATAGCAAGTCTTAAGAATCGTACCCACGTTGCATTAAAAAAAATTCAGCATAAGCAACTGCATGGAATTACTATCTAATAACAAAAAAATCTCCAGTACACGTCACAAAACGAAACCCCCTGTACCAACCGTCATATTTCTACGTAATTTTCTTGAAAGGGAAGCGGTGCTTATTTTGTTTATTCATTTGTAAAATAGATTTTCGGTCGGTGAGCTCTCACGTTCGCTGATTCTGTTCCTACCAGCACTTTGGGACAATTGCTTTTCGATTCACGTGTTTCGTGTGTGATTTTTTAAGTCTATTTGTAGTTTTGCTTAGTTGCGAAGCTTAGACGTGATGAGTCGAGTCATTCTAGATAATTCTGAGGCAATTTTGTGTTAAGGCAAAAAAATCATAAACCGGTAAAAAGCGTAACGAAAAATCTACATAGATAGCTTATTATCACGCCTCTAATACCCGAAGGGTTAGGCAGAGGTGTACCTAAAAGAAGATCCACCGTTCGCTCGTTATTTTTAAGTTCCTTAAACTTGTGGTGCGAGCCTATTGCCATTAAACGGGCGCAAATCTTGACTTCGTGGCTGCTAATAAGAAGTGCTGACGGAAAAACTCAACGACATCTGCCTGAACCCAGGATCCCATGGTCAGCAGCGCTGGCGACCACTAGACCAACGCGGAATCTCAATAGACAAATCAGCTGATAATGTTCCCACTGCTGGGACACAGTACTACACGGACTCGGCGGGCCATGTACGGTTGACGTCATACGTCGTCGAATTCTCGGCGCTTAGTCATGCCTGTCGATAGTTTCTTCACTGTACTATAAGTATAATCGGTAAATCGTTCACGAGTACCATTCCGTTATGAAGCCTCTAAACTATGCGCGTAACTAACCTTTTTAGAATTTGACCGAGTTGTAGGTGAGGTTCTTCAGAAGGGTCAGGTCATCAGGTGCGTAGTACTCGCAACCAGCGCGGCATACGTATAGGACCAGATGTATGAAAATGGACGAGGCGAAAGGTGTATGGAGGTGTAGTTCTGTGGTTGCTGCCACCCCTATGTGTAAAAGTCGTACATTTTTGTATGTATCATCATCATCATCATCATATCAGCCGAAAGACGTCCACTGCTGGACATAGGCCTCCCCCAAGTGTCGCCACATTGACCGGTCCCGTGCGACTCGCATCCAGCGTATTCCCCGCAACCTTCACCAAATCATCGGGCCACCTAGTGGGAGGCCTTCCAACGCTTCGTCTTTTGGTTCGCGGTTGCCATTTGTATGTATGTCAGTAGATATTTAGATGCACTTCCAAGTAAATAGGCTAGATGTGAGGGTAAGTATGTCCTGAAAACAGAACCATCACGTCACCCGCCATTTAATCAAAAATTTAACATCTCTACAAAACGCCAGCCAGTAAACCGTATATTATACGATAATAAAACTCTTTACAGACGAAAGAATTACGCAATTTAGTTTAATTAAAATCGTTTGCCTCCATGTTAGGGTACTACTTGATTAACTTGACGTTTCGGTGGGGATCGTAAAAAACTCCGAGGAAATGACGAACGCATCGAGTTTTAGGGGGCAGATAGACTGGGAGACGGGGGTAAAATAAAAAAAAAAAGAGTGGAATAGAATAGAATATAAACTGGGTGTATTTGGCGCCCGTGAGACACACAATATTATTTTTTTGTGTAGTCTGCACTTGTGGCATGTGCCAAATAAATATGTTGTCTTTCTTTCTTTTCTTTAAAAGTCATTGTAGGTGTTTAAAAAACGTTTGTCCAATTTCACTAAAAGCAGAGACACCTCAATGAATGCCTATGTTATTGCAGTACTATGAGCTAAGAGAAAGAACTTCCATCAGTGCAGTTTTATGGTTCGCTTAGTGCTAATAGGAACGGGCATTTTGCAGAAGCAAAACGCCCCCAAAAACAATATAGAAAGGTTTCAACGAAACCGAATTGTTATATCTTTATTAGTTTGACATTTAATTACGCGTTCTATTTAAACTGTACTCCTATATGCATAGAAGTACAGTTTAAGCTTGCAGCAAAAAGAAAATGCACTTCTAACAACGCTCAGCCAATGTCATTCACCGCCAAAAAATCCTGATAAGACTTTATTTATCGAACTGTCCAAATGACCCAAACCTACCTATTTACATTTAAAACAATCAATTGCAATTTTTTTTCAGAATATTATTCGTCAGAAAACGGTTTTTTTTCGGAACAACAAAACCTTTTAATCATTTAACCACAATTAACATTTTTCAACTGATAAAAATTTTACAACGCATTTCAACCAAACATTACTTTCTACAAGAACTAAAATATTTAGGTATACTAATAACAAACTCCACACATTCCTTTTCCCAAATCATCACAAAAAATTAAAAACTTCCGAAAAATCCTAAAGAAACCATCCATCATTACCTCAAAAATAACCAGAAGAGAAATAAGGTTCCTTTAGACGCGGATAAAACCCGCACCGTTATCGCGTCGCCCTGATTCGTTGGCTTTTACGAGCGAACTTACCTTATCAAGTGTGTACACTCCCTAAATTTATATTAGGAACAGTGTCAAAACATTTTCTTGACGTTTTACGAGGTTTTTAAATGAGAAACGGGGTTCCAGTAGAGGTTGTCATTTACTCTTTTACAGTTGGGTTCCTGGTGCATTTCCTTAAGACTTTCTAATTGGCCAGTTTTATAGTGAAATTAATCAAGAAGTAGGAGCATGACTAGAGTAGCTAGGAAAATTAATATAATAGGTTGATCATGGCTTCATATAAAAAAAAATTGTGTTGACCAAAGACAAAAAACAAAAAAACATGATTCGTCACCCAATCACTGTCCCTGATTTTAGAATACGCTGCCTGATTTTTTAGCGTTTAATTTAAATTCTCGAAAGGACGCTGTTGATATAAAAGATTGTGAAATTGTCTGATAAAAAAAATAAGATGGCGGTTATATCTACTTTTTTTTTTTTTTTAAACGTTGCCCCCACACTACGAATTTCTCCTGTGTCTTGGGTGCGTTTGTTATGTATTTCATAATAAGAGCACGCCCCAATAAAACTATCCAGCACTTTGTTTTTCATGTTCCACTGCTCAGCTCAGTACTAGACTGTACAGAACCTTCAACAAATAGCTCAAAGTTATCTCCCGACGTTTTTTAAACAAACACCTATTCCAGAGACCTAAAAAGTTTGAGTTACCAAATTAAGTTGCAACCTACTTATATCTTTATTAGTCGGTTTATACACCCTCGTAGGGATTGACGAAGTTTTTCTTGAAACACAGAACCATAAGACTGAGATTGCCTATCACTATTTTGCTGTCCACCTAATCTCTTGTAGTAGTAAAAATAGAGTCTTGTTTTGCATGTTTTAAGTTTCAAATAATTTTGCAAACTCTTGAAGTAATAAGTTTAATCCTTGGTCTTAATAATGATAAAATGTTTTGTGCGTTGATTTCGTTATGGTGCACAGCTCTCATTACTTTTTACATATTTCACGGCGGGTAAGGCTTAGCAAAATTCGAGTTTGTAATGGAACTACCTTGTACGGTTTTGGGGAGGTCTTCAACGGAATTGAAGTGAGTTTCCTTGTATCTCGGTTTTCAGTTTAATAATAATATTTGGTGCGGTATTCTGAGAGGTGTTTCCAGCTATTTTGGGAAATGGCATGGTAAAGATTTTTGCTGCATATTTTTATTTTCACTTTATAAATAATGTTAATTTTCACTTTATTAATAATGGAAATAGATAATTAAAAATAATAGTTGTTGTTAAAAAGAAGAGCTTGGCATCCTAATCAATAATTTCAAGTACCACAAGTTCGAATAAAAGCTCCTCTAATACAACCTCATTTATTATATTAGAATATTCTATCAAGTAAAAAGTTCGTAATTTTTTTGAATACTGGCCACTAAGAATCTTATTCGTTCTTTCAAAGTTAGAATACAAAATTTTATATTTCCTCAAATTGGCTGACAATGTGGAATGTCGTCATAATTTGAACGGTTTTTATAAGTAATGAAAATACGAAAATAGTATAAATGCAGAACTTTAATCACGTAAATGTGAGCAAATAGTCAAGATCTGTGATTATTCAGGTATGTTAGGTATTGTTTTAAATGAACTTCCAAAATCGTTAAGAACTACAAAAAATATTAAGGTCATTAATTTTATTTAGACCAAGATGGCTGCTGGTCTGTGCTGGCGCTGGCAAAACCTCAAGCGGTGCAATTATAACAACCTAATTGGGAATTATGTTTTCGAGGCTTGTGAGATTTTCTAAAAATAATCTTGATTTTGGGGTTGAAACCCTGGGGCCGACAGGTCCTAGGGCTGATTTTCTTGAGTGTATAACGTGAGGTCGACACACGGAAGCGCGAAGTCGACCCAAGGTTTCATAGAAAGTTGTCAGAAAAACATCTATATCGTTCTTAACATATTACTATATATTATATTCTTTCATTTTATACAGGTTAAACGAGGAAAATATTGAGGGAGGGTATTCAGTATTCGATTCTCGTCCCAAATTTTTAATATTTTTAATGTTTTGTTTAGTGCCTTGATATTTTGGACTGTCCTAAGCCAGGTAAGTTTAAAGTATGAAGGGAAAATGGAATAAACCTAAGAGTCATTGACCCGCTCACATGTTCTGCGATAGTATTATGTCGCTAGCGCAAGGGTGTATACACGTTGCGTGACATTTGCGAAAATTTTGGTATGGTTCTGTCTGCTATTTATCAGTGTTTTATTTTTGTTTATATTTTTATTAGTATCATGTTAGCATGTACTATTATGGGTTTGAATATGTCCCTCGTAAAAACTAACATACTGTATATCCAGTTTATATATTCTTTCATTTTCTAATAAAAGCAGGCACATCATCCATCTTCTACGATAGACGCTGTGTGTCACAAACCAAAATATTTTCATATTGCATCCCAAACATTACCACCAACAATAAAATTTATCATGAAGAAGCCATTATAAGAGCTTTCACACCTAAAATCAATACTAACACAAATAGTCCAGGACATTCACGAGTCGGCAGGCGAAGCTGGTTAGAAATAAATTGCTGGAGCCGAAATCTATTATTATGTTAAAGAGGTAGCCAGGCTGTAGGAACGCTGCACTTTTTGTGCGCCTCCCTCGGATATAAACATGCCGTGTCGCTTTTGCGTTGTCCTTTGTGAATATCACAGTGTAGCGATTGTTAGTAAAATTGCAGTTGGTCGATTTTTTTTATTGATTGCCCTTTCGCTGGTTGTCCTAATATGTTGTCGTCTGCTTAATCGGACTGTGGCCAGGTTGAGTTAATATTGTATTTTTATTTATTTTATTATTTATTTACACACCGGAGACAATACAGGAAATGGACATTTTATATGAGTTCAATGATACTGCTTGTTTTATAGACAAATCTACTAGCAGAGTTACGAACTGAAAAATGTAAATTAATTTTAACGTGGTAGTGCTGCCATTCTTATGGACACGTTTCAGAATAACAGCGTTGTGAAGGAGTAGGTACTTTGACGTCAAGCGTTCTGTTGTTTATTTTGGTTGGTGTATTTTATTTAATATTTTTTTACTATTCATTATCTCTAATTTTATTTTAGGCTATGGTGTGTTCTTTCTTTCGTGTCGATGTTTGTTTTTTTTGGCCCTGAAAGAGCCGTGCGATATAGCAACGTCAGTGGCATTTATGAGGTCCTCAAAAGTGCAGCTCGGACACTTAAGATAGTTCAGTAATTGGGTTAGTTGATATAGTTTGTTTTTACTACTGCATTGAAGATTAAAGCTTTGATTAAAGCTTTGGTGGTAAAAGTGGTCTTGCTAGTTCGAAATTGATCCGTTTTATCACTCGTTTTTAGAATTCAGTAGTCAGTTTTTAATCAAATAAATATTGATGTTATTAACATAAAATAATTTCAACCAGGTAAATGCACCAAAAACCAACATCAATGTTTATTTTAGAACGCGTGTTTTCATATAAGTATTTAGTTGTGTTTATGTTTCCAAAATATTTGCTTTATGCTATGAATATTTGCATTGTAAATCGTGTTTGTGCAAAAGTTTGGTTATTTATGGTAAATTTCGTTATTTTTCATGTTTATTATTTCGGTTAGTTTTCTCAAGATTTTATTTAATAGTATTTTTTTTTTAACTAAAATATGGTCGTTAAAAATGTTGTCAGTCAGTCTTTATTGTACTTTTCGTTGGGCTACACTATTCAAAAAAAATTGCGCTTCAAATGTAAAATAATACTTAATTATTTATTTGAACATTTATTTATTTGAAACGGAAAATATATAGCAAAAACCAGCTAAGTGCGAGTCGGACTTCCGTACCATTATTTATTTCGGTTCGCAAAAAAAACACTTTTTTGTATGGGAGCCCCCTTAAATATTTATTTTATTCTGTTTTTAGTATTTGTTGTTATAGCATCAACAGAAATACATAATCTGTAGAAATTTCAACTGACTACCTATCACGGTTCATGAGATACAGCCTAGTGACAGATGACAGACGGACGGACGCACTGCGAAGTCTCAGTAAAAGGGTCCCGTTTGACCCTTTGAGTACGGAACCCTAAAAATTAAGTAAAAAGGTAAAATATTGTCATACTGTATTCCTCCACATTTCCTATTCTGTAACAGCAGAAGAATTCTCGTTACAGTATTCGAGATAAAGTTAAAATATTATCGTACGGTATCGAGGCGGGTTGCATCCAGCGCGAATAAATGCACTAATACATTTTGAGAACAACAGTTCAATTTCCCTACTGTAGATTTGGACGTACCGTCTCAGGGATGCGAGGAAATGCAACCAATTCTTTCTTTGATTTATCTGTTTGGCGAATTGAATGGTTGGAATTATTCTGTCGGAGGGTGCGGGATTAGAATATTTTGATGGTTTGTAGACGCTTTTTAAAGTGATAGCTAAAACGTAGCCTTTTAATCTATGCAGGTGCACGTGTTCACAATACATTGACGATTTTTTATTTGTTTTATATTGAACATCGATTTTCACACGATAATTATAATTGTAATACCTGTATTTCACTGTAAGATCTAGCATTAAGTTCTAATATTAATATTTTATTCCAACTACAGAGCTTTTCATTGAATTGAAGTATAATACTTTAATAGTAGTTATCAACAAATTCGTGGAATATGTTCTTGAAAAGCGAAACATGCCACTGCGGGTAATTTGCTGGAATTGACGTGTGTACCTCTACATATCAGTCCGTAATTGCCTTTTATGTGGTGTTGCAATATTAAATTAATATTTTCAAGAATTGTTGCTTCATTGGAAAGGGAAGGGGTTACTGATAAATTAGGTCGATTGTTCGCTTGAATCATTCTTCGATCATTTAATTACAAAAACCTTATAAATAGTAACTTTTGTACTTAAATTAGTATAGTAACTACAAATATTCAAACAGGTTAATTAAATCAACTCCTCCAATAACTTGTGCCTCTTGGATTCTAAACTAATTGTGAACTGAAAATATTAGGTGCCGGTTAAGAAGTGCACCGGACATAAGCTCTTCAGTATCAATGCTCATTGAAGACTTCTAATTACTTAGAAAGTATAGTAAGATGTGTAACACAACAAGGTTATAATCGTACCAACAACGCCGATACTTGAAACTCAAACTCATATATTCACTGACGCCTTCTCGCGTGTCAATGCTACTCCATTGCTAAAACGTAAAAGTTCTTTAAGAGCTGTATCACAACAATAAAACAGTCACGCAGCTAAAATTCTAAATTTAAATTCCTAAAACAATAGAATCTCTTTTCTCCTCGGAGATACCCGGGCACCCCTTCCCGGTATTTAACCGGATATATCCTGCGAGTGTTACGTCTTGTGGCCGATATTAGAATGTCCGGGACGGTTTTAGAGATCAGCTTTCGAGGACGCTGGATTTTCTTTAGTTGGTTGCGTTACATGCTGGCTTTGTGCAGACTCCTTTTTATTTATTTATTTGTTTCTCAGCTTGTTTCAAGATGCATATTGAAGGAAATCGAGTCTTCAAGAATAAGTCTTACTGTTGAACGAAAGTATTGCTGGTTATTTTTTTTTTGTTGTATAGTCTCTTTCTTCTTTTTCTGTATTGACTAAATCGACACCTGCTTACAACATGACAACATAACGAAATTTATTAAATGTTTGATTTAATCATATTTTATTGCATCTACACATAAACTCTCCCTGAGTTATTCTCTAATCATTGCTAAAAAAATGCATCAAAATCCTTGTATAATACTTGTGTTCAATTTAACTCAAATCGAATATAAAATATTTTATTGGTAATTCAAACATTTTTTTTTTATCCTGCTTTTAGGCAGACAGTGCCTGTTTTAGGAGAGTTCACTCTTTCATTGCAAGACGTGTTATACAGAAAGCAAAAACGTATTTTTTGTTAAACTACTTAATAAACATTAAATTTAATTAAATTAAATCAAATGTGTGTATGACTGGGTGTAAGTAAGTAAATGTAAGTGAGAGTGTAGCCTGTAGATGTGACTGAGAGTACATGAGCGTGTGAGAGTGTGTGTCAAGGTTTCAGAAGTGTTCAAGCAAAGTCCGTGTTGTTTGTTTATTGGTCATCGTCACACGTTTTGTCAGGACACCTTTTCTTCTTTTATGCATTCATTTATTGCTACAAATAGGTCGAGGATCACATAACATAAATTTTATGCTACATAAATCTTTATCATTCTTCAGTATAACTAAAACTAAACTAAAGTTTAGTTCAATTATAGTTTATTTTATTGTTAAGTTTACTGTTGTATTTTTTTTCTAGAGCCCACTCTTTTTAATTATTTTTTGACGTGACAACGTCTTATAAATTGGTTTGCCGGGTGACACTTCAAGAAACTGCGTTACGCTCCGCTCACGTTATGCGCTCACAATGAGAGCGAGTGAGAGGCACGCGTGCCTTTCACTTTTTATGTCTGTCTCTCTCGCTCTTAGGCGGGCTAACCATGCCCGAGTGGAAGGGACGCGTGCCTCTATATATGTATATTTGTATATAAATACGTATGTATGTGTAAAGGTAAAAATAAAATTTTGTTAATATGAAATTCAGTGCGAGATTCTTTGTATAAATTAATGTTTTAAATATAATTCTTTGTATAAATAAATGTTTTAAATTGTTACTATTATTTCATCCTTCTTCCTACTATACGAATGAATATTCACATTAAAATTATTTTACCACTCAAAGTCGTTGTCACGTAAAACTTTCGCCCGTATACCGACTTTACAGGCAACCAATTTTTTTTTCTTATGTTATTAGTATCATATATTTTAGTAAAGATTTACCAGAAATTGACGACTGTGTAAGTCCAGGTCTGTAATAACCTTTCCTGTAAATACTTTGTACAGTGCCCCACACCATTACCTGACCCATCTCACAAAGCCAAAAAGAGGCAAATGTGTCAGGTAATGCTGCTCACCATAGAAGCAGTTTTTGAACCTATTTTATTAAATAAATAAATAAAACTGCACTGTAGTTTACTGAACATATTATTATAGGCCTTATTGCGACATCGGTTGGCTCCCAAACCGTAATGACTGAAATGTATACCGTCGGGCTCAGCCCTGTGTCTGCATGTCTGTCGCAGGTACAACGCGAATCCAAAACAGTATCTATTTCACAATCAACATGTTCTATGTTCGTGGTAGACTCATTATTTGCAGATTAATTGGAATCGAAAAATTATGCAGGTGGATATCTGTTGTTGTTTTGTCGATTTTGAGTGCCATGTTGTGGAGTGATTATACGTTCGCCTTAAAACGACGTTGATTTGTTTGTACGTGTTTTTTTTTTTGTATTCTGTAAGTTGTCATAAAAGATTTAAAGATTGACAGTTGTGTTTTTGGTAAAAAGAAAGAACTTCTGATTTAAGCGGTTTTCTCAGCATTTAGTTTCGTTATTCCGTTATTAGTACGCAGGACCCTTTTAGTCTTTCAAGTGGCGGTTTGTTATTGAGGCCCACAATAAGTTTTCAGTTGAGAGGTTCCAAATCTAATTAACTAGTAATATTAGTAAGTAGTAGTAAGTTTTTATTTTAGTTTTTATAAAATTAAAATAAAAACTTACTAAGCATAAATATATCCTTTTAAAAAGTGCCATAAACGTATCCTAAAAGACAGAAAAACTGTTTGGTTTCCTAGGTGATACAGATGAACACAAAACTGTACTTTTATCCAGTTTGAAGCTGCATTCATCCCTTTAATAAAACCCTAATACATCAAACACCAGACGCGAACCCACCGGTCCCACAAATTAAATCTAATCAAAAAACATCCATCTCATTTTATGATAGCAGTAAAACTGTGAAATCCGAGCCATTGGAGCTAAAAAGACGTAAAATGGCGTCCGAATCCGCTGATACCGGATTAGGATGCGATGCTGCAGGAATCAGGTGGAGTGGACGCGTTGTGGGGTCAGCAGAGTTGTAACTAAAGGAAGATTTTAAGCAAATAAAAAAGCTAGAACTTGGCGACTTTTCATTTCGACGTCCGCATTTACTGAAACTAAGCTATATTTAAATGAAATCCAAAAGAGCGCTTTACCTATAGGCATTGCTTTTAGGTGTCATATAGTATATATATATTTTTTTTTTTTTGAGATGGGTTTACTCTTGACTCCTAGTCTAGGTCAAAGTCGACGATGGTATGAGCTTACCCGAAAGAAGCCTGTTCACTCTTAGTTTGAAGAGATTAGGGTTGTAAGCGTTCGGAAACGCAAAAAACGAGCATTAGTGTTTTATTTTGCAAGTATTTCTCCAGTTTAATTTCGATGTTAAGGTCCATAAAATGGACAGCCCATTCAAGTCGATAAGTACCGAAAGAAATTAAGATAATTAAGACAGACACAAACTTCGAAACAACGAAATATACCCTCCTACTTCTTACATAGATCTCTCTATTATCAAACCTTCCATCCATCTTAAACTTGCCATAAAACCACCACAAACTGCCTGCATTGTAGTTCAGTTACCCACTCACGTATTATCGAAAATAAGGGTTATAAACCCTCCCGCCGCCGCACGTTGAGATGATATGGGCTTAAATCGATGCCTTGGTGCAGGTGACTGAGCCGATTCCCCAGCCGAGCTAGCTTACAATCCTACAGGTTAGACTTTCAGACTTTTACTTAAAATATTTTCGGGATTCTGTTTTAGATGGTGTTCTGGCTATAATTCTATTATTACTTTGATGGTTTTGAAGTAAAATGAATCTTTTTTAAGAACATGAGATTTCTAATTTGGGTGTCGTAATATGAGAAGTTAATTGGTTTTATGATGTATCATGGTGTCTCGTTTCATTGTTGATCCAGCCTTTTTGGTGTATGAGAGTGACAAATAAATATTGCGAGTTTTTATATTTAGATGGTGGATTTTGTTATAAAAGGGCTTTTTTCGTAACACAAATAGTAACATAATAATAATGAAGTTAGTTATTGGATAAATCCACCGCTGATAAAAGTATATTTTTATTAATAACTAGCTGTACCCAGCATGCGTTGCAATGCACTTTTTACTACCCACCTACCCTATCCGACCTACCTACCCTATCCTACCTACCCTACCCGACGCTACCTACCTACCTACTCTACCCTACCCTACCTACCTACTCTACCCTACCCTACCCTACCCTTACTACCTACCTACCCTACCTACCTACCCTACCCTACCCTACCTACCTACCCTACCTACCTACCTACCCTACCCTACCTACCTACCCTACCCTACCTACCTACCTACCCTACCCTACCTACCTACCCTACCTACCTACCTACCCTACCTACCTACCCTACCTACCTACCCTACCCTACCTAACCTACCCTACCCTACCTACCTACCCTACCCTACCTACCTACCCTACCCTACCTACCTACCCTACCCTACCTACCTACCCTATCCTACCTACCTACCCTACCCTACCCTACCGTATCCTATGTCCTTCTCCTGGCTCTAAACTACCTCCCTGCCAATTTTCAGCTAAATCGGTTCAGCCGTTCTTGAGTTATAAGTGAAGTAACTAACACGACTTTCTTTTATATATATAGATTATCTCTAGTACTGTAGGCACATACAATTTCGACATTCATTAGAGTTTTATGAAAGAGTTGAATGTTAATTATTTTTGTATATTAAGGCTTTTACATTTGTCCCGTCAGTTTGACACTCGAACTACTTTGTTAAAAGCTGATTATGACATTCATTATGATTCTATTTTATATTCATAGTTCGTGGAAAACTTTAATTTACGACATACTTTATTATTTATTTTACTTATAATTAAATATTTCTATCTCAAACAATATTAAAAAAAAAACATAACTCTAAAAGAGCTCTGGCCTTGATTATTCCTTTATTGGCAATTAAAGAAAGATTTAATGTCAAGAGTTGACTTTTTCCATCATACTGGTTATATCAGAGGGGAGGGTGTTCCATGTGTTAGAGAAGTATTCCGTTGATTCCCTGTCCATGCCTTCTTGCTGTCTCTTGCTTCCTTCAATGCGAATCTGATCTGTGGCTTCAATGCGAATCAGATCTGTTGCCGTGTTTGAGATATCAGCCAATACTGCTCTAGCGTTCTTTGAGATAGTTGCTTGATACGCTATGAGACTGCCTCTTGTGCCCCAAAAGAGAGCCTTAAAACCATCCGAGGTAGATTGCGCGCGGACATCGATGATCTCCCCGAATCATCTCCCGCTGCCATGATTAAGTTTTTTGTACTTGTTAGTCTGACAGATCATCCTCGGGTGTCGTTTGAAGAAGCGCTTGCCTTTTTGAGATTGTCAAGAATTCTTATTTCCAGAGGATCAGGCAACTCAACTGAACAAACAACTGTTTCAATAGTTTTTAAGCTCGCCCAGAATCTGAACAATATTCCTTTATCTTTCTATGATATCTATTGTAGACCGTGGGAATCTTCTGGATGCGATAAGCACAGGATAAAACAGACGTTTAGGGAAGGTCGTCTCTCTTCTAGTTGATCCTCTTCAGTGGGACAGGGACATCCCTGGTCATCATTATCGGGGCATTGAAAGTGATCACACGTATTTTCAATTTTATCAATTGGAAAAAAATAACTTATTATTGCGAACACTGTTTTAAGCTTTCACGGTTTATAACTAAACGTACACTGTCACTTTCTTTCTTTCACGGTATCTTCCGTGATTATCAACTGTTGTGGGATCCCGATATTTCGTCACTATTGCAGGCGCCATGGTCACGGCATGGTTGGAGAATGCGGGGTGGATGGTAAATAAATAATTGGGAGCAGACAAATAATCTGCCTATCCTCTTTCTTTAGTCTTTTGCTTCTCGCACAACTGGAACCCAATGTGGAGCCACGGCGGGACATACTAACAATATTACCAATTTTGTGGAGTCCTAATTGTGACTCCAGCTGTTCCTTTTGAGTATTCCTAAAATTGGTTTCCACATACATACTTGACAATTTGAAGCCCTCCTCTAGATTCGAATTTTTGCGTTTTGATATTTAAATTGTTTCTCTTGGCAGGTACACAAGACTTGGTACGTTAAGCTGGACCGTTGACAAAATACGTGGCCTGTGAAACTCGATTCTGTAATTGGGCCCTAGCAGCACTAGATGTGTAGCTATGGCAGATTTTTGTACTTTATTGTTTTTGACTGCAGTCATGTTCTCTTTAAGGGGTCACAGTTCGCTTTGTTTGCCAATGTTTAAACTGCCGCAGTAAATTTTATACATCCCAGCATGTTCATACGGGATTTTATTCTTCGGTTCGATACGGTCTTTATTTACTCAGTAACTCGACTCGACATCGATCTTATGTCCTATGGCTAAAATTTGGATGACGGATGATAAAGGATCTGGCCGCTCACATCGATTTTAGGCTCTACCTACTCAATTTTACTTTTGTAGCCATGTTCTTTTTGTGAGCGGTGTGACTATGGACTTACGGTGATAGGGTGACGATTTGACGTGGCGTGCAAGTGTCAGTTTGTACACTGAATGGCTAGGGATCCCACAATTCCTTGCAATGACTTTAACCTCAACAAATACCCGACTTTTCTCTACCCGACTTTTCTCTACTTCTGCTGTGAGGCGTATGGCAGTGTGAATGTTGTTCGGATGGTTCAAACATTTTATTAGTACTAAAGATAGTTTTTAAATGTATTTTACTTCTACGTAGGTACTGTATGGGTAGAATAAGGGTGTTTGAAGTGTCCTTGTCCTTGCACGCACAGGCACTAATTAAGCTATACAAAACCAGTTTATGCGGACCTCTCATTGTACTGGATATCTATACAAAGCCAGGCCATGTTATACTAGACATATTTAGCTTGTGTGCATGTGTCGCCGTATGTACTGTATCTAGATACAAAAACAATGACACACAGTTTTAGTGTACGTGACTTTAGAGGTGTTGCAGTTAAAATGCCAGATCCGCAATAAAATAAAAAACAGATGGGTATTATCAGAAATGTTCCAAATCGTTTTTTTTTTTTTCGTTTTAACGTTAGGGAATTCCCACCAATTATCTGTTTCGGTAAAGTATTTTGGTACCAACGCTATCTACTCGTAAAAGCCACACATCAGACATTGCGCATTTTTTCTAATTATTGAGTAATATTTTTTGTTGAGTAAAATTTTCAAAACAATCGTATCATCGATTGATAGTTGTTTGCTAATTTGATATGATAGTAATTATCTAGGATGATTGTGTGGTTTGTTAATTGGAATAGAAAAATATATATACGATAGGTTATACTTTGGATATTCAGCAAGGACAAGATTTTTTTTACTATTCTCGAAGAGCTGGATGAGAAATGGGGACTGTACTGCTTTTACAGTTGTTTTACCCGCCGTAGTTCCGTACTCTTGTTCCATTACGGGACTACTGGGATTTTTTTTCTCCCAGAAGTTCCATGGAACTGGCATTCTGTTTATGCAAGATAAAATTAGTCTCATAAGTTCCGGTACAGTTAAATCGCAATTGAATTGACCGCAATATATTAACAGATCTGAGTATATTAGTACCTACAAAAACGTTACTTAGATTGCTTATATTTTTCATTTTTTTAGTATTGTTAACAAAAACGTTACTTACAATGCTTTTATTTACAGAAACGTAATTTACAATGTTTTTATTTTTAATTTTCTACCTCTACATAAGAGAACTGCGGACGATTCTTCTCCAAGAAATGTGGTACAGTAAGGGTACAGAAAGTTAACCGTGGAACACCTAGGTGAACCACTTTGGTGTTCCATGGGTCAGTAACCAATTTCTCCACTGAGAAGTTTCATTTGCAAATTTTGTAACATAATTGGAATCTCTTCTGTTGTCAGGATTTTAATTATTTTGTATTTTCTTTGTATATACTGTATAATACATAGCGTCATTTGATAAAACTATAGCGTCATTTGATAAAACTTGCAATAATTTGTATAGAGTTATTACAGCTTTCTTAAATGACTTCTTTAATCCGCCGTGCCATGCCTCTACAAAATTTGTTGTCCTGTGTCTTTCGACGAAAGCACACCATATGTTAATAAATTCAGCGTCACGCAACCAAAACCGTTCCATGTATAGTTTAAACCTATTTAACTTTAGTTTCTCGGATTCAGGTATGAACTCAATTTCGTGTAATAATTGTATTTCAGACTTAATATACTCCCACCCTTCCATTATTTTATTACTAGGTAGCAAGGGTAGTGCATTACATAAGGCCACGGGTTTTCGAGTGTAATTGGTTTTATTAATGCCCAATTCTTTGGCTTTTCGCCTCAAACACCTAGTGTAAAAAAATATCTCGCTGTTTTCCATAATTTAAGACCAACAAGCAAAAGCAACAAAGGAAAATGATAGGTATAGCATGCACGTCAAATAAATTATTGGCAATAAATGTCTATTTTTCTTATAAATCTGAAATCTGCCAAATGCACGTAATATAGGCGTATATTACGTGCATTTTTTCACTTATTGCACGAAGGTGTAAGATTATTGTTCTAACTATATTTAATTACTATTCAACTGTACTTATATTTAATTACCATTCAACTGTACTTAATGGAACTGATGGGATAAGGTGAATGGACATTTTGGGAATTGGACATTTTGGGATTTGGTCATTTTGGGACTTGGACATTTTGACACCGTTGGACATTTTGAGAATTGGACATTTTGCCCCTGAATGAAATCTAGTTCCATGGAACTACTGGGATACGCGATGACAATGACATTAAAGGCCACTGTACTGCAAAATTAGAGGTCAAATATCAATTGAAAAGACGGTAATTTTTATCGAATTTCTAGTAGGTCTTTCACTGTTGACGTTTTAAAAATTAATAACTATACATAAACTTAGTTAGAGACCTAGGTTTGTTTTAACAACCCTTAGCCGTGTTTTTTCCTTTTTTTGCGAACTGAACAGAGAGCAATTTATAAAACTCCGTACCATGGATGATGTAACTGGCACGTTTGCTAATTAGCGCTTTTGAAGCAAAGAGGACCGAATGCAAGCTCGGAACTTCATTCATATGGGGGTCAGTTAGATACGCGATGACAATGACATAAAAGGCCACTGCAAACTACTGCAAACTGCAACTGTACTGCAAAATTAGAGGTCAAATATCAATTGAAAAGACGGTCATTTTTATCGAATTTCTAGTAGGTCTTTCACTGTTGACATTTTAAAAATTAATAACTATTCATAAACTTAGTTAGATACCTAGGTTTGTTTTAACAACCCTTAGCCGTATTTTTCTTTTTTTTTGCGAACTGAACAGAGAGCAATTTATAAAACTCCGTACCATGGATGATGTAACTGGCACGTTTGCTAATTAGCGCTTTTGAAGCAAAGAGGACCGAATGCGAGCTCGGAACTTCATTCATATGGGGGTCAGTTAAAGTTTTTAATGAAGCGTTTTTTTCCTAGCTCGTATTGAATCATGGATACCAATTACTACTTGAATGTCGTTTGTTGAAATTCTATTCTATGAGTACTGTTTACATGCACTAAAGTAAACTAGCTTAGTCATATTATATTTAAATTCATCATCATTATAATCTTCCCTGCCTTTTCCTAACGAAATCCATTGGTTAGCATCCAATCTCACCGAATGCAACTGTCAGATTACATTTTAACTCGTTAATACGATACCCCTTAGTATAATTAAAGTAAGTAGAATCATTTGACTACCAGAGTTCAGCAAATAACGTTAAAATAAAATACGGCCGTCTAAACAATAGTCAATTAGCCGTATTTACGCTTTATTTTTAATATAGGTTCACCAACAGCTTCTATGTACAACATATCTAACAAAAATAAAATTAAAACGGCTTCAAAAACTCAATACAACAGAAATTAAATAAACTCCTTAAATTATGAGTACTTTAGCTTACTAAACATTTTAGAAAAAACAAAACGCTTTAGAAAAATAAAACCAAAAACTTTGAAATTTCAGATAAAAACCATAATGATAAAATAAATACAAACATTGTCAGAACGAATGTGACAGGTGATACTTCTATTCCAAACCATTACCCATTCCGAATGTATTATAAAAACTTGTGGGTTTTCTTGCAACGTTTTCCTCAAGTTTTGCTTACCTGACAAAAAGTGTTACATATTTAACAATATACCACATACTCGTACATTTATGTTTCTACTGAATACCTACCGATATTTACCTACTTTTTGCGTTCATCATTTATTTTCAATCTATTATACGAGTATAATAGTCAAGTTCTTTTTAGATTCCGAAATAAGTATGAGTCAACATGTGCCAAAATATGGGTCCATAATAGTACATTGTTACCCTAGGGGTGAAAGTAACTTATTTAGTCCCGAGACGGGGTTTCGTGCCCGAACGAAGTGAGGGCGCCAATAGTTCGAGGGACTAAATAAGTCTTTAACCCGAGGTAAACACTGTGCTTTTCATTACGAATAGTACAAGGAAAGTAAAAATAAAAACATGAATTAGCTAAAGAAAAAATGAGTAAAACTGTTTGCCGCTTTCCCGCCTGTTTTGTTTTTTTTTTCTGTGGCCTGCCAGCTATTCAGCCTTTATTTTTCATTTTCATCATTGAAAAAATGGTAAATATTTTGCCCAAATCAATGTTGTTTAAAAAAAAATCTGTTGAAACTAAATTATAATGAAGTGTTTTAAAAATATATATCCTTTAATTAATACTTAACTTAAGTTATTTCAATTTTACATCGTGGCTGCATAGAAAGTTGGAACATGGTTCAATAAAAATGTGAAAATAGAACTAGTTTTTTTTTTAATAATTTGACATCTGTCAGTTGAAAGCGATTCTCCCTAGGGCTGAAAAGTATTACTTTCAATCCGCTCTTCAGGCAACTTCAGATCTACTTTCAGAGTATGAGTAATGAAAAATGATATTTCATGTATCTATATTTTAAGGCCTGCATTCAAAGTGTCAACAATATTCACTGTTTCACTAACCACCCTTTTTTTACAAATGGAAAATCATAAATTACCCATTCCGTTCTAAAGCTGAAGGGAGTGTCAGACTTGTACTGACTAAAACCCATCCATGTTCCTTCTTAGCCCTTTGTGTTCCAGGGCCACGGTACGAGTATCTCTTTCGATCCCAAACTACCCTTCATGTACAACCTGTTATTCCTTATTTCAACTTTGTGGCGAAGGTTGAAAAGAAAGTTTTATGGAAATTCAGCTTTCCATGTCTGTTGGACTCAATTTGTAAATATAGCTCATAGCTATTTTATAACATGGAGTTTATTGAAATAACGTTATTCCACTCTATTTTGAAATTCAACCTAACGAACAATTTACTTAAAGTTGTTTTTGATATAACGTTACCAGCATACAGTCAGCTCCTAAATATTTTTCTCAATCCATAACCTCCATATCGGGCCACCAAATTATAAATTCCTCAGAACGGCTGCCACAAACAGAATCAAACCCTATTCTATTGAATTGGAAAGCTGTCATTCCCGACGCGGACTGAAACACTTCAGTTCAATTGTTCCCCGGGTTTTCTCGATGTTAGCTTCTTGAAGGCGTATTTCTCCATTTTCGCATGTAAAACAAAAATTTCCCGCATTTTCGTTTGGGTTCGCACCGAGTTGCTGGCGGTGACGGGATTTGGGTAGGGTAGCCATGATGCTAAGAGTCCTATGTTCGGCATGAAACTTGCAACTAGTGATTGGTGAGGAACTAACTAATTGTAAGAAAAAAGGTTAATGTCTGTTAAAATTGCTGAAATTAATAACATGCATAGGCAATTCCATCATTTTTAATTGGGTGACACACGTGAATTTCCCTTGGAATTTAATCAATTCAAGATATTTAAATTAGTTTAAACTCGCCAAATAGGATACCTTTAAAGCTACTGGCAATCAAACGCAAAAATAAGTAACTTTATAATAGTTAAATCGCAGAAGGAAACAAAACTTTAAAAATACTAGAGTTTAACAATGTCATCCATTACGCACGCGATTAGAGAAACAACATAATTGTTAAAATGTTTTACAAGAAACACAACAAACTGATTCCGAATGCCACTATTAGGCTCGAAGCCAAGAATTTTCACAAGAGGCGAACTGAACAATTTATTTTCTTCTCGTATTGTTTTATGAGTTATTAATAATGGTGAAACGACTCTATAATTATGGGTCGTTCCGTTAAAAGCTTAATGAATTTGCGAGATTTCTGTTTTTATTGCTCAAATTAAGTGTTATCCCACTTCCTTGGGAATAAAAGAAACGTGGCGTGTCTGAGATGTTGTTTTTTTCGTGCCTTCAGAGGCAAATGATGGACATAAATTTTGTGGGTGATAGCTCGAAAATTGGGTTCTATTTTTACTGTATTGCAGTGGTGAATTGCTACTACTTTTAGTTATATCGTGTTAAAACAATGGGAATAGCGTGAATGAGTCATCGATTACACTAAAGTAATTATTTATAATTAAGTAACTATTTCCTTGATTTTGAATTGTGTACCGCAAAGCTCCCGTAAGGAGCAAGTCCTAGAATAATTTTCCAGTCTCATAGCCCCCCTAGAATCGCCGGCGAATAGTTTCGCGTCTGTCAGACGCGTTTGAAGGGGATTTATTATTTTTATTATTGTTTCGCACAACGACTCAGGCTGCCTTATTTCTCTCCTTAAGTTATGACCGGCAAAAATAGAGAGAATTACGTACGTACGGCGTTATTAAACCTTTTTGCTTCATCCTTGGCTTTCGTTGTTCCTGCAGTGCTGGATTTTTTTATAAAGAAAGGTGATAAACCTTGGGATTTGACGCAATCGTGTTTATTTGGGTGAAGATTGGCGGTTTGGGCTCGTGTTTTGGGAAAATTTCGGGACCGGTGAAGCATTTTATTCGTTTATATGTAGCAGTAAAACAATCAGAATGATGATTGAAATTGGTCTGTGGTGGTTTGGATATAAGAGAACGTTACTACACGATGATTCCAAGATTGTTCTTTGATTTTTAAAAGCTTTTGTAGAAAGTTGTTTAGTCATTAATTTATTAAAAATCTCGCCACAAGCATTAAACAAAATATATAGGTACTAGCTGTCCCGCGCAACTTCATCTGCGTCATATTTTCCCCGTTTTCGCAACATTTTTCATTGCTGCTCCGCTCTTATTGGTCGTAGCGTGATGATATATAGCCTATGTCCTTCTCCAGGTTTAAATCTATCTTCTTGCCTAATTTCATTAAGATTCGATCAGCCGTTTAGTCGTGAAAAGGTAACAAACAAACAAGAGTGACTTTCGCATTTATAATATTAGTATGGAAGTATGGATTAATAACACTGTTATTTAATCGCTACATAGTGTTGAACTACAAAGCCAACTTTTAACTCGTTGACAGATTTTTAAGATTAGAACCTTAAAAGAAACAAACTGTTTGCGTTTCCCGAACATATAGCTCTAATGGTCTTCATCATCTTGTTTTTTTTTTAAATCCTTTACCTCAGTCGAAGAGTTTTTACAGTATCGTAGGTGCGTTCAAAAGCATTTAAACCCACATACACAAACAGCCAGACCCGTAACAACTATCTGTGGGCCATACAAATACTTGTTCCTTGTGGGGATAGAACCCGCGACACGCAGTTCCGCACTCAAGCCACTGCGCCAACCGTGCCGTCAAAATCTATCTACACCGTGTAAATCACCTCATCACGAAGCCGTCAACCAAGCATTCTGTACATGAAACTAAGTAACTTTACGCAAAAATTATTGCTGGGAAACGACTTTTTTTTGGGGGGTGTAAAATCATGTTTTGTGGTAGAACTCAATGTAAGGCACTCAAAACATTGTGCTGATGGACGGATTGAATAGTACGGGGGTCGTGGAGGTGTTTAAAGTAAAAATCTGACATTAAAAACTTGTATAAAAAAAAATTCTTGTCAAAAGTTGGAACTTTGACCCCTAATATCTCCGTAACTAGAAGGTTCCCAGGTATGGTGTAGAACAAAAAAATGATCGCAATGACAGGGAAAACCAGTGCCTTTCGGCTTCGTTAAGAGGTGTTTTACACCCTTTATATAGCCTATCCTATCTATCTAAAAAGCCCATATTTCAAATTCCACATTTTAAAAAATTCCATCGCTCGCTGCCAATTTAGCGTAACTTAAAACTTGAAGTCTTAACCCACCCGAACAAGTTGCCGACGAAACTCGAGAGCAACTTTATTAAAATTCAAACTAACTGAAACTTATTATTAGCCTTTGTAATTTTAAAGTATTTTCTGGTCATTTTTGTAAAATTGTAATGTTAAAGTTGGTTTTGAAAGTTGGTCTATAAAGTTGGACTATTTTTATTTTTGTAAAATTGATTGTTGATACCTGATTTGAAAGTGGTGAATGGGAGGTCGGTCACAATGAATATGTATTAGTGTTTTATTTAGTGTTGTATTATCACTTATTTGTGCATAATTCTTTATTTTCATCAATTATTGTTAAAAAAAATGGCTGCTTCGTTCTAGTTGTCGCAAACGCTACTGCAAAGCATGTATTGAATTGTAATTGTGGTATTGAATTCTGTTCCTAGGTTGGGTAATTTTTCAGTAGCAGCACGGATATTATGCCCGATTTTTTTTCTCCTTCATTCACTCCTTCTCTCTTAAGGTGAGATTGCAGTACAGTGTGTAGTAATTAACAAACAACGCTCTCTGGGCGAGCGATATAATGAATAATCCTAAATTTTGATTGTTTTTTCTTCTTATAAATTATAAAATTTCGTTTCAACATTGCTTCAAAATATGAAGCTTTGTCTATTGATATAACTTTATTAAATTTAATATTGTCATTTAATGTATTGTTTGTTAAAAAAATATCGAGCCAATCATTCTTAATCGCGTTTCTATCTTTACGATTTAATTAAGGGGATGTCAATTAAAAAAAACTCATATTTAATTAGATTGTCAAGCGTTTAAAATTTTTAAAAAGTACTGCAACCTGGCCTTAATCTAACACAGAATAAACAAGACTAACCTAAGATTTAGCCTAAAGGTTTCATTTCACGTTTCATTAATCATAAGTGTAAAGGAATATAAATAAAACTTAACCAAGAGTTGCATACTAGGACTACTCACAGTAGCTGGCAGCATGCAATATCAGGCCAAGTGCGAATCGCTCTTTATCCACCAGCACTAATTCATGAGGAAGTACTTGCCTGATCATCGATATATCTAGGCTTATTTTTTTGGGTTCCTGGTTGAAAATCCATATGGATACCCTCCGCCTTGGGGCGAGCGGAGGGGTCTG
Source organism: Cerastis leucographa (assembly GCA_963082945.1). Lineage (NCBI taxonomy): Eukaryota > Metazoa > Arthropoda > Insecta > Lepidoptera > Noctuidae > Cerastis > Cerastis leucographa. The sequence continues at coordinate 19,100,694 of OY720362.1, read as the reverse complement.
TCAAACTCATAACTGATTAAAAATCACCCCGGTGTTCCCTAACTACACATGCACCGGGGATCATGGGAACTCACCCACGCGCGAACCCAAGCATCTGCCCCAGCTGAAATCCATGCTTTAGTCTCCCCTTATCTTCCCTGAAAAGAAAATGTCGGAGGGATACCCGAGTCTGGTTTCATAGGGCTATTTATAGCCGTTTCAACAAACTTCATGCTGTTTTCAACTTGTGCAGCAATAGGCTCATTGAGCATGTCTTCTTGGGGAAGCTGTAGAGTTATAGTTTGCTCAAGGTTAAACATGTAGCAAAATTGCCAAAAGCGCTGTTCACTAGCTGTCTGGAACAATATGTTCTAAACGATATACCTCATAGTCCGACTCCTTAATCAAATCAAAAGGAAAATAAAGTTTCACTTGTCCGATCGATCGGACCAAGTGTTCTAAAATAACGACAGACCTCATGGTCCGACTCCTTAATCGAACCAAAAGGAAAAAAAAGTTCGCGTTGTCCGATCGATCGGACCACGTGTTCTAAAATAACGATAGATCTCGCGTGGTCCGACTCCTACGTCGGACTAAAAGGAAAAAAAAGTTCTCGTGGTCCGATTGATCGGACTGAGCAGTCCGACCAACTGTTCACAGGGGGATTCACTCAGTAAAGATGGAACTAGGCTAGTTGTAGTACATATGGCATCATTGTGTCCGGCTTATTTGAGTTGTTGATGGCAAACTGCTGTTTCATTGCTATGCAACTGGCTTTACCAGGGCTAAGGGCCTTCTTTGCTATAACGATTGTGATGTGTGGGAAGCTAGCTGCAACCCTGCTTAGGGTAATATCCTTATATGAAAAAAACACTCTTTTACCTCTTGCATGCTTAGCGTCTTGATCATCCTCGCTCTTGATTGAATATGCAGCCATTTTTCCACTGATGGCGGGTTTTGCATCCTTCCTAATTGTTTTCATGATTTTGAATAAATTATTCCCTGTCACTAGGAATAGAGTTGCCAGCATCTGAACATCCTGAACAAGATCTCGAGTACTTCATAAATCATACGATTTGCGTATAAAGTGTACACTTCAGTATTAGTGGACTTATCAGCTTGGACCCTCTTTGCCATATCTATTATTATTGTTGTTTGGGGATTAAATCCATCATAGGCAACCCTTGGCAAAGGCGGATAGAGACTTGAAGCAATCTTCCGACACTTTTCCGGTTATGGCGTGGATAGCAATTTTCCTAAGATTAGCATCGGAGAGGACGCTACTTCTCTGGTTATTCACTAATCCCCATTTTATCCACCTTTAGTTAGTCTGTCACGACGCTCTACCTTACTCTAAAGAAGGGAAGCTTCTAGTTGAGTATGTTTTTAAGTCTCTTTATTACAAAAAGGTATTAAACTTATAAAAAAACATCGTTCCCGAAAAGATTCTGAACGTTAAACCCTAGGGCAAGTAACCAGTATCTCGTTCCCAGACGACAAAAATATTCCACCTCCGTCTCACATTCTTTCATTTTTCGCAAATACTTGACAGTCTCACAGGTACAGGTACAAGTAGTAGGTAAGCTGCACTGGGACAGAAATCAAGTGGCTTGGAGCTGTGTAGGATCGCATCGTTGTATGTACCTGTCGGAGCGGACTGAAGATGAGAAAAAAACTACTCTCAAACTTGGGTTTTGAGCTCAGGGTTCCGTGTTGCTGTGTCTAGTCTTTTGTCACTGATTGGTAGTATTTCTTTCTAGCATTAGGTACTTAAAGTGAATCATTTGTTTTTTTTATATACTCGTAACATTTATGGTTTATAAAAAAAATTGTCAGTCGTTTGCCGTCCTCAAAATAAAAGAAAGTTTGGGAAACTCAGATTAAATTAGTAATAAAAAGAGTTCAAGTTTTGCAGATACCTAACATTTTTAAATGATTTTAAATATGTTCATCCAAAAATAAAAAATAAAAATCCAATCCAGCATACGTACGACGGACCCCTAAAAAATGGTCCTGTACATAATTGAAAATGCCTAAAATAACCGTCGTGCAACGAGAGAATACCTCTGCAATAACTTGACGCTAACAATTTCAATAATTTTCTTTTAACAATATTATCGCTGTCTCAAAGGTTTTCATATTACATTTTTTTTCTGAGAAGCTCTCTAGGTTGTATCGATCTGATTTCTATTGATTTTAGCGAAGGTTGTGACATGTGTTTCTTGCAATTTGCGTGGCAGGGTTTGCGTGAAAAATTATACATTCGTGTCGAGTAGGCGGTAGAAGTATTCAAATTTTGCAAAGGACTGTAGATTTTTAAGCGATTAGGTTCAGTTCGATGGTCACCATTCTTTAATATGATACATGATGTAGGAGGTAAGGTTAAAATTTACCTTTTTATTTAGGTATTTTTACTAATTTCGGTTGTTGGCCTTCCCACAAAGTTGGGAATCTGCGATGGATGCGAGGTGCTTAGACTAAAAAATCTTTAATGATCAGTTTTTAGCCGTATTCTTGGACATTTCAACCTGGTGTATTAAAGTTTATCCAATAACATTCACATAATTATGTCCATGATCATTGAAAGGAATATCAAATACACCACAAATTCATTCCCACCC